>CM036907.1:8432682-10832682 GCA_020800305.1 Porphyrio hochstetteri
TGATATTTAATACAAAACAACCTTGGCTAAATGATTTAACCCTTTCAAGGAGGGAGGCCTGGAAAAATGTTTCAGACAAAAAAAACCCCAACACCTTTGGGGGAGTCTGGTATCAGCCAAAAGTGCTGTCATAGCTGTACACACTCATGAATGCAAACAGTGGAGCGAAGAAAAGGCCCTGGGACAGTTCTTTCTATCAGCATTAGGCTTCCAAATCAGGAGTGTGAACTAGATGATAATTGGGAGGAAACTAATTTAGTAGTATTTTCTGTGAAGCCAGTAGTCCCTGCCTCAATGCTCATTTAATTTAGCACAGTAGGGAGCCTGAAAATATAGACAGTAAAATTCTCCTTTCATAACGGATGAATTAATTTAGCCAGCCTCGTTAATTCAGATGCAAATTATGTGTTGAAAGTGTCCATTATTTATTGCTTCATCTAAGACTGTTTCTGTTTCTCTCCTTAATTTCTGAAGTGCAGCAGAGAAGTGCTGAGCTACCAAACACTCTCTTAGACACCAGCCAATTTTAGTACGCTTTCAAATGACGTTTGATTTTTATTCTCTGGTTTAAACCTAATTTTGGAATTGTTTATTTGCTTTGAGTTATTCATGGTTTCCAGCTGTGGAGTGTTTCCACTGCCAAGCGGTTCATTTTCAAGCAAGAAGTTGGATACCAGCAGGAGAAACATCTCATCCCAGCTGGGTGGCCACTGCCCATTGCATGCTGCATTTTCCTTCAGGTCAGGCTGGAAAGTGAGTGTGCCATCCTGCTCTGTGTGTGCGCGTGTTTGCACACATACTCACACATGGGTGTGTGTGCACATGCACTCACATCTGCTGGAGTCCTCTTTTATTCTCCTCTGGGCAATAGTATACGGTGTCCTTTCTGCCACTGATTGATTTCACAACGTAGGAACCTTTTGTGGATGCATAGTGAGGAAGGATGAGCACAACCTGAGATTTTTTAGGTTCACAGAAGGATTATTTCCTTTCCTGGATGTACTGTGGACACATGGGAGGTTCAACAGTCCTATGGTGCCAACTGCATACTGACCCTCTGCCTCTCACTTCCCCAGGCACTGTCCACATCCACAGTAACAAACATCTTATTTGAGAAAAGCATAGAATGAAAGAAACGACAGAATAAAAGGAAAGAATGGGTTAGAGAAGGAAGTTGTCTTATCTTTGTGTTTCTAGGGCTTTGTTTATTTCTCTGCTGTATCTCTCTACTTCTATGGGACTATGGTACCTAATAACTAAGCAGAGGACAGCTCTCTTTTACCAGTGTCACTTCCAGAGGAGAGATTTCCATTTGTGTTGTAGGAAGGTGGCATTGTCTGAACTGGCACTGGGGGGTTTCATTGCAAACCTCTTGCAAAAACTGCTGGAGGACTCCCACCAAAAAGAGATGGCAGCCAATTAAGAAATGAGGTTGCAGTTTTCTAGAGAGTAAATGGTGATTAAAGTGGTTTGTATTTAACATCAAGGAAAGTCTATTTCCATTCACACTGCAATCATAATTTTCTTTTTCCATGCATAAAGGGAAAAATTACTGTGTTATTTTCACCTGGTCAGATAGGTGAAGCAGAGTGGCCAGCCAGCCTTGCAAGGGCTGCCAAATTATCTCTTTTCACGGGAAGAACATTTTTTGGTCGAGATGGTTCTCCATTTACGACTTTTCCTCCAACATTCTCCAAAATCTGTGCTTAAAACGGATGAGGGAAGCACTATGATCCCTTCCCTCACACAGATAACAAATGATTCTTCATTTAAGATCCTGAATAAGACTTCAAATCTCACTGGTTTTCCCAGTTGGAAATACCAAAAACCTAAGAATCAATGTGGAGCTATGCTCTGTGAGCCCTCTACAAAGCAAGCTAGAGAAGTACACCTGAAATACCATGTATTTTTCACCAATTATGTTCCTCTGGGCACATTCTTCTTATTAAACATTATCTTTATACCTTGTGCACAACATCCAGATGATGAGGGTTGAGTTGGGCGTGTTGGGTTGCTCTGTTCCACATCCTCTCTATCCCTTACCTTGGATATGTTTCCCCACCACCAGCGTTAAACTGCTATTTCTATTCTGCTGACAAGCATTAGGAAAGCTTTTGGTCTTAAACACACAGCTGGGAGAGCAGGATATGAAAGAAAGGAAGACAGAATTTTGGTTTGTGCTCTTCAGGTACTCTGACATTTCCAAATGTCTTGGATATTGTGGAGTCTTGGAATTTAATTCCAAAAACACCCCTGATGGTAATAGGAAGGTTTTATATTCCCTAGTGTTTGTTTTCGAGCAATTCCTTAAGCTGGTTGATAATGGTATTCCTACAGTGCACATAAGGAGAAATGATCCTGAATGTTCAGTCTTTTTTTTTCTTTATTCTGAACTTTCTTGTTTATAAAATATTAAAAAATAACTTTAACTTTCATAAGATGGTTTTAGACCAGGTTGAAATTTTCTTATTTAGGCTTTGTAGTCTTAACTGCAGCCTTGGAGAAACACTATAGATCCTTAAAAATTTAATAACTGTAATCTATATCAGTTTAGCTCAGCACATTGTTTGCAGAAATGTATCATCTGTTGCTTGCAGCTTTAGCTCAGCTGGTGAAGCACGAGGCAGAGAGAAGCAAGCAGAAAGAAAAGCGGCTGTCGCTCAGCCATCTGAAGACTCGTCTGTGCATGGGGATGCTGAGCAAGAGGTATCCCGAAATAATTTCCTATGCAGAGATCTCTTAGTTCAGGGCAAACAAACAATGGCTCCATTTGCTTCAATTTGAGCTACGTTCGAAGTCACTTATTCCAAAACAAATATCTTCATTTAGGTGGAATAGCTGCTGTAGTTTAAATTTATATGCTACCTCAAACCGAATTAATTTTCAAGTGTAGACAAGCTTTAAGCACTCAGAGGATGACTTTTAATTAGTACGGCTGACAGCACTGCCACAGAACTGGTTTATCTTAATGACAGAAGCTAAACTTCATTAAGTTTTCTGAGCAGCAGAAGAAAATGCAAATAAGACGGTGCCCCTTAAAGGGTGTGTGACTACCCCTGTCATCGTTATTACTGATGTGATTTTCAGTCATAAATCCATCAGCTTCCCCTCATTATTGTCTGTGTCAGCTGCTTTCCCAACATGGTACCGTACGTAAATATTTGAGCGGTACAGCAGTGCCTCTCTGCGAGGATGGCAGGGGTGACACTGTTGCTGGGGACAATGTACACCCACAGCCCCAAGCAATGCTGTAGGGTTTTGCACCATGTCAGTGCAAGGTGGTGTAGGAAGAGTCTTCCTTTCCTGTTTTCTGAGACATGGACCGTGCTGTCCCACCATACACCAAGAAGCAGAGTTGCTGCAGTTGGAGTAGCCCCATCCCTCAGAAAACAGGTATTTCTGAAAGATGTTACCTTGGAGGATTAGTGTTAAGGTATTATCTTCCATCAGCTAGGGAAATGAGCAAAATAAGCTTGTCTTTGCACATAAACACAGTCTCGTATGACTTTGTTTTCTATGTTAATCAGCAATGGGGAGGTGGTTTATTCATCTGCCTGAAAGCCAGAGTGACTGCAGTGACCCATGGAAGTACAAGGTTGCAGAGCATTCACAGCTGCAGCAAAAGCAGGGCATCACCCCAGCCTGGGGATTAAAAGCTGCTGGCAACTTTCTGCAGCTCAGAGAAGAGCTTTTCTCTTTAATTCCTTATCTAGATCTGGATGGTGACTTTTTTTCTCTTCTGCTGGTAGGCAACAGTTGTTGGGTAAAAAAAGCCATCAAGAAATACAGTGTCAAATATGTTTTGATTTAGTTAGAATCAGTGGCTCTTACTGACATTTCCCCACCTCCCCGTATTGTTTCACTCTCAGGACTGCTGTAAAAGTCAAGCATCAAACTTCTGGAGCTGGCCCAGCTCCAAAGAATATCATGGCCAGAATTAAAAATCTATTTTGGGGGTGAGGAGGAGGGAGATGTAGAGGAAATAAAGTCAGATTGTTCAGGGGTTTTTTTGTTTTTTAAGGTGGGGGATGGAGGGGCAGGGTAGAAGGGGGCAATGTGTCTATGTTTAACAATGATTTTATTACAAACATGATGTACAGTGGCAGTATGTTAAATTTCCTAGTCAACTGGGGACAATACAGAACAATTTGTAGCAAAAGGAAACAGATGCAATTCTAGCTGCAGTTTCACACATCTGCTCTGGAAAGCCAGCACTCCTCCTATAATTCTCTAGGAGGGATCCAATAAAAATGATATAAAATTTTATTGTGTTAGTGGCACTAGTTATTAGAGTGAGGAGCCAGAAAGCTTACCCAGGGGCTGAACCTTTCCTGTCTTTTAGTGCAGAGTAAACGACGAGGCTGTTGCTGGTAACAGCGATACTACAGTTGAAAAAAGGTAGAAATCATTTTGGACGGCTTAGCAGGCTAGAATGGGTGGCTCAAAATCAGAGTGGCAATGCTTATGAAAGAGTAATAGGCAAAGAAGCATGAGGAAGGATGGAAACAAAACATTGAGATGATGTTTAAATAAAAAACAAACAAAAAAAGAAAAAAGGAAAGCCTTAAAGTTATAAAAGAAATGTGTACTATATCTGCCCCTGCCCTACTGTTTGATGCTGTCAGAGTTCAAAACAGTAGGAAGTAGACCCAAACTAGGTTTCTTTTGGATGTATGTGTTAAACAGATCTCTGGCATAGAAAAAAACCCTAGAACCTGGCACCCAAATCCTTCTCTGCACATGAGTACACAGGAAACCCTGCTACTCTAAACACAGTCTAAGTGATCTGTCTTAAATTAAAATCTTTGAGTTTTTTTGATTCAATCCCCCAAGCATCTGTTTGCAGCACTCCCAGGTACCCCTGCAGTTGCAGGGCCATGTGTTGTTCCTGGGTAAACCGTAGCTGATCAAGGGAGATGTTTCCTGGTATAACAGGGATGCTGGGCCTGACTGGTTGTTTCTGTTTCATCATGAGCCGTAACCCCAGACTATTCCCACAGTACGCTATATATAGATGGCTGTCTGTCCCAAACAGGGAGAAAAAGGATTTATTTCCTGGCAGAAACGTGACACAGCAATCCTTGGTTTAATACATGAGACCTGGCACTTTGGGGAGGCGGCCATCAAAGAGCAATTATAGCGCGCAGAGGCTGAGGGGTGAATGCTGAATAGCATAAGTGATTCACAGAGATGAGCGAGAGGGATACAGATATATACTTAATCGCTACAAAATTCTTTTTCGTGTGACTGCCTAACTGTCAGACAATGTTTATAAAGCCATTTCTTCAGAGCATAGCTGCTCTGCCCAAGGTCAGACAGCTGAAACTGAGAGCTTGCAAAGTCCTCGCCCTCTCAAAGTCTTGGCCGTCACCTTGCAGCCTCTGAGGCGAGAGTGTCTATCTAACCAAGTCCAGCTCCCCTGAGTGCCTAGCAGTGGCCCAGCTGCCTCACCTCAGCAGGGTCTCCCATCATGGGGGCCACGTCCTCAGTGCAGAAGGGAGTTTTTGCCAGTTCTCTGAGGTATTTTTCTGCCTGCTGTCAACCTGGGGTAACAGGTCTTAAAGGGGAATGTAAACAGGGACAGCACAGGGAGGGAAAGAGGGAGCTGCCATGATATGTTAGGAGGTCTTGTTGTGAGGGGCTGCCACCATGACAAAATGGCCGCCAGGTCTTCCCCTCACATCACCTCATGTTGCCTCACCCTCTCTAGATCCTTCATTGCTCATTTTGGGTCATATCCTCACACAGTAAAGCTGTAAGTTTTGCTATTTCTGTGTGCTATGGCTTTTCCTAGAGTTTAATAACTAAGAAATCCCAGGCAATAGCATCTACTTTTATTGAGGTATTTAGTGTAGCAGACTTGGGAGTGACCAGCATTATTCCCTGTTTCCTGATTTCCCTGGGTGTTTATAGAGCTGAGGTGCTCAATAAAAAATTTCTTGGGCAGCCTAAGCACAGGTTTTAACCGTGTCTTTGAATATATTATTTTTATTAGGATCCTTTATCTGCAGAAAAGAAAGTTCAAAACACTGACTGAACACCCTCTCTCAGCTCAGTAAGGACACTGCAGTAAGAACAACATGTTTTCCTTTCTGGTCACGTATACTTCATGAAATGTAAATAAATACTAGGCTATGAAGCATGTGCTTTTGCAGAATATGATGTTATTCAGAATTTGAATGATTCTTGCCAGGTAAAGTGATATGCAGTAGGTGGGTTTTTTTTCTCTAGTAACAAACTATTCCACAAAATTAGGTTCATTAAAACAGTATGAATATGTATTAGAGACATAAGTTTGCCTTATATTTAAGCTAGTTTAGTTTATTGAATTATTATAAAGAGATTCAGATTCTAGAAGTACTAAAAAAAAAAAAAAATTATTCTACTCTGTAAGGTCATAAGAAGTTCAAAAAGCCTTCAGACAGGAATGCCCAAGTGCTACCTTTCAGGACTTCAAACGGAGATGATTTAATGTTTTTCAAATTAAAAAAAAAAATTATTTTACCCTGGCTTATGTTATTGAACTGTTGGAGTGACCAGTGGGACGTGTAGTTTCTCTGCAGACTGAGCTGTTTTGCCAGACACTTGCACAATAGTAGTATAATGATACTAATATTTTGACTCTGTCTCACAACCCAAATATTGCAATATCAGTTTACTTAACCTGAAGCAAAATATTTTGATCTCGCTTCCTAAAAGAAACCCAAACGTTTTTGAAAAAACGCAGCTTTTCGTTCCAAGAATCTCTTTTCCAGCATAAATGTATTTCAGTGGAACACTCCTGAGCCATTTCAACTTCCAGCCACAATTTCAAAAAGCACAATCTTCTACAGCCTTGCTTCTTAGATAAGAACAAACCTTTCTGCGTGTTTTTCTGAATAAACAAACCATTAGTTAGAGCTGTAATGCAGAAAGCAAAGCTTTCAACATTGATCTTTTACTGGCCAGTTAGAGCATGTTTGAGGAAATGTTCTGCCAGGTAAATACATTATTGATTATTTTAGAATAAAATCAGCCAAGAGGATAACTAGGTAAATAAAATGGGTCAATATTTAAGAGCAGTTTTATCAGTACTGTAGAACTGCACAGGAAAAAGCCAATGGCAACGAGATTGTGGTAGCCAATACACTTAAATCGGGCAAGATGAACTGCTAGCATGGCCACTGAAAAAACAGCTGGCTTGACAGGCTACCTGGAGAAACACAGAACTTCTATGAGAATTACAGAGTAAGGAGCCAAATTCCTTACTGCTTAAGGTTTTGAGTTTTAAGAAAGCAAAAATAAAAAGGGGGCATTGCAATCTTAAATACGTAAACTTTGCATTCCAGCTCAACATTTCAGACATCTCATGTTATCAACATGGTGACCTGAGACTGGGATTTGGCCTGCTTTCACAAAGGGCCTGTTTGCTAATTACTGAGGATGATCCAACTGGAGCACTTGGATGCTTTCAGCACACCGGGGTACGCAGCCTATTCAGAAATCTGGACTAGATTGCTGGAAGGCTGGAGATTCAAATAAACATAACAAGCATAATTTTCAGCTAGCATGCACTTCTGTAACCCTACTTAAGTGAGAATAACTGAGTCCATGGATTTATACGAGGTGATGATTATTTATTTTCACTTTGTGTTAGAAATTAAGCTGAAAAATCGGGTTAATAATTCTGAACGTGTCTTTTTTCCCCTTCAGCTCCCATTCATTCATTCCTGGCTGAGCAAATGTTTTCCTTGATTAAAGGGCTGCAGACAGTGTCAGAACAAAATGCACTTTTTTGCATATTTGCTTTACCTACAATGCTGAAATCACTCTTGTGACAGTTTTCTGGTATTTTTCATGGTTCAGAGACCCACCAACATGCTTGAATGGGACATCTTGCAGAAATCCAGTTAGGAGAAAGCGATGTAATGAACAAGCCTGTTTTGGAAACCATGAAGTGCCATCATCCGTAAGTATTATCCTGAACAAACTGTCTGATAGCCTGAAGCCCAGACTGTTCTTTGTGGACTTGTGGGTAATTGCCACAGTGAAGAACATGCATATATGAAATTAAAGGTATGATTTAAAAATTTTTTTTTCTTAGTTAAATGCATTAAATCCCCTACTTGCTTCACTTACTGTCAGCATAAAGCTTCAGGCATCCTTGTAATGTAATAACCGATGGAGTTACACCTATGGCCGTTGTTCTGTGGCAGGTGACAGCACAGCTTTGCATTAATATCAGGCTATTATTAATAACAGTAATATATTCACTTGTCGAGACAAGTGCATCTTACAGAAGGGTTATTATTTTTGAATTGTGTAGTCTGGCTGTTTTCTACACTTCATTGACTAATGCCACTTTTGGAAAGAGCTGGCCATCGCTGTGTCTCCTGTAAAAAAAAAGCATCTTATGGCTGTGTTAAGTTCAACCCTTGCTTTTCTCTGCTTGACTTCTGAGCCATGGATGCTACTCCAAGACAGATTAATAACTGTGGGATTAACAGTAAATATATTGACATGTATGCTGCAGATTATATGGCTGATCTTTAGGAGAGGACAAAATAAACTAATTTATGCTTCAGGAGTAGTAAAAGGCCTCATAGAGCAGTTAAACTTTCCATCCTATTTCATAGAATCGTGCTGTAATCAGTAAGCATGTTAAATTATATCATGGGCAATATAAGGTGGTACTGCAGGAACCTGGTGGCATATGCAAACCACAAATCACTGCTCCAGAATAAGAGCTTTACAAAGAAAGACCATAAAAGTCACTCAGAGAGAAGCAATGGTTTTAGCATAGCAAGGCTATGGTTTTAAATATAGAGTAGCTTGTATCACAAGCCAGCTGGCTGAGAATAAACAATTTACAATTTTAAATCAGTGGTTATTTCTAGCTGATAATTCTCTTTGTATCATGTAGTCACTATGAGACAGAGCATTAATTCCCAGAATATTTATGCACTAATGTTTTACACAGTGTATACTAAGTAGAAGAAGGAGAGTTTTCAAAAGCAGCAGACTGATCTAAGCTAAGGCAACTCATGATCACAAACTTTATTAGGAGCTTTTGAAAAATCAGCCAAAAGGTTTGGTTTGGTTTTGCTCTAAGCACGAGCAGGAGCATGGACCTGCTGGGGTATATAGGAGGTGTTTCCTGAACACATTATTGGAGTGAATCTTAGAGGTGGCCATGGTGGCTGCCTGGTTCTGGTGCCAGGGTGTCCTACCCTGCTGAGGGATGAAGCTTCTGGTCATCTTGTCTGACCTTGGGACAGCCACAGGCCTTCACCCCCAGCTGACCCACCTGTCTCTGGATCTGGTTCCCAGTCAGTATGATGCCTGTGGTCATTAGCATTCAGAAGGACGGGTGCTGATATAGGAAACCAGGGAGACAGATGGATATTTTGAGTAGCACACTGGAGAACGAGGCACAAGTGGTGATCCTGGTGCTTCTGGGGGTGTGCAGCTTAGAGACAGGACATAGAGTTCCTACAAATGATTTGCCAAATGTTTTTTATAAATCCCCTATCTAAAACTGTAAGATCTGTCAAAGTTTCCTGGGATTTATAGCAGCCTAATAACCATAATAAATGACTGCATTAGTGCAGAGAGAACATGCATGGGGTGATTAATAGATTTTTCTTTAAGTCATAGATAAAAATGAACAGCAGAGGAAAGGAAAACCTTCATATTAACTCGGTGGGAGCTCCTGTATTAATTGGCAAATAATCAGGTACAGCTGCTAATAATCACACAGCTCTTTAAACCAGCACACAGCACTGCCAATAGAGCCTTAAGAGCTGGAGATTAGAGAATATGGAAATGTTTGAAATTCAGGTTGCTGGATGAAAGCCACATTTTTCTATAAGCTTACAGATCACCGATCGTGGGTCCTGCTTGTGTCAAGATGAGACAATGTGGGATTCCCTCATATCTTAAACCATCTCTTCCGCTACTTGCAGGTCAGAAGATAGGGGATTTTTTGTGTTCTCTATCTTGATAACACCAATCTTCCTGATGGGACTTTCTGTATATTCTTTGGCATTTTTACTTTGTATTATTGTCCTCTGGAGAAACTACATGTCTCAGCTTGCCAGAACCATCGCCTGGTCACACAACAGCAGGCAAGCTCAAGTAAGAAAGTGAACTTAAGAAAGCAAATTGATTGTATAGCAACAAAGGATTGAGCTCTTGAGTGCAACCTTGAAAGTAGTTACAGACACAGAAAAAAATCCCCAAACATTTAAGAAACCCACAGTGATTGTAACAGCAACCTCTTGTTCTAGCTGTCACTTGGGGTTTTTCCTCTCAGCTATCAAAGTCAAGGGGCCAGTTCAGCAGAATTCTCCCTCCATCGAACTGGCTTTCTGAGTATGCTATCATCCTGGGGTTGCCATTAACTTTAATACTCAAGGGGTTTTTCTTTTGTTGCTGTTGATGCAAACAAAGCTTCAAAGCCTTTTCTCAAGGGCCTCTCTGTTTCTTTACTCACTTGGGGTCTCTTGCCCTCCTGCAGTCCTGGTGTGGCTCTTACATGTTCGCATAAGCATTAATGAGGTATCTTTAACATGAAGCATGACAGCTCTTCTTTGTGGAGAGGGTTACTGGAGTGCTGAGCTTTTCCTGCTCTCTTTAGGTCAGTTGAATTGCATTTAGTGCTTACATAATGTTTTGTCAATCCCATGAGTCTGCTTGTGCAACATTTATTCCTTTTGACTCCATGGCACTTTTACAGTGACCCTGCAAGCCATTATGATACATGGTAGTAATTTTAGGGTTTGTTTCACCAAGCAGAGCTATCCCAGGGGGTTTTTTTTATTATGTTGCATTAAGGAGGACCTTTGGGAACACATGAAACCCTCTTTTTTTTTGCAATCAAAGTGATGACAATTTTTCATATGTGCCCTTATGAAGCTAATCAGCAACTGCATTTGTTTCTTTTGTCCAAAATACCATTCTCCCTCTTAGCCTAGATGTTCCTCTTATGAGTAGTCATAATTGTGACATGAACTAAATGTGAGAGGTGTGCTCTCTTATTTGAGGTGCTTCCTTCTGTTTGTGTCTGCAGCATGACTTTATGACCCTGCCTCGCTTCCCCCCTCCCCCCCCCAAAAAAAAATAAGGTGGAGGAAGGATAAATGAGTAAATACAGACACTTGTGTGAAAGCTACTGCTGGGGGTCACCTGGGGACTAATAACTGTCAGAGCCAAATTAGCCAAGCTGCTTGGGAGACACAGGTGATTAGCAGATAGCGACCTCAGAAACAGGAAAGACCATGAAGAGGAGATTAATTTAGCTCAGAAGAGCAGGCAAAGGTGAAACAGTGAGCTATGGATTAAAGTCTTTGAGTTAATCTTTGTTGCTTTTATTTGTTGCTGTCTTTTTTGCTGCAAAGATGATAAAGTTTCTTTCATTTCTTTTTTTAAAATGCCCTTTTCTTCTTGGTCTGATCCTTTGATTTACTTTTTCTCATAGGGTCTGGATGTGGGTTTTGTGATTTTTTTTTTTTTTTTTCTTCCAGATGTGTTATTTTTTTGAATAGAGATTGTCCTATTTTGTGCATTTCAAAGACACAAGCCTACTAAAGAATGTGCAGAATTAAATAAAAACTGGAGTGAGGTAGGTCTTGCAGAACATTATGCTGGTGTTGCCTATCAGCCGTGGTTGTTGTTTTGTGGTTCTTTACAACCTCATTCAGAACAAACAGGTACTGGATAAATCACTACAGCTTGACAAATACGCTTGGAAACAACCTCTACTTTTACCAGAAATTATGTGTACACTTGATACTGTTTTTTTGATGTGCTTAATATGCAATTTCCTCTTTAAAATATGTAGCACTTTCTTATCTCTCTGTGTAGTGATTCTATGGGGAGTTCCAGGGTTGGGTTTTTTGTGTGGTTTTTTTTTTTTTTTTCAAAGAAGCAAACAGGAAAATGGCTTTTTACTGGAATGAAAAAGAAATCTGAGGGAAAGGATATGAAGCTGGGAAAACCCAGGGAGAATGGGAATAGGGTATTAAGAAAGATACTGAAAAGTCTAAAGGGGGGGAAACACCATCCTAAATTTGTAATTTCACTATAAACTCCTCCTCAACAGTTCCTTGTATTTTGTAAAATGTTTTTCCCTAGGTTGTGCATTAGGCTTATAGAATTTACACTGATTTTTCGGTTTTGAAAATTGCAATGATTAAGAAATATGAACCACCAGAACAAGGGGACAAAACAACTCAGGGTACTGCTGGTAATCTTATTTACCGTAAAGTCAAGCATTGGGCTATTTTGGATATAACCCTCTTTATTTAGTGTGTGTGGTCAGCATTAAAAATAACCTTTCCCCATACTGGAGATTGAGAAGTGATCAATATAAAGCCAGGCTACCTGACGAGGAAGTAGGTGGGTTTTTTCCAAAAACCACTACTCCTTCATGGTTTTTCTTTTTTAAAACTTTACTGTGTGTTGTTAGGGGGGAAAAAAAAAGTCTCTAAATATTGCTCCATTTTGCTATTTCAGAATTAACAAGGATTTAAAGCCAGACTGCTTTGGGGGTTCTGGATACTTCTGAAGATGTATGCTGGGAGTTGTTATGCCTTTTCTGAAGGTACAAATAGTTCTCGTGTTTTCTTTGGAGTAGAGGGATAAACTAGTGAGCTTTAGCTGAGTCTGTGCTGTGTGCGCATCCATGTGTGCAGCCCATGAGAAAGGGCTGTAATTGCTCAGAAGATCAGATTTGGTGTCATCCTGAAGAAAATAGACATTTTTACTTCTTTGAACTGCAAGAGCAGTTTTGAAAATATCTTAATATTACTTTGAAATGTAGTGCGATTGGAGTAGAACCATTTGAACAAAGAATGAAAGGGATTTTCCCCTCAGTAACTTAATATACCTTTACTTATTAAAGGTATATACCATGGTTATGGTATAGACAATGCTATGAAGTGCATTTAAGACCGTCATGATTTATCTCTCTGAGAAGTATGCACAGAAATAGAAAGTGTACTGAAGACAGTTAATTTCAGTCCTGTCACAGGATCTTGGGATAGCAATCTTGAACCATTGAAGTAATAGGTAGGAAATAAACCCAAAACTTCATTGGAAGCAAATGAAATAGATGGTTTTGTTTATTGTGTTTTTCCTGTCAAATGTTACAAGTCCCCTCTTGGAATGTATGTGCCAGTGAGTCAGACCCTCAGGAACTCTGACAGAGATCCCTGGTATTTCTGGTATTGTTGGATTCTGGGACGCCAAGCGGAGATTTTATTTTTCTGGTGGAAAAATGTGTAAATGATAATAATTTGCATGAATTTTATGTAATACTTTGCTTGTGTCCTGGCCACTTTATGAATGTAGAAACATAGCGAGTGTGTCTGTTCAGTGTGGTTTCAAACTGTACCTTATACCTGAAAGGAAAGATTTGAGGTATAAGCCTAGAGATTTTCTCTGACTGGTATTGCAGGATGATTATTATTTTGCTGTAATTTTAAGTCTCATTACCCTCTTCTTGCTATGGTTTCCTATCCTAAAGGAGGCTTGGAATGAGTTCATGTTCTATACATGTTTTTCTCTAAACCCTGAAAAAGGAACATTTCCATCTGCTCCGTCCTCATCTTGCTACCCAGAAACTGTATTTCTCATTAAGTTTTGAATCATCATAAGAGAGAAAGGTAAATTACACCTTTCTTATGCCTGTCCATGAAAATCTTGGTATAAATCCACCTGTGGAGGGTAGAAAGTCTTGTCTCCATTGCTGCAGGTGCTGTCTGTTGACAGGAAGCTGACAAAGTTAGCTGTTGTTTGTCATCCTAAAGCCTTTTCCTTGCATATGTCCTTCTACTAAGTCAAGCTGGGGCCATGCAGAGATGCATGAGCGGGGGAAGCTAGAGAGGGGCCCTCAGGTGTCACACAAACTCTGGGTACACCTTGCATGAGAAGCAGAGTGAAATCTCACAGTGAGTGACCTCATTTGGAAATAGGGTTGTGAAGTGGGAAAAATGCTGCATGTCACGTATTGAAAGGAAGACTCTTTGCAACCAGCTTCAGCCTGGGAGCGATGAAATGGTAGTTATGGGGAGGCACAAGTACACAGTCTGCAAGCTGAAATTGTAGACTGCTGGTCAGCTACCTATGGCACATAGAATAATTGTATATAGTTTTATGAGAGGTGCTGAACTGAGAGAGATTCCTAACGGTAGGAAAATGACAAAGTAACTTTATTCTCTTTGATTCTGCTTTCTCCTTGCTGTCTTGGTTCCACCTCATCTAATATTTTCCTTTTGTTAATAACTCAGCACCATTTTCCTAGCACCCACCAACCTGTGTCTCTCTTTCTGCCTTCTTCCTTAAAGATTAGTTTCATGTTATGATCCACCAAAGTACCCCATCTAACACCTAGCTGCAGAGACTACCGTAGCAGTTTCACATCACCAACAAAATCCCATCAAAGCCGGAAATTGTTTTCTTTATGTGAGTGGCAGGCCAATTACCAAGCTGAGTGACATGGGTAGAGGAGTGCATTTACACCAGAAGCTACTGCTACAGCAGAAACTTCTGGCAGGAAAGCAGTGACTGACTGACATCCTTTGGCTTATTATTATGGGCCCTGTGTAAATGAAGTAGAAGCAATGACTGTTACTGCGTTTCTAATCAACAAAGTGTGATGCCAGTAATTAGGTTTCAACTGACTTGCGTCTCCTTTCTAGACATTAATTGGAGGAAGATATGCAGATTGCCGGTTAATAATAGAACAGTTATAGTTTTATAATCACTTTCTTCATGTTCATCAATTTGTTTGATTGCTTGTGTGGAAAACATTTGATCCTGCGTGTGTCTATTTAGCCATCAGACTGTTTTATGAACAGCATTGTTTATCAAGTTAGTGACATCTTAAAATGCTGCAACTTGCTGAGCCTAATAGCAGTGAGGGTGGAACTTTATTTTGCAAAATAGATGGAGCGAGGCCTTTCAAAGAAAGCTCCAGATTGTCCAAACCACATATGGATGTCAGAGATGGGAACAGTGTGAGCTGTATGCTGAACCTATTTTAAACTCCCACTCATGATTTCCAAATACAGCACTTTGTCAGAGAGCAGGCATAGAGAATTTTGGGAACTATAGCGCTCATGTAAATAAAGGCTCTGGAAACTTGTTTTGGCAAAATATTAATAATTATATTACCTGTGTTTTGATTTAGTCCCAGCCAACAGCTAAGCCCCACATAGTACCCTGTGGGATGGGGAAGAGAATCAAAAGAGTAAAAATGAGAAAACTCACAGGTTAAAACTAAGACAGCTTAATAGGTAAAGCAAAAGCCACACACGCAAGCAGAGCCAAACAAAGAATCCATTCGCTGCTTCCCATCAGCAGGCAGGTGCTCAGCCATCTCCAGGAAAGCAGTGGTCCATCATGCATAACAGTTATTTAGGAAGACAAATACCATCACTTTAAACATCCTCCCCCTTTCTCCTCCTTCCCCCAGCTTAACATGCTGTGTATGACACCATACGGTATGGAATATTCCTTTGGGCAGTTAGGGTCAACTGTCCTGGCTGTGTCCCCTCCCAGCTTCTTGTGCACCCCCAGCCTTCTTGCTGAAACATCCCTATATTATCAACACTGTTTCAAGAACAAATCTAAAACACACCTCCATTCTAGCTACCATAAAGTGTCCCAGCCAAAACTAGCATGTATAGTAGTGTAACTAACACTGGAATCTAATGGATAGGTATAATTAGATTACAGCTAACTGCAGAGCATATTTATAGTATTTACTCCCTAAAGAGGCCAGAAAGTTTGCAAAGGTATCTTCATTGTTTTGTAAATGGTGACATAGGGCTCTGGGAGGGGGGAATAACTATGTATTACATAGTGGCAGGTACATGCTTCATCTTGTGACCCGTATGGGCTATTCTGTGGCTCTTGTGGCCACAAAGGCCAAGTCTGAATGAATTTTCTCATACCTTTCAGTAGCTGTTGGTTAGGGAAGATCAGCTCTTCACTAGTGCATAGGTTTCAGTCTGTTCTGCACCCACTCATTTGCAGCTGCCCGGAACATACCACCTGGCCACGTAGTAACTATTTGTCAAGCCTGTTACTGAACTGGGAACTAAATATATATTCCCTGTGCTTGGGCTTTATTCCATATATCAGCCCTCTGTCCTTGAAATTTCTCTAAAGTGTGTTCTGCTCCCTCTTTTATAGCAGACCAAATATAAAGTATTCAGAGAGAGAGAGATTCAACCAATCATTTTATAAAATAAACTGTTAGGCTTAGCTAAGCGACTTTCTTACACCTCCTGGGGAAAGGGAAAACTGCTTGGGAACAATCATAGTGTAGGAGGGTGAACAGAGAATTCGGCAGAAATCCAGATGTATGTTTTATTCATACTGAAGTGAAATACTGTTTCTTAAAACAGCTGATTTCAGGTTTATACATGAAGCCTCTAGACAATTCTTTAGTCACTAGGTGACCATCGTACACAGGAGTTAGCTGGTTTGCAGTTTTGTGCCTCTATGATTGCAAAGGCTTGTAGAGTGCTGCCCTCCAGCCTCTTTACCTAGCAGAAAAAAATAGAACTTCTTTAATTCTGGTTTTCCCCTTGTTACATCTTCATACAAATGACTGTCCATAAACTTGCAGCTTGGTTTTGATCAGTTCAGTGCAATATTGCTTTGCAAAAACCATCAAGCGGCTCTGGGGAGAGAGCTGGCCTTGAAGAGGCCTTGAAGCTGTGTTAGTGTCTGCTTTTTCCTACTCTCCATTTCTTTGACTCTTCAGCAAGTAGCTTAATTTTGTATTTGAATTGCTGCTGGAATTAAGCAATTGTTCAAGCAATTAAGCAATGTTTTTACCCCTTCCTTGAAGACTAGCTGCTGACCAGTAGTAGCTCACAGTCAAACTTGTAACCAGTTAAAGTACTTGCTGACATCTCTTCTTCCTTTTGGAGGTGGATCGGGTGGAAAAGAAAGATCTGACAGCCTGGTGTAAGGGAGAATCCCTTGACCAAGTTGTGTACTGATAAGCCAGAAGTAACTCCTTTCAAAAGATGAAGTCTGTTTCCATATCCTCTTCTATGTGCAGTCTCTGGCACCTCCTTCTGCACTGATGTGTAGCACTTCTGTGTGCCCAGCTGGCAATCAGGGATTGCACGAGGTTACAGATACATGTGTTTCATGTAGGTATTGCTCCCTGTAAGCACTTACTGAGCATGGTGCAAGAAAATAGATGTTTTCCAAAAAAAATTGAACTACAAAAAGCATCTTAAGCACCCAAAGGGAAACATATGACAACTGTCCTTCAGATATTTGAAACAGACTTGAGAGAGGTGATGTTATTTTTTCGGTCTTATTTAACATTTTTCTGAATTAAGGAAAATGATGGGAACCTCCAAACTGCTTTTGAAAAGGCTGCCTAGCATAGCATGATCTTTACTGACATTTGGTTTGAAAATGCTTCTTGTTCTCTATGGAAATTTGATTTCTCAGTACACTTACTGGACATGAAGGTTTGAGTTAAATATAAAAACTAACATACCAAAGGATTTATGCACTCTTACAGTGTTTGAATAGTGGACAAATGAGGAAGAACATGTTTGAGTGTGTTGATAGGAAGAATGTGCATTGTGGACTTTGGAAAAGAAACTTTTCTGTTGGAATTCAAGTCTCTTCCTCCTTCTCTGATCCACAAATCTGGATTCCATCTTTTGGCAGGTGTCTTTCAAATGCTTGAAAAGCATTCCCCCCTCCTTTTTTTTTTTTTCTTTTCTTTTTTTTTCTTGAGGATCTTCAAATACAGTTCTGTGGCTCACGTTTTCTCGGTCCCTGATTATTTTCCTAACTCTCCTCTGTACTCCCTCCAGTTGAGCTATATGCATCTCTGCACAAACAAACCCAGAACTGTGATATTTGAAATCAAAGCTGCCAAAACACTGGAAGAGACTGGTTGCAAAAATATTTAAATGAGAATTCTATCTATAGAGACTTCCAAATCAGTTCATGGATAAAGTTGATGTGTTTGTCTAGCAGTTTTAAGTTAAAAGGAGCTACATTGTTCCAGGGTGGTCCTACTCAAATGTTTGCCAGATCAGTTAACTACCGCAATGGATCACAAAGCTTCCTGTAGGTTTAGTGGTACTGAATGGTGTTTATAAGCTTTGTTTCACCACCATCAACATTCCTGTCAGACCACAGTGTCTGAATGTGTTGTGAACTCTAAAGTAATATCCTCAAAGGTAGGAGAGTACTATTGTACCCTTTGAGGTGAAGCTTCAGTTTCTCATGTAACTTTAAAGATACTGAAGTCATTTCCCAGCACTGTCATGTGGGAGACCACCTTAAGAATGGTCTGGTCACTACTGCATGTAGGAGCCTTGAAGAATCATGGACTGAGCTGAAGTATGCCTGCTGTTACCTTAAAGAAAAATGAAGACAAATGAAGGTCCCAGACTCAATATTTCAACCATATAGAAAAAATCTGTAGTTCAAGTCACTAGACTTTCTTCCACTAAATAAAAGCAAACTGATTTAAGCAATAGTCTTTGTACATACTGATGCTCCATAAAATGACTACAGAAAATGAAAGGAATCTTGTCTAATGCTGAAAGACAAGAAAATGAGTGATGTGGTAGTTCTGCTGGATATTGCCCAGCCTGTTAACCATAGATGAGACTTGTGTTTTAGGAGAGAAGCAGCTGTTAACACTGTCTCTGGTCAGGGCTGGGTATTTTTATTATCATAAAAGGTGAAATACTGAAAGCACGTGAGATTTAAGGCTCTTATTAACAGCAAACAGGATTGCAGAAAATGTAAAGATAAATAAATAAATAAACCTTGACTGGTAGCAGCTGGCTGTAACTTTTTGAGCTAACAGGCCTGAGCATCTCCTCTCTGTTTCTTCTTCATTCTTGCATTTAGCTGATGACATACAGTTTATTTGTCATGGAGCCAACCCTGCCTACCATATGTTCAAACTGTATTTTCCCACTCATCTCCCCTGTGCAAGCACAAGCTGCTTGTGCCATGTCCTGGTAGAGGTAAGAAACACCCTCAGGAAAGGGATGTGCAAAGACAGAACAGACTGTTGATTAAAAAGCCAACATTGACTTCAGAATGTTGGCCTGGATATTTTTGTTCTCTCCAGACTATGCCAGAACACCTCCACATACCTCCAGATGTAACATGCTCTATAAATATTAACTATGTGATTTCTTTAAAAACTAATAAAAAGACTTATCTTTCCCTTTCTCTCATCTCCAGGCTTTCTACTCTCTTCCTGTTTATCTGGATTATTCTCTTTTCTCCCCTGTGGCAGTTATTTGGGATCGTGTAACTTCCGTACAGTGCAAAAGGAAGATGATAACTAATTAAAATATTCGGACTTCACCTGAGACCAGATAATAGTTTAGCTGAAACACCCATATGAAAAAATTTATTGTGAAGACCTGTTTTAATACTGTGGAGATTTTTAAAAGAAAATAAGCTTTCTTTTTCTACTGTGACCAATACCTCAGAACCAGGGGAAAAAACACCTCATATTTTCTCCATATTTTTGTCTTCCTTTGTCCTTTAGTGTGTTGAGCTGCTGATACAAATAGAAATGTGACTGTATGCAAGTTATTAATTTTTCTGAAAGGGCAACTTGTTTTAGCAGACAATTGTGGTCTTCTGTTGTGTACCATTAGCCATGTGCATATTTTCCTGTCACACTCCTTTGGTATCTTGGGCATAGTTTTGCTGGATGATGTATTTTGGCTCAAACTTCCAATTTCATTGAAATTGTAATTCTGATTTCTGCCAGCTGCTGAGCATCCCAAATGTAAAATTTTCTAATTTTTGATCGTTTAAGAAATCCCGAGGGTTTATGGCACATACAGGACTAGTGCAGGGTCTCTGTACAAGCATGAATAGATTCACAGGAAGTGATTTTTGTAGACAAGACTGCATTAAAAAGGTACCATATCATAGGCTGGATATAATGCTTTCTTAGTTTCTGCTGGAGTACCCCTTGAATGTTCTGTCTCTGTTTGATGTTTCGTATCTTCAGATCTCTGGACAAAAAGCTGAAATCTCTAACCATTTCCCTAGAAAGTAACTTCACTTTTTCATACAAACTGAGGAGTTTCCTTAGGCTGCAGTTCAGCAGGAACCTGCTTTTCAACTTGAAGACAGCTACAAAAGCTAGGGATAAGGGAGAAGCAAAATATTTCTTCAAAGCAAAGGAGAGAAATTGATTTGCCCATTACACTTCTGTCCTCTGGTCATTCCCTGCATCTCCCCAACAGGAAACCACAAAACTGAATTTTCCTGATACCAAGGGAAAATACACTATCAAAGACCATTTGTGTGTTGTTTAACTACAAATATATATAGATTGGGAATGAAGAGACAATTCCCTGTCTGTAGATTTAAGTTATTAGTTACTGACAGGCTAAGTGAACTTTGTTGTAATGATTGAACTGTAGCTGTTCTGAATCAAAGAAGTTCAATTCCTTTCGCAGAAGGATACTCCCCAGCCTACTCAGTGTTTTTTGAGACCCCTGAGCATGAGGCATCTTTCTTTTTGAGGTCACATAAGTTAATCAAGGAAACTTGTTACAGCAACTTGTTTTTGTGAAGGTTTTCATGGCTGTTATCATAAAATGTATGGTTTCCTCTTC
This sequence comes from Porphyrio hochstetteri, assembly GCA_020800305.1. Lineage (NCBI taxonomy): Eukaryota > Metazoa > Chordata > Aves > Gruiformes > Rallidae > Porphyrio > Porphyrio hochstetteri. The sequence continues at coordinate 8,453,316 of CM036907.1, forward strand.
AGTCTTTTTCCCTTGCACCCCTGAATAACTTTGCCATTCACATTGGAGCTTTGCAAATTTTGTAACTTTTTGAACGTTTACTGTTCTCTGAGAGAAGAAAAAGACTTAATTCAGCAGAAGTTTAGTGATACTACCACAGAATGACAGGTTAACTTCTAGCTGGCAATTAGTCTTTTATATAATATTTTTTTTCTTTTATATGAGGTATGTCAATGCTGTGATAACCCCTAAGTTCTACATAATTCAGATGTGCATACTAGTGGGGATGTGAGGAGGAAGGGGTTGTCTTTCTAGAGTCTACAAAGAGGATGATTTCCATCAGCATCCGTATGCATCATAATCATTCATTCGGCTTTCAGTTGAAGCTTTTGTCTCAGCAGGCTGTATGACCTTCTGTGCACAGGTAAACAGCTGCATTTCAGTGGTGTTTGCCTGGTCTCCTTTCCTTGAGATGGACTAGTTGTGCCCGTGGTGTCAATGGAGTGACATGTCTGCCTTTCATGGGTGCTGCATACCATTGTAACACAATGCCCTCAGGCATCCTGAACTTTCTATGTTACTGGTAACAGTCTTTATATTTAAATTACCTGTACTTCAAAATAGTAGCTTATCTGGATTATTTTTACAGGTAACAGTTTTATAAATCTTCTTACAATCATTCCACTCTTTCTGTCCCATTTCACTTACCTGTGACTTCTTGACCATATTTACAGCTTGTACTTAATCTCACATTGATGTCGCTGTGTGAATTAACTGATTAAATTCTGGCATTCAGAATAAATATTCAGTTTAGGCTTAACTTTTCCTTTCCTGCCTGTTTCTCAGACAAATGTAGCCCATGTTCCACTAGCCAAAGAATGTAATTCCAAAAGAAAAGAAATCAGAATAGAAATAAAATTATACCTCCATTTAAGAAAAAAGTTGCTTTCTGAAGTTCTGGTTAACCTTTTGTATGAATACATACATTGTGTTGGAGTGGTAGGAAAACCCAGGATCTGTAGGTAAACCACCTGTATTGCTTACAACCAGCAAAACTGCTTTGTGGTGAGTGAGTGTACTGGTCCTCAGCTGTCTGGGAGTAACAAAGAAATGAAGACTGACTTGTTTCCCTCTAGAGTAAGCCCCGTGCTGCTCACTGTTTCTAAGTCCTCATCATTTCCCCTAGCCTTAGCAGTGGGGCTGTGTTCAAGAACAGGCTTAGTTGGATTTATGGGTGCACACCAACTCTAAATTCTGTGCATTAAAATGCCATATGCAGAATGTGACACAAGGAAGGGCAGATTTTACCCATTATGACTACAACACTACATACAGTTTATAAACCCAGCTTTTTCTGTGAACTATAGCATAACTAATGAATGGAGCTGAAATGTATGAAAGACCTTATCACATTAAGTAAATGTAGTGAAGCACAAAAATGTTATACTTTACTGACAGAGAAGGTGTTATATATCTGAAGGGCAAGCAAGGGCTGTCTGTCTTTTTTTTTCCTTTCCTTTCCTTCTCTGCTTCTAACATATCAGGATTTGTAGAGTGTGAATTAACTCTTCATAGGCTTGTTACCTGCCTCAATAAAAAGAAGTGGCTAGGCAGTCCATCAGTCAGATGGGGGCAGAATGACCTCTCTTCCTCTTTGGAACAGAGATCCTTGATGATGTGCTGTCAACTGTATTTCTTTTTGGTGTGGCAGTTTGCTTTTTGTTCCTGCAGGACCTTATACATATGTTGGTGGCTAATTTCTTTTAAGTTCTTGAGCTGCTAACTCTCCTTTCTCAACAATCTTACCTTTGCTTAACATTTTTATTAACTTTGGATGGCTCTACTTGCTTTTGATACCTCATTCTCAAACTTAGCAGCTTTTTCAGAAGTTTGAGTGGATGTTACACAGCTGGCCTTAGATCACAGGCCGCTGAACCCTGCTGACCAGAAAAATGAAGACAAGAATTTAATTCAGCTGGTCTAGTTTTAATAGAAAACAAATGGTTTGTGGTGGAGCAGATTTCTTTTTCCCTAGCCATGTAGCACAAAGTTTCAGTTTGATTAAGTCTAGGTCATTTGAGCAAAGATCTTTCAATTAGGTTAATTAGTTTTAAGAAGGAAAAACAGTTCTCCGATGGTAAGTGCTTGACCCTTGTTCTAGTCCTTCTATTGGTGGTGCTTGAAAAGGGGGCCTTGCTTAGATCTGCTAAGGGAGGTGCCTGTAGCACCACAGAGAAGTGATGATCATGGAGACATGAAGATTCCATTGATTTTGTCCCAGTGTCATGCTTCTTTTCTCTGGGATCATCATCTCTTTAAAGAACTGAAATAGGAAATGCTATTCTTTTTTCACTCTGAAGCTCTTTAAGAAGTCTGGGCTAAGATACAGAGGGGCCTGCAGCAATATTTATACATAGCCACATCCTTAGATTAATTTACACAATGTAGCTAATTACAATGACAGCTTTTTTTGCTTGCTTTTCTCCTGTATCTTCTGTTTGCAGTACTCTATAGCTAATAAAACTGTCAGTTTTCTTTTACTTCAATAAAAGGTCATCCCCCGACAACAGCCTTGTGCCTTCTAACAGCTAGTGCCTTTATTAATATTTAAAATGTACACAGTGATATTTCTAAAAGGTCAGACTTTTAAAAGACATAAAATGTCATTCCTAATTCTTCTCCCTCCCAGCCTTTTTCTCTGACTCTTCTTTGCTATCCACCATTTCAATGTTCTACTTTAGATACAGCATTTAGCATGGGTTGTGTTAAATCAGATAAACATCAAGTGTTTCTGTACTGCACTACTGCAGAGAGGGAAAGGATAAAATTGTCACTGATTCACAGTCCAACAACCTGTGGACGTAGTTTCCAATTCTGACTACACTACAGATTCCCTTGAGTAAAATGAGTCATTTGTTCTGTCACTTCCTGATTCAAGAATGTATTTAAGGCAGTGACTAACTTGAGGAAGATAGGGTCAAAAGGATATTGAGGCTTCAGCTGTAAATAAGACCTTAATTTTTTTCCTCCCTAAGGCTTCTGTTCTTTCTAACAGTCGATCTACAAAATGGGAAAGGTAATACTCGATTCTTCCCATCCTCAGCCCTCTCTAGATGGCAAGGTCTGTATATGGGGACAGTTTCTCCAACTGTATTTCTCTAAGGCAGGAACCTGCTCTGCCTGGAAGAGAAATGAGAAGAGAAAGCATGTATATTCTTCCTCTGTCTACTGACCAGGTCAGAAATTGTTAATTCTTGCGATAGGTGAAATGATCATTATGGCTTCAGAAGGTCATTTGATCCATTCATTGGCCATTGACTGGATTAAACAAATCGCTTGCTTCTGGCAGAAGCTCATTCACACTGTTCTTATATACCTCTGGACTGGATCACGTAGCCTTCCCTGGCAGAAGCTGAAGTTACAAACTGTGTGTTCTGTGATGGTTGTTCACTCTCTCATAGGTGTTATTTTTTTATTATTTAATTATTGCTCAAACTGCAAAGGCCACTTACAGGCACATTTTCTGGCAAATCATAGGTTCTTCACTGGATTATTTCTGAAGTGTCTGCACAGAACTCTGAGATGCTACTGGAAAATCCTAATTGGATGGTGGTCCCTATTTTTTGTTGAGGTCCTGCTGTAACACAGCCTGTTATCTTCTGTACTGTGACTGGTTATACCATCCATCTGAAAGCATTCATAACAAGATGAAACACTGGAGAGCTCTTGTTTGCCAATGTATTAGTCTCTCTGCTCTTTTCTGCATATTATGGTGCATATATTTCTGCATATATGAAGGTGCTTTGAGTGCTTGTCTTGAACTGGTTACTATCTCCCCTTCTCATTCTGTCACACATCCACTTTTTTGTCCTGAGGTTTTCTAATAGCTGGTTATTTTGTGATAATTAACACTGTCCTGGAATAAACGATCCAAAACCAGAAGTGAAGGGCAGCTATACAGCCATTAGTTTCCAATAATGAATAACACAGCGAAGATCTGTCTGCACACACTGCAGAAAAGTGTCTATGTCCAAGCAAAGGAGAAGTAGCTGCTGCTGTCCCTTAATGCCCATGACTGACTGACAGCAGATTGTTATTCAAGTCTTTCCTTCTTTCAAAGAATATGGTTCATTTTTCATGACAATATCAGAAAAGTACTCTCTGTGGAGAAGGATTAACGGCTAGTATCCATCACTCTAATTTTCTTTAAGGTAATTTCAAATCCAGCTGAGAGTCAGAAATAAGATTTTGCAAGTCTGCAATTTGTTTTTCTTTGTTTCTTTTAAAGGATGAAGGTCATTTAAGAAAAAAAAAAAAAAAAAAAGTACTGCATTGGTCCTAATAGTGTTATTTAGGTAGAAATATGATTTCCTGCTCTGGTCTTCGCCTAAATTTTAGACCTGCAAAAAGCCCCAGGCAGTGTGACCACATTAAACATATTGCATTCAAACTAGTTTGATAGTCACAAAGTTAGTCATTCCTCTGCCCCTGCAAGGTTAAGGTAGAACTGCTGGATAGCAACAATTTCCATATAGGAGGCAAAGGCTGTTGGTTCTTTATTTAAAATCAGGAAAGAAAGGGGGTTTGGGGTGGGGGGGGGACAGACATGACAGGTCTCCCACCTGCATTGTTCTGTCAGATCAGACCATTTGGTGATCATGAAGCAGGAGGCCTCTTCACCTGAAAGAGATTCAGACTTGCATTTCTCAGCTCCTGAAGGACTGCTCCATTGCAGCTTATAACCAGGTGATCAGAGTCACCTGTAGATGTGGAGATGGGAGGAGTAAATACAGCAAGAGTAAATCCCTCAAAACCCGAGTGTGGCACAGTCAGTGCTGCCCTGCTTGAACGAGGGAAATGGCTGTCTGGAGTGGCTAGTTGTGAAAAGGGTCTGTGGGACCCAGTGCAACATATGTATCTGCTTCAGTCTATATGTAAATGTATTAGGGTTGGTGTGCAGGGAGGGCAGTGTCATTACATTTTAAACATTCATTTCTTTGTTTGGTTTATTGGTAGCCACCTGTAGCCTCTTCTTCCTCCAGTGTGCTTACTTAGGAATCCCACTTTTAGATGCTGAAGTCTCCATATACTTTGTACAGAGTTATTAGACACCTAGCTTGAATTGTGAGTTTTCCTGGGTGTCCCTCATAAATCTAGGCCTAAGCACTTGTGAGGTAACTTTTATGTTTACCCTAAGGGTAGGTGTGGTGAAATGTACTTTGAAAGCAATATAGAAAGCTAATGATCGTGTTCTAGCTGATCAGGAAGTGACATTCAAAGATAAGCAGTGTTGGAGCTTTGAAAACTTTTTGTGTGTTATCTTCAATCATGTATTAACAGTATAATTTGTAGGAAGAAATACTTCATCTAAATCCATTTCAGCCTTACACTGCTCAGGACTCAGGATTAAGGAATTTTTCTCCTTAGTTTTCTTTATTGAACTTATAAATACCGCTGTAAGAATTTCAGTCCTGAAAATCTTCTAAGAAGGGAATGAATGATGAATAGTGAGTAATGAGCACAGCTGGAACAGGACTGTTTGAAATCAGGAGCATAGTGATGTTTCATTGTGATTTTACTGAATGTAATCTACTATTTGTGAGCTTTGCAATTTTAACTCCCTTGGGCTTTACAGCTCTGTTGATTTAACCACTTTGCTGGTAGTACAGTTGAAAATGTATACGTAGCGATGCTGGTATAATATGTTCTTAATGAAAGCATAAATACCTGAGTGAATGTACTTGGCACGTTCCTGGCAGCAGGAGTTTCTGTATAGCCCAATGAAAGGTGTCAGTGATTAGAGCAAAGTAAATTAATGATCAAGAAATTCTGATTTTAAAAAGACAACTCTGAGATGACTAATCTGGTGACAGTGGTGCTTTTGACAAATATGTTATTCTACCAGCCTCTTAATTTGAGGGAAGGAAGCAAGATAAAAACCCCAACAAACCACGCTCATATAAAAAGTCTAAATAGGTTATGCTTTATTTTTGTTCTCAAACTAATGCTTGGGCTTCTTTTAGCTGAAGTTGCTTTTTAAAGCTTTTCTTTAACAAAGTGAGAAGATTAGAGTTGTAATTAAGTGCTACATTTAGAAGCAACATTTATTTAAATCTCTTTTTTTAATTTTAGTTTTTCTTACCACTGGAAGGGGTTTTCTTTCATGTTAGGTAAACCAGGTTTCTTTTCCTCTCCCTGTCTTTTTTTTTTTTTTACAAATAAAATAATTTCTCATTACAAAACTCTCCAACTGCTCATTAAACCCCAAACATTTTGTCAAGAAAGCTTGTCACAGCAGTACTGCAAAACTCTTCAAAATGAATAATTAACTGTGTAATCACTGTCCTACAGAGCTGACAAACATCCCTAGTACTTCACAGCCTGACCCTGAGTTAGGGTGTCTCTCCTTTGTCCCTGCTAAGTATCCTCTATACCAAAATAGATGCCCTTTGAGTTTAGCCTCATTGCCTGACTTCTCGGAGCTGCTCTGTCTGGCAATGAACGTTTACACCACCATTGGGCTAAAGGCTTGTCTAAGCACAGGTGATTGTCAGCTCTGGTGTAAGCTCTCCCTGTGCCTGCTCAGACTGTAACTTCTCTCTTTTCTTAGTCTTCAGGCAGTCTTTAATTCATAATGGATGGGACAGAAATCTGTAAAATAATGAGTAGTATCAAGAAAGCTGGCAACTGCCTTCCTTTCAATTCATGGAAGATTAGTATCTATGTAGACATCATTTTCCTGCTTGTTTTTTCCCCACACCGATGCTTCTAATGAAATGTGCATAACTACAACAGAAATGCCCCATCTTTCAATTAAATCCACTCAGTGATAACCCATCTTAAATAAGGTGTTACTTGTTTGCAGAAGTGAAGTTTAGTGAAAGCTAAGGCCATCTGCATGAACAGAATACCCGAGTCCACTCTACCTGCAGACATATGGTCCTCCTCTAACTATGGAGCTCAATACTGTATTTACTTTCTTGATTGTAGAGTAAATTTATCTTGCAACTATCCCCACTGTTACATAATCAAAACTAACATAAGTAAATGTAATTACTGCATGGCTCCAACAAAGGAAAGGCATACTCTTTGCCATTTTCCAGTTTTTAATTGCTAGTATTTTATTAAAAATAAATGGAACTCTTGTCAGCAGAAGCAGTTTTCTTCTGTGAGTAGTAAAATAGGAGGAGTTAAGATAAGCAGACCTTAATCAATAGAACTGGAAGGTTACTGAAAGCATGTGTGCTCCTGGTTTTGGAAGCTAAGTAAAAATGTATTTTAGTCAATCTATCTAACTTGGTGTCTCCTTTCTTTAGAGATTAATTTAATACTAGAAGAGAGTCAGTTCATTTTCCTCTGTTTTACTCTTCCCAGCCATGTTTCTTATAAGAAACCGCGAGCAGCAGAACTGCCAAGGGCAGTTGTAGGGGAGAAAGATCCAATTGTGGATCTTGATCAAGAGCTGAGGAAGCAGTATTTTGGCAGGGAAAGAAACAAAGCCAGGGAATACTTCTGCAGGGCTTGACCCCTCCCTGGCTTACACAGCACTTATTGCTAAATTGTAATAACCTGACTTAAAGGGATTCTAGAGCCAATTTGAAGCTTCTCTGGAGAAAAATTCCCTCCCTGCTCTAGTGAAACCTTCTGTGCTGCAAAAGAGATCTGAGGAGGGGCTTGTCCCTGTTGGCAAAGTGCTATATCATAGACACTAGTAACTGCAGACAGTTTATGGTAGGAAGGTCACAGCGAGAGGAATTTAAAGATTGCTCATCTAAACAGCATATCCTTGTGTTCTGATATCGTTTCAATCAGTTACCTGAAAACATATCTAAAATATATTACATTATACGCCTGACTCTTTTTTGGTCCTTTTTACTTTTCCTTATATTTGCAGATTTTCAAGGTGCTGGAAACTTCTGTCTGATAGTAGGTTGTAGTTTTATTTACTAACCGAAAATGGCAACTCTCTAGGAATAATTCTACTACTCTGAAATTGATGCATTCAGATGGGTAGGTCTGCAGTGTGATCCCACAGAGCTCTTTGGTCAGAGGCCTTTTATACCATATTGCTGGGGCATGTTCCCTATTTGTAATAATTCCATTTAGTCTTTAGCTAATAGATCTAATCATCAGTGATTCAATCTAATCTTCATTGGTAAGAATTGCAGTGCTGTTATTAGATTTGGGATGCACTTCACAAAGATAATTACGTTACTGTACTAGTTCAGGTTTTGTGATGAATTCCACATTTCTCAGTATGGGTAAGTCTTGGTTACTATCAGCATCTTGGTTACTACCAGCATCTTCTACTTTATTGCTGTTATGCCTCACATTTTTATATTCCATGTGTATTTCTGTTATAGTCAGCAGTTTAGTTGTGCCTGTACTGTTGCAAATAGTTCCCAGATATTTTTTTTATCCCTTCATATAGCAATACACTAAGTAGTGCAGCTGAACTCCTTCCAGGAAAATAAGTATATCAGGCAAAATCACTGTGAAAGAATATGACATGTTGCTGATCCGTATCTGGTCTACATTCTAAGTAGGATAACAAGAAGCTCAGCAGAGCTGCTCACCATATACTCAGCTTCCTTATTAACTTCAAACCCAGTTCACTTTCATTTCCTTAAAAGTGATGAACTTCTATATTTGTGTTGTTGAATGAGGGAACCTAGAACACAGATTAGTTTTATGCGTAGTTCAGTCATCATAGATTTCTGTTCCAGGTCGATTACAAATTTCTTCCACTAGCCATTAGATAAACATACACCTAAAGTGAGGAAAGTAAATGTGATCTGTAATTGCCTTCGTTACTGGCCATTGCAGACCACAGTATATAGAAACGTGTTCTTTTAACAGTTTTCTGTCTAGAGACTCTGTGAGTTGCCCTCAGCCTGCTCTCTGTAGTATTCCAGCAGCTGGGAATTAGCATTTCAGTAGTTATGAGGGAAAGAACCTCTGTGGAGATTGTTTTGGTTATATAAATAATCTAAACCAAAGGAAAAAGTATAGAACTAGGTGTATTGTTGGAAATACGTATAAATAATGAACAACTATGTTATGTCTAGACAAGTATGGATCCTTGTCATGCTTGTAACAATGCTCTGTAATAATAACAGGATCCATATGAATAAAGTATGCAAAATAAACCTCAGCTGAAATATAATGACATGATATTAAGAATTATTTTATTCTGCTGAAAAGACAGTATGCCCCAAAATACTTGATGGAATTTCTGTAATCTTAGTTTGATTATGAATTCTGTCACAACCTTAAAGTTATGCTTTCTCTACTGCATGTTCTTCCTTTCCTGCATTGCCCACCTGACTTTCCTCAAAAAACTTTTTGTGGATATAACGGTAGGTTTTAATTTGCATGGTGTTGAAAACTAGGGGAAAAAAAACCCTCCCAGTGCTTTGCATTTTTAAGAGCTATTCAGAGCTAACAGGAGGATTGCTATCTGTTTGAGGATTTTTCTCTCAAAAAAAGCCATTAGGATTATAAATGATAGGAAGATTTGAAGTATTACAAGTCAAAACACCAAAACGTTTTTTGTTTCTTGAGGTTTTTTTTTACATGCTTACTTATCTCGTGTAGAAATAGCAAGGCGCTTCAGATTCTCCAGAAATCTTCTTTCCCCAATTCAAACCCCAAAACAAACCCCAAACCCAACAAAAAAATCACCTATTTTTCTCTATTTTCTCACTGCTGCCCAGTGCCAAGACCTCTCTTACATGCTTTACCATGCTGCCGGTAGATTACAAATAAATGAGATTATTCTTTTTTATGGTAAGGGACTTTGGCAAGTGAGAGTGTAGCTTGGTGGATATGCTTGCTCATTTTCTTTGTCTTCAATTAAGAAGTTTTAATAGTTTATCCAAATGCAGTGCTCAGAAAACTAGCAGATCATCAGTTTATGCTGGGAGCTGGCAATATTAAAAAGAGTTGTTTAGGTATCTGCACCTACCTCTGGTAGAGCACTTCAAAGCTGACCTATGGAAACTTTTTCTTCTACTGTGACCTTTTCCAAATGGATGTTGTTGGCACATATAAATAGCAGACTCTACAGATTGGCTTGGTTTTTCTTGAGTAGCCTGAGAGCAACAAGTCTAGTGAGAGGTACCTTGAATTTTGATTTGAAACTGAAACCCCAGGAGAGGGAAGGTTATTTGACTGCTTCAAACCCACTGAAATGCCAGTCTCCTCAAGAAGATTAATTTGATGAAGGAAAAAAATAATAATAAAAATGAAGAGCCTGCTTGAAGATTGAACTGAGACAGGCCTTGTCATCTATAGCCGGACGGGTTTCTTTCACGTTTGGATTTCACTACTTGAAAATGCTGAATTAGTCCATCTGTTTGCATTTGAGTTTTCCTCTCTGCTGGGACTTCAGTTAGTCATCTTGCATGTCACTCAGGCACATTTCCAAAGCATCTACAAGTAGAGTATTCATTGCTTTCGCCTGAAATAGCTAAAATTATGCCTGTTATCCCTAGGTAAAAACAGCCTCACAGGATGCTTGGTAGTACAGGGAACATCTGTCCCCAGAATCTGTGCAATGCCTTTATTTGTGTTAAATGTGTATTTTCCTAAGGAATTAACTGTAAATTCTGTGCTGGAGAGTCTTGCTATTCTAAATTGGTTTAGCCACAGTTAAAATGTTCACATTTTTAATTGATATTTCATTTGAATGAAGAGCAATATAATCAAGAGGTGATTGAATACCCTTTAAATAAGAAGAGTTTTAAAGTGACTTACAGAGGATTAGATGAATCATTTCAAAGACAGAGGAAGAAAAAACAAGCCATGACCCCAAGCATGGATTTACAAGTTGGTTTTTTTTAATTTATACCCACTATATTCTATAACTCATTGAGTATTTGTTTAAAAGTCTGTTTATTTGCTCACACTTGAGAAATTTCCCTTAATGTGACTGAGATGCCCAGCAGGTGTGACCATGGCCTAAGGTCATCTCACCACTTCTAGTGGTGACTGCTAATTTTTGAGCAAAGTATGTGCTATATGAGGAGTATGAAAATATAGTGTAATATTCAGTTTGCCTAGTTTTAGCAACCCTAAAGTCAGGAAGGTAACTTAAACTGATCTACTTAGGAAAGTAAACATTCCTAGAAAACTATGTGCTTCACCCTAACATAGGAATAAAATCCCATCTGAAAGTGCTCAGTGCCTCTTTTCTGTTATTATTACAAAGGGTCCTTAGGTAAGGTTGTGCTTGACCACTACTATAATCAAATACAGTAAAGCCAAATTCACTTTCCCCTGACACTTGCAACAGGCTTTAAAAACAAGGGCTAAAACTGAGTTGCTTTACTTCACTGCTGTTATGGTTGTTAAAGGAAACAGAGATTTTGGCCAGGATTTTTCCTTACCTGCTGAATACATGCTGGTTCCAGCACAGCAATTACAGAAGCTGCCTAGGGGTTGGTTTGGCCACCGTCTCCAGCTAAATCAACTGATACCATCTTGTCAGGAGAAAAGTCAAAGCTTGTCATGCACATAGGCAGAAAAGTGAACATTTGAAACATCTGTGATATCAAAAGCTTCTTTATATATAGCACTCCTTATTTTTATAGTGAATAATTCAAAACCTTTCAAAACAATACAAGAAACTAACAGAAACACAGAAGACTGTTTTGCCAAAATGTCCTGTGTTAGCTTTAAGGTAAGATGTGATTAGCAGTAGTGCTTAAAAGCAGAGTGTAGGAACTAGCTCTGTTCCTAGAAGCAGTAGCTTTCAATTTGTGTGTTAGGGAGCCTCTGCTTCTGGGACACGATGCTGTAAAGCATTGGACTTTTCTAGCTGCTGCTTATACTTGCTTCAAGAACATGATGTTCTCTGTAGTGAAGGCTGAGAAAGTTCAGCAACAGCCTGTTTCCTACTTCTCAGAAAGGGCATAGGGTCTTTAAAACCTAGGTGAATATTTTACAGCATTAAAAATCAAAGTACCTGAATAGCCTGATAGACATGAAACTGCTTCTGACTGTGTACATTGCTCTCCGCTGTTTTGATGCCTTTTCTCAACAAGAGCGTTTAGCTAAGTCTTTAAAGTCACATATAATAAAGATCTCTTGCAACAGGTATGTCATGATGAGACATACACTGTGTATCTTCGTGCTCTGAAAGAATCACAGAATCATAGGGGTTGGAAGGGACCTCGAGAGATCATCGGGTCCAACCCCCCTGCCAAAGCAGGTTCCCTAACTCATATTGCACAGATAGGCATCCAGATGAGTTTTGAATATCTCCAGAGAAGGAGACTCCACACCCCCCTGGGCAGCCTGTCTCAGGGCTCTGTCACCCTCACTGGGTAAAAGTTCCTCCGCCTGTTGGTGTGGAACTTCCTGTGCTCCAATTTGCAGCCATTGCCCCTTGTCCTGTCCCCACAGACCACTGAAAAGGGGTTGGCCCCCTGCATCCCATACTTAAGATATTTATAAACATTAATTAGGTCCCCCCTCAGTCTTCTTTTCTCCAGGCTGAACAGCCCCAGCTCACTCAGCCTTTCCTCATACGGGAGATGTTCCAGGCCCTTAATCATCTTTGTAGCCTCCTTTGGACTCTTTCCAGGAGATCCCTGTCTTTTTTTATACCTGGGAGCCCAGAACTGGACACAATACTCCAGGTGGGGCCTGACCAGGGCAGAGTAGAGGGGGAGGATCACCTCCTTAGACCTGCTGGCCACGCTCCTCCTAATGCACCCCAGGATCCCATTGGCCCTCTTAGCCACCAGGGCACACTGCTGGCTCATGGCCAACCTGTCATCAACCAGGACCCCCAGGTCCTTCTCCACAGAGGTCTTCTCCAGCAGGTCATCCCCCATCCTGTACTGATTCAAGTGGTTATTCCTCCCCAGATGCAAGACTCTACACTTGCTTTTCTTGAACCTCATCTGGTTTCTCCCTGCCCAGCTCTCCAGCCTGTCCAGGTCTCTCTGGATGGCAGCGCAGTGTTCCTGCGTGTCAGCCACCCCTCCCAGCTTTGTATCATTGGCACTTGCTGAGGGTGGATGCTGTTCCCTCATCAAGGTCATTGATGAAGATATTAAACAGGACTGGACCCAACACCATGAGCACATCTATACGTGAGCACATCTATGTGAAGCAGACTTGAGTGTTCCAAGTTTTATGCATGTGTGTATAGGCTGATGCACACATTAGCACACACTCTGCTTCCATGAGAGATCAATCTGTATTTGACCATGTGCACAGGTACACTGTAAAAAGCAATGCGTAAGCATCTCATTTCTCTACCTTATGGGCGGTTTAATAAATTCTTAATTTATTTATCTTTTATTCTGTCTTCCTTGTGCTCTCCACTCCCTACAAAATTCAGTCCAATGCTTCTTGATCCAGAAAATGGGTACCTTACTGAGACTGCAGAGGAGGAGTCAGGCACTTGTGTAATTACTTAAATTATCCAATAATGTTAATTCCTGTCATTATTATGGACTCTTGCTTTCAATGGATGGGAACGTGAACCTATTCCTTCCTTGCTAGCTTTTTCTGTTCTGTGGTGCAGCATTCATTCTGCAAAGTTTGTTTGTCTACTGCACACTGAAAACTTGCAGAACTAGAGACTAGTTGTCCTTTCCACTATTTGTCTCTGTACAGGCTAACTATGACACTGCTGCCTTACAGAAATGTGATTTCCATTTGTAATATAATAGCCATGAAGACCATTGTTGAGTAAGAGGTAGCAACAGATACTCGGGTCTCATGAGTCTTCGCGGTTGTATGCTGGATGACCTGAGCTGCTTCTCAGGGTCACCCAGTTCAGCAGTGCCAGTATCTGTCTTGGATGCTTTCCCTCAAGGTTGTTCTGTTTGCGGTCAGGTGCTGGCAAAACACCCAAGCCTTTGGGGACTCAGTTGAATTCCCAGCTCCTAACCAACTACGGAGTACCTAATGTATCCCATTTGCAAGCAGGGACTACTAACACTTTGGTGACTGTTAGGAACTCTACCCCATAGCTCTCTGCCTGCTGGGATGACTCAGTTACTTGTGTGGTAACTGCTGAACTACTTTGCATCATCATAGTATACTGAGAGAGAGTAAAGCAGTGCTCTTTACCTTGGTAAGAGGAGCTATGAGCTGCCTAATGAGAGAACAGCTATGCTCAGCAGCAAGGAACTTGGAGAGAGGGGACAGGAATGAGTTCCTCAGTCCCAAGATAAGCTGTCTCTACCTGTGGTTCACACTGCTGAGGTGTCTAGGCCAAGTGTTGCCACAGTCCTGCCTTTTCTTCCTTGGGCTGCTTCCAACCTGTTTACAAAACTGGGTTTCTATTCAACTGCTATTTTTGCTCTGAGAGTATTTTGCCATATGCTACTCTAAGGATCCTTACGTAAACTGTGGATAGCTCTGTACCCTCTGTACCTGCATGTTTCGCATCTGATCTCCTCAGGAGAAAGTAGGCACCTTCAGAAAGTTAGAACTGACACATACTTGACCAGAGGTTCTTCTGCACTTCAGGGCATGTGTGGACATTGAGACCTATGTGTATGAATATCTTGGCATGGAATTGTTTTTATCAGCTGTGCTTCCGTGGCAGAATGACAAGACATAAATATAGTTCACTATGTTAACAAAAGAAGGCTGGGTTCTCTGTTTGCTTAAATAACAGCACCATAAACTGATCCACAATAACTTTCACCAGCTGAGGATCTGATCACATCCTGGTCAAGGGAGGTGATTCTCCACTTCTGCTCTGCTCTCATGAGACCCCACCTGGAGTACTGTGTCCAGTTCTGGAGTCCACACCATAAGAAGGACTTGGAACGGGTTGGAATGGGTCCAGAGGAGGGCCACAGAGATGATTAGAGGGCTGGAGCACATCTCCTATGAAGACAGGCTGAGAGAGTTGGGCTTGTTCAGCCTGGAGAAGAGAAGGCTCCAGGGAGATCTTATAGTGGTTTTCTAGTACCTGAAGGGGGCTACAAGAAACCTGGGGAGGGAATTTGTAGAAGGGCATGCAGTGATAGGATAAGGGGGAAGGGTTTTAAATTCAAAGGGTGTAGATTCGCATTGGATATTAGAAAGAAATTCTTCACTATGAGGGTGGTGAGGCGCTGGAACAGGTTGTCCAGGGAGGTGGTGGCTGCCCCCTCCCTGGAAGTGTTCAAGGCCAGGTTGGATGGGGCCTTGAGCAGCCTGGTCCAGTGAGAGGTGTCCCTGCCCATGGCAGGGGGTTGGAACTTTATGATCTTTAAGGTCCCTTCCAGCCCTCACCATTCTGTGATTCTGTGTTTTCAATATAACACCAGTTCCTGTGACTAGGAATCCTCTACCTGTCCTATTGTTTTGGTAATTAGAATGACCCCTTGGCAAAGCAACTGTGCTTTTTCTGCTGCTTTTTTCTGGGCTTAGGCAGAGATTCAAAGCCTGTGCCTCACAGGGGTAGTTGCCCACATTTTCAGAGCTGTGCAGTCAGAAAGCTCTGGTGCAGTCTCCTGTACAGCCTGACTGCCTTTTGGCTCAGAACCAAGAACCTCCAGAACTGACAGCTGTAATAGAAGATGATGTATTATACCTACTAATTTCTGGATTACTGCACAGCAGTTTACCTATTTACATTTTTCTGTGGGATTGGGGACTGCCATGGATTTCGAACAGCTGTTTCCAGCCATTGACACTTTCAGAAGATAATAAAGCTAGCTGCAAATTGACCATTGAATAGCAGGAGGGGAAAAAGGCAGGAAATCAGCTGTTGCACAGAAGGTAGCCCTGTATCCCCTGCCCTTAAGTATGAAGTAGCAGAAATTTGGGGTTTTTTTCTCTTTTCGGTGGCTCTGAATTTCTGAACTTCCCATGGGTGCCATAACCTGAGAATTAAATTTGAGCCTCTTAACTGTGGATCTCCAGTATATACAAAGCAGAGAAGAAATCTTTTAGGTTTAGAATACTGTTCATTCCTGGCAGAAGGCACTATTGACTAAGTTATGACAAGAGAGATATTTTTTTTTTTCCCTTAAGACCAGGAAACCAGCTAACTGGGCTTTAGCTGTATATTGCTTCTCACTTCCTTGGCCTTGGACAATGTGTGTCATTATGTTTCTTTATATGTCTTTTATTTTTCCTGGGAAAATTTTCATTTCTCATTATGGCTCTTCCCTGACATGACACTAAATGAAGATGCTTGTACCTTTTCTTCTTCATATAACTCTGAGGAAAGCTGAATGTTGTGTAGCTCTCTATATCTTTTGAATAAGCCCTATCCTGCTTATAGAAGTTGCAGAACTGTTTGTTGTAGCTTTTGACAACCTCATTAGTTTCTTACCGGCAGCAGTTCATTACAAACCTCATAAGAAAAACAACCCAAATAGCCCTGTGCTGGTACACCACTGAGAGACAGGTGAAGTAACTAGGAAGAAATTAATCTCCTTGTTGATTACTTTTTTTCTTAGCAGGAATTAATGAGGGAACAAAAATGTTATCTAGGAATTTGAAGATGTTATATAGGGATTTGAAGATCACAGGCATCTCCTGCTCATCCTAAATTCATACATTAACTTTTCCTGAATCAGTGCATCCTTTCCTTGAAGGCTGCAGGAACTTGTGGTCTACAAAATCAGTATTTTACTATAGACAAACATGTGCTTCCTAACTTTTCCCTTTTGTGGGGGAAAAGAGAAAAAAGACCTGAGCTATGTCTTTTAATGGTGTTGCTGTTTTAAAAGCCTGTCTTTGAGGGAGTCTTGTCAGTATGATGAGCAAGAGTTCAGAAAATAAGCATGTGCTAACCAAACAGCACTATGAGGTGAAAAACTGCTTTTTCTTTTGCCAGAAGCTGTAAGCAGTTAGGGCTTCCTGTATCTAAAGTTTGATGAGGGATAAAGCCCAAACTGCTGTGCTGGAGTGTTTTTATCTGAGGTCAGTGGTCTGACACATTTTTTTTTTTGACAATCTAGGCTAACACTTGCAGTGTATATGCAGGGGGGTGAGGGAGAAGGCTATGAAAGTCAATTTTTAGCCTTCTAAAGGTTACATGCCCAAAGCAGTCCCTCCAGTCAATGCAGAGAGGACCTCCAAGTTAGGCTCCATAGAGGATAGCGCAGGACAAGCATCCCTCTCCTTTCTCTCCCTTCCTCCCTCCCCTGGATAACAGATGAAGCTTAACGAGTTTAGCCTCTTTAGTATAGAGCAGAGCATGGCTAACAGTCCCCAGGATATCAAACTGAGAGAATTTGGGGAAAAAAATGAAAATTCCGTAATTAACCATAGAAAAGGTGTTCTGATAATAAAGAGTTCATGCTTGCAAGGCTTATGTCTGCCTCCAGCCCTAATGTGAAAGATAATTTGCAGAACTTACTTTTCTGGCTCCTTTTCCAAAAAGCCCCATAAAACCACCAATTGGTTTTGCTGGTAATCTGTCAAATTGTAACTGGACAGAAATCATTACTTTATTTCACAGAGGCCGTCAAATAGTTTTCTCCACATTAATTTTCAGACACCAGTGACTCTGGTTACATCTGAATCACTGACCTGGAAAAGCTCTGAAAGTTGCTGCCAATTCCCCAGAGCCATCCAGATTCCTAGTGAGAGACAATTGCATGGGAGGCCAATTAAAATAGCATCTGTGAATTAAATAAATCTATAAAAAGAATCTATTTTCCCTGCACCAAGCAGCAATGTACATGGAAATTACTGGAGCATTTTTTAAAATAAATGCCTGATGAACAAATAAGCCTCCTGGGAAAACAAGGGTAGAAGATAAACTTTATCCTGTATAAGACTGAAATAATGAAAGAGCAAATGAAGTGCTTCATGCAGGTAGGAGCACAAGCAAGGTCTCTGCTCCTACTTTCTGTGCTCTTGCAGCTGTAACACTGCTGTGTAAATGAAGAACACACCTAAATACTACAGATCAAAGGGAAATTTACCATTAACTTGGTCTGTTCTACTTGATGGACTGTGTGGCAGGTTGGCAGTGGAAGAAACAGGAATGTGCAGGGTCTGACTATGTCTTGATGTGGAGAGAAATGATTTGTGTGAGGTACTTGAGGCAGAAAGCGATTGGAGACTCGTAACCAGTAAGTGCAACCTGGGGTACTTTATCTGTGATTTTCTGACAGTCCTCAAAATTGCAACCAATTGGGGAAACACTCAGGTAGTCATTTTATTTAAATTCTAGCCAAAAGCCAAATGCATTTAAAAATTTTGCAATGTTATTTTTTAAGGAAGAAAGATGAGTAGGAGGCATTTTTTTTAAAACCCAAATTTATCACATACTTCTCTTTTTCCAAATTAAATAATTTTGTGCTTAATGCTTATAATTTTATTGTTGATGTTGCCATTTCTTCTGGTTTGGGAGTTTTGTGTCCTAGCTTCAACTGTGCCTTTTTTATATAACAAAAAGGAAAAAAGTTAATATAGCCTGAATGTCTAATGAACTAAACCAGCTTATTTAAATGTACCCTTTAAACACTTTTGATACATTTTTTTGTATTTTCCTCTCCAATTTGGACAGAAGACACATTGCAAATCTCTGCATCTTTTAAGGAACAAAAATTCCTCTTTCCCACACAGCACCAAAGGTCTTGTTATTACATCCAATCAAAATAGTCTTTAATGGTGTCACTACTGTGTGATAGTAGTCTAGGATGGGTTAACCCCAGTACTGAATAAAAATTGTGATGACAGTTCAGGATACGCTGAGGTTTTTCAGTTGTTTTTCTTTTTTCTTCTAGTAATGCCTTTTCAATTCTCCTTCAGCTATGAGAATTTCTATGCATTTCCTGCTTTTCATGTAAAATCACAAATGCATGATTTTGATCATTTTGCATAATATTAGTGCTGCCATATTTATTATCAATAGCTTTGGTTGTGGTAGGTTTTGTCAATTGCTTGTATCCTGGAGGAAGGTTTGAAGTATTTCCTACCCAAAATTGATTGTCACCATAAAAAGAGAGTTTTGATAGGACAACTAAGCCTGTTTATATTCCAAACTTGGGTTTTGTTTTTTGTTGGGGGTTTGTTGTTGTTTTGTTGGGGGGGTGGGGTTTTTAAACCAAATCACACCTATTTATACATAATTAAGTGTTGTGATTTAACCTGGCAGGCAGCTAACGCAACCACACAGCCATTCACTTGCTCCCCTCCCTGCAGTAGGATAGAGAGAATTGCAAAGGAAAAATAAATTTAAAAAAAAAGTAAAACTTATCGGTTGAGATAAAGAGAGTTTAATAGGACAGAAAAGCAAGAGAATAATAATAATAATGATAAAAGAATGTAGAAAATGAGTGATGCACAGTACAGGTGCTTACTACCCAAATTCAATCCTCAGCTAGTTCTCAAGCTAATCTGCCTCCCAGACCACCTCACCCCCAGTTATATGCTGAGCATGACATCGTATGGTATGGAATATCCCTTTTGCCAGGTTGGGTCAGCTGCCCCAGCTGTGTCCCCTCTCAACTTCTTCAACACCCCCACTTTCTTGTTGGCAGGGCAGTATGAGAAGCTGAAAAGCCCTCGCCTGCTTGGCAACAGCTAAAACCATCAGTGTGTTATTAACATGATTCTCATCCTAAATCCAAACCACAGCACTATGCCAGCTACTAGGAGGAAGATTAACTCTATCCCAGCCACAAACAGAACAATAACTAGGTTGCAAAAGTGGACTTTATTTTTTGTGGCTGGTATGAGTAATACAGGAGCAGCAAATGCTCAATATTTCAATGAATAAACTTATTTTTTTTCTGGTGCAGAACTGCAGGCATGGAAATGGACAGTTTATAATGATTGAAAAGACAGTTGGTGAACGCAGGTGTTTCTGAAGTTCCTGCCTCTCTATAGTTATTCGTCTTGCAAAAGGCATTTGCCAATAAGTCCATTTTGATAGTGCTCCTTGTGACCTTTAATTTTCTTCCCTGCTTTCTTAGCATTTGCCAAAGATGCTTAGCCACTGCTTGCCAAGAGAGAACAACCCCCCGCAATATGGCCGTGTGTGTTATCCACCTAGAGCTAAGGCCCAAGCAGGTCTGTAGCAGATTGTCCTGCTGCTTTTTGGGACCTCCAGAGCCTGCTGGGTGACAGATTTTCTAGAAGTTTGTCAGTGAACAGATTTGCCACCCACAAAAGTACAGATTGCCTCATGCATGTCAGGTTGCTTAATGTCAGATTTTTTGCTAGACAAGATAAAGGATAAATTAATAAGTATACCTTGAAAACATAACTTTGCAAATGTAGAAAAAAATTTTTAAAACAAAAGCAAGCCTGTTTTTTAATGTTAGATTATGACTGCTGTGGAGTCTCATTTGGTTTAAGCAGCTAATTGCATTCTACAGCTATGCTGATTTTATTGCTAAAGTCAAAATTGTGGAAAGTTCCAAGATATGGCACAGGCAGCCTGTCCTTTTTCAAGCTCTTGTTTAATTAACTCTTCTTCCTCCCTATGGAATACTGGTTCTGGTATTTCCCACAGAATGTCATTGAGTTTACAGATGTTGCTACATACTTAGACTATCCTGTGGTCATTAATCTGCTAATGTTTATACTTCTGGCATAATAATGTGATTCAATCTCTGGTTTTTTGCTGCAACGGTCTAGACTCTGTGCTTCCATCACGTTCTTTATGGTGTTCTTCAGCAAGCTAACGGACTCAAAATCTTGGCACCTATTTGAGTACTGAACAGCACTCTTGGAAAGCTTTGCTCAAGTTGACCATACCAAGCTTCTTACAGAGTGGAACTGCCATAGTGCTTTCTAGAGGTGTATCTCAGATTCTAAAGGCTGCAGTGGAGATGGGATACACTGTTGTGTGGCTTTTATGGACCTGGATGTGCAAAATCACTGGTCTCTGTGTAATATGTCGCATCTCTTTCATTCCATCCTCCTCAGATGGAATTATTCACGAACAATACAAAAACTGGATGCCTTTTTGGCAGAAGTTGATGATGCTTCTGACACAGTTGGGGTTAAACATCGTAAAATTTTAAAAGGAGCTTTTTTCATGCTGGAGATCTGGCTTGGTTCTAAATCACTACAACCCTGTGACTCTAGTGAGTTCTGGATCGGGCCCTGTATTGTTTTTCTTGTGTGTGTATATATACATGGAAAATACTAATATCAGCTTTTTATTATTCTCTTTTTTTTTCACAAGTTGCACAGAACTGGAAATATTCCAGTGCCTTCCACCAAACAATAACACATTTAACCAACCTCTTACAATCTGTTCGAGTATCTCTAGAGTTTATTTGCTTTTTTTCAGACATACTCTCAAATCTTTCCAGGTCTTATTAGCTATCATTTGAGAAAGGGAAAAATGAAACACATTTTGATTACACGTATTGATCTTATACCTTAATCTTTGCTGCTCAGACAGGGGTATGTCTTGCATAAGCCTTGACGGTCACTGAAGATTTATGGAGCTTGAAAGGATTAACTCTGAATTCAAGCTCATGGTACTCTCTTTTTCTTTTTTTTTTTTTTCCCTTCTCATTTAGGGATTAATTTATTATTCAAAAGATGGACTAAAACTGCCTCCTTCAAACAGGTTCTTAAAAGCACATGTATAGAAATATATCTACTATCCTATTTACTCAGGAGTGAAATCATATTAACATTAGTACTTCATAAGCAAAAACCTATTCTGTGCATAGATGATATGTTAGTGCCCTGAATGAAAGGTACTATTTTTTTCTCCAAGTCTCAGAGCAAATTAAAGCTTGTCCACACTGACTGTTTCTGACTGATAGGATACTTATGATCTGTCCCCCCTCCTCCAATAAATAAACAGATATTTTTACAGTATTTTCAAAAGATTCTTCATAAAGGATTATATATTCTGTAGGGGTTTACTACTTATCCTGCAGTATTGTTTGTTATTCCTGACACTTCCTCCACTGAATCATCTACCTTTGTAAAGGAGAAAACAGCTTGTTTTGTGGAGAGCAATGAGCAAGCCATAGGTGGGCAGGAAGAGGGAAAACATACATTTATTTTGGCCCTCACATTCAGCCCTGCCTTTGCCCAGTCCCCCTGCACCTTTGGGGTCCATAGCAAGGTTCCTTGGGTCAGAAATGTCACAAGGATACCTTTCTAGAGTCTTTAAATAGATTACGTTCATGATGTGTCATTGCTTGAGCAAGACGGATACCAGAGTAATACAAATGGCTCCTGTGTGTTGAACTGCTGTTACCCCAGGAGTGACTTTCTCTTCCTTCACTTTATTTCTAGTTCTTCTCATGGGAGACAGGCATCACAAGAAGTATAAATACTTCATGAACAAAGTTAAAATTGAGACAGATAGATATCAGTATGGATTCAAATCTCCAGGAGAACAAATACCAATGTATACGTGCTTCCAGTACAATTTCCTGAATAGGCTGTTTTCATGAACGATCTTACCTCCACCCATCCTTTATGCATCAATCAACTTTTATTCCTTCTGCCAGTGGACCCACCACTTCTGCCCTCAGGTATCCATTTTTCAGGTCTGTCAGGTTCTGACTAGCATCCACAGAGGTGATATGTCAAAATCTCAGTTGACCAGAGCGCAGTGTATTTCTGATTGGAATATTCTTCTGGTTGCTTCATCATGACTGCTTGGACTTGCAGTCTTAAAACAAACCTAATCCCAACTGTTCTGAGTCTTGATGCACACTGAGATGTTTCCTAGAGGCCTCTGAAATTCTCTGTGTCAAAGGGAAGTTGTGATTTTTACTTGACAAACCTCATACCTTTGTCTTCATTCCTTGCTGACCTGTGCCGATATGACCCTAAATAAGCTTAGCAACAATTCTGGGTTACACGACTAAAATTTCGATTGCAAGAGTAGAGCCAAATGCAATCAAAGAAAGATTAAAGTAAGCCCTCAGATGCCATGAAAACAAAACCATTATGAGAGTCTGAACAGAGTCAGGGATTTCATGACACTCCCCGTTTTGGCTTCTCCTTTTCCATCTTCTAAAAGAAATTCCGATTTAACTGAACACCCATAACCCATGAATTTGGATTGCACTTGGCAGATGATCACCATCAGTTGCTCTTCACTCTGCTATCTTCTAGCATTGCTTTCAGCTTACCTGTATTAAGGTAAACTCAGTCACCTCCTTCCTTAGATGGTAGTGCACTAGATTGGTCCTGAGTACTATTTTTTACCCTGACTACAGTGCTACTCAGATTTCCTAACAACCTCACTGAAAATCCTGTCTATTGGGCAGGGAACTAACTCCACCAGAAAAGGAAAAGCATGTATAACAGCCCAAAAGGAATGAAGCTAAGAAATCCTTGCTGTTCCAGTCACCTGGCCAGCATTTCCAAAGACTCTATTCCTAGTCTTTGTGAGATTTGCAATCAACCTGACCATGGGTTTGGAATAGAAACTCAGCTTTGGGAAATCTGGAAGGAAAAAAACCCCCAAAACCCACAAGAGGTGATCTGCCATGGTCTTTACTGTACTTCTTCCCTAAATATTAGTTCTTGGGCATTAATCAAAGTCTATCTTTGGTGATTTGTTGAGCTAGAGCTATGCTATGCTCTGTTTTCCATAATAGCCAGCACTGCGCTTCTGAGAAGGCGGCACCAATTATTGTCCAATAGACAGTATCATGCACTTACAGTTTTCCTGCCTTATGAAGATCAAGACTTTCATTTTGGTGTATTAAAAATGTGCAGACTTGCAGAAATTAATGCCAGATAAAAGCCTGACTAAGCAGAAAATAGCTGTATGGCTCAGGCACTCTTACTTAAGAGACTGGCTGTTCTTAGGTGATTTCATGGCAGCTGTAATTATTGAAGTTTGATCAGAATAAATCATCTTAAACTAGAGTCATGTACTTGAAGAAGCCATCAGCTAAAAGTGTCCCTAAGTCTTGATTTCTTTCTTAAATTGGACCATTAAATTTTCCCTCTACAAAGACTACTGCATGGACAAGAGTCCTCAGGTGCTTGTTGTAGAGCTTTATCAAGTATTCATTTATGTTAATAATTCTCTTAAGTAGTGGGCATCCTAGTGTAGGAGAAAATCAGTGATGCTTCGGATGTGAATGAAAATTGTGCCCTTTAGAAACTGGAAGGACGCTCACTGCTGTGAGTGCTCACCAAAAAGGCACAAGAAGTTCTGCCCTGTGGTGTCACAGCAGGATTCAGGATTAATCTAGCTCTTGTTCAACTGGTGAAAAACTCATGAACACAGACACTCGTGCTGGTACTATTAAAAAGGTGATTTCCCCCTGAAACCGTATTAGCATTCTAGCCCAACACTCCCTGTGTTTACTGTTTATTAGCTCTATCTACTCTTGCTTGAATAGTTTTCTTGGATATGCATCCACTTTTTTACAGCTTTTCTGTGGTAGTGACACTATCACACAGCCTTTTATGTGTTCAGGAATTTAAACAAATGTGACTGGTATAAATGAACTTTCTAATTTAGAAGAAGCCTTGTTAGTTTGGCTTTTCAGTGCTCATTAGCTGACACATTGAGGGAGCACAGTTGCACATGGCCTGAGTTGGACACAATGGCCCAGTCATGATCAGAAAAGTCCTTTTTGTGTATAGAAGTAGGTTAAGATATGCAGTTGCTGATGGACAGCTATGGGGTTTGATTAATTAGTTTCCATACCATTCTCTATCTCTCCTTCCAGAAAGAAATTTGACAATGTAAGCTAAACTACCCCAAAATAACAAAGGAAACACTGAAAAATGGGCAAGAAGAGAAAAATCTTTTGTTCTCAAAACTTGTACTGTCAGGTGGACTGTTGTGAGAAATGTAAGTGCCAATTAAGAAATACTGGGATCTTTTACTGCCCAAAGAATAATGTTTTTAATTAGCATTTTCTCCAGTACATTTTGAAAAGGGCATATTTGAATATTCCGAAAGATTCATATAGCTAAGTGCCTTGAGCCCTGACATGTTTAGGACTAATACTATAATCACATTCAATT
This sequence comes from Porphyrio hochstetteri, assembly GCA_020800305.1. Classification (NCBI taxonomy): domain Eukaryota; kingdom Metazoa; phylum Chordata; class Aves; order Gruiformes; family Rallidae; genus Porphyrio; species Porphyrio hochstetteri. Next base: position 8,478,198 of record CM036907.1, read on the forward strand.
TAATCTCTTTCATTCCAAGTTATTGTTAACGCATGTCATGCTTGTAAAGCCAGCAAAGTATGCCTGCTGTGGCCTGGGGAGGGTGCAAAGAAAACCAATTTATAAATTTCATATATTATGCATATATGTTTGTATATGTATTGGAAAGAAATGCATAAAAGATTTAGCAAGAACAATAGGAACTTCCTATCAGTGGTAGCTTTTCTCTAATTCTGTTTTTCAACATCTGGGGTTTTTAATTAAAATCCCTGCATGATTTACAGCTTGTTCCTCATCAGCTTGTCTTCAGAACTGGCATAAAACCCAGTTAATTTGTTGTTCAGCCTAAGTAAAAGGGAAGACAAAAATACGTAAAGCTTCCTTGATATTGTTTAATGCTCTCTCATTACTTCCAATGGCTCTACATCTCAACCCCTTAGTTGCTCTTCTAAGTACTTTGCCATGTAGGCTTAATTTCTGTGCAATCTGTAGCATTAACTTGAAAAATCTTTCCTGCAGAATTATGTTTATATGATTGTGCTGTTGACTGGAAACCTTATCTCCTTTTTTGCTTCACTCCATTTCTTCTCTACACCTTTGTGATAGCTTTCAGTAGCACAGGTTTTCTTTCCAGGACACAGAGGTAGGTGTCTGTGCTCTGCAATCACAAATGCTTTTGAACAAAAAATGTAGAACTAGCTAGAATTTAATATACACAAATATGTCCTGCTTTCCAACACAAAGGCATTTAATCTATTTGCTGCCTTTAATAGAAATGCTATGCCTAGGCAAGATAATTTGTGTGTGTGTTTGTTTGTTTAACTTCTGGCTGTTGCCAGGGATTTTTTTCAATACCCATTATGTTTGTGTTCAGATCGTATAATATTTCTTTTTGCATTAGGCTGCTCAATTATGGCAGGCACACAACAGCACTACAGGATAACTGCAAGGAGATTTTTTACAATGTGGGTAAAATTTTCAAAAAGAAATATTACTTTTCTTTTTAGCAGCCTTTTATTATGCCAGAAGTTTTCTCCAGGGAACAGACAAGGGAGATCCTCACAGTCTCTCGCAATGTGTATTAGCTGGTTTGGTTCATCTTTCATTTTGAACTGGCTGTGGATGCAAATTGAAACCCTTCCAAACAGCAAGGAATCTTTCAAGCCTCCCAAGACCTGAGCCTCCATCTGCAACCAATTTTGCAGATGATTCATCTCATGTCTTCAAAGAAGATATGGGTGCAAACTACAATTGTACTAAGCTATCTCTAACTTTTGAGATGTTCACCTGAATGCAAATATGCATGTGTTTTCTTTACAACAGACTGAACCAAAACTTTAACATTTAACCCCCTGAGACTCTTTGAGCATCCAGTGCTCTATAGTTGTGAAAATGAGGCCAGTCATTCCTGTGCTTATCCACGACTTCTGGTGTCTATACTGAGTACCAAGTCAATCACAGTCAGAATCAAAGTATACAGCATGTCCTATCGGTGATATGCCAAGTGTCATGAGTCCCACAGTTGAGTTGCACGTAACAATGCAAAAGAGCATTTCAGCAGATGCCTAAATTACAGCCAGAACTGCAGCTCAGCCTGGCTGAACAATGCTGACCCTACTCTCTGTGGGCTAGATGGTAAATCTTTATCTCACGCTGAGGAGGAGCTGGCTGCTTAACTGGACCCAGAGAAAGTTCCTTTTTTATGAGAGAAGGAAAAAGGTGTTTGCAGCCTGGTCTGCGGTACACTGCCTTTCCTAACCCTGCCTTTCTACCACACTTAGTTTCCCCTTTGGTAGCTGCTGTAAATGCTGCCCCTTTCTTTTGTGTGCTCTCAGACATAGGGTAGGCAATAATACTAGCACAATGCTAATGCATTTTTAATGGTGAATTAGGGGTCCACACCTGCACTATTAAGTAGGGTGAAACTCGAATGATTTACTTCAATGTCAAGAGTACCTGGTCAGACCTTTAAAAATACCGTTCTGTTTTCCAGTCTTTATTTGTATCTCTTTCTAGTGGCAACCCTGCTGCACACCAAAGGTCTGAACTCTTACCTCTTTCTTTCATTGCTGCTTATTGCAGCTGCTTTTCTCTGCTTTGGTGCTGCTGCTCTTCCCCACAAACTCTCTAATAAGGTCTGTCATGGATTGGTTCTCAGGGGTGGGTTCACATGGGTCATCACCATCAGGACATGGCCTGGTGCATCTGCTGTCTTTGATTTTGTTAAGGAGAAGCTGATGGTGGGTCCTTTTCATATGGCTCTGTTGAGGAGCTCTCAGATGGGGTTAGTTTCTGTTGCCAGATGACTCTGCCTTAGAGTAGCTGATGGTTCTCAGCCTCATTCTGATGCTGTGTAGTCTTAATTTTACACACTGTTCTTTTTAGAAAATGCTGTGGATTCCAGCTCTGTAAGAGGTCACTTCTGGTTTAGTCACCCTTGACTAAAATGCAGTAAACACAATCTACTTTCCTGGTGTTTCCTTTTGCTTTCTATGTGAAGGTAGTGCCTATGATGCGGTCTCACTTGCTTAGGTTGATAGTGCCCACATTTGGAACATAACACAGTAGTGACTATGCAAAAATATAGCATAAGTATTTTTTATACCTGTATGAAAAACATAGGGTCAGAAAAAAGCTTTATGCCAGTGGCACCCAAAGAATTCTGCAGCCTAAACACAATGCTTGCTGTGAAGGGCGTTAAATCAGAACCCAAGAAAGCATGTGTTGGTGTGGACAGACCTCAGTTCTCCAGTGTATGTGCTTAAAAAGCACAGCTCTGCTGCTGCAAGCATTTGCTGCCCAGCAATTCTGGGATTTGTGTCTTACTGTATTTGTTTTGTCTATGTTTGGAAGTGCAAGGGAATAATTTAGCCTTGCCCACACTGTGCTGCTCTGCTTTACATTCATTTCCCTTAACAGAGCAGCCATGGGACCACTGACTATACTAAATCCACAGTAAGGCAACCAAGCAGGGCTGGGATGTGCAGTGCACAACAGCTGGTGCTGAGGATGCTCCCTCCATATGTGTGTTGCATTGGAGTTGGGTTATTTTTTGCTTGTGTTAGCACAACTCTGTGAACTGGCTATTGCCATTAGCTGGAGTGTATTGGGAATGTTCTTTTCAAAAACTGTAGAAATAAGGAAGAAGGATACATGCTGCTCTCTGAATTTCCATCATGTGAGGGCCCACAGTGGGACATTTGGCCCTCTAAATAAGGCCCTTCTGCCATGGGGTTAGGAAGTACATAGATTTCTAGCCATTCCCCCCCCACCTCCCACTTTCCTTTGAGCTATTCAAGTGCTGAAGACTTCCTTCACTTCAGTGTTGCAGACAGCAAGATCCCTTTTAGGGGTCATCAGAGAGTTCCTGTTCCTATCAGTCAAGGATAGGCTTCTTATCAAACTGCCCTGTTGGTTTTGTAACAACATTGATGCCAAGTTGTTTGTGCCTTTAGGCTGTAAAGTTATTGCCTTGATATTTTTCAGCTATTAAGCTGGTGCCTTATCTTGTGTGCGCCATTTCTATGCCAGGTTGTTCCTTTACAGTAAATCATTAGAAAGTGGTTGGAAAGGACCAGATCCGCATGGAAACAACATGATCCCTGTTTGAAATTTACCTTTTCTGTACAGTCAGCTACAAAACTGGTGTACTGGTACTACCTCAGCCTTGCTACCTCATAAACTGTCTGTCAGCTTCAAATGATCCAAAGACCTTTGACGATCAGTTGTATTTGTGCTTTTTTGGTTTTCATATATAGAAATATGTTCTATACCTTATGTATGTTCTAATGTGCCAAAATAATTGCTTCTTTTCTAATAATATATATGAAATATAGAATGTAATGATTTCAGATACCTTTGTAGTTCTGTATAAAGCTTACAGCCTGAAAGCACTAGCATATAACAGTGAAATTGGAATGCAGAACAGAAACATTTTGGATTAAATTGGTTGCATAGCAAATGTGTTGCTGAGCACTGTATGTATTTGTGGTTTTGAAGTACAATATAACTTCTTAATTCACTGTGCCTCTGAGTAACTGTGGGATGGCTCACTCTACACAAAAAACAGAGCACTGTGTATCACCCAAACTGAGCACATTTGTGTGTGTATGAGTGTCTCATTGCTGGCAACTGGAGTTAGACCTTGGATCACAGGGCCACGTGTGGCTTTGCTGTCAGCACAAGCAGCGAGCAACATCAGCATGCACATGCACAAAGTGTACATCAGTGTGCAATTGCTAGCGAGTATAAAATAGGACTACTAGTGCATAGAATAAGAGGCCTGGGGGTCAGGTATCTGGGCCAGACACCAGAGAACCCAGAGGGTCTACAAGGTGGCTTCAGTAGGGACTCAGTCTCCCGAATAGTTGTCTTGGACTTCTGTAAGGTCTGAAAGTCTGTGGGGTCGACTGAGTAGGATCCATTTGTGTATGTGTGTGAGATGCAAATATGTATTAGAGGATCGAGTGCCAATTACTTGATAAGCTGAGTGCCTAAGATTGGGTACTGGAGGGATATCTAGTGTGCATGCAGGTGCATTTGTGGACCAGCAGCTGGAGTGGGGCTGCTGGTCCTGAGTTGTCTGCAGCTGGAGAGAGCAAGGATTGAGGGCAAGATAAGTGTCTGAGGCCAGTTACTTAGGGCATCTGCATTGTGTCTGTAGATATATTCATTTATATATATATACGTGTGTGTGTGCTTGTGTATTTTCTACTACCAGGTTGTTATCCTGCTCTGCCAGAGAGAAAAACAAGTGGAAGCTGTTGGTGCTGCTTGGGTATTTAGTGGTTCTGTCTGCAACGAGTTATGTAGCCATTTCTGTGTCTATGTATATATACACCTTTTGTGTGGTACCTGTGATTGTGTGGGTACCTTTTAGGAATAGATGCTCAGGCTCACCACTTACTGAACCTGTGAACATGGAGCTGTAGCAGGTTCACCTCTATTTGTCTTCTGCTTTGGCAACTCTGAACATGTTTTTTGCAAACTCTATAAATACTGAAAAGCAGTGAGGTATTCAGTATGTATTTTTCCTATTGTGATTGCTGAGAAACAACACAAAGTCTTCATGAGCAAAATATTGCATAAATTGTTTCAGGCCTCCTGCAGCAATAATTTGCTACTCTGGTGATCACTGAAAGATTAAACCAGAGAGCAATATTCTGTTCTGTGCAGACAAGAGCAGACTCGATATTTTGTGTGTCACAACATCTATTCTGTAACAGGCTGGAAAAATCTGCTGGAAAAAAAATTCTGATGAGAAAGAAAAGTTAGCTGCCTGGAAAAATTGTGTAGTACAAATGCGTGTTCCATTTCTAAGCAAGCTCTTGTGCAGATGATATACTGCCCTCAGTTGGTACATTTAACTTCTGCTGACAGAAGTCTTGCTCCAACTTGCTTATAAAACAGTAACAGAAGGCTCAGAACAGTCTTCCATGTTAGCCCTAGTGAGCACGTGATGAAACCCCACCAAATGAGAGTGGTGTAATCTGATCTGCATTCTCTATTCATTTATACCATGGTTCAAATGGAGCTTATTTGAGGGAAATATTTCCAAGTCTCTTAGAAAATTCTAGACAACAGCTCATAAAATATGGCTGTGAATGTTCTTCACAGGGCTCCATTCCATTCAGCAGACTATTTTGGGATCTCTTTGTTTCAAGTAAAAAGATAAAGATTGTAATATTCGCAAACCACTAAGAGGATTAGTCACCAAAAAAAATTAATACAACATTGCCCTCAGAAAAGAAACATCTCACAGAGCTCACTTCAGGACTCATTACCTTGACATCTTCTAGGCAAGCAGTTGAAACCTGTGAGATGAGATACTGCTCCTGCCAGATCTGAAACTCCTCCTCCTACCTGCTGTCAGTCTGTTCAAGCATAAGTAAAGTTGCCATCAGGTGTCTTCTGCAGGTGGGTGGAGGGTCAGTATATCTGCTTTTCTTGCACTGGAATATGTTCAGGTATGATCTGGTTTGAGTTTTACTCGTTTTCTGGGAATGGGCCATGTGTAGCTCTAGGTTAGGTAATAATTTGCTAACAGTCTGGCTGTCGGAAGAATCTGTAAGTATGTTTTTCTTGGCCTGACTCTGATGTCTCAGCAGTTACTGTCAAGACCAGCCTTAGGTAGACAAATCACTGCGGTTGTGCCATTGAAACCAGTTCAGGTAACACCAGTCTCACACCCACAGTCTCCCAGTGATGATATATTTGTATGGCTCAGTAGGGAATTTGCATTTAGGAGCATTTTGTTGCTGCATTTCAGGATGGTCCATGGCTATAGAGATCCAGGCTCTTCCTCAGACCTAAATTCAATATATCGACATTGAAATGTTCATTTAGCAACATTTCAATAGCCAGATTCCTCCTTCTACATTTCCAGTGTATTTTCTCATCTGACATTTCTCAGAAAAAAAATGTTCCCCAATCCAAATCAGGTCTAGAGCTAAAGGGAATCCCCACCTGTCATAACCTCAAACCCTAGTGTAGGGTCCTCACTCCTACTGTCTCAGACTGGAAAGAGTTATCCTACAGATATAGCCCACCGTTGTTCCAGACATCCCAAACATTCCCAACATAAGAGCTTATGGCAGATGAACCCAAAAGCTCTTCTCATATTGGAAATTACTTGGTTGTCTGCAGTCATGGAGGGAAGTGGGATTCAGAAGAAAGAGATGGTAACCTTGATGTGGGCCACTTCAAGAAGGGCAAGGAAACCTGCATCTCAGCTGGGCCATCAGCCTTGGAGGGAGATAAGCGAGTTCCCCTCTTGGTAACATCTGTAATGCAGGGGAGCACTGCATAAAGCAAGATGTGCTGCAATGAAGAAAACAACTTTAAAATACTGTCTTAAAACAGATTATGCATTTTTAATTAGTGATATAAACCCGCCAATTTGGTACTATTGACCTTTCATCTGTTACAGACAAAACACCAATATTAATTGTGATTATTTGGTGGTTATTTCGGTGTGTAAACCTGATCCTTAGCTCCTGAGTAAATTGCTGTAAAAGAAGTCTACAACTTCTTTTTTATTATTTTCTTTCCTCTTTGCCCAATACTGGCCTTTCACGTAAAATCTTGTTCTATCTGATGGCAGTAATATCAGTAGTGATGTATAAGCTGGTGGGTACATAATCTTTCCATTTCGCAGCATAGGTCTGTCATCGTCTTTCAGTGTGTTTTCTCATCTGACATTTCTCAGAAATGTCTCTTTTGCTCATCTAAATCCAGTCTTGGAGCTATTATGTGATAGACAGATTACAGCATTCGTGTGCTCCCATACTAAACCAAGGTACAAATGAAAAAGAAATATTGCCTGATCTTGATATGTGGTACAAATGTAACTATTTCCAACTGTCTTAAGCAAGAATGTTTGCCTGCTTTTAATGTCTGTCCCCTGTATCCCTTTTATAACTTCTTACAGTCTCTAAAATGCAAAGAAAGAAGTGACAATAAACATGACATTTGTAAGCCTTTCAACTGGGCCTCCACAGTACAGGGCAGTGAACAAGAACTCCAGCCTGACCCCTGGTGTGATGCTCTGGAGCTGTATCATATTGCATTCACATATCTAAAGTTGGATCTCACAGATCTCAATCTTTTTCCTTGTTGTCCAGAAGTGTGTGCTAACCTTTATTTTAGCAGTGTTTAATAACCCCAAAAAAGGATTAGAGGCCATGTTGTTTGGCACAGCACACAAAGACAGTGTCTGCCCTTGAAACCCTACAGTCCAGAGTAATAAACAAGATACACCAGAGCAGAAAAACAGTCAATGGGAATAAAAAAATGATAGGTGTAGCCTCATTCATAATCATAGTAGAAAGTAAAGGCAAATGTTCTTCCTTATAATCTGTTTTCTCCAGATCTTTGTCACCCCTGTGGCAGTGGGAGAAATCAGGATATGGAACCAATGTGGGGGGACACTTACCAAGACTGGCAGTAAGGTGACAGAATCAGTGTTTTACCAGTTTTTGGATATAACTCTGTGCACCAGGATCAGCAATGGCAAAACCTCTCCTTCACACTCCCCATACCTTGGCTGGGCTGGAACAGCATCAGATGCAGTAGTTATCACAATTAATGAAGTATGCTGTTATCATTCACACTAAAACTGCTTCAGCATTATAACAGGCATTTTAAAAGACATGATTGATTTACACCTGCTATCTGCTGCTAGAAGTCTGTAAGTTGGCCTCAGTGTCTGTAAGAAGGCTACTGTGTTAATAAAAAGTTGATAGTTATAACTATTCTTATTCTCAAATTCAAGAAAATGGACATATTTAAACCCACACAGCGTTACTTAAAATAACAGCTGGTCTCAATTCACATGTTAAGATAGAATCATAGAATATACTGAGTTGGAAGGGACCCATAAGGATCATCAAGTCCAACCCTATCAATATGAGTGGTATCAGCCAAGGGAAGTGAGGAACTGCCCATACTGGTAGGAGCACTGGGCTCCTCCTTCCCAGAATGGGTCTTCCAAACCTGTGCAGGGTGTGCTTGTGGTCAGAGATCCAGCTGTTCATGACAAAGAACATTTCCCTTGCTTGAGATGTCCCTTCAGACTGTGATTGTTGTTGTTGGTATTATTATTAAATTATTACCTCTAAAGGCCTGGTTGTGCTAGGCATAGTACAAACACCAGAAGTGACAGAGCTCACACATTTAATCCTTTGTCAGAGACAAGACATAGCAAGTAGGCAGGAAAAGCAAAAGGCAAGTGTTGAGAAGGGATGGGGCAGTAAAACTTAGGTGTCTGAATACGCACTACTTGGCTGTTTATTTCCTAAGCTTTAATAACATTGTATATCTGTTGGTATGTATGAAGGCTTAGAGAAAAAGAAATTCAGATGATTGTTAATTATATATTCATATTTCTGGCAACATTGAGGACTACAAGGATTTTCAAGTGATTGATCAGTATTACCTGAATCTCTTCTACCTATAGTATTTCTGATAACCGTGTGCAAAGTGACTTTTATCACGACACTAGCGTATTTCAACTCTGCTATATTTTTTTTGAGGCTACTATTAATTTGATCCTAAAAAAAGCATCATCAGTATTGCTCACTTCTAAAATTAGTTTTAAGCTTTCCCAATGCCTGGATCATGAACGTTCCTTATCTAATTACCCAATGTCCTCTTTCAGTGTGACATTGTGTTGCTTTTTTTCCCTCTGTTTAATATTATGGAAATGTAAAATAACTTGACCTTGACTAGCTACCTTGTGGGGATTCCTTTAATTTATGCAGTGAATTATATGAACCCCTGTTGATAGAAGAGGTAAAATTCTTTTAGCTATTTTATAACAGAGCTTTGCTCTTCAGAAGCAGCAATGTTTTTGGTCTGAAAGATCATTTGGGTTTGCTCATTCATTGCATTTTTATTAATTTGTGATATGTCAAATGAATAAACGATCTCTCTCACTTCTGCTGATTAAAAAGCTCTATTAAGAACCTAGATGATAAATATATTTGATATGAAATGAAATTAGTTATAAATCCAAAATGGAGACATAATGTAATAAAAGACCTTTTCTTCAAGGTGGTTTATTACACTATTTCTTCAAAATTTTACTCCATTTTTCTGATGCGTAGACACCTATTGTCAGCTTAATTATTTTAAGGTAAGATCAACCTAAATTAAAGTAAAGTAAGACTGTCTTTGTAATATTAAAAAGGCAAAATATGCAGCTGCATGATTAATACAGGACCTACTTATATCTGAAGACGAGAGGATATACTATTAAACTGAGACATAGTAACAAATAATATATTCAGAATTAATACCTCATTGGCATAAATAGACAACTTGCTGTCTTCATCTGTGAAATAAGCATTATTGTGCCAGCTGTCAGATGCAGCAAACAGCCTGGTGTGCTGGGCAGAGGAGAGCAATGAACCACCTTAAACTTTAAGAAAAACAAGGGGATGTCAAGCTTATTACCAGTTTTATGAGTTGTCTAATTCCTGTATAATGGCTGGCTAACCCCAGCCATTAATTAATCATTTGAAGAATGTAGCATCAGGGCATTAGAAGAAATCCTAAATATGCTGTTAAATAGCTCAGATTTTGCTTTGTGTGTAGTGGTTTGTTTTTTTCCTTGATGGATTCAAACTACATTTATCCAGGGTCTGTTTTCTCTAAGTGAGGACTTCTAAGAAATCACTGTTAAGCTACAAGCTGCGTCTCATTCTTCCCAGTACAAGCATAATCAGCAGTGGTGACAGCCATCTGAAGGCCCCATAAGATCCTTTTCCGGCTTGTCTTGACTGTCTAAGCAAGGGAAAAGCATCCTTTGCAAAGCGGATGACAGGCCCCTAGCCCTGGCTCTGCTCACCTCCTTAGCTGGAGCTAAAGACACACACAGGTTACATGCAAAGCTGCTGGGCCATCAGATAGGACTGATGATGTCATCTTTGTGTCTGCCCCCTCAATCAGGTGTAGCTGTGATTATGACATCAACAATTACATGCCAGATTCAGAAACAAATTTGTTTAAAAAGCAGGATTGCTGGGAAATACCTCATTTTCCACTTTTCATTGTGTGTGTATATGTGTGGGGAAGGAGCAGGGGAAAAGATGAGACTAAGTTCAGAACCAAATGTGGTGGCTACTATTGGGTTGCTCATGTTTCTCGTGTGTCAGCAATTGCAGCCCTGCTTTACTCTCACTGCAACTTGGGCTGATTGGCTTTTCCTCAGAGTGAAGCTTCTTTTATTATTTTTTTTTCCCACACAGCTTTAGTGCAGTGTTTTTGTGGCAATTATGTAAATTATATGTCACACCACTGCATATTTTCCACATCATTTGATTTGACCTTTAAAACTAATAAGAGAATTATCATTTTTACGGGCAATTTGTGTTTCATGGTATGAGACAGCAGGACAGGGGCTGATGGGGCGAACGTCAGAACATAGAAGTCATGTTCCAGGATAGTACTAGAGGTCCATAATAAGTATCTGGCATGCAACAATGTATAGGGTGAGATCCTGAAGAGTAAATTAGAAGAGAGATGGTGAAATAAACTTCTCAGAGAAAGAATTTTCTTTTTAATAATGATCAGCGAGGTCTGTGCTAGCCATTGTTCTTTTGGTTCATAATTCTTTCTAACACATGCATTGATATCTCAGTATAGTCTATCTATAGATATGTGTTCACATTTCAGCTAATATAATAAAGGATATTACTCTCTCCATAGAAACCTTGATAGGCTATATACATATACATGTCCAATCTCACTTAATCTTATCAAGCCTATAGCTACACTACCTTGAGTTAATCAGTTATGTTAGTTAAGCATACACTGTATAATTCTTCAGTTATTTTTTAATTTCTCTGTGCATCCCCTTATTAAAACACTAAAAAGGGCAAAATGTCAAAAGCTAACAGAATCATCTATATATTTCCTTCTCCAAGTTTAACCGAATAAGCATTATTAATAACAGGCTCCTCAACAGCACTGTAAAGTTTTCTTTCAGCCTCTTTCTCTTTCAAAAAGACCTATGGGAAGTTCAAAACATCCAGAAAATTGTTGCAGGATTGTGATAAAACATTGATGTTTGAGTGGCAAAGACTTCCATTATACTAGCTAAATGCCTTATTAATCTTACATGTGTCAGGATGACACCTGGCAGGAGCGTAGGACATTCTGTGTGGGCTGTGGTTCAGGGAGGAGGAGAACAGCATCTTATTCTTCTGACTAAAACTTAGTATTTCATGTACATTTACCAGTAATGAGAACTACCCACATGCAGAGCCCTAGGAAATGATGGGAAAGATTCCCAAATGGAATAACACACCAGTATTTTGGCCGCACTTATCACTTCTCAGCTTCCCTTGTGGCCAATTTTTATCTGCTATTTTCTTCTTCTCACTGTTGGATTACTCACCAATGGTTTTGTTCCCTTTTTCCCTGGTTCTTCAGTTCCTTTCTAGACATCTGCTGTGCTTCTGCAGTCCATGTTTCTGGTGGGTAGTCCTCTGTCCCACCACAACAGAACTGCGTGGCAGTTCATGTACTTGAACAGGAGGTTCTGATCTTGGCTTATCATGCAGTGGAAATGTGTCTTACAGATCAGTGTCAGGCTGGCAGAACTAGTGCACCCTGTTCAGACAGCAGCAGGATACTCATGTTTTTCTATGGTCAGTCTTTTTTTGTGGTGTTGCTGATGGCAAATTCATTCTCTCTTAACTTGTACAGCTCTTTGCCCTTGCACTTTCTTATATTTGTTTTGTGTCCACAGTTAAAAGACATGAAGATTATATTTCTCTGAGTATGCTGATCTGATCTTTACAGAGTCCATTGAATAAGCACACCGAAACCCAAAGATTATAGTCAAGCTACTATCCTGTACAAAAGACAAGTAAATTCAAGTAAATCATCAGTGCATGATCTGAAACCAGAGATAAAAATCCTAAGGCCTCTTTGCATATCCTAATTAATTTTGCATTTACATAAGACCTGTGAATGTCCTGTAAACACTCTTCTCACCTTGAAAAGAAATTTGCATCTGTTTCTCCTCATTTTGTAATGCATTTGGTGGGTTTTTTTTCCCCACCTTCTGCTTCTGTCTTCAAACTGAGCATACTTTTTCCTTGTCCTTGACACAGCTTATCTTCAGGCTTTGCTTTACAGAGAAATAAACCCCTACAGAAACGTAACAAAAAAATATGAAAACCATCTGACTAGAAGACAGAGGCACCCAAAAACTTCATGCCAAGTTCCAGCTTTTTCGAGACAAATTACGAAAATGCTAAAAGCTTCATATCTATAGCAGCACAAACAGCCCCACTACAATATGCCACAACAGATTGTTCATATGTCACTATTTTTCCAAAGTTCCTTGGCAAACATTTCCATCAGTAAACAAGTCAAGTGAGAGAATTGTAAAATGGCCAGCAAAAAGCCTCAGTCTTCTCTGGCTAATGAAATCAAATGCTGATACTTATCGCTGTTATTCTGTTCTTCAGCCCCTCTTCTTTCACCTGTGCTGACAGATTCCAGTTGTCTCCGTTCCTGACTTCACAATGAGGCTTTTGCCTGTTAAGCCACCATCCTCTTTATATTACAAGTTTACCACAGCAATGTCACATCTAAATGTCAGGTCAGATTCTCACCTGGGGGCAAAAATTAGAGAGATCTGTTGATTTTGTCAGAAAGATGACAAATTACATGAGCTGGTGAGCTGGCACTTCATGTTACTTGCAGCATGGTGCCCATCGAAGGAACTGAAAGAAAACATGAATCATGTTAGTCCACTAACACTTAGAGACAGATTGATAGTTTTTTTCATTTGGTTTTATTTTCCCTATTGTCTATTCTGCTTTTCTGCTCAGTATTGTCAGAATTTATTATTGAATGAAGTGTCTGGGGAATAGGCCAATTCGTGCTGTTATGCTAATGATGGACAAATGCTAAAAGTTTAGGAGTTCTTACTTGAATAATCTCTTGAAGCTGCAAAATACGTATTCCTACTGTGAAATTACTAGTATCTGTAAAATTAGAATTGGAAAGTAATTCCATGGAAAAAAGAACCTGATAGACCAACATTTGAAACCATCCTCCTGGATGAGAAAATGATGGGCATTTGCCTGATACTTATAATTACCCATAATTTCATAATTTATATGTTCCTTTAAGTAAAATTAAGTAGAATGAATTGTAACACTTGTCTCTTCATATACTGAAATAACTGGGAAAAGTCTTCTCTTTACTGAAGCCAGTATGGAATGACTTTAACTCACAACCCCTAATGCTTTTGCTTTGCATGAGAAAGGATGTTCTGGCTGTGCTTTGACTTTGGTATTGCCTGCAGTTCCAAGTTGCAGGGATGAGCTAAAGAAATAGTATGAGGAAAAGAACTATTTACTCTAACACCCAATCTGATAAAAACAATACAGAGCTGACTTCAAGTGCATCATCTGCTAATGGGTAAAAATAAAGGACATATGATTTGCCACAGACATAAAATGTTGTAAACATTTCCATAATGTGTATCTTTTAAAAAAAAAATTAAAATAATTCAAGATTCTGGGAGTCATAAAGAAGAAAGGAAGAGGGAATGTCTTTTCCTGGGCAATTCAGAAGGAGAGGAAAGCCCTAGTTATGTAGCTATCTTCAAACAATATGATTAAGCAAGACTTAGGACGGGACTGGAGCACAATAGGCTTTGCTGCTCCTTTCTAGCTCCATCACTGCTGAATCCTTCTTTCACAGAAGTTGTACAGCTTCTTGGGGAGGGGCAGTGAGTGCCTGCTGATTTGACTGCTTTTGGTGAGAGAGGCTTTTGAATCTGGGAGGATTGCATCCCTCCCCATCCCAAGCAAGGCATTGAGTTTGTGTTCCGTTGCTCTGGCAAGCGCACTAGTCTTATATACTGCAGTATTAAATATGGGCAATGTTGCTGAGAAACAGATCTTATTGTAAAGCCCAGCTGTAGCTTTTAAAGGATGCAGGGAACTGGACATTCTCATGAGCCTTTATATAGATCAGGTTATGTGTTAAAATGTGTTTTGTTTTATTCCCCTTTCTTAAAAAAAAAAAAAAAGCCCCTTACAGCAGAGTTCACGTCAGCTCTGTCCCTTCCTTTGCATTGCAGCTGGATTATAAAAGGGAGGAGGGGTTACAGCATTTACTCTGTTGTTCCCACATGGCTGGCCAGGGTGTTATATCAAGCAGTAGCATAATCAAAAGAAACCATCCCCCCGGTTCCACTCTTTAGCAATTTAATGCGTTCATCACTTGCTTTTATGCCAGCCATCCTTGACTTACCAAGCATGACAGACTGCATAACCAGGCCATTTTATCAGAGCTTTCAGAAAGCTACATCCACACATCACTTTCCCTGTTTATTTCTCCAAGTGCCCTGTTGCAGCGCTTGTTTCTGTCCCTGCAACATAGCAATAGCTCTGGTAGGTAAGTTTAACTGTAGCTTACTTAACTGCTATCATGAACTGAGACTCCTGACATTGGTGGCTGGAGTTAATTAAGGCAATATTAGCAACAGGTCTTTAACTTTTATTTGAGAAGCCTACACGATTCACAGACAATTCACATAATGAAATAGTGTTAAACAGCATGGTTGGCCTTCTCTCCAGCATTTATTTCTGTAGAGCAAAGCAGTGAGTTCCTAACAGGCTTAGAAAGGCAAGCATACAATGCAAACCCATTTGTGACCTTCCTTTTGATTTATTCTCAACAGGCAATAGGTGCCTCATACAGAATTCAAACTAATAAATGCAGAAAGACAAAACCAACAACCTTTCAATGAAATATGTCAGGGACAACTTCTATTCCTCTCTGTTTTCATAGCACTGTTTGTGTTGAAAAGATGAGAGGAAAAAAAAGAAAGCAAAAAATGGGGGGAAAGGGGAACAAAGAGGAAAAGCCTGAAAGAGTTAGTGCCCCAGAGAGCTGCATAATGATTAACAATTCTTTTTTCAAATGCTAAGCGTTTCTCTCTTGGTACTGAATGACAATAGAATCATAACTTCATCAAAATTACTTTGAATAGTCTCATTAATGGCATGTGGACTTGGTTTGTCCCTGCCTCAAAGTCCGATGTTTATACCCGCTATTGAGAGTATGTTTAGCTTTGTCCTCCTTATTCATACATACCAGATCATAGGCCTTTGTACTTGGATGTTCAAAATTCAATAAAAGGTTAATAATAAAAGGAGGGGTAAAAGGAAGGGGGAGGATAAGATGGTTTCTTTCCAGCACAAGCTAACTAAACAATCAGAAGGAAAGTGTATTACATCATCTGTAGAAAGCAGCCTGCTCCATCCAATTCTAGCCACAGGGAATATTTAGAAAGCACAGGCCTTAAATAAGATTTATTGAAGTTCAGTCTTGCCTTAGTTGTATCGAGTAGAGGCATTTTCTCCTAAAATAGCTGATTAACAGAAGCAGGTCCCTTAAGAATGGCTGCACAGAGTATTCCTGTCAGGCCTCTACCTTGTATAAATATTTTTAATTAATAGCTACCTTCATCAAATATAAGAAAAAATTAAGCATTAGTACTCACCAGAGACCCTGCTATTAGAGTGATTATCTCAGATTTAATTTCATTTGCAGATGCCATTAATTTATTTTTAATAGATCTCTAATTTAGTTTTATCTATTTCTTGTTAATTTTTTGCAGATATTAGTAGGCTGCACTTCCTTCAAAGCCTACCATCTTTCCCCTCCCACCTCCTTCAGGCTCTGTACTCTTCAGAGAATCTGTTTGTGTTTAAATTAGCTGGACCACTGCAGGCTAAGATACTGATTAATCTTCAAATGTACCACAAGATAGAAGTTAATGGTCTAGCTGAGGGAATTAAAGCAGGAACCAGTGTTACTGCTGCAAGTTGTCTGTTCTGTTTGGCAAAGCAGTAGTTGTGTCACACAGGAGCAGGCTGCCCTTGAAGTATCTTCTCTTTGAGTGAGGGGCAGTGGGTATTGTTGCACAGTATATAAACCTCCTTTTGTCAGCTTGCATTAACCACAGAATTGACTTGTGAGACATTTGTACTTGGAAAGAGATGAACAATGTCCTATCTTAACAAAGGATACATCGGTGCTGCAGCACAGAGGGGAGATACCAGAGATGGTTTTTTGGAAAATTACATCAGCATGTTCAAAGTCGTCTGCTGTCACATTTGGCTGACTCTGCTTCATAGGTGTTTAATTTGGGGATTTCTGTGCAACTATACAGGATGAGATGGCTCCAAAAGCAACATGTCCAATAGCTGTCCTCTTAGCATGAATCTAGATCTTCTGTGTCCTAGTCCAGGTCTGACCTGCAAAACTATCAGTTGTTGGCTTACTATGTGTGAGTGGTATTTGCCAAAAAGGGCTGCTGTACTTCAGTTAACTGTGCTCCATTGTAGGCAATATGTACTTTACTTCTAAAGTAGCTAGAGTACACATTCAACCATCAGAAGCCAAGAAACTGCTAATTTTATATTGATCTAAAGAATAAGACAAGTGTGTCAGCTTCTAGCTGGGGATATCTCTAGGTTTAATTTTGATCAGATCTAAAAAGATTAAAGGGTGCCAGTTGTGATGAGGAGCATGGCACTTCAACCTCCTGGAAACACTTTTTTACCTCAGCAAGTTTGTTTAATATGAACAGTGCTTCTGTGGGGATAATTTTGACTCTTACCATTCTTAGGCTGAATATGAACCAGCACCTCTTAGGTTCAAAGACCTGTATTTTCTTTTCAGCCTCCTGACTCAGGAAACTGAGTTTTCATTCATAAACTTTTCAGTAAGTGGCTGGCTGAAGAGATATGAATGATGTTTTAAAGGCAGGTGCTGTTCTTTATTTCAATGATTTTGTCTTTTGTCTATACCCAGACCTCAGCAATAAAATATAAGGTCATAAGTAGGGAAAATTAAATCATTATGACAACACAGCTTTTCCATCCCTCACTGCCTGTGTCAATAACATTATCCTAGTCCTTAGTCTGAAACTAGGCTGAGGTTTGTTATATCAAGCTAGGCTTGATAAAAAAATCACAGCAGACCTAGGAATAAGGAGATGCTACATTTGCAGGAGCAAAATCCACGAGACAACATGGCTTACATGAGAGAATATTTTTAGAAAATAGTTGGTGTATGTGGAAGTGAAGTCTGAATGGTAGGGGAGCAGGATGCCATCTAATGAGCTGCATACATGCATGTTCTGTTAGAAGTTTGGAAATAATTAACATTTATAGTGAATCTGTCATAGCAATGAAGCACGTACCTCCTGCAATCGCAGTCAGTTTCTTACTGTCCACAGCCTTAAATGAAAGAACCTCTAGTGAGGTTTTAATAATCCCGTCATCCCCAATGATGAGACAATCCTCAGAGAAGTGGATGGCCCACATGCTCTTCATATGTGCTCTTCAAATTGTGGGGAGAGTCAAAAAGCCAAATATTAAAGGAAGGAGGAAATGATGATGATGATTATTGCTACCAATCACGACATAGTAGTAGAATTTTTTTGTCATTTATGACTTTTTTCCTTCTATACCATTTTTCTCCTCCCCCTCCTTTTTCTTTTTCTTGGGTTTGTTTGCTTTGTTCTTTCTTTCTTTTTTATTTTTTACTTTTTTTTTTGGGGGGGGGGGGGGCAGTGTGACAAAGTATGGGATCTTTACTTTTTTATATCAATATTATTCAATAAGTTCCTTAAAGATGTTTTTATGAATATACTCCAGTTAGAAAAATAGGATGCTTTATCCAATTGTATTTACAGTTGTTACTTCTGTTATCCAGTGGTTCCTCAGGGGAATATTTTCCTCTCCACAAGAGTATGGCAGCAGAGATCCAGAATGGTTCCCCTGTTATAGGAAAGATAAGGGATAAGTATAACCTAACTGTGCATAGATTGGTGTGATCTTCCTGCACCTCTACAGAGAGAGAGAGAAACTATCAATAAACTACTTTCCTGTGACAACAGCTACTAGATGACATCTCTTTTACAAAGACTCTTTGCCCCAATTTCTGAAAGTAACCATGCAGTCTTCACCCACTTAGGTATTGCTAAAGACCAACTGGCTTGTGAACCCCATGAGAATCTTCCAAGACCATGTTATATCTATCTGAAATAGCCAAGCATGAAGTACATTTAAAGTCAAGAAAAATATATTCATAGCAACCTAATATTATCAACACTCTTAAAATGAGCATAGAGATAAATGTGTAAGCATGTAGGCAAATCAGAATTCTCTCTCTTGTACCTTTATAAATTGACTCCAGTGACAGTGGTCCTCTGAAGCTGTTACATCCTGACAAGGAAGTTGAGGAATGCAGTCTGTATATCATCCCAAACATCAATAACTGTGAAGAGTTTCCTAATATGAAAGCTAATCCCTGTGCAGGGCTTTGAGTGACTACAGAAACTCAAAAGCTCTCGGAGTGAGGAGCACTCTTGAAGACTTTGCCATAGCATGAGATGCTCTGTCTATATCTAAAGCTTCAGTGCTAGTCTGTTTGCCTAGCAGATCTTACTAGCTTCAACTTAGAAATACAGGTAGTTAAAATATTCTGCAGCAGGATGGAATTCAGTAGAAGAAGGGATGGAGACTGTGGGGAAAATCCCTAGTTTTAGCCAAACTGATGTGAAAGCAAATTCAAGTAACAATAAAAGGTTTGATAGTTCAGTTATGAATACATTAGCCGTAAATATAAAATGCAACCTGCTTAGAAGGACCTCTTAATGTCCATCAAGATTGGAATGAATAAGTACTCATAGTGATAGGGGCCCTGGCAACATCCCATAGTGCCTTCTTCAGTGCGTTTACAGGGAAGACTTTTAGAATGTCACAGCCAATGCCAGAAGTTATTTTTGACTGCTAGGGATTTTAAGTTTTATCTAGATGCCAAACTAACCTTGGAGTATATTAAGGAGACCTGCCTGTGATCATTCATCTATGGGTGATAGCCTGCTTGGGATGAGAGACTATCAATTGCTGTATCAGCCAGATATGGAGATGAGTGTCTGTGAGGAGGTCATGCAGCTTCAGCAGAACCCAGCAGTCTGGACAATTACCAGCATCTTGGCACTACAAAAGAGTCTCCTGTTTAAATAAGTAAAGTCATATGACAAAGAAGCCTGCTGTGTGCAGGATAACAAGACCATGGATTTTAAGAGATTTTTAAGAGATTTTTGTTGGGAGTCAGGTCAGAGATTGGTTCTCAGCAAAGACTGTGACGGTGTTTGTTTTGTGCAAGAATTTATGTAAACCATAAAAATTTCATTTAGACTATGATCTGTGTCAGCTACTGGGCTAGAAGCAGCTTGTCCTGTTTGCAAGGATACTGTCATTTAATATATTCTGCTGCCATATAAACATGAGCTAGTTAATTTTCCAGTAAAGGCTTGGCCATGGGTTTCTAAAGTGCTACACAAAAATACTTGGTCGTTGATCATTGCAGATGAAAATCCTACTGTTCAGTATATGCTTTCATAAATGACACACAGGCATCACACTAAAGGCAAGATTGTCTTTTCTCCATTGGCAGAAGAAATGCATGTTCCATTTAGGGGAACATAAGATTGTAAAACGAGCTATGGTGGTTCAAGCCAGAGGCTTATTGTTCACTCTCCTTTTCTCAAATGTTGTTGCAGGTTGAAGTGTCATGGTGCACGGGGCAAAAGGACCTCAAGGATGTCACGACTGCAATTGGTCTTCTCCCTGTTCTTGTTCACCAGCACATGAACATACTGCAAGCAACAGACTTCCTCTGAGTGACTGACTGTCCTGGTGAGCTCTTGAGGTCCATCCCCTACCAAAATAGAAGGAAAAGGCAAGATGAGGAATTGATATCATGTGAACTCTCCCCCACAGTAAATAACTATAGATGTTTTTTCTGCTATGACAGAGTAAAATCACACCTTTTACATATTGCTGTATCATCATCATTCTCTTTCATCTTACAGCAGTTTTGCAAACCCAGTGACTGAGTACCAAAGAATGGTGCATTATGGTAAGTAACAGCAGAAACTACCTGATAAATTTTATTTTTTCTTTCTGGTTTGAAATTAACGGTGTATAGGCTTTTTTCCAAATGTATTTGTTGTTTAGAATGATAAACTGAAAAACTTTGTGCTATAAATTCCTTTTGACATCTGTTCACAGGAGGTAACTGTATTTGATTTGACATGTTAGTCATGTGGTAGAGTTGCTGGTTTTTTTAATGGCCGAGACTTGAAAATTTTAATCAGGATTCTAGTTTTTATCCTAGAATAGTGAATTTTAAACTGTTTTTCTGGGTGGATTGGTTGTGTTGTTTTCCATCAGAAATACTTACTTTAAAAAATAAAAATAATTTTAATCTACACAGCCTACTTTCTGAGAAAGGATAAATTTGTGTAAAAAGACATAAATAATTGTAAATGAAATTACATTTCCTAACAGGTTTTCAGCTATTCAGCATTTGGCAATATGCTATCATATTGTCTTGTGTCCTTATTTTTCTCCCTGGGTTCTTTTCCTAAAGTCTATGTTTCATGTTGCATTTCATGTATTGCCTAAGACTAGAAAGCATGCTACTTTTTGACCCCAGCATATAAAGGAGTGCAAATTCCATAAAGCTCCATAAATACACTTCAAATCCAAAATACTATTGCTTTTGGCTAAAGCATTTAGAACGGGGCAGGGAGGATTCTTCCATAAAGTTTTCTGTGGCCAGAGGGTGATGAAGAAATGTTGATATGTTTTCAAGTGACCACTACAGAAATACTTGCTGGTATATGTCTGATACACATGCTCTCTGTGGGAAGCCAACCACAAATGTAAATACAGGCAGAATTGAATAAAAACTGGTACCCATGCAAATATCTGTAAGCAATTGTTTCAGCCTGTCCTTAGCTCTTCCATTAATCTGAACTAGAAAATCTTTTCAGGTTGTTTATTGTGCCTGTTGAACAATGGAGTTGCCCAGAATGCAATCTAATTTATTTTAAATCCTAAAGAATAGGGGGGATTTTACTCTGACACTGGTGAGTAATTATAAATCTTGGAGTCCACTGTGGACTAGAATTGTTCAGAATTATTCTTGAAGTATTGAACTGGTTAATTTTTTTTTTTCCAATTTGCCCTGTTTCTGAGCTGATCAGGTTTTCTACATGTGTGTTAATTGCTCAAAAATGCTTCTAATTCTTGCCAATTGAAAAAAATACAAAGGTTTTTATTAGCTAGCTACCCCCTGTTATTTTTTCTTTAAGAATCTGATGTTTTTTCAGGCATTTGATTTGTCTGCTTAGGCAAGTCTTCTGTTTCTACACTATGTAGATAATTCAGTCTGTTAAAATGAGAAAATGGCCAAATACATCTAACACATAATGACTTACAATATTACTTTTCAGCATGGGTAATTACTCACTGACTATTTGTGAAGTATTTAGATTCATAAACATCTTCAGGGCTAAAAACATTTGTCATGCAGAGATGCATAGGCGGTTAATAATAAGCCACAAATAATAACTGAATGAGCTGACAGTGCTTATGACAAAATTGTTCACTATTTTGGGGGTATTTAGCCAAGTCTGCTTAGGATTTATAAATACCTAGTGATTTACAGATTCTAAAGGCCAGGTAGAACTGTTGGAACATCTTTCTGATATCCTGGATCATGTAGACCAAGTACTCCTACCTAGTTATGTTGGATGATGATTCTAAGTGTGTGCATTTATTGCTTAAATTCTGCTGAGTATAGACAGACTGAAAAGGTTTAAATAAAAGTAAAGGGGGAAAAAAGGTATAGTAATTGATGAGGCCTAATGAAAAAAAAAAAGGATGTTTAGTATAATAGTCTCATATTTAAACAGTGCAGGTCATGTCATAGTTAAAATTCCTTCTATATACAAGGTAGAAGGGTTTAGGGAATTTCTTATCCCTTCTTTTTGCAAAATAGTGTAGATAATTACAGGAAATAGATTCCAGAGAACAGTGACAGTTGTTTCTTTAGAGCAAATGTGATTGTTAATGGAAAGAAATGCAAGACAGCCATCTGTTGGACTGCACAGCAACACGCTTGGTTTCCAGATCCCGGTGTGGGCTGCTGGTAGCCCAGAAAGGGACAAGTACAGTGCTTATTGCAGGGGCAGATGGTGTTTGTTGACAGTTTAAATTCAGACTGAGCAAAAGTCCATGAGGAAGAAAATGTATGCATGTGAAAATGGGTCCTAGGAGTTTTGCACATGTCTGGGATGCAGAAAGGGCTTTGTCATCAGCATATTACTGACTGTACAAAGGTTTTCTGCATCTTTTCACAAGTAACAATTCAATAATGCAGGACTATGTGGTGAGCTGCCATCAAAAATGATGGATTCAGTGCTGATCCACTGCCTGGGGAGAACAAATGCACAGCTGCTCTCAACATGCATGTCAGGAACAGAAAACTGGCCTATCACTGGACTTGCATGACACCTTCAGGTATATATTGTAAAGAACATACTGGTGAAGATCACAGTTGTATTTATCCTTAAAAAGTTGAATGTACATGTAAGGTTTGAATTCAGCACCTCGGATCCTCATATTTTGTATATTATTAAAGACCTTTTCCATCATATTGATCATTAAGTGATACAGTAATTGGGTCTTTGGTTGTTCTAGATCTACTGATCCAGATTTATTATTTGATAAATTAGCCTAGTTGCATGTTATTGCCATTCATGCTGAGCATTTGAACCAGTATATCTTCTTTCTCATCTGAAACGCTCTGCCAAACTTCTATCTTGAACTGATTTTATACCTTTCTTAGATCTGGGGCCCTCTAGATAGGCTTAGTTCCCAATAGAAAAGAGCTAACTTCACTCTGCTCTCTCTCTCCTAGTCTTTTGCATAGTTAGAGACAAAATAGTGGATATACTGGCTCCCCCTCTTACAACAGTCTTCAGTGTAAGGCTTGAGCACATGTTCTCTCTCTTTCAATTGACAATAACACAAAGGAGAACTCTTGTACCATGGTGCTGGGTGTTTGGGCATGGAATTTGTAAGCCTCTTGCATATTACTGCTGTCACTAGCCATTACAGTTGCAAGCTGGTATTCAGTCCTAAGCTCTGAACCAGTTTAATTCAATGGAAATACTATCAGTGGTTGTATCTGGCACAAACTGTGCAGTTTTCGAGAGCTCCCTGTCTTGCCTTTTTTTTTTTTGTCCCTGCTGAGGCCAGTTATGCTTAAAGCTAGAAAAAATTGAGCCAGTGATGAAAATCACACCCTACGTGTTCCTCTGAGTACAAATAGATTGAATTTCAATTAAAAATTAAAGTGAAGTAAAAGGTCACTTGTTAACTCTAATGTAATTTAAAATGGGTGTAAATTAATTTTGTTTCTTTCTCTGTCTTTAAGTTTTATCACATTTTTCTTTCTAGGTCACTGAAATCACAAGAGTGGATAACAGCCAGCAGTTGTAAAAGGTAAAGGGGGGAGATGGGCAAGAGTGTCTGAACCATAGGAGAGGCATCCAAATGACAGGTTATGCTAAATAACGGAGCAGACGGCTATACTGGTTGATCTGCACTAGTGATTTGTTTGCCATGTTTTGTGGCAGATATCCATTGTGAATACTTGGCATGTGATTGCTTTGGTATTTTCCAATTGTTTGCAAACACTGAGAGTTTAACCACTGTGTTCCATGTGATAATCAGAATTCTTATATTCTGAATTCCAGTGCTGTGTTTTCATGATAATTTGACTTAGACTGTGACAGCTTCTGATTGTGATGTGCTTATCCTATAAGGATCAGCTGACATGGAACTGATGGAACTGGAAGGACAAGGGTACCAACTGGGGCCAACTGGTTAACACCTCTACAGATCTTACATAAAATTACATAGAGAGAATTTACTAATTATAAATTCTACAGCCCCAAGTAGAGGATCAGAATTACTCTTTGATATGACCATGTGCACTTAATACACAAAAATATTTGTCCAAACTCATTGACCAATTCAGTTGGAAAGTTGGAGAAATTCAAGACCCATCTGGACGCCTCATCTGTGCAATATGAGCTAGGGAGCCTCGTTTGGCAGGGGGGTTGGACCTGATGATCTCTCGAGGTCCCTTCCAACCCCTGTGATTCTTTGATTCTATGATTCTGTAAAAGTCATTCTAGTCTCTGCAGTTATTAGAATAGCAATAATCCTTATGTTCCACTTGCTAATCAAGAATCATCTTACCCGAATGCAAGACCCCTAAAGGGAGAGAAGAAAAAGGTTATACAGTTTCAGGGGAGATGCCTGACAGATTGTGTGTTGTTTTTCAGAAAAGCTGGCCTTTCTGCTATGAAAGGTTTTATTATTGCTTAGTCAGCAAATTGTAACAACCGAAGGTCTAGGCTGGTTCTGATTTTATGTTATACTTAATATGAATTTCATGACTTTGCCTCCATTTTAATCTATAAAGCCTGGATTTTCCCCTTTAATTTAAATGACCTAGGTTTGAAACTCATGACTGCTGCTGTTTGAGGGTATTCACTTCCAGAAGTTCCTGGGGAAGACGGGCTGATCCCTTACCTCAGAGGAAGGTGCAAGTTTTATGCTGCATAAATAACTTTATTCTCAGAAGCAGTCTGGAGTGGGGTATGGGAATTGATGAATCCATTTATGTTGAAGGCAAGGAAAACATAAAACAGCTTCCACCGAATAAGATAATAGCTACATTGTTTACAGAAACCAAAAGAAAAACCCTCAGAAATTTGGGAGAAAAACCAAACCAGCTTTTTTACTAGAACAGAACAGCTTCCTAGCAATTATGAATGTCTCATTCTGCTATCAGCCTTCTCCAAGCTTTGCCTTTGACCCCAAAACCAAAATAGAAGAAGGTTCTACGTTTGTCACTCAAGACAGATGAGTTTGTTAGGGCAAGAGAACAAAGGTGGATTATGTCACTATGTATACCGAAGGGGAAGGTGACACTTCAGTGCTTGCCTCTGGCTAAGTATGTAAGGCCAGAGCTATATTATCTAGGCACAACCTTTCTGCTTATCTTACAATAAATGAAGCTGACTACTTGTCTTTGCTATGGCTGAAGCAGCTTTTTTTTTCCCATTTTACCTCAGAATAACTAGTACACCTTAGCTTTCCTGAGGTGAAACATAGTGAAGGAAAGACACTTCAGTTTACAAGATCAGTGCTATATATCTGCCTAAGGCTGACTTAGCTATATTTATCTCACAGTAAAACTGAAGTACTCTGACATTGCTGTCTTTATTGTCTTTTTAGAAAAAACCAAACCCAATACCTCACACAACCTTGTGTGTGCTAATTACCCCAGCTAAAACACAGCACATCTTGAATGAATGAATTAGCTGCATCATTCCCAGGTTATGCTAGTATGGAGATCACAATGCTGATAGCACAGTACTTATCTTGGAAGTAATTTATCTTTTCCCATGGGCAAGCAGTCTTCCTCCTTCTCCTGGTTCATTATATGTTTGTATATTTCAATTTGATTCATTCTGCTGTTCTTAGCAGATGTACCTGTTCAGATTTAGCTACTTCTAAAGTGCTTATCCAGCTGTGGGCTTCCTGTGCTGCTGTCATCTGCTCTTCACTGAAGCAGGTGTAATTAACATAGGATCAGTTTTTAATAGACCTGCACAATTTATCCTTCCACTCCAGAGTGGCAGCCTGAGATTTTCAAACTTCCCTGTGCTTAGACAAACTTAATTTCCCATTGTTTTTATTTATTTGGGTTTTTTCTGTTCTAAACATCAATAATAGGTCAGAATCCTGATCCTATTCCTGTGCCACTCAACTTCTTCATTTCACTGTACAATGACAAAACACCTATATATCATTGTAAAAAAAAAATAAAATCTTTCTTCCATTGCCACTGCACTCAGAATTTCCTGACTATGCTGTTAAAGAAGTTATACTGTGTTATTTTAGGTGCTAACACTGATTGATGTGTCTTAGTGTATTGTGCTTCCCTAACTTTAAAACATCACTCATTTACTTTCCTAAAAGTTCATCTTGTCCTTTCTTGACATACCTCTCAACAACCCCCTTTCTGGTTACGTTGCATCGAGTGTCCTGAAGAGAGCTGTAGTATTATGAAGACTTTCTAGCACATGGTCCCACTTCATGTTACCACAAAGGTTGACCATAATTTTGAGGTCAATAAAGTGCATGTAGTGTTTCAGCTCCAAGTCTCTTACGTATTTCTAGAAGATTTTTCGTTCTACTAAAGTGAGTAAAGAAGTTGATGAGTATCCAATCCTTTCCAATATAGACTAGAAAAACCTACTGCCTCACCAATCTGAAAAATCTTCCACTAAGTGTGAATTTAGTTTTACTTCCTCCACTTAATGGTAAAACAAAAGTTACCATCTTCTTTCAAAAAAAAATTTAGGCATAGATTTGATCAGAGCCACTCTTGCAATTGCATTAATCTATGCTAACAGTGGCAGTTCAGAAACCAAAACTAAAGACAGCAGAAGCTTTTTTTAACATAATGCTTTCAAACATAATCATATTTTTGATAAATTGGCCGATTTTCCTGCTAATTGTGTTACTGTCCCAGAGAATGAACAGTGAATTCTACATTCTGTAATACTTTGTGACACTTTGCTGTAAAAGTAATTTGATTAAGTAATTATTTGACCCAAGATGTTTATTAATTTTTTCGATTAAACTAATTGTTCTCAGTATTAAAGATACTGCAGTAATTGAACACATAAGCTTGAATTTCTAGTCTTAAGTCACAACACTCAATGTTAACCCATCATCCAACTGACACAATCCAAGCCAGGGCAGAAATTAAAACCCACAGAGATGATGATGTGTGTGTATACACTGTCTTCTAACTTCAAAGTGTCTAGACATACATATGTGTTACCCACTTCAGTCTCAGAACACTTTAATGTGTAAAGAAAGGAATGAAATGGCTATATTTTTGGATGTTGAAATGCATGTATGTGAGAGCAGGCTATAGTTCAAAGGCTTGCTAGCCACCAGTACCTGCTGTCTGTGCAGCAGCAGGTCTGCAGATACTGCCCAGGTATCATTTCTCAACAGTTCTCTGAAAAAAGGAGCTATGACTTGAGTCACTCACAACATTCTGTTTCTTCACCTGCAGATGAGTACTTTTCCTGATGATTTTAGGCTGCACCCAAGTTCTCTGTTGTACTAATCCAGCTACATTTTCTCACTCAATTTATAGCACATAGCTTTTTGAGGGGCAGGTCATACTAAGCAGTGTAAGATAAAAGCATGTTCTTTTATGACCACTTTACCCTTTCTTACGTAGAATCACCCCTGCTTGTGCAATTTAAAGCTCACAAGTAGTGACGTTTCAGAATGCTTCAAGAGTATCTGATACAAATAGACAAGCAAGGTTCTTGATTTAGCCAAAACCTGTTTCTCTGACAGCATAAAAATTCTTGAAGAAGTTGGAAATAGCTGCAGAGGTGATGCTGTAACTTTGCTGGGATTTTTTTCTTAATGGCTAGGGTTTTTTTCTCAAGGACCACTTTAGGCTTAAGGTGCTTTTGAGTAAAAGTGTTTTATTCAGTATAAGGTTCCAGCTAGCTGTAATTGGTACGAGCTTTTCAGAGAGATTCAGATCCTGTCCTGACAAGTTCAACCTTTAAAGTTCCTGTCTTCATATACACTCAGATTGTGCAGCAACAAGGCTCCTCTAATTTAAAGCAAACACTGCAATGGTCTGTTAATGACCTTCTTGCCCCTTCCCTGCAGAGGAACTGAACCCCTGTAATTCAAGAAAGGCTCTTGGCAATGTCTAGAGTATCAGAGTTGCTGTGCCAAGACTGCTGGCAGTTAATATTTCCTTTGGATAAATGTAGTTTCATCAAAATAATTTTCTGCAGGACTATTTCCATCCCAACCATCCTGTTGACAGATAGGTTTGTAAGTGTTTAAAAAAAAATCAATTAATTGATTTTGTTTGCATTTTCTTGTTTACTTTTCTCTTTCTTATTTCCTTTTATTTTGGAAGAGTATTATGGTATATTTTCAGGTTTAATACTAAATTATCAAAGGCATTTCAGAATTGCCACTCTGTTTAATATTTCAAAATTATTCATTTTTCTCCAAAGCAGGACAAAATAAAATAGTGAAAAGTTGGACTATCCAACAAGATGGAAATATTGTAGCTGGTTTAGTGTTCCCATTGGTGCTTTTGAGCTTCAAAGACCTGATTCAGTGCCCACCAAAACAATATGGGTTATTTCTCTTGAATTAAATGACTTTGGAGTTGAAGACCAAAGAGTTTTCAAACTGATTATAGAGGTCAAGAGGGATTTTTTTCTTTCTCTCTTAATTTTAAATATTCCTGGTGCTGTCTTCTATGAAAACCCCACCGGCAGGAGGAAGTGTGCAGCAACTATCCACACTTAACGTGAGAAAGTGAGAGGGTTCCCAGTTTCTACACTGAATCCCAGCTATGCCAGAGGATTAGTTTAGCAATACAGGTGTTGTAATGAAATCTTCTTGTGAGATTTCCACAGAGCAGAAAAACAGAAAAACAGACTGTCCATTGGAAATAACAGGGTTTTTTGAAAACAGTTGTCTTTTATGTATTTTCACTATGCTTTCGAAAGAAAATGATAGTGCAAAGCAAAAATAATACTAGGACTCCAATGCAAATCTTGGGTTTCTATTGCAAAAGAGCTTTTTTTCTTGTCATGTCAATGTTATTTCAATTAGAGCACTGGAGCCTCTTAAGGAAGCACAAAGAATTGCAGAGCCGTGTTTCTTACACATTCACAGCCATCAGAGGTCAGTACAAGTTCATTCATCTGAGCAGTTTTTAAGGGCCTTTATTCCTTCAGTTTCACATAACAAGTTTTTGATAAATATGAAAATGAGCCTTCATGTCTGTGACATCTTACTAGGTAAGAAGATTCTTGGGAACTTTAAAAAGCTAATGAAGGCAAAATACATGCTTACTCTAGTATCTTGACGCCGTGTAGTGTGTCAGGAAAGCTCCACTTCATGTTTGGTCTCATTTTGGGATTATAGCTCAGTAATCGCCAAAGGACTGGAAAGAGTGGAATAGCTATACCAAGCGCTCTTCCAGATTTTGGTTAATGCCTGTGCCTTGTTGAGATCTGTTTGATTTTAATCCTACTGGTTATGAAGCTTAAGCTGCTAAGAATGAGCAACAGGACAGCTACACCTTGCAATGTATTATTTCAGCAGCTTATTTGAGCCCAATATTTTAATTGCCACAGTGAAACGCCAACTAAATAAATAGTCTTTCGTTCAGGAGAACAACATTTGAAGGCTGCGTTCTGTGGATTTAGAACTGATTTTGCAATAGGCTGTATTTATTTCAAAAAACCCTAAACTGCTAAAAATGCAAAGTATAACAAAACACTGAGGAATGGAGGGTTCAGGAAGGTCTAAACTTATTTTCCCCAAACAATACTTACTTCTGTATCCTTCTGAATCTTTT
The DNA here is from genome assembly GCA_020800305.1 of Porphyrio hochstetteri. Lineage (NCBI taxonomy): Eukaryota > Metazoa > Chordata > Aves > Gruiformes > Rallidae > Porphyrio > Porphyrio hochstetteri. The sequence continues at coordinate 8,508,090 of CM036907.1, forward strand.
TCACCAGTGAATTTTCCATAGAGGAACAGGAATAAAATTTTATTTGTCTGTAGTGTGGGACAGTGAAAGACAGACAGTGAATCTAGTGGTTTAAGTCCATGCTGCAGAAAAGGGCTGAGAATCTCCATTATGAATCTGGCAGAGAATGTGCTTGAACTTCTGTCTCCCACTATAAAAATTGTCTATCAGTTATGGGATATCCTTCTAGAGACAAATTCAAAAGGTAAACAAAAAAAAGGTAGCTAGAATTGGTTTAAGTGTTTGTTCAGAAAAAAGCTTTCTAAGCAATTTTGGGTTTGAGCCAAAAGAAATATTGACACATAGGAAAAAAATCTGTGAAATTTGATTTTAGTTCCCTGGACAGCAGGAATAGTAATGTGAACTGCTTCTTATCTGGAACTAAGCTATGAAAATAAAATTCAAGTGTAAAAGGCCAGTTGAAAATTAAAAATGAAATTTATTACCTTGGTTTCATTAGAAGAAATGCTGAACCTCAGTCTCAGAGTATAATAAATATTACAAAATGCTGCATAACCAGAATTGCCAAGGCTTCATGTGCAACAAGGATCTCACTATATTGGTTATTTAACTTGAAGCTTAGTTCCCACAGCCATTAATCACCTTGAAATCTCAGTTTTCATTAAGACACCATGTTGTTGCCTTTAGGCCTGCAGAGGATCAAATGAAAATACAAAAAAAGCACTAACTCAAGTGTTCCTCTACTGTCATTAAAAAAAATAAAGAGTTTAAGGCTAATCACACAAAGTCCCATTGCTCCAGGAGAAAACACAAAATGCCATTAGACTATTGATATAATTGTCAGTTGGCAACACCAAGTGTGGGAATCCTCTCACAGTATCAATCTCAAATGTGAGTCCTATAAGTACATATTAAGAGTACCAGCTTGGAACTGACTAGGAAACCTTCATAGTCCTGGTAATTGACTTAGGAAATCACAATGTCTGATAAAATACGCCCTCCATCAGGATCAAACATCATCACATATGCCCTGAGGTCTGAACAAACACTAAATAAGACAATATCCTGTCTTCCGTTGCCACATCAGCTACTGTTAACCAGAAAGTCTTTCCTTTTTATTGGTGTTAGCTCAGTAAGAATTGGCTATCTTGTATTGCCAATAGCAAAACTTGGATTTTATTGAAGATGATGCTGAGGGGCACTGGTATACTGTAAGGTCTTAAGAAGGCTGGAAAGAAGACATAGTAGAATCAGGCTGCGAGCACATTTGATAATGATTTGAGAAACGTTATAAAAATGCTGAGGAATTTTGCTGTATCTTATAAACAATTATTGTCAAGCTTTTACACTGTGATCAGTTGTATTAGTTGGTTTGGAAATACTCAATGTATGTAACTGTAGGAAGGCAGGGACATTTGCAGGAAAAGCTTTGTCTGGTATTCTGGGAGTGACTAGTTAGATAAGACTTAATTCTAAAGGTGTTCTGTGTTATCAAAAGGTCATGAGAGTGATCAGTGGTTTGAGTTCTTATAAAGTCCATTGACAATTCTATTTAAACATATCTGGAGAACAGGAAATATGTGGATGGTTTGCTTGCTGTTCTATACTATAAAAAATCTGGGATTTAGTTTTAATTATACTACTTCCCAAATTTAAGTATTGCCCTATGCATTATATGGAAGGTGGGTTTGATCTAAAACTTTTTGTGCCTGATGTTAGGGTGAATATCTACATTTTTAAAGTATTTAATATTCAGTAAGATACAGTGAAGTAAGCTAGTAAGAATATAAGCAATCTTAAACTAGGTCTAGATAGACTCTGGTCTGAGTCTATCCAGGTGTAAATCTGAATCTAGACAGAATGCGTAGAAACAACAGAGCTCTCTAGAGGCACATGTGTCTTAGAGAGAGGACTGTGACTCACTGGAGAGTTATCACAGGATTTTTCTTTCCCCTCTAGATTTTGTTTTTACTTGGAACTACTGATTCTGTGTGTGTGTTTATGTCTTTGTCTTAAACTCCAGACCTGGGTAATCCTGAACGTATTGCTAAAGTATTACATTTTCCATTGTTGATGAATTCTGGTTAGGTCCGATGATTTTCTTAAGAGATCCTTTGGTCAAACCAAGATCACCAGGACAGCAGCAGGCTGTGGACTGGGAGAGCACCAAACTAAGTAAAGCTGTGCTAGTCTTGAATCTAATGATATAACCTTTGAAGAGTAGTGATGTCTCCTGGCAGCAGAAATCTAGTGATACAGATTTAATCTTCACACTGTTTTAAAAGAGTGAAAAAAGTAGAATTTTGAAGTTCTTGTGTGACAGAGTAGCACATGCTTTGCTAATGCTGTTAAGGTAAGTCAAACTGTAAGGCTGTAGAACCTGGCCTCCAAAAACACCAGCTTCTGCTGGATCTGTTTAATAAATGCCTTAAGTATCACACAGAAGATGCAGTCATCTAGGACAGCTGGCAGCTAGGGCAGTAAAATGGCCATGGCCCAGCTGTCTTCATTACCAGGACAAGAAATCTTAGGAGCTAAACTGGCTGCTAGGGCTGACAAAGGAAATGTCGGGGTTCAAATCAGGATAGCTACTGTGGGAAGGAAAGAAGGAACAAAGCTTTTTCCCTCATATTTCTTTCACAGAAGTCCGATAATAAACCTCAGTCTCCAGAACTTCTCCTGCCAGTTCTCAATCCCTGCTCCACCCCTTTCCCTTTATACACCTGTTTTCAATGAAAACAGTCTATTAGGCTTCCACCCACCCTCAGTTCTCTCCTTCCTTGCTGAGTATTCAGTTTTTGCCAATCCCAGTCAGAAGTCTTGAGTCATCTCTGTTCTATTTTTAGCATGCCTTCTTCCAGCAAAGAAAAGGAAGAGAAGGAAACCTCGTGCAAAGAAACTGCATTAATGCCACAGTGCATCTATGACATCAGCTGCTGTTTGCCAGCGTAGTGAATATCAGGTGAGGAAAAGAACTACTCCAGGTAAAAGGCTGGTTTAGATATCTGTTAGATACAGTGAAAGGGCTGGAACTGATGGACATGCACTAGTCTTAGAGCAAGTTGTAGCTGATCATTTAATAAGTTGAAATCTTAATGGCATTGGACAAGACCTCCGTCCTGGGTTATGGCCTTATGTACAGGAAAGGCTGCTTTGAAATCCTGTGCAAGCAGTAGGCTGCTAAATGTAGGTGGAATAGTCACTACCCAAGCTAAGGAATGGATATGTGTGGCTTGAGAGTAGAATGAGGCTTGCCTTAAAAGTACTCTAAGGCCTGACTGACTTAACCTTCTCCAGTGCTATAAAATTTGCTGCTTTGTTCCACACAGGGATTTATTTCAAAAGAGAACTATAGAGATGGAAAAAAGCAACCCTTCATTCCACTTGTTTACTGAGATCCATCTAACTGACCTTGCATAATGTTACTATTAGAGATTATATGGAATATAAAACAAATTAACAGCATAGGAAAGAAGCTATAGCATTTTAGTATGTCAATTTAAAAACTCCAATCATAAACTATAAGAATGAGTGTGTTTAATGAAAATCCAGCAACTGAAACTAATGCTTGAAATAGAACCTGATAATCTGGGAAACCTACAGACGAGTTTATTCTGTGGTACATGTCCCAGCTTTGAGCTGAACTCTTGGAGTCCTAGCTCCTGAAACATGACAGTGTCTTTGGAATATCAAAATGGGCTGCTAAAGCTTCTGTAATAAATGCAGGGTGTGTCAGACTTGTACGCTAAACCTTAAATATGAACGACCCCAAGAAAGGAACAGTAACATTTTCTTTTGTTGGCAAAATTATATAGTGTGATTAAATATAAGTCTTAGACCAACTCCAAAAAACATTGGTCCCAGAACTTTGTGGATTTTAAAAATTCTTGGGATAATGTTGTAATGTTGCCTTTCCTGGGTTTGGGACCAATTGCTAGGATGAATTTTTAAATTCTCGTTCACTCTTTCAACCTCCCATTTGACCCTTGGTACCACTTCAGGGCTCCACTGACTTCAGCAAGGCATGAAATTGAGAAAGAATTGCAGCAAAGTCTGCTTAAAACAGAATTGCAACTAAGTCTGCAAAGACATAGATGGAGCAAAGCTCCCAAAAGTGAAAAAAAAAAATCTACACAAGTGAAAACTAGATCTGGGAAACCTTTTGAAAATGTACAGTAAGTAGGTAAAGTGAACAATAGTTTGGGTTTTTTCCATCTGTTTGACAATGTAGTCAGCTACATATGTCAACCATAGCAAAGTATCATGAGGCAACAGAATGAAACATTTTTGTTTTTTATAAGGCAACCAAACTACCAACTCTTTACTATATTAACTGAGAATAAACACATATTTTTTCTTTCTCTACCTGTATTGATGGAACAAACTGAAATGATGAATAACAAAGCTAAGGGAAACAAGGCTATAGATAGCCTGTATCTGGAGGCACATTTAAAAGAAAAATGTAAATCTGTGTCACGTCTTGAAATTATTTGCTCAGTGGTAATGGGGAAGGTAAATATTCTACTGTATCATGTCACTGAATTTATAAAACAGTTAATAAAATGGTGTTGAAGTATAACTACTGCTTGGATTAGTGGAGCTATTGGCCTCACTGGGTCTAATCACATGAAGTGCTTCATTGAATAAGTAAGAACTGCAAAATAGAGCAAAAAAAACTCCCAAACCTGCAAAATCTACCACTTCTTGTTAGATTTAAAAATTCATTTGGGGTATTTTACAATGCTACTTTTTCTTTTTTTATTTAAACTGTGTAGCAATGCTTGTTCTCATCCGGGCCTGTACAAATCTCATGCCTCGGGAAGCACTGAACACTTACATTACAAGAACGATGAGCTGTGAAATAATTTCTTAATTTGCCATTCAGAGACTGAAATTTCATCATATAACAAGGTTAAAGCTATGTCTTTTAGTTCAGTTTTATTAGTAGTACTAAGGAGATTTCTCTTCCTAGTTAAAGTATCAGTTGTCTTAATGTTCCAGATGTTTGTAGCTGAGAACAACTTGTCTGAATTGATGTGGTGATGACACAGAGAAGCAACAGATGATACAGAGCTGTCTCTCCTAGAAACAATGAAAATACCACAGTCGCTTGTTCCAAATTATGGAGCCCAGAAAAAAAATTAGCCTGACTGGCAGGAGGTCTCAGAAAAGCAGGCTGAAATCTGCCTTGGACAGCTAAAGAGATTACATGGCTATGGATCACATTGCTGGTGAAAGAGGTCAGTAGAAAAACATCCCAGAAAAGAGTTTTGCCTCTATCTGATCCTTATAAAGTTCTTTCAGGCTTGGGCTTGAGTGTGTAGTTCTACTGCAGTCAGTTACAGTAATTAGTGTAGAATTCCAGATTCAACTTTCTGATTAAATACTAGAGTAAGAATGTGGTAATGACATGATACTTGTAACTGGAAGAAGCTAGGGCAAAAGGGCATGCTAGGTTTACTTGTGCTTACTGCTGTATTTTTTCAGCAGGCTCTTAGTTACTGCATTGTTTTTCTTTTTTCTGTATTGCTGCTGGTTTTGTCTGACCATGACATTACATTCATTTTTTTATTATATTTTTAAAATTTTTGTATCAGAAGATAGGGACAGAGCTATATCAGTTGTGCAGTTAGTAAAGTCTTAAACCTTGGAAGGATATTAAACTGCCAGGTGCCACAAATGCCCCCGGGATTGAGTACAGATTCCTAACCAGATATGTGTCCATATACCAAAAATCCCAACAAACATTGAGTACTTGACATCTGGATACACTCAGAGAAGTTCTGGTAATATTGCTTAAGAAACTAGAGGACAGTATATTTATATTCTCATATCCTGTCATCCTATTGTACATCATGTAAGAACAAGGAGATGCAAAATTTGTAACTGAAGAAGAGCAGATTTTGTTCTTTCAAAAAAAAGGAAACTTTGTGGCTGTTTTCTATTCAGTCTTGTAGTACAGGTTGTAGAACATCAAAGATGTTTTTGGTGTAAGATATTTGTTGGTATGAGTCTTTATGAAGTTTCCTCTGTGGCTTGCTGAGCACACCATTTTGTCAGGAGTTTGGAAGGAATAGGACTATTCACAGTGGTGTACTTAAAAACAAACAAAAAAGTGAAATCACTTTCTTGGTAAATCAGAAGTGAATAAAATTAACTGGTTTGTCCAGATTGGAAAGTGAGATGTGGATAAATTCTGATCACCCCTTTTACAAGAGATAAACTGCTTACCTGTTTTACTCCTGACTGTTCTAGCGGTGTTGAGGCTGTCTGCCAGAAGACTGAGTGGAAAATGGAAACTTGCAGTTCTTGTGTGAAGGGTATGAATAGTACCCTGAATGTGAGAGTCAGGGGATTCAAACCCAAGGTAATTTCTGATACTTTTTCCCTACAAGCAGAGTAGCTTGTTCTGTGTTTCCTTTTATTACCTGACATGTAAAGCTAAGTAGGTATTTTCAGAGGAAAATGCAACCCTGACTGAATTTCCAGTAGCTCAGGTTATGATAATGGCAGACTGTTAATACAGAGTACACATGGTTTGAGATTTAAGTTTTATGGTAGAACAAACAGAAGGGAAAGAAAGAATTTAGAAGCCTCAGTTCTCAAGATCCAAAATCAGTGGTTATACACAAAATTTTAGACAAAACAAAGGATATTATAATTTAATTTTCATCTTACCAACACTGAAAAAAACCCAGAAGGAACTATGACAATAGTGGTGGTGACAATGAAACACCAGAGGACTGTACCCTAAGTTTTAGTAGGCCTAAATGGTCCAGACAAGCACAGACCTACAATATTAATTGATCTCCAAAAATATCTATAAGAATCACATGCCAAGAAGAAACTCCAAACTACTAATCACAGTAGCTGAGTTACCCTGAACCATGATGCTTTTCCTTTGTAACACAATAGGTCTGATTAACTAGTGGAAACTTGGCTGCCTGGAAGCGTAGTGTTGTTGTTTTCTTACAGCCTCCTTTATTTACAAAACTGAGCTAAAGCAGCCTTCTGATTTTAAACAGGGAAAATACAGAGAATAGTTTATTAATTTTATCTAAACCCTTGTCTTGAATAGTAGTTTTCATTAATTGCTCTGGAATACAAACTGATGATTTGGAATGTGTGGTTTCATTATATTGTTAAAGAGTAAGATGCAGACTGATGTGTGCATGCTGATACATGAAGCTTAGGACTCGTTATAGTATGCATTATTATAGTGCAAGAGTAGAATGAGACTTCAACCCTAACTGATAAGAGATTGACATCTGTGGGTAGCAAGAAATATGGTGTATTTCAGCAAAATGAAAAAAAAAAAAAAATTGAAAGGAACAAGACACCTAAGTAAAGATCTTATTGTCCAACAATTGGATGATCTGGCATTCAGACATACACCAGTGTCCTGCATAACTTGAATTAGAAAAACAGTTGTGTTTAGTTTATGCATCTCCCTTTAGCCACTGGTTTTGCTCAGAGAAATATACCTGAAGGGTTCAATATATCTCCTTACAGCACTGGAACATTAACACTAAGTGCATCCAGGGAGGGTTTAATAGAATACAGCATTAAACTGAGAAATATTATGCGTACTTGTTTAGTTTGGGGTTTTCAGATATGTCTGCTGTGATTGAAGATACTCAGGTTCTCAGTGATGGTCTGGCAATTCATGTGGTGGTGTCTGCTTTGAATTAACTTCACTAGTGCACACAACTGTCCTGGTTGCACCATCAAAAAGCAACATTCTTTGTTCTAGAATATTCTGCCTTTCAAGAAAAAGATAAAGATTTCCAGTGTTATATAAGCACTTAGAGGTGTGATGGGAACTCCATTATGTTCCATATGTACAATGAGAGCTTTGTTCTGAAGAGCCTACAACAAATTTGAAAGAAAAAACAGAGTTGGTGGAAAGCCAGATTCTAAACATATTCTGCACCAGAGGTGTACAAGCAACATAATAGAGCATCTGCTCCAGTCTGGGATGTTCGAGCTTCCCTTTGAAAACACGTGCTTCGTCTAGGCTTGAGGAAAGTTTCCCTCCTTTCTCCTCAAAGCAAACAATTAGTAGAAATGTGTCTTCATTTACATTACCAGCACTTCATCTCTCAGCAGCTGTTTTGTCAAAAAATCTTGTCTTTCACTGGTACTTCTCTTCAGGCCCTTAAGGCACGAGTTTCTGAGATAAGAAGGGTCATTTGTTTTTAAAATATTTTCTGATCCCTTCATGAATATAGTTAGTGTAATCAAGCTGTTAAATTGAATTCACCCCTAACTTCATAGGAGTTTTAAGCCTGAAGGAAAGTTTTTGAAATCATATGGTACTGCCAGCCTGGGTGGTCTAACAAGTGTTCCTACAGGGTGCCAAGTTCTGCACATCTTTTCAATGGCTGTATTGATTTATGCCTGTGTACGCATGCTCTGACCAGTTCAGTGACTTCACTCACATCAAAGTAAACCTTTGATTCCCAATAAAGTCTTGTATATAGCATTGCTTTGCTGCTAGCCCGTGATCATAACTGAAAATCTCTTTCCTACACTCATGCAAACATTTTTTATTAGTGCCATCCAATATGAATTCTCAGAAATTCAGTGACAGCTCTGTTTCTTTGTGAAGGTTTTGGGTTTTTATTTTTCTGACCCCACTGATGATTTTGCAGGCAAGCAGGATGCCTGAAGGTCAGCTGCTCCTTATGCATTCCTGAGAGTCTATCCAGAATACGTTGAAAGGAAGGAAAGAAAGAAACAAAAGATTGTGATGATAAAGCAATGCAGATTAAATTTATATGGAAAATGTAAAAGATCAAGTCTCTGCCTGCTTCGTGCTGTTTCCCAAGAGCTTCCCTTGGGCCATCCGTCAAAGAGAGAACTGGAAAGGATTAGTGAGGTGTGTCAAGTTTCAATGACACCTCTTCTGGACTGCTCGGAGCTGGATTTTGGGGGGCTTCTAGAATTTATTTTTCCTTTTAGAGACAGGGGATCAGATGGGGAGAGGAGACAGAAAATGCCAACTGGTTGAAAAAATGTGGAATTTCATATTTTCTTTGTGGAAGTGCTCTCTTCATGTACATATGTGCATGTGACTTCCCACAGATCCATGCCACTCCTTGAGGTATGAACTTGAAAGTAGGTTAGTAATGCCCTGGGCTGTTGCTATACAAATTTACAATAGTTTTTCAAGGCCCATTTGGGAAAAAAACAAACAAAACAGTTGATTTTTTTTTTTCATTGCAAGACAGTTCCATGGAGCTCTGCAGCTTCATAGTGTACCAAACAAAATTTCCAGTCCTTTGCAGACTCCTCAAACATGTGAATCCATGTGTAAAGACTGCAAGTTTCCAGAATAGGCTTCCTTTCCTCAGGTACCTTTATCTGTGATCCCTAAGAAGTTCCTGCATCCTGGTAGTTCACAAGCTACAGTGAATTTTCTGAAAATGTCTCTTTGGGAAGACCGGAGCCTGGAGTCACATTTCAAGCTATGAAGGAACACTTGTCCATCCACTAGCCCTTAAAGGGGCCTCCATCCCCTTTAAGATTTAGTTGCAACCTGAGGTGTGCAGGAGGGACCTCTGCCAGCAGAATGGCAACCTCCGTGTCCCTTAGATCAGGAGCAGTGTTGAGGAAAACTCATCAAGACTTGGCAGGCACTTGTAGAGCAAATATTAAAGAAGTTTACACAAGCGGGAGGGGGTGGGGGTGGAAAACCCTTGTTTCCTAGCACATGGTAGTCATTCATACATGCTGACAGGTAAAATTGCTAAACTGTTATTATTGCCTCACTCAGGTTTTTATAACAAGAAATCAAGTGACTGCGTGAGTCTAATCTGTCTGTTCAACAGTTGGGTCCAACAGCAGGCTGTGGTGCAGCAGGTGTAAGCATGTCAGATTGCACCCTCCAGGTCCTCACCTGCTCCCCTGGCTCTTGGCTCCCAGGGCTTTAAGCTCAGCTTTCACAGCTGGACATGGCTTCTTGCACCTGCACTGCTGGATGTGCTTTTCCTGCCACAGCGTGAGCATTTTTCAGTGAACTCAAAGAAATTGGGTTTTATTAAGTTGTGCGAGATCACCTTGTTAGTAGGACCTTCCTGTTCACCACAAGAAGGACATTATGGTCCTCGAGCGCATCCAGAGAAGGGCAACCAGGCTGGGGAAGGGGCGGGAGGGCAAATCATATGAGGAGCGGCTGAGGGAGCTGGGGCTGTTTAGCTTAGAGAAGAGGAGGCTGAGGGGAGACCTTATCACCACCTACAATTACCTGAAAGGAGGTTATAGAGAGATAGGTGATGGTCTCTTCAGCCAGGTGACAGGTGATAGGACAAGGGGAAATGGCACTAAGCTGTGCCAGGGCAGGTTTAGATTGGACATTAGAAAAAAATTTTTTACTGAAAGAGTTGTCAGGGCCTGGAACAGGCTGCCCAGGGAAGGGGCTGAGTCATCATTCTTGGATGTGTTCAAAAAAAGGGTAGATGAGGTACTTGGGGATATGGTTTAGTTTAGGATGAGAATGGTTGGACTTGATGATCCTAAAGGTCTTTTCCAACCTTGTGATTCTGTGATTCTGGAGATCTCAAAGCCTCTCCCCTAGAATTCCATACAGCCCAGCAAAGCTTTAACGTGCACATTTTCCCAGTGGTTGATTTTTCCAACCATCCATCAGTTATCTGATGTAAGTCAGAGTATATAGGCACCTCTACTTCACTCCTGGGGAGGCTGTTTGGGCCCTTCTCTCCCCTCCAGCTCCAAGACTGCAGAGATGAAAAAAAGGCAGTCGTGCCAGCCCCAGGGCTCTGCAGATGATGCACGGACATGCCAGGGTGACCGAAGCCTCACCTGTTGTATCATGTCCTCTCTGTTGCAATGCTGGTTGCATGTGTCTGCCTATGCCATGGTCTTGGTTCTGAGATGCTCAAGAGTTACTTCCTAACCAGTTTCAAAGCATTTTTAATATCCTTCAAGTGGCAATTGTGCAAGGGCACTTGAGGGTATCCATCAATATTGGTGTGCATTTCTACACCCAGGTGTAGGGCAATATCCCTTCTCATTCCTGGATAAGTATTGACAGATAAGGCTTAGAGCTGCAAACATGTATTAGGGTTTCTTCCATGTGAAAGTTTAGGAAGCTTAGCCTACAGCCAGTGCTAGCAAAGCCTGGATGAATTTAGAAAGACACATGGGGAGATGACTGGCCAGCTGATACCTGGTACTTTCTTATGTTGCTTTGGTGTTATGGTGTCCCCCTATTTGTTCATTTTTTTCTGCCTCACTGTTGTTTGTATGTCCTAAACGGCTTATATAAGGAAGGCAGGAATTGCCTCTGATATTCATGTGTGCACAGGTACCAAACATACTGGGATCCTCATCAGAGGGTAAGTCATCAATGGTGCACAGAATTTGTAAGGTGGACTTCTGTGGTAAAAGAAGCGATTGGGAGAGCAAGAAAGCTTTTTAACTAACTCCACTACTGGGGAATGCTCTGCATCTGATTCAAATATTATTAGAACTATGACTTTTAACAACGCAATGGAGTTAGACTCCTGTTTTTTTCAGCTTCTGATTGACGTTGGTGTCTGTCCAATGGAAATAAGTACAAAGTGATCTAGATGTCTTTATAGATCCTTATTGTTTCCTGTGGCATGTAAATTTGCCTCTGTCATGATCTGAAGTTACCAAGATTTTGCAAGTAGATTGCAAGATCATTTCACAACTATGCCGTAACTAACTGTTCTCTGGGATGAACAGGAATCCTGTGAAAATCCCTCTGGCTTATGGCATTACAGTTTTCTGGTGATTGGCTCTTGCACTTTCTTGCAACATGTACTTTTTTTTATTGGTAGATAGTCCAGTAGTGCTATTATAAATGGAGACCCTGTGGCCACTCTAATGACACTTAATGGTCTGACTGGGTCAAAAGTCCAGTGGAAGGTTAGATAGTTTTGTCCCAATTTCTTGAGTGCATCAGCAGAGGTCACATTTTTAACCTATTCTGTGTAACAATGGTAGTGTATAGAAAAAAAGTGATTTTCTTCAAATATTGAGAGGCTGCTTAGACAAAGCCATACCTCTCCCTGTTCTCTCTACTCTGCTAATTAATGGCATATATTTTACTTCACTTTTGTGCCACACTCCTCAGCAATTTTTGTCTCAGAGCATTTACAAAGGATTTAAACACTTTTGCCCTGATCTCAAAAGGTGAATCAACACAGGCCCAGTGTGGTTAACCTGATAATGACAAAGCAAGGGGTAAAACCTAGATTCTGGGAAATCATCAGTGGCTTTCCTACAGTTTTATAGCCGTTGTAGGTAGGCTTTACAAATTTCACTAGCATCTATGTAGAACATGGTGTGTGGTCTGCTAGTGACCTTAGAAAGTCACCATCTTCTTGCCAGGGTATGAAGGGCAGCTTTGTTAATTCTGACCAGTACCCAAGCCACTAAAGTGAAGCACACGCATATCTTAATTAGGATTGGGATGCCCTGCAGTTAAATACACACAGTTCCTCTACAGTCAACATAGTAATTTTTTTCCTCCCACTACCCAGAATGGTAAAAAGAGACAGGGTATTGATGGTGGTGGTTTTGGGGTTGCAAAGCACATCATTATTGAGTCCTTCCTCCAGTGTCCAGGCATAAAGACTCTCATATTCTTGAGTAATAGATTTAGATGCAGCTAATCAGTAGCATGACAGATATGGATATAAAAGCCAACAGATGGCTTCAAGTAAGAAAGACCACTGAAGGGCATAATTCAACATGTTTTTTTTCCTGCAGGAGAAATACCACATCCTGTTTACAGATTATCTATTTGGTTTTGGCCAGACTCATCCCTTCTATAAATCATTTGCTCTGAATGGAATCAAGGTGGGAATTTTACTCAGCCCCTAGTGGTGTTTGTTTTGTGAGCTCTGGCTCTTAGACCATGGTTAAAAGAAATCCAAAAGGATAACTCTTATCTAAGGCTTTTAAAATTGCTCATTTAAATCCATATTTAAATGTATTCTCTTTTTTTTTTGTGTTATTAAATGTCAAGACACTGAAAACTAAAAATAATATTGCTTATTTAATTTACCATTCATATAAGGGCACTGGTATTTTGCAGTGTGAAATAGATAACTAGTGTAGACTTACAGCCTGGGACTAGAGACAGACTTTGCAACATCTGAACTGTTATCTAATCAGAGATTTTACTCCCCCATAAACCTAATTGGAAAGAAGAAGAAAAAAAAAGAATAAGACACGAGATGTTAATTACATCCTTTTGTGCCCTGGAAGGTGCTGAGTCTGTTGGGCAGCATACCTGGCAGAGGTGCTAGCTGAGACACTGGAAGTTGTTAAGGGGAAGAACACTACTCTGGTGAGTTTTCTCTTCTTACCTTTATTGCAACAGGGTCAAGATGATCGGTAATGGACTGAGTAATTTTACAGATGTTTGATTTGCTGTGCCAATCAAGGAAATAATTCCCAAATGAAGAATACTTTTTGGTGGGAGGTGTTTCCAGAGATCATGGTCTGCATTATCTTGTTCCATTTATCATAGTAGCCTAAGTAATAGATATACAGGGAAATAGTACTGACCATTCTTTACATCTACTTCTGGCTTCTTGCAAATATGAACTCCTAGCCACTTAGTGTGACCAACAATTTACCAACGATTTCACTACGTATTCACAATTAATCTGTAATTGAGTTATCCTTACACAGGCCTTAATGAAGCTTAGAAAAGACTGAGTCATATGGAAATAAAGCATTCTTGCCTATGAAAACCATGAAAAAGACAAAATCTAGGAAATCTGAGTTTTGATCATGAATCTGGTTTATTTGTGAAGCAAAACATTTTGGTGTTTTACTGCTACTTTGTCATCTTAGTCAGTTAGGGAGATATTTTCTTGACCAAAACTGCTAGTGTCTCATTAATTGGAATATGTAAGAAAGAGGCTTCTTTCCAAGGATATAAAACTCAAACCTAATCAGACGGACATTTTCAGTTGTGTGACTCCATAGCATATCTTGGCGGTTTTCTACAGATCTTAATGAAAGGCTCTGCAGACCCCTGGGCAGTGTGAATTGCAGAAGGAAAGATGCACAGATAGGTACTTTAAACACAGTTCAGGTCTCTTTCAGGTAGGGACCAAGGGTTTTCAAACGCATTGAAGATACTGCGCTTTGCAAATCACTTCAAAGGCAAATATACACTTTAACAACTCAATACATGTCTAAGACAAGTTTTCAAAGCCAATTCAATGTGTTTCCCTGTATATTTTCACAGTGGTTCATTTAACATTTAATGTCCTGCATTTCTACTCAAGTTGTAGGCTGCTTTTTCTGTCTATCACTTACATTTTGTTGCCAAGATGACATAGTAAATTTTTTCTAACTAAAGCACTCCCAAGTATTTTTATTCTTCCAGCCTTTCATCCTTACTGTTTTCCAAAATGGATGTTATTACACAGCTTTCCTTTAATCTGTCTCCACACTAATTTTAATTATTTTGTGAGGAAGAGATTCTATCAAAAGCTGCCAAAGATGCTTACACTTTTATGTTTTGCCACTAAAATCTAAAAAAAAAAAGAGAATTAGGTTAAGCAAAGACAATATATGTAAGTATATAGTAAACAACAAACTCTTGTCTTAAAAGCAAGGATGTGTGTTAGACCTTCTTAGTAGTTTTACATGTAATAAAAACCTGACTTGTTTTAAAACTAAATTCATCAACTTTTAAAAGTCCATTTTTTACTAATTATGATAGCATGCCATTTATCCCATTCTTGTCCAAACAGAATTTAAAGGGACAGTTCACTCTAGTAGACACCTGTGTATGCATCTATAGGATAGTGCCAAATACACTGTTTCTAGCTCTAGATAAAACTTCATTTTAATACTGTAATGTTTTTCACTTCCTTGCAGGGTTAATGTTGTGCCTGTTGGGCTACCTATATAAAAAGAGATTAAATTTTTAAAAAGGTAAAAAAAAAATAAGTTGTTGTGTTCTACTCAGTGAAATATTACTTTTTTCAGCCAATATACTCTTAAGATGAACCATGTAATTTTAAAGATTACTCTATTAAAATTTACAAAACCTTTTATTACTCTGAATGGAGTAACGTAGGTCTACCTTGAGTGTAATCGGAAGGGAAAAAATGTCCTGTTCCTCCTCCCTGGCAGATATTTAAGAGGTAATGTGTCTTTAAGTGTCTCCGCCTCTGAATCCGCCCACTTGATAGCTGCAGCAGCCTTGTTGACTCACAGAAGCTGTGTTCATACAATAGCCAGCAATGAGCAGTATTTTTCGAGATTTTAAGAGCACACCTCCTGCAATGTGTTTCTGGTTCTAGCTTGCTGGGGCTGAAGGTGTATGAAAGAAACGGTTTTAAGTTTCTAAGATATTGCAAAAGATAGTTCCTCCTCTCATCCTGGAAAATCCTGACAGACCAGTTGGATACCTTTCAGGCCTTAACCAAGAACTTTATCTGCTCATCCCACTGTCTTTTTTACAGTAGAAAGACCTGAGACACCCTTAAGAACTGAGAATCTGAGTAATTTAAACAGATGGCTAATCCCAGTGCTGTCTGCAATGGACATCTACATCATCACCATCATCAGAAACAGAATCATCTCTTAAAAAGTGGAATCTATAAGAAAAATGGAATTACTAAAGGAGTGAAGGTAAGGTTTAATTGTTTACCCTAATTGCCTCAGTATTGAAAACAAATAGATAGTTGCAACATTACTTATTAAGCTAGTTTTATGGCGGTCTTAATCTCCATTGAACACGTTGTATGGATTAGGTTTGTGTGTGAACTTTTAGAATCTTGGGACCTGAAGCTGCTTTTTTTTCTCTCATCCTGAACCTCAGTGAGAGTTGTTATGCTCAGGCAACATGCTGTTCTCTCCGTGGACTAACTAGCCTCTAGTTAATAGAACACCTGCACACTGAAATGTTGTAGTTTCCTTCTAAAACTTAACTGATGGTGGAGTTAACTTTGTGATGTATTAATCACTGGTGGAAAGCTGCTTTGCCACCTTAAAGTATGTGTGGAGTGTTTTTTAAAGTGTGATTTACTGCTGTACAAGCATAACAAAAAAAAAATGTAGGCAGGGAACTGTCTTTTTCCTGTTGTTTGCATTACTGCAAGGTTGGTTTAACTGATGTCTGATGCCTGCTCTCCAGCCTTGTCCTGCTTAAAATCCAAGGCTTACTTACTATTTTCTCATGCTGTTCCCTTTGAAACGAGAGCTTCTCACTTATGTCAACGTTTTGTAGAACAGTTGGCACACAGCATCCTAAAGAAGGAACCACAAAGCCAAAGGTATACTTTCACCAAAAAAGCACCTAAATCTTAATGTTGTCTGTCTGTGATACCTGTTCTGACTGGGACCATACTGTCTGTCTTGAAGTGTCCTAATTCTGGATCTTGGTGTGATCGTGAAAGTCTTGCAGTGGCTAGAAAAAGGCTGTCTTTACAGTGCAGTGTGATGGTGAGAGAAGGATGGAGAATGTTGCTTTTGGAGCCTGTGAGCTCACCTGACCATGCTGCTGAAAGCTTTAGACAAGGACTGTGGCAGCTGTTTTACAAATAAACTGCTATCTTATATCTTTCTCCAAATGGAGTGCTCACACACCTAGCACTCTAATGAAGGCACGCCCAGTGTCATGCTTAATGATTGTCTGGCTTTAGGTGTCTCCCTTGGTATGGGTGTTTCCCATCACTGGCTTGTGTAGGATGAGGAAAGCAAAAAAGCTTGTGCAATGATTGAAAAGGCCTTTCTTGGTATTTGCTTCCAGAAACCTAATCTAGCATCCTTTTATATATCCCGTGTATCTCAGGATTATTTTAGATATAAGCTATTTGCCACAATGGTGTCTGGAAATCTTTGTTTCAGTTTGAGTGGTAAATTTCAAGGACTTGTCATTCATGTCATTGCCTTGTCACACGTTTATTGTTATCCTGCTGCAAATGAACAGTTTTGAAAGCCGTGGATTCCCAGGAGTGGATTATTTAGGATTTCCTACTTAGTAGGAAAGACAAAGCTAGAGAAGTAAAGTAGAATCTTACCAAGGGTGAGCAAAAAGGAAATGGCCTGAAAGGGGTGGCAAAGAAATTAAGGAAATGTTAGTACCTACTAGATTAGTCTTTCAAGCACAATGTGGTTGGAAGAAGAGGGGTATTAGCCTGGCCTGTGATGTGTGAAAGAAGCACTGAACCACTGGTAAAGATCATCCCTGGTTGAGGAAGTGGTAAGGAATTGAGAAAGTTCAGGAGGCTTATCTGAGGCAGATTTGGTAAGTCCAGGTCTAGCACTGTGTTACCTGCTGTTTCCCCTCTCTTCCTGCTTCAAACACAGATTGGGAAAGAAGGAAACAATGACAGAGAAGAGTCTTGCATGAACCAGGAATCTCATTCCTGGTAGGAATCTCCCCATTCCTGTCTGGTCTGTTTTCCCGCCCCAGCTGCCTCACCCTCTTGGGTACTTATGCTTTATACTATTTTACAGGAACATACTTTTCCTTCCTGCCCAATCTGTTTACATGGCTACTGCTATAGGTTTGCAACTTCACACAGTCTGCCAGTGTGTTTATATTTGCAACACCTCACTGAGATTCGCTTCCCATGTTGCAGCTGAGATCTGGGAAGCAGGGAATATGGCAGTTGGGTACACAAGGAAGCCTGTGCAGGAACTAGGCCCAGGTTTGTCATCATTTCAGTCATCCTCCTCCCTTACACCTCTCTTTCTTTATCTTTCCCCAATTTCCCCTAACACTCGCTCGCACGCGCGCACACACACACACACACACAGAGATGTATATGTACTTTACTGCCTATTTGGTATTAATTCACCATTAAACACCTGATCTAGGTGCTGTGATACTCAGGGGACATGACTGATGCTATTTCTAGTACCAGAGAGTTCTGGTAGTTCTGCAACTGGGGGTTAGTTACAGTTGTGTTACTTCCAAGGAGAGGAGTAAAACATGTTCTGGTTTGAGAGGCAACTGGTGGTGCAGAGGCTGCAGCAAGGCTATGATACAGTGAAGGTTTCTAAGCCAGGAATATGTAGCGATAGGTGCACACAATTGACAGACTGGAACATCAGGCTTTACAGAAATTGTCTCCAGAAACCTATTTTTTACTAGGGAGCCCACAGGAAGCACTAACATCAGGAAAAGCTGGCTTTGGAAACTGCTTTTGGAAGAGCTGGCAAAGTGTCAAATTGTTTTGGGTCTTAATGATGTAAGAACACTTTGTGTGTTGCTGTGTGCATGACAAAAGTAGAGAATCAATTCTGATACAACAAAACCCCCAGGTTTCCAAAGAAAGGATATTGTTTAAGGGGTTGGGGAAAGTAATTAGGGATGATCAAATGTGGGATAGTAAGGAGGTTCTCTTTGCTTCTGGCAATCTGTGGCATACCAAGACTGGAAAGGAGGTAGCCAAGTGAGAAAACAGCAGAGTAACATCCTACCTGAAGGGAAACTCTTGCTTTTGGGGAAGAGATAACACCACTTCAGGTGGGATTTCATTTCTTAATAGCTCCTGTGATTGTTTTAAGCCTGACTCACTCAATTCTAGCTGATAGCACAGACTTCCTTGTGGTAATGGACACCAGGCCTAACCGCATCCCCACAACCACCCAGCACTCTTGCATTTGTTGGAAATTGGGCCACAGTAAGACCTTAGCTTTGAGAGGCGAGTCGTGGGCCATGTCTTCCACTTCATTAGCACTTACAACACAGGCAAATGCTTTGTGTTCTTCCAGAGCCTGTAGCCTGGACTTCCTTTTATCCAAAACACAATTCAGTAGCTCACCTATTTATCTAACGGTAGTAGCTGGAAGGTATTTTCCTAGCAATGGTTTCTTTTTCTGCTGATTGGGTGTCAGTAGTAGGGGACATTGGATTTTTAAAACAATAAATGTGTTTGTCAAGTGGAAACATTTTTTTCCTATAGTGCACATGTAACAATTTCATTTCTTGGAAAGATCATTTCCTTGGATCCCTTACAGAGCCTCCAAGACAGTATAAAGCTATTTGCAAATTTATTTGTTTCTGTTCTGCACTGAGGAAACTTGCTGTGAACAAGACTAAAGCCTTTTCCAGGGCTTTCAGGCTCCTTTCTGAAAGCAAGAAAGAACCCTAGAGATATCAAGCCTAGTAACATCTGCCCCACGTATTGGTAGCCTGAAAATGTAATAGCCTCCAGCATTTGGGGGGATCTAAAATTCGGAAGCTTGTTATGTTTACCCTCTGTCCTGTGACTTCAGGTCCTCCTTCTAAACTGTTCTACTCTGCTATTGGTTTAATATTCCAGCAGCCAGCCTAAGTCCCTTCCATGCTTTTGGCTCCCCTGTGTTTCATTCTCTCCTTGCTGCATGACAGTGTCACTTAGTCCCCAGTGAAGATCTTAAAGAAAACATTAGATGTTTAAAAAGAGAGTCACAAAAGGAACATGCCATGCAACTGTTCTCATAGGAATTTTATTGCATGTTGTAAATGCCCCCTGTAATTTCTGTGTGCTCTGTCCTCTCACATATATACAGCACTTCATGTGTTTTTGCAGTAGTTAGTGTAACTGGGGCATTTTCAAGGTAAACTCAATATTAATGAGTCCTGCAGGAAAAAAAATAAGCTAATTCCCACAATTAGTCATGTGATCAGGCTTATTAATAAGAGAAAGGAGGGAGAGTTCAGGCTGATTAGACTACAACTTTTCCAAATGTTATCAGCCTCAGCTGTGCAACCACAATCATCTGCCAACAGAATATTTTTTTTCTGAAATATCTTCATTTTTTGGTGTTGGTTTGGGTAAAAACAAACTGAAACGGGACTTGTTGGCCTCAGCCTGTTTTACCTGCAGCAACTGAGCCTTTTGGACCTGTTCCATTGTGCATGTACTATGGAAACAAGCCCTCTGGATTTCATAGCTGGGGTGACAGCAGGAAGACATGGAGAACTGGTTTCCAGTCAGAGCTATCTACCAGTTACTGCACCAGTTGCTTTATATGCACCACAGACATGACATCCACATCCTCAGTTCCTGCCTTCTCTTCTCCTTGGTTTCGAGCTCCAGAATTTCATTGCTTTGTACCTACACTTTCAGCCAATAATCATAGGTTCTTGATCCACACCCTTGTTTTCTGTCATCTACCCTGCTATGTGATGAGCTCAAGGCATTGGAAGCAGGAAATGTTGAAGACGTCTTTCCGCAAACTGTGATAGTCATGTAACAGTCAACAACTCCTGTAGCAATGCTTTAAATGTGTTGCATGAGACTTGATGTGCAAGACCAGAGAGTTTTCTCATAGCACGATAAATAAGTTTCTACTTGGGCTGGAGTCAGCACGTTGTTAACACTTGGAAAGCTCTAAATTCAGTTAAATTTTGGAAGTTTGTGCCCTGACAAAAATAGCACGTATTGATTTGCTTTGGCTCATCCTTGTACTCATGAAAACAAGTAAATGTATCAGGAGACTGGCTTAGCTAACCAAATTGAGCTCCAGTGCAAAAAGCAATATACAAGAAGTAGAAGTGGGAATAGGCTACAGAAAAGGAATTTTGAAACATTGCAGGGGCATGTGGGGAGAGTGTTAGGAAAGCCAAAGCTCACCTGGAGTTGACACTTGCAAAGGATATCAAAAGAAGCAAGATCTTTTACTGCTACATTAGAAGTAAATGAATAAACACAGCCTATTGCTGTGTGGGGTGGATGACTCAGGGACTGCAGATGCAGCTAAGGCTGAGGTACTCTGTCCTTTCTTTGTCTCAGTTTTCACCAACAAAGTCTTCAAGCCTCTGTGTCATCAAACTACCAGTAGTGGAAGAAGATTGAGTCATGGCTATCTTAGGAAATCCCAACCCATATAAGTGCATGCAGAAGGGAAGCATCCAAGTGTGCTGGATGATGTCACAGTGATATCACAGATTGTCATCTTTGAATGGTCATGGATATCAAAGATCCCTGATAAGAAAAGCAAATGTTCCACCTGTCCTCAAAAATCTGGATAATTTCTATCAAAGATGGTTTCTGGGAGTATAGAGGAGGTGACTTGGAATACCAAAGATAAATGCTATTTGACTGTCTTCTGTGAAGTGACTAGGTTTGTGAATAAGGGGAGAGTAATGGACATCATCTACCTTCAGTTTAGCAATACGGTCCTCACATGCTGCTTGGGATATTACGGTCTTGATGGGTAGACTACAGGTTAATAACTGTTTGAATCATTGGGCTCAAAGGGTAGTGGTTAATGGTTCATACTTTGCTTGGACGCTGGAGGGGTTTTGTATATGGGGGGGACAAAAATTCAATATGGAGGTAACAGCACTGGGAAATGTTGCTCTGGAGCATTCATCATGGAGCTTTTCAGGACCCAGTTGTGCAAAACCCTGAGCACCTTGCTAAGAATTTGGTCTTGATCTGCCTTTGAACGTGGGATGAACAAGACCAGCTGAAGGCCTGTCCTCTCTAAGTGAGTCCGTGACCCTTTAGTGTAAGGTGTCAGCATTTCTCTGGTGAGAGCCAGTTGCAGTGATCAAAAAACCAGACAGAACTGATGCAGAACCCTGGTGAGGTTTCTGTGGGTGACTACCTGGCTCAATCACCTTATTCTTGCTGAGTAGTGGTAATTAGTAAGAGCCATGAAGTGGCTAGTCCCATGTCTCTTCAGCGTGAGAATTAATTACCTTTATAAGCTGTAAGTGGTCTAGCTTTCAGAAATAAGTAAGCTAATAGGCATTTTCTACCTGCTACGTTGGTGAGGGATATAGCTGGCTGGGTTCCATTGCAGAAAGCAATTTCATTAATGTAATGGGCAGCATGATAAAATAGTGGCTTTTTAGGACTGTCTGGGTCTCCATGTGAGCCTGCAACCACAAAACCAGGAATAAAATGCAAAAAGTGTATCTATTTTTGTTACTTCACCAACCAGGAGATTCCCCCAAAGCAACACCTAGGCAGAGGCACACACACAGCGACACGGGTACTGTGGAGCTTGGTCCATGCTAGAGGAACACCGAACCTGCTGTTTTCACCTGTATTTCAGGGATTCACACAGATGTAGTTTGCCACTGTTCTTTGATCTTTCCCACAACAGGGCAGGAAGCTCAAGCAGGTTTGATAGTGTCCTGTAGATTTCTCTAACTCTATCGCAGGCTCATGTTATCAAAACACAGATGTTCTACTTGTCCAGCACACAAGCCTAAACCACAATTAGAATGATACATATGTTTTTCTACACCTCAGCTGCAGGTCACTCAAGCATGTTTATAATTGTCCTCACCAATCTTCCGTTACCTTCCCAGTCTCTATAAAACTTGACTTTTCACCAGAATAATGGTTAACGTGGTGCTGCCTCTCAGAGCTTGCTGTTTGTGAGTGTGCCGTGGTGATACAAATCCTGTTTAATAGGACACTAGGCAACACTACAGAGCCCTTAATGTATTATGATATGCAGGTCTCTCTCTGCTGCCAACAGACATATGAACTCTCTCATGGATTATTATTTTTTTAATTTCTTCTTAAGGAAAATTAACTTTTATTGTGGCTAGGACTGTGGCATTGACCAGCAAAACAGGAAATTAAATTTCCCTACAATGACCAGTGGCTCAGCCAGAGGATTCCTGCCATTCCTGGCAGCTAATTTTTCCACAGAAAACACTTTTGAAAGCAACCAAGCCAGAAGTTTTGTGAGACTATTGTCTGAGAGGGTTGTCGTTGGGGGGTGGGTGTTGTAACCATTGTTTAAGAACAGCAGGCAGCGGGAACCAGCAGTGTTGTGTGCCAGAGTCAAAAGGAGCTGGAGTGTTTTGTCTTTTAGGGTATTTTGATTCAGCCAGATAGCTATAGGATTCAGCGAGATACCTTTAGTATAAAACTGTGAGGTGAAGAGCTGAATTTCCAGAGCAGATACCATCTATATGCACCCATGACTTCAGTACAAAGTAGCATTTAACCTGTTCTGGCCAGATGACTTTCTCCCTCCTGAAATACTTTGAATTTCTGGGAAAACATCCATGTAGATGTAACACAACAAAGCCTTGTCTGTTCTTCCTATCATCTCACTTTTTGGAAATGATTCAGCTATATCTTTTCCTTTGGCCAAGCATAGGCTTTAGCATGTTCTCTGTCATTTCCCCCCACCAAAAAACTCTGGTTTTCCCCTTCAGCCTACCAAGAAGTGAGGATTTATTATTATTGGAAAGACAAACCTGTGGCGAAGAGCTGAGACTCGTAGCCATTTCAGCTGACATCATGCTGAACTCTACTTCCTCCAGGAACTTCCGTTGGAGTTTCTGCTTCCCTGGTGCAGCTGATGATTTATGTGGTCTGTGGAGCTGTCATGCATCCTTCTCCATCACCTGCCTATAGCTATCTGAGACTTCACCCTGGCTAATCTTCTTCCAGTTACAAAGCTACACATGGAATCATAGCTGCTGTTCATATTTTCCTAAGCTTCTTAGGGCTGTTGTGCAAGAGAACACCTCACTCTGTCCCCATATTTCAATTTCTTGACTGTTCCTCATGTCTCCACAAAACTTTGTCTTCTGAAAGGAGCATTTCTACCCCTGTGGTCCTCAGGTTGCACTTCCAGAAGGTAAAGGCAGCTGTGATCAGACAGTTGTGCACAGTGTTGTACGGGACATCTGTAAAGATCACCCAGACCTCTACCTGGAGAGGGCAAGATACACAGATATTTCCCACCCAGTCCTAGCAGCCATGTGTCAGTGACTGTGGTGAATTAGATGGGAATCTTTGAGGCCAGGGAATATAACTTGAGAAATAAATTTAAGAGGACCTGTACTTGTCACATTGCACTTGTTTGTCAGCTGTTCCCTGAATGAATCCAAGCCACATGATCTGATCAAATATATTTCCTACTTGGGTCAGCTGCTGATCAGCTTCAGAGTCTCAGGTGCTACACATATCCCAACACCAAACAGTGAAACAACTCAATGTGGACTAGCTTTTGTTGAAGGTGTTCCATGGTCCAAAAAAGCATTAGAAAAATCAATGTATTTTCCTAGGTTCTTACAATCATATTCATGTAAGTTCATGAATTTGAGCTTTTGAACTTCCAGCAATTTCTTCACATCAGGCATGCTCAAAGGAAACCTTTCACTTTGCCCAAAAACACATCTGCTTGTGTCGTGATGTCATCTCTTCTTTATGTAAGGCATTGCTCTTCCTTGCATCACTGTTATATAAACAGGGGTTTTGTTTGCATGTGTGGGTGGTAAAATTGGGAGGTTCCAGCAGGTACCAGGGTGTGTTAATCTGCAAGGGGGGAATCTTGGGGTTTTGTTTTCCTTTGATCAGAAAGGAAAAAAACCCTGTTCAAACTGTTTTGATGCAATCTCCACCTCTTTTCCTCTTTTTCTAATCACAATTATCCTTCACCTATTGGGCCTTCATCCTTAGTTTCTTTTCAATTGCTTTAGGTTATAAAAAAAAGCAATAGTGAGATTTTTAGAAGCCTTTAGGTATTGAATTGGTGCATCTGTAGGTGAATATATAAGGGGTACTGCAAAGTAGATTCTGCTTTCTCTGTATGCACATTCCAGTTTCATCCCAGGTTAAGAAATAAAAAATTACTTGATCAAATAATCTAGGAAAAGCCCTGTATGGGTGGAACTTGTCTATGAGTAATTTTGGTCTTTGAATACATTTCTTAATAGTGTCTCTTCGTGTTGAACTCAGAACCTCTGTTTCTAAAATCTAATTCTTACCCATAACCAAGCAGGAACAATTACAGATTCAAAACTAGACATGTTTGCCAAAATCTACCCCTTTTTAAAGAAAAAGGTTAACATATTTGTTTTGCTTTCTGTGACAATATGCTAGTGATCTATGCAAAATCTAATTGCTTGTTCTTAAAATCTACACGTGTTTGCAGGGGATAGAAAGCTTATCAGTTCTGTAATCTGCATTTTCAGATGTATATTAATGGAACTGATATATTGCTGTGCAGTAGTGTGAAATCTTGGATATTCTGTGTGCATTAGTAAGACTTGGTAAAATAATTTTGTGTAGGTTTGTGTCCTGAGACAGGAAACACATGCTTTGGGAACTGGGGAGTAGCTTTAATAAAATTGAGTTTCACCTTGGCTTAAACCTTTTGTCTCAGGAGAAGTGAAATTTATTGCATCCCTGAAAAGGAATTAATTGTTCTCCTCACATCTTTTGCTCACCAGTGAAAGCTAAAGGAGTAAGATTCTGAAAAAGATCACTGCCTTTAACCAGAGATACACAGGATGAAGAAAGGCTGCAAGCAGGCCACCTTTATTTCATGTCTGCTGTAAGGATGGATAGCTGAGTGTGTGGGCTCCGCAGCCCTGGCCCTTGAGCATTGGTGCTCAGTGTAGAAGCCTAGCGGAAGACTCGTAGGAGCAGCAATTTTCAGGATAAAGGAATGTTGCAAGATCTTCCATGTCATTCCATGTACAATGTCACATGTACATATACAAGCACACAGGTTCACTGTCCATTTCCAACAAGCTTTTCTCTGGACTTCATTAGCATCTTTGTTCTTCCTAAATTTCCATTGTGATAAGAGAATTTTTTTCTCTTTATTGTCTTACTATATAAAGGAAGTCCTGTCATCACCTCTTTGATTTGGTAAAGAAATCACTGTGGGTTTTTGTATTAGAAATCCATTTCTGGAGGTTACACAAGAGAGTCAACAGACTTTCTGCCAGCAATGAACAAGACTGTGTCACCAAGTCTGACAGATTAAAACTGGAGGCTCTATCAGCTTCCATCTTGCCCCAGCCCAAAGTATAAATTAATTGATGCTTTTGAAAACGTTGGCATGAACTTCTTTATGCTTTCAACACAGCATAATAAAATCAAGCAAATCAGAAGGTAAAGATCAGCTGTGGCCATCAATAGGTGGAAACTATTTTAAAATTTGCAGAGATAAGGGACTATTAGTAGGTTTTTATATCTGTGATTCATTATAACTGGAGACCTTTTGAAAACTTATCTTGCACATGGCCTGACAATTACATGTGTTTATGTAAGTGAGGCAAAGCATGGTTTTATTTTATTTTTCTCAGTATCGGAGACTTTCAGGTCTTTTATTGTCTCATAAAATAAAGCATTGTGATCCTGTGATTTTGTTATAAAGATGTTAATGTTTACAGGAAACAAAATTACATTCAATGACAAGTTATGCAGATTCTTAAAATGTCAGCTATGCATGCTTGTTTTTATTCCCTGGTGACCACTTTATAGGTGTCAAAAGTGTTTGTAATTGGGGGAGTGTTGCATGGGGTGGGGGAAAGAACCACCTATGTCGTTTGTTCTTTCAGCATGGTAGCATTAGATGATCTCCCTTGGTTTTGACCTCATTTCCTATGGAATCAAGACTTGTTCAGCAATACTGTGGGTCTGTCAGCTCCTTAACAACTTGTGAACAACTCAGCTGTTTTCAGTCGGATTTGACAAGGGCATATCATCCACTCTTTCCTTAAAGTAGGCAGCTGGGCACAGGAGAAGGGCCCTGCACATTCTCTATTGAAAGAGAAGCTGCATTAGGAACTCATTTCTCCAGTACCCTAGAGAGTCTGTAGTAGAAAGATTTGATCTATGTCCCAAATAAGAAGGAAGTTTCTGTCAGTGTGTTGTTTTATTTGACCCCAGAGTCAGTCAACATGAGCCACGTGGAAACCTAGAATTTATTATTCACAGAGTTCACAATGCACTGTTTCCTTCTGCTCTAACACGTTTCTGCACGGTACATCTCTTATCATTGCATTTCTCTGGAATTTATTTAATCTGTAAGCTTTATGGAATAAAGACTTTATTTTCTGTCATCGTCTTCTAAAATACTCGGTACACAGGGGAGCAGTATCTGTTAAGTGTACCTTCATTCACAGGGGTTTTCTTCAAAGTCTTTCCACTTATCAGTGATGTGTTATAAGTGTTGTGTAAAGCAGTTAACCTTTCTCCTGTTCTAGTTGCTACTAGCACGTAAGGATAGAAAAGTGTGTCTTGGTATCTCTCTACCAGTCTGTCTACTGATGAAACTTGAGTTCAAGTTAAAAGTTATACTTTCTGTTTTGCAGTAAATCAATTTTAAGTGTCATGCATCAGTTCTCTATCTTTAGAGAAGGCTTGTCCAAAAGTGGGCAGATTCAAACTCATCTTTGTCTTCAAAAGCTGCATCATTTCAGTTCACCTCCTGCTGATTAAGTATCTAACCTACTTAACAATGGCGTTCTAGTGGGAGGTGTATTTTGGGACATCGGCATAAAGGTAGAATTGGAACAGATGCAAACCTGTCATTTTGGCAGGTAGTTTCTGTAAGCTTGACCTGAAGGTCAGGCGTTTTAGAGAACTTTGGCTACTTTCTTGAGATTTAGACAATCATAATTAGAGTATTTCAGCTTTCAGGGCTACTTATGGAATAAGTTGAATAGTTTGGAAAGCCTGTTCAAGAGCTTTTAATTAGATAGCGAAGAAAGGCTTCTGCCTTAAAAAGTGTAGTCTATACAGCTGGCAGAGGACACTTTGAGAGTTCTTTAGTTTTCTTGTTATTTTTAGTGATGTTTTGCTGGGGAAGCTAATCAAAACATCTCTACACCCTGACACTTCTCAGTAAGTAACCACTATGGTTCCTGACAGTAATTTGTTTGCAGACTTCACCATTTGCTGCTTATTCCTAATTTTCTAGCTTATGGCTAGCATTTGAAGGCCTCATTTAGTAGCTATTGCACAGTATGATGGATTCTTCGCTGTGCTACGTGCCCACTTAGCTGTGTGCCCAAAAAAACCCAGCAGTTTTCTACTAGTTTCACAGGATTTGCAATGCAATATTTCAGCAGAGATAGAAGAGATGGGCATCGATCGTGTGTAGGTATTTGCCAACTGTAAACCTTCTTGCAATAGGAAACAGCTTTATGTGTGAGATTGTAATAAAGAGTTACTGAGTCTGATGATAAATCTTCAGGCATAGTTTCTGGAACTTGTGGTAGAGGCAAATGAACCAGTATTACTTTCTGTGCTATTGGACAACTATTTTCTTAACTTGAAACAATTAGTGGGGTCTCGTTTCTTTATTAGCCTCTTTTTGCCATGGTTAAAACAAGCAGACATACCTGCTATACCAAAACCTATTCACATGGTCTTGGCAGATCATTGCACAACTAAATAGTAGTTGATTATTTCAGCCCATATTATTTAGATTATTAAGATTCTGCAGAGGTCATAAACAACACTTTTAACAACTGAGTAGGGAAGAACATTACCAGGACTTGGCAACATTCTGTGTTTTGAAAAACAAATCAAGACTGCACACACATGCAAGACATTGGAAGGAAAGGGTGTCCCTAAAGCTGCCAGAAACATGTATGGATACTGTCACTTTTGGAATAGGAAAGTTAATTCTTGAGCTGCAGAATATCAAATTCATCTAAAATTGGTTAGTTTGCATATTCAGATTACTCATCAGCTCGATACAAAGCTGTGTAGGTCATAAGCCAAGTGGGTTACAGTTGCAAACAAACAGTTTTGTTTAGGTCTTACTTTCACATGTTATGAAAAAGCATATGTGTAAATACGATGCACCTGTCTAATTATTCAAGAGGCTACATTAGGGTCGAGGAATCACCGCTGAACTTTTGTAACTCCTCTTCACTTTCAGGTCAAGGTCAATAAAATCCATATTGGTCAACGGAAGGGACAAAGAGTTCTCTCACAAGTGACAGTTGGCCAGTCAGGGTGGAAATGAGGGAGTGAGATAAAGCAGTGGTTGAACTGGAGAGTCTGGCTTGGTTGGTTGGTTGGTCTGTGGAGCGAGCTGTGAGCTGCGTGCATCCAGCAGTGTGGTACTGCTGGGGTGGAGTGTTGTGGAGCTGCCCCAGGGAGCAAAATGCTCTGTGAGAACTAGGTCAGGGGAGTGTCCAGCTCCCTGGGGGTGCTGGCATAGCTGGAGGCTAGAGAGGGAAAGCCTAGGGGAGGTGAAAGGTGGATGGGTTGAATCTGTGGCAGGTGATCTCAGCCAGGATGAAGGCAAGGGAAGGAATGGCGGAAGGAGGGGAAGATGTCGATCTGTAGCAGCTGCAGTCTCAAAGGGAGGGAGTTGCTTTTCTTTTCCTTCCTTTTATTTTGCAGATAGCAAGGAAATGGGACTGTCTAGCGGATAGCTGCAGAAACATGAATTATTTCACAGCCAGCATGTGTATTGACTAACACACAGTACTTTGAAATGTGGTACTTAAATGTTGACTGAACATGCAGATAAAATAAAAGCAGCAGGGCTGCTACTGCCAGCTTCCTACCATGCTCCCACCAGGAGAATTCTAGCATAGTCTTTTTTGTAACTCTTTGCAACATCCCTCTTCTGTTCATCTGAGCTACAGAGACTACTTTAATATATTCTGTCATACATTTTTCAAGAATATACTTGAATTTTACAATTCTCTTTCTAAATCCAAAATTGGGCTGTTGTATTTCTGCGGAAATGTGATCTCCTCTTCAGTAAGTCTCCTAAGATACCAGAAGCAGATTAGAGGGCTATGTGGGGCTGAGATGGATCTTAGGAAATGAAGATAGAATTGCATTTTGTTTTGTGTAGGAATGCAAGCCTTCTACATTATTCTACTGAGGTTTGTAACACAGGAAACATTTGGCAACACTTAGCCCCTTTACTGCAGAGACATAAGGACATATACGGAATTTCAACATAATTCAGCTCTGCTTTGCAAACTAAGTGGTCAGATTTTTGGAATGACTCCCAGAGAAAATAAAAATCTTCCAAAATTCTGTGGTCTGTGATCCTTTTTCCTGGCAGCACAGGAATGCCCATGTCAAATTTTTTTCCATTCTTGGCATGAATTTACTCTCCTGGAGGTTATGTTCTGTTTTAATGCAAATAACCTACATGGTGTGACACACCTGAGTACTTTAAAGATTTGACATCCCATTCCATCTAAGACATAAGTGATAATCTGAACCTTAAGCATAATTTTCATTTTATTTTCTGTACCTTCCTATATATCTTCACTTACCATTGCACTGACAGATGCATTTTCAGTTCTCTAGGCATGGTGTAGGACCCAGTCTTCCTACTTGGCTGTCCTCAAGAAATACAGTGGATAAGTCTATCCACGGCAGCTATTTTGGGCAATGTGTCTATGGTAGAATCCCAGTTTGGATATTCTTCTATTGTTTGGGTTTTTTTCTTTCAAAAACCCCCTTCTAACTGGTTTTGTTCAATAACCAGTAACAAATGATACTGGATTTTACTCCCACACTTTGGCTTTCTGTGAAAATGAATCACTAATGCATTTGGCAAGGCAAACCTGTAAATAAACTACCTGAACAGAGCATTTCTTTTTTAGAGTATTTGGCATGATGTTCTACAGTTTCTGCATGCTTTTCTCCTACTCTTCTGAAATGGTCATAAGTTCTTGCTGGTACCTTTTGTGGTCCCTCAGGGAAGCCAGTGCCTTTCACTGTACAGTTCTGTATCATTTCTACACAGCAGCTCCAGTGCACATGGCTACACAGAGCACTTGGCTTAGTCTGAACTGCCTCAACCCTCCTTTCATCCAAAAGGAAA
Organism: Porphyrio hochstetteri; assembly: GCA_020800305.1. Classification (NCBI taxonomy): domain Eukaryota; kingdom Metazoa; phylum Chordata; class Aves; order Gruiformes; family Rallidae; genus Porphyrio; species Porphyrio hochstetteri. The sequence goes on from CM036907.1 coordinate 8,538,615, forward strand.
GACCTCTCATTTATTTGTCTTTGAACTTGCTATAGCTCATAGTACGCTTTGGGGATTAGACTCTAGAACTGGATGGGGATGTGAACAGCCATCTCTTCCATGTGGTTGTAGGCAAGACTCAAGCTAAACCACTGCTCTGATTAAGTTGAGCCAGATTCCAGAACCACTGCCTCTTGCAGAAGGAAGGTACTGCCAAGGTATTTTGATTTTGTAAATCTTGGCATCAGGAAGCAGCTGGCAAGCCTGCCAGCTCCTGTACAAGCTGTGAGCCCCTGTGTGTCACTGAAGCAAGATCTTGCCTTTAGGCACTGCAGAAATCATCTGCCACATGAACTGATGTACTGCAAAATAAGGAGGGTAGCTTGGCAGTGGAGGGCATTATTGTGTGATCTCCTGCCAGCCTGGAGTTAGAGACATCATTGGAAGCATCAGGTCCTCCCATAATTCAAGCAATTATTTAAACAGGTAACTCAAGCTAATGACATAGTTTAGCCTTTGCAGCTGACAGTTCTGTTTTTCTGGAAGAAAGATTCATCTTTTTTTGGAAGTTTCTCTAGGGCCTTTTGCTGGTGCCCATAGCTACGTTTCCTGAGTACCAACTTGTGCTTTCTTTGCAGCTTGCACTGCCTTAGCTGTATTCCCCCACTCACAGACTCTGGATTCTGCCTCATGGGTCTCTTCTGTTGGGCAGCTCTACCTAAGGTGTGTTCTAATTGCTTCTGCTTTCTTCCTCCTGAGCAGAATGCAGGGCAGAATAAGATGTAGGACCTGCAAATAGTGTTTTACTATACTTCTTGTCTTCTAGTGGCTGCTATGCTCTGAAAGGTTAGCTTTGATCTATGAAAATGAAGAAAAAAAGGGAGAAAGAGACAACCATACTGTTTGCTATGAATTTGGTCCCCAAAGGGGGTAATTCTTGAGTTATGGTTATTCTGCATGCCCTTCTTGTCACTCCTGATTTTGTATCAGCTGGTTTGGATTTTTTACACAGGCTAAAGTTTTTCCATTAGTCCACAAGGGACCTGTCAGGATGGGCACATAAAATTTCTTCATTCAATTTAGGATGATTAATTTCCTGTACGAGAATGAGGGGAGTACAGAGCTTCCTTCCCTGTGGAATGGGAAAGAATGAAAACAAGGAGTTGCCTGAGTATACTAGTATTATTTCAGAATCCACTGTGTAGCATTATGTCTGAACCATCTAAATATTTACCTACAGGGGTGTCTAGGGCAGATTTTGTGAGAAGTTTACATATGTGAGACCTCAGACAGTTTGGAGTTTTTTCCCTGCTGTAACTGAGCTTTATTAAATCTTCATCAACTGACTTGTACATGGGACATGCTGAGATCACATAACTTTGCACTTATGATCATTCCTTAGAAGTAAATGATATTTTTCTCATGCTAGATGGTAGAATGTAAGTATGTAGTTCACCCTCTCAGAGTAGTTACTGGATGAACTAAAACTGTCAAAACAAATTTGAGACCTCTCTCCACTGCAGCTGAGAGACACCTGCACCTTTTGTCATTGCTCGTTATTTACCTCATTGCACAAATATGTTTGTAGCAACCGTTATAAAAGGGCACATCATAACTTTTATGTTCAGGCTTGTAATTTCTTGGTGTGTAAGTGTAGAGATGAAACATGATGTCTTCTGAAAAAAGTTTATTTATCTTCTGTGTGAAGTTTTACTGTGATTTGCTTATCGCTTATAATATTAAACAACATTTTTTGTTCAGAAATATAAACCTATTTTACTAGTACTTTAAAATCTTTGAGTTTCAATGGACTTTAAAACTACATTCCTTTCTGAGGGCAGGTGAGCCTTCCTTTTGGGTTTTGTTGACAGTGGTCATATTTGAGAATTGGCTGGTGTATAAGCATTTTCTGTCATTCCTGAAATGTGTCAGGTATTAGAATACACAGTTGATTAGATCTTTAGCACTTCCCTTCTAGATGGTCCTGTCTCGTCTTGGCTGTGCCAGCTACTGTTTGTCTATCTTTGTACTTCCCAAATTTAGGAGCACACACACAGATGTGTGAACAGAAGTGTTATACTAACGGAAAAGTCGGAAAAAGCACTATCATATCCCTTGGAAGATGGGTATACTAGTATGGTGCTATGTAAAGATGTTAATGAGATGGAGATAGTGGGTGGTTGTGTGGCCATAAAAAAGAAGGAGAACAGAACTTCATTCATTGATTTGTAAAGTCTGCTGGACAGATTTAAGCTCCTCAAGTAAAGGCATTTGCCGAAACTCATTCATGATAATTTTATATTAGTTTTAGGCAGAAATTCTGTATATCTACTTCCTTCTTCCAGCATCCATGGTTTAGCAGTTTTCTCTGTTTGCTTGCATTTACTCTGTGCAAAATATATACCAGCTATTTTCAGTGTGCTGTCTTTTCTGTTCAGTGTTTCATATTGTGTGTGAGAAATAAGTAATAAGTCTTAAAAGTATTTTGAGATGTCATTTAGTCCATTTCTATACAACCAGGCAGGCTCATTTTTATCCAAGGCTAGTTTTATGTTAGAATATCTTGAAGGCTGTTCTGACATCTCTTAACCCATAAGCTGTGCTACTCTGGGGATTTTAGAGACTGACAGCACTGCTTTCTGATATCTTTTCCTAGACAACATAAGCTCTGACTATATATAAAATGTTCCTGACAGAGGTTTGTTTAGAGCAATGGAGGTCTTTAACATGGGTATAACTCCATGTTTAACCGCTTATATAAGTAGAAAGTTCTTTCTAATACCTGATTTAGATCACCTTAACTCTGATTTAAGCATTGTTGATGCTTTCCAGGCATAAATTATCCTCTTCCTCTTGCAGTTGGTGTTTACATGTTGGAAGACTCTTAAGCTGCAGGTTGTTATGGTATCCTCTTCTCTTCAAACTAGACAATTCAAGTTCTTTCATTCTTTCCTCGTAAGTTACTTGACCAGACTTTATGCTTCAACTCTCTCTGGTTGGTTCATTTCTTCTTTCACAAAAATCATTACCCAAACGCATGGAGTACTTCAGCTGAGACCTACATACTGCATAGTGGCACTAGAGTGGTTTGCCCTTTTGTCCTTAACATTATTTTCTTAAGACATGGCTGGGGATTTTTCCTAACTCCTTTATCTTTAATATTGCTTGCTATTTCTGAGTGCAGTTGTGCTCCCTTGAAATCTGTTATTCTGCTGTTCCATTTCCTGCTTTTCCTAAGTCCCTTGATTTCTTCTGTTTTATGATCAGTATAAATGAAAAATTTAAGTTCAGATACCCCAATGTCTACTTAAACTACTTTCAAGGTTGGAGGTAAGACAAAGACTTGCAGAATGTCCACAACTGCTTTTTTATCTTGAGCAGTGGGTCTAATGAAGCCAGATTTCATCTTGGTTTGTGTCCAGCATCTTCTACCACCCCAGAAAATTCCAGATTGCCTTATCACATCCTCACTTTCCAGATAGGCAAGAGCCAGAATATGCTGAACTTTGCTCACAACTATGTAGATGCTGGCTCGTGGGTTATTATGCTTGTGCTTATGTAACAGACTCCAAGAGATCCCACTTATTGCTGTCTCTCCTTCAGCACGTGGATTTTGATCTCATTGCCCTATCAAGGTCAGATTTTCCTGAAGCTTTCAGTAAAGTTCGTCTCTTGAAGACCCCTCTTCTTCCATCAAATTCAATTGAAATTGGTCTATGAGGTGAAAAGCTACTAGAGGGGTATTGTCAGACAGAGAGGTTGTGTAACATGAGGGCATAAGTCATTGCTTTCTTAGAAAACAGGTTGAAATTGCTCATATCAAAGGATAATTTGACAGATATTTTGGTTCTTGCTGTGCTGTCTTCCTTTGCTGAGTCAACAAAACATGCCTTGGTCACCCCTTTCCCTCAGTATTCTTTCACCCGATTTCCATCTCATGAATTTCTGGTGTGTTTCTTTTTCCTAATCCTTATCTTTTCAGCTACAGCCTCTAGATGTTTGCCCCTAGGTAGAGGTGGATCTATTGATGAAAAACAGTACATGGGGGATTGAGGACTTGTCTTGTTCTCTGTATCTGGATTGCTGCAAAAGCTGAGGAGAGAATGTATTTAAAGGTGATATCTGCAAACCTCATAGTTATAGAAGGTTCAGATAAGAGAAAGCCAGCCATTCTCACCTTCAGTGTTATGACTTGCAGAATTACATAAGGAACAATTTGTGAAGAGTATTTTAATGTATGATGTGCTAAAAAAAATGGGAAATTTTATTTCTAGATTCTTTATTAATCTTCAAGCAATTGAAGTAGAATACAAATATTTTGAGGTCTTAGATTGAATTAACCAATGTAATAATGGTTAATGAATATCATTCCAATTAAATAGACATTAAGTAGTCATCAAGGCCCAGACCATCTTTTCCAGTTGTACAAGGCAGAAATTGAAATCAGTGGGAAGAGACAGCCTCTTGCAGAACTGCTGTACCACCTCGGGGAGCCTGGAGGAGTCCACCTGAGTTCCTCATAGGTGTAGAGGTGGCCATTGATTAGTCATAAGAGATTGAAACCACCTTTTCTTGATAATTTCAAAGCAGAAAATAGCAAGAGAAGGACGTTACTGATTCAGTAGAGTTTTAGGTGGAAAAAAAAATCTAAATTGGTTGTAATCTGTTAAAATACTCAGTTTTTCTATATTAGGGCACAAGTTGGTGAATCTAGGTTACTCTGTAAACTTTGGTGTCCTCACAAGACAATTTGAGGATAGGTGGGTTGTAGCCTTTGCCACCTTGTTAAATTAAATGGTGCACTGGTCTAATCATGTGTGCCAGTTCTGATGCTGGCTTTGGTATAGTCCATCTGACTTTAATTAAGCCATGGGCACTGCTGCCAAGTCGCCTAACTATTGTTTAAATGAATTCTTGTTGTCTTGCTTAAGACAGCTTTTCTTGTGTTTGAAAGTATCAAACTATTCATTTGCTCAACTTTATTCCCACTCTGATGTTTTGTGAGACTACAGGCACGTTTTCAAGAAGTCTGTCTCTCATCTTCCTTGAATTCTGTCCTAAAAAACTATGCACTCTACAGTAAAGGAGTTTATTCTGAATGGTTTTTTTGGTTTTTTTTTCACTATGGATCTTCTTTAATGCTCAAGTCCTATCCCAGCTCAGAGAAAGACCTTGTCTATTGAGATGGTCACCTTCCTACTGAGTTTTTAATTCCCCTATTGGTAAAACTAGCAACACAAATCCTTATCATCTTTTTCCAAGTTCTTGAGAAATTCTGCTTTCTCCATCAATAAACTGGTAATTTTTTTGATAATGGTATCTCATCTCTCTTTGCTCTCTGCCCATGGTATGCCAAGAGATATGGATTTAAATATAATTTAAAAGTGCTTCATTACCTTGGAAGAGATAGCATAAATCCAGCTAAGACTCTGATTGCATTAGCAACATTGGCAATGATTTTCTCTGTTGTCAACTTTCTGAAATATATGTTACTCCTGGCAATAATAGGAATGTCTTGGAGGGCTCACTGCTTCAACTTAACCTGTGTGTATCTCAGCATAAATAGAATACTGCACAAATTATTCTAATGATAAGCAACTTCCAGGTAGGAAGTGTGAATATGGCAGATTACATTTGTGGTCCTTTAACAAGGGACCTGATGTATTATGTCTTCCAGAAGTCCTCACCAAATCTGGTGCTGTCAGCTCAGGAACCAGTGATGGCCTGGAACTGTTTCCCAAGTTTTAAACACATAAAGCTTGTGATGTATTTGGTGTCATCCAGGAAAGTCCAGGGGGACATCCATTCTGATAGGGGATTTGTGTGTCGTTATTGAAGCTGTTGTACTGTATAATGGGAAAAGCTCTGGAATCCAATGATGATTCAGTTATGCAAGTTGGTGCATAAGATCTGTCTGTTCACATATGTTTTCCTCACAAGAGAATTTTGCAGGGAGAAGAGTTTGATGCTAGTTAAAACCTTTTCTGGACTTCTTTACAAAATGGGCATGTGGGAAACTGAGTTGGTGGATTGCTTCACGTAGATCTGAGCTCTGAATCTACACTGGGAAAATCACTAACAGCCTGGTTAGATCACCTCAAGTATCTTTCCATTCATGTATATGAGATCCATAGAATGAATTTCTAAATGCCAAATCACTTCTGGAAGAAATTTCCTGTATTAGGTAATCACTATTAGATAATTGCCTTTGAAGTCATACCACTTCATCATTATCTCTCTGTTTGTTTGTTTGTTTGCCCTTAAAGCCAAAGCGAAAGGATTTGAATGATCAGGAGGTATTCTAATGTGACCAGGCAGTGTGTATCCTGTAGCTTACTATAAGCTTTGGAAATAATACCAAACACTTGCTTCAACTTGACACCATGAACTGTGTCAAGATTGCTGTAACCTAGGTGTTTCAGCCTGGTCTGCCTGATTCAAGATGCCTGCCTTTCTACTCTGCAATTGCTACAAGGTTAGGAAACACATTCTGGTGTTTGTAAGTCTCTCTCTGGGTAGTGAACTTCATTGTTTTGTCTCTGATAATTTGAAGTTATTAAGCTCTGTTTGCCCTCATGCCTTCCTAGTTACACTGAGTTGGATCCACTTGGAACTTTCTGGGAGTATCACAGAATCACAAGGTTGGAAAAGACCTGTAAGATCATCAAGTCCAACTATTCTCATCCTAAACTAAACCATATCCCTAAGTACCTCATCTACCCTTTTTTTGAACACATCCAGGGAAGGTGACTTAACCCCCTCTCTGGGCAGCCTGTTCCAGCCAAAGTAATGGCAGAGTATTAGCTGTTTCAGGCATACATATTCCTTTATCTTTCTAGTGTTTCTTGCTACTGCTTGCAATATACAGATATAAAGCCATTGGGAAAAGAGTTTACTATGCCATTTTTTTGATCTCCCATCCACTGTTTGATGCAAGTGCCTTAGTTGGTATTGGACAGTATCTGCTGTGGTTTATACTGCAGTTTCCGAAACCTACAGTTCGAAGCAGTTTTCTTACATTTTTGTCCCCATCATCACATTGCATTTCCACGGTTTGCTACTGGCATTTGTCCTGAGTCTGTGTGCATGACTCTGATGTTCTTTGCTGTAACAAGATGGTTGTGGCTTTTCTTTTGACAAACATTGGTGTATGACCATTCTGCAATGTGCAGTTCTACTCACTGGACTAAAGTTGTACCAGATGAAAATGTGCTGATCTACAGGTTTTGCAAACATTGCACACAATAGACTGTTTACTTAATAGTTGCAAATAAACATTTATGCCAGAATGCACATTGCTTGTGTGTGCAGGGATAGAAATCCATATCCTGACATACCAGGCTAAGACAATTCTTGAATGACTATAAATATCTGCCTTAAAAACTTACAAAATTAAGACAATTAAATGTGCATCTTCAAGCTCATCTTTGCTCTAGTCTAGACCTCTTGCCACTACTGTCTCTAGAATTTACCAACTACTTTTCTTCCTCGACATTATTGATGAATAAGTCTTCTGCATTCATAGAATCACAGAATTCTAGGGGTTGGAAGGGACCTCAAGAGATTATCAGGTCCAAACCCCCTGCCAAAGCAGCTCCCTCACACATATTGCACAGATAGGCGTCCAGACGGGTCTTGAATATCTCCGGAGAAGGAGACTCCACACCCCCCTGGGCAGCCTGTCCCAGGGCTCTGCCACCCTCACTGGGTAAAAGTTCTTCCGCATGCTGGTGCAGAACTTCCTGTGCTCCAATTTACAGCCATTGCCCCTTGTCCTGTCCCCACAGACCACTGAAAAGGGGTTGGCCAATTCCCCCTGCATCCCATACTTAAGATATTTATAAACATTAATTAGGTCCCCCCTCAGTCTTCTTTTCTCCAGGCTGAACAGACCCAGTTCACTCAGCCTTTCCTCATACGGGAGATGTTCCAGGCCCTTAATCATCTCCGTAGCCCTTCTCTGGACTCTCTCCAGGAGATCCCTGTCTTTTTTATCCCAGGGAGCCCAGAACTGGACACAATACTCCAGGTGGGGCCTGACCAGGGCAGAGTAGAGGGGGAGGATCACCTCCTTAGACCTGCTGGCCACACTCTTCCTGATGCCAACCTGTCATCAACCAGGACCCCCAGGTCCTTCTCCACAGAGCTCTTCTCCAGCAGGTCATCCCCCAGCCTGTACTGATACAGATGGTTATTCCTCCCCAGGTGCAAGACTCTACACTTGCTTTTGTTGAATTTCATTAGGTTTCTCCCTGCCCAGCTCTCCAGCCTGTCCAGGTCTCTCTGGATGGCAGCGCAGTGTTCCTGTGTGTCAGCCACCCCTCCCAGCTTTGTATCATCGGCACTTGCTGAGGGTGGATGCTATTCCCTCATCAAGGTCGTCGATGATGATATTAAACAGGACTGGACCCAACACCGAGCCCTGGGGAATACCGCTAGTCACAGGCCTCCATTCAGATTCTGCTCCATTCTCCCAACCTCCTAAATTGCACTCAAAAGTATAATTTTAGCATCAAATTGTTAGTCTGAAAATTATATTGTAAGGATATTTTTTCCTAATTATATAACAATGATCTCTATATAACAGTGCATTTCTAGTGTGCTTGTCATTCACATCTGTATTTCCATAGTATTAGTGTCATGGTTGGTATTGCAGGACTTGATTATTTGGTGCTGAAAGAATGTATTATAAGGTGAATATGTTGGAGATTTACTTGTGCACAACTGAAAAAAAAAATGATGCAAGCCTGTAAAGTGAAGATCCTGCCTTTGCATACCTCTGTTAGTATTTGCGTGTAGTGTGCTGTCAGTCTTCATGCAGACCTCAAGTAGCAGAACAGAACAAGCAGCAGTTAATCCTGTTTGCAGGGAGCAAAATTTTCCTGAGCTGTTTAATTGTAAATCTCTGGCAAGTTCAATAGCAAATGGATTCCTAAGTTGTTCTGAAGGTGATTTATATTTCCTAAACCTTTTGGACAGTCTTGGAAATTTTATTTTTAGTTCTTATTGATTGCCTTGCTACCAGGTATATATTTTTTTTCTTGAAACTTCAGGAGAGATCAATAATCAGTTTAAACAAGGATTCTACAGACGCACAGTAATAAGAACTAAAGTTTTTTTGGGTTGGTTGCTATTTATAGTTCGTGTTGTGTGAAGATTATACTTTCTTGTGGCTCTGTCACATCGCAAGAGACTGCGACCTTCATTTTAACCCTTCTAGACTTACAAATTTTACAACATTTTAGGTTTAATTCTTGTCTATATAGCTCAGTAAGCTATGAGTTCCCCATGTAGCCATTTTTTGGTTTATGTTTTAGAAACCTGAGCCTGTAAGATCTGAATTGTGTTGTAACAAGAAAAAAACCCATATACTTTAAGAATATCATTGCCAGTAACTGAAGAGATCTGTGAAGCAATCTCAACTTGTGTCAATAGTATATGCATTATAGGAAACTTCTGGTTTTTGTAATTTCACTTTCCTTTTCTCTTTTCCTGGGAACCATGTACAGTCATTAAGATTCCCCCAGTATCTAATAGATGCCTAGGTATGGTGGCTTTGGGAAAACATAGTAATTGTGGCAGTCAACCTGGTAGGTTTGCACAACACCTGACAGTTTTATTCTTTGAGACCCAACCTGCTGGTGACAATGATCCGTAGGGGACAGAATTGCACACCAGCCACTTCAAACTGACTAACGAGTGCCAAGCTCTTAGTGGCATTCACCCAGACCATACTCTTCTCACAGCTAAAATGGAATCCTGTAGTATCCCATTTCTCCATCTCTAGCTTCTTCTCCGGAAAGGTACAGGCTCCTTCAGGTCCTGCCATACCCATGTGGCTGTACCACACATACTAGGACATCTAAAATCACCTACATTTAGGGTCTTGTCCCAGACACTTTTCTTCTAATGTTAGGGAGGAAACATCTGTTTAAAACAAAAGCGTCTGCAAGCAATCAGATATTCCATCATTGATCATCAGTCTGTTCTACCATCAGTTTTTAGCTGTAGATCCACACTGTCAAGATGTCAATGTTATTTTGAAATCTGGCAGACATTGAGCAAATGTGACTGTCACTTGGTTCACCATTTTCAACGCCTATCTCTCTATATACATATCTGTCTTGGAAGCTTTATGTAGATCAGTCAACTGGCATTGCTTTTCTAATAGATTGTATGCAACAGTCTGATAAAATCTCATCCAGAAACAGATGAAAAATTCTTCTTAAAACAGGGAGAGCAAAATAAAGTTTCATCTGCTCCTGGATCAGATTTTATTCCTTGTGGGGAACTTGGATTTGAAGACAGAGATTTTATTATTCTCCTAATAGTTTTATTTCAAGGTTATAACTGCACCTACTGCTACTGTATTGTAAGTGGCCATAATAGCTCAAATATATTTCATTTAGGAGAGGTTTCAACAAGCAGATTGGGATTTCTGGATTTCTTTAGAGTTTGATGTCTCTACAGAACACTTGCATCAAAACATGAGTTCTCAGGTCTCAGCACAAGTCCACTCATGGGTTTACTCCTTACACCAGCATGAGTAGTTATCTCTTTGCTAGAAAATTACTCAGCGCCACCAAATAGGTTTAATCGTGTTATATTGTGTCTATGCTGTTCAATTTTTAGTTCTTCCCTTGACACAAATCCGGATCATGCCACTACTCCAGAGCCTTCAGGACCTAAACACAATGAAAAATGATCTCATCTCTTTAATGGTAGTATGAACAAATATTTAGGTATTATTCATGCTATTGCATAGCTACCTTCTTTTTTTTTTTTTTTGCTAATGCTAATATCATGTTTTGAACTATTCCTTATAAAGGTGTTGCCAGGAGTGTGCTTAAAAGACTCTGAGATTATTTTAATATTATTATTAGAGCAAGCTGGCTTGGTTAAGTTTATAAGTCCATTATATTCAGTATTTGATACTGATGCCCATTCTAATAGCACAGTAAGATTTATTGTTAGTGTTAATTTCTCCCTTTCAAAAACTGAAGGCATTTAGGAGGGGATTCTTCATTAGGGGAATTTCAAAATACTTTGGTAACTACAGAGTATGGGGATCTAAGAGTTATTGCACTTAAAGCTGACTTTACTGCATTGGCATCAATCCTATTGACTTCCTTGGCATCACAATCACGCCCGGGAATTCTCTTGCTGTGACTGTCTTACTGGAAACCAATTTGGAGCTGTGGTTTAAATCTGTTGACATGGGTACTCTAATATGTGCTACAGGGTTACAAGGCGAGCTCCCAGTGTGGCCTTTGCTGCCAAGAGAGTACAAGCAGCATGATCTAATAGGCTAAACAGAGACTCAACACATACAAGTTGCTCATCCTGATGGTGCTTTTGGCTTCTGAGAAGTCAGTGAAATCCCATATTTGTCAAATTCCATGGTAAAACATCCATTCATTTTGAATTTCATCTATAGCCTTTCTGCACTGGGGGTCTTTACATTGCATTAGTAGATTCCTTGCATTTGTGCCTGGAAAATATACTTACTCTGTGGCAGACAACTAAGAAACTGTTTTGATTTGGAATGCCAACAGATTTCTTTAGAACAAGCTGGTAAAATGTGGATTAGTATATCCCAAAGGGTATTTATTCAAGGTTTTAAAAAGAAGACAAATACAAAATTGCTGAGTAACTCTGGGCTGCTGCTTAAGTTGGACTTTTTTCCAGAGAAGTGGGGGGGGGGGGGGGTTAGGTATGATTTTTTATAGAGAAATACAGGTGCAAAGACATGATTTTGTGAAAAGGTGACCAGGGAGATGCAGGGAATAGAGTCCCTAATTGGACCTCTGCTCTCCCATTTTCACCAATAGTCTGGCAAAAGAGGTGAGGAAAAATAGGTGATAAGATGTGTTGACAATACTGAATTTTTCAGGATAGTGAAAAATTGGCTCTGGACAGCAAGATTTACAGAATGCTCTTGTTGGTATTATGTAATGCTGACAAAGAGCAAATAAAATTGCAGGTTATTAAATAAAATACAATGAATGAATGAGAGGGGAAATGATCCTAAGAATGCACAAATAGCAGTGTGGGCTAAATTAGCTACTTATTGCTACTGAAGAAGGACTGGTTGTAATCATAAAAGATAAATCTGAAACTGCAAACTGCACAAGAAGATAAGCATATTAATTTTTTTAAAAGCTGCAGAAAACAAGATGTATAAATCCATAATGTGCCTTCAGGTGTTATATGTAATTTTAATTCCCTTCTTCTGTAGCTCAGAAAGGTATTATTTACAGAATGAAGAGAAAGTGGGGCATTATTTTTTTTGTTTGGGTTTTTTTTTTTTTTTGCTAGCATCTGTGTAAAGACAAGAACACTAAACTAGAATTAAATAGATTAAGATTCTTCAGCTTGGGAAAGGATGAGTGGAAAAGCAGAAGTCACTTAAGTACAGAATAGGAGTTGTTGTGGTGGTTTGACCCTGGCTGGAGGCCAGACGCCCACCAATGCACTCTCTCACTCCCCTTTTCAGCTGGATAGGGGAGAAAATATATATTGAGAAGCTGAGGAATTGCAATAAGGGCAGGGAGAGATCATTTTGCAATCAGTGTCACGAGCACAACAGACTCAACACAGAATAAAGGGAAGAAAACTCTAATTGATGACGCTGCCCTGCACCCCCAGTGACACCAGATTTGGGTAATGAGAAGTGCAACCAGATCTTAAAGCATCTCCTCCCACTCCTCCCTTCTAAGCAGAGTTCACTTTAGCCATGATTTCGCTCCCTTCTCCCCCACCCATTGTGGCATGGGGAGGGGCAGGGAATGGGGGTTTCAGTCAGTTCCTCATGAGTTGTTTTCCTTCTTGGCTGGGGGGGGGTGTATTCCTCCCACCTTTCCCCTTCTCCAGTGTGTGGTCCCACCCATGGGTGACAGTCTTTCACAAACTTCTCCAATGTGAGTCCTTTCCATGGGGTTTCAGCTGCCCCAGCATGGGTCACTGATATGGCGGGCAGTCATAAATCACAGAATGTCTCTAAGGCCCAAACTGCTCCAGCCTGGTCCTCAAGCCCCAGCAAACCTACTCTAGCGTGGATCTCTCTCATATCTCTGTGTCTCTGCCTTTCTGCAAGGGCTGCAAGTGCTGGCAGGGGCTTGCCAATACGTGGGTCACAGCGTCTTCCGTATGTCTCCACCTGCTCCAGTGTGGGGCCTCTCCACAGGCTGCAGGTGGGGTCTCGGCCTTTTCCGTGGGCTGTGGGGGAACACCCGCACCACCATGGGTTTCTCCACGGGCTGCAGAGGCATCTTTCTCTCCGGCACCTGGGGTGCCTCCTCTGGCCCCTCTTCCCTGGCCTTGGTGCCTGCACTGTTTCTTACATCTCACTCCCTTCTCTGGGGACAAAAAGCAGCTGCTTGTGTGGGTTTTTTTGTCCTTCTTAAATGTGTTTCCCAGAGGCACTGTGACCATCGCTGATGGGCTCGGCCTTGGTCAACAGCGACTCCAGCCTTGAGCCGGCTGGTGTTAGCACTGTCAGGCCTGCAGAGAGCTTCTAGCTGCTTCTTGCAGAAACCACCTCTGCAGCCCTTCCTCCTTCACTAGCTGCACAAAACTACAATTGTGTAATTGGTTGTGTGGGAAAATGGAACAGATAGAATGGTCAAAGTAAATTGTCAGATGAAAATATCAAATGATGATCAAAATCACAGGTATCTGCTGATGATTACTAAATGTGATAGTATGATCTCAGGCTCATGGAATCTCAAAAGTCCCCAGTTGCTGGAAGTTGGGAGAATACACCAGGCAAAGTCTCATTCTTTATTTTTATTTTGGAATTGTTGTCTACTCATCTGCTCCTTAGGATTGCTACAGTTGAGGTATGGACCTAGACAATGCAGTGTCTACTACAGGTTTAGAGATAATAATATACTTGTCAGTGTACAATTCAGCAGAGCACCCAGTCAGTAACTAGTGATCTCTGAATCATTTCAGGCATTTGTAGGAGAGCTGCTGTGTGTGATTGTGATGCTAGAAACAGCTTTATTGTATGTGTCTTTACTGTCTAGGTGTTTTAAATGCACAGTCTCCAATTCCACCTCTTTCTTCTCAAATAAAACTTTATAACATGTAAAAAGTCAACAGTAATGTAATGCAAAATGGCAATTAACCATTCATCCACTGACCAATTAGGTTGGTTGAAATTGTTGAACTTCCTCATGATGCTAAGTCAACCACACATAGCCCAGTGCTTGGATGTGAAGGGCTGCATTACAGCATCCATATTACCACTCTCCAGAAGCAGGAAATCCACTTGTTTTGGTTATTTTAATCCTGACACTCAGTACCTTACTACTATTGATGCCAGTTGCTACTAGCTGTTTTTATTAAGGATAGGTGACAGTGGTGTAGGTGATGGTGGTTCTGTGTTTAAGTACAGATGTCACATTGACTGTATAAAACAGCAGCAGCTGAAATGAGAGTTCTGCAACAGAGGAGTCTTATGGTTGAAGAATTTTTGCAATGCAGGAGTCCAATATGAGCTTCCCTGTTCCTTTACCAATTAGGTGTATAACAACAAGGTGTTTCTTAATAAAATTGATAAACAGAATTATCATGGTAATTCTGTCCTCCAGGCTCAGGTGTATTATCGCATCATCACAGCTTGACTGGCTACAGTGTTGGTTGAATTCTCATAGATGACCATAAGCATGCTCTTAGCCCATGGCAAACGTAAGGTTATACAACTGAGCTTAATCCTTGATGAAATACTTACTTTATCTTGTCCTTGTGTGCATGAATCTGTTGTGGCTCATGTGAAATAGAACTTGACCATGTATTCAATTCATCCTCGTTAAATATTTTTCATGGTAAATAGGTTGCCCTAAGAGAGCAATTAGCTTGAGGTAGAAGCCCTGCATTCCTTCTCCCTTGCAGAGCAATACAGCTTTCCAAACTCTAAATGTGTTTCTGTTCAGTCCTACCAGCAATCTTTTTACTTGTTGGCTTTCTTTCAGTATCTTTGTATTCTATCTTGTGCCCAACACCTTTTTTCCTTTTTTTTTTTAATTTTTAAAAATTTTTCCTTTTCTCTATCATCAAAACCTTTTCCCCCCAAGGATTAAAGGCATTTCAGCACAGCATGAAGTTCAATAATACTTTAGGTCTGACGAGTACCATGAATTTGCAGTTGTTCTTAGTTTGATTATTCCATTTCAGCTTGCTGTATTGCAAAAAGAGATAATCTACTTTTTTTTTAGTTCGTCCATCCCCCAGTCAGCAATGTATCAATGGTATTTCTTTGTATTTTGGTAGACCTGTTTTATAATATGCTCAAAAATACATGTCTTACAACTTTTTTTGTCTCTTTACTGGATTACATTTTGTTATTTCAGAATGGGCAGGTTGGCTTTTACTAGACAGTAATTGTAAATGTCACATTTTGTAGAAATAAAGGCGTTACCTCTCTTCCAAAGAATAATCTGATAAACCAACTGAATGTAAGTTGGTTTGAGAAGATTGTAACTGAAAAACTTAACCTCTTTAATTTATAAATGGAAACTTTAGAATGTTTTCAAGACAAAATATTTTGCCCACATGTGGTGGTACATTTCTAGAAGTTGCTTATAAGAGGGATACTAATTCAAATAAGCGGGGTGTCTGTGTTTTGGTTTGGTCTAGAAGTATGGAAGAGCACACTGAAAAATATGATCAAAAGTATTTGTGAAATGAGAACAGAAATAGGAGGCTGGGACCATAGCGGTTTTGGATACTTCCTCAGACCTGAAGAACATCACAATGAGAGTTTTAGAACTAAACTAGAACCTGTTTTAGACAGGTTGTGTTGTATATAGGTTAGTTGTTGCAATGGGTTGCACAAGACTTCCAGAAGCAGAGTCAGGCGCAGTGTAGGTGAGTTTTTGATGCTGCCCTTCCCTTTTTATAGCTCTGTCTTGCAAGAACAAGAGTATTGTGGTTTCCATTTAATCACCATTGAAATAATTGTCTAATTACACAACAATACATTGCCAATCTTTAAGTTTCATGTGTTTCAAAATAGACAAGGGAGTGGTGTTGAAGACAACTGCAATTGAGGACATTAGTGGAGAGGTTAGAAAATGGAAGGTACTTGTAGTGGTCAGTAACACCTGCAGTCTTAAAGGTCCTCCTCTTCAGGTATAAGTTGCATCAGCTGGCACGGTGTGAGGTCTAAATGTCTCTCCTAATTTGTAGTGTATTAGAGGAATCATTTGCCTCGAGGTTTAAGCTTTGATGAGATGAAATGCATTAATCACACATTTCTGTTCTGCATTTTCAGAAGAATGGTGTATCAAATGGAAGCCTCTACAAAAAAACATTTATTGAGCACTTTGAACAGGCACCAATGTATGTTGCTGTTCTTACTTTCCTGGGTTTTGGAGTGGGAACAGTATTTGGCTACCTGCGAGATTTTATGAGAGCCTGGGGACTAGAAAAACGAAACGTTGCTGCAGAGAGAGAACAACAAAAAGTATGTATGAAAAGGAAAAGATGCATCCAAAGCTGATATTATTTCTTTTATCCTACTTGCAAAAGAAACTGTGTGTCCAGGGCTGAGCTTTTCCCCTGCTTGCAAGTTATGTACAGTAACCTGCCAAAGTAACAAGGCAGACAGCTTTTATCTTAGAGGAGAACATTGCATAGGTATGAGAGGAATGACATGCACTGCAGTATAAACACATGTGTATGAATATGTACCTATACATATATGTAAAATCATAATTTTCACCCAGAGAGAGGTTCACCTTGTTCTAAGAGTGTCAGATTACTCTTAACAAAATAGAATCTCAGTGTATTCGCTCGATCCACAGCAAAAGAAAACTCACAATTGACTTATTGTTAAATATATGATCTCTCCAAATCTCTTACACCCCCATTTTTCTTTGTTTGATCTTGCTGTCTATGTCGTTCACAGTGGTAGGCAGTGCTAACATTTCTGTAATTGCTGACTTATGTTTGTTGAACTGTAGGTCCCAGAGCATTCAGGAATCATTGTCCCAGCACAGAGTGAATGTAACCTGAATTCTTGCAAGTCCTAACTTAGGAATTTTTTCATCCCACGTAGTTCTAAGTGAAACTTGCACCTCAGCAAGCTCAAGTGTTCTCTAACTTTGTTTAGATTTTTTATGTTGCTCCTGTTTGTTGTGAAGTTTGAGCCACCATTTACAATAACACCTGGCATAATGGAGAAAAAACGTGCAGAGTGTTGCTGTTCCTCTTACAATTCCCAAAACTGGGTCCTGTTTTGGCTTTTCAAAGATGCATGTGCTACTTAATGAAATATCATGGTGCAGCCTTTTTATCAGCATTCTTACAGAATATCCTTTTCAATTCACTTAATGATTTGGCCATTTTTTGAGCTATTTTGATTCCAGACATGCTAGTTAAATCACTTTTACTATCTACCATGGTTTACATGGTTGTTTATTTCCCCAGTCTCACACATCTGTAACTATGCGCCATGTTATTTCATCATTTTATTGTATCCAGTGCCTAATATGACTACATTCCTGTTTTATATGAAACTTTGATTAGTTTCCATACCTTCCTTTTAATTTAATTTCCAAGTAAAATCTATGGATAGAAATGAATTTTCAACGAAAGCAGTTGTCTTAACTGGCTGTTTGCATGTCCAGTCTGGGCCAGTAATGCCCAGATCAATTACATTGGACTAGCTTTAATTTAAAGTGTCCAGCATTTCATTAAATATGAGTTGTTTACCCTAGTTTTGCAGTCTGCTCAATTTGAAGCATTTGATTTCTGCAAGTTAAAGAATCATGAGTTCTCCTGTTTCCAACTTTTCAAATATTGGACTGGAGAATTAGGCCATCTTGTTGACCATTAAAAAACCCCAAACCCCAAAACCAAAAACCCACCCCTAAAAAAACCCAACCCTGCATTTCAAGGGAACTCAAGTGAGGTATTTGCTGATTGGAGTTGTTTGTGGCATGGGAACATGTGGCTGTTACAGCTCTCTGTTTACTAACGGATCAGTTTTTCCTTTCTAATGGGAATGACTTCGGTACAGAAGCAGACATCTCCCTAGCAACATAACACTGTGCATGTTTTCAAACCAGGATTTTGTGCCACTTTATCAAGATTTTGAGAACTTTTACACCAGAAACCTCTATATGAGAATACGGGATAACTGGAATCGTCCAATTTGCAGTGTCCCAGGGCCACAGTTTGACCTCATGGAACGTGTTACAGATGATTACAACTGGACATTTAGGTGAGTCAGCTTATACTCCGCAGCTGTCAGCTTCAGACACTCCTGATACTTCTGCAAAGCACAGAAAGTTCCATCCAGCCCCTCATATCTAGATACTCAACCTAGCACACATCAGCCTTTTCTGAAATCAGTACCTTGCTGACAACCTGTCTCCTTTCTTCTGAACATAGTTTGGAACTACAGCGTGGAGGGGACTAAAGTCTATTGCAAATGGGCTTCGTTTGGCTGTGTCAGCACAAGGAAGAGTGCTTACACTTATCTGTAACAACAGACCTTTAGTCAGAATCTCACAACAAAATGTGTTATAACCCCTGGTTAGGATTTAAATAATTTCTTGCATTGCATAAATGTGGCTTCTTACTTACATAGTGAAGCTTTGGCAGGGAGCTTTAAGCAGTTTACAGCTTGAAGATTTCAGTGTATTGCAATTGTTACTGAATTAGAGAGACATAGAAGTTTACCACATAGACAGTGTGTGGGTTGACTGTTTCAGCTTATTGAGGATGTTTCCCACAACATTCTCCTCCTGTTTAATTTCTGCATGTCTGTGAACACTGAGGATTTTGTGGAAGCTGTTGACAATTTGCTTGAAAAAATAGTGTAAGTTTTTTCTCAATAAAAGCCCTAGGTTGGATTGTGTATTTAAATCCATAAAACCCTTACAACTAATACCAGTATATTGCCATCTACAGCTTGGAATCTGGCAATCATTCTGAGCAAAAAGCAGGATTTAACCATAGCTGGAAAAAGTTTTGGGATGTTAAAGTTCTGTAAATTCCCAAGTAGGAATTTGACAGTGGAACAAAATTTGGTGGGAGAATTTTTTGACTTGTTTTTGTCTGGGTTGGAGGGAAAGTTGCACTATTCTTTAAAATTTCCTTTGATTATAGGTTTACAGGAAGGACTATCAAGAATGTAATCAATATGGGTTCTTATAACTACCTCGGCTTTGCAGAAACAGACGTTAATGCTTTGAAAACTGTGACCATAGAGCTACAAAAATATGGGACAGGAATCTGCAGTACCAGACAGGAAATGGGTGAGTAAACAGCAAGATGCCCACCAAGGATTCTGTAACTATATGATTTTCCTTACAGATATGTTGAAGGAATTGGATGTGTTTTAGTCACAACACAGTTACATGTTTCACTATTAAAAGTGATTCTCACTTGTTCATTATCACATAAGGATTTTTTTTTTTTTTTTAAGAAAAGTGTTACTGATTTTTGGAAAAGCAAAACCAAATGTGTCATATAGTGGCCTGGGATTTTTAATAATCCAAGTAGCAGGCTTATTTTTAAAGGAAATAAAATAAACATTGAGATTTAAAGAATTGTTCTAGGGCTAATTTCATCTCATCACAAATTTCTATCAGTTACCTCATACAGAGGGTTCTGACTAGTAAAATGAGCTTTTTTTAAAAAAAAAAATCCCATTTTCTAAGAATATATTGTAAGGTTTTCTGAGCTATGAATAGCCACAACATAGAAATTTCTAGTGTGCCTCTAAGGAGTAAATTCAGGAAGGCTTTATCTGACTATTTTGGTTTCTATATCATTTATGATTTGTCTGGTTGGCGTTTTTTTTTGTTTGTAGGCTGCATGTAGGGTTATCTTCCTCTGTATATTTTCACACAAAGCCTTGCATTCCTGATGGTGCGATCAGTCTGCATTTCAGAGAGAACAATTTCAAGCCACAGAAATGGAAGGGGAGGTTTCTCTTCAGACTTTATCTTTCTTGGGAGCTACCAAAAGGGTAAAAAAAAAAAAGGTAGGCTTCCCAGCAAAGAGGAGTCTGTTATAGACTTCCCTCCCCAGTACAGCAACCTGGAAAATTATCATATTGTATCTCTCAAAACAAACTGTTTTGCTCCAGAAATATTTTATTTAATTTTTTTTTAATTTAAAGTTTCATTTCCGGAAAAAAACAAATTCAGACCTTGCCATCTCCTCCTTATCTTGTCATCATATTTTGATTTGCCAATAACAAATACGTTAGTGACACCATTCAGAGAGGGTTTACAGATTGTCCCTACTTTCCTTTTGTAGGTGACCCATCTGGTGACTGCAATATATTGTTTAACCTGAATTGCATGCTTGAAAATGGTCACCATTGCTAGTCATCTAAGGTACTCTGTGTCTTTTTCTCTTAGATTCTATTCTGTCTGACAACATTTCAAGCAGTTTTCAGTAGGTCAAAAAAAATGCCTGCCTGGTGTTTTCATTCTTTTTATCTTTTGCAGAATTTTTTCTATGGAACACTTGCATAACTTATTCTCAAAAACAAACCTTATAAAAAGATTGTTTCTGTCTTCAAATATTATAAAAATCTTACTGATTAACTTTTTCTACTCAGTTTTGAGACCAAATGTATACAGATTTCTTGGGCTTTCTCTTCATCTGAACTCCAGTGCATTACTCAAAGTTACCTTGACAGATTGAGCAGAGTTTTAGATTCATTCCTATGGCTTTCACAACAGCTACTCCCATGCACTGCATTCAGCCTATTCACGATGCCAGAATGGATTACAGATAAAGAATATTGTACAAGTCTTGCCACTATCAGTCTTTTAGGGAGTGAATTTCAGAGAGCAGCTTGGACAGAAGGACTTATTAAAATAGGAAAGCAGGGTGTTAAGAGCTGTCTTAAACGGCTCAGATGAGCATTTATAGCATTTTGTCCTAGGCAGCAGAGAGCCTGTGCTTCTGTAGTCAGCAGAAAGAGAATTCGTTCCACAGAGCGGTTCTGAGCAATGGTTGTTACTTCACTGGCACTGGCTCTACTGCCAAGAAATGTATACACCACCTAAGGAAAATAGCTTCTTATTAGTACTGTGGATACCTTCTTTTCTTCTTCCTTTGTCCTCTTGTGCTGCTTCAGCTCTATTCTGATTCACAGTTAGAGCAGATTTGAAAAATTCTATCTAACTTAAAAATACATATTTTCAAGTGAGAGGTAGAGAATCACAGAATGTGTTAGGTTGAAAGGGACCTTTAAAGATCATCTAGGGAAGGCTCTGTATGAAATGTCTTTCCTTTTTTAATTGTAAGTTACCATCTTCATCTTAGAAAAAATAGAACGTAATGGTTTTGTTCCCAAGCAGATTACATTTCAAAACTTTTATTGTGTGGCTGAGGTAAAGTGGTTTGAAGTAAAAATGCAGTGAGCTGTAGGAGCAAAAGCCATAAATTGCCTGTGGGGTCCTAACCTAAGAGACCACTTGAATATATTTACAATTTCAAGCTAATTGACTTTGAAAGTACTGCTCTGCTTACGTGCACTTCAGTGTCTGGCTTGTTAAGGGTTTTACCAAGGTCTCTTTCATAGGTCTCTCTTTTTGAGAAGGATCATTCCACTTCTTTGAGAAGATTTCAGGGAGAGGGAAAAACAAAGATGAAACAAATAACACTAATATGAGTGATGTTCAGAAGAATACATGATGGTAAAAGTGCCCTTTGTGGTCTTCTGCCTAAATTCCTCCTCTTCTAACTGTGCAGACTGTGGAGTGGGTATACAATGCTGGTGTATCAGAATGATTTTGCAAGTAGTTTGCTGTCAGAATAACTTGATATGGATGTACTAACACAGTTGTTTGCATCTTTACAAAACAGTGTTTTATTAGGGAAACTTAGTGAAGCTAAACCTTACTGTAAAACAGTTACTCTACATTGCCAGATAAGTTGCTTAAGACTGTGTGTAATCATAGTTCAGAAATTAACTTCAGTAGGAACTGTGAAGCCCTGCTTATGCTTTCTCTAAAATAATAATGCACATACCACTTGAACAGACATTCCTGTTTAAGCACAAAAGCATAGGAAACTGATAAAAACAGTGGCTAATCTTCCTAAATTTGTCTTCCATAAAAAGATTTAAGGCTTTTCACTCAATTTTTAATTAAATGCTCATTATTAATAATAATGATAATGATAATATTAATAATGTCAATTTCTTAGCATAACAGTGTCATTCAAGACACATTCCTGAGGCTTTTATGGGACTTTCAATCTGAAAGAGAAATATTTTTATTGTTTTAAAAAAACCAAGCTAACTGTTGTCCCTTAGGAGGAAGATCTTGGGGTCATAAGTGGTAGTTTCAAGAAAACATTTGTTTATTGTTCAGTGGTCAGAGAGCAAATCAAATACTAGAAATTAGGAAGTGAACAGAAATCCAACCATTAGAAACTCCATATGCTCCTGCATAAATCTGTGGTTTGCTGTCATCCTGAGTACTCTGTGCAGTTCTGGTCAAAAACATTTAGCAGATCTGGAAAGTGCCAGACAAGGGTAACTAGGATCATCAAAGGCTTCAAAGAGTTTTGGGTGAAGAACTGTTGAGCTAGCTGTCAGAAATGCCTGTCACTTGGCTCAAAAAACAGCTTAAAGGGGGATGTTATAGAAACCTTCAAAATTATGTGTAGTGTGGGAAGGGTAGTCAGGGGTGACTGTTCATTGTCTCTTCCACTACAAGACCTACACGGCATTGCATGAAGGTGGTAGAAGGTTTCCTTCTAAATACAGGAGGCAGCTTTTCACACGGGAGGCTGGCAGATCCAGGGAACTCATTGCAAAGAATGCTTCAGGTACTAAACCTTGACTCTCACTAGCATTGTACAGGACAATGACCACATATGGAGAGATCATTAGGAGTTACTGGAAATACCAAAACTGTTATCTGATTCAGGATCTCCTTATACTGCAATTAGTTCGAAGCTGGGATACTATTACCTATGTATTTATCCTGCCTTCATTCTTCTGCAGGCATCAATATAAAACCACTGTCAGATGAAGAATTATGGGAAAAAGGGACCTTTTGTGTGGTGTGGTCCATCTAATATTGTTTATTGTTATTTTATATAATTCATTGTTTAGTATTAGTTATATGTCTGTGGCCATTGCTGTACAACCATTAGACCTATGGACTAGCAAATCATCATATATATTTGTCTTGAATCAGCAACATGGGTAACTGAAATTAAAACAGCTTTTGTCAGCAGCAGTCTCTCCTGCAGGTGTAGAAAAAGTCAATGTTTTTTATTTCTTTGGTTATTTCATTGTAAGTCAAAAAAACAATTAGGACATCAAAAAGCAGGAAGTTTTGTTTTGTAGGAGTAAACATTGGGTCTAAGACAATAATTCTTAAATGTTGGAGGATTTAAGTAACAGGAAGCCAGTTATTCAAGTAACTGGAGTACTTTGAGCATTAGAGAACTACACGTAAACTACCCCCAAAAATCTCTATGCTATGTTTTATTTATTTTAATCTCTCAAAAGTGTTACTTTTTAGCTTAATAAAAATGCTAACAAATAGGAATCTAAATAAATTTGAAGTAGCATGTATTCCCTCTATAATGAAAAGAATGACAACTTGAATACAAAGTCCTTTTTTTCCTATGAAAATCAGAATATTTCAATGGCTAGGCAGTAGTTGGCTACTGATGGAGGCAAGCTGAGAAGTCTCTTGTCTGAGCCCATCCTGTCATTCTTATGTGTATAGTCAGCCTTTTCTAAGCAATGCAACTTCAAATTATTGAGGGAGAAATATGCAAATGATGATTTAACACTGTTTCCTGTTCGCTGATTGCAGATGATACATTTTTTTTCAAGATAAGGCAGATTATCATGACCTGAACATTCCTAGGCTTAGCACCAGGGCAGTGACAGGGCTCTCACATGAGCAGCTAGTCACTCCAACACTCTATTCATCTAACGCACCATTATTCCTCATGGAGATGATATACGTGAGTAACAGGAGCAAATGTATCATTAGCGCTCCTTAAGCAGCCAAGCAGGATTCCTGCCTTTTGAAATCCTCCTCCTGTGATTATGCCTCGGACCAAAAGACAAGATGGAGCCTGCACAGAGCACTTGCAGGGTGATTCACTCTGGAGGGCACGGTTAGGAGGTTACCTTTTAATGCCTAGCTCATGCTCAGTTGTAGGGCTTTCTGTTTGAGGATTTTTATGTTTGACTATGATCTGATTTCTAAAAAGCAGATCTGAAAACCTGTGCCAACATTTAAACTACAAAAGTAGCTCCATTTCCTTCACTTCTTTCTCAGGTTTTAAGGCCTAATCTGAATTTCTAGCAGCATTTCAAGAAGGTAAAAATAGTTACTTGGCTGTTCTTTCTTTTATACCACTTTAAATAGGGCCAGGGCTCATTTAAAACTCCGTACTGTACACACACAGAAATAAATGGTCTGTTTCTAAATTAGGAGAAGGCGATAAAGAATGAAGTTCCCACAATTTACAGTTCCAAGTAGAAGCTTAAGGAGTAACACAGCCACATAAATAAGAAATATTGTGTGTGTATTTTTTTTTTCATAGTCTTGGCTACTTTCTGGTAGGATATGGTATAAATTAGGTATAAACAGTTCATGAGAGGAATTTCCCTTCTTTGTCATCTCATCATCATCTTCATTTTTGTGCCTACTCTCTCACAAACAAGTGATCTAACCTATGGTCAAGATTGTTCCTGGTATTTCACCATTGCAAAAGTATGCTTCGCAAAGCATGATTAAGCTCTGGATAGTCTGTCTTCTGGCAGGTGGAACTAAAGGCATCAGGAGTAACTAAGGGTTGTGTGACCTGTTTAAAATCGAAAATATCTCTCATCTATATGTTATCTATGTACATGCAAATATTTAGACACTTGAGATACTGCCATTCAGCCTCTGGCATGAAGAGGCTGGACTTCAACTGTAAATTTTAGCTGTGTGATTTTATAAAGGAAAAATCAAACAAGGGATCTAAATTAAACTGAAAGCTTTGTTAAAATTAATCTACTCATTTCTGAGGATCAGTAAATTGAACAGGTATATTGTTATATCTATGACACCTGCAGCATCTTTTTGGTATGAGAGCAACATTAAGAAAGTTTGAGCATTTCCTTTCTTTCAAATGCTTCCTCAAACCACCCTTCTTTCAGGGTGCTTTTATGCACGTGCAGTGTTACATGAGGCTACTACATAACATTGCCATGTGCTTCTTTTCCTCAGTTTGGGCTCAGCTCTTAGAGTGGGCTCTGTAGGACAGTGATACCATCTCTATTATCCACTCTTGTAGAATGGTGTGAATAAATAACTCTGTTTCTTCATCCTTCTAGTAACTCATCCAGTCTTGCCTTTGTAAAAGTGCCTATGTGCTTCAGTTATCATATTCTTTCATCTCTGAAAAATATCTTACCAGACTTTGTGACCTTAAACTTCTGTGCCACATTTGAAACTTAGCTGTTATGTTCTGTTTACCACCCTTCTAAGGCTACCTCTGAGAAACCATCATTTTCATAAATTAATGGTTCTTATTCACTTTGGTGAGTCACATAAGGGATCCATAGGATTCCCATTTGCCATTCATATCTGAAAGTGGCCTTTATGGGGATATCTTCTTTTTCTTTCAATGACTTGCTTTTATCAGTTTTACTCCTCCAGCTTTTGTTTAACTTGAAGGAAGCAGGTGTTTTCCTGTCATCTTTGCGTCTCAGAATTCCAAATGGAAAATTTTATTGGAGGATACTGTTGCCAGTGCTGGTAGTTTAACCAGTATGTGTCACTAGCACATAAAAACCTGAAAAACTGTATTGGGCAGACTAACCAGTGGCATAAACCACCTTGCCCAAGCTGAAAGTGTCAAAGCTAAATAGTGAACAGCATGAATCATGGGAAGTGCATTTTCAGGCTTTATCTGTCAAGTAACTGACAGTGACTTTGAACCCAAGACCATGGGTAAGGGTAAGCCTATGAAAGTCTGCCCAAGCACAGTCTACTTCATGTTCCCCATCCCCAGAGTACAGTGTTGAGTTAATGGAGGGAACTGGGTCATCAGATTTTGTAGAGGGGATTTGCTTTGAAAAGGGTGGGAATCTGTGGAGGTGGCTACCATTGTGAAAGTCCACTTTTGATAACATCTTAGGTTTTACTTTCCATAACACACACATAATCTTGAAACACAATTAGCACCTGCTGTACACTATTGCTGTACACTATTGCTGTACACTATTGCATACAACTGTTCAGCAGGAATAACTTTCAAAAGAAATAATTCCATTTTGCCTTTTAAAGATGCAGGTAGCTTTCTCATTTTCTTTTTGTCTTAAACCTTTCCCAGTGAGATAGCATATATTATTTAGTTGTATCCTTGTTTCTCAGGTCAAACCAAACTGTAATCAGCACAAAAATCAAAGCAAGTAGAGGATGAGGAAAATCTAATGTTTATGTATAGGGCAAACATAGAAGGTATCTGTGTACACAGTGTATTAACAAAAGACATCTAGTGTATCACTTTTCATTCACCACATCATGATGCTAGTCTGAATCAAGGACAACACAAGACATTTTAAGGGTGACAATAACCCGACTTGATGCTGCTAAGGTTGTATTTACTGTAGACCAGTGTAATTACCACCTTTCTTATGTATCCTGAGATGTAGCAGCTTGTGCCAGAGGAAGCTCCCTTGAATCAAATTTCCTTCTATGTTCTTTATGCTTATTGGGGTGGTTGCTGTGACCAGCTGGAACACTAGTGGACAAATTCCATCGCAGCAGAGCATAGCTGTTTCCTCCAGTGGAGAGAAGTCACATAATTGGTGCAGTTTAGATTATGTCCAAGGACTGGCCCACACTGGAGAAATCTTCTGATATGATCAAATAATTGCATAATTTGTTGAATAAATACCCATTTTACTTTAAACCTGGGAAAATGCAAGCTGCTATGCTTTATCTGCCCTACTCAATGCATATCACTGTCACAAACCTCCTGCTGTCAGTACTGATGTGTATTGTATAGCTTCTGCAACACCTCACCTACCACCTACAATATTGCCATTATCATTAAAGTAATTCAAAACCAGAGTTTGTTTTGCAAATCCTTGTCATACAGGTTTGGTTTTGCAAACCGAGCCCCCATAGAGTCTAATTTGTATTCCAGGATTTGTAGGCAATGGCAATACGCAATATCATCTGCATTCACTGTTAGGATTAGTAAATAATAAATAGAAATCAGTCACTTTCAGAATGTATCATTCTTCACCATCACAAAATCAATGAAAATAGGTCCAAAATGTGCTGTTCCTTTCTGGTTCATCTAACAGATACTTGAACAGAATAATCTATAGTGAGTCAGTTTTTAAAAACCAGAAAACATATGATGCAACCCCAAATAGCAATTTAACTCCACCCCGTAGTGTCAGATTTAATCCTGGAAGAATCGGGGACAATTTTCTCATGCATTAAAATGCATGCCTCACAAAGCACAAACTGCCTGTTTCTCCTGCTTTCACAAACCTCTTTCTAATTCGGGTTGTGACCATAGTGTGGTTGGCTTCAAGCTTTCATTTTAGACTTCATCTTCTCTTTGTGTGCCCATAGCCCTAAGGCAACAAGTAACATCTGCAGGGAACACTTGGGCAGCTGACTGTGCTACAACCCTCAGTTGTAGGTGAGTGCTGTAAAAGACTAACTGGGTTCAAAATGTATAGAACTAACCATAGAAATATACCCTTAGACCTACTGGGCTTACAAGGGAAGACACATCCTCACACACACCTCCAATAAGCAGCTCAGCTCTGAAACACTGTGTGGTTTTGTATTTCACAGAGCGTGGTTACTAAGCAGTGGCTGCATACAGAGCCAGCACATATCCTTGTGCATCTTGGGATCTACAAATGCAAAAAAGTAGTCATCCTCAAAGAACTTCATGCAGAGTTGCTCACATCTACTGGAGGTTCTGCAGCGCCAAATTTTCTGTGTCATTTAACCTAAATTATCAGAGCACAGAGGCAGAAACCACACAACTCAGTGAGCATCCAGTGCAATAAACACAGTGAGTGCAGAGACAATCTGGAAGCTCTGACAGAGTCTAGTAGAACCCAGGCAGGTTCTATGCAAAACGTCCATGTAATCCAGGATTTTTGCAGGAGCCACATGATCCTCTTTTTCTCCCTGGCTAGTGGAGAGTTACCTGCCTGTATGTTTTCTTCAAATTTTGTTTCCAAGTGAATGCCATTCTTACTTTGGGCATTTAATGAGAAAGAATAATGAAAACACTACCTTGCTGTAACCAGCTGAGTTAGTGCTCTTGCTGAACTTATACTGCTGACGTTTTTATTTTTTTAATGAGCTTTCCTCCATGATGAAGGTAAGATCATCTTCCTGACTTACCATTCTTTTTGAGACCCTCTAGCTAAGTTTCTGCTTTCCTCCATTCATCTGCTCTTTGTGCACAGATTCCTTGTTCCCATCAACTGTAATTCACTTTGCCAATATTATTGTGACATCAATTTATGCCACACAAGTGAGGTGAAATACTCGCTTCTCTATTTTTATTCTTCTGTTCCCTGCTTACTACCTTATTCATAGGGGAAATGCTTTGTCAGAATCCACAGGCCACTCTCTTTTCTTCCCCACAGATCATCCTGTAAGAATTCCTTCTGCCTTGGTACCTGCAATGCACACCCAGGCAACCAAAGACTAGAGAGCTGGCAAGTTGAGATGATTCATTACTCTTCAAAGTTATTTGTTATCTCAGTCTCTTAACGACACTCTTTTTTTTGTTGCTTTTTGTGTTCTATCATCTTCCTTTGTCAGTTGGGTGGGAAAGGTACTGCTTTAGCTGGGTAGTTGGAGCACTTGTATTTATTTGGAGACTCCAGGCACTAATATTAGATAAGTAACATCTGATAAAGAAGGTTCTCTAGTGTTGCCTTATCATTTGTGTTTGACTGCTGAAAGGGAGGAAAGAGGAGAGTAATGATTAAATATGGAGAGTGGCAGAGCTTTTAACATCCAAAATAAAAAAAGACAGAGAACACTTTTCTTTGTATCTATATAAAAATCATAATTACAGATTTTGCACACATACATAGGCACCCAAGAAAAAAATGGAAGAATTTTGTTGTTGTGGGGTTTTGTTTTCATGTCCAGAGAGAATTCAAGAGTACCTGAGATGTTTGCCCCATATTTCCTATAAAAAGGAGGTATTTTTATCCTCGCTGGGGATGGGGAAGGCAAAAAATTGCTTTTCAGAAACAACTATGCCAAAAGTTGTTGTTACAAAAAAAGGACACTTTTTTTCCCCAAGTATTTGTTAGCATTAGTTATACCTGGTTTCCATCCATACCTTTTCTTGCATTATCCCATATGCACAAGATACAAACAAAAAACCTTCATTAGAACTTAATATCATATAGCTTAACGACACATTTCTAGCATGTTCTTTTGTACATTTTTTTGTCTTTTCAAATAATAATTCCCACAGTTTACTGAGATTTAAGATTCCCTGTGCTTATTCCTGCAGGCACCCTAGACAAACATGTAGAGCTAGAGAAACTTGTGGCCAAGTTCCTTGGTGTGGAAGATGCTATGGTGTTTGGCATGGGATTTGCAACTAACTCAATGAATATTCCAGCCCTTGTTGGGAAGGTGAGTACTTCCTAAAGGAACACATAGAGCAATTATTTATTAATTGTCTTAACAACTGTTGCAGTATTCTGGGCACCCATTAACAGGAAAGGCTTGATGGAGCAACAAAGCTTGATATCAAGAATGCATGTGTCATGAGGCTGATGACCTTGTGACCTTAAATATGCTCCTTCATCATTTTTTCTAGCTGTGAGTGTTGCTGTCACACATACCTAACATCTCTTTAGGATAAGGGATATGGTTATTTAGCTTCGCTTAACAGAGTTGCTTCTCCCTAAAATGTAAGCAAATTTTGCATCCTGTATCTCAGGTGTTGTGGGATGAAGTGTGTGGGCTACTTGCAGAGATATTGCTGAGCTGCCTGTGGTGAAAGATGATGATTAAGTCGGTTTTTTACATTTTAAGAAAAGAGAAAGCACAGTGTTGAGCATTCTGGATGAACAGATATCCATCCAGCCCTGCAAAGAAAGCTGACAAGTCTAAAGTTGTGACCATATGACAAAAAATGGGTTCTTATTTGGTGTTGAAGGGACTTCATCTCCAGTTTGAGGTACCTAACACAAAGACATGAAAATCCATCATCCTGTCAATCACTGCTCCTGACATAAGAAGCAGATACACAGTACTGTTAGCTGGGAAAAGGGGTATTTCCTCTTTAGTTCATGCTAGGGTGAAACAGTATTTCCCACTTGGTGGAGATGGAATGAACTTGCTATGTGGTGTACAATCAAGATTTCTTCTGAAGCACCAGCCTAGAGGTCAAGTCACTTCTTCACTCAGCACTGAAGGTGAATTCAGCTTTTGCAAGTGATTTCAAAAATACACGTACACAAGTGTTGGGCAGGGAGAATTGCTTCAGCTTCCCATGTAGAGACTCAGGCCTCTGTCAGAGGTGGATATTTAGATAAGTAGCACAAAGATATTACTATATGTATTACATATAGCTATAACAAGCCTGTATATAATATTATATAGTATTTTAATATATGTATTACAGATATTATGTAATTGCCCTGTGTTGGGGAGATTTATTCCTAAATTTTCCTGTCTGAGTCTAGCAGCCACATTTTCTTGTCAAGATGTATATACTCTTACTGTTAGTTCTGCATGCTAGTCTTTCAGCAGATTTGTGTGAGGATCTCTCAACCTAGGCATAATCTGTGTTTCCAAAATAAGTATTTATTTAATGTTGTATTGCCCTTTGGGTAATGAAACCACAGCACGAGATGTGGAATTGAAAGCAGACTGAAATTATGGTTCCAGTTTGAATTTCAACTGCCAATCCTGATTCCTGTTAATATCATATACAAAGTTATATCTCCTGCATTTCTATTTTAATTTGTATAAAGAAAATTAGTTTTTCAACTGAGTTAATTAATGAAAAAATATACTGCAGGTGAACTGTATATGCATTTACCAGAGAAAGACCCTGCCTGGTGCCTAGGCTCCACTCACATCATAATGGAAGTGGGCTTTAGGAGGCACCAGTCTGTCCTAATCTCATTTCTGCAGCCCGGTGCTGATGTTAGTCCAGCCTCAGTATTACTTCTCCTTACGTTACTGTCATGCAGTCTTTATATATGGGGTGGGACTGCATCTTCCTTGCAACACAAAATAGACTATAGACAGGTGCTGGAAGAAGCAACATCACTTGGTTTTACTATAACACAGTCAATGTCTATTAGGGTTATTCCCTACTTTCTAGTTATAGGAAATATGTGGTCCCTTTGCACTGCCTGGGGATGCCTGAGAATCTGATCCCACAGTTTCTGCCTGCCTTTGCAGTGGGTCCTGGCACCCTCAGCAAAGTGGCAGAAAACCCACTTCATGCTTCATACGTTCAGCTTAATTGGTGCAATGCTGTATCACAGACATGTGTATGCTGACACACACATGCACACGTGTCAATAGCCCCCCAATTCGTGCAGATGCTTATTGTACTCCTTCTCCACAGGGCTGCCTCATTTTAAGTGATGAGTTGAACCACACTTCTCTCGTTCTTGGTGCGAGGCTTTCAGGTGCTACTATTAGAATCTTCAAGCATAATAGTGAGTATTGAAGTTGGAAATATTTAGAGACAGAGTTGTTCACACCTCAAAGGCAAGAATGCTTCCTTTCAATCCTTTCTTTTCTATCAGTTCCTAGATAATGCTTTTTTCTAGGCAGAAGGATTAACTGCTCAATATTATGAGTGATTTCTGATGGGGAAAAATTAATAGTGTAATATTATAATTGTTATTGTGTATGATTTGGGTCATCAGCTTGGACTTAATTTCAAAATCTGGAGTTGTTCTGTTTGTTTGACATGCTGATTGATTGTGTGCTGTCATAAAGGTTTTATTGTTATTGTCACCATAGCCAAAACAGTATGAACATATTTTCCAGGTTCTGTTTCTAGCAAGTTCAGTGCAACCAGAGTTACATTAATGTAGCATTACTTTGAAATGCTTACCCTGAATTCCCAGGTATCTGTGCCAAAGATGCAGATGGTTTTATCAAGACCATCATCCCAAGTATTCTCTGAAGTATTATGTTAGTATAGAAATCACATATTAACTTTGCAATCATTATCTTCTGAAACACTCATGTTTTTTAACTTTTATTTAGTTAATGCTGCTGTGGTTGCTGTCAGAAACATTGTGATTTGCCTTGCTGACAAGAGCTTGTTCTTTTCCTTTATTCCCTATTGCAGTTCCCCTTTCCATCCCCACTGTTTACAGCAGGCAGTAATTGCAACAGAGGTTAGGAAGCTAGAAAAGTGGTGAGGAATGAGAAAAGAGGTCTGATCAGCTTTGTTAATAACGAATGCACAACACTTTTTATTGTGTTGTGTTCAGCCCTGAGGTGAGCAAAAATTAATTATGCATATGCTGTCAAAGGCCTAAGGATCTGTTGGAATGAAAAGCACACTATAATTATAATATAAGGTGTTGTTATAATTAATATATATTCATAAGTTGGGCAAGAAGCAATTTCTGACGATCATTCAAGAATTAAAGATCATCTGAACCCAAATATCCTAATGTTTTTAGAGAAGTGATTAATCTTAGATTAGCCTGTAGCATACCCCAGCTTGGTTCACTTCTATACATCTGGATATGCTAGGCACGGTTGCTACTCCAGTCTTTTCTCAAGTCTTCTTTAGTTTGTTCAGTACCTTATCCCATTCAAACTCAAGTTTGCATCACATCTTATGGGATGACCTCTTACTACCCAAATCTGAATCTTCTCAGCCTCTCCACCCATCTATGGCTTGTGCAGCCCAGTTGGGTTGTCTTGCTTCCCACAGCATTTCAAAGGACATTCCAGTTTGAGGAGTGTATATCTCTCAACTGCTAGGGAAGCAGTGAAGGCATCACTTCGAGCTGTTACTCTTCCTTTAAGGAATTCAGTCTCTAGCCATCCCCCAGTATTTCACTCCTCTCCCAAGAATTGTAGAATCATAGCTGATACTAACCAGCCTCTACTTGTCCTTATGAGAAATTAAAGCCAGTGTTCTTTTATGAATAATGTATGAACCTAAAAATAGTAGTCAATTCTTCAAAAAGCACTCTTCCACCACAGTCCCTTTAAGCGTCTCAGGAACATCAGTGGAAGCCCATCTTGGTTGCTTTGGAAAACCTCATTGCTTTCTAGATTACAGATCCAATTTGCCAAAGTCAGTCTTTACGCCATTTCTGAGACATCTCCTTAACCTATTTTCAAAATGAAACTTATGTGAATACAGTTTGGAATTGGAGTGTCAGCTTTTGTCATTACAGTTTTGTAGGCCCCGAGTCTTAAAAAGTTGTGTGTAGGGAGCGCTTCACACAAAGCATTCATGCTTTCTCTCTGGCCCACCCTGAGACTCTCTGTACCTTATTTCCATGGTTACAAAGTTATTTCTTTTGAATGTTTCCGTAATCATACCCATGGAGTTACACATCACCAACAGCTTTTAAAATCATGTGTGCAGAAATGTATTTATATGCCTTTTGCTTTGGAGAAAATAGGATGCATATTGGGGGAGGATAGCAGTGGAAAGTGTAATCTTTCATAGGCACTCTGTGTGCACTTTCACCCAAACTGAAGTACACAGTATTGCTCCCTGTGGATCTGTCAGTGAGTACTGTGACAGAAGTCAGTACACTGAATTAATTGAGGACACACGTAACCAAAACTTCCAGCTTACGTTGGGAGGGTTCTTTTCAGCTTGGCAGGTAATTCTTGCTAATGGGTGGGTATATCGCATATAAACAGGCATGCACAGGCATGCACGGGCATGCCCGGGCTGTCGGAGTGTGTTAGTGCT
Source organism: Porphyrio hochstetteri (assembly GCA_020800305.1). Lineage (NCBI taxonomy): Eukaryota > Metazoa > Chordata > Aves > Gruiformes > Rallidae > Porphyrio > Porphyrio hochstetteri. Next base: position 8,572,533 of record CM036907.1, read on the forward strand.
GTCATTGTCATGCTTATGAACAAGGGAATTAAGGCATTAGCCATGTGATAGTGCCTGATGCAAAAGAAAGGTTCCTTATGCTGTATTGGCCCTGCGGATGAGTAGGAAACTTTACACCTTGGATTACAGTTTGAAGATCTTTAATACACATTAATTTCAGTATCAGGTAGTAATTCTTTTGTCTGTCTTAAATCCTCCTCTGTACACCTGTCAAAAAAGGCAATGAGGCAACAGCCTTCACCTCTTCCTTCAGAGGGCAGGGGATTGATGTATGTCATGTCATACGAAGAAATCAATGACCCTTTAAAGAACTTGGCCCTGGGCACCAACCAGAGGATGATGTTGTGTCAAAGACTGGGCTAGGGCCTTTTGATGAGCAGTTGGAACGATTCTCTAGCAAGGTGGAGAAACAAAGAATACATCTGAGTCTTATCCCAAAAAAAAACAACTAGAGCTTTAATGTTCAATTCATTCTTACTTCTAGGTATAGAGAGAAGTTGTGTGCTGGCAAGAATTGGCTCATCTCCTTTGGAGCTGTGCTGAGTTACACATGCCTAACTGTTTGACCCAGTATTGATCTACCGTAAAGACAACAGATAAGATGCCAGGCAGGAGCATCACTGCTGCCTGAGGCATGCTTTCTGTGCAGGAGAATCTAAGTAAGCTCAAATCAGGCATCAGATTTTGAATTTACATTTTTACAATTAAAAAACAGCTTGAGAAAACAGACTTCCTTTGATGCTCCTTGTTGCTTACATCAGTCTCTTTTGAAATGCTGTGTAACACCCTTGATAAAACTGCCCAGAACATATTTACTTTGTCTCCAACTTCATTGGTTGCACACATATAGAAGAGGTACTGGGAGAAGGGTGAGGGTGATGTTTGTTGCAGTTACTATAAATGGTTATCAAAATGAGGAGGAATAATTATGTAACAATGTAGTGAAGCAATGATGTATTTTCTGAACCAGTCACTTCCTGTATATTATACACAAGATATGCACAGGCATGTTCTAGTAATTCCCCTTTCTAAAGATCTTGGCATTGTAAATGTCTCTCCCCTTCCTTTTTTCCCCTTGATATGGAAAAATTGTTTTCAAAAGAAAAATTACAAGAAACTTTGTTCTGTGATTAAAATATTTCACAGAAAAGAGAGAAAAAACTGACATTTAAAGTTGCTACTGAAGCACATTCATCTTTCAAAAGTTGTGCTGTAGTTAAATCTACAAAACTGTGGTATTTTATTTCAAAGCATATAATCTGTAATACTCGATCTGTTTGTGTCGTGTTTTTGTCTCAGCCCGCAGCTAAACACCAGCCAGTTCCTCACATTCTTCTCCCCCTTGACAGGATGGAGAATCAAAAGAGTAAAAGTGAGAAAACTCACAGGTCAAAGCAAAGGTAACAACTAAGGAAAGCAAAAGCCACACACATAAGCAAAGCAAACCAAAGATTTCCTTCCCCGTTTCCCATGGGCAGGCAGGTGCTGAGCCATCCCCAGGAAAGCAGGGCTCCATCACATGTAACAGTTACTTGGGAAGACAAACGCCATCGTTCTGAACACCCTCCCCCTTCTTCTCCCAGCTTTACAAGCTGAGCATGACACTGTGTGGTATGGAATATCCCTTTGGGTAGTTGGGGTCAGCTGTCCCAGCTGCATCCTCCCCAGATTATTGTGCACTCACTGGTGGAGTGGTGTAGTCCCAGCACAAAAGGCCTCATCTCTGGGTAAGCACTACTCAGCAGTAACAAAAACATCTCTATATTAGCAACACTGTTTCCAGTACAAACCTAAACCATGGCCTCATGCTAGCTGCTATGAAGAACACTAACTCTATCCCAGCCAGAGCCAACACAATTTGTCATTACTTACAAGTAAATAATTATGCTTATTTCACTAATAAGCCAAAAAGTAATTTCTGCCTATGACCTTAATTATGCATAATATAATTCTTATTCTTAAAATAGTGAGATTTTATTTCAGGAAGTGGGTGGTTAGCTGGGCCTTACATTTTTCACCAAATAATCTGAATAGTTCTTCTAGAAGATATGAAATCGTTAGGCCTCTGAGCTTTTCCTGAGTAGAATGTAAGGCATATGGATGTTTCTCCTTTTTGACAACAACATTGCACAGATGTATAAGAAGCTTTTCGGGCCTTAAGGTGAATAATAGAACAGAAATGTGCTGTGGTGCTGTAAGTCTATTTTTATTTGGACATAGGAATGTGCCCTGCATCCTGCCTACAATCCCTTCCTTGTAAACAGACAGGAATTTACAAGCTTGGGCTGAGAGAAATGCACAAGCACATACCTACAGATCACCTCTGTGAGAGAAATTTTGGATCATTTCTCTTCCATTTCAGCTCTATAACTAAAAAACATTGAACAGGGTAATTCCCTTCCTGTGGGCTCTCATTAGCACCATTGCCAGTCTTCACCCTGACAAGGTCACACCAGTATGCCACTTGTGAACTTTTGTGGATGCCAGCAGGAAATCTCAGCTCCCTGGAGCCCCTGCTGTGAGGAAAAGGTGTAGATGATTTTATTTATTTAAGGGAGTAGATGATTTGGTTTATTTATCTATTTATTACATTTTAGGACCAGGAAAGTCCTACATTTATATAGTAGCATTTTTAGTGGGCTGAAATTCTTCTGATCTGCACATAAAGCATCTTTTTGTCTCACCTGCTGTAGAGTGGACACCATTCAAGTCACCATGTCCCAGACTGTGATTTGTTTGGGAAGCTAGGAAAGAGCTGCATTCTTACAGATGTAATGCAGCCAGTGGCACATTCCAACATGTATGCAGTGGAAGGAAGGTGGGATGCTAAAACATCTCCCTACCTCTGTGGCAGTAGTGGCCTGCCATTGGTTAGCTTTGTGCCAGAAGGTGTTTAATGTTACCCTTAGCAGACCTGGGCTCCAGGGAGCCTCTCCCAGCCTAACTAGATGACCAGCATGGAGATCCTTCTGCTATATGGGGGCTACACTCTTGGATGTTTTTATTGCCTGGCCCCGGGAGAGGCTGACGTATCACTTTCTCTTTTTTTATTGCTAAGACAATCTTTCATTAATATCATACATTTTATAAGCATTTTTTCACAACCTCTGACCTTTATCTTGGTTAAATATTAGCCAAAAATCCCTTAGCCCATCCAATAAAACTTGAAAAGCAAAACCAAACAGCTAACCATTCATCAGCTTGTGATTTTATCAAGGGTTTTCTCTCACAGCAATTCTGGGTCTTACATAGTGATCCGGTGCAGCATTTCATACTTATATTTTATACTTATACATTTTATACTGGCATGAGGTGAGAGACTATCTTGGTTCATTTAGTGGATAGATGAGTTGTGTTACTGACTAACTACACCCAAGTGAATTTGTTTCATATTCACCCATATAAGAAGGTGCTGTACCAGGCTTGGGATTTGTTTATTCTTTTTAGTTCCACTCCATTGTTCCCCTGTAGCATCAAGCAGCTCAATCGCAATGGTATTTTTAGGTTTAGATTTGCAATTGCATCAGCTGTCTGTGGGAATGTCATGACTACACACAGAAGTGAGACCACATGGAAGAAAAATTACCAGTTTTCTTCATTGCAAGGGCACTTCAACGTGCAATCGGAACTAGCGATACTATGAGGAGGGCAGACAGTTGGAAGGCAGAACCAAGCACCTTGGTTAGATATATCTGGCCTCTAATCTGGTGTGTGAACCCACATCTAAGATGAGGATGAAAGTTGTATGTTCCTAGCTCCTCCTTACGCACCTTCTCAGAGGATTGTGAAAGTAGTAAGGGATTTTTTTGGTTTCTCACAAACCAGGTGGTTGATGACAGAAGTGTGTCATGCAGGTGTGAGCTGTTGAGGTTTCCATACAAAATATAGTTACCTGCTTGGACAACAGCTGTGAATTTATGTTAATCCAACTCTGGCTTTTCTCAGTCTGCTTAGTTAAATTAATGCTTTGGAGCTCAGATACGCGTGCTGTGAGGACACCTTAAAGAGGAAACACAGCTACCTAGAGGGATTGTAGTTAACTCTAAAAAGGATTTCAGGCAGAAGGCCCTCACCTTTCAGTGCAAATATATTCTCTAGGGAAAAATAAGGAAATAAGATAAAAAAGAAGTGGAAAACTATAAGTGCAGGTCTTTAAGCAAGCAAGCAAATAAAATTGGGAGGAAATGAGAGGTAAATGAACAGGTAAGAATTGGAAAAAAAAAATCTCTTTGGTTGCAAAACCCAAAGAGTTTGCAGTGGCTTAATACAAGATGGTTCCTAAATTTATTCATTTTTTTCCCAAAGCTGTACATGGCCCTTGAATTTAAAAAGGGAGGGCAGTGTTATAGCTACTACAGAGCAGGATGAGAAGCACATAATCCACTCAGGATTTGTCCTCTTTAAAGCCTCTGGCCACTATCACAGACAAGACTATTGCACCAGATAGGTGGACCACAGCCTAAGCCAGTTTGGCGTGTATTTCCCTGTGACACATACAGACGCTGCCACAGAGAGGAGACTGGTATATCCTGCTCCTAGCATGCTGTGTCTGCATTTGCCCTCTCTGATTTGAGAAAGCCATGTCTGACTTGCCAAGCGTGAGGAGGAAGCTTTCCTGAGCCAGGGCTCTTTACTTTCACAGAGATACAGGTTTATTGAAGGGCAGAGAGAGGGATCTCAGAGTGTTACTGCAGCTGCAGTAATCACCACTCCCACCACCCTGTTCCAAATTAAGCTATTCAAAGGTTTGATTTCAGGGAAATCACTATAAAATGCTTTTGCTTTTCAGAGCTGTGCAAGTAGTCAGGGACTTCTCAAAGAGTTTTCAACAGAATGCAAATCACCTTCTGCAGTCCTACAATGATCGTTCATATCCACAAAATCCCTGTGGTGATTTCCTTTTGTTGCTTTAGGAATCTGCAAGGAAGGGACAGCATTGGAGCTAATTACTTGAGTTGCCCACAGAAGGACAGTGACCAGAAAAGGTACCAATGGAGGGAGAGTAAGAGAGGAGGTGGCAGATGCTGCAGCAGGGTAGAGGTGGTGGCATCTCAAGGAAGTGGAGAAGGGACAGTGTCTGTAGGAACTTGTATAAGAGGGCAAAATGGGAGAAACTGAAAACGAGAGTGGCAAACACAAGGCAAAGGAAGAAAGAGGAATGTGATAAGGGCAGTAGTAGCCTGTTTATTTTAATTGAAAAGGATTCAGCTGGCATCATGCAGGAGATTTCCAGCCCACGCAGAGGAACAGTGATGACATCTCCAGCGTTGCAATGTAAGGATGAGGGGTGGAGACGCCATGTCTCCCTGTAAGCAGGCACTGAGTGTGCCTGGGAGAGGGCAGGGGCTCCTCCAGGAGCCTGGAGTCCCACCTGCACTGGAGACAGCATGACACATGTCTGCCTGCCCAGGTCCAGGCTCACTTCGACACACTGGCAGTTTGTGGTGTTTGTATTTCTGTTGAAGTAGCTGGGGATCCTCTGGAGGATCCCAAACAAGGATTAGATAATGCAAGTCTGTATTAAACAGTAAAAAACCCTAACTAATCCACTGTTCCCATTTAGGAACCTTTATCTAGACAGTATCTGTTTAGGCTAAATTTGGCTGTGCTTTGATTAATCAATCAAGAGAAATTCTTAACACAATCTCCTGGGCTGGTGAAATGTTGTTAGCCATTACTGCTGGAAAGCCTGGGCTGGTGATGGTCAAACAAGGAAGGACAGTTATTTTCCCCATAACTGGTTATTCAAGATGGACTCGTGCAACTCATCATCTCAGTGTCCCAGTGTTTCATGGTCTAAGTATATTTAATGGGCAAATAATTTGATATCCGAAAAGTCACCTGCACTTGCACTGTTGTTTTTCCTGGCATTCAGTATATCCCTCTATCTGGAAAGGCTGAGGAAAAAGTGCATAGAGAACACTGCATCTTCACTTTGAAGTGAAGAAGCCTTTTGGGGGGAAGATTAACAGTTTTTCTTTTCCTCCCAATTTTCCCTTTCCAAATGAGGCACTACAAGCACAGAGTAAAAAGTAAAGTTCATTTACACCTGAACAAATGGTGTTGACTGTTACAGGCCTAAGAAAGGGTCACATATACATGTTTTTCAGCATAGGACATGACACCCAAAGTGAGATAGCTCTGATCCTGCAAAAGACACGTTCTTTGCCTGTACTCCAGCCAGGGCTACATCATGTAAAGTCAGGTGAGTTCATCCCTCAGAGCAGTTCCTCCCTATCATAGAATGGTGAGGGTTGGAAGGCACCTTAAAGATCATGAAGTTCAAACCCCCTGCCATGGGCAGGGACACCTCTCCCTAGACCAGGTTGCCTCAAGGCCCCATCCAACCTGGCCTTGAACACCTCTAGGGAGGGGGCATCTACTACCTCCCTGAGTAACCTGTGCCAGTGCCTCACCACCCTCAGAATGAAGAATTTCTTCCTAATATCCAATCTAAATCTACCCCTTTCCAATTTAAAACCATTTTCCCCTCATCCTGTCACTGCATGCCCTTCTAAAAAGTCCCCAGCTTTCTTGTAGCCCCCTTCAGGTACTGCAAGGCTGCTATAAGGTCTCCCTGGAGCCTTCTCTTCTCACAGACAACTGAGCTCATACAGCACAGCGCTCTCAATCACAGGGCATGGAAAATTCAAGCATGGGTAACGATTCTGGCACACAAAACCCCAGCCATTCTCCGCAAGGCAAAAGAATTATTACCAAAAAATGGATTTTAGGTGACCTACATGAAGTTGATCACCTTCCAAATCAGAGGGAGAAAAGGCAGATTTCACAGCTACACCCAGGCATGATCCTGTAGCACGTTCCCCTTTTACCAGAGGAATATGGCACTCAACTGAAATGCCACGTACTTGAGCACAACAGTGATCAATGCCTAATTTTTCTGGACCGTAAGAACCTGAGAGATTAGCTCCTTGAGAGACCTTTGAGGGGCAACGTAAAGCACCATACAAGTATACCATAACTCAAGGGTCCTTAAAAGCCCTTATGAACTTCAGTAAACACAACCTCTTGACCCAACTTCAGAGAGCGGCCTCCAAAGGAGTGTTTATTGTCCATGGCTTCTCAAACACTTAAGTGAAAAATGAGGTCATCCAAATACTCATACTATGGAAGAAGCTGCCCGTTTCTTCATCTGCTTTTGGAACAGCTCCTTAATCAAGGCAATTGTTCTGTAAGCAGAGATGACAGAATTTATTTTGGACCGCAATTTTTAAATTCAAGGGATTAACAAGTAAAAATAAAACTCAGAGTAACACCTGCTCTGTCCAACCCCAACTCTCTCAGCCTGTCTTCATAGGAGAGGTGGTCTAGCCTTCTAATCATCGTCGTGGCCTCCTCTGAACCCTCTGATGAGGATTGCTCCAACCCCGGTGCAAGACCTTGTACTTGTTCTTGTTGAATCTCATGAGGTTCATGTGGGCCCGCTTCTCCAGGCCCCTCTGGATGACATCCCATTCTTCTGGCATGTCATCTGCACCACTCAGCTTGGTATCATCTGCAAACTTGCTGAGGGTGCACTCAACTTTGTAGTCAATGTCACTGATGAGGATATTAAATAATACCGGCCCCAGTACAGACCCCTGAGGGACACCACTTATCACTGCAGTCCACACTAGTTTGGACAGAGGAATTTTTCATCTCTGCATTTTTTAAACAGCCTTACTGAACCATTCTATACATTTCACTCCTCTATGCCCCCTCCTCTTTCCTTTATTTCTCTTCATGGGTATCTATGTTAAAACAACTGAATCTTCAAACCATGCTTTTTATCTTGGAGGGCAGGGCACGCTGCCTTTCCTGAAGTCTAGAACCACTCTTGACTGGCATGTAGACAGAATACTGAATTGGAAGGTCCTGTGTGATTCAGAGGAGGGTTTCAAAGGTCCCAAAAAGATTTAGATTACAATGACATTGGTAGAGAAATAATTCAGTGGAGAAAAGGAGGCACACAAATTTTACTTTGAGTGACTGAATGAGCTTTGTGTCACCCTGGGGAGCCCTTCAATGCTCAGAACTCAAAAGGACTTCTGAATATTATCTACTTAAAAGCGAAAGCGAGCAGCTCTCTTCTATGAAATACGCACGTACTGCAACTGCTCAGCTGGGTTACAAATTCCTCTCCTAAAGCTCCAAGGAACTTTTATTTCCTTGATTGCCATCTAGTGGACACTCTACTCTCTGCATTGCCTGGTTCATTCTAGCACTTCCATCTCCAAGCTCACTAAATTATAACAAGGCCTTGCTAGGTCTAGAGATGACACGGTAAGGTGCAGAGTGGCACGCGTGTTTCTGAGGTCAGTAAATGGTATTGGCAAGAGGTGAGGTACCAGTATGAGGGTTCATGGCATAACCTGGCAATCTCTCAGGTTGCAAGTTATTGATGATGGAAAGTTACTGTGCACATGTCCCGGTTCCAGTCAGGTAGAAAGCAAGCTACAGTAGCCAAGCTATATAACTAAGGTGTATTTTCTGTGGTTGGGATGACTGTATTTTAAAGATTAGCCTTGCCCTGTTTCAGAAGGTTATAATTACTGCATTAACATGTGATGCAGAAACAGTGAGGTTATGTCATGAAGAAATGTCATTGATTTTCTCAACTCACAATTTCAGCTCCTTTGTAGTGTTCCTTGAGTATTATGTCTCTGTAAGATGTTCTTTGAAAAAAATTTGACATGTCAATCCAGATGCCTGAAAAGTACCAGAAAAATTCATTTTGGGAGTGTTCATTCATGTGCAGACACCTGAATGCTGCTTAGATTTCAACTCTGCATTGAAAGTCACATTTGGTCTTACCCTTATTTCTATGATGCTTTTTCTTGCTTCTTCCATGTTTTTCAAAACTTCAGCAGCTTTTCTTCAGGAATTTTCATTAGATTATCCCCACTCATCCCTAACACCTAAGTTTCTAATCTTGTTCCAAGCCTCCTTACATTGAAGTCCTGCCAGTGCCAAGTGTTTTGGCACCAAGTGTGTGTATCCATGCCATGTGCTTGTATCCCCTTGTCCTCTCCTTTCTCATCAGCAATCTTTCACTCTCTCTCCTGCTTGAGGACAAGATTTCTCTTGCTGATATGCTGACATGCTTCACGCAGCCTGATCCAAACCTTTGCTGAAGGAGCACGTGTTATTCATGAAACCGTGGTGATGTTGGAAAGCAACCAAAAATTCACTATTAGAAGCCTTGAGACATGACTGTCAGCAACCCAGAGACAGAACTGCTGGCAATTAGCCTCACTACTTATGCAGAGTTATTCCCTTTAAATACAACTGTATGCTCTAGAAGTTTCCCAGATAAGATGCATAACTAGAAGCTTTTTGTAACTCCCCTTGTGACTAGATTGCATTCAGGAAATTAAATTAATCATTGGGTTTTGCCTACTAATAAAGGAAGTTTATTTTCAGGATATTTATTTGAATGTTGACCTTTTCTGTATAGGAAAAGCTAGTGCCCAGTAGAAAATCAAAAGTTCTTTAGAAAAAGCTTTGTTAATGTTTTTCCTTTCTCCTTTTTTTCTTATTTTTAAATAAAGATATGCAGAGCCTTGAGAAGTTGCTAAGGGATGCGATAATATATGGGCAGCCTCGTAGCCGCAGAGCATGGAGAAAGATTATCATCCTCGTGGAGGGCATTTACAGGTATGTCTGTGTTTTAGAAACCTGAGTACTCTCATTTCTGAGGACAGAAAGAAGCAAACTTTGATTCTCAGTATCTAAGGAAATCCCTGGCATAACTTGCTCCACTTAAATCCTGAATGTTGATTTAGCAAATCACAGTGGATTGGGAGACACATGGTAAGAGCAAGACAGCTCATCAGCTGGTTGGTGTGCGTTGTCACAGGTGTGAGAAAACCAAAGGAGCTATAAAAGGTGAAGAGTTTTGCTAAGTGAGTAAACTGAGTTTTCTAGAGCTGTTTGTTCTGCACGGGCAGATCAAAATACAGCTACAAAGAACTAATTAAGTTCTGTGTGCCCAGCTCTACCCAGCTGTTGGAATATAAAGCACAAGCTAAACATAAGCCAAGTGATATCAGCACCTTTCTAGTAACTCATGCTAGATCTAATGGCCTCACACTTTAACAGGAAAAACAATTAAAAGACCAGCTTTCGAAGAATTATATAGTAATGTTATTTCATGTAGTCCCAGTCCCTGGAGGAATTAGAACGAGAGCAGTGCCTTTAAGAATCCATTAGATAATATCAGCAACAATAATACATTTTAATTATAGAGCATCGTAGTCAGATAGCTCTGATTCACTAGTGTAGTGCATCTTATACCCAACCAGAAAGACAAACCATCACTAGAGGTGAGCAGCAAAGAAGAGGCACCAGGCAGGCTCACCATTCTGTGTTTTATTCTAGCAACTGCTTAAGTCAGGATAAGGTTGCTGAGAGGCAGCCATGGGGTCAGTGGATGGCATGGAGAGGGAGCCATTGGTGGGCAAGGAGCTCAAGCAGGGAGAGATCATGAAGAGGGAAGGGCTGATGAAGCAGGGATCTGGACAGTAAGCAGGTTTGCAGGAATCTAGGCAAGGCTACTGCAGCAAGGACAAGAGGGTGGCGGGGGAGTAGCAGCAGGATAGTTTTAGGAGTAGGAACACCTGCACCAGAGAGAGAACCAGAACCACTCATTCACAGGACATGTCATAGGTTATGAAAGCAACATTAAGCTATCTGTGTTGGCATGGTATTGTGTGTTGCTGAAATACAGCCAGTCTAGATGGGCACCCATTTATGCCATTTCATTGTGAAATGCTAGCACAGTTGAGCTGATAAGCTTGTCTTCATACAGAATCTTTTACAATCCCCCGTCATCACAACTTCATAGTTGTCAGTGCTTTCTTTTACCTAACATTTTCCATCTGCAAAGAGAACAAATCAGTCCTTACCTAAACACCTGTCACTCAGATCTGAAACAGGTCGGCAGCAGATCAGCTGATCTAAAGCAGGCTGAACATCTCCTTTCAAACAGAATAAACAGAGCAAGACTGCAAATAAACATAGCTTGGCACTCCTAAAAGAAAGCTCAGATTTAAGGACTTTGATCATGCAGAACTTAAGTGGACCACCAACATTTTACTGACAAATATTCACATCGGTCACAGGGCCTAAAGAAACTGCTCCAGCTGCTGAGCTTTTTTCACTTTTAAATCCTTTACCCTGAATATTGACTACTAGAAGGTAGGCTGGTGACAGAGAAGCACTGATCAGTCTGAGCAGTGGCACAAGCCCACTGTCAAATATTTGCAACTGTATCAAATATCTAAAAATAGAGTTTTCTTTTCCTCTAGTTGTGCAGCTCATTTTCAAAGATTTCATTCTCAAAAGTTTGAAGAAGCTTCTTTTGGAATGCAACCTAAAACCATGTTAAACCTCAGAGAACTTCACTAAAAAAACCCCATAAAGTTCCTTCAGCCCCAGAAGAGCTAAATAATGTTAAGACCACCTATGCCCTGGCCATCTCTGCTCGTGAAAGGCATGAAGTAGAAGAAAAACAAAGCTCGGCTCTCTAATAGTCTCTCATTGGAAAGTAGCCCTAGCAGTAGCTAGGTTGGTTGGTTAGTTGTTTTCATAGTCTAAGCAGATCAGAAGTTGAAGATTGTGGTTTGGTTGCAAAGCAGGTCTTCTCTGACTTGAGGGAGCAATGCCACCACACCCCACCAAGTTGTATACCTGCCATCACTGCCAACCTGAGATGCATGCAGCTGATCTGTCCCTACAGCACTGCTGGGAACAGACTCAGTGTAATCTAATCCAGTAAGTAGCTAATAACATCTCATGTGCAAAAGAAAAGCTGGATAAAGACATACTAGAAATACTCTTTACTTTTTTGTGTGCATGTTCTTTCCTTACTTGGCCCATGATTTTTGAAAGAGACTAACATTTTGCAACCCTATATTGGCTAATGTTAGATTTCTTGAAGATTTGCCAGATAAGTTAACTTTCATTTAAGAGGAGGTAGTGTTGTTAATGTATTCTTCCTACAATACTTAATATTTCTTTTTTTTACCTTTTTTTAATACTTTTTTTTCTTAATGGATTTTAGTTATGCTTCAGGGAGAAGTAATGCAGAATTTAAATAACTTGGTCAGAGCCATTCTCCAAGTTAAAGCTTGGCTTGCAAGTTTGGCTTGGCAAATTTTTACAGAAATGCTTTTTCCAGAGATACAAAAGAAAAAAAAATAAAATCTAAGCTTTCCTTCTTAAAAAAAAAAAATGTTATATAGGACACCATAGTATTAGTATGGCGAAGTTGATGGTATGGAAAGAAATTTGCCTTCTGTTTCCATTAGGAGTATGTTAAAGTGTTTATATTCTGCATAAAATTGGACTTACTGGCTGGCAAAATTTGAAAAGGGTCATTGTTAGCTAACTTGAGCATTTCTGAAAATCAGACTTATGTTTGAAACCATAAGCCACAGATTTTGCTTGGTTACCACAGAAGGCAGAATTGGCCCCTCAAGTTGGGAAGCTACATGTTAAATAGCAATAAGTACATGTTTGTTTGGTTTGTAATGTCTGTATTGTCTTAAAAGGAAAAAAAAATCATCAGAAGTAAATGTAATTACTAGTGAACACTGGTTCTTAACTTGGACTAGCCTAGGAGCAAATATATTCCATTTGAGTTTCAAACAGAGAGACCATCTAGCCATCAATCTTCAGTACAAAAAGCACGAACAAGTTTTGGCTGTGTCCAGGGCACAAGTTAAACTGACTTGCTAAATCATATTTCTATTATTTAAATTCCAACTAATGTTTTCCTTGGCTTCTCCCATTTCCAGTTCAGGATTAATCAGTTACTGCGTTCTTACACGGTTTGTGGTAGGCTTCTGCTCTCTTGCAAACATATTTACCTAGTAGTCAGATGGGCCAAGGCCCAGGGCAGGAGTTACGGGGCACCACAAACTCATCAGAACAGTTTGGTTTTCATTTGGTTGTCCCCTGCTTTTAATTTAATTTGAGTATTTTCCCTTCCGGCCCAGAAAATAAAAGAGTTTTCTGATCAGTTAGATGTTGTTCAGTGCCTTTTCATGTGCATTACAAGTTCCTTGGGATTCAAGGCCAATACTGTAAGAAATTTATCAGGGTTGTTTTTTATTTCCTGGGATTAAGTGACTGGACTTGCAGAAAAGAATGGGATAACGTTTAGTGTCTTTGGCCAGGGACCAGCATTAAAGGTTAACATTTCTATCGCCTCAGTGTATGGGGTTGTATTTGAGGGCAGGGGGAGTTGGAAGGTTTCCTTAAAACTCTTACTCTAAACTACAAAACAGAGGCTGTAGTAGGAATGTGCAACTTTTATGTAAAAAAATAATACCTAAATAAACATTCAAATGGAATGCATACATCCTGGGAGTGACAGGTCAGGAAAAGAGAGATTTTCCCCTGTTACGAACTAGCCTGAAAGGGGAGCAGATCAAGTTTTCAAATGTTGAAAGGATGGTGGTGCTACAGGGCATATTTGGAGATGTTGAGTTGATATAATTACAAAGAAGATAAAGGTTGAATATCAGTAAAATAATTTTCCTGTCAGGAAGAAAACTTGAAACTGTGGTGCCAGCAGGATGTAAAAAACTCTTTTCCTTAGAAATTTCAAAAAACCCCAGACAAAAACTGTCAGTATCCTGTCAAGAACAAGCTTGTGTTCCAAGTGAAGTGACCAGAACAAGTGCACAGCTCCTGTCTCTCAAAGCACCTGGCTGCACAATTCATCAGCTACATCAAGAAGAATCTCAGTGGTTTGGTAGGGATTGAACCAAGATGCAAAATTCAGCGGTCCCAAAAGTTTGGATTATGTCCTCACATGTGGAAGTAAATCCAAACTGCACTGAAGCAAGCTTTTGTGCTGGCCCACTGAACAAGGGAGATGAGGCTCAGCTGCAATCTAGAAGCTTTACATCCCTGCCACCTAACTAGTAAGTTTTGCTACAAGACAGGATCTAAGACAGGATCTAAGAGCCAGTTTGCATTCATCTGCATCCAGCTTTTTTGATGTGTCCTGTGTGCTTGAGCCGATCTGGAAACAGATCAATAACTTTGTAGCAGTGACACAACCAGAGTGAGACAGAACCGTTACAATTCACTTCTGGCTCTTTGGTTTAAATTCAGCCAACATCACTGTTTACTCAAGGATTCAGTAAACTTTCCATTTGGGCTACCCAAGGGGTTATGCAAAGTGAGCTTTATCTTGGAGCAATTCTAAACAGAGCTGTGTTCATATCACAAACCATCTCCCAGGGTGAAAAGAGAGACCAAAAACAGAACAGGCAGCAACACAGCTTCATCTCTACCATCAGGAGGGCTGAGGCCTGTTTGAATGGCAGCACAGAAAACATACAGAAACCCAGCATCACTTTATCTACTTCAAGGTCATGTTAGGATCTCTGTCAACTACTTTAACATTTATGTCAGCCAGCATCTTTCAAGAGCACTAAATCAATACTGAAACTGAATACAAGTGCCTTGTCTTGCTAAACAGCTTAGAGTTCAAAGATAAATCTCATTCTAAAAATAAAAGTTTTCATTAAATCCTCTTAATGGTGAAGTTTTACAACAGCCATGTATCAACTCTGTGTATTTTGGGATTCAGGAACAATTCTGCTTCCATTCCACAAATACACAGCAAACCAAGCCCTGTAGTTTTAACTTACCATTTTTACTCTTGTCTTTTGGAAGATAAATGTTGTCATCTCCATGAGCCACGAAGCCTAATGATGTCCAGGAAAATGTGGAAAAGCTATTTCTGTCTGCTCTGCCCACGTGGTGGTGGGAGGTGGAGGGTGGGATGTCTATTTGCTTCCCTCCGCAGAGGTGCTCCTTGGCACCCCTCTCCTTCTCTGACCAACCTGCAGACAAAAGCTGCCATACCTAGCACGAATGGTGCTGTGTGCCCAAGCACACCCAAGCTCAGTATAACTTTTAGCTGACTAATGCTTTGACTCTGGGCTATATGAGGACTGTGGGCTCTGGCTGTGTATTCACTAGGAAAATAGCTGTGCTGGTTCAAGTTGCTTCTCCCCCAGTTGCTGCATTGCGCAGGTAGAGTGGCAATAAAGCAACCTGTGAAAGCCACTGGTCCAGGATCTGAAAGTTGCCAAGAGTTTGTGTTGATATCACTGTTCTTTTGTAAATGCTATTCAGGAAGAAACGCAACATTTCTGCTTATCTGAAACTCCTGAGCATTAGCCATCGGGTACACCTTACCTGGGGGCCTTAGCCCTGTTTTTCCTGGCATGCAGCACTCTCACTTTGGTTTTCATAGGGAGTTTTTAGCATTGAAAGACCTGCTCACCAGAGCTAGGGTAAGAAAGCATGTTTAACTCATTATGAAATGAATACTGAGTGCATCAGAGCATATCCAAGCATAGCTGTACTCCATCACACAGAGATTTTCAAGATGTAATAATCTTCACAGCAATTCTATTGATACTTCATCTTCATGGGATTAGAGTGCATTTCTTATTTGTCTCCCTGGGCTTTCTTTTTGCTGTACAGCTCCCCTGTGCCTTCTAACTTACCAACATGATTGCCAACAGTACAAAAGAATTATCATCTCTTCTTATGTCTACAAATCTCAGTACACCATTAGTGCAAATTCAGAGTGTTTCGTTTTCCTGCAGGGCTGTAAGAAAGTACAAAGAATGGAAATTTTTTTGTTGTTGTTCCTTTTGGGTGCTAGGTAGCAGGCTGCATTTCCTAAAAAAGTATATATTGGCAGAAAAAATTGGCAAGAGAGGATCTGAGCTGCTTTTCTAATTCCCAAGTCTGTCCACTCTGAAGGCTGCTGGGGCTGCTTTGAGTTATGGCACTGTCTGTGCACTTCAGGTGGCCCCTTCTCCTCTGCATGTTAGACCCAACTACTTTGCACCAGGCTTATTTTCTCTAGAGCTGTTATCCCACAAATATTGCCGCATTAGCTGATAATGAAGTAAGCAAGGTCCAGACTGAATTACAGTGGTTCCTTATAATCCATCACAGTATTTGCTTTGTAGTGAATTGTAACATGTTGGTTTGGGTGATTATCTCCCCCTCACTTTACACCTTCCCATCTCCTTTCTTGCATGTTAAAAATTTGCAGCTCTTCAAAGGCTTTTTGACTGGTTTTGGTTCTAAAACTGTTGGACTGTTTTATACTCACCCACGGGATAGCAAAGGGTTGCAATTTTTCTTTCAACTATAAATACAAATTGAGGTTCCAGAAGATCTTTCATAGAGTAAGGCAACTAACGTGTATATTTTCTGGTGGTATCTTAAAGAGAAAGAGAGTACAGGATTTGTTGTTGATCCTTGATTCTCTCCATCTGCAGCATGGAAGGTTCCATCGTGCGCCTGCCAGAGATAGTCTCCTTGAAGAAGAAATACAAAGCCTACCTCTACTTGGACGAAGCTCACAGCATCGGCGCGGTGGGAGCTACGGGCCGTGGAGTTGTGGAATACTTCGGTATGAGCCCTGGTGATGTTGATGTGTTAATGGGAACATTCACAAAGAGCTTTGGCGCAGCTGGAGGATACATAGCTGGCAAAAAGGTAAACATAACCATTTTAGTATCGGGGTGGCAGGAAGTACCTTCTTATGGATGATGTATTACAGTATCTTTCTGCACAGACTGCTTTGCAGGAGCACTATCCTAAAGCTAGTGCCATTTTTGTCTGGATCACAGCAAACAGTCAGACTTTTCTTATTTTTCTCTCATGTTCATATTATGTAATTTGCTTGGGTTGGGTATTTCTGTGCCACCCTGATGATTGTTGTTTGTCTTGGAAATGTTTAGACGTGTTGTGGTTGGATAAATATACTTTGCTATATTAATTTGCATGCAGACTGCTCGTTACTTTGTTTCACATTTGTAAACAGCATGTGGAGCAATATCGAGAGATTAAAGCCACAGTTTCATCCACTGATAATAAAATTCCTAAACAGTTGTGGATTTTCATAGTTGCATTTTTTAGAAGGATGGAGAAAGAGGGTTACTGAGGGCCTTTTGCAATAGTAAAACCCATGTCCTCAGTTGCTCTGCGTACGTTAACAAAACAACCTCTTGCCAACAACAGATGTCAACAAAAAGTTGAGTTGAGCTTGTTTTAACTGGGGGTGTAGAAGAAGAGGAAAGCATAATCAGCACCATTGTAAAATGTCATTAGTTTTGCTGCTTGACAGAGATATCAAGTGGTTGCTGATTATTTACTGTTTTCATACCCTGATGAATGTAGTTCTTAACCAGTTTGCTGAATGAGTAGGAAGCTTGTTTAGACAGCCCATATGGTTGTTGTCAGGAAAACATTCGTAAGGGTAGCAATTGAGTAGAATAAAAGAGTCAAAGAGTCATAAAAAATATAAATTTCTTACTGTCTTTTTTGGTTTTGTCTCCAGAGATCTTAAAACAGGCTATACATCAATAATCTATTTTCTGTTTCCTTTGCTACTTGAATTTGCATCTGAAGGTTTAAACTCATACCAAAGACAACATGGCTTATGTAGCTATAAATTATAGGAAGCCTAGACCTATGAAAAGCAGTCTAAAGTAATTCATTATCTAATCCTTGGAAGTTTTCTTAAATGGAAGTGCGACCTCTTTCCCCTAAGCTTTGCCTTGGGCTCCTGGGTCCTGGTGGCAGCTGCTGATCAAACATGCTTAGCACACTTACATTCATTTCTGCAGCCAAACCTCACTGTGGCACAGTTAAATCGGCTAGAGCACAGAAGCCTTCTCAGCCATTTGATCAAACCCTTAGGATTACAACTGCAATATAGTAATGCATAACTCATATAAGTTTAACTAAATCTTTATGCTTAGCATTGGAGTGGCCACATAGATTCATACAGCTGTTTTGGCAATAAGCTGTGTTATCTTTGGGGTTTTTATGGCAATTGGCAGTTTTCAAGCAGGCCTCATCCCTTTCTCCCTGTCATGCACTCAACTTCTAGTGTAGTTTGCACTAGGAGGTATATGCTGTCATAGCAATGACGGTCTGCATTCAAGCACTGAACTCCTGCAGTGTCCCCAGATTCAGGAGAGTTACTGGAGCTTTAAACATGCCCACAGGACATCAGTGCTTTTTCTAGGAGCACAGGTTGTGCTTTTAGTTACACAAGGAAAAGTTAAAGCAACTCTCCCTGTCACTCTGATGGAAAGTTTCCATTGAAAGAAATGCATATGCTAATAGTCAAAGACAGATCCCAGTGATATTGCTTTTCCTGGGTGAAGTCTGGTGGCAGAGGAACTATACTGATGTCATATAGGCTTTGCTTCATTCCCAGAGAGGAACCAAACGGTATTTCACATACAGCTGTTCATTGGTCTTTAAATGGTTTTGGCTGCTTTATAGTAAGCCTTAGCTCAGAAGCAATCATTACTCTACTCCAGACTTGTGTTTCAGCTGTAATTGCCCCACTTAGATGGTAAAGTATGTGCACCTGCCTGAGGTTTCTTCAGGCTGTGTATTAACATCAGCCAAGCAACCAAATCAATAACTGGTGAAACATCCTCTTATTTTTACATGTTCTCACTCCTGCAGTAGTTAAGAGGAGGATCTGCTGTTTGGCCAGCTCAAAGCTCATTCAAGCTTTCGTTTTTCTTGTTCAAGGACCTCGTGGACTTTTTACGGACTCATTCTCACAGTGCTGTGTACGCCACCTCTATGTGTCCACCCGTAGCAGAGCAAATCATCAGGGCAATGAAATGTCTCATGGGACTAGATGGGACAACACAAGGTAAGCCACCTTCTCTAACTTCACTTATCTCAACTGGTACCAGAGCATCTACTGTGTACAGACACATGAAAATGTCATACAGTAGCAAAGCAGTATGATAATACAGTGCAAATGAAATAATTCTTACTGTAAAAATAATATCCAATTCATCATACTTGTAAGTACTGTTGACTCTGTTTCTTCTTACACACTCATCCTTGTGCAACAGGGATGGAAATAGCCTTGAATTCTGTCTCTGTAGTTGCCAGCCCACACTGCTTTGCAGCAACAAATAAAAGTACATGAATTTCCCCTTGAATAAATTGACTTTGTAGGAGGGGTTAATAAGGACATGCTGTTCATGTGCTAAGATGCTGCCTGCCAGGGTAGCTTCATTTTTAGTGAGAACCTTCAAAATGGCAAGTAACTCAAGCATGGAGGAATATTTCAAAACAGGTATAGTATATTAAATAATAGCATGTAGAAGATTAGCATAATAATTCATACCTCACTCAGGCATTAATTATGGTGTCCTGAAAGTAGTTTTAAGTACATTTTGCCCCAAAAGCATTGACTATTTGGTGTCTTTATAAACAATTAGATTTATATATACTCCTCTCCTGAAGTGGCAGATGCAGTACTGTCCCATCTTCTGTGTAACAGGCAACAAGCAACGGAACAGCTGTGTGCTACTGTTTCAGAGTGATACTGGTATATATTCAATATTCTAGGATTTAAATCACAACTTAGAGAAAAGCTGGTGCTTTTTGAATTTGTGTAGTTTTTGTCCAGAACATCTGAGAATCGTGTCAGTGTAACACCGAGCTGAAGAAACAGATTCAGCTCTGAATTGCCATCTCTTTTACAGCAGCACTGTGCTGTTTCCTCTTACCTTGTGAAGGACTAACTAATTCTGTGTTAGTCCCCCCTGGTAGCTCTGACTGGGGTAAGGTGGGAATGGAAAGGAAAAAGGGTATTATGAGAGCAGGGAAGATACTGCTCTGTACTGTTGTGTTGCAAGTACCCTGGAGGGTGATTTCAAACCATGACAGACACGAGGATATAAAGACGTTTATCACAGCCCTTCAACGAGGCTGGAATTTACAAAAGGAAGAACAGAGGATCCAGTCCCAGTGCCAAATTCTGCTGAGTGCAACAACAAAGTGCAGCAAAACTCCAGTGCAGTGTGTAGACAATGAGGAAATGATGCTTCTGTCATTTTGGCAGAGAAGTCTGAGTGTAACAACTGTTTCCAACTTGAAATTTGAAAGGTCAAGGTTGCACACACTAAATGCCTACATCCTGTGCAATAGAAGAGATCAGCCCTGACACGGTGGTTCTACCTTGGGGACTGTGTGTGCAGCCTGTCGGGCGCCCTGCGCTAGCTATAGGAAGGGTTTGCCATCAGAGGGCGGCCTTAGACTGAGCCTTCCCAAGAGTGATGCACTTCAGGCTCCCATAGATGCCTCGTGTAAAATATTAAACATGCAGAGCCGTTCCAAACCTTCAAAGCCTCTTAAAAATCATCTTCAGTTAGCATGATGCTGTGTGCAGTTCAGCACAGGCTAATAGGAGAGCCTGGTTCAAGATGGAGTTTTTTAAGATGTGCATGTCTGTCTTGGGGCTAAGATTTCCAGCATTTTCTCTTTCAGAAGCAGTGTTTTTTAATGACATAATGTTTGTATTTCTGCACAAGTGTTTATTAAGACTTCTGCAAATCCTTTTTGAAATAAATTAGTGTTCCATCTTGTTTTTTTCCAAATTTGTCTTGCAGTATGAAATGCAAATGAATAGAAAAGCAAATTAATAAATCATATATCACAACTCGGAGCGCTGCACAAAGACTAGCAAACTGGCTATGGTGTGTAAAAATGGGTTTTGTCCTTCTGAGCCAGACTCATTATTTTAGTCTATTGGGTTTTCTTTCATGTGGGCCTCCCTTCATTAGCCTGTCCTGTGGACTACAAAAAAAAAAAAACACCCAACACACAAAACCCACAACCCAAAACACAGGAAAAAATGTTATGCTGGACCACACTACAATGCTGCTTTGGCACTAGAGAGAGGAAGGTGGTGACTTAGAAAGGAGGGGGGGAACAGAAGGAAGAAAGCACTGTCTTCTTAGATATTTTTGTTTCCAAGGGCAACAGCAGCCTTGGCTGAGTTCTTTTGGTCTGCTGTCATAGAAAATGGTGAATCCTGCATCCTTGTGAGAGCATGAACCATGTAGCAGAGACACCTGGCACAGAAGTGTCAAGCGAAGCAGAGTTGCCACAGGGTGGTACAGACTCTTTGTTCCCTTGAAGCCCATTGAATCGAAAAAAAGGAGTTTATTTTGTTATTTATTTGAAATGACATTCTCTTCCCACAGGGAGATTTGGGGAATCCTTTATAAGGAGATCTCCACTGCCCGTGCTCCAGAGGGCATTTCTGTAGGGGAAGGAGCCTTGCGAAAGATACCGGCACGATTTGGGAAAGAATGAAATTAGAGTTTGCTAAAAAGTTCCATATTAACTAGAGGGTGCTTCTTGAAAAGAGTATGAAATAATGGGATGCAAAATGTGTTAGTCCTTAAGTTCAGGGATAAGAACAAGCTGGGTTGACTCTTCAGTGCATTAATAGAAAACTAAGGAAATGAAGACTGATTCGGCCATTTAAATTGTTGCTCTGAAAACTCTTTGTTCTGCATTTCTTAGCACTTCAAACAGTCTTTTCTCTTTTCCCAGATATCATGCTTTTACATTTTCTTCAATTTCTTGCTAGTTATTTTCCACTAATTTGCTAAGCAGCTGATCCAGAAAAGAGCAGCAGAGGTAGAGTTATATAGTGGGTAATGCCAGAGGCCAGAAATGCAGTGAATACAGCTTGTGCTTATCCTGGCATGGATCCAAATGATTGATCTCCCATATTGTCTTCCTTTATTTTCAATTAGTAAGAATATGATTGTTTGGAAAAGGAAACAGGGTGTGCATCTCCAGAATAGGATCAGTATGCTGGATGCATGGCTGCAGGATATGAATAAATGTGTATGGACACGGGGGGTACAGCTGAATTACAAGGAAGGAACAGGTTAGCGCTTTAAAAATAATACTATGAAATGTAAACCTTTAGCTGGAAATGATCCACAACAGGTTTCTGCTTCAGGCTTCCATTTTTTCCAATCAACAAAACAAGTTCAGTCCTTTCTCATAAACCAGACAGACATACATACAGAGTTTTGATGATTTTGGGGGGAAAAAAATTTAGAAAAATCCTTTTTTCCCTGAGGAGTTCCCCTTCAGTTTCTCCAGGCTTTAGGATGCAGATCTGGGTTGTGATAGCCAAGCTTGTAACTTTTGCCATATCTGTGAACTGCCATCTGAATCTTACAATGCTACAAGTCTCTGAAGAAATCTCTGCTTGAAAGTGGCAAATCTCAGTATCAACTGAGTGAAGGTGAATCTTCCAGCTCAGTGTGGGGGGCCTGAACAGAGCATCCCTCACTTGGCACCTGGGCAGGGGGCTGGGGCCTGAGCACCTGAGTCCATCCTGCTTTGTCAGGCACTTAGGGAGCTGAGCCAGGAAGATTAAAGAGATAAGAGACTTTGACAAGTAAAGGAGACACAACAGTGAATAGATAACAAGTGGGTGATAAGGATGGAGACTAGGACCAAAATAAGATGCTGAGGAGACCAGCTGGAGAGGCTGTGAACAAAAAGGGGCTGGTGTGGGGAAAGACAGGAAGTGGGACAATGTGTCTGCTAGAAACCTATAGTAAACACACAACCCTCCAAACCAATGCTGCTATCACAGACGCTCCTCCTTGTTCTCTGGTCAGCAAACTGCTGTGGAAGTGGGCTAGCAAGATGTGTGCTTACCTTTCTTTGCAGCAGAAGACTCCAATTTGGATGAGGAAGTTCTCATTTTAAAAGCCTTGCACTGACATAAGTAAAAACCCACAGAGATCTTGTGTCTCCCACAGGAATCATTGATAAATGTATGAGGATGCCCCATATCAGTATTCATTTGTTGTTCTTGCCAGGGCAGTAAGTTGGGATCACTGACCAAGTCCTTTGTTTCTTGAGTGACTTGTATCAGAAGAGTCAGAGAATGACAACAAAAATTGCAAATTTATTTCCAGTTTCATATAAAATTTTTAGCAGAGTGTAAATCCTGGCATTTTTTGATGCCATGTTTTACAGGACTGTCTGAATATTGATGGCTAGTAGAACAAGGCACATTTACCCTTGGTAACATAATGTCATAGATAATATCATAGTTCCTATAATAGAGTTGTTCAAAAGCATATGAACTTCTGGCAGTCACATTTCCATTAGCAATGTCATAAGGCAGCAAGTTCCACAGTTCATTTCATGTAGTCTATTAAAAAAAAAATTCATTTTATCCCTCTGAAGCCTTTGTGGCCTTTTCATCTCAAACATGTCTCTTCTCATTTATTAGGAGGTATGGGAAGCAGAAGTTCCCTTGGCATTTACTCTTTATAATTCATAATATAGACACACTTTATATGTTCTCCTCATGGCTTCTCATTACACCACTGGACATACCTCAGGAAACTCAGAAGCTGCCTTAGTGATTTTATCCCTGTGATGAGAATGTGGTTGACTCGGAGAGTTTGGACCCCTCACAAATTGTCAAGCACACTTGCTTGCCTGCAATACAGCCCCTTGAGCTGTGACCTCAGACCTTTTTGTATCCATTCTCCCTGAGAATACCAAAAGTGTATTTTTACACTTAAAATTTGGTAAGTAAAAAATAGAACCACTAAGGAGACAGAGTTAAGACTGCTAGGAAATCTAAAGCCATTTTCTTGATGACTAATAATAGATCCTAGTGGTGTAAAAAGCAAATTGCAGCATTTGCAAAGGCATCATTTTTCTATTTAATGAATGGCAAACAGTAATTCACCACCAGCAAAGGCATTTTTCATGTTTTTATGGGATGGTGAAAAATTTAATCCCCTATCCTCAAAAATCTACTGTCCTTGTTATGTTAAACGATAATCCCTGAGGGTGGGTGTTCAGATAGAAAGTGTTGCTTTAAAATGTTGATTTCCTTTGCCATTTGCTCTGATTGGTTTATCTTTTTGCAGCTACTAGTTTTTATTTTTCCTTTAGCATTTATGCTCATTCAGACTGTGAGAAGCTGCAGAATGCTGCTTTCTGTTTTGGCTTGGCATTAAAAAGATCTGCTCTAAAAGGTTCCTTTCTCAAACATTTCCGTCTGCCTTTGATTTTTGTATAACTGGAGGACCAGCTTCTTAAACTGCTCAGTTTCCAACATTTTCCACTGCTATCTCTGCTCAACAATCTTTTGAAAACATTGCCTTTGCCTGACAGGGTCTTCTGTAAATTCAAAACCTTAGTTTCACATCACCACGACCTGCACTGGTGCCAGGAAGGGCAGTCTTGCCCTCCTCTTTGCCTTTCACCCCCTGCCTATCCTCTTACTCCTGTCCCTTCTCCTCATGCCAGTGTTAGTGTTCGTGCAGCCGTGCAGTGAACTGAATCAGAGAACTCATCTAGCTGAAAAATAACCCACCCTCCCACAAATGGCCAGCATACAGCCAAACTGGTTCCCTGAGCCAATCTACCCTGTGGCTACACGAATCCCAGTGCCAGGATTTGAGCAGCTGGAGCAGAGAGGAACGATCCCTTTTGCAGCAAAATTACATCTGTGCCAGACTGAGCTGGTCATGAAACTATAGCTGTAAGCTTTAATTCTGCAAGCTACTTAGCAACAGACCCTTTGAACCTGCTCGAAACAGCTTACAGAATCAGTCACACAAAAGTATGGCTTTTTTACTGTTCCCTCCCAAATTCTCATTTTGCTGCTGCATTCTGAGATGATTGCTTCTCTCGGGTCCTCATCAAGCAGACTGCTTGAACCCTGGCTTTATTTTAAGTAAGTTAATATTCCCAGTAAGTATGTGCTTACATTTAAAGCACTTAAGTGAATTCATTCCCTGTTTGCAGAGCATTGGCTCCATGACTAGGGCTCCCGGTCACTATGACGGTGAAGATGCTAATGAGTATAATATGCTGTCATGGTTATTTTTGGTCTGAGCTGAACATCACAGGTGTTCTCCCAGCAGTGAGTGATGAAACAGAGCTGAATTCTGCCATCTTTACTCAAAATGAGTGGACGACCTGTTCCAGTGGAGCCACCTGCCATGCGATCCACCTCCTTACAGGAAGCCAAATGTATCCACAGAGGGTCAGCTGATCTGAAGAAGCAGGGGTATTTAGTGCTTGCAGTGATTTGCAAGAGCTCTGAGGATTGACCAAATTCGACCTCGTATGAAGTCACTCTTTCCACATCCAAAGTTAAACCGTTGCTGAACTCCTCTAGCAGACAGGTGTCCCCCCTCTATTCACAAGTAAGTAGGAACTGCAGGCAGAGGAGGGATGTGGTCGGACTTGGATGCGAATCATAGCCTGTCCCCCAGCAGAGGAAGCTACGCTTTCCCCAGGGACAGTAACCTGCAGCTCCATGACACCATCACTTTTTAAGGGCGGCTTTACTGCCAGGATAGAGCATGAGGATCCCTCCACCCTCCTAGTTGCTGCTTGCAGCTCCCCAAGGAATCAAATGTGGTTATCAGCCTGAGGAGCACAGAGGAGGGGAGAAGTGCCTTTTCTAACAGGGTTTAAGATCACTGGCATTTCAGAAACACCTAATGGGATACAGATGGAGGCCTGTTGCACTGGCTGGCTTTCAGCAGGGGGACTGCCCGTGCTTTGTGATTAATCACCTGCGCTGGGAGTAAATAAGGCTCAGCCAAGTCTGGGTGCTTGGTCCCTGCTCTTGTATGGGACACTGAACGCTTACATTATATATCTGAATATAGGCAAGGTGCTGGGTTGGCATAGCTGACTCATTCAAGGATTAAGGTAAAAATGACAGAGTTTGTACAATTCCTGTCCTTTCTGCTTTAGCTGAAATTGCCACTTTTTTCTTCCCTCAATCTGCTCTGGAAAGTGTTTTGTAGCAGCTCGCAGTTAAAATTGGGCTGACCAAATAAGTCCTTAAGGGCATATTTAGCAGCTGAATTAAGTTGAAATTACTAGGATTCTAGTTGGCATTAGATTGTAGAAGAAAATGTCTTTACTTCTCCCCAGTTCATAGCAAAGTTATTTTTTATAAAGATTTTTTTATCTAAGAAAATATTTCCTTTAGGCACCCCTGTTTTATAGCGTTCTATTTGTGATTTAATGCACATGGAGGTGCATGTGTGTTACTCTCATAATGGAACTAGAGGAAAAACCTAAAATCTGTCCATCTGCAACAGTTTAGTGCGGAAGAGCTATTGTTTTCCAATTTTTTTTTCAGCCTATGAAAGTTTGCTTTTTACTATCTAGTTGTTAGCAGAGGGGAGGGCAGGGAGTAGAGCTTTCCATCCAAAGAACACAGATTGAAGAGACACACTGACTCCGGTATGTAAAAGTCTGATTGTGTAGCTAATTATCCAGAAAGACCCTATGAAACAACAGCTGGAGAAGATTAAAGCAGGTGGATTTGTGGCTTGAAGAGTCCACCCTGTGCCAAAAAAAGTGCGGCATGGGATTATCTTTCCTGGAATGGGTTCAGGAAAAATAGCTGTCCTTCAACTAAAATGCACCTGAGATCTCAATATGAAAGGCAACAGGTGGCTTATTATTCTTTTCAATATACTGAGTCAGAATTTCCAAAGGTAGAAGCCTACAAGAAGAGTTGACAGGTAGAATGTGTGTGCAGGAATTGAATGCAGCCAGCTTCCCTGCTTATTAAGCTCTTGCAGGAGTGGAAAGCAGACATCTCTGGAAGAGGAAAACAAACTTTTGTTTCAGAGAGCTGATAGTTTTACTGCCTCTCTGACTGCCAGGACAAGGTCATCAGTTGGCATAAATAGCAAAGCTCTATTGAAGTGCGTGGAGCTGTGCAGTTTAACACCCATCTGAGATCAGGCCATGAGGGTGCAGTCAGGATGCCTTCCTGCTGTCAAACTCCTCCTCATGAAAGCAGGTCTGAAGCCATAGGCTGCCATGTGACAAATTGTCTACCGAGTCTGTTACTCTAAGTGGCTCTCTTCACTTCAAAGAAATGATGAGCAAGCCACTGGCTTTTATAATTTCTCTCTCTCTTGCCTTCTCTTGTTTTGTTGGGTTGTTTTTTTCTTAAACTAAAGCATATTAATTTGGACCTATAAAGCCTTCTAAAAGCCTGCAGAAATTAATGAGCTAAAACTGGCAATAAGCAATAATGCATGCCAAATAAAAGTATAATCAGAATTTTTCCCAGTATTGTTAACACCTAGAACTTTGCAGTAAACCAAATATTTTTCAAGCACTGTAACAAATGTAAACTCTAAATTTGCCAGCAGTAGGTGGATTGCAGATGCAGTAAATCTGGTTTTGTTTTAACTAATTAATCCTGTATTTCAGCAACATCTGAGCAAGCTGGCTGTGTATCACTGTATGTCCCAAGCAGCATGAAGATAACTTGCGAAATTTAAGAATCCTTTATTGTTCAGTTTTCTCTCTTTCTGTCCCTTCTTAATTCAGCTAATAAAAAGATACAGAACTCTTAATAAGGTCACACTCAACCTTAGCTGAAAACTCAGGGGCATTAGTAGGCTTAGGTTTAATTAAATAAGGGTCAGTTTTCCCTGTCCAGGCTGTTTTCTCTAAACATGTGCTGTGGTATGGTTTGCATGTCTTATGGAATATAACTATCTGGATATCCTGCATGCTGGGCTAGAAGCTATTTGCATAGAGTGTAAATCAAGAATTTTTCAAACTAAGAACTTTCAAACAAATATATTTCCTCTCTAACAACTGATCCACCAGTCGGTGTCATACAGGTAAATTCTTACACTCCAATAGATGCAGCTATATTGTTTTAGCTTGGGGTCTGTCCCTGCAGATTTTCACCCAACAATAAAGGGTGCAGGATCACAGCCTGGAGAATCAAAGGAAATGGTTTTTAAATGACATGTCTTTGGTTAAACATACGACAGTGAATTTGGACTAAGAGCTGATTCTAAATTGAACTCATCACTCTTACACTGATTTAATCTGCAGTGTGGGGGGAAACTCAGGCTAATGAGACCAAAATAAACATTTTGCTCAGATCTACCTCCTTATCTGATGTTGGGGGGGTCCCATAAAAGAACGCAAGAAAGCGTTGAAATACAGTTACAAACTTTAAGGTTTTTATTGCCCTTATCAGGACAGCATATAAGATGGCTGTGTATAAAATGTGTGTATGTGGTCTTGACCACAAAACCTAACATGAGAAAGGAAAAGTGTTGACACTTGGTAAAGAAATAGGTTCCTCCCAGCCACCCACCCACAAATACAGTGTGTGTAGCAATCATCTCCTAATGTGCTTTTTTCCCCCTCCAGATATATATGAGTGCTCTGATCTTTTATTTGGCTCTTTAATGCATCCCTGCAAATGAAATTACTATTCTGGGATGTTGCTAAAACATTAAAGTGGCTCTTTTGCATCAGCGCTGGCTGGCTTGAAATGAGTTCCATAGCGAGTCTCAAAAGGGGAATCCATCCCATCACAAACTGGTTGAGGGTATAGATTTAGCAAGGAAAGATTGGCAAAGGAAGGGGTGTTTGATTTTTGGGGGGGTTTGCCTGAAACTTCTTTCAGCTCTAATATTTCCTTTGCTACTTCCCCCCCTCTTGCTTTGGAGTCTAAATTTCCCATACCTAAAAGAAGTGGAGACAAACTGATCAGCTCTGGGCGGTGAGCATATGGTTTGATAAATAGAGAGCAGCCTGGAATCTTGCACGGCTGACACTTTGTTTCCAGCTTTGTGGTAAACAGCTGAATAGAAAGGAGAAGGCGGCAAGTCTTAAACTGCACTCGCCAAGAACATCTGCATTTATGAAAACTTTCCCTAATTGAAAATCTAGTAGTTTCAAATGCTGTAGACTGAGAGCTTGGAAACTAGCTCAGGGGCTGCTAAAGCAGCAAGAAGCAGCAGTGGTTTTGAGCCCCAGTTCAGGTTACTCCCCCACCTCCTTGTAATTTGGGCATTCAAGAGGCGCTAATAACATCTTTACAAATTCTGACAAGGGAAGGAGTCTCTCTTTAGACTTCAGACACATTACTCTGCGGTTCTTCTCTAACTCCCTTTCCTTGCCATCTCCCCTGCCCCCATTTCTCCTCCTCAGCATTGCCTCCTGGTTCTTTGAGATCTACTACACCAAAAATATTTTTGGAAATACCACAGACTATTGTTTTTATTAGTGACTGGAAAGCTTTGTAGTAGGATGCTTTTGTGTTTCATTTGTTTTCCTTGCTCTGGCACAGCTGTTTTTGTTTTAGCAGCATTAGAGAGATGGTTAAACTATTTGTGGCGTTTTCTAACCCAGCAGATCTCTTCCACTGAATGCTTTCAACTGAATGACTGAAACTCTAACTAACAGGTTGCCTGCATGGGCAGTTTTGTGCATAAAGTTACAAATGTGCTGGTTTTATGAGCTCTTTTCATTTGTTCAGCAAAACACTGATCACTGTGAAGCAAGTCCCAGTTTCCCTATAAATTTCCCAGCCAGAACACTGACAGAACCTTGATTCAGGAAGATACAGAACAGATGGAGCAGTAGATCTTGTTCAAACCTATGTGTGCTCAGAAATGATTAATGGAAGAGAAGTGTAGGAAGGTGTGGTGATCCTCACCTTAACCAAGAAGAAAAGCCACAGCAGGTGGTGGGGCAGAACATGGTCCGAGGACAAATCTGCTGAAGGTGGTGCGTAGCAGCTACGAATGCCAAACTGGCCACTGGAGTTACAAGGAGGAAGATAGGAAATTAGGGAATAGATATCCAGTCCGAGAAGGGTGATAGTGGAAAGTAGTAAATGAAAGATGAAGCAAATGAGAAATAAAGTAAAAAAGAAGAGTGGAAATGTAATACTTCTGGCAAAGGCACTTTAAAAGCAAAGGGTAAAAGAGGAAATGAGTTGTAGTGGATGGAGGCTTTGGTGTTCATGTCTGGTGACATAAGTGATATTGAAAGTACGGGCTGATGAACAGCAGGAAAATGGAAGTTAAGAGCATAGCTATGTCCTAGTAAATCCCAGTCTTACCACATGTTCCAACCACCTCTGCCAGGCCAGGCACAAGCAGCTGCATGGCCATTAGGTTTCGAGAATCAGTCTGTATGACATCGGTTTGGCAGTTTTCTTTCTGGAGAGGTCAGGCAGATGATGGACCTGACTTGATTCATCACGTGGTTGTACGAACCTAGGACTTGTACTGGGGGGGTTGTGGGAAAGACCAGCATGTGGGCATGGGGGTAGGTGGCACCATCTCTGTCAGCACCTTCCATCATTGGGAGAGCAGTGCGTATATCAGCTCACTGAAATTTAATGCAGAAGGAGTGGGGAAGGGACATACTAAGTCTACCTACACCAGTGTTGAGTGTGGCTCTTCCCTTTTGTATGCAATGGGTAGGGAAGCAAATACACTTGTCGGGAACCACTTCCTTAGTGGCACTTCAGAAGAAAAGACTGAGGTGACTTTTCAGGCACATTTTCTCTCTGCTGGTTTTTGTCTTTTTCCTTCATTAAAAATAATTGTTTTCAACTCCCCTGTCAGTTTTGCTAGGGGACACATCAATGGATTCATGACTGAATGAGGCCAGGGACAATGCAGAGAACAAAACATGTGTCTAAAAGTCTTGAATGACCTAAAGTCAGTTGTCAGATGATGATATTGAGGTAATAACAAGATAAGATGACACACAAACTGAGCAGAACTTAGCAAGGGATTACAAATGTAGATGCATATTAGAGCAACTGCATTTATGCTGATTGTTGGTAACAAACTGCAGAAGATGGGCCCTTGTGTAATAAAAAACTTTATTGCATCCTTTTCCTCTAAAAAAGTGCAACAAAAGCATCAATTTGAGCTGACCCAAAATGCAGTATTTTCTACTTTAAGCTATACTACAGTCCTAGAGTAAAAGAAAAAAACAACCAAACCTGTATGCACAGAACTAGCTAAGATATAAGATGACCCCTGTGGAATATCATTAATGATAAAATACACGTTTACTGACATCCATATCAACATCTCTAGACATTAGTTGTTTCCCTTTATATTAAATTATGTTGAGAGCAAACATACTGTGCTTATATGTGCTGTATCCACAGGGACATAGAACTACTTCTCTATAGGTGTGTGTCATTCAGTAGGCTTTATTGAGCACAATACAGTGATGGGAATTGTTCACCTATCCTATGCCCAGCAGACATACTGGTTTTGTCAGTGGAAAGGCATCTCACAAGTACAGGAAATCACTTGTCTGTCCTGCAATGCCATAATAATCAACATAGTTGCATGTAGCTCCTTCTGTGTTTTCCTTCTGAATCAAATAGCAGCATACACATTTCAGCCAAACTTTTTTGACCTATTACCCACAGCCCTGTTTCTTGCCTGCTAGTAGACTCTGGTTATGAACTTTGCACTGACTTTTGTCCTCACTGACATTATTTCAGGGCTCCAAAGAGTGCGCCAGCTGGGGAAAAACACAAGATACTTCAGACGAAGACTGCATGAAATGGGCTTCATCATCTATGGCAATGATGATTCTCCAGTTGTCCCCTTACTCCTTTATATGCCTGGTAAGATAGGGTAAGTACTGAAAAAAAACCCTGTTAGCAAAACAAACACTATTCAAGCTCATAGGTTCTTTGATATACACAGTGAAAAATGTAGTTATGTGTTGTAGATTACTCACAAGAGTAACATAGCCTGTTAAATAAATTCACCATTTAGTTATGTCCTATTTTAAATTTGGCCCTAGAATTAATTTTCAGCTGTTCCAGTGTTCAGCATTTTTATAATTTCTCAAATCTTTCTTTAACTTGCTACTTTTGATAGCATTTTGAATTTGGATCTGTTTGTTTGTTTTAATCTGTAATCTTTAAAGGAGATACATTGCTTTTGATGTATGAATTGTTTTGGATTGGATGTTCTTTTTTCCCATCTGATCTTTGAACAGTCTTTGCATGCCTTACCACTCAGCACCTATCAAGCAGCACTTGAGCACTAACTTGGACGTGCAGAAGGGCAGAAATCAATAGTATCATAACGTAAGACTTGAGCTGTAAGGGAGTATTTGCAAGTAACTATGTGCTCTAGGTCTACTACATACCCACAAAAGGTTCCTAAACTGGCAGAATAATTGTGAGAGCAAAGAAACCATCGCACAGATGGTTTTATTCCTGTCAGTGTGCAAGAACCTAGCCCTTCTAGAAGCCAAACTTCTTGCATGCTTAGGGACTGTGAATGCCCACACTTCTTGATTGGCACTCAAAGCCTTTCATTGACACAAATGAATCTTGTCAATTCTAGAGTGCTCTCTCTGCTGTCACATTTGTAGTATTTAACACCCACTGGCTTCATGAGCTGTTAAGCAGCAAAGAATCTCAGTCCTACTGGTAAAATTCTGGGTCTTACTGAATTCAATGGGAACATTACCATGCACTTCAGTTGAAGACAGGATTTTATCCATTGTTTTATTATACTTGAATGTTTTCTCTCTGTGGTCAATTTATTGGAGATAATTTACTTTTTTTTTCCTTCTTTAGGGCCTTTGCAAGACGTATGTTAGAAAAAAATATCGGGGTGGTTGTGGTTGGGTTTCCAGCTACTCCTATCACAGAATCCAGAGCTCGGTTTTGTGTGTCAGCTGCACATACACGGGAGATGTTAGACACGGTAAGCAGAGCAGATGTCCTCCTGAAATTAACTTCAGATGCAAAGGAGACTGGGAGAAGCTGTGTGTCTGTTACTTTGAATCTCAATAATTCATTTTTACCTTTTTTTTCTTGCCTTGTCACTTGATCTTTAAAGGCGTTTTAGCCTTATAGATTTATTTTTTATGAGAAGTTATGGGACAGTTAAGTTGTTACCATCTTCTATTTCTAATAGTGACCAAATATGTCATCGCTAATAAAGACTTACATGAAGAGCTCAGCAAGACAAAACTTAAATGCTAGGTCAAAACTATCAGAGAAGGAAACATGAAGCATTATGTAAATAATTGCAAATCAAGTTTATTTCCTTATTTTGATTCTGTATTTCCACATGTTTCTCGAATTGCACAAGTATATGGGACAGCCATGGGGCGGGGTACAGGTGGAAATCACAAACAGTATTTGGAACTGTTTGAACCTAATGAAGTTTAATTGGTGCTGTCTGGTCTGTGTCAGTTCTGTGTCTTTCTCTGATATCAGAAAAACTGTTAAGAATATGTTGAGATTTCCATCATAAACCTCCATTACAAAGCAGTCAGAAATGTGTTTAAAATAAACGCTTTGAAATTTTCCATCTCCCTTTCTTGCCGAAGGTGCTTTTGGCCTGGTTTGATATACGTTCTTTCATTCTCAGGACAAGCTGCCTGAGAAGCATGAAACACAGAGGCTTAACAATAAATTTCAGGCTTTCTTTTTCCTCTCTTTGCACAAGCATGATGGTCAAAGGAAAAAAAAAATCCATGAACATTGAAGGTGTTTGAGTTTAAGATGCCAATCCTTTGTGCAGACAAGCACCTGTGTCTGCAGAGAGCCCTGGCTCTGCATTTGCATCCTAAGATTGATATGGAGCTTGAGGCTGGAGCCCTGGCCAGCTGACCAGCTCCCATGCCAGTGTAGGCCACTCTCAAAACAGTGTCAGAAAATCTGTCTCGCATGTGTGCAGTCTCAAATTCCTTCTGCTCTTAAAGGTGCAGGATATTCTTGGATAGAATAAGGAATAGCAATAGCTATGTATTGTGTTGGAAATTGTTAGCTTTTCCTGTTTGGCTGCATAGATTTTGGGTTATGTAACCAGTGATAGTCGATTCAGTTGATCTGAAGATTAATCTCTTGAGGTTGCTGCTTTGATTTTCTTTCTCTCCCCCCCACCCCCAGACATATCAAGCCCATTACATTTTTGGGCCATCATTGAATGCTCTATTCCTTCTTCCTGCACATTGCTGCTCCCTGGTACCAGCAAAGGTTTGAAAAATTCCCCAGACATCATTCTTGAACGCTCTGTAGTTTTGCCCTTGAAAGCAGGATCGTGGCTGTAGTACTTGTGGCATTGTTTAAATGTCCTTACAGATTGGGGAATGGAAATGCCCTGAGTTTAATTACTTGCAGATGGAAAGTTTTTAGGACAAATGCTTTGTGAATATGCCTAAATCCAGGGTAACAACAGGTAACGAGCACAGTGAAAACTTTTCCCTTTGGCAAAATTTGTCTTGACTCTCAGCCTGGAACTAAAAAGAAGAAAGGTCCGTGTAAGGGCAAGCTCCTGAGAATAACTTCCTTAATGACCTTGAAGCTAGCCCTCTGCATATGCCATTACTAAATTACTCCTTCTTGTTCCTGAGCTCATTTTAGTGGCTAACAGAAACAAGCTCAAAATCAAACTTGCTCTTTTCTTCTTTGATGCCAAAAGGTTGGCTGCTCTTGAGTGTGGATCAGATGCTGCAAAAAAACCACCAAGCTGCTTCTCTATGGTATAGAGTTCCCTGGCTACTTTTTGATCTACTGAGAGCTGAGGTCACAGCTCAGCAAATTGTGTTGCCTGTGATATTAATACAATAAGATAATGGAATGCACTAAAAAGCTTAAAATATTCAGACTATTTATGATGGCTCTGATCAGCACTGTGGGCTAAGTCCTATCTGAGAAAATGCAGTGACAACTCAGACTTTGGGATCTACAGGGAAATATTGAAGTTTTGCCTCACACATCCCTTCTGCACGAGCAGATAACTTTTAATCTGGATTGTTATCTCCCTGTGCTTTTAGAAGAAGGTAGTTTTTTATCTGTGTTCAATTAATACACTTCCTAATAAAACATAACCTACTGAAGGAGTAAGTTCTGTTCTTGTAGATGTTACCATATATCTGAAGCTGCATTGACATTCACTGCGTGAGAATGAAAGCAAAATTTGCCCTTTTTCCCTTCAAGCTTTCTTCAGTCAATGCTTTTATAATCTTCTTGTTCTGCTATAAAGTAGAGGTTACTAGAACTTTCTTTCTTTTCCCAAGAGAACTGACACAATATAATGGTCTTGCAGGTTTTGAATGCTCTGGATGAATTGGGTGATTTTCTACATCTGAAATATTCCCGGTATTCCAAGTCAGCTCATCCTGAACTGTATGAAGAAACTAGACTTGAACTTGAAGATTAAGTTTTTCCATCCATGAAGAGAACATTGTGATGCTATGAAAGGGGGGAAAACCCGAAAACTAAAAAATACAAATGCATTTCTTCCCTTCTAAGGACAATTCTTGTTTCTCAGTTAATTGAAAGGAGGGGAAGCTAGGGTGTTGCATTTTGTTGTATCAAATTTCTGTGTTCAAGAGACTGAAATATTGGTACAGATTTGCCTCCCCAGGAGATCTATCCTTCTTACGGTGTTTGTGATGCGGAATGAATGCATCCATTGATCGTTGCTAACGTACAGCTTTTGTTACGGCCCCTTTTTATGAAGAGGCTTCAGATAGTTTTAATTGTGACTGAAATAATAAAGTTTAAAAACTGAATGGATTCCGGTGTAGCATGGTAATATAGCTGAGCTTCAGCAGTGAGATTGACTTTTATCTGTTAAAGGGCCTAAATCAAGACATCGGTGTGGACTGTTAGAGAGGAATGAGCAGAAGGTAACCTCTTTAACTAAGTTGCCCTGTCATGCATTTCTCTGAGAACACAAGATGTTAGAAAAAGGCTAATGCTGACACCAAGAAAAGTAGCCTGATCAGATCTTGTATTTCTGACAGCAGATGAAGGGAAAGGGAAAATGCCTCCTCTCCTCCACAGACCCTTTCTCAGACACTTTAAATACACTATAAGCTCTGTAATGTAGAAAAATTTGGGCTTAGACATAAACAGAAATGCTTTCCTGCTAACAGGTTTTACCTACAGCCTTTCACATCGCAACCTACATCCTTCAGCAGGCTCACTCCCTTTCGGGAGCAGTAGTAAATAATTTTAATAACCATTTAACTTTCCCATAAAAACCTTGATCAAAACAGTCAGATACTTGCAGTTCACAAACTGCAGATGACATTTATGGGCCCATTCCTAAGTTTCTTGAACTACTTACAGGCTTAATAAGTTCACTAACAAGTACATAATGCTGAAGCTGTTAGTCATACAGAATGGGAAGTTCGAGATACCGTGAGCAGTTCTGCCACCTGTTATATTGAAAGCTCTGCTGTTTCTAAATGTGCTGAGGTCATCTGCTTAATAACATGTCTTGAAGTAGCCTTGTGTGGTTTGTGTATGTGGGGTTATTTCACATGTCCAATTGCAAACCTGGTTTTGGTGGTTCATTTTTCAAATAATTGGTTATGTTGACTGGGGGGGGAGGATGTCCTTGTCCCCTTTCCTGCTGCCTGAGTGACAAATGCTCACAGATACTTGAAGGACTTGTTACATCCAGCCGCTTCCCTGCCATGCCTGCAGCAGCTTCTGGGGGCTGAGTGGTTTGAAGGAGATTGGAGGCTTTTCCCCTTTTTTTTGTAGCGTTGAAAAGCAGCTCTGCAGCTTTAAGAATGAACTCGAAACCCTTCCACGCTATCAAATGTCATTGTAAACACATCAGATGAGAGATGTTTAGCTTTCTGTTGCACAGATGTACCACACTTTCATGTTCTCTTGAAAGCAGTGGTATAAACTTAACCCGCAGCTGCAATATTAGATTTAAGAACAGAACAATTAAATTGTGGAGTACCAATTACGCTATATTATTCCCTGCTTGTTAAAGCAGCTTTCAGGATATAACAAGGCTGATTGGTTGTGAGGACCCATTTTTTTTGTTGTTGGATTTTTGTTGTTGTTGTTGTGCAAGTTAATAAAAATCCAGTGGTGCTATAACTTTAAGAATTGATTACAACAGATTCTATAATATCAAATGTTGGCTTCAGGAAACATATATCGAGGACTAAATGGTGACACAGGATTCTTCACTCCTGTGGACAGAGCTGAAAGACACTGTGGAGGTTCAAGGGAGCTGTGGCTGTGGAGAAGAACAAACTCACTGTATAGATATTAAATTACCAAAGCCAGAGACAGAGAAATGAGGAAAGGTGAACTTTGTCTTTGAGTAACCTGGCACTTTGTGGCATACAGGTGAGTTGCGTGCAGGGTGAGTGGAGTTACTGCGAAGGAGAAGGGGGTTGAGACGTTTCTGCAACCTGTTCCTCCAGGAAAAGTATGGAATTTGATACACCACGTTTTGATCTCTATTGCTGAACATCTGTGGCCAGATCCTCAGTCGACTTCTGACCTTCCATCTTAGGGTATACGGCCATAGTTTATATTTCAGCAAACACTATTACACGTGCTGTTGCAGGCAACATGCTATTTCCCTCAAAGAGAGGCCTGAGATTGATTAAGCCGCAGAATGATCACTTTTTGTCCCCCTATAGGGAATGTTTTGTGGCTAAAGCCAAATTCCTCCTGCCCTCAGAACATTACTCTCTCTCATATTAAGGAGACAGGACGGCTATTTTTCAGAGACTGTCAGTTGATTTATTATATGCTCTCTTCTGATTTCTTCCATCCCTTACACATTAGAGAAAGTACAGGCTGACTATCCATGGGCTTGGGGAACATTTAGGGAGAACTCCCTGCACCACTGGTGCAGTAATAAAGCTCCCAGGAACTTCAGGCTTTCAGATCTTCCCCATGAGGTTTAGTTATGTCTGGCACTGGCTTTTCCACCAGCATAATTTCAGTGGAGTTTTTCCAGATATACATCAATTTTAATAAATTTATCATTGATCAGCCCTTGGAGACTCTATTTTAGCTAGCTTAAGAAAAAATCTGATGGAGTTCTTCTTAGGGAATTAGCACATCTAGCATAAGCATCACATACTTCCTAGAATATACTCCATCTTCAGGCAGGCGTGATCTCAGGAGATGTAGTTTTCTGTAATTGTTTTAGAAGGTTTTAAGGAAGAACTGCCTTCCTTAAATAAAAATTGCTCAAGTTGTCATATTTTAATCCTGTGGAAATGTAAGTATGACTACACTAACTTTTTGTTGGCAAGCTGCAATTCCAGCACCTTGTTGTCTCACATAAAATCTTGATGCTACAGGAAAAGTGAAGAGCTGCCTGTTTGACAGAGTATTGTTGGAATTGTTTGCCCCGTCTCACCTTTTAGGAAGCCTTCGTTTCCTGAGCTTATCTAACTTGTGAGGTGGTTCCCCCAATCACTTCTGCCTCTTTATGTTGTTCTCTCTGTTCTGCTGGCATCTGTCCTCTGGGTCTAGGGGAAAGAACACTGGCAGCTGCAGAGGATTTGAAGTGCAACCGTTGGCTTTGTAGGCATCGCCTCATTCTGCCTGCTTTTCCTGGCATCCTCATCAGCTCCTGCAGACTTTAATCTTTCCTTTTCTAATAAAACTTCCCTCCCGATGGTGCTTAGTTTCTAGGCAAAATTGAAGCTGAACTGCCCGAGCTGTTGAACCAACAATGGGCTCAATCTATCACTCATTCAGGTGTAGATCAGGATAAGTCTTGCTTTGAAGTTAATACTGTTGGTTTAAAAATCACTGCAGCCATGAGATCAACCTGTCGGTGTGTGGGTGAGCTGCCTGTGTTTATTTTGGAGGGGTTTGAATGCTGATATCTCTGGACTGTTTCACAATTGCTGCTTTTCACAGGTGGACCAAGATACAGGAATGGATTTATTTAAGATAGGATTTTTGATCAATTTTCTTCTCTTTTTCTCCCAAAAATGTGTGTGTTTGAAGGTGCATCACGTATTTCCCAGTTTTGCTGAGACATGGAACAAAGAAACGATGTAAGAAATGCAATCTTCACTAAAGGTGTTTGTGTACTTTCTAGCCTGCTCAGAAATCCAGTAGATATTATCTAATATATGATGTGCTTTTTATTTGTGCATAAAGTTTAATTGTTCTTCAAATTAAAACATAGGTCAGGACCAAATTTTAAAGAAACCACAGCACCAGCTGAGAAATGGCAGATGTCATTCCAACATTGGAAGCCTTCAGATGCCTTCAAAAAAGTATCTAGGTGTTTCGCTCATGTTGTTCATGCTCACAGCAAACCAGTCACAAGATAATGAGAATCCCACTCTATCCATTAGTGAGACAGAGCTTCAGTCCTGTCAGGATGGTCCCAGAACCACCACCCAGGTGACTGCACAAAATAATAATTCAGCACCACCAGCAGAGGAGTCTGGACTCTGAATCAGACTGGTCACTCAGCAGTTACCAAAGAGGTGAGTGTGTTTCTTTCTATATATGTAGTATGATGCTAACGAGTGACATAAGGGAACAGTGATAAATCCCTTCATATCACATGCCAGTCAAATAAAAAGGTTAACGTAGAGGCACAGCATCTGGAGATGTGTGGTAGACCAGGACACTTAGACTAGATCCAGTTGTGTGCAAAGAAAGTTTTGTGTTCAGGTGTTACAGGTGTTGTTAAATCTTTTTAACCAGCTGGGTGGAAAACAGGGTCTTTACTATCAAAATAGTGATGTGGAGCAGGCAAAGAGAGATACCACACCCTGTGTGATACTCCAGCTTGTTTATGAAAAGAAGACAGGGTAGATGGAGTGCCATACTGGATGTTCCTGGTACTTGGTACTCTATTACACTTCATAGATCCCTTTTGGAGAGTCAATTCTGCCAGATGTGCCAAGGCCAGCAAGCATTAATTGTTATCAGTCTATGGGAGTTCAACAGCTTGTGCTGCAGGGCTAATTGGGTTTGCAATAATGCTTCAGCCATCATCTATAAAGAGCAGTGCCGATGCTGAAAATTGTTCAGAGACCATTCTAGTGGCAACTGTGCACAGCATCACTGATGATTATGATGCCCTCATTGCTGGGATGCCACTGCTGGGAGTGCCTGTGTTATGGTGACAACTGCCTATGCTGCTCTGCCAGGTGTTACAGATGTGCCTCCAAGACAGGCATGACAGTCTACCCTCCTCTTTGCAGATACAGAAGAACATGGCCTGTAGGCAGCAGATGAGTTCCTGGCAAATCAGCTCAACCAGAATATGTAACCATGAAAGCTGGACACTGTAGGAAGCCTAGAAAATCAGTTCTCACAAGTAAGTAAAGTCCTTGCAGTGACAGAGAGAAAAGTTTTTGTGTGTGTGACGTGGAATGCTGGAGTGGGATGCGATGAGTGAAGCTTGCTTCTCTGTCACCCTTGTCGAAACGGTCTCAAACAATTTACTATGAACATGAGGTGACTCTACTATCCTCTGAATGGGCCAAGGTATGTGTATCCTCTGGTTCCTGGAGCAAAAAATCAATCTCTCATCAAATGAAGCATAAAGTAATGTCAAGTTTGTGGCCCTTATCTTCAGCAACTCCATTTCCACTCCTAGCACAGCAAGCAGCAGGTCGGTCTTACCAGTCCCAAGCACAGCATAAAGTAGACAGCTGAGCCAGTGGGGTCTAATATGACCTCATGTGGTCCATGGCACTGCAGTGAGTAAACGTTTCGTGGCACAGGTTGGCTTTTGCTCTGCTGTAGATAGTCTCTTGTCTGAAGCGGGTTCCTCATCTGTTGACCTCTCCAGCAGCTGTTCTGGAATAGCACAGAAGTGATGAAATCAGTGAGGACATTTCAAAAGTGCAGCTTCCCCTGTGTGTTTCCTGGAGCTTGCTCTGACACAAGTATCCTGTGTGTGTGTCCTACTCTCCCCTTGTTGTTACCACACAAACTTCGTGATGGCTTGGCTCTCTGCACTGCACAGAAACTGTTTTGCGTGTTGCTGGGGATCCTACTTTCATGTGGGAGCTGCTTTTCATAAATCCCTAACACCAAGGATGCAGCTACGCTCAGCCAGAGTGCTCAGAAGAGGCATGTTATTTTTCATAGTTTCTGGACCATTTACACTTTTGGCATTTCCCAGTGTGCAGAACATCCTGGTAGACAATCCTGGACTCCCACTGAATGCTCCAATGCCCATATTTTAAAACCTGCTCAGCAAACCACTCTAATCTATGGACTATAGTTCAAAGATGCAAGACACCCAGTTCTGATCTGTCTCTGTCTCTGCTAAGTGATTGCAGATGAGACACATTAGTGTTCCTTGCCTCATTTTTATCCCTCGGTAAAACTGATAGTGGTCCTGATTTATTTGTAAAACACAAAGTTGAACTGATGAGAAGATCTACAAAAGACCTAAGTGTTGTTATTATCCGAGCCATCTTTTCATTTCTACAACTCAGAACTCCTCCATTAATCCTGTAAGAGTCACGAGTGCTCTGTTTACCAGACCTAATGTATGAGACAGTACAATGATGAAGGCTAATTATAAATCATACAAAAAAAATTTCTGGAAAACAGATTCTTTTAACATTTCCATTCTGTGCCGTACTACAATGATGCCAATTGGATGAGGAAGCTTTTTAAAATGTGAATTTATCTTTTCAAAGATTTGTAGCCAAGCCTTTCCAGTTTGTTAAAATGTAATTAGTGTCTGCTTGTTAATATGATGTTCATTGATTTTTAAAGTACACAGACTTCAAAGCTGGAAATAAATAAATAAAACGAGAGATAATTCAAACCAGAGTGGAACAGCTCGGACAGTTTTACTCTCTTGCCAGGATCCCAAAGCTGTTGTGTTCAAACAATGCCACAGTTTGAGTGGAAATGTGAAGATTAAATCCAAGCCCTGCAAGTCAGCTATTTTGCAAATGACTATCCAGGATTTCAATAAAAAGTCCAACCACAACAGATCATGTTGCCGGGATTTTTATTGCTTAACAACTTGTGATAGTCTCCTGTTTCTTTAACGTGCATTATGGAACAACACACCTAGCACCCAGTAAGTAGCAGTGGAATTTTGGTACTGAACTCTGTTAGGCTTTTTTTGAAGAATAATTTGAAATGGACAAAAGAAGAAAGGGTTCACAAACGCAACACGTGACTGCAGAAGCTCCCAGTTTGCACATCAGTGCAGCGTGGCACATGATGGAAGGTACATAAGTATGAAACATAATTTGATAACAGTCATGGAGGAAACGATGCAAGCACTAAGGAGGCAAGTGAAAGTAACTCAAAATTCAGACAGGAGTTCAAAGATTTGATTGAGGAATATCCCAAGGAGTCAGCAGAAGAAACACTAGAGCACACCACTTTCTGAAGCAGCAGACAGCCTGAAGAACAAAGAGGTGGGAAGGAATATCCATGGGAGAAACCTATCCAAGTGCAAGAGAGATGATGAAATTAGCTAGTGCAAGAGAGATGAATCAAGCAAAAAATTCATTCAGCTGGAGAAGGAAAGCAATTCAGAAGCAAAGAAGAAAGGAAGGGAAACTAACCCCAAAGACAAAATGAAAAGACAGTGGAGACAGCCATAATTGAGACTCCACAGGGAAGAATGAGGAGGGAAAAGACAGACTGATTTTCAGATAAGAAGGAGAGGAGATCCCACCACACCAGAATGACGTAGCTGTCTGTGCCAGCAGGCAGGTCTCCCTTGAATGTTTAGAACAAGGGAGGAACAATGTGGAGCCAAAAAGCAAAGCGATGCCTTGTTCTTCCATAACTAGGAATGTTAGACATTAACCAGTGACAAACAAAAAAATAAGGAAAGCTGATGGAAACAAAGACTGTCTTCTGTTCAGAACAAGTGATACTGTGGAAACAGAAGAGAGCAAATCCCAACAGAGAGAAAACAGTACTTTAAGATACAGATGCTCCAGTAGTTTTTCCACAGAACTCTCGGAAACCCAATGGAAAATGATCAGGTAATAAAAAGTGATGTATTTTCTCAGAACTAGCTGTGTGAAGGAAATTTGGGGATGTTTGACCACGAAGAGGCACACAGCTAAAGCAGATTCTTCTCTGAGGGTCGTTTTCATTTGGCCACTTGTGATACTAGTGTTCCAGGACAAAAATTGGCAAAGGTGAGTAAAGCCAAGTGTGAAATATGGAGCAAGGGGCACAAGAGCTCTGTCTGATTTTCATTTTGGGTTTTAACAGATGGGAAAAGAAAGATCTTGGTAGTGAATATTGTAAGGGGCAATGGACCTCAAAAGAATAAAGGCACACTGACATCAAATTATTCATTCTGTGCTGGTCCAAATATAAGGAGATAGTTTTTTTTCTAAAGAATTTGAATTTTCCATTCACTTTATAATTGCAAATTCACTGTGTGATGCCATCCATGATGAACACAGAAGGAGGTCAGCTGTGTGATAACATCTAAGCTTTGATTTCTGCATTGTATACAATATAAGTGTTCTGGTCTCTTTCTGTTCTTTGAAAATCAAGGGGCCACCTAGGTTTTAAAACCACTACATAGTCATGCCAGACAGTACTGACAGGAGATGTAGTCAGTGAAAACACTTTACCAAGTGGTAAAAATGAAAGTGGAGGAGGGTGGAGAGAAATCGTTGTGTTCAGAATTGCCACGTTGCTTTAGAAGCTGCTGTTTGACGTAATCTCCTGATCTTAGTCTTGTCAAGTCATCATGTGAGGCTGCAGAGATGGTTTGATTTAAGCTGTTTCAGTAGTAAGTCTTCATTACTTTGGTTCACTTTGCATAAGAGCACAGATAAAAGCATCTGTGTAGACAGAAGATCATAGTTTAGGTGATGATAACTTTCAGAACA
The DNA here is from genome assembly GCA_020800305.1 of Porphyrio hochstetteri. Classification (NCBI taxonomy): domain Eukaryota; kingdom Metazoa; phylum Chordata; class Aves; order Gruiformes; family Rallidae; genus Porphyrio; species Porphyrio hochstetteri. The sequence continues at coordinate 8,615,862 of CM036907.1, forward strand.
GGGATGATGCTGATGACCATGACAGAGCAGCAACTGCTTTCTTTGATACTTATGAAACCAGCGTAGATATTCGTCCATAGATTTGTCCATGGATGAAGAACATTGAATGCATTTAAGTCATCTACAGAAGTGTAAATCACCAGCAGCCCAAATAGTGGTCTGTGAAGGATAGAGAGCTCTGAAGTTTTGACTGTGGAGTCAGGATCTTCTGTAAGTAGAATTTGGTTTTTAAAATTGTCTTAGGGCACTTGCATTTCAGTGGTGTCTCTCTGGGGAGTCCTAGGGAAGGGAAGTTGGTAGGAAGAGTGAGTGTAAGAAGTGAGCTTAGATGCTGTAGTACAGGGCAAGTGGCAAGGAAAAGCAATGCAGTGGGAAGAAAGCAGAGGCATAAAGTGAGAACTGTGAGACATGAACTTGAGAGAAATGATGCCAGGTAATGACAGCAAATGGTAATGGGTCTGTTAGTCATAGAAAGGGAAGCAAAGAATTGAGTCGTGGTGTAGTGAAGTTGGGGAACGACCTCATATGGCAGTGGCAGAAGAAGTCAAAGATGTGCCTATGAATGTGCCCTGAGGAGCACAACATGGTGGCAGAGGTGTGATGCAGTGTTAGCTGGGCTGTCCTTGAAGTAGAACTGGCAGCACTGAGGTACAGAGCCAATGAACAAGGAATCAAGAGAAAGGCAATGTTGGAAAGACTAAAATTAATTAGTGTAAGAGGAGATATCACAGATCCAAACACCCTAAAAATCATTGATGCAGGAAACTGAAGACCTAGAAGGGTGACCAGAGCTTGCTTAGGCAACACACAGTGGAAACTTGCCCATAGAAGAGAAGTTGTAAGGTGGGTCACAATCAGTCAGCAAAGGATTAGATAACACGCTTAAAGGAACAACACAGGGCTAAAGTGATGCAAGGTCTAGGAGATTGGATTTGAGGACCCACAAGGCCCTGTCCAGCTTAATCATCTACGATTCCATGGAGACAGCAATGAAAGACCTGCATTGTCTTCCTAAGAACTAATTTCATTAGGTATGGGCTTAGGTCACGTATTACAAATAGGTCTCTCTTATTTAGGATTCTAGTTTGGAGTTTGCAGTGATTGATGGATTCATTAAAACGTCATCACTGAAACAGACAAGAATTTTCTGTTTAAAAATAAATAAATGACGACAGAAGCTGCAAATGAGCCTTCTGCTTTTCTTGTTGATTCCCCCTGTGACTTAATATGTTCAGGAGACTACTTGGTGGGAGAGAGAGAGGAGACAGAATAAAAAAGGATTAGCAAGGGATATCAGCATTTCATCTAGATCTTTGGCTACCTGGTTACCCTTAAATTCTGCCTCCCAGTATCTTTCCCTTTGTTTTTCTGAATGTCACGTAAGCGTCATTCTAGTGCTGAAAAATATTTATCCTGTGATCTCCCATTTGGCCTGGAAAAGGCCCCTGGCCAGATTCTCAGGTAGTTTTAACTGAGCTTTACTGTGCAGATGTAAGCGGAGTTGCACTTGAAGATCCATCCCACTAGATTACTGCTTGTACAGCTGTGCTGTCTTTTTAAAGCCAAATTAGTCGGTATAGAAAGATTTTCTCCACAGAATTTGGCTGTCATCCCTCTGACAGTATGTTATATTTTCAAGTTGATCCCATGGGCCAAATTAATTGTAGTATTCTACTGATGTCAGTGATGTTACCCCGAGTGTGAATTTGGCCCCATTGTTCTGAGGCTAATAGAGAAATTTTTTTTTTAATGAAAGTGGATCATAAAATATTCTCAGATTTTCATCTGGTTTTGCTTATAGTAATTATCCTTTCCTGGAGCTGAGTAGTAAAGAAAATATTCATATTCTCCAGTGTCTGGTATAAATTGCAGTGCTTACTTGCTGCAGCCTAAGACACAAGCTACAGGCAGAAACTGATGCATTTGCCCATGTGTGTACACATTTAGCTACTTTGTCCACACCAGAAGCAGCAGCAAAGGCTTTTAAACTTCTCCTAGTATCAGTGCTAGGTACACCAAGGAAACACATTAGCTTTCAGTGGATTTTTATACTTTAGAAGGAAACTTTTCTGGCAACAAATGCATAAAGATAACATCGAATCCCACCCTTTGTTACTAATGGAGACAAAAGGCATGTTCTTTTTAACAAGTTTCCTTTTATTTTTAAATAATATCTGTAAGGTTTGCAGAATTCATGCAACAGGAGGGAGCCAGCACATTTTTGCTGACAGCTTGCACCCAGTTAGGTCAGAGGAGGTGTGGGATGTGATTATAGGAAGATGAGCTGAAGTAGGCAGTTATGACAGGTGGTTCTTCCTCCTGATCTGAATGACACACCTGAGGAGAAGCACAGTTGGGACTCCACCTCTATTTTTTTGGAAGGAGAGGCTGGCTTTCTCTGCCTGGCTGCTGGTGGATTGCTCTGGCTGTGCATCAGAGCTAGGGCTTCCAAATTTGTGTTGGGTGAAGTCTTTGGCAGCATAGGAAGTTCCGCACCAATATGTGGAAGAACTTTTTCACCACGGTGAGGGTGACAGAGCTCTGGGACAGGTTGCCCAGGGGGGTGTGGAGTCTCCTTCCCTGGAGATATTCAAGACCTGTCTGGATGCTGACCTGTGCGACCTGTCCTAGGGACCCTGCTTTGGCAGAGGGGTTCTATTGGTCTCCAGAGGTCCCTTCCAACCCCTACGATTCTGTGATTCTGTGAGTTGTCCAGAACCAGACAGGTCTGGTTGAACTATTGTGTCACTCTTCAGCACAATCTTTCCATTACAAATTGAGGAACATCAAAGGAAAAAGCTTAAGTGGATATTGGACAGGTCCCAAAACACCACATAAGGAGTAGAAGGAACTTTACAGGGCATAAATTTATTAATAGCAAATCTTTAAGTGCTACATCTACAGATGGAGCTCTCCATCCCTTCCTAAAACACTGGGACTCCTCACATACTCTTGTTGACCAAACCTTTTGGTCACTTTACATTGTCATGGAATAGTTACTGAACAGGAGTGCTCTTGATTTACAAAATAGCATCAAATAGTTTTAGGCTCTGACCTTCTGAATAAATGTTTAAAGAAATAGGTGTGAAAATTAGGGACATGGAGCGGGTACTGTCTCTCAGGCTTAGGAATCTATCTATGCAGGTGCATTTGAGGCTTCATCTGGGGAAACCAACCTTTCAGAGTCCACAAGAGCTGAAAGAAACCATGGTGCAGAATGAATTCTTTCTATCTGAGTTCAGTGGCCACTACCCTGATGCACTCCAGCAGGGTATCTGGCCCTCTGGATGTTTAATGAAGAATAAAGACCGTTTCTACCTCTGTGGTGTTGATGGTGGGAGTTATTCTTGAAAGAGAAATGCTGATATTGGATCAGTCCTAAAGGTGGTGGTGAAAGCTATTCTGTTATTATGCAATTTTCTTTCTATTGTGAGTAAGGGGTGGAAGAAAATGCCCAGAGATTGACCCTGTGCCCATGTAAACAGTATATCTGTGAAAACCATAATTCTTGATGAAAGGAAAATAGCGTCCTAAGCAAAGAGATACGATGTACCCTAACAAAAAACACAAGAGGGATCTTTATCTCTAGTTATGCCTTGTATATATGTATTTTTTTCCCCCACAAGAATGAGGGAAAGCAGCTGAATCTACAGTATCTTTTCTGGAAATCTACGGGGGCTCTCTAAAGACAGATCATTAACCAAAGAGAATTCATTTGCTGGTTTTCTCCTAATTCAACATCAATGTTAAAGTATGCTTTTTCCTCCAGAGTTAAGGCTCTGATTTCAGATGGTTTTAGTGTGAAAGACCAGCAGAATTTTCAGTAGAATAAATTTCTCTCCGGTGCATATAGCAGAAATGTCAACTGGACATGGCTGCATGTACTTCAGGGCGTACTTCATGCTGTTCCTCAGAGCTGTATCTATTAACCACTGCTCCTTGGTGCCTAGGAACTCCCTTTCTTTGCCATCTGTTTATCTGTCAGGCCTCTGTGACTTCAGTGCAACTCTACTGTCCTGTTAAAATGGCTCTGTGCATGCACAGCCTTAAAATACAGAAGTGTGAAGGAGCAGACAAATCATTTACTGTGCTGGAAAAGCATCTCTGTGCCTTTAAAGCTGGGTTGAGCAAAAAAAATTAGAAAACCATGTCTGCTGCCAAGGACAGGCTATTAGCAATGCTTGCTTGCAGTGATGTTCTGAAGGGTGAATACTTGTCTCCATTTTTAACAGGTGTGGTGATGTCCTGTTACCACTAAAAGTGGTTGAAGCCAGAGCAAAGCTTTCCTAAAGAAAACTCAAAACCAGGTAAAACCGCCCATTTCTTGGGGTCTGATAAAGCCCTGCCATTCAGGCCAGTTGTGCTGCTATTTGCAAACTGGTGCACAGCTCAGTGTGAATGAAGGAAATTTACTGTAACAGGTGGAAACCAGGCAGTGCTTGGTAACGCTATGTCATGCCACATCGTGTCACGTCATGCCAAATCATGGGAATCGGCGCTACTCGGTAACGTGACATTGGAGAGTTTAGATGGGCGTCAATGGCAGAAACTGAATGTAGTTCCAAGGGAGCTGAGTACTTTGGAATCAAAATGAGGACAAGTTACTAATCCACAGAAACAAATCCTATCCATTCCCATACTGGTCTGGTTGAAACCAAGAATTACAAAGTTGTTTCCAAGCCTCAAGGCCTAATTTATTTTTCTCTTGCTTATAGGAGTCTATATGTTCTATCAGCATCTCTCATGGTACCCCTTACTTCATAAGGTACAAGGCAAATTCTGGAGAGTTAGAAGTGAACCAATGTTTCATTATTTTAGAAGGATGTAGGAGGTGATCCCCTTCTTCAAGCCTCCACGAGTAAATATAGGCCAGTTAACCTGATGTCATTCTGAGATAACTGTGAGAAAATCAGATGTGCGAAATACTCAACATCCAGTTCAAAGAGCTGGTGACATATATTGCACCAGTCTGTGCAGTTTTGATAATAAAACTGGCTGTACAAACTAGCTTTAAAATGCAGATATGCCATAGTGGTAAATAAACAAGATGGGTCAAGTCTGTGAGGCAGACTGAGGCACTTAGTAAATGAGGCTCGTCTGAACATGTGTTTTAAAACAGCAAAATGCAAGGTCATACATTTGAGAACAAAGGCTACAGATGACAGTTTACATCCTGGAAGCAGTGACTGTGAAAGCCTTGGCCCAACTACAGGCTGTGGGCTTTGCATACATGCATACATGTGGGTAGATTAAATCCAATCCCAGCCATTCTAAAATCTGTTTGTGTTAAATCTATATAATGGGTCTTTCTCATTAGCCAGATCATTCGGTTCTCAGCCACTGTGCAGACTTCAGTGAAAGTTTGCCTGCTGGGAACAGTTTTTCCCCCTATTCCCAGTAGCTGGACAAAGGCAGAAAGTATCTGATTTTGAACTTCAAACTTAATTGGTTCTTCTCCCTGTGAAATGCCTTATCATCTGCAGTGAATATTCTGCAATGGTGAACATTGCCAGTTACTACACCAATTACCTGACAGGGGGTCTAGTTTTAGGGCAGCTCTGCCAATTGTAAGTGAAGAAACAAGACCCTGTGGAAATCAGAGAGGTCAAAACATTGCTAAAGATCTGTTGGATAAATGGTTGGATTGGAAAGATCAGTCTGCATTCTTGGAGCTCATAAGTGCTTCAAGATTGAGCAGTTCAGACTGGGCTTCATTTTACGTAAGAAAGAATTTTTCAGGTATTCAGAGGGTAAGAAATGCCAGGATTAAGGTTGTCCGAGTGAACTAAAGTGATTTTCCTTGTGCATGGGGATTAAGATTGCATGACTGCTATTGATTTTTCCACAGGTCCCCTGCCTTACTGATTTGCCATTTGCATTATTTTTAATAGAGGCTCCTGAGTTCTATCTGCCTTCTGAAAATACGACGTGAGCTGTAAATCACTGAGGTGGTCTTGGAAAACATCATCCTGTTGAGTCATCACCTAGCAGGTAAGCTACCAGAAATGAGCATCAGCCAGCCCTACGGGTGGAGATAGAGGACAGCCAAAAGGCATTTCCTTACCCTCTTCGACTTCTCACACTCCTCTGTATAACACCAGGGAAGCATTTAAAAACCTGAGTAGAATGGAGTGGGGAGAGAGAGGATTAGTGGTGATGGTGAGCAGAGCTGCTTGGCTGTGCTATGGGGTGGGAGTAGAGTACACTACAGTGATGAGTGATGGGTGGTTTGGTCTTCAGTCCATGAGCAGAGGGCTCAGCAGGCACAGCCAGGTTGTTGCAGTGCCCTTTGCTGACAACTCCTGTTCGCTGAAGGAGAAATGGCAACACTCTGCTCTGGCAGCAATCAGGCCATTTCTATGGAGGTGCTAATTTTTCACCTGTGGGCACAGACTTTGGTAGATATATTGGGAAAACATAGTGTTAAGCTCTAGAAAGACACACATACACACTTGTCCACGTTCATCTGACTAGGAATGCTCCAAGCTCATGTAATCTGGACGTTGATCTGATGGATGGTGAAGTTGTCATTCCCTCCCTCAGAGCAGGGCCGCAGTCTTTGCACTATTCACTGGAAGTGGCATTTTTTCCTCTCTGGAAAAGGCCTGTGGCTGGTGATTTATACCCTTTGCCAGACCACCCTAGTTAAAGTTTCATGCCTTTCCAAAACTGGTGAATAGCATCCCTTTTCTGCAATCTTTTGGGAGCTGGATTCCCTCCGTAACCATAATGCTCCACATTCCTGCTGTATCCTTCACTGCTTTCCATGAGCCTGTCCTTCCTCTGGCCTGAATAACACCAGTTAGCCCAAACCCAAATAACAACACTGCATCTTTAGTGAAAGGACCTCAAAAATTAATCAAGCCTCTCATAGCTCTTCTGTACGGCAGCAAAATAAAAGCTGAGGTAAAAGCAGTTAAAGCAGCTTTTTGCTTTTGTCTGGTTTAGATTTTTTTGGGTGAACTGTAATGTTAGGTGTTCTCTCAGAAGGTGGCATGCCACACAGTCTAAATGCTCTTGCCTATTCTGTGTTCCTGTAGTTGCAACTCTCTAGAAGGTCTGAGCTACCATTTTCTACACTGTGTCCTAGCATAAGAGCGATTGGGTTTCTTAATCAACATATCTCAAGGTGCTGGTTTTCTCAAGCAAAATGATTTTTGGCTTTTCAATAAAATATGGCTGTGAGAGCCCTCCCCATAGAGATTTTTCTGTTTTACTGTCTTCCAAGCTGCTCTGCTCTGGTACAACACTTGTGTTGCAAAGGCAGGAAGGCTCCTGGATTTCCTGTCTTTACACGACCAACATCACTTAGCATCCAGCCAGAAGATTTAGTTGGGATGAAAACGATATTGAATTTTGTAGGTCTCATTTATTTAAGAGAGTAAACCGTCTTTCTTTTCAAAGTGCTTCTCTTTAGCTTTCATTTCCTGTGCACAGAGTAGCTTTGTCTTGTGTACAATAATTAAGTTGTTGACCTTCCTTAGAGGTCAAACATAGCTTCCCTTTGGAGAAAGATAAAAACAAGCAATAATAGATACTTTGACTGGTCTAAGACACTTGGTCTTGCATATCCGTGATGCTGCTGTAATTTCTGCTGGATGTTTTTACCAAGATAATTCAGGATGAGATGCTGTTGATCCATTTATTTTGGTAGATATAGAGGATTTACTGAAGTTGTCTTTCCCATGTTCTTTATGAGTAAAAAAAATTCTATTGTAACTACGTCAATGAGTGTGAGGTAGGATGTGTAGGCTCTAATAGGAATGTTTCATGTGATCCTTACCGTGCCATTTTATTCATCTTAATGATTTTTTCTCTAATCTTCTAAGACTTTTTTTTTCAAGATCAAAGATAATGATGGAGAAACCCAGAAGTCTTCATGCATTATACAAGCCAAATTGCTTTTATGTTGCTGCTCTTTTTGTGCGTAAACAAATTCCGATACTCCCTTTAAAAGTACCTGTTTCTAACATTTGTGTTTATTTAATTTATTTGGGTTTAAGTATGTCTGCTAATTGATACTAGTGTCCCTAATTGATCCATGTTGCATTCCACATAGTGTATGAGATCATATCAGCAATTCAATTCCCAGTAGCTGTGCCTGTGTGAGTAAGGAAGGCATTCGGATTATCTGATTAGTCTCTGTAAGCATCAGCAGTGAGTTTGACTTCTTTTACAGAGGAGCTTGACTTCTTTTACATAGAAGTTTGAGATCTTGCCCATGGCATGGAAGCTGGGGGTGAACACAGTATCCTTTACAAACGGGGCAATAAATAGAAATCCCTGCAGGTGAAAGAAATCCACTAATTCCAGTAATTTGAGACTTTATTGCTGATCTGTGCAAATAGCAGTAAATGTGGGGATTGTAGTACATGCAAGAGGAAGGAAAAGAAAATATAGGAACTTCATCCCTCATGCTGGAATAGGGTGGGCCAGACTTAATACTTCTGAATTATTAAACCTTCATATTCCCTCTACCCTTTTAATTCCTTCCAGAAGCCTCTTTCAGGCCATTAAGAGTTCCTTTTTCTGGTGCAGACAGTAAAATCCAGTGTTGAAGTTCAAGTGTGTACATGGCCATATAAAAAGTTCAAACATACATGTACCCCTGGAAGCAAAAGAACTAAATCTCCTCACAGCTGAGACCAAGCATTTGCCCCATCACTTGCTGTTGTGGCACTTCATGTCTATTACCACATGAGCGATTCCCTCCTCATTCACCAAAACCCTTATGTTCATCCTCCTGTCCCATCATGGTGAACTAAAGCTAAATATGCCTTAGTGAAAGGGGAGTAAGTGGAAAAAGGCCTAAGCAAAGCATCTTTTCTTCTTCAGAAGCAAAAGAGCAATGCTGGTATCTAATTTTGGACGCCTGGGAAATGCCTTGATACTGAAGTGGTCAGCACCATGTAAAAACGTAGCGAGAGACTGGTATTCTCCACTGCCAGCAGTCATTCAGACTTGTGTGGGCACCACTCAAAACCCCTAAGTAGAAACTATGGTTGCAGCATTTTCAGTCATTTTAGGACTTTGTAGGTAAATGTGGTCCAATGGCAGCAAAAGGCAGTTCTGGTTTTAATAAAGATTAAAAAATATTTTTGAATGACCCTCCTTGTTCCTTACTATTATACAGTATTAAAATAGAAGAGTGCAGCCAAAGAGAATAGAAAACAAAGAGAAAAGCCTTTAAAAAAATTCCACAATTTTATATCCTTTCCCTACTAACCCACCACAGAATTCAAGGGTGGGGGATTCGAGGGCTGAAGGAATCTTTATATGGTGCCAAAAATTCCCCACAGATCTCTCTGGTCCCTCTACATTTGGCTATTTAAAGCAAACACATTGTGTTTTAGATGCTAGTTTAGATCCATTTTCCATATGAGGAGGTGGGATGTAATTAATTATCTGTTCTTTTGATTTCTAAGTATCATATGTACATTTCATAAGGGCATGTACTTTTGACAGAGGCTAGGAAAAAGGAAATAAAATACAAGCTGCACCTCTTGAGTCTTCTGGGTACAAATGATGGATCAGCAGGGGATTATCATGTGTATTTCATTGCTACCAATGCTGATTGAATCACATGAGTGTTAATACAAACCTAGAAAACAAAATCTGGATGAAATCACAGTAACAGAGCTTAAAGTGTTTATTTTAGTCATAATTACCCTGGTTTTACATAACAGCTTTGATCTGTAGGTTGAAAAGAGGCAAAGCCAGTAGTCCACAGTAGAAGTAACTGAAGATAAACTTCTCTGTAGAGTTTAAGAAAATCAAGTCCTCAGTCAGAGATACACACGTGGACATATACAGCAGGGAGGTGAAACCCAGGTTCCAGCACTCCAAAAAACACAGTTCATTGCCATTGCAGCTAATGAAGTCCCTTCTCTGGATTTCATAGTGACTGCTTTTATTTTAACGTGCTAGAGGAAATCCAGTGTAACAAAGCAGTCATATAAAATGAGGGAAGAACCTTCCAGCCAGCACAACAAAAATAAATAATGCTCCCAGACTGGAAGGGCCAGCGAAGTCCTCCAGGTCTTCTATCAGCAGGTATCATTCAGGTCCAGCTGTCCTTGCTCCATGGGCATGTTAACCACAGATGATCCTGGAGACCCCTCAGATGGTTCCTTCCAGATTGGGAGCCAAATTCCATGTCATAGCACAAATTTGGTGCCTATGTCAACCTAAAAAAGTGACAAAAATGCCTCTGTCTTGCAGAAGCAGCAAAGTCCTGAGTGTCTGCTTTCTCACTAGGAATAATTTTGCTCACCAACCTGCAGACCTAGGGAGATGTGGCACACAGGTGACAGGCCTCTGACCTCTTCAGTCAGGGAATGAACCAGAATAGACAAGCCTCATTTCTAGCAGACACTTCTTTCCTTTCTTTTCTTTTTTTTTGTTTTTCCCTCTTCTTTTTTTCTTTTATTATTTTTTCCCCTAAAGCTCAGGAGCATTTCCTAGCTGAAATGTTTGCAGACTGAGGACATAAAGGTACGGTCCAATTGTTTGAGCCATTTTTCATCTATATCTCTACCCAGAGGAGCTCTGTAGAGAAAGGTACAGACTTGATTTCTGTCACAGAAGTCCTTTTTTTCAGGTCCCTCTCCCACTGGAAGGCCAAACGCATTTAGCACATTCAGTGGCTCCCACCCCTTATATTTGGTGAACGTGTACGAGCATTATTACATGGTTGTTTTTTTCTTATGCATGGTTTTCCAAAACGGTTCCTGGAGGGTTTTGTGCCGGTTGACTCTCCCAAAGCCCTCTCTGGATGAGCAGAGGAAAAAGCAGGTTTCTTTATGGGGTATTTCAGAAGCAAAGCCTACCACAGCTGCACCAAAACGTTCTGGAGAATAATTCCTCCCTCTCTCAGCTCCAGGGAGGACCAAAGGATGCTGGAGGGTAACAGGGGCCGGTTTGAATCCTTCTGTCAGTCATTATCCCATGCACTGCTGGTACATGCATGCCTGTTATTGCAAAAGGGAATCACACTTATATGACAAATGTTTTTAAAACAAAACTATAAAATTCTTAATTCAGTTAACTTGAAATTAATTGTTTATGTTGTTTCCTTTCACACACCCCATCCCCATTAACTTATTCTTGAGGGGAATGTATTTATGGAGCCATGTGCTTCTCACATGGTTGAGGCTAAAAATAACTTTAGAAACTCATTCCAGCTAAAACTTAATTTAAAATCCAGTTTGTCAGCCGAAGACAGACTATAACTGGTCTATTAGCCTGGTTTCCTTGTGATGACAGCCTTGCCCAGCCTTTTCAGTGCTGATTATTTCTGCATTTCCTATACTCCTATTTAATTTTTTATATATATATACACACACATGCATTCCTGAGCCTAAGGAAAGCCCCAAATTACACACAGAATTTATTTTCTCTGTACGGCCTGGACCTCTACTTGGGCAACAGGCAAACTTACTTTCATAAATGCAGATGTATACTGTGGAGATGGGCAGAAGCAGCTGAGGTTTCTCATTAGGTTTGGTGGGGGTTTTGAGAGAGAGAGAGGAGGCTTGTCAGACATTGCAAGTACACTGTCTAAGTGCTGAACTGTTTTTTCCAGGTTCTTTTTGTCACTGATGGGCAAATCAGATGCTTCGAAATGTCTGAACCCTCATGGGTCAAATCCTTCTTCCATTTAATTCAGTATGAGTTTTGTCACTCATTTTAAAGCCAAGACTGTAGCCCATAATAGACAATTACGCAATGCCTGGATGAAAGGGATGTTTTCTCCTTGTCCTAGATAATTAAGTAGAATGGAGAATCTTTCCATTCTCATCACTAGTTGCTGGTTTTTTTAATTGGTCTTGAAATGACAGTGTCCTGAGCTCCAAGGGTTGAAATTCTGTTAGAAAGATTTCCAGCCTGTAGCTTATGAATCTGTGGGGCAGCAACAGGCAGCTAAGAGAAGCAAATGCATTGTAGGCTCAGGAACTGCACAGGGATCCAGATGTCTACTGAAAAATAATGCAGCAGTCACCATTAAAAACTAGGTGGAAGATCACTGGTTTTGTTCATGTTAATCTCTCTGTGGAAGAGATTTTGGTCTCATAAAAATGCTTAGATCTGTGGAGAAACTCTTTGTTCTTCTGGGTTCACACTTTTCTGTCTGAATCCCACTACCCATTTCTCCAGTGCTAGGCATTATCTGTTAAAAAGCATATTCCTCTTTGCTTCCAGAAGTCACGTCGTTTAAGGATGCTGCATCCTCTCTGTCCAGTAGCACAGAAGAGGTCACTTCCCTTTGTGTAAACCAGTTGCTATTGTCACTGGCATGTCTGCTTCCTTCCTTCCTTTTGGTTCTTCTAGGTCCTTTCTCACATGGATGTCATGGAATTTTTCATCTACCAGTTTATAGCTTTGACCCAGCGTTATCACTTAAAACACTAACTGAAATGACAGCAAGAGAAGATTTTCAGCATTATTTCCTCCCCGTCCTTCTCACCTTTTTCTTCTGAGCATGGTACCCAAGCAACTGTGTCAGGCTTCCACACAGGCACCCAGGTTAGTAGTAGTAGTTCCCTTAGCATCAAGCAATGCGTGAGAGTATTTTTGCAACATCATTTCTGCTGCATTTTTCTACTCTTTATTCATTGTTGTGTTGTCTCTTTGAACTGGAGTTTGTTCCCATTTTCCTTCAGCTTCATGTAGCTTTTTCAGTGTTGTGCTACCTGCCAAATTCAGCACATCTCAGTTTCTATATAGGTGTGTGTAAATAAGTGTGTATTATTCTGCTTTTTTATTTATTTTTAACTGCTTAAATCATTTTCAGTCAGCAGTAGAATTTTGCCCTTTCAACCGTGGTGGTTCAGTTCATTCGTTAATCTCTAGGAAGGGTCTTTCTGCAAGGCCAAGCAGGCTTTGTCTGTTATTTTGCTGAAGCAGTCAAGGAATGCTAGCAGACTGGAGAGGTATCAGATCTCTTTTTATGTCATTCTTGCAAGTCCTCTGTTTCTTTAATGATCATATCAGCTATTTTACTTGGTACTGATGTCTACCATAAGTAGATACCATTATAGATATAAGCACTGCTGCGTGAACCACAACTGTTTATAGTCTAGCTGCTTGCAAGAGGATCGCCATGTGTTTTTTAGAGTCAGAATTAAAGCTGCCATACTGAACTCCTTTGAAAAGATATTGCAGCCTTGATGATCACAAGAAGGAGACAAAACAGAGAGATTTAAACATTCACACGTTCCTTTTCCCCCAAGATGTTAAACATTGGCCAGTGTAAATTAGTTTATCAAGCAGTCCTATAAGTTTGTTTGGGATTCCCACAAGGGTTCAGGCTCTGCACCCTTAACCATTGCTAACATTTTTGTTATCTAATGCACCAACATTAACAGCTTTTACCTCCACACACATCCAGTTGATCTATCTGAGATCTAACACTCCGAATTTTATTGTGAGCTAGGAACAACCATGCCTTCCAGCCTGGTTATATCCCATTCCCATTCTACACACAGATTCTTCTATTTCAGTTAGGGGGGAAGATTTATTTAATTTTTTTTTAATTGAAACTGTTAACTTAGTGAAATCCCTAATGAAGGTAAGGTTAACAGCAGAAAGTTCATTATCCTGGTATCCTATTCCTGCAAATTGGAACACACTTTATTTTTGCATCTTCCCTACCTGCAGGGAGGGGGCAGTTGCACCACAGTATTTCAGCATCCCAGTTTCAAGTGAGAGAAGTTAAACTGATACAAAACCCCTGTGTCCTTCAGCCTCAAGCAGCCACTGGGAGTTAAAAGGGCAGAAATCAGATGTAAAGCATTTCAGTAAATGCATGCAGAAATCTAGCACTTAACCCAAAATTATTTGTTAATGGAATTTGAACATTGTTGGAGGGGGCATGATACTCATTACAAAAGGCAGGAAATTCAGAGTTAGCACTCCCCTGTGCACCATCCTCCTCTTTGCATGTGTGCCTTGGAACTGGTGCTCTGTTACACGCAATATATTGTGGCTTTTGGCTGCTCATGAGTTGTCTACGCAGTCTGGTTTCTGCAGCCTCATCTGACAGTAGCGGCCTCCAAAGGATGGGTACCCTGGAGTGGGAAACACCACCGTGGGCACAACTCCCCAACGGAGGTTTTAGGCCTCTCCAAGGCAGTCTGGCCCAGCACTGCTGGCTGGAAGCGCTCAGAGCGAAGGAGCTGAGTCAAACTCTGCAGCTACTGGGGTTTGTCTTCTTCTTTGAAGCCTCTTTGACTTAATTTCATTATTTCTTTTATATATGTCAGGTTTAGAAACGCAAGTTGAAAAAATACCCCACTAATTTAATATACTCACCTCACTTGAAGTTTGAAGGCTTTAAGAATAAAAGAGTGATTGCCTCAAAACCCCCCACCTCCCTCTAGTGATTAACTACACAGGCAAAAGCTTCTGTGTGGACCAAAATCAGAGCAACTCCAGGGGATTAGTGGCATGTATCTGAGGACAAAATCTGGCTTGCAGTTTGGCAGGGATGGGGATTTGGAAGCCCCATCCACCACCACCACCACCACATCCATAAAAAAAATCAAAGGACAGCAAGCAGTAGACAAAGTTCTGTTCTCTTTGAAACAAAGAGCTGCCAAAATGTTCATGTCAGGCTTTTTTTTTTTTTCCTTGGCTTTTATTTTTTTTTCTCCTTGCTTTTTTCCTTTGGGCAGGCAGAGCTGGGTTGCAGCCGAGCCGCTCACGGCCTCACCCGCACCCAAGGAGCAGGACTGCTAGGCCCAAACCAAAAAGTCCAAAGGCAAGCATATGTTTAGGGGAGGCCTGTAACAGTTTGTGGGGTTCTTTAAGCATATTGATGATCTCAAGCATTTGCTTCAGCATCTTCTTATGCCCTTTAATGAAACTATTGGCAATAAGGTAGTTATATTTTTTTAGGTTTGGTTTGAATTTCTCTGAAGCATAATTTCAGCAATTTTTCTCTGTTCTTACGCACACACAGAGAAATTGCTTTAGACAGGAAGAATTTTCTAAATTGAGTTAGATTTGAATCAAATAAATGAAAACCTGTTTTTAAAAAAGCACTGTGGTACTTTACATTCTTAAAAACTAAATTCTTGTATTCCCAGTTGTTTTCCAGTAAACTTTCATCGATCTTTTCAGGGGTTCTGCAAGTGTGAATATTCATATTTCAAACATCTGGCTTGCAAATCGAGCATTTCAGAAGTACTATATCCTCCTTACTACACCATTGTCAGTAACACTTCAGCAACAACCCACTCACCAAGAGCTGGTTCTGCATTATGCAGACAAATAGACCTTTTTTTTTTCCCCCTCATTGATTGGAATGAGAGCAGAATCCATCCTGAAATAGTGGCCCCCCTGGTTTAATCCATGATAAGAGACAAGCAAATAGACCCTTTGAAATGAGTTTCATCTTCCCATTTGTTGTCTGAAGCAGGTGTCAATTGGATCTTTTCCTGTCTGTCCCTGGTTGAAAAGCAACATGTTGTAGTTAAATCCACTTGTGAATTGTAGTATTTTAGGGGGAAGTTTTTTGCAGAGAGAGTGGTGAGGTGCTGGAACAGGCTGCCCAGAGAGGTGGTGGATGCCCGGTCCCTGGAGGTGTTCAAGGCCAGGTTGGATGGGGCCCTGAGCAACCTTGTGTAGATCCAGGCCTGGAGGTTGGTGGCCCTGCCTGTGGCAGGGGGGTTGGAACTCTCTGATCCTTGGAGTCCCTTCCAACCCACACCATTCTATGATTCTATGATTTTATCAATGAAACCCCCCATGGATCTACTAAAAAGCTTCTTGAGGTTAAGTACCACAAGTCAAAAAGGGGTTAATTCCCTGCCTCCTTTTCCCATTTCTCATTTTGTTTCAACCTGTTTCTTGTTTAAAAAAAAAAATCTCTACTGTCTCCAAATACAGTAAAAAGACTCTTCATACACAAGGAGCCTGATCCTGCTTGCACTGAAGTTCATTTATTTGTAAATCATTGAGAAGAAATTCCTTTTATAGTGGGCCCAGCCACAAATTTTCTGTTTTCTTGAGCCAATAATCTTATCAACCACCTGCTTTGTGGATCTAGCCCTAGAAACAGCCTCAGAGTTTTAAACCTTGTGAAGAGGCAACTCTGGAACTAAAAACTGCAAGAGGTTGGCCCAAATGCCCTGCCATTTGATCGGTCAGGCTGGTGGGCTATCCAGAGAAAAACACCATCAGCAGCTTCTGTAGCTACAGTAAGCCCACACATCCCACATTTTAAGAGAATGACATGAGGTGTAAGAAAATGCACTGGAGATGTATAAACTGTTACATGATAGAACTGCATGAAATGAACATTTATAGCCCACGTAATGGAAAGATAAAGTCTGAGCTTGATCAGATGGGGCTGTACTCCTTTATTGTGCCTTTTCTACAGCCTCCCATGAGGATTTGTGCTTGGGTCCCACTGCTTCTTGAAGACTGTTCTCATTGCACTGGGATCTTGTTGATAATCGGAGAAGAATCATCTCAGTTATTGATTAGCAGCAAATAACCATCCCAGGGCAGCAAGGCGGAGCTCCAGGCATTGCTTTTCCCGTGCCATTTTCTTTCACACTAGGTGGAGTCTTCAAGGGTAGTAGAGGAGTGAAAACCTCCTACAGACAGGTCAGCTGCCTTGGATAAACGCGTACTTTGATCTTTAGTGATTTCCTCAGTCTGGTGTTCCAGTGTTCCACGTTTCAGACTGTTCCCCCTCCCTCTCTGGCAGGGGCTGGGCACTGCTGTAAACCCTCTGTAGCCGTGTAAAGGGGAGCGAGCCTCCAGCCAGCTCAATCCCATGCCTCCAGTCAGCCAGAACAACTTCTCCAAAACTTCTGCCTCTGGCAGGACCAGGAGAGACACTCCTGTCTTTTCCCCAGGCACTGATGGATGCTCTCTGCCCCCTCCCCTTCACAAGCACACACCAAGCATCAGGTCTGCTGCAGAGGCTCTCTGAGCACCTCTCTCCTGCTTTCCTCCATGCTCTGACCATCTCATACAGACCCACTGAGATGTGGGTCTCATGCCATCCCAGTATGGACAGCAGGTGAAGCTGTTTCTATCCAAACCACGTTTGAGAGCACCGGCGATGTGCACATTTGTTTGCCAGACAGTATGCTCGAAGTTGGGTAGCAGAGAATGTTTTTCTTAGATTCTGTTCTCTCCATTACTTTATTTGACATAACACCATCCTCCTGTAAAGGCACATTTCTAATGATTCCTGTCCACTACTGCCCAGGATGCTCCCCAAGCGACTCTGTCACTCCTTGCTCTTAGGATTATCATTGTAGGTGCTGGGGTATCGCAAACATGGGTACCACTATGCTAAAAGCTGCACTAAGGGAGGACATAAAAACCAGCCTGCACTTCAACTAGCTTATGGACTAAAGCTAAAGGAGGGAAGGTTTAGATTAGATATTAGGGGGAAGTTCTTTACAGAGAGAGTGGTGAGGTGCTGGAAAGGGCTGCCCAGAGAGGTGGTGGATGCCCCATCCCTGGGGGTGTTCAGGGTCAGGTTGGATGGGGCCCTGAGCAACCTTGTGTAGATCCAGGCCTGGAGGTTGGTGTCCCTGCCTGTGGCAGGGGTGTTGGAACTCTCTGACACTTGGGGTCCCTTCCAACCCAGACCATTCTGTGATTCTGTGATTCTATAATTCAACACTGGTGGAACATCTAATCCAATTGCCTGTCCTTAGTCCAGCACAGATGAATCTGAGACCTCAGCAGCTTAATAAAGAACACAGAAAGAGAAGGGACATGTGCTAGTTTAAATGATTTCTTCACCTGCAGTAATAACTATGAGCCTGTTCCTGCTGCTTCCTTACAGCATGCCAAATGGCTGTGCAACAGCTAACGCCTTCACTGAGCACATTGTCACAATCCCTGCAGAAGAGAGCTTTACCTCCCATAAGAGCTTTTTTCCTGCATCTCAGCAAACATATGTTTTAAAAGACTGTTGCAGGTCATTCAGACAGCTCAGCATTTGTCATCAGGCTTTGATTTGGGGGCCTCAGAGAAAGAGGTGAATGGAAGGAGGGAAAAAGCTGCCCTTGGTCTTCATGTTTCTGCCACTTTTGTTGGAAAACTCTCTGTAGAGACAGGACTGTGGCATTTTTCCACTTGTTTTCATACGTAGAGTGGAGTATTTATCTGGGAACATTCACTGGAGATTCCACTATGGAAAAAAAGAGGATATTTATCACTAATGCTATGTAGCTCCTGAAGCACTGGCTCAAAACTGAGCTCAGTGTTAATTTGGCACTCTAGGATTCTAGACATTAGAGTATGCAGGTCTCAAAACAGAATGTTTCGTTGATGTAGCGTAATTTTGGCTTGACAAAGTGCTGCACAAAGATATAAGGAAATCTAGAGTATCAGCTATCAAGTAGAAGAACTGATTTAGTAAGGACAATACAATAACCCCCTGAAGCCCTTGTCCAAGAGGCACAACTGACCCCTACCTGCGCCAGTGCAGCAACACATAGACTGTGCTCCAGCCATGTTAAATCATCTGGGTGAAGCTGGGTGACACTTATCACCCAAAGCCACCAAGAAATTAGCTTTCTTTTCTTTACCTTCCCTGTGGGAATGAAAGCCTCCCTGCAATGGAGGTAGCTTAAACTCTTTATAGGAGAGTCAGACCTTTATCTCACCCACCATCACAGTATTTGCTGTGAAACCCTCCTTGCCTTCCCCAGCTTCCTGCAGCTACTTAGCTGGCTTTCTAATCCTTTTTTTTTTTTTTAATTAAGTTCCTGATCTCCAGAGTCACAAAAGTAGTTTTGGGGGAAAAAAAAGTCAGTTGCAAGCCAGTAATGTGATATTTTCCCTGGGGAAGTGAAGAGTTGGAAACTGTAGGTGTGGAAGGTGTAAATTGCTCTTTTTATCTCTATTTCTTTTTTTTTTTTTAGCTATCGGAAAGGCTGCTCGTCTTCTACACTGCTGAAGGTAGGACAAGGCTTGCCAGGAATGATCAGCCAACTCAAGCCTGAATCACACAACCCCTTAAGGTGATTTACAACTTTGTCACCCATGAGCTGGGGCAGGACCATCTCCTCACTCTGCCCTTAGCTCCAAGATGCCTTCACGTGAAACTCTCCTCTGCGGTACCCGCTGCCATGCACCTGCTGACAGCCCACATAGGTACACGCAGGATGAGCTGCCACACTATTCCTTACTGCATGTAAGAATTTAAATTTCATGATTAATTTGGCTGGACCAATTTAGTGGCTCAGTGCTGCCAAATCCCAGGGCTGCCTCTCTGCCACACAGCTGGCACTGCAGCCAGAAAAACCACCAGGAAACTGCTCATCTCAGCTGATGTGCTGCGACTCACTCCACCAAGGTAACTCAATCAGGTGTCTGAGCCTTTATGCCATTTGCACCTAAACCAACCCAGGACTTATGCACTTATAGGAAAAAGGGGGTTTCACTGTTATTTCTCAAAAAAGGCAAAAATTGCCTTGTGGCAAGCTCTTATGGAAGTCAGCAGAATTCAGGAGGCCGTATCTGGAATACTGTGTCCAGATCTGGGGCCCCCAATACAAGAAAGATGTGGAACTGTTTGAGAGGGTTCAGAGGAGGGCCATGAAGATGATCAGAGGGCTGGAGCACCTCCCCTACAAAGAGAGTCTGAGGGAGCTGGGCTTGTTCAGCCTAGAGAAGAGAAGGCTGCGGGGGGACCTCATTGCAGCCTTGCAGTCCCTGAAAGGAGCAGAGAAACAGGAGAGAAGTCAACTTTTAAAAAGGGCAGACAATGGCAGGACAAGGGGGATGGATTGAAGCTAAAGGAGGGAAGGTTTGGATTAGATATTAGGGGGAAATTATTTACAGAGAGAGTGGTGAGGTGCTGGAACAGGCTGCCCAGAGAGGTGGTGGATGCCTCATCCCTGGAGGTGTTCAAGGCCGGGTTGGATGGGGCCCTGGGCAACCTTGTGTAGATCCAGGCCTGGAGGTTGGTGGCCCTGCCTGTGGCAGGGGGGTTGGAACTCTCTGATCCTTGGAGTCCCTTCCAACCCAGACCATTCTGTGATTCTATGATTTGGACACTTCCAAGAAGCCCAGTGTGCTGATTCCCACCGCTCCGTACTGACACGTCTTGGCAAATGCTGCAGCACAGTTGCATGTCATCAGCAAGAAACTGTGCAGCATATTGAAAAGTGAAAATGTGACGGAGTGTAAAAGTATTAAAAAATATAAATAACAGGCAGGAACTCGGGCTGGATTCTTTTTCTCCATTATACATTTCTGCTTTTGCTTCAAATTTTAATAAAAGTGGCCACTGAATTTCCAGTTGGTCTCACAAGGTGCTGGATTCAGAAATCTTGAGCCAGCTCTTAGGCCCAGCTGGTGGCAAAATACTTACATAGGCAGGAAAGCACCAGTCTAGGAAAAGCAGGAAAACGGAGCACTCTAATAATTTCTTTTCAAAAGATGGTAGTTATTGGTTCAAGTTGTAATTTTTTGAGATAAAGGAACCGTGCATCTCAGAAAGAGTTAAGTTGCCTGTTTGGGAAGGTTATTCTTTTCTGGTTTGGGATGTTTTGGGGGGTTGTTTTGTTTTCTTTTCTTTTTTGTTTTCTTTTTTAGAGAAGAGCCTAGTGTGTGCGTTTGCAGCTTATAGCTAAGAGGTTGGAGCTAGAAGCTAATCAGCCATTCTGTCTCCTATCTGCTGATCTGCTAGCGTTGGGGGAAGGGGAATGTGGGCAAACAGGCATTAAATTCCACCGGCAGGCGACGGGAAGGTATTCCTCGATAAGCAGCATCCAAGATGATGAGCCGTAAAGCAAAGCCCCTGTGAAGAAGCAGGGGAAGAGGCAGAGAAAGATTTTAGCCATCTGTCTCAACCCAGCCTCGCTCAATGCTCTCCAGAGCAGAGGTCACCACCAACAATAATAACCCTCCAGAAGCCAGACGTATGCTTTCCATTCATCAATAATCTACAAAGCGTCTTAAGGTGAAATCCTGGCTCCTCTGAAGTCAATGGGAGCTTTGCCAATGACTTCAGTGGAGCCAGGTTTTCATCCCAGATAATTTTAAAGCAACCCCCGGGCTTAAAGATAAAACAACGGCATCCAGGGAGTGGGTGCAGGCAGGAGTGAGATGAGGAGGGTGGACGGGGCTCTACCAGCCAAGCTCCTCTGAAAAGCTATCAGTCTTACAGGTATGATGCCTCCACAGTCCTGGAGCAAACCCAGGGTTGACAATAAAGGGGTAAAGTGGACAAGCAGGTATGCACCAATATCTTTTAACCACAGGGACAACCGGGGTGCAGGACCCAAGTGAGCCGTGGTGCTCTGACACAACACCCAGTAGTGCTCATCCCAGTTAATCTAGTGCACCCACCTCTATGTCCTCCTCACATCTGAGATAAATGTAAACTTAAAGTGAATCACATTGTGTTATATCATATCATAACCTACTGTGTTTTTTTCTCCCCCCCTTCCCTCTCCAGCAATTCTTACACCTGTCTTGAAGGATGTTACCTGGCCGTACTCATCCAAAGTGAGGTTTTTTCACACATGAACAGGCACAGATGACATACTATGCATTTCAGTCACTAGGACCACCCAGACTCTGCAAAGTGCCATGTTTCAGTTAGGCAAAATGCTTTGGTTTTTTTAGAACTCCTCACACCTTGTGCCTGCACTAGTGATGTGGTGGGTTTAGCCCATGGTGCAGTCAACCAAGATGGCCACAGCGGGGGATAGGAACACCACCAGCAGGACATGCCAGTGAGGACATTGCAAATTCAGCCTCAGACACAGTTTTTTGGCCTTGAATGCTGAAGGTGGCATGGTGGCTATGGATAACTGTTGTACATTTTTGTTGACAGGCTGGTGTAAAGGAGACCATGGGGCCTTTCACCTGGTAGCACCATGACTGTAGCCCTGAAACACCTCCCCAGGAGAGAGTCCTTACCATGTGCTGGAAGCTGTGATATAGACAGCCATGAACCCCCTCTGCAGCTGTGCAATGAGGAACACAGGATCTGCGGGGCTCCAGAGAGGCAGGACATCAGATGATGACCTACCATGGCTTACTAACGACTCACACATCAGCTGAGCTACACTACGTGGCAGCGTACCGTGCTTGTCGTATCACAAATGCTGCATAAAATGTGTGAATTTAACCCTCTTTTGAAGAGCTTGGGCTCAGCATGTTCCCCCTGGCACTGGTGAGGAGCTAGGAGTGCACAGGAGCTAAGTCTGCCTTTATCATCAGAGAGAAGAGAAAGGGAAGGTAAAAGCTGGGGGTGGAGGGGTGAGGTGTGAGCTGTGAACCTTCATGAAGGAGTTGTCAAAGGAACACACCTCCCTTACCCCAGCAGCACTGTCAGATCCACTTGCTGATCTACCTCCCTGCTGACTGCCGTAACCACATCCCGGGAGCAGCATCCCCCTCAGAACCATGGCTTCCTTTTCCAGGAACTACATGGTAGCTGCTGGAGCAGTTGTTCACCCAGCTGGGAAAAAGAGAGCTTTTCCCTTTGCTTTTAAGTCCATCTCTCCTAAAGGTTGCGATTCAGCTGTTATCTGGATTCATTGATGAAGTCATCTGCTGATATAACAGCGTTCGTGAATTTAAATTGCCATCTACAGCACACGCATGCTCTCCCATCATCCCCAGCGCAGCCACCTAGGCAGTGTCACCATACCCAAGTGCTGTTTTTACATTGACCTTTTTCAAGTAGAAAGAGGCTTTGGTTACTCACTGCCATCTGCTCACTAAGAGTAGCATTGCTCCCTTGCTGTCTCCGCACAACGGCTTAATGTCCCACAAGGAAAGGCGCACCAGTACGGGCCCGTCTCATCTGGATTAAAGATGTCTTTTGGTTCAGTCTCTTTCATAAGGCGAGGCAGAACTTACATTACCCAGAGCTCGGCAGCAGATCCATGTGTGTGTTTTTCACCAGGCTGTCACTTGGACTGTTTCGCATTACGAGCCTTCAGTCCCGCTCTGGCTGTCGATTTGGATTATTAAGCTCTGAAATGCAGAACTCACGTGCCAAGTTCCACTGTTCTTCAACAACCTGGATCCACTGACAGCCACGAGGTAGGATCAGGCTTTGGCAAACCCAGAAGACAGTTCTCCTGCCTCTTTGCTGCCCATCTCCCCAAGCCTGCCTCTCTAACTGCCCTGTTTCGTGCTCGCCGCCATGCCTGTCCAGGAACACAGCCACCAGTCTCCAGGATCACAGCAGTGGTGGCAGAAGAGCCCAGGCAATGACAGCTGAAGTACACCAATGTTTTTATTTTCTCAGTATTTTGATTAGCCCAAGGAATGTTTGGGTTAAAAAAAAGAAAAAAAAAACCCACAAACTTTTTAAAAACCATGTGACAATCCCAGAGGCCGTTAGGGCTTTATGTAATATTGAAGAGTTTGCTCTGGTTCGCTGCGAACTGAGCGCATCGGTGTGAGATTGGCTATTTATCAACAAGTGATTTCCT
Source organism: Porphyrio hochstetteri (assembly GCA_020800305.1). Taxonomy (NCBI): domain Eukaryota; kingdom Metazoa; phylum Chordata; class Aves; order Gruiformes; family Rallidae; genus Porphyrio; species Porphyrio hochstetteri. The sequence continues at coordinate 8,639,300 of CM036907.1, forward strand.
GAGACAGAAGGGTGGGAACTCGCTGCGACGTGCTCAAAGCAGTCCCACAGGAGTCCCTACCCTGTGCAACTGTCTGTGCCAGTCGTTCCTACTGCAGTGCTAACGTGGAATGTGTCTGCAGATTAAAAATCCTTGCATCTGAAGGGTTTGGGTTTGTGGCTTTTGGTTGTATCTTTAATGATACTCCAATTATTTTAACCATATTCCTGCCTAATGCTTAATCATTTGCAGCGGTTATTATTGGAAGAGAAACCTATCTGACTGGAAGAGTGAGACATCAACTCATTCATGACCCCAGATTTCAGATGCACACATGAAACCCCCACTATGAACGCTGGCTCTCCTGACACCCCAAATCTGCCAACTTCCTGGCTCAGGCACACAGTGAGCTCCTACGATGGGCATCAGTCCCTGCTGGCATCACATGCTGGAAGCATGTCTCACCTTTGCATCGCAGGAACCCTGATGAGGACATCGGTCTCAGACTGAAAATATTTTGGATGGGGAACATTTCTTCCCCAGTTTGCCCATTTATACATTTTGATACCAGTTCAACCTCCCAGCTGTCACACACTCACACAGGCCCTGATCACTCAGTTCCTCATTTTTACACATCGCATTCCCAATTGTGGAACAAGGACAACACAGATTCCAAAACTTCCATTTTCTGTGAGGTGACTTTTTGTTTCAGTTTTATTTGAGCTGTGTTCTTGTTACACCAAGCTGCAGCTTCAGCACCCAGATCATTTGGCTCCATCAGACTGGATGCAAGATACCGAATTACAGCGGGTGATAATCGAACACTTGTTCTCACATATTTTCAAATTCACATTCATTTTAAATTTGGGGGCCTCCCATCCGAGAGAGAAGAGACTCTACTTAACGCTGTCGGAAACCAAGAGCATGGCAAACAACGGTGAGGAGCATAAAACCCCCATGGCCTGAGTCCTCCTGTGCCTCCTGCCCTGCCGGCGTGCTCGGACCCGCTGAAGGGGACAAGACGCTTCAGTACAACTCTATCCCTGCCGTGGAAGGTACAGCCGTGAGCGGGACAGGGTGCGGTAGCAGGGTCCCCTGACAACCCGGGGCTTGCAGAGCAGTGCAAGGAGGAGGGGAGCGGGGCAGAAGGGGGGCGATGCTAGGCTGCAGCAGGAGCGGTACAGAGGGAAAAGGGAAAGGGGGGGTGGGAGCGAGAAGGGGGGAGGACTGCAGGGGAGGGAGGCAGGGCAATATAAAAGCATCCGACACGCACCTCTCCCGACACAGATCGAGGGGGCAAGAAAGTTGGTCTGGAAGCAGCAGCAGGAGCCAGGAGGAGAGCCAGCCACTTGCAAACACGCACGCACGGTGGCAGGAGAGAGTGCGGAGCTGCCCCTGCAAGCCCTAGGGCACTGGAGGGAAGAGAGAGACAGAGAGAGATGGAGCCAGGTATCCAGCTCCCAGGGTGGGCAGGCAGCTGAAGCTATTCGCAGCCCTTCGCCCTCCATCCCGCGATTCCCCACGGCTTGGGGGTGGGGGGCAGAGAGGAAGAGGGGGTTGCGGGAAAAGTATCGATCTGCCCGTAATACCCCAAGGGTAGCTGGCAGCCGCACTGTCGAGACCTGAGAGCCGGCGGGGGTTTCGGTGCGGCCCCGCTCCCTCACACCCACACCGCGAGGGGACAGGACGGGACCCGGCGGGGCGGGCAGGCCGGAGCGACGCCTCGACGGGCGTCGTGAAGGGAGGGGGGGGCCACGGGGCGGGCGAGGACACGGCGGAGGGGAGAAGCTGATCCAGGGGCCACCCCCTACCCCGCGCGAGGAGGGAGGCGATAGCCCCAAGCTCTCTCCTCCCCTCGAAGCGTCCCGGCTTCCCCGCCATGTGAGAGTCGTCCCCAGCCCCCCCGCCTCCCTCTCCCTCCCTCCTCCCTCTCACTCGCACACACGCTCTCCCGACTCCCCCCCCGCCCCGCGCCCTCGCAGCGTCTCCCCGTCAGGAGCCGAGCCGCGCTGCTCTCGGCCGACCCGCGGCTCCCCGAGGCGGCGGGGGACGCGGCCCGCCCGCTCCCTCCTTCCTTCCTTCACTCCCTCTCCCTCCGACGGCCCACGGTGCCTCTGGGTTGCAGGGCTGCCCGCAGAGACGCCGCCGACCCGCGGCCCCGTCGCGGCTACCTGCCGCCCTCCGCCGCAGCCGGGCAGCGCCGGGATTTTCGCCGCCGCCGCGGCGTGCCTCCCCGACGTGGCTCCGCCGTGGTGTGGCGGCCCCCGCTGCTGCTGCTGCTGCTGTCGCCGCTACCCCGCGCTCGCCGCCCGCCCCGCCGACGCCGAGAGCGGCGCAGTGTCCGTCGCCCGCCCTGCGGCTGCCGCGGCCGGCCCTGGGGCCGGAGCTGCTCCGGCGGCTGCGGCGGCGGCCCCGGCGGCGGCGGCCGCCGCCGCGGCGGCTCCTCCTCCTCCGCCTCCGCCTCCTCCACGGCCGCCGCCGCCGCGGGGCCCTAAAGCCGCCCGGCTCAAGAGGATGGTGCGGCTGGCTGCCGAGCTGCTGCTGCTGCTGGGGCTCCTCCTGCTCACCTTGCACATCACCGTGCTGCGCGGCGGCGGCGAGCCCCACGCCCCCCCGGGCGCCGGCAACCACAGCCAGCGGCAGGTGAGTGCCGCCCCGCCTCCCACCCGCGCGCGACCAACGGCCGCTCCCTCGCGCGACGCCAGCGTTCTCCACCTGCCTCACCCGCGGGGCGTCGTGAGGGGCGGCCGCGGGACGGGCAGGACGGGGCTGACCGGGGTGACGGGAGCCTCGGCCCCGGTCTCGGCCTCCCCCCCGCGCCGCTCGGCGCCGGTCCCGAGCCGTTCAGCGGGGCGCTACGGCCAGGTGTTCACCCGCTCGAGGGCTTTCTTTCCGCGGTGCCTGGGGCTGGCTGATTCCCGCCCTGGTTTTACAGCCTTTAAGGGGACGGAGGTGGGAAAAGGCCGAGTCGCTCCCCGCGGTGCCTTTTGACGCTGTGCTGGGGCCGTCGGGGCAGCTCCCGGCGGGTTACGGGGACAGGTCGCGGCAGGCAACGGCCATTTCACAGCGTCCCTCAGGGCCTCACACGAGGACGCAGCTTCCCCTCGGGCTAGAAGCTGCCAAGTAGGTGTATGGTGTGGGGAAACACAGGAACAAACCGCATCGCTTTCCTTGGGAAGTTGGTTTGAGAAACGGGGAGATCCTCAGTCCTGAAACAGCCAAGGAACTTATGGCGATAGGTGCTTGTGACCCAGCCAGGCTGTTCCCGCCTCCCGATCCTGTGAAACTGCTGGTGAATTATGTCTATCAGAGGTAAAAGACTTTTTTTCGTTCTGTTTCTTTATTTTGGCAGGTGGCTCTTTTTTTTTTTTAGTTAGTTTAAAATAGTTGGAGATGGTGACAGGAGCTGCAGAATCATCAAAATCCCCAGGGAAAGCTTGTAAATCCCTGGTCAGTCGCATGTGCCTTGACCAAGTGTCTTCCCCTGTATGGAGTGTTCAAGAGAAATCAACCACCAAATGATGCCAAGAAATGACAGAAAATGTGTAACTATTATCACCATAAATTCACGTAAACCCCTTTATCACTTCAGAAAGATTCACGTTACCAGCAGAGCACATTTCTATGAAGTGTGAGGAAAAATAGGGAGAGTTTGGCTGTAACAATTGCTCCGGATCCCCTGGCTGGTGGTCCATGAAGTGAAACCACTAGCTATAGGAGGGAACCCAGATCTGCAGACTCAACATCCCAGTTGCAAACCAAATTCAGGTTGTCTTAACTTTGAAAAACCTCCTCTTGAACTTGGTGTGAGTCCTTGGGAGCACTCAGCCTTGTGCTGTGGGCAAAGCCCCATGATGCTGTCTTTGGGCTGCAGTTTTATCACCAGCTTGCCATTCCAGGATGTTGGGGTTTTTTTTTTTTAATATCTTCAAGATTTCTGTTAATAATGTTTTATAAATGATGCTTTCTTTCTTCCCAGGCACTTGAAATGTCTTTTAAGATGATGTTCCTTGAAAAAGTAAATTTGGAGAGGTTTTTTATGAGGTGTTTGCTATCATTAGAATAGCCCTGAATTTGCCTTTTCTTGACAGGCTTGTAACATAATGAGGGAAACATCTGGGCAAAGTGGGAACTCTGGGTGATGCCATTTCCCCAAGGAGCTCTTTTTAAAGCACTGTTGTAAGGTTAGGGTGAAGCCAGAGCAAAACCATCTTCAGATAATTATCCTAGAGTAATATCATTGTAGTTGGCTGTCTTGTGAAAATCAGTTGAGTGTTGTCTTCAAGAATTTTTTTCTCTCTGGTGATTTTTTACAGGTAACTTAATAAAACTGTGTGCCTTTAAAGATCATGATAGCTTTAGCAGCTCGTATTTTCATCATGTTTTGCCATTTGCAGAACTGAAATTTTTATGTACTTCCCAACCAATTGATTCTGCAGTTGTGTATTTGAGAGAGTGTGTCTGTACAAGACATTATGTGAGGAAAGTAAGTATATTGATTGGAGCAATCAGTTAAACAGATGGAAGTCTATCAATTTTTTTGGTTTATTTGGTAACTTTCATGGATTCTATTGCTAGCTAGAAAATACTGTAACCTGCTTCAGACAATAGTACTCTGACAGGCAGGTGCTTCCATTCAGAGCATCACAAGATAAATCTCATGGCAAGTTTACTCTGGCATCTTCAGATTCTGGGTTTCTTGGGCTGTTACCGTGGCAGGTACCAAAGTGAAATGCAGAATCCTAGTGCATTGCATTCCCATGTAAAGAATCAATGTGGAAAGCAAAACTGCACAAACCCAGATTCGTTGGCGTAAGCAAACAAACCTCTCAGGTTGCTATCGATTATACTGGGGGAAAAAAACCTTGAGTTGTTTTCTGTCTGGGTAGGCCAAAAGGATTGGGAGAAGTGATTGTGATTAAGTCAGTGTTTCATTTGGTGAAACTTCATTTGATGAAGTCTGTTGCACACTTGCTGCAAATCCAGGAAAGAGTAATCTTTGCAGCAACTATTTATAGATGTATTTTGACAAGGCAAATTTGTATAAAAACAAACTGGCTATTATCAAATGCAGGGTATGGCATTTTAGGGCTTAGGCAGTCTGTTTGCACAAATAAAGTGGTCACAATTTGTTCTGTGTGTCTGAAAGGAAATGTGAATTGTTAGTTTAATTCCAAAAAAAACCCCAAACCCAACTAACCCCATAGTAAAATCTTAGCACATCCTTGAGCCTTTTTACACTGAACAGATGCAGGAGGAATCCTTAGTAATTTTTAAATAGTGTTGGAGATTCAAACAGTCTGAAATGAAAACTTGTGTGCATTTGAAGTCAGATTCATTAAAGGAGGAAGAGCTTCTCTTTCCCCCATCCCTTGGTCCTTCAAATGAAGGAATGATTTTGGAGGATTTTCTTTTGGTCTTTCAATTAATTAGATTCCTAGGTGAAAGAAGTCCAGAATAAAAAAAACCCCAAAACTTTAGTCTCAAAATGAAACAAGCTATTTCTCCTCCCATCTTGTTTTTGCTTTTGGTGTCCTTCCTTGTACTGTGCGTGTCCCTAGAGTTCCCAGATGTCTGGATGTTGTGTTGTGTCGCTGTGACTGGATGTTATGGAGCAGCAGTGAGGCGAAAATCCTGAGGTACTCTGCTGGTCCTCCTTGGGATGGCTGGGTTACAGGCCCTGGATTTCCTGGTTCACTCCTTCACAAATAGGCACTGAGCCTCTGCACGTTCATGCTACTGTTAGTATTGGTTTGTGGTAGTGTAAGCTAACGTGAAATGGGAAATCTAGATTGGAGTTGTAAAGTATCTTGCAATTCTGGCAGGGAATCAGCCTTTTTTTTTTCTTCTCTCCTCAGATTTTATTCCCTCCTTCCCATCTCTATCAAAGATAAAAAAGGAGGAATGGTGAGGGAGGAAATTTTGTTGTTACTGGAGAACTCTGTTAGGTGTCATTGAATTGGCATCCAGAAACTATTGTGGAGTGTATTTATGAGGTAAATAAGTGTAGGTTTTTGCTTCTGAATAAAAGCATGTGAAACTATATTAAAAGATGGAAAAATGCTGCTTGGATATGTTTTTATCTTTTTACATAGTTCTAAATAGAAGGGAAGGCTCGAACATAAATTTTGAAAGACATTTGTGATACTTCACAATGCTCTAAAATCAGCTTTCGTTCTGAGAGAAAATAGTTCATCGAGAAGTTTATTCCCATCACCTCTAATTTTTCCACAGCAGGCCATGCCCAGCAAGAAAAACAGTGATCCCACACCAAGAAAAATGACCTTGTAAAATGCAGTAACAGAGCCACCAACAATATATGCCATAGCACATGAAGTCAGAGTCTCCGCTGCAGTACTTGCAGCAGCGTTACATTAGCATGAAACTCGGTAGTTGTACATAAAGCTGGAGCCATAGAAGAGAACCTCATTTGAAAAGAAGCACGCTGCTATAAACAGCTTTTTACTTTTAATCTCCTTGCTCCTGGCCTTGCCCCCCTCCTTAATAAACATGCAAGCAATTATGGCATGTCAGAAATGTTCTCTGAGCCCTACCAGAAGAAACACATTCTGCTGCTTATAAACGCTTGCTCAAGAGTCACTCGCCAAGCTGCGTGAGGACTCCTTTGCAGGACTGAGCTCTTCATTTTCTCCTAAAGCCACAGCTCAAGATGATGAGAAGTTCAGAAATTGTGCTCTTACCTTTGCAAAAGTGCACTTCCGTCTTTGAAGGTGTGTCTGTTTCTGCTGACCCTTGTATTGGATTCAGGAAAATTGCAAAATGATCTCCAGTGAGATACAGTGGGGTATTTCAGCTTTCTGGTTGTCTCAGCTGAAGTAGGACTCAAGCTGTTTACTTCAGGAGTTTTAGACTGTTTTTTTAAAAAGCTTATTTAAGCTGAGGAGTTAGTTCTAAGAGGAACTGATGTCTAACTGATGTCTAAATCAGAATTGACAGAAAGACTGTCAATTCAGTGTTTTGCATTCATGTCTCCTTAGCCTGTGTAAGATGCCAATAAGTGGTTGTACATCATGGATTTAATACGAGCACCAAAAAACCTTTTCTGCCTTAACAACAGTTAATACATCACACAAATAACTTTCAGAGCAGGTGGCTTGTGAATGAAGCAGGCTAATTCTCTGAAAACCAAAATCTCTTTTGATGAGGTGGTTACTCATTACAGAGGATGCTGTTTCGTGCTTTTTGACAGTGATAGTAAAACCTGCCTGCTCTCAGCAAGCTTTGCTGTATAGGTTCTTTGCTGAAGCTCACCCTCACCATTCGCATATGTTCTTCCAGTTATGCACTAAGCTTTATGAATGACTTTCACCATGTGCAGTTCATTCTCTCATCTCCCAAGGCAGAGAATTATGTGTGCTCTTTAGTGGTTTTGCTAGTGGGCTGTGGTTTGTTCCAGGATCTAGGGGGAAGGAAGGGTGATTAGCTTTACGTGTGCGGCTGCTGCATGCGTGGAAGTGAAGGAGAAAGCAGGAGACAGCATGAAGGAGTGAGACCATTACTCTGAGCACAGAAGCATTTGTTGTAGCCCGTGGCTCGCCGGAGAGATTCTTCCACTTTCCAAACCTGGCTCCAGGAAAACTCCAGAAAGTATTAATTAAGCTTCTCTTTGTACATATCACTTGGATTCATTTCCTAGCAAACTAAAGCCTGGTGAAGAAGAGCTACCACAACTTCAGGGTAGGATGTGTTAAGCTTTTTATTATCTAAGACTACTGCAATAATTTTATACAGGGATCCAGGTTATATTTAGTTGCAGGGAACCAGATTAGGCAGGTACAAATGTAACTTCATATATTAGATTTGTCCAAGATGTTTGGATGAGGCGTATTTGGCTGAGCTTCTTTTTAGTTCAACAGCTATCAGTTACTGATAAACATCTGCCTCTCAATGTTGTCTCTGCAACTACAGGTTGGAGCAGCTTTTTCCTGGTGCCTTATACAGAAGAGTCTATTGGAGAGCTTTGCTTCTGTTTTGAGCAAGATTTAGGATATTTTCCAGTCTTTAATGGTATTTGGATATTTATATGAAAAAAAATAGGGCCTGCAGTCAGGTGACTGCTACAGGGCAGAGTCCCAGAGACATTCCTGCCTTTGCCTCCCTCTTCACTCAGTTCATCCTTACCCGTGGGGATGTATGGGGGGGGGTGAGTGGTTGAAGGGAAGCCTGCTTACAAGTGGTTCTGAGCCCTGTGGTGGCTGACTCATGGTCATGAAAAGAATGGTGGTTTTGAGTTTGCTTCCTGAGAAGATCTAGAGCTGTAAATATAACCTGTGGTGACAATGAGAGTAGAGAGACAAGGTTACATAGAGATCCTGGAAGGAGCTGGGTTGGTACTGGTCACTGTGTACTCCCTTGTGTTACAACCTGCTCATAGGTAACCCAGACACAGTACTTCAGCACACTTAAGTTTTTCAACACCAGAGCTCTGCTGTGGAATTCTTTTGCTGGGTAGACATCAGTTTAGCCAATCCAGTTTATGTTAAATGTAAATTTGGGACCATGTTTTGCATTCAGCAGTTCTTCTGTCTCTGCTCGTGTCTGCTACATTTGTATATTAACAATCAGTGCCTTAATGTTCCAAAATGGTGGAAAACATCTTCAAAGAAAGTGGAACAATGAAGGAATTACTGAGTAGGTGAAAATTCTGGCTGTGTTGTTTCACAACATCTGAAAACTTTACAGAAACAAAGTACAGAAGACTGTAGTATTGATAATGATGCAGACTGTGCTGTCTTTGCCTGCCAAACTAATACATAAAGATACTGGTCATGTTTGAAAAACTTTATGAGCTAATACATGACAGAGATAGGCACAACTTCTGAAAAACCAGTCTTTGGTATGTAAAAGTGCACAGAATGCAAGTACTGCCATACCTGCTTATCTTTAAAAATCTTTATGCTTATCTTCAAAAATCTTGACATGCACTCATACTTCAAATATATATGCAGGCAAACATAAACTAAAAATTTAAGCAATGATTTTCTCTGTGCTTATATCCCTCAAGTATAGAAATGGACAAGATTTAGCAACTTTGGAAGATTAAACTGCCAAGAGTTAGTTACTTTCCACTATTCTGTGTGTTTTGCCAGTCTTCCTTGCAAACAAAGGTGGTAGTACCCAGTTGTTCCTCCTTTCTTTACTTCACAGTGGTGTTAGTGCTTGTTTGGCCTTTTTGTTATGATTTTTTTCTTGCTGTCTGCTTTAAGACTACACTACTTAAAAGCTCTTGAAATTGACTGAATGATGGTTTCCATAAAAACCAGTTTTTTAAAACATAAGTTTTCAATAGTAGCAGAGCTAGGTCACTAATGCCTTCTTTCCCCCTCCTCCCCCCTCCCCCCCCCAAATTTTATTTTCTAAATCACAACCAAAGCTCTTTGAGGTTGAGATTCCGTTGTGGTGGTGTTTGTGCAGCACGTGTAGCATAATACACAGGCTTGAATGGATGCTGTAAGCACCATCACAAACATAACGCAGTGGTAACTTAGGGCAGAGAAATGCAACGTGCTCTAGTAAGTTGCAAAAAGAAGCATTAAATGATACAGTGATTATTATTGCACTTTAATACCGTTGTGCATCCAGGATGCTGGTTTTACAAGTTTTGAAGGCAGAAAATGCCAGGCTAAATTCATAGTCCAAAGCATAGAGATGAATAACATTTCCAAGAAGTAGAGTAGTGAGCTCATTGATACATCGCTAAGAGCAGAATGTTTCCAGTGTTGGTATTTCCATGTACTTTCAATTTAAAATACCAGAAAAAGAAAGAAAACAAAGTAAAATGTAACTTATTATTGTAATAAGTGATGGCTTGCCACAGTGGTCAGTTGTGTGGCAGTATAATACTTGGTCAGAGGAGCTGGTGTGGGCAGTACTGGTAAGCAGTTCCTTTATCCTTTTGCCCTTGTTTTTCAGTGCTTGGAGAACTCATAGCAGTGGGTCATTTTTTTTTCTTTTTTTTTATTCCTCCCTTTCAGCAGTCAGCAGGATGAAAGTAGGCTGGCATTGCTCACCTCTAAGTTCTCGTAGTGCACTAGCTATTTGGGTCCTGTTAATCTTGCAGAGGTGCTCATAAAGAAGAGAGAGGAAAATCAGAGATGAAATCTTTCTCTCACCGCTCTTGGTGGAGTCTGTCTGCGATGAAAGGCGAGAGAAGTTCAAATGTACTTTGGCTTTTGTGCCTCCGTGCTAGACCTCCATCCTCAGTGTGTTTAAACTGACCTTGCTCCACTGACTTTCACAAAGCAGGACAAAGTCAATGACTTGTGTTGGCTGCAGACCCAGCCAAAGGTCCTCTTGCTTTTGAATCTTTCACAGCTCAGTTTTTCTACAGACTTGATATGCACATAACACATAATCTGGACCTCCATCCGTGAAGACAAGCTGGGTTTAGGGATGTGGCTCTCTTCAGTTCCATCCATTATGTTTCATTCTTAGTTTCATACGCACTGAGAAATCCTGGGCTGTTTTGTTCCACAGTAGCTCTTCTTCCTTGGAGAGATTAACATTTCTTGTAGCCTCCATGGCCATTGAGATCAGCACTTGTGACAAAACCATTACAAGTACTGTGTAAGTATCTACAAAACCCACCCAAATAATGCACCCCTTTTTCCATCACTGTTTACAGGAGCACTATAGAAAAAGCAGATTCCTCCCTTTCTAAGGAAGTTGCTGAATCAGTGTTGGTCACAGGTCAGGTTTAACTTCCAGAAGGCTTCCTTCAGGCAACTTGCCTTTGCATTCCCATTGAGTTGGGCATTCAGGTGTTGAACAATTGAACACTGTCATAGAATCACGGAATCATCATCATCATTTTTTGAAATTAGTGCTTAAAAAATTAGTCAGATAGCTTTGGTATCTTTCTTGCTTTAGAAGTAATCCAGCAGCAGCAGATTTTGCTGTGAGGAAACCATAACTACTCCACTGGAACCAGCTGCTGAAGATGACTATAGATGTTACAAAACATAAATTTGCTTGGTTTTATTTGCCAGATATATCAGGGCAAGATTTTAAAATCACTGTGGACTTGATCTAGATTATAACATCAGTAATCAGATATTTACTGTCTGCTTGCACAGTGTACATAAAGAAACAAAAAGGATTGATAGTTTAAAACCAAAACATCTCATGATATTGACACATAATTTATGTGAAAATTACCAAGTAGTGTGGATTCTGTAACAACCCAATATACTCATGAGTTGCTTATACCCTATTTAATTCCATAGCAAGAAATTATTTATCATATGTTTAGGAACACAACAGCAAAAATTGTCTTTAGTGTCTGCAGATACAAATCTCATCCAAAAGCCTTTTGAAATTACCTCAGTAATCAGACTGGACTTGTTTAAGGTGCGGTGTGTATATTGGCATTTTGTGCCGCTGATTTTAAGATCCTCTGGACTGAAGAAGTCTGTAAAGGTTCACTGCACAGAGCAGGCTATAACAAAGCAGTTAATGATTCTTGTGACATGAATGCTGCCATTTTAGTTTATTTGAATGACACTGGCATTCTGCCTTAAATATATCACTTTTTATTAGGGTTTTTTTTTTTTAAACCAACTAGATATTAGGCATGGGTCTGCATCTTAGCTAAACTATAACCTAGTGGGTCCATGCCTTTTGCGCTGCAGAGTGCTTAGGGTTTTTCAAAACACGTAACCACAGTGATATTTTTATAAAGGAATGTTCACCTCATGGGATTTTTTTAAGGTGTTCTATTTTTTTTTCAAGTTACAGCTTCACTTTATTGTACATGATGTCCAATAAAAAAGATATATGTCTGTGATTGGACTTTGAAAAAGGGCCATGGTGCCTATTCCATTTAAAGGGAATGAAGTCAAGCAGTAAATTTGCTGGTCGCCCTTTTCATATTGACTGTATCTCAGCCAGCAGTTGGTCTTTGATGTTGTAACAATAGAGCAAAGGCAGAGGAGGAGGAGGATTAGGACCTCCATAATATAAAAACAAGCCTGTATTCATGATTTTTATAGAGCACAGTCCGTGTCTACTGGACGTTTGCAATATAAACTCAACGATTGGAAGAAGAGTGCAGAAATCTCTAACATTTGCAGGTGGCTTAGAATTCATCCATCATTACTGGTACTATCTCTTCTTAATTCAGTTTGTTTACATGTTCAGGGTGTAACTATTGCTATCTTATTCCTTCCTACAATAGTAAAACAGTTGCAAGTTCAGGGTAGCGCTTCTGAAGTATCATTTTGCTTTACAGGGGTTGATTGTCAAGGTTTGCTGCAGCTGGCCAGCACAGTACTTACTCCTCATCTTGTGCTTTAAAGTCCAAGCTCTTATTAGGAAAAAATAGAGGTGTTGATATGTATATGTCTAACATTTGTGAAAATACATATCAAAAAGGGACCCAGGGCAGCCACACACACTAAGCCTGTGTCTTCAGGCATGCTGGAACAATAGAACTGGAGTTTTTAAGGGAACTATTTATCCTGATAGAGTCCTGGAGCTTTTGATATGCATTTAAATGGTAGCAGTGATAGCTCTTGATGAGAGCATGAGGAAGGGAAAGTTATCCATGATGTGTAACATACCAAGTTGCACTAAGTGCTGGTGGAAGTAGCTAGACTTGGAGTTGTGAGCAGAGCTTGGAAAGAGCTGAATAATCTGTAATGCATTGTTGTAGCCATGTGTGTAACACTGCAGATGTGGAAGGCAGGATGAATGGAGCAGTCTGGGGGCGTGACAATGGCAGCAGCAACCAGCCTGGTGCAAGTGGATCTGTATAAGAAGCCCAAAGGCAGCTCTTAGGAGTCGGTCTGGGGATGCACCAAGGGAAATTACTGCACCCAATTCCAGTGGCTCTTCCTTTAAGGCATGATCCTGAAGTGTCTCAACAAGGCAGAACACCTGGTAGCTTCTCTACCAGACTCCAAAGCTGCCTGACCCAAGGAAGGAAAGGGAGGTGGAAGATGCCAATCTGTAGTGCTTTTGACAGTTCATGACATGATTTAGGGGTGGATCCTGTGCCTTCTGGGTGTTCAGATTAGAACCGAGAGTCCAAACTGATAAACAAGTCACCACTTGCCAGCTAAGCTTCGGTATTCCTTAGATGTCTTATCCCACCTGCATCCCACAACAAAATAGGAGCTGATTTTATATTTATCAGCAAGTCAGTGCTGAGCAAACAGCGCTGAGCCTTCCCAAGGCTCTCAGGACTTTGTTCTGCCCTTAGGCAAAGCACTCTGTGGTATCGGTGGTCACCAAACGCACAGCTCTTCAGTAAGGAAACGGTGCTTTTATTTAACATCCAGCACGATGGCTGCTAAAAGGGCAACATCTGGTGCAGAAAATGCACACGTGCTATTTCTGTGCTCTGCTATATGACTCCTTCATCAGGCCCAGATACAGCAGTGTCTTAGTTGTCTCTGCTTTCCCTAGTATACCAGCTATGAAAGCAAAGTACTTGAGGCTTAGCCAGTATAAGGTGGGAGATCTAGCTAGTTAGAGGCATCATCTAGTGTTTAAAAGAGTTTGCCCTTGAGGGCTCAATAGCTCTGAAAAAGCTGCTGAAATCCTTCAGTGGCAGTGACTTTGATTCTTGGTCTTCTTTGATCTATCATTCATGGATTTTTTAATAATGTAAATCAGAGCTGCCTTTCTCACCTACCCATCCCTCTTTCCTATTCTGTCTTTCTCCTAAGAGGATAATTTTTTCACGTTCTTAGGAATATAGGTATGGCGGTCTTAACATCAAAATAAAATGATCTAATTATTTGCATAACATCAGAGTAAGGGCCAAATTAATACCACCTCTCTGATTTTTTTTTTATCCTATTGAAGTCTTCCCACAGTAAAATACAAGAGGAGTTTGCAGCTGCAGTCATGCCTTTGCACACATATGGACCAAGACAAGGAAAAGAGCTGTATATGCCAACTCTGCCATACACGCTGCTGCCATTGATAAAAGGAGCCACAATTGCCTTGCCGTCAGGTTACAAACCCCATGATATGTCTCATGACTATTACTGAGGTTTATTTGTAGGAGCTGTATGAGGAAAAGAACGTGTATACCCATCTCTTTGGCATAGTTAAGTAACTGGAAGTGAGTTCTGTGCCACAGCCTACCAGGAAATGCTCTTCCGTCTTGCTCTACTGTTTGCTGTATATGCTTTGGAATCTTTGTGCAGAAGCTGGTCTCCCTTCCCTGGGATCTGGCATGTAGGCTAGGGCCCTGTCCCTGTTGCTCAACAGAGGAGGTGAGGATATCTCAAACCTGAACTGCTTATCTTCCCTCTTCTACCTTGCTGTTGCCCCTGACTGCTGGGACTAATCTAAAGATGCATTTGGCCTGCTCCACACAGTTGATTGTCAGTGGCGTCTGGGTGGCTTCAGGCACATGCTAAGATTATAACAAGTTTGAAAAAGAAAACCATTTATCCTAAAAATAGCTCAGAACTAACTAGTGATCGTGGGGCGGAGGGGAGACAGAAATGAAGATATTTTCTTTTCACGTAAGTGTCAGATTCAAAAGCATCTGCCTTGTTCAGTGTATGTATGGTATTCATTTCCTGTCTGCAGTCGATTGGAATGCCCCCCGAGTCGTTTGAAATTGAAAATCGAGTCATGCTTCTTTAATCAGCTCTAGGAAATAGCCCCCCCTCCCTTACTGTTCTAAGAAAATTTATATATACATGCATAGAATTCATAATACAAAAAGCCCACACTTCTCTCCAGGGCAAATCCTCTCTGTCTCCCCTCTTAAACAGAGACGGGTCTTGTGTATCTTCTCACTTGCTCTTCTTCCCCATAATGTCACTGGAGGGAGGCCTTTCTCTTGTGTATCTGCTTCCCCTTGGGTTCTTTCTCTTGTTCTGGCATTAGGGCAGTTCACAGAGATGTAGAAAGAGGGCATAATGTCCAGCACTGATGTCTTGATACGAAAATAAGACAGTTATTGCATGTACAGATGCCATTTATGCTAATGACTTCCAGTTGCTCATGAATCAGTGTCCAAAGTTTGCTAAACAGAGGGGGTAAAACTGTACACCCAGGCTTGAAAGAATACTTTGCAGCAGGGGCAGAGGTGCATGGTCCTGAGGCAGCTGCTCAGATTTCTGCTGCTGTTTTACTGTAAACTCCTGGGTGTAGTAACAACCCCTTCCAGAGAGCATTGTGGGGCGTGGAGTTGATGTGTAGATATTGAATGTAAACAAACGCTGCCTTTCCTCTGCCTTCACCCTCTAACTTCCATCAAAAGAAAACGGAGTATTGGTGGGGAAGGCAGCTCAGGGAGGGTCAAGTAAATCATCTCGCAGTGATTCAATGGTGTGCGTGTTTTGAGCATCAGGGCTCAAGTGATTTGCCTTTTTTCAGGCACAGAACTAATATTGCCAGAAGCACAGGAAACATCATGTTTTTGGAATATAACACTTGTCTGCTTTCTTGCTTTCCCGTTATTAGCTTTTGCTTATGTGATGAAGTCATCATGTAACTTTTAGTCCACAGGGACTAAACACTTTCTAGTCTCTAAAAACATCTGCCAGCTAACACAGCCAGAGTCATAGACACTTTTGAAAGCATAGGGTGGATATTCAGTGGCATATGAGAGGAAGACGCAGAGGCTGGGAATAGCTATTTCTTGGAAACAAACTGCTGAAGGCAACTTTGGAAACTGAAAATATTTCAAGTAAGGTTACTCTTTTGGCTGGGGAGAGATGAAAACTTCATTTATTGAAGCCGGTTCACCTAGTGAAATCCTAGCTGTAGTGATTTAGTGGAATAAATTTGCAAAAGGACCTAGTTTAAAAACCTATGAAAATCATTTCAGATATATGTTTGTTCTTTTTCATTTACACTGACTTTGTATGTGCTGGCCTACAAAGCCTGACCAAAGAGTTGTGTACAACAAGCAGTAATAGTACGTTTGATTGCAGCTTCAGGCAGATTCTCCCATTCTGTTGGTACCGTATGTTTAAATTATGATACAGATGTCAAATGATAGGTGAGATTGGACTCATTCGATTAAATTTAGCCATGTATATAAATGGATTCTATTTAAAGCTTTATTATGCTCCTGACTTTATTTAATAAAACCTGAAAGAAATGGATCTTTCAAAGAATTAGCATTTTGAGAGCACAGGTTATTGGGGAGGAATTGTTGGGCTATACTTCAGTTGTACACGTGCCTGTTCAACTGCTAAATCAGCGTGTCCTGTCTGGAGAGCTCCAGCCAGGCAGGAAGATCTTTAGGAAAAACAACTAAATGTTTACCACTAGTTCAGGCAACTGAAAATACGTGTGAAATACAAGCAAAACTTGGCACTGACTATCTGTCAAAGCCCCACATAATTTGAAATCTGTGCCCTTGGCCATCCCATGGATGGTTGACTATCCATTGAAGAACAAAGCACAGTGTGTGCTAAAGGGCCTCATTTTTTCCAGCAGACATGAAGCTGTAATCCTCACCAAGTCCTTTTTATTATCAAAGTGTTTATACGAACTGGCAGATCTTCACCTCCAAACTGAACCAGACTGTTTGTATTTTCCAGCTGAAGGCAAACATGAAATACAAGCAAACAAGAGAGAGTAAATAACTGTGCTGTGAACTGTACGTCCACAACATGTAGCAAGATGCTGCCAGACATGGTTGGTTTTCTCCTTAAGCTCTGAGGAAAAAATTATGTCTGCCAGAGCAGTTCAGATGAGAGAGGCTCCCAACCAGAGGCTGATTGAAGGGTGGACCAGAGCAAGTGTATCAACAGGCTCAGTAGGGACCGAATGGTGGTAGGGCTGCTCCAGCCTCCTGGATGTGGCAGTTCAGATGGTTCAACGAAGCAACAGCCTTTTCCTCTGCTGCAGGGGGTCCTGTTGCAGTGTTGGCCATGGCCAAGGAGTGGTAAGGGACTTACTGGAACTTAGATGTGAAGGGAGCCTCAACACTACCACCCCTAGGATCTCTGAAGTCCTAACGTTAAGTCCTTGCCAAGTTCTCAAGATTTTCTGTGTAGCTATGAGACCTAGAAGTTTTTAGTGGAAAAAACCCAAAATGTAGAAGCTGTGAGTCTGAGATAAATGTGCGCAGATGCTTTGAGATTCCACTTGAGCTGTAGACAGCTCCTGAGAGCAATTTCAGCATAGGGCAGAAAATTAGCTGTGGTGGGCTGGGTATATGCTTGGGCATCCCCAGCTCCTCACTGCATAACTCTGCTGCCAAAATTTAAGCTGTCTAGAGAAGACCTCTGCTCCAGCAGTGACTGCAGATTGACACGTCTACTCTGAATTTTGGCTGTCCTAATTGCAACAGTATTTGCTGCTCTGCCCTCTTCTTCCCAGAAACAGAATCACGTGGAGAGCGGCACAGCCCCTGGGGCTACGTGTGCCATAGCAATACCCTGTGGGGTGGCTGGGCTTGGTATCTGTGTAGCCCCTTGGTCACACATGCAGTTGTACCCCCAACTCAGAAAGAACAGGGTACAATGTCATTTTACTGCTTTGTACTTTTAAAAACTAGACCTGTTAAACAGAACTGCTTTTTACAATTATTTGTTTGATTGCCATCTATAACCAGTGACTTGGCTCCTATTTACACAACGTTTACAGCAGTGCTATAGTTTGGAGCCCCTTAGTGAAAACAGTTGGGTACATGCAAGCCAGTGTAGCCCATTTTAAATGATTGATGAACAGTGATTATACAAAACACGGTATTACTTAGTGCAACAGTTAATTTGTGAAGGCTTGCTGAAGTCGAGGCCTTTCACTTCAGTGATAGATGTGAACATGAGGGACAAGGGCATTTTAAGAAGAAATGAGAGTGTCTCATTAGCTGAATGGTTGATATGACACCCCTCTGGTCTGACTTCTTCTGAAGATACTGACCATCAGTGACTCCTTGGAGCGAACCAGAGCTGTGAGGCTCATACCATTGCTTGCCTTCAGCTAGTCACACAGAAATTAAATATTATAGAATCATAGAATGTACTGAGTTGGAAGGGACCCATAAGGATCACCAAGTCAAACTCCTGAACCCAAGCGATTTGCTTGTTAAATGAGAAAGCCAAGACAGAGCTAAGGAAAGAACAAAGGTGTTGTGACTGCCTGGACTGTATGTGGCATTAATCATAAGAGAAATTTTCCTCTGTGTATCTCTGATCATGCTTTTCAGCTGTCAGCTTCACTGTCTGCGTAACTAACACTGTCCTCATACCTCTTCCTGCTAGGTCCTGTGCTGGTTATACCCAAAAAAACCCCAAAAAACCCCCAGGAATTAGATCACCCAAGTTCATTCCAGATCTTGGATCTGCAGAGGTGAAAGTCCCGTGCAGTATCCCGGTGTGTTACGCAGCCTCCCCAGACTGGTTAATTTTAAAGTGATCATTTAGCACTAGCTTGGAAACACACGACAGCCTTCAAAATCAAAACAATCTGTTTAGGCAGGTGGGAAATGAAACCAGTCCTAATGGCTATAATGGTTTTCTGTGAAAGCCCCAGGCCTCATTTTGTCTCTGATAGCAATATAATCTTTTATAGCGTCTGTGAAGTTTCCTAATAAATGAACGTTCCTTGTTCCTGGTGGTTGAAGATGCTGTACAGGTGCATCATGAAAGTGCATTGACAGACTGTCAGTTTTCAATTCAAGACCTCTTGTCAAGATCATTTTACAAGATATTTCAAAGGAGTATACAAGGAATAAAAAAGCAGTGTTGCTGCAGCAGGGATTTAGTAACAGATTCCCTTGTTGTCTGGGAGCTGTTAGGGATAAAAGTTGCATCGGTTTTCCCCGATTCTTTCAACTCCATAATTAGCAGTGCTTGCAAATGTGCCCTTAGTTTGGCAAGTGGGGAGGGAATGAAGGAAGGTAAGAAGGATGAGGGACAGAGAAAGAGCTGTTCCAGCATGTTTTCTGTTGCTCCAGTTATTCTTCACTTATTCTCTGTCTTGGTTATTTTTCCAGAACTGGAAATGGGATTAAAATAAGGAAGAGATCCTCACCTGCTAAAAATGCAGAGAAATTCCCTTTTCCCTTAGTTTCGTATTATTGCAAGTCCCCGTTTCTCTTTAACTGCTCTGTGGGAAAGAGAAACGGGGCGCTTCCCTGCAGCTGATGTCTAATGTGACAGAGGCAGTGGAGGGAGTTATTTGGTTATGGAATAGTTAAACTGCAGTATTGAGTAGGAAATTTTTCCTGCATTCAGGGTCGTCTCTTGGTGTCTAAACCACTGCCATGGTGCAGGACCCACCTGGAGCACCAACATTTAAAGTTACCCTCACAAACACTGTGAATCACTGCTCTTTGGTTTATAGATGGCCACAAAGACGCTGATGGGTACTGAACTATTGCCCTCCCTTCTTCAGTGATGGGAGTGGCGAGGTGTGTCAGTTTGTAAGGCAACCAGTGTGGCAGATGCTCTCTCACTAGGGTTTGTTTCATTCCCTTGTCACACAGCTGTGAATAATGTGTGCCTGCCCTTATATACTGTGCACACTCAGAGCACTCAAATCCTAACTAAGCTGGTTTTCTATTAGCAACGTCTATAAATATCTGATCCCATGGGGTAGCAGAACTGTAGCTGACAGCAAGCATGAGTAACCCCTTAAAAATCATCTTAATGGAAAGTTTAAAAGTGAATAATCCTGTTAAATGAAGGGGAAAAAAAGTGATTTATCTTAAGATATTTAGAGCAGATGCATCGTTTGGGTAAGAAACCAGTGTGCCTGAATTAGAAATGTCATAACTTCAGACAAACTGAGTCACTCATTCAGAATGAAGTGACATAGCTTTTAAAGGAAGGCAAGCAACACCACTTTCCCAAAAGCAATCAGGCATGCAAATTGTGTACAACTAAATAGTAGTATAAATATGTGAAATAATGTAGAAATAAGAGAAGAATATCCCCCTCCCTCTGCAAAAAAAGGAAATTCAATTTAATCTATTAGCTCTGGAACACAAACCCTCTTTTCTTCAGAAAGGATGCTGGCATTGCAGAAAGTACACACTTTTTCCTGCTAGACTGGTCTTGGAAGATCCTTTGCTTGAGTCAAGGCAGTAAAACAGAGTAAGCCCATAGTCTCATCATGTGCAGTCCAAGCTTGCTTTTTACTGAGCTTTTTACCAGAAATACACATTTCTAGTAATACTACAAATCAGCTTAGACACCAAGAATCACTGGTCAACCCAGCTCTTCAAGACAAACTCCAAACATCCCCCCACCTCCAATTCTGTTCTTGAGTTTGGCTGCCACTGCCATTAGATACGTGTACCTAACGTTGAACTGGGTCCTCTGATCACGTCCACCCTGAAGATGCAGAGTGGTCCATCCCTGTCCTTGCTGCAGCAGCCTTTTGGTACAGGGCAGTTCTCATGTCGTTCACATCCCTCCTGTTTTTCTTTTTATCGTTAAACAACCCCAACTCATTCAGTCTGTAATTAATGACAGTCCCTGCCCCAAGCAGCTTGGTAGTGGGCCCGATCAGCCTGATGTCATTACTTCACCATGACAATTTTCTAACTAACTCCATGTGATATTCCATCTGTCTGACACTATTAAAATTTTTTTATATAGCCCTTATTATTGTAGTTACTGAGCTCCCTGCAAACATCACAGTGAGGAAGGGAAGTGCTCTTATCCTCACCAAGGCACAGGCAGACCATGACCTGCCAAGATCACACAGTGAGTCTTATCAGAGACTTAAACGTAGGTCTCTAAAGTCCTTGGCCACCTCTAGCTCTATGGTATGTTAACGTGAAGAATCAAGGCACTCCTGAAGTGGCAAGCAGACAGGGAAAGTATGAAATTGTATGTGAGAATTTTATTATTTTTTAATAAAATCTCACTTTATTTTTAATAACGGAAAGATTATGGGCATGATACCCCAGAAAAAAGTAGTTAAATACCACATTTTTTTGTTGTTCCTGTCTGAAGTAATTTAATAACAGCACAATTACACCTTATTGTTAGTCAGACGTAACTGAGAAGCCATTTAATCCTCATGCACTAAGACATTTGCAGTTAAATTCTGTGTGAGAAGCGTTAAGTTAAAGCAGTAGCATATGCGTGAAGAACCTCAAGTTATCTAAGTGACCTTCAATTTTGTTTCCCAGACCATGCCGCTGTGTGATTTGCTTTCTGCTTTATGTTGACTGAGGGGTGTGTTACTGGATAGGTGGCCTACTAAAGGCATCAGGAAGTCCTAGCTAGTCTTCCTCAAAGAGAAGGTTTCTTGGTTTAGCCTTCAGGCAATACAGGCTGCTGGGAGCAGATACATTTTCAGCACTGCACAACGTACACAAATTCACAGTGAACTTTTTGCATCTGTGCTGTAGATAGATGTATAAAAGTGGCCTTTTGGCACTTCTAAAGTGTAGCCATTCTGATCCTGGAAATGACAAGACAGCTTTAATTCTGCTAAATCTGATTTTGCTCTTTACAAATGCACCGCAGCAAGAAGGAGAGAGGAGAACAACCTTAGCTTTTTCCTTGAGACGCTTTCACCTAGTCCCAGATTAGCTCTTAAATCTTGGTTTGTTTAACTCATTGAATAATTTCACAGAATCACAGAATTATCAAGGTTGGAAAAGACCTAGAAGATCATCCAGTCCAACCATTCACCTATTACTACTAGCTCCCACTAAACCATATCCCTCAATACAACATCCAGTCTTTCCTTGAACACCCCCAGGGCCGGTGACTCCACCACCTCCCTGGGCAGTGCATTCCAGTGCCTGACTACCCTTTCTGAGAAGTAGTGCTTCCTAATGTCGAGCCTGAATCTCCCCTGGCGCAGCTTGCTACCATTCCCTCTAGTTCTGTCACTGCCTACACGGGAGAAGAGGCCGACCCCCAGCTCACTACAACCTCCCTTCAGGAAGTTATAGAGAGCTATAAGGTCTCCCCTAAGCCTCCTCTTCTCCAGGCTGAACAATCCCAGCTTCCTCAGACGCTCCTCGTAAGGCCTGTGTTCCAGACCCCTCACCAGCTTAGTAGCCCTCCTCTGAACGCGTTCCAGAGCCTCAATGTCTTTCCTGTAGTGAGGGGCCCAAAACTGAACACAGTACTCGAGATGCGGCCTCACAAGTGCTGAGTACAGGGGGACAATTACCTCCCTGCTCCTACTAGTAACACTATTTTTGATGCAAGCCAGGATGCCGTTGGCCTTCTTGGCCACCCGCGCACACTGTCGGCTCATGTTCAGCCGTGCATCAATCAGTACCCCCAGGTCCATTTCCTCCACACAGTCCTCCAGCCACTCCGCCCCAAGCCTATAGCGCTGCCTGGGGTTGTTGTGGCCAAAGTGCAGGACTCGGCATTTGCTCTTGTTGAACCTCATGCCATTGGCTTCAGCCCAGCTCTCCAGCCTGTCCAGATCCCTCTGTAGGGCCTCGCTACCCCCAGGCAGATCCACACTCCCAGCCAATTTAGTGTCATCTGCAAACTTACTGAGGGTGCACTCAATGCCCTCATCTAGGTCATCAATAAAGATATTGAAGAGGACAGGCCCCAGCACCGACCCCTGGGGAACACCACTCGTGACCGGTCGCCAGCTGGATTTAACTCCATTTACTACCACTCTCTGAGCCCGGCCCTCCAGCCAGCTCCTTACCCAGCCGAGGGTGTACCCATCCAAGCCACGGGCTGCCAGCTTCTGCAGGAGAATACTGTGGGAGACAGTGTCAAAGGCTTTGCTGAAGTCTAGGTAGACCACATCAACAGCCTTTCCCTCATCCAGCAGATGGGTCACTAGATCATAGAAGGAGATCAGGTTGGTCAAACAGGACCTGCCCTTCATGAACCCATGCTGGCTAGGCCTGATCCCCCGGCCATCCCGCACATACCGCATGATCTCCCTCAAGACTATCTGTTCCATAACCTTCCCTGGAACCGAGGTCAGGCTAACAGGCCTGTAGTTCCCCGGATCCTCCTTACAACCTTTCTTGTAAATGGGAGTCACATTGGCAAGCCTCCAGTCTTCTGGGACCTCACCAGTCAGCAAGGAGGACTGATAGATAATGGAAAGCGGCTCGGCTACCACCTCTGCCAGTTCCCTCAGCACTCTCGGGTGGATCTCATCCGGCCCCATGGACTTGTGGCAGTCCAGTTGGAGTAGGAAGTCTCTGACTGTTTCTTCCAGAATCACAGGGGAGTTAGCATGCTCCCCAGCTGAGACTACCAGGTCAGAGAGAGGGGTACCCTGAGGATCTGTTTGACCTTTAAAGACAGACGTAAAGAAGGCATTCAGAACCTCCGCCTTTTCCTTGTCCTCAGTGATCACATTCCCAGCCTCATCCAGTAAAGAGTGGATATTCTCCTTTGTCCTCCTCTTACTGTTAATGTACTTATAAAAGAGTTTATTATTCTTTTTCACCCCAGCGGCCAGGTTAAATTCAAGCTGGGCTTTTGCCTTTCTGATTTCACCTCTACACATCCTGACAACTTCCTTGAATTCATTCTCAGTTACCCGTCCCTCCTTCCACAGGCGGTAGATTCTCTTTTTCTCACGGAGCCTCAAGAGTAACTCCCTATTCATCCACGCTGGTCTTCTTCCCCGCCGGCTCATTTTGCGGCTCAGGGGGACCGCCTGCTCCTGCGCCCTTAAGACTTCCTTCTTGAAGAGCAACCAGCTCTCTTGTACCCCTTTGTTCGCTAAGACTGAATGCCAAGGGACTCCCCCTACCAGTCTCTTGAACAAATCAAAGTCTGCCCTCTGAAAGTCCAAGGTAGCAGTTTTACTATTCCCCCTCCAAGCTCCACCATGAATTGAGAAATGTATCATTTCATGGTCACTCTGTCCAAGGCAGCCCCCAACCTTCACATCTCCTACCAGACCTTCCCTGTTCACGAACAGCAGGTCTAGCGGGGCAGTTCCTCTTGTGGGCTCTCTGACCAGCTGCATCAGGAATGCATCCTCTGTGCACTCCAAAAACCTCCTAGACTGCTTCTTCTGTGCTGTGCTGTACTCCCAGCATATGTCAGGGAAGTTGAAGTCCCCCATGAGCACAAGGGCTGATTTCCTGTAATGTGCACAGATTATATTGTAAAATCTCTTCAAAGGTCAATTTAGAGCCTTCTAGGCAAATAAACACAAAATAAAAGGAAAGGCATTGGAACTGTTATCTCTCTGAAAGCTTAACAAAAGGTATGCTAGCTTAATTTGAGCCAGGGGAGCTGGATGGAGATTGCGTTTAACCAGAAATGCTGGCAAAAATATGCTTCGGTAGAGTCAGAACCACATGTGGCCATTCCACTTTAATTGTGCTTGTTTTAAAAGATAGGTCTTTAACATTTACCCTCTCCATGCTTGCTGTCTCTTTATGAACTGAAAATAAAAGCTCCCTGGGCAGTCATATGAAGGCCTCGGGCCTAGAATTCCTTAACTTGAGTCAAAAGCAAAACCTGTGTTGAATCTGCCTCACGCATTTTTTTGTAGCCATAAGATTTGACTTCTCTGCTGCGGTTTTTTTTTTCCCCCCGTAAGTTCCCAGCCTTTGGTGCGGTCAAAGGCAGTGGCAGCAGTGCTACTGGTTCGAAGGCAGCCTGCTGTAACACGCTACAAAACCCGAAAGTACGCTCAACAAAAACAAAAGCATTAACCGCTGACCCACAGCTTGGGTGAAATTCAATCCCACCATTAGGCAAACATGAAAATGACATCCCAGAGGAAGGAGGGTTCAGATGTTCAGGACAGAGAAACTGGGTGAGGAACACAGGCACCAAGATGGAAGTTGTTGCAGACTGAGGGGAGAGAGAGGGAAAGGCTGCCAGTTCAGCGGTAGCATCTTTTAATGCCATAAATTTCAGCATGCACTGGGCAGTCAATGGTTTTGCTCCACTTTGGAATGCAGCAAAGTAAAATGGTCATAATAAAGATATCCTTCACCATTTTAGGGACACGTTTAATGTGATCTCATTTGATATCCCAGAGGATTGCTTTCAGAGCTTCGTGGTTCCACACTTGCTTTAAGTTCATGCTTATGTCAGTGTGTAGGTGCACGGCCAGGCTGGGCTGTTACAGGAACTTAGAAGAGCAAAGCACCTATGCCTGACACAGTTTTATCTTGTGTCCGATGGCTACAGATTTGCACCTCTGTAACTAAATATATTTCAGGGAGAGTCAGGTGCCAAACTTAGGAGCACCCTAGAAAATACAAGTCATGTATCTTGCATGTTTCAGGAAGGAGCTGTGGGTCTGTGTGCTGTGAGGATTTCTGTATGTGCTCTGCAGCCAGCCCTGGCAGGAAGCTGGAGAAAGGGGCGCTGGCAGGACCACACGCTCTCTCGGTTGTTGTTACAGTGTGTTGCTTTTTTCCCCAGAACACACTCACTGCAGATGACCGCTCTCCAGAAGACGGCTTCACCCTGAACCCTGAGGACAGACGGGAATACCCTGATCTCCAGGCTGCTCACCGTCCGTTCCCAAAGCAGCGATTCAGGCAGGAAAACGGGCACACGTCCTTGCAAAGAGATGGACCTAGATCTTTCCTGCTGGATCTCCCAAACTTCCCTGACCTGTCAAAAGCAGATATCAATGGGCAGAATCCCAACATTCAGGTACAAATTGATGTTAACTTGTGAATTTTGTAATTATTTTATTGAGCTACTGAACCAAGAAAACTTTCAGCCTGGCTTCCAGGACATGAAGTCAGAACATTCTACCTCTCTTGTGCACCAAGAGACAATGTATGTCATATACCTTATATATAATGTATGTCTACAGTATGTATATGGCTTTAAGCAAATGCACAGATTTCATTTTCTTCTGAGTTTCTCTTTGGATAGTATTGATTATAGAAGTGAGGGCATCGATATAGACCTACTAAAGCCATCTTTGCTCTTGCCATTTTGGAACATAATCTCTTCTTTGATACTAAATGGGTATTTAAAATTCTGTTTTCAAGTCTCTGTGGCAAATTGTGTTTGTGAACAAGTTCTCATTTGGTGTGCTATTATAAAATGCAGCCATCCTCACTGCTATGGGGTGCAGTCATAAATCACAGTATGTCTCTCAGTCTCTCAGATCCAGACTGCTCCAGCCTGGTTCTCCACGGGGTCACAAGCCCCTTCTCAGCAAACCTTCTGTGGCGTGGGCCTCGCTTTCTCTCATCTTTGTGTCTCTCTCTCTCTCTCCATGAGCTGCGAGTGCTGGCAGAGGCTTGCTTCAGTGCAGGTCACAGCATCTTCTGTAGGCCTCCACCTGCTCCAGCGTGGGGCCTCTCCACAAGCTGCAGGTGGGGTCTCAGCCTTTTCCATGGGCTGTGGGGGGACACATGCTCCACCATGGTCTTCTGCAGGCTGCAGGGGCATCTTCCTCTCCAACACCTGGGAGCCTACTCTGGCCCCTCTTCCCTGGCCTTGGTGTCTGCAGAGTTTCTTACATCGCCTTCTCTGGGGGAAAAAAACGGCTGCTTGTGGGTTTTTTCCATCTTAAATGTGATTCTCAGAGGCGCTGTGACCATCGCTGATGGGCTCGGCCTTGGTCAACAGTGACTCTGGCCTTGAGTCAGCTGGTGTTTGCTCTGTCAGGCCTAGCGAAAGCTTCCAGCTGCCTCTTGCAGAAGCCACCCCTGCAGCCCCTCTCCTCCACCAGAACCCTGCCACTTAAAACCACAATAGGTTATAAGAGAAAAGTCTTTAAGTTTCAACTCAAAATGTGATCCTCTGTATGGAACAGAGACTGAGAGTTAATTTCTGCAGCAGCTGCCCACAGTAAAAAAAAAGTTGTCTGCAAGAAACTTTGTTATATGTTATTCCTCAGACTGTTCTTGGGTTTGGAATGGCCTCTGACAAGCCACTCGCATCTTGAGACTTCAAGGATTAGAAAGAGGAAAAAATGAGTGATTTGTTTTTAATTCAGAGCCTTGAAGCAAAATTGGCATTAATAAGCAGCCTTCTCTAACCAAAACAATAAATCGAAATGTTGTTCTGCCTGAGATGTGCTTATAAAAACAATACACTAATAGAACTGGTTTTCTGGTTAAATTAATTCCTGGCTTCTTATAGTCCCCCAGCCCACAAAATTACCATCCTTTTGATATGTCTAAGGAGTACACACATAAAGATACAATAGATCTGTTGGTGAGAGGCCAACATGATCAGGCAAGAGCAAGCTGTCTCCAAGCTGACATTCCATGACATCATAGATGGCTCGATACCTTAAGAAGCCTAGCAGATTTGGATCAAGTGCAGGTCCAGTACTTGATGGGCCAAGGTAGTAAACACATTCAACGTGTGATGACTCTGCACACCCCTCATGCTAGGAGAAGCCTTCCAGAAAGTTTTAGGAAGGGAAGGTAGGGAAGCTGTAGGGGCCCCAGATTGTGGCATGAGGTAAATAGTGTAACATCACTGTTTGAAGAAACAGTATATAAACTGCAGAGGACAGGAGCAAACAAAAACCTCCTCTGATTGGTAACAGCATTTAATGTTTAGACCAAGGGAATACAAAAATGAGATGGAAATGTTCCCCTGGCTTGTCTTTAAAGTAACTGCTTCTGCTATAACCACTTTTTCCACCACCTGATCTTGGAAATGTGTCAGCCAACTATGTCAGCAGTTTTACTGGACACGGAGAACTGGGAAGCCCAGTCCTGTAAACTGGAAAACATTGAGCAACATTAACCCAGAGATTTTGGGCACAAGGATCACCTCTCAGATACAGGATCCCTAAGTTCCATGTTATATCTAGTCTGTTTACTTAGGTGCATAAATGGGGATATACAAAGGTGCTTTGAGTTCCTGGCTGACAGTTCTGTGGCTGGTCAGGCCTCGTGGAGATAAATAAATTAATTTATCCCAGTTATCTCCCATTAATTCATTACACAGTCAAATGAAAATTTATTTCCTTGCCTAAAGGTTGTAAAACATGGCCTGCTCTGGGGAAAAACAGGATGATAGTGAATTCTTGCTCATTAAACAATACCATATTTATCTGAATGGAAATAATGACACTTGTTGACTTGCAAGTTTCTCGTTGTCTGTTTGGCAGGTGAAAGCAGAATTGATCTGCATTTTTTTTTTTTGCATGATGGCTTCAGGCTCTGTAAGTCACAGTCCAGGGGGTGTTAATTTAAAAGTCTTGAAAGGACAGTAAGGTTGGAAAGGAGAAATAAGCCTCTGTGTCCTATGTGCCCTCTAGTGCAATGGGCACATTTACCTCTCAAAGACGCACAGCTTATTTTCCCTTCTGCTAGTACATATCTACATAGAACAAAAATAACGTTTTAAAGAGTAATTATATCTGGAAATTTTAAGAACCTAATAAACAGATATAAAACTCAGCTTGAAACAGCAGGTTGAAAAGTTACTGTTGGGGTTTGACCCAGCTAAAACGACCACATGGCTGTTTACTCGCTGTACTCCAGTGAGATGCGGGAGAGAATTGGGAAAAACAAGTCAAATTCATGGGTTGAGGTAAAGACAGCTTGATCAGGTGATAACCACATATAAGCAGCGTGGACTGCGTTCTAGAAAAAACTAAGTCAGAGCTGTTTGACTCTTTGCGTGCTAGACCAGGATGACACTTACTGTGACTTCATTCTGTTACTCAGGAGTAAGAACTGGTCTTACTCTGAATAATAACCCTGCCAGTTACAGGGTCTGCATAGGCATCCCTTGGCTGCATTGTCAAATGAGCACAGGCTTACATGGAAAGGTTTTTAAACACAGAAGAGGAAATGCCCAAGTCTTCTCTTCCACAAGTCTTCCATGCACTGACAGAAAAGTTAAAAGAGAAGCTCCCCAAACCCAACAGCCAACCTTTGCTCAAGAGCAGGCACTGCAGTTACTCTGTTTCTGGTGCTGGGTCCCTACCATGGAGATCTCCCTGCTCCTGAGACCCTCTCCCTGTAAGACATTTCATTGTCTTACAGTGAACACATTTCTCTCCTGCTGTTACAGTTACCTCGGGGCTGACTTGCACATTTACAGAATAGCAACTTCTGCATTGCAGATTTGTATCACTCACGTGAAGGAAACAGAGGATAGAAGTGCCCTAGAACCCACTGCTTGCACAATATCCAAGTGTAGTTCTTCCTGAAACAAAATCTTTCAGTTGCCTAGGGCGATGTTTACACCATTAAAGTGAATTCAGAAACATTGTCTCAGTGAACAGGACCACATACACAGAACTTTCTGTGCACTCCAACAGGCAGGGATAATATTTATCTTCTGTATATTTTTGGCTAGGAGAAAATTGGATATTGGTGTCGCGAGACATCTGTACTTGATACAGTTGTTTCATTAGAAGTTTCACTGCAAATCTGTTGTTTTAATGTACCTGTGCCAATTGTTTTTAACAGTTTTTAGAGGACCATCCTTATTTATAGCTCACACAACCATAAAAGAAATGGCTTCATTTTAGTTTTAAATACTTATGGAGATGACACCAAATTTATACAAGGACCATGTTACCACAAACAATTTGGGAAGCTTGAGGAAAAAAAAAAATTAGTTTTAATAATTACTGGAAGAAAATTAAGTCTTTAAAGTAGCTTCCAAAATAGAAATACTAAACAAGGTCTATTTCTTAATTTTTGAGCGAAGGTGTTTTTGTTGGAGTAGTTATACAGCATAAAAGCTTTCCCAGAGCTGCTTCAAGTGCCCGTTTTTAGTGACTCAAGTTCTAGATCTGATTTCTTTTTTCTGTATTGTAAATGAGCCCCAGTATAGAAAGCAATCAAACAAGATATGTGTGTGTATGTATAGTCAGGGGTAATGTTGTTAAGGCCTCTGTAAGTACTGGGAAGAATTCAGTGTTTACTGATTCTTTCCAAATTTTTGGCTGGGATAGGGGAGCAATTGCTCACCCGCAGCAGCAGCCTCTTCTCACACCTCTGCCCTAACTTTTGGGTCATACTGTAGAGAGATTATTAGGGTCACTCAGATTTCCTCCTGCCTCTGCAACATGCATTAAAGTTCATTGTCTCTGGGCAGATCGTAGCTGAGGGCCTGAAAACAAACAGAACCAGGCTCAACTGCAGTCATCTTTTATTTTAAGTTCCAAGAGTGGCAGTTCAGGCAATCCCAGGATTCCTTCTAGAATTTCTTTCACTTTTTCTCCTTTCACAGATGCAGGATTTTTTATGCCACATCTTAAATACTGGGCAATCCAAGCTTAAAATAGGAGAAGGAGGAATATAGGTGTGGGTCAGACTGCCACACTGGGTTTTGCTTTTGTTATGTTCATTTCTTAAATAGGCTATTTTAAAAATCCTGCTTACGCTGGGGTGGATCTCGGTGGACACCTCCTCTCCCCAGACCTCTCTTCTCTTTTAAGACAAGGGGATAATTAATTGGAATAAGGTCTCAGGGATTCACCTTCTTATCTGGTTCATGGGTGACAAAGCACCATAGCACATCAAAGTGAGTTACAGTAATGCTGGAGAGGAAAGAACTGCTTCCCTGCCCAGGTATCGCTGAAAGCGACAGCGTGTGATTTCGCCTGCAGCTGACAAGAACACCTACCCTGGGCATTGGGTCACCCCGATGGGCTGTGGCTTCCCTCTTTGTTCCATGTTAGCTAGCTCTAATCCAGATATGAGAGGCTTTTGGTGCAGGCCAAGTTCTTGTCTGCTGGAAAACTAATTTTAAAGGCCTTTGGAATAAGCCTCCTTGGTAGTAAATGCAGACTGAAGCAGGATATCTGCACAGCCATGTACTTGAAAGGAAGTTGGTGGCAGTGCTGTTGGAGGTCTGGTGAGGTCTCATGAGCCTGGAAGTTTGTGTGTTACACCTGCCTCTCTTCCCCAGCGTAGCACATAGTGCAATGCAGGTTTCTCTGTCCCTACAAACTCTTTTTGGCTTAAACAGCCTTGGGTTCCTGAATAGGTATTTTAAATCAAAACCCTACAGTTTTTCAAAGTGTACCTGGCTGAAATAATGGGAGTTCATTCCAAGTCACTACCACGTAACTACAGATTACCAAAGAAAAGGGAATGACTATCAAGTGCTCCCTGTCTTTGTTTTATGAGAGATATTTTTCCCCACTTTGCTGAGTCATTGCTTACAAAGTTATTGTGGTCTTAAAAATACTCGCTGCTAAAGTACTGGAGTCATACTAATTTTCACATGGGCAGTACTAAAGCCCTGCGACTGGCTGGATACACACACTGTTAGCTGCTCAGGAACACTATTTCCTTTCACTTATTGTGAAAACTCTGTTTTGCTTGGATAGATGCAACAATGTTGAATCCATGAACCAACCCTCATGTTTTTGAACTTATGAAATCCATTTTAATTCTTGGTCTGCAGAAACTGAGGTTCAATGAAGTAATCATTCCAATTCCATGTTTAGTCTGGGAGTAAAATCTCTCTTGTGTAAAAGATGCTATTAGGCTGACAACAGCACTTTCCCTCACTCTTGCTCTTTCTCCCAGTGGAGTTTCTTAGTAGCCTCAAAGTCGTTTCATTTCAATGGCTTGGGCTATGGTCAAATGCAAAGCATGAAAGAGATGAAAAATCTCCTTTCTCCAGAAAAGAATGCGTGGGCACTGTCTTTATGCAGCTGTGTCAGCAGCCATGAAGCTAATGGCAGCGGGTCTGCCCTGCTTCCTATGTCACAGTCCTCTGTGGGTCACAGGTAGCTGGAGAAACACAGATGGTCTTTTCTTTCTTTTTCTTGTGTGTGTGTGTCTAAATACTAAACCTTTTATCCAAAATGCAAATCCATAGAGCCATGCAAATTACTTTTAGCATAATAGTATGTTATTCTGATTTTCCTGGGCTTACACAACCCAATTTTCAGGCAAAGACTGCTTTGCAAATCTATAAAACAGGAAGAACACCTCTATACCCATTAGACATTATAGGTATGTCTGAGAGTCACATCAGTATCATGGCTGGTCAGCCAGTCCAGTGTAATCACTGAACGACAGTAGCGCAGAGCATCAGAGCATTTTATGATTTATCCGTGGCCCACTATGCTTGCATGACAACCAAGGCTTGTGATGGCTGGTTCCTAGCTCTACCTAAACAGGCACCTAGATGCACAGCATTTATCCAAGAGTTTCATGATTACACACTGTTCAGCACTGAAAAAGAGTAACCAAGGATTGTCCCTGTGCAGAAGTATATTTACATTCATGATGTCTGCGAGGGAATGAATTTTGGCTGTAGGCTTCCATAGAAACCATACGTGGGTTGTGTATGAGTCTGTTCCAGCACAGAAAGAGGACCTGCTTCAGAGGGCTTAGCAGCACGCGGCTACTCAGCGCCAACGGTGGAAAGTGCTGCTGGTGCTCATCACCGCAGCGTGGGGTTTCACGTAGTGCTGACAGCCCACGCCACCGGTGCTGCAAGGAGGCCAGGCAAGGGGAAGGGCCACGCTGCCACTAGTGGGCAAGGCCAAAGCCAGCCCAGCAGAGACCCCGGGCTCTGCACCCTGTGCTCGTGGACTTACTTGGCCCCGTCTTGAGTCAGTCTGAGCCCTTGGAACTGTCTTAGCACGCTGGTGTGCATCACGCTTGCCTCCAATTCGGCCTCAGCATAATTAGCGTAACGGATCTGGTTCTCCTTTTCTGGTCATATATGTTGGGGTTTAAACATCTTTTCCCCATAAAGCAGAAAACTCTGCTGCAGAGGTTTTAGGCACAGTGTGGGTTGTTGTTATTTTGTGCGGGATTTTTCCTAGCCTTTGTTCCAAGGTCTGATTCAGCAGAGGTAGCAGAAGGAATCACTCAGCTGCCGCATATCTCTGGGCTCAGTAATCCCCATATGGTTTACACCACGGGAATGCAGCCCCTTTGCAAGGCAACACCAGCCATTTGTCTTTGCTGCATAGAAAGTTTCCCACTGACAGACGGGCTGCTCTTTCTTGGATCCCACAGGTTACCATTGAAGTGGTGGATGGCCCCGACACTGAGACAGACAAGGATCTGCAGAAAGAGAGCAGCAAGCCTAGCTGGCCAGTCCCGTCACCTGACTGGAGAAACTGGTGGCAAAGGTCCTCCACCTTGACTCGCATGAGCAGCGGTGACCAGGACTACAAGTATGACAGCACTACTGAGGACAGCAACTTCCTAAACCCTCTTGGTGGGTGGGATAGTCATGCACCCAGTCACCGGACATTTGAGTCCAAGGAGCAGCCAGAGTATGGTAAGTTTGCGTTCCAGGCCTCTTATGGGCACCTTGGGATTGTAAAAACGAGTTTGGGGGAAATGAGAATGGTGAGGCATCGCTGAAAGTAGGCCAAGCAAAATAGAGTTTTTTCAACATGTGGCTTTTGTTCATCAGCTTTTAAATACAAATCTGTGCAGATGCACAAGCTGTACTGTGGTAGCTGCATTCCACCAGTAAGTCTGTAATCTTGAAAATCATACCAGTTAGCCCATAAGAGGACCTTTTTTTAGTCCTAAGTGTACTTTTTTAAAAAGCAAAGGAAACAAGGTTTCGTGTTTATTTTTAGAGTAAGGATAAGTACAAATTTAGAACCGTGCGGTGGTTTGGGAACTGAAGTCTAACTATTGGATAAATAAGCAAGAACTAAAACGTGGTAGTACTTGGTGGGTACACAAATAAGATGAATTATGTTGGTGCATGTGTGGGGAGTGGCGTATGCAGCAGGAACATTGTGTATTTGCATGTGTAATTCTCTTCCAGATGTGTCATGGTGAAAACAATTGTTTTCAGCTTGTTGTATGAAACAGTTGCAGACTAGAAACAGAGGAGCTACAGTTAGCTGCTCACTACCCCAGTGGGCTGGAACTATTCGTGTCAAGGGGGTGAACCAGTGTGTGCTCACAGGTAGTTCAGGGTCACTCTGGTTTAAGGTGCGTGTAAATACAGAAGATATTACTTAGAGCAGGGTTTCAAAGCCATGAGACTTCTACCCTGGCACTTCTGTTGGGTACCCTAGATACTGCAGAGCAGCTGTCATGCACTGATTCCGTCTTATCTTTCTGCTGTGTTGGTTAATGTTAAGTCCCAGGGCCTAGAAAGTTGAGAGACACTTTCCTGGAGTGGTGCATTTAAACATGTACGAAATATGCATGTATGAAATTTTGTGGCCAGGAGATTAAAATCTATCCCTTATTTTTGCACCTGCATTTCTTTGTGGGCACACTTTATTGCCAAGAACTTGTGTATTAGGTAGTTATTCATTTAGGTAAAATAAAACTGCTTTCACAAATAACGTTGTTTTTGAAAAAAAAACCCCACAAGAATTACAAATACAAAAATAAGAAGAGTGGGTTGAGCTCCAGCTGAAAATCCAACGTGGTTTATTTAATAGTAGATCCTGTGTGTTTCACATTACAGTATAAAGACCAGGCCTGAAAATTATCCTGGAGCTCTCTGCCGTGTTCCAGAGCACCCTACTAATTGCAAAAGACTCCTAGCCTTCTGACTAACCTAAAATGTCCTATGCCGTTGGCCTTGGCCAGCAGGATGTAGCAGGATCCTGCCCTATGGGGCTTTTATACTAGCTCTAGCCCTTGCCCTGTTCACACATTTCACAGCTCCTGAGAAAAGGAATGCAGGGTTCTGCCTGCCCTTTGGGGCCTCCCAGGCAGGGCTCTTTGACAAGCATTGCACCTGCTCACCTCCCCCCCTCTCCCACCAGTCACATGGAGAAGGGAAATCAGAGTTGGAAAAGAGCTGGGAAGGAGAGCAGGACCAGGGAGAGAGGGCAGATCTCATTTTCCTAAGCCATCTTGTGCACACAGACAGTAGCCATGGTCCCACCCGCATCACACTGAGGACACCCCATTTACATCCCGATGGGCAGCAGTGCAAGAAAAGGAGGCAAAGCACGTAAGGTCCCTGCTCTGAGAACCCGTGTCCAGGCAGCTCGCTACGAGTGAGATATATAACCTTCCCATACTCCTGGCAATAAATGTTTAATAGCACCCCACAGAGTTGTCGTCAGTCATTACATATGGTACAAATCAAGTTACGTGTTCTACTAACCAGCTCAGGAAGCCCACAGACAGCATGGCAGTGGAGGGGGGAGCGGGAATCTGTCCCTGTGTCTTGCCTATAGCTATAGGGCAGGGCTGTCTCAGAGTCACTAGACATGGTTTTGCTTTGCTGTGATTAACCCAATGAGCAAGTTGTGATCACGGGGTCAGTTAAACAGCTGTAGATTGCAGAGAAATCCATTAAGCCAGATGTTTCCTAGGGAGAGAGCACTCAGCTGGGGAGGCCAGTGGGAAGGCAAGGAAGCTGGGATTGGTTCATGGACTCCATGTAGTGGCCTTCATAAGCTAGGATGTGCAGCAGTTACCTCAGCAACTTAAAACTCAGTGAGGTTTAAGGGGTTTAGATACTTAGCGTGGTGCAGACTTGAT
This sequence comes from Porphyrio hochstetteri, assembly GCA_020800305.1. Taxonomy (NCBI): domain Eukaryota; kingdom Metazoa; phylum Chordata; class Aves; order Gruiformes; family Rallidae; genus Porphyrio; species Porphyrio hochstetteri. The sequence goes on from CM036907.1 coordinate 8,674,542, forward strand.
AGCGTTTGCCTTTGGCTGTAAACCAGAAGGGAATAAAGTCATGTTTCATTTTCAGAAGGCTCCTGCTAGTAAGGAGTCAGATTTGATGCTATTTACTAACTCACGTGAAACACTACAAAGCGCATGTGACTCTGGGCGCAGGATGCACAGTTCCCTCTGTTCATGGCAGTATTCCTGAGGTCTCCGATACCTGTTCAAAGGGATGAAGAACAAAATTGCAATTTTCATGCGTGACCCTCGGCCTCCAACACTCCAACATTCCCTGTGTCCTAAAAATTGAGTATTCTGCTATTGCTGCGCGTTTTGAAAAGAAGAGAAAGAAAACTTCATTTATCCTGTGCCTGATTAGTCTGTGGTCAGTCTCTACATACAGGGGAATTACGTGACTAGATGTGCACTGTTAGTTCATGACCCAGCTTTGCAGCTGAGGATTCTCAGCTGCCAAAAGGTCAAAAGAGAAAGGAAATATTTTTTCTAATAATGTTGCATGCGTTTCCCTGAGGAGCATCAAGTGTGAAAACCATTTAAACAGCAGGCTTACGCCTGGCGTTTAGCCCGAGTTTCAGGTAGAGACATCTGGATTCCATTCTTGTTTTGCCTTCCTAATAAAAACCACTACACAGTAGTTTTGGGTAGTAGGAGTTTTGTTTCTTCATTTCCTTCCTCATCTTTGGTCTTACACAGATTACATCGATGGTGAGGGAGACTGGAGCCCGTGGTCCCTGTGTAGCGTCACCTGTGGGAGTGGCAATCAGAAGCGGACGAGGTCCTGCGGGTACGCCTGCACCGCTACCGAGTCACGGACCTGCGACAGGCCCAACTGCCCAGGTGTGATCATGTTCACGTGAACTGCTGTCAGAGGGGAGTGGGGAGAGGCTGCCCAGGGCGGGAAGGAGAGCCCTCCTGTTCCCAGAGCCCGGGGCCTGTTTGTTCCCTGGCTAGGTAAGAGCTTTGGTGGAAAGAGACATGCTGGCCCTCAAGGCCATTCATGAAAGGGCAGGTTCTTCACTACGAATGACGTGCTGCTAGATGCAGTCTGTGAGCCCTTGGGACTTAAAAGTCAAACGCAGGCTGGTTCTTAGGTTATGGCAGTCATTTCTGTGTACATTCTGTGTTACAAAGGGTGTAATCTACTCGCTTGAAACAAATTTGTATTTGTTTTTGAATCTGAAAGCAGCTGTGCTGTTACCTCAGCAAGGAGAGGCGTGCCTGCCTTGTGAACAACCAGCTCTCCCCCAGCTATATGGCTTTGGAATTTTGTGCCCAATGTACACAGAGTTGCCTTAAGACTCCATGTGCATTAATATGAAAAAAGATACTTCAAGTACCTTCTTTGTGCTTCACTCCAGAGATCTTGAGGTATCAAGCTACAAAATGTCCTATCCTAGAAAGTCAGTGCGATGGTGGAAATGTCATCTCTGCTTCATTACAGGTTGCTTGATAATTAGAGAATTAGAAAGCAGCAAGTCTGGTCCTGTAACAGCTGTGACCAAACGGGATGAAGGAATGTATAGCTTGGGCTTGAATGTGTTCCGAAAATACAGCCAAGGAGCCTTCCTTAGCTCCTGCTGTCTACAGGCATGGGCATTTAAAAGCCAGTAACCAAGGTGTCCTTACCAACATGCAGTTTTTGCTTTGGTTAAAGCAGGGCTGGGCACTCAAACCTACATCATAAAAATTTATGCTACAGTGATGCAGTACTTGCCACAATGCATGGGATAGGAGCAGTTGTTGTTACTTCCCAAGACTGGGGAGAAGTAAAAACACACACCATGGGGGTGTGCATTTCACTGGGTTTACTTAATGACTCAGAAAGGCCGAAATTCTTAAACTGGAGGTCAGGTTTTTATAATGGGAAGTGAAATGTCAGCAGTGCTGGAGAGAGGATGTAGGAGCATCAGTGAGAGGGTTGAAGTTTCTCACCCTCAGATGTGCATCCACGGCAAGGTGAGGGCTGCTAGGCCATCAGCAGTTCAGGAGAAAACATCTCTGGATGCTCTCATACATCCTAAACCCTAACAAATAAGGGCTTAATTCCAGAAGGCAGCATGTAGCCCCCAGTGATACTTTCCAGTATTTATTACCAGCAAGAATCAAACAGTGGCAAACTTGAAAGAATATATTATGTCATGTAACAGACCCCCAGCAATCAACAAGCAAAATATATTCTCTTTGAGGCTGTGCTGACATTTTTGAAATTACAAGGGAAAAGCCCAGCTTCTGCTGTTTATAATTCCAGCAGTGAATTACTGCCTTGTAATGGGTTCTTGGGTATCTATTACTCTGCATCTACTGCTGGAGTTAAGGCAAAACCCTGTGATGATTTTATTGACAAGCAGCCTGAGGCTGTTTTGAAGCTTTGCAAGCCACTATTATGCCCCAGTTCAGCAGATCAGGAGAAAGTTCATTGATGGATGGTAAATAGATGACTTAACCATATAGTTATCACTTACTGAAGAGCTTTCTGCTCTCCTTGGAGGTCTTTAATTCAGTGGAGAGGGGGGAAAAAACCAAACCCAACCTAAACCTGTTTTAATGCTTCTTTGACGAGACATTTGTTTTAAGGCTACAGTAGGGAAGCATCGGGACAGTGGGTAGGTCAAGCTAAAGCAGTGCGGAAAGGATGTTTACTTTGGCAAGATCAATTAATCCATTTTCTGGCAATCTGTTTGCACTACTGATTGCAGACACTTAACAGGAGGCTGTAGGAAAATCTGGTATTTTAAGACGCTGTTTTATTTGATTGTGATAGGTGGGGGGGAGGTCAGTTATTCTCAGCTGCTCACACTTTTCAACTCCCTAGCACTGGGAAACCATCAGGCACCAGTCTTCTTGCAACAGAACCATTCTTCCCTGTACTTCCTGAGAAATGGTGGCCCTCATACGGATCTGAACTGCTCCGCTGTCTTGAGGCATGTCACTCTGAGAAAGGAGCACAAAGGCTGTCTGTCTCCTTTAGACACCATGCTATACCCAAGGCTTTACAGCTTCCCGTAGGACACTTGTTTTACCTTGTAAGCCTCTTGTGAGCCATGCTCTGGAGAAGGTGCTGGTCACATAAAGCTGTTGGCAAGGTGTGTGCAAAGCTCCTACCTGAGTTATGAGGAGGTGTTGGCAAGCCTTCATTGGGAAGAGGAGGAACAAAATTAGTTCCCTCATCGCTGTCCCTACACTGGGTTCCTTAACTGACCCATTTGTGGCCTAAATATAATCTGAGCTCTGAAGTTTGAAAACTTGTGACCTTTGGACTAAGCTAATGCTGATCTTCCCAACACTACAGCCTGGTCATTACAATTCTCAGCAAACGCTCCCTCCTCCAGCAGCAACCTCAGATTTCTTCCCTGCCAGACAAAAGCACCTGGCAGAACTGGGGAAGGAGGGCATAGCAGGGAGGCAGTTGATTGCATTGTGTTTTAGCAGGCAAACACCACCACTGCTAACACATGTTTGTCTTAGGGATTGAAGATACCTTCCGGACAGCTGCCACAGAAGTAAGCTTGCTTGCAGGAAGTGAAGACTTCAACGCTACCAAGCTGTTTGAAGTTGGTAAGCAGCCTGGTCAATCTCTCAGTGACAGATAAGAAACTTCCTTAGATTTTTCCTGTTTTGACTCTCATCACAGAACCAAGATTTTGGTTAAAATGTCAGTAATAATGGCCACTTACTGTCTTGTTTAAGTTTACAATTTGAACCTGAGCATGCTTCTGTCATAGGATCTTTCTTCTCTTACGTCTTAGCAAATTTCTGTGCTGCTGTCATCATAAAATGCTGATTCTCTGTCCTAGTTCAGAAAAGAGCTGTAAGGCTCAGGAAAAAGCAAATCACACACTCTAGCATTTTGCTGAAGTAGCCTCGGATGGAAGATACTATAAAGGCATTTTAGGTACAGCTGTCACATTAAAAAAAAACTCCCAACAGTTATTTTTATGGGCATGCATAGCTTTTATATCTGTGCATGCTGCAGTGGGGCTAGCCAGAGCAATTTTACAGGGCATGACTTGATGCTGCTCTACCTACAACTCAGCCCGACCTTTATAATGTTCTGATTTCATCCCTCCCATGAAGCCCTAGTGTGGCCACTCTGACACTGGATGTGGGACCGATTGGATAAATAATGTAACCCGGCACCTCCCTCCTGTGGTGACAGAGCACAATAGTTAACGACCACTGGGACAGGACTCTGAGATGACAGAAAAACAGGGCATGCATCACTAAGTAAATATTTTGCAGGAATGTTTGCTGCAGGAGCTTTAGGACCCAGTTTTTGCCTTACTCCAGGGTCCTGTTAAGTAAGTGTGGAGCAAGATGCACAGGTTTTTTTTTTCAAAGCTTGTAGAGACCTTAAATAATGTTTCAGGTAGGAGATGTTTAACTGGATTCTCCCAAGAATCTTGCAAAATAATAAAGTGCCAGTATCAAATGTGCTACTAGTCTATAAATCTCTTTAATCCCAGCTATAAGTCAGGGCTCCAGTGCCCTTTTAAGTCCTCCTAACGTACAGACACTCCGATACTGTGTCACATGCACCCTTTTAGAATCCGAATTGCTTTTGGCTGCATTTGCCAGCTGTCAGTCTCCATGTTTGTTCTACAGGTGCTTGAAACACCCCTTTGGGAAGATGGAGCCCAAAGCCAAAAAAGTATTTGTTAGTTAAAGGACAGCCTGACTCAGGGCTTAATAATGAACTTCAGAAAAAGCAATCCAGGCCTTGCTTGCCATCTTGGAATTTCTATGAGAAACTTAATCGTTCAGCTTCTGAATCTGCTGTCTCACAGGGTGAGGGTGTGGGCAAGCGGTTTAAACTGCGAACTGGCATCAAAAAAATCACAGCGATTTCCCTATTTCATTTCTGCTGCTTGCAAACCCATGATAGCATCTCTTGTGGGAATAGCAGCAGCTAAACTAGAACGTGCCAGGTAGAAGTGCCAAAGACGGCACAGAGATGCACTGTAACTCAGGCTAATGCTGCCCCGAGGCCTCACACATGTGAACTCTTTACCTGACAGGACGGCATATCCCACATTTCAGGCAGGGAGCTGAGCTTTGACTGCCCTTTCTTTCTCAAGCAAAGCATTGGTGTTGAAGAGTTACACTCTACTCATTTGTTATCGCTGAGCAGATGAGCTGGATGCTGCATAACGTATCTTAAGTTTCCATTTCCTGCCCTTCAACAGATACTGATAGCTGTGAAAGATGGATGAGCTGCAAAAGCGAGTTCTTGAAGAAATATATGCACAAAGTTGTCAATGATCTCCCCAGCTGCCCGTGCTCTTACCCCAGGGAAGTTGCATACAGCACTGCTGAGATCTATGATCGAATCAAGAGGAAAAACTTTCGCTGGAAAGATGCAAGTGGCCCAAAGGAAAAACTGGAGATCTACAAGCCCACTGCACGATACTGCATCCGCTCCATGCTCTCTCTGGAAAGCACCACGCTCGCAGCACAGCACTGCTGCTACGATGACAATATGCAGCTGATTACCAGAGGGAAGGGAGCAGGAACACCAAACCTGATCAGCATCGAATTCTCAGCAGAACTCCACTATAAAGTGGACATTCTGCCTTGGATTATATGCAAAGGTGACTGGAGCCGATACAATGAAGCACGGCCTCCAAACAATGGGCAGAAGTGTACAGAAAACCCTTCAGATGAAGACTATTACAAGCAATTTCAAGAAGCAAGGGAATACTGAAAAGATTTTCCTCCTCTTCAGACAGAAAATCGCATTCGTTTCCTGGATGCCAAAGAACTGATAATGGCTGCTGCATTGTCTCCTTGTCAGGGGCTGATCGGTTTCTTTATAATGAATGTATATAGTTGTAATATAATACATAAGTATTTTTCACAGTGTGTGTAATTTATAAACATATATCTCTATCTATCTCACACACACCTATTTTTACATACAGACATACACAAAACTTGTCCTGGTAGGATTTTGTACAGCAATAACAGTCATTTAATAACGTGCATTTCATTTTATTGCCCAGCTATAATCTAAGTGCAGGCTGGGGGGGGTGGGGAGCGGCTGCTGTCACCATCAGGCCCCAGGGCTCCAGCTGAGGAGGGCACACACTTAAAAGTTATTGTAAACACTAGGATTGAAGAGTGTGCGCTTCCATGTGGCAGTGGTGTGCAAGATGAACGCACCTACAGCATCAGTTTTCTCTGCAATTGATTTAATGCCCGGTCATAGCTAAGAAAGGAAGGGTCAGAATACTCAGAAGTGAACATAGACAGTTACCAGCAATTTTCTGTTGGAATTCTTGTTGCCTTCTAGCTCAGTGGTTGTGCAGGAGTTGTTACAAACAGCCCAGTCCTGGAGACATCTCAGATATGGAGCAATCTAGGGGTGTGTCTTTATATTGGGGAGCAGTTCTTCAGGGCAGCTACCTGCAAATGAACATGCCGTAAGTCTGTGGAGGAGTGAGGCCAGAGAAGGAAGCCAAAGGAAAAAAAAATTTACAAAATCACAGTTACTGCCCAATTTTTAATAAGAGTGTTGAGATCTGCTGTGAAGTGTCACAGTTTAGCCCCAGCCAGCAGCTGCTCGCTCGCTCACCGAACCCAGGACCAGTTTTTATTTTTCTAAAAACCAGGAAAAGTGGAATACACATTTCTATCCCAGGGAGCTTAACACATGCAACCAGCCCTTTCCCCCCTTTTATCATATGCTGAGTGCACGGTGTCCTGCAGAAGAAGCTATTTTTTAAGGAAGCTGTCTGGGAGGAGCTATTGGTGAGTTAAAGTATCTGTTGTTTTTTTTAAAAAAAGCTAGCATTATTTTTGTAAAGTATTTATTGAATTGTAACAAGAACTCACATGTGAGACATGTCTCTAACATGAAAGGCTTCTGTAGATGGAACTTGATTACCAAAAATAAGACTGTTGTTAGGCAAAGACTTTACTTCCAAATTTTATACAGTGCAAGTTTACATACGTAATCCTGTAATTAAGCAGCTGATACCTACGTTCTTATGACAGCTAACGATTACACCATGGGTAAATAAATACTTAGAGTTCCATCCTGTGAAAAGCTGTTGTGCTGCAAGTCAGTGTCTTCATTTGGAAACCAAAACTAAATGTCACTAGAGCAGCGCCCATTCTGGGTCATGTGGTCTGATACACCTGTGTACGCTGATGTGGAGCCTCACACAGGGGTAGAGCCGATCTTGCCTTGCAGTCAGTCGCAGCAGAAAGATTCAAGACAACTATGAAAGACAATTCCTTCTTCTATATAGGTACACGCATAAATACTGTAAATCTTTTCTCTAGCACTCTAGGCCTTACAGGTACTGGCTGGTCCCATGCTCATACTAAGTCCACCAGGTCTGGGAAGTGTCAGGCTTGTGTTGTTCTGCCCAGGTGGTGTGGATTGGGTCATTAAAAAGCAGCTTGGCCCTTGGACACCCACTCTGACCAAACATGTGCTGGATACGCTGCGAAGGCTCTCCCCAGATGTGCCAGACCCAGTCTGACAGGCTGCAGAGCCTCAGAAACACAGCGATGCAGGCAGAGCTACTGCACATATGCAATGGCAGCTGATCTACTGAGGGAACTGCAGCAGCTGGAAACCTTGGCGGAGTCATTGGATCCTCCCAAGATGCAGGCTTGAGTGGGAGGCGGGGGAAGACGTGGATACATTCTGGCATTAGCTGGTAGTAACAAAACATGGTTCATTGAGCAAGAGGGTAAACATGGGGATCGCCCCTTAATTTTTATAGAAGCCAGGTTTTGTAAATTCTTGCAAGGTCATAAGAAGGAGCCATGAGCTGGTGGAGCCAGTTAAATTGAGAGCAGATGGATGAAAGGCATAAGCAGCTCCAGGATCGGTCACTTAATAAAGACGACAGGTATTTTCTGCAATGCGGGGGGAGAAAGCCCTGCTTTTTACTTCACATAGCAGTAGGGAGACAACAGTCTTGGGTTTCTCTGGGGGGTTAGGAGAGGGCAGTCACAATTCCTGAAATACAAAACACATCCCCACAGCCTATGGATTAGTAAATTACTGCACTATTGAGAAATGCTGCTACACCATTAGTACTGACCATAACAGGGTGCCAGGGAAGAGGAAAAAATACTCTACTAAATGAAATGGTGCACAACTTCTCCAGTGTGACCACTCGTAATTTGCTAGAAACTCTGATGCAGCCCAGTAACCAGAGATAAGGACCTACCAGGTTTTTCACAGGATGAGCCCTGAGCACAGATCAAGAGGGTATGTGCATTTCTGCAGTCTTAAGCGACGGCCTTCATTAAAAACAAAGTCAGTCCTGGTTTATAATAAATTATGATTCATTCAGGGCTGGGCAGGGGGTTTTTTGTCTTCTATTTACCTCCTTTCCAATGACTAAAATTGTACCTGAAGTGACTTTGTATAGTAGTCCTTAGCGAGGCGCTGAAGTTTACCATGGCCAAATATGAGTCAGTCCCTCAAATACAGAGCTCCCTGTATTAGAATAGGAACTGAGGAAGGGTTTACATTCCTAGGCATAGGTCAGTAGGTAGAAGGAGCTGCTGTTTTGTTTCTCAGTCACCACAGAATGCACATATTAGAAGACCCAACTGAAGATATTTGGTGTGAGGGGGTGTGGGTGGGTGGTGTTGAAACAAGTGGAGCTAAACAGAGCTCACTGTCTCAATGCTGAGAAGACCTGAGAGTCCCTCATCTACTGATTTCTCATCAACAAAGCCAGAGTACGGTGTTTTCACCTCCTGGGCTTACTCCTCTGCACTACCTTTCTCTCAGACAAGCACAGCTGTTTGTGCAGCGAAAGGAACCAGTCAAGTCATCCAAGTTATTTTTAACCCTGATGAATCAACAGATACAGATTACGGCATGGCTTCACAGTTGAGTTGGCAGGAACGCCTCAAGCTGGCGTTACTGCTGAGAAAGATGTGTGGCGCGGTGCCCCGAGGCAGCCAGCAATGGATTGAATGAGTACCTTTGATGGTGAAGGGGATGATGAGTAGGCCTGGCTTCACATTGCCCGGACAGCTGCTGAGCAGCAAAACTCCACTAACATAACCCACAGGGATGCAGACGGGTTATAGGACAATATAGCAAAAACCAAAACCATACATTGGCGAATCCCCACAGACCTGCGTTAGTTACCAGCTGCATCCCCCCTGCTGTGCAAAATGGTTAGCCCTGTCAACGCATTCCTACACAAAACGCCAGCGAGGTCACAGGGCTGCTGTTCCCATACCTAGTGCTCCCACCGAGATGGGAGCCTTGGTTGCAGTGGGTAACCGATAAACCTGACGCAACTGAGCAGGGTCAGGAGAGCCAAAAGTGGGAGAGGAGAAGTAACCTTTCCCAGTTGAAGAATCTGCTGCATTGGGGCAGGGAATTGCAGCATTCCTGTGTGCCATTTAGTGAGGGGATGGCCCTGCCAGGCCACAATGCCACAGTCTTCTATCTGTGGTGGTCTCCTGGTCTGCCACAGGAAGGCAGTGAGGTGATGGCCTGCTCCCCTAGGGAGCTGCCTGAGGCTAAGGACCTGCTGACGGTCCCCCAAGCCTCTCCTTTGCTCCCCTTCCTGCATTCTCCATGAAGGCACCCCTAGAGTCACCCAGCAGCCAGCATGGCTCCCTGCAGTGGGTACCTGCTGGGCAGAACTTAGGCTGAGCACCAGTCACACATTCATCTCTCCTCAGAGAAAAGTACTTGCCTTCGGGCTGGACAGACTACACTGAAACCCTACCCAAACCTGGTGACTGCCATTCCTAGCAGGGTCAAGCAGCTGGCAGGGCCAAGCAGCTGACAGGGCTGGTTATAACCCACTCAGTTACTCTGCAGGCTCCATACAGTCACCCGCACGATCATCTGACACCATACGAGGGCCAATGGCATAGCATGGCTCTCTTTTCTTAAACCAGAGGAGGAAGGCTGCAAAACTGATACAGACACACTTGGATCTCTTGATGCTCACTGCATGTACCTGTGAAGGCATAAGCACAGCCACGTCCCTCCCGTCCATGCACACAGAGCCCAGAAGGAGGGCAGGAGCAGAAGACCAGCAGTAAGCAGCAGAATAAGATGACACCTTTTCCAGTAAACGCATGTGAGTGTTGGTTGCTGCCTGGCTGCATGGCAGTCATGTGACAGCTGAGAGAGCGTGTGGTTTTTTTTATCGCCAGTTCTCCCCTCCCTTCCCTTTGTAACTTTTAACGGAAAAATGTGTGGGCAGTTTCCATTATGCCTGCGCCCTTTCAGACAAATTAAGGGCTTGGCTAAAAAAACACCGGTTTCGTATTTCACACAGAATACACACACATGCATGTATTTATATATCTATGTAAATTAATTTAGGATATCCTCTAGTCATGCACTTTGCAGCAGTACGTTGCTGAGCGCAGTGTCTGCAGGAGCAGACCCACAGGAGAGCGCTTCCCTTTGGCCTGCACAGGGGAGATGAGGCTATTTTTGCCCTTGTGTGGAGGGGAGAAGGGCCAGGAAGCTGAAATGGCAGCGGTCACTCTTCAGCTCAGCCTTTTACTCTCTGTCAGGTTTATTCCTTTTCCCTTTTCAGCTGTGTTGCTAAAGCCGCATACGCCATTTATGACCGTGTTAATTTTCTATCAGTTTAGGGAGTTATAAATTTTTTATCCTTACTTCTTCTCTATCACAAGAAGGATCAAGGGTGTATTTTTTTAAACACACAGAAGCTTTTCATTCGGTAGAATGGAACAGTTTATAAGGGATTCAGAATGTTTTACCATGGAAGTGATAGCAGGACTGCACAGGCCAAAGCAGCCAACCCTAACAAAACTAAGTGTGGGTGGCTCTAGCTTTCAGAGCAGCGCTTAGATAATATTTCCTTTCTAAAGCTGTGCAAACGACGTTACATGTGCTAAATGTCAAGAGTTTGCTGGTTTATTATGGGCCTGACCACTGCTTCGCTTAGTGTGGAACAGTGCTTCACTCGGGGGGATCTGGTATGACTCTGACACATGCCTGAGGCGAGAAAGGGTTGGCATCTGCACACTGCAGAGGCAGCATGTGAGTCAGAAAGTTTGGGGAGCAGAGAAAGCTTGGGAACCAGCTCCCACTCCAAGTACCATCTTCTGGGCTGGCTCCTACCTCTGCACAGCTCTGCGTAACCCATGTGCTTGTCCCCAAAGGCAAGCTGCAGCCATCCCCCTTCCTCACTTCCCAGGGCAGCTCTTGAGGGGACATTACTCAGACACAACAAAACAGAGCCAGGGCACTGCTGGCTTTGGGAAAAGCCCTACCTGAGTGACTAGGAGGACACTTGGTGTTAGGTAAGAAGATGGGACAGGTACAAACGTACTTGCCAGGTGGACACAGGGATTCCTCTGCAGTGTTTACTGTCAGGCAGTTGATGGGAATCGCCTTCAAACCATGGCACAGCCTGGCTTCATACACCTCCCACCTGCCAAAGAAGCATAAGAGCAAATTTCAAGCAGTTTGCCAGCATTTTCGTGGTCCCTGTCACCTCCTAAATGGATAGGGGATACATCCTGGCATGATGCCTCCACCCAAAGCCAGTCCCCACCAGGAGGGAAAAGTAGATCTTCATTTCATGTGCCAATGTCCTGGCTGCCTCTGCAGCAGTAACCATGTCTGACAACAGTGCACCGGTTCTCTTACACTGCCCTCACCACACAACCTGCCTGGGAAACACAGAAGAGCACAGAAACAGAAGGCATTCTCTTTGGGTTGAGAAAGCGGATGCAGTACAAGGAATGGAAATGACTTCTGGCCATCTTGGAGAGGAAACAACAGTGATTTAAATCTCATTAAGCAACCTCATTAAGGGTCATCAAAATTTAAATCTGTGGGTGGGTAATGATATCCTGAAGGACAATGGCCCCAGAGAGGGGAAAGAGAAGGAACGAAGCAAGTCTTGAAAAGGAGCCTACCAAAGGAAACACTGAAGAGATGCCTGGCCCCAGCAGGCTGAGGGCTTCCCTTGCCTGGCCATGCCCTCACAGCCACATTCCCCAAATATTTCACGGCATGTTTAGTCCCCACTAGGTACACAGTACCAGAGAAGCCACATGAAAAGGTCCAGCTGGTAGGTGTAAGGGGAGGAAAAGCTATTGAGCCTCTTTCCTGAGTAACAGCCCACACGGATGCATGTTCACAGAGGCCGCAGCACAGTGGTAGCTGCACCACAGCTTTCAGCTGTCCACAAGAGGTCAGTGGCAGTGGTTAACCTTGACAAATAACTATGTGTTGCCCTTGCCCATAGTGGCAGAGCCAGCAGTATTCCTGTAATTTAATGCGGCTTTTGCTCCAAAGGTCAACCCCCTTTCCCTCATGCCCATGCCAGCCACCCAGGATGGTGGGTTTGCCCCTGTCCCAGCACCATGGAGCAGAGGCAATGGCTTGGGTCACTTGGCCAGTAACCGCTTTCCCTACAGGGAAAGGGAGACCTGGCCTCATCTTCCTAGCACACAGAGAGGAGGCACGAAGCCACCAGAGATACACAGGCCGGAGGTGGGAGAGGATGATGACTCAACCTCAAACCCAACTGCAGCTATCATTGCTGGGCTGGGTGGCCTGGTTAGAAATATGGCCCATGGGACTGCCCAGCAGATTCAGTCTGTGAGCTGAAAGGAGACCAGCAGCATGCTCCATGCCTGACCATCACCAGCACTGATGAAGAGGAGGACGGTGGAAGCTACATACTTCAAGATCCAACTACATACAAGATCCAACACTGCCAAGCTGAACCTCAGTCCTGGGATGCAAACAGCACATTGGCCACAACACAGGGAGCTGGGCCTCACCCACACTGAAGGGACACATGAAAGGGGAACCAGGCTTTGACATCTGAGTCACTGTCAGGGGTGCTATGCCTGCATTAGAAAGGAGATGAGACCAGATAACTCCAGATGTAGAAGACCTGCAAGGTCAGGGAGTCCCATAGGACTATCTGCTCCATCTGACACCTGCAGGCTGGGAATTGTACTGTGAGCTGCAAAAGTCTCTTTAACCAGAGCTTGAATAGGGAACAGAAAATTTGCTAGAACCTGCGTGATTTGTTCCTCCCAAGAATACCCACCTCTTTCTCCCACAGGTTGCCTTACTGCTTTCTGCCACCGCTTTCCATGGGCATATAGCTGCTCTCCAACCTCTTAAAAGCCAGAGACCTCCAGAGAGGTTAATTTTCTGGCAGCAAAACAAAGGGGAACAGCAGTACCATCACCACACACACAGCTAAATGATGTCCACCACATCACTGCACCCCAGAAAATGCCAAGAGCTGCCTTCTTTGTACCAGCACTCCCAGCTTTTCTACTAGCTGGCTGAGTTTTTCAGGTGGAGCCAGGTGTGCACTCCAGCAAACGCTACTGCAACAAATGAGGCCTGTTTGAAATGCCAATACATTTGCTGCTCACCTTGGGGTGCAGGGGGCAAGTGACAGTACCCTTCCTACCACTAACTTGTCCTGTGTTGGCTTTACACAAACACAGTTGCACATGGTGGAGACATCACTGCATCTCTGACAGTGCAGCTCAGCACCACTGGCAATGGCCACTGCTTTGCCCTTACTTAGTCCAAAAAACACTTCCCATGCCAGATTTTTCCTTTTTTTAATGCAAAGAGGCAAACCCAGACCTCCTGCATGAAGATAATTTGTCTCTCCTGGACAGGTTCCAGCATGAGGAGGGTATTTTATACATATGGGCTCTCTTTCATGTTTGATTGCTGGACCAAGATCATATTGTGGTCCAGCTCAAGGGGGGTGGGAAGTAGTAGCAAAATCCATTCAAATCAGGCAAGCATTAGGTAAACTTAGCTAAGAATACATCTTCTGATCAAACGGAGAGCAGCGCTCTTTCATATAATCAGACCATTTGCAGGAAGGCAAAAAGAACCAACTGTGATGCTTTCAGTGCTGTGGGAGACAAGCAATCCCCAGGAGACCATCACGTCTCTCCCCCAACGCGCTGGGTCAGCATCCCTGGGCAGGTTGCAAAGGCAAAGTGCAGTTTAAAACACCCTCAGAAGGTCTATCATTGCTTTGCAGCTCTAAATGCAGCCCCCCCATCCAATGGAGAAAGGGATACAGGGAGATAATGCATGAAAACAAACTCTGACTGATCAGAAAATGTTTGAGTATTGCCTTCAGATTTGCCCAAGGTGGGCAAAGTGCTGCTTTTGGCATTCAAGAGCCAGTGGCAGAGCCAGTGCTGGAGCAGGTCAGATGAATGGGACTGTGGGGAAAGAGACCTTGTACCAATACACAGTAGCAAACAACAAACGATCTCGTGTCTGTCATACAGTGAATCTTTGTGTAACCACCTTCTCCTCACTGGAAATGGCACAAGTGGGCATCGAAATCAGCAGGCACAGCAAAGGGCACCCACATTTCTGGTCAGTGCCACCTGTGGCGGGTGGTGGGATACAAAGAGCCAGATCCTTCAACCTCCAGAATCACGGCAAAGCTCAAATCATCTTTAGCCCAGGCGGCTGTCTCGGGAATGAACTCTACCAAAAAGAAACAAGCAAACATTTTCCATTCTCCTCTCTTCCTAGGCATTGAGCAAGAGTAACTTGCAAATTGCTTCCAGTGACTTTGAGACAACAAGGGAACAAACAACTATCAACAAGCATTACACTCATTGCTTCACACGAAAACGGTTATGAGACTGAAGGGATCCTGACAGGCAATTGGAAAGCATTGATTTTTATGTTAATTTTATTGTATTTTAGACCAATTTTCCATCATTTAAAACGTGCGATGTAATAAAGAGCTGGAATGCCTTCTTTTGTCATAATGTTTCACACCCAAGGCCTCAGAGCATTTTTGTGAATCAAACTCTGCAATAGTTTTGCAAACCAAACTGTTTAGGAAGCAAAGAACTGGAAATAGAGGGCAGTTCTCAGAGCTGGTGGTGGTCACAGAGGAGCCTATAAGAAAATTGAAGCATCTGGCCTTCCCGATCCTGTGCTGGGACCATGGGCTCTTACCATCCTTGAGCAGACATTGGCTGACAACTCATGGGTTCCCTTCGCCTGGCGCTGGAGCTCCTCACGTGCACATCCCTGCTGCCCTGTGCCATGGCAGCAAAAGAAACTTGGAAAGAAAGGTGGGATGGCTTCACCAAGGGAGGAGAAAGGGGAACCTGCTCAATGAAATACTGCACATTTTGCACTCACTATTTCTCCCCTGAAATGAAACAGGATCAGCTATTTTGGCATCATTGCTAACTGGACCATTGCTAACTGGGACCATTTGACTGTCCCAGTTCAATTCTCATGGCCAAGCAGCCCCACTGCAAAAGCTAGTTGAAACTGGTGCTGTGAAACAAAGAGCTCAAAGCCTGAGCAAATAAAAAAAGCTGTGCTGCTTCTTGGTGATCCCAGACAAACACATATGGGTGAGGCTTTTTAGTACTTCCATGCACAGGAACTTGCCTATAACCATAGGCAATGGTAACGCAAACTTCATTAGATTACTGGCACATAACTAAAGGGCTTCAGGGGACTTTGAGCAGCTAGCTTAACTATACCCATATAGCAAAGCTCATATAACTCCGTCCTGAGAGCATTTCTCCACCACAGGCAGAATTTCCAGATTAGACAGGGGAAAAGCTGGGGCCTTTCCACTAATACAACCTTTCTCACACAAACATAATGCTAAAAGCAAAACTGATTATCTGCTGATGGTTCTTATGAGCAACTGTCAGCCCCTACGCACCTTCAGGTGGGACAGGCAGGCTCAGGCACCAGGGCTACAACCATACCTGGTATGGTTTGCACTTACGCTTCTGTCACGGTGCAAAACCTCTTGTAAGTCCCTTGCAGGAGTCTCAGCTACTGCAAATATTTATAAGCTAATTTTCCCCACAGCTTTAAATCGTGAAAATACTATCATCAGGATTTTTAGGGAAACCCATGGTGTCAAGAGATTAACCTGGCCAAAGTCAGAGAGGAATGGCTATGGCAAAACTGGGAATTGACTATAAATCACTTTTCCTATTGGTCTTGAAGCCTACCTGTGCTATCTGTCCTAAGGAACTTGATTTGGCAGGGGGGTTGGACTCAATGATCTCTTGAGGTCCCTTCCAACCCCTGTGATCTCCATCTTCTAAAGGGATAAGCACTCCAGGCAAGAAGGCTGGGAAGTAGCTTTAATACTGATATTTTTCTAAGATCTTGATGATTATGTCTGATTTCCACCATCAGTTTAGACAGAAACTGAGTAGCCACAAGGTTGTGTGGGGCAGAAACCTGTACCCCACACCTCAAAGGAGCACACATACAAATCCTCTGCACCTCAAAGAGTATGAAAGAGGGTGCACACTGGGAATGCAGACAGCACAGACACATGCTCTCAGCAGCTCTCAGGAATGTGCTGCTCACAGGGTGGCTCGATGATACTCCATCCTGCATCCAGGAGGGCTTTGTTCTCTGCAGAGTGAAACCTCAGCCTTCAGTTTATTAAATGCAATCACAGAAGCCAAAAGGATGAGTCACAAAGCCAGTTGTGTAAGCATGCATATGATGAAAGCACAGAGGACATGCATTTTCTTCACAGAGGATTGCTTGGGTCTGTCAAAGCCCCTCTGATGGGCATGGGCAGACAGTTGGGGGATAACCATCATCCATCACCTCCCATCCGATGCCAGGGAGGGCTCAGGCCTGTGCACGTATTGACTGCAACAAAGCAGACAGTGAGTACGGACACAGTGGTGGGGACACCCTGGCACGCAGTCTCCCTTGCAACACCAGCCATAAAGCATTCTCTGTTGCAAGCCAGGATTTGGCTAAAAAAAAAAAAAAGGGGGGAGCTGTGAGTCCCATCTCCCTCCCTTGAGTACAGCGCTGCCATCCCCCGCCTCGCTGGCCACATCAGCTCCAAACCCACCTTCCCACTGCCCCTGGCTGCTTTTAAAAGAGAAACCAGGAAAGGGAACAGGGAGGAAGAGGGATGAGCACCCCTAAAGCTCCATCAACAAAGCTGCTGGCACAGGACACCTTCACCAGTGAGCAGATTGCAAACAGCACTGACTATGGGATGCAAAACATACAGAAGCAAAGGCTGCAGCACGTCCTGGCTCAAGCTGGGTAGCGTTTTTCTGATCCACTCTATGCTCAGCAGATTTCAAAGCCTTCACCATGACCAAACACCTGCCTGACCACAGGAGCCACAGCGGGACAGGCAGAAGTGGATCCTGCCTCTCTCCTGCACTGGGTCTTTGGCTTGGGAAAAACATGGCTGCCTGTGGAGCAGCTCTGGGGAAGAGGAAAGGGGGAGCAAACACCTGCGGGTGCTGCTGTGGTAGAGATGGTTCAACCTCAGAGAGGGACCTGCTCATATCTCTGCAGGGTCTGAAGGAAAACAAAAGGGGTAGCTTAAAATTAGCTCCAGGGACAGCTGTCCCTTTATGCTGCCATCACTCACAAGTTTCCACACCACGGCTGTGAGCTCCTTTGGGGATGTAGGTAGACTCTCGGAAAAGAGACCAGGGGGTTGGCTTTGTTCTCCTCACCCAGACAGTCTCTTTTCCTTACCCCCTGCCTCCAGCCAGATGTGTTCACTGCCTCTCTCCTGCTAGCCCTTGCATTCACCCTGGTGTTAATTCAGCAATTCAATTCAGGAAGCTGATCCAGCTGAAATCCTCAGCAAGAAAAAAAAAAAGTTTCCAACCAGATTATAAGCTCTGCTTTTGAACACAAAACCCTTCCTAATTAAAGAAAAAATGATAAAGCAAGCAACTGAGGGACCTTCATGAAAAATCTCCTTTTAAGTTGAAAAGTGCCATGAAAGTACCAACCTCCTAACACCATCAACTGAGTTGAAAAGGAGATGGTGACTTTAGCGAAGAGACTACAGGCTGTATGGAATTCATCACTGGTTTAGTCTTTTAAAATAAATCAGCTGGCACAGTTATGACGTGACCTACTTAATTTGTTGTCTTGAAACTTGATGAGCATTTAAGATTTGCTCCCAAGCCTGGAAAAGGGAAGAGGGGAAGAAATGCAGGCACTATATCCAAATCCCTACATTGTGATGCTGCTCTCTTCTAGGCACTACAAAAGACACTGTGACAACAGTGCTACCAACAACAAAAAAATCAGGCTCCAGCAGCTCTCACAAGTAACTCCAGTCCACCATCCTGCCTTAAAGCAGGTCAAACACAGTGTTTCCAGCAGAGATTTGTTCCACACATTCTTGAGAAGTTTCTGCTGATGGAGGTTTTGCTCCACACCTGAGCAAGCTGTCTGCCTCACCATAGACCTTTATGCATAAGCCTCCATTTCTGCTCTGTAGCCCATGCACCCCTTTCTATGGATAACAGACATGGAGAGCAGTGCCTTCCTTTCCTCCGTGCAGCCATGCTCCAGGCAGCTGGAGGGTACTACTGCAACAAGTCCTTACCCTTGTCTCTCCTAGGCTTGCGCCTTCTCACTTGACCTCTTCTTACCTCTAAGATCTCTTCTTCTTACTTTCCATCTCTTCTCATTTTCCATTCCATTTTCCATTTAATTCTCATTTCCCAGCCTCCCATAATGGGGGTTTCTCTGCAAGAGTAGTTTTGTCTACACATTTCTGTCCCTGTGCACCCCAACTCCAACAAACTTCCATGCTTGTTTCAATTTCAATGCATACTACAGTGCACACGTCCCTGCTGCCAACCTACTCTTCTGAAAACTTTCTGTGACTCATTCAGAATCCTCTGTTTGCTGTTATTTTTTTATTACTTTCATTACCTAAGATTATATAGGCTGCCACATGCAAACCAAAAAATCCAAAATCTCTTCAAAAATCCAAAATCTCTTCACTCTTTCCTAGGTGAGACACTGAAAAAACTCCACTGATGCCATGAGAAGCAAAGCACTGGACAAAACACGTGTCCCAAGGGCTCCAGAAACCCAAAAGTTTGGCAAGCATACCTCGGTACTTTAATTAAAATGCCTTGTTAGGTTTAAAAGTGTTTGGGTGTTTGTTGTGGTGGGGTTTTTTTGTAGGGGAGAGAAATTGATGGTATCTACCTGGGTGTATTTCTAGCAGTTTAATCTTCTTTGAGATGTCATATTTTTCTCTGATTTGATAAGATTGTGGCCCTTTAATAAGTTGAAGCATCCAGATACTTATGACAATCTGGCACTCAAATTGTTTGCTTTAGCATTGCGGATTGCACAAGAGACATGAAAGGTTTCAGTGTAACTGGAAAGTCACTTTTGATGAAATCACACATCGCTTCAGGGGCTGCATTCTTTACAATTTGTGCATACTGATGATATGTGTCTTCAGATGCATTTTGGCAACCCCGTGCCATGCTCAGAAATCCATCTGGGCCTCAGGAACAAAGCAAATGCACACGGACGTGAGGAAGACAGAGCTGGCACAGCTACCGGATGGAATTTCTTTAAGGAAGCTAAATCGCTTGATCATTCTGCTGGCAGAAAAAGATAGGAAAATGAGTGTTCCTGTTCTTGATGAACTTTGTGATATTGTTAAATCCTTCAGACAACATATAATTCATGGCAAAGCTGCGGCAGAATTCCTTTGCACTTATCCAGAGCGTGGCTCTCCCCCAAAACACAGATCTCCACCTTCATTTCATACACAAAAATTTACCCAGATGAACAATAGCTCTAACTTTAGAGAAGAATCAGAACACTTGCCTGTATTTTTTGCTTTAACCCTGCCAAAATTTAGTAGGACTCCATCAGCTACATAGATTTCTTTCACTAAAAGACAAAAATACAAAAGCAGAGTCCATGCTGAGCCGCCAATCAGCAGGTGACTTCTGAAGAGTTTGCCAGGTAACGCCTTGAGCTTTGCCATGCAAACACCAAAGGGGACTGCACAAATGGTGTCCTCCACTTGGCAACCCCCTGAGCCCAGAGCAGAATGAAGAGGTGGCACGTACTTGAGCTCTGACCCCCAAGGCCAGCCTAAATCTCCTTCACAGGTGCCAGCAAACATTTGAGTTCCACTGGCCAAGGATGTAGCCCAGGATGCAGATGGTAATTAATACCCATTCCAGCTTTGCTTTTTTTTTTTTTTTTCGGAGAAGAGCAGTGAATCATTGAAGTGGAGGCCTGCAGAGGAAATCCTCAGCCACAAGAAAAAGATTTCATGCTTTATCTCCCCTTCTCAAGTATTTTAGCAGACAGACGGGGGATTTTCCTCCCAGTGACAACAATAACTACGCTCATTGAAGAAAAATATGTGGAACAGGAAGACCTGCATTCCTTGTGTGAAAAATAAGAGTGGTCAGTGCCAACTGCATTTTTCAGGAACAACTCATCCCCATGAAGAAATGGCTGCTGCGATAGCGTCAGGACCAGTGAGGCCAATGGTAGCGTGCTATATAACTGACAGATGGAGGAAGTAGAGAGAAATGTGGGTTGATCATTGCTTCTTCCAAACTGTCCATTATTAATATGCCTCTTTGACTCACAATTGAATGATTCATGTCTTCCCTACTCCTTGCTCCCATTGCTTTGTGCAGAAATTGTACTTTGTTCCTACTTGCACTGTTCCCAAAAGATTAGTTATTTTGTGTTTAATGGACCCCTTGAAATACATCCTGTTGTCTTGGGCTCTTCAGGGCAAGGATTTGGAAAGCTTGTCCTGCAGTCATTTAGGCACGTGCTTAACTTCACCTGTAGGTCCCTGAATTAATTAAGCTTACCAAAGTGATAAGGCTTAAATGCAGTCCAGTAGTCCAGACAACGGTACATCTATTGGCTATGATGATGACTGTAAAAAGAAAAGCCAAAAAGGGGGAAAAAAAGAGCTGGGAATATTTGCTAACCATCTCTATAGGGGAAAAGAGTGACAAAGACATCAGCCTCACACGTGAGGTAAGGAAGTGCCCATGTTTTACCACTGTTAAAAAGCAAGGACACATTTCCCACTCTCTACCTGACCACTATCATCCTCAGAGCAGGAGCCCATGGATCTTCTCAGTTGCAACTTTCCAAACTTCCTGGAGTCTTCCCGTCCCTGGTGGCATCAGTGCAAGTGGTTCTCCCACATCCCATGGTTTTGCTCAAGTCACCCATGGCCATGACATAAAAAGACACTGCCTTCTTTAAATAAGGGTGCTGCGACTCCCTTGTTTCCATTGTGCTGGATCCACAGGGCAAAAATGAAAGGCAGAGTAAGAGATATCAGGGCACAAAATTGGTATGTGATTGATGAGTGGCATGTGTGCATGGGGGCCGCGCACATCGTCCCATCATTGGCTCGGTGCATGGGGCTCACCGCACCACGCTCGCCTGGGCGAGCGGAGGAGGCCATCCGGCGCCAGCCAAAAAAGCAGAGACTGAGCTATGCCAGTCTCACAGTGTAAAAACACTCAGCTCCCTCTCAGCCATTAAAATGAATGAAGAGCAAGACTGTTTGGATAAACATCAGCCAAAAGAAACCTTGGAGGCAGTTAGAAGGCTACTGCTTCATACAATATAGACCATGTTTCCAAATACAAATATTACACTTGGCAAAGCTGCTCCTTTGCTTCATGAGTTATGTTGCATTTTTTGTTATGTTTAAGTTTGTGCAAGAGGTATAAATAGCTGGGCTGGTATTAAATGAGCTTTTCATTTTTTTTCATTTTTTTTTTTTTTTTCAAAATATCAAAATGGTCCCAGCTCTTCATGGAACAAACACACACTATATTCTTGTGCCTGAATTTTCATTGCTAATTACAGAAAGTACCATGTAACTGAAAAACAATGTTCAAGAGCCAGACATGAAAAATACAACTTTCCTATATGAAGTCATTTTTCAGAAAGCTGTCTGGAGAAGGGCATCTGGTTCACCATATAATTTACATGTTTGCGTACATGCTTATTTGCCTCATGGAAGAGTAATTAGTTTCTGCTCACACCATGCTAGGACACGAAAAGGCCCATGTCCAAACTGAGGAAAAGTGCACAGGACAGAAATATCTAGACGTGGTCTTTGGTCACAGCTGCTTTGGTAGACCCCACATCCCTCAAAAGGCAGTCCTGATCACAGATCTAGAGACACAAGGCTACGCTTTCTACTGCACACAGCCAGCTCATCAAACCTCAGTGACCATCCCTGCCTCGCCTTCTCACCACGAGAAGATACTACAACCTGGAGGCCCACAAAGCCTCTGTAAGCCTATTTTAGGTTAACTTTGTCAGAAATACATCTGGATTTGGAGAGGAAATTCTTCAGTGAGAGGGAGCAAGTTGCTCTAGGTGGTTATTCATCCCAAACTCAAACACAACCATATACAAATCACCAGAATACACTGGAGGCTAAATGGCACTTTCATTTGTTCTTCGATAAATCAGAGTGTGCATAAACACCAGAGCCCAACAGGGCTCCCACTAGCTGAATCCCCAACTAGAGAGCTCCCAGCCATGGCCCGGACCCAACACTGCTTCTTCATCAGCATGACAGCAATGTCTATCTGGTTTAACCAATTCATACATGAATGGATAAGCAAATTACTTTTAATGTTGGATATAAAGTCAACTACCCAACAGTGACGCAACACTTAGATAAGCCACAGAAGAGGGTTGAAATACACCTTTAGTTTAGCATTGCAAAGGATTTTCAACTTCAGGCAACACGCAGGGCTGTCTATCCCTCTTGAAAGACAGTATTTACTTCCATTGAAAAAAATTCCCAAACATTTCCAGGTCTTTTAGAAGTATCATAAGCCCACCATGGCAAGCAGAAAACTGAAAATATGAGAGCATGCTTAATCCTTCTGCAGCCCGCAGGCCCACAGCACATGCATATTACTTACTACCTACAGAGGGGTTAAAGGGCTTTTGCTTGTGAGGGGAAGTGGTGAATGTCCACCATGCACAGCTGTTATTTAGTGTGTCACATAGGAACTCTTCATCCACCCATCCAACCTCAGCAGCCAGGAGACAGCAACCAGGGAAAGTCTCACCTGCACAAATGCCAGAACAGCCTTAGGTCAGATGCTGCAGATTAACAGCCAAAGCACAAAATTAAACAAAAAGCCATTTTCTCCTCTAATCCTTCACAGTTTTGCTGATGGCCAGAACCATTCATCAGAAGCAGATGAGTGTGCATTGCACTATGTTTTTATAAACAGATCATTTACTATTGTGGTTATTTTCCCCTTGTACCGATGCAGGGAAAAATACTGACCACCACCAATACCCAAGCTGATAGAACAGGATAAGAATTACTTTTAAAACCCCCCACAGAAATGTTGATAAGTTTAGCTCCTGACACCACTCTCTGGGAGCCACTGAGCATTCCAGGAAGCGTCTGACCAGTAACAGTCATCCTATGGCAGCATGGCCAATCTCAATTGAAAGACCTTCATGCTTCTTGTAAGCAATGCTTCTTGACCTCATTTTCAGTTCAAATCTTTGGCTGTGAGAAGTGGCTTGTTTTTCAGCCAACATGATAATCCCCAGAAAACATACTGGGGGTAGTTAGACCTACCAGGCTTTGTACTCATTTTCTATGAAAACAGCAACTCCCAAAACAAAGGTGTGGGACACAGCAAACACCCTGTGAATAGAGAAGAGCCATTCGCTGCATTTGCTTACTGCTGCACTTCATTTGGAAAAAACTTGTATTTTTAACACCACAGAATTAGCACAGGGTGGTGAACCATAGGCTGTCATTAGAGGCTGCCAAATGAGCCAACGTCCCTTGTGTCAGTAAGTAAATAAGGGTGTAAGAGTGTTGAACAAACAAACAAACAGAGCAGGCAGGGGTGTCTTTTGGACTCCAGCATTGGTCAGAGGAGGAGGCGTCTACAGAAAGTCTGTGCTATTTTCTCTTTGCTTTTGCACCTGACACTGGGATGAGTGCCTTGGGTCCCTATCTAGACTAGTGAGATCAGTTCAGTTACCTGTTCCGTCATCCCAATCTTTCCCTTTCAGTAGAATTGAAGAATCAGCATCAGTTACAGGGGGGTGTGGAGTCTCCTTCTCTGGAGATATTCAAGACCCATCTGGATGCCAACCTGTGTGACCTGTCCTAAGGAACCTGCTTTGGCAGAGGGGTTGGACTCGATGATCTCCGGAGGTCCCTTCCAACCCCTGTGATTCTGTGATCAAAACATGAAAAAAATTCAGCCTCTGGATGAATTAATCTGGTCAGTGAGATTCCTCTACAATCTGGGCAAATGCTGGCCCATGCAAAGACAGCTGCACACTTTCTATCAGGTTTCGCTCACACAGAGTCACATCACAGTAGGAGCTGGAGTAGGGGCACAGGAAGGGACATGGGGCTGCAGAGTCACTTTCTGGAGGCACTGGAGCAACAAGGCACGTGGGCAGGTCCAGTGTAGTGTGGAGGTGGCAGCATGGTCAGACAAACCTATGTGAATTGTACCAGTGTACAACTCACAGATCTGTGTGAATGGTATGAGCTCTGTGCCTGCCCATACGTGGCGATTTAAATATTCTCTTCTCAACAAGGCCCTGGGATGTTAAATGCAAAAGCAGGCATGTGATACTTGTTTGATGGTGGCCTCACCATCTGAGCTTAAACTTCCCTACATTCATGTGCAGAAACAAAAATACCATCCTTCATCTCCCCTCCTCCCAACTGCCCAGAAAAGACTACCAGAATTTCTTCTAAAATTAAAATCTTACTCATGCATAAATGGAAAAACAAAACAGAACAAAAAAGACAACTAAGGAAAATACACAACAACATACACGGAGTTGGCAAACAGTGGTCTTGGTTTCTGTGTGGGGAATAACCTGGCCCAGCCAGGTTAAGTCCCTTGGGCCCCTCTTACAGCTATATTTCTGGTAGTTGTGATTCTGCTGATGACTTCAGTTTTCTAATTCATACAACCTTCTCATACAATTTTCCCCACCTCCTTACTCCACCTGCATCCCAAATCCAAAATTGTCTGTTTACTTTCAAGACAGATCCTTCTTTTCTTACTTTCAAGACAAGCCTTTTTTTGCCTCTTTGGCTAAGATAGTTCTGTTAAGAAAGAGTAAGACCTTAAATATACTTTGGGTTTTATGTTTACTACGGACTGAAGAGATAATATTAAAGCTCTTTCTTATTTTTTCACAGTGTAAAACCACTACTGCATTAAATATATCCATCAAAAAGAAATACTGCTTTCACTTGCATATTGCTACCATAAAGTCTTTCTAGGTGACCTACAGAACTGCTGACTGCAATTCTCACACAGACAGAGAGGACAAAGAATATGCAATGCACAGAAAGTTTTTTAAAGTCATGATCTAAAGGTAGAAAAAAAGAAAGGAACTGGCAATTCCCTGCTGCCATTCCCAGTGCTGTACAGTTTTCTAAGAAGTTACTGCCTCTGCAGACAGAGTGCCCTGAGGTTCTTCTTACCCACTTCTTTGTGTGAAATAAATAGGTGAAAGCAGCCCGTAGCTGCCTTCCAGCAAAAAGCGGATCCTCAGTTATGAAATGGAAGTGGGACTTGTGTTCCCTCATGTTTGCAGCAGCTGTTGCCTTTCAGAGGCGAGATGTTTGTTTTCCAAGGGGAGGGAGTTTTCCTCCCCATTCACAGACATCCCTCTAGCCATGCAGCCGTGCACCCATGGGCTGCCATCATGCACAACCCAAGGAGGATTCAGAGGTTTTGCTCAGAGTGGCTCTGGAACAGTTTATTACAAAACTCTGCTGACCATCCCAGGTGGGCATGAGGTCTGTTAAGCAGCTTGGAAGAAGTTTCCCTGCATAACTCAAAGGCATCATTCAACCAAAGCTAAACACTCACCTTCTTTATACTTCTGCATCAGGGACATGCTTTCATTTAGGTTACTCATATTTAGCATCTTGTCAAAAAACTCCCACAGGTCTTGCATTTTCCAGGGGCTACGAAAACACAGGAGCTGCATGGCCAAGTCAGGGATGGCCATCAGCCCCCTGGGAGGCCTGACAGCCCCTCATGTTCCTGTGCTTCCCTCCATCCATCCCACGGGGCCATGTGGCTCCAAACTCCAACGTGTTCACAAGTTAGTGACATTTCTATGGGAGGGCATACAGAGCATTAGGCAGTCATGATTTAGCTGGTGAGGAAGTAATGATTTACAATAACATTTGAAGTAGGTTATTAAATATGACCCCCTCATTGTAAACCCCATGCAGAGCAAGATATTTTCCTGTAAATGATTTACCAGCAAGCTTTTCATACTTCTGCATAGTAGATTTTCCATAACCAAAGTCAGACTCACTTGCATTTCCCAAGCCCTGGTAGTGGTTTTTCTTCAAACTGTGAAAACATCTCAAGGCTGTTGCCAGTTGGTTGGGGAAGCTTAACAAAGAAGCAGAATTCTAGGCTGTTTTGAGGACACAGCTGCTTTCTCTGATCTGAACTTCACCTTGTTAGAAATACAACACAAAAGCTTCTGAAGTGAAAGCAACTCAGTTTTAGTTTTCCTCTTTTCTCATCTACCAGGTGACCACCAAACATTCTCATTTTTTTTTTTCAAGCTCCCAACACAACGTCATCCAAGCACCTTCCCACTGCTCTGACTGGCATTTGTCTCCTTACAACTCAGCTCTTTGGGAAGAATTAGTCCTGAAACCCATGGCTAAACCATCTTGAGCTGTGAAAGTGCAGACCATCCTGCTGGAGGTTGGAAATGACACTGCCAACACCAGGGAGCTGTGAAAGCACCCAGTAAACCTATTGCAGTCAAAACCCAGCAGGGCAGCCTGACTCCCAGCATGGGGAGGCTGCAGTGAGAGAGCAAGGGGAGCAGCTTGCTTATTTCCTTATTTTCCTTTTATTCACAGAAGGAAAGGCTGCTTTAATAGCAGGGAGACCAATCTGTTGTGCTGCTGCCTTAGTGTTGACAAGCTGCTGGTTTGTAGTGCCAGACTCAAGTCTATCCCAGTGCTTGCAACAAGTTCTTGGGGGACTCAGTTAACTTCCGTTTAATTTTCTCTGTCTGACAACGCTGAATCTCTACCTCTCATCTGCCAAAGAAGGGGTACTGCCCTTCTCTGAACTCTCAACTACACAGCCAATGTGCGGCTGCGGCTGCAGGGTGGGTCCCTGCCTGCACACAAGCATCCAATGCCCGCAGCAGCCCCGTGCTTGCTAAATGCCGATGCCTTGACTAGTGCAGGGAGGATTTCTGCCAAAATCCTGGGGTGGCTAGAACCGTGCTCGAGCCAAGACAACTCAAACCATGCCAGAGGGCAGTAATGGAGCACCCAGAGGTGCTCTCTTTGGTGGAGGAACCTTAAATCCCGCTTGCCTGTCCTCTGCTGAGAATAGCCAACTTTAACATGAACCTCCAGATACACCTTCTCAAGGCAGAGAAATCTGGGAATCTGAAGCGATCGCTGCGGTATTCACATCCCACTTTTTCCATCATGAATAAGTTCTACTCATGTCCTTCTGAGAGGCATTTATAGTTTTGCAACATCACACAGCCCAATCCAAACTCCCACTGGAGTCCATGGAAGCAATCTATCTTGTGTTTTGTCAGCTCCAGGCCAGGCTTCAGTCTCCAAAGGACAATCACAAATGAAGATAAGCAAACAAACTACGTGGATTTGTTTGGTTTTGCCTTTTAAATATAATTTTTCATCTGTATAACTAGAACTGTTCCTTCACGAATGAGGCTGGATCATATTGCACACTGCAGTTGATAGCATGGGAAACAAAATATTTGCATTTATTTAGCTAGCCGATTTCTTTTGCCTTCTATGTAGGAAAAATGCCTCTGCATTTTTACTCTCATCATAAAGAATACTGCTTTTTGATATCCTGAACATCTGATGTCCCTTAAAAAACTTAAAATAAGTACTTAAAAACAAATTGTAAGCATGTACAATGAATAAAGCCTCATTCTTGCTGTAGGGTCAGGCTGCATATAAAACGTATCAGTACTGAAAATATCCAACATTTGATGTCAAGCACTGGATGCTCTGTAAGCCTGTTCATACCTACACCACAAGCAGCTGGAAGAAGGTAACATTTTCAAGAAGGCAGATGATAATTTCTTTGAAGCAGAAATTCTTATAAATCATCCAAGAGAAAGATATTTACCTGTGAGCATGATTGTAACCTTAATTTTTCAAATGGCTCCAGCTTTGGACAATTACAGGCAACTGAAGCTGCCCTCCTTGATGCCAGCCTTATTCATGCCTAGTGCAAGCTATGCAGCTGCTCAAACACAGCCACAGAGCTGAGCCCAGCATGTGCAGAGCCACCAAGGAGATGACTGAACGTACTGGCACCCAGCACTGGGCTCTGGGTCCCTAAAACCAGAGGTGTGTTGAATTTCAGCCTCCACAAGCAACACAGTTTTTGCAAAGACAGCTTTAATTTCAGTGCCTTTATAAAGCCAGGTTAGGAAGCAGCCTCGCTCTCCACAGTTGGTGTGCCAGGCAATCACAGCTCTCTGCTAACATCTCAAGAACAGCAGGAAGACCGAATCCCGACAGTGCATTCCCAACAGCCCAGGGGACAAAACACTGCGGAGGATTTATATAGGAAGGCACAACAGGCTGATGCTCAGCCCAACTTGGACACAACCCGCGCTCGCACCGCCGCTCCCAAGCACACGCGTAGCAGCGGGCAGCACGGGATATATGGAGTAGCGGGCTGCGATGTTACCACATCTCGTATTTCCAGCGCTGAAACCGTGTCACTGTCTGTGGTACCCTCCTGTGGCCAGGTCTGACATAGCAATCTCTGGGCCACCTGCGACACTTCTACAGCCATCTCTGTGCTCTTCTTCACCCATACTAACTGCTGGGTCACCCACAAGACTTCCCCCCCTAATTATCTCCGTGCCACGCATTTATCGATAGCAACCTCCAAACCACACACAGCACTTCATCCTCAACCATCCCTGTGCTGTCCTTGACCCCTGGCCCCTGGTTTCCGAGCACAGACCTCTGTGAGCACAGAGCTCCCATGGGGCCAGACCTGCCAGTGCACAGCAGCCTTTGGCTCTGCTGCTCACTGGGGACTGCCCAGAGGAACAGAGATGCCCTTTCCACAGCTCCCAGCTGGACAGCTTTGTAGGGATGGATCTTGCCTTTTTCCAAACCTTTTAATCCAGCTGCTCCTGCAGTTCCTTTCCAGCTGTGGGCAGAGCCCACAAGCATCCCACAGCCACTCCGCATCACCAGCCACCTCCACCCTCCCTGCTTCCAACAAGCACAGCCGCAGTCAGCCCTTGGCAGGCTGCTGCTGGGTGCCCCATCATGGCAAGTCCGGCCTGGGAAATGAAGGGGAATGGTGTGAGGACACCAGGTACAGAGGGGTTTCCTCCTCAACTCTGCCCAGATCTGCAGCGTGCTCAGCAGACAC
The DNA here is from genome assembly GCA_020800305.1 of Porphyrio hochstetteri. Taxonomy (NCBI): domain Eukaryota; kingdom Metazoa; phylum Chordata; class Aves; order Gruiformes; family Rallidae; genus Porphyrio; species Porphyrio hochstetteri. Next base: position 8,703,786 of record CM036907.1, read on the forward strand.
GTGGCCTGATTTCAGAGGATGCTGAAGACACGGGGGAGCCCAGGAGTGCAGGAGTTTTACCCTTCAGAGGAAGGCAGCTGGTGCATAATGCCCCGTGCCTGTCATTTCCCTTCACAGTCCAAGCAGAAAGGCTATTCTTGTGGCTGCAGGGTTTGGGGGGGGGGGGGGGAATTTTTTAAAGCCTTTTTTTATTCCTGATATGGCCATGCGATGCCAACAGATGGAGCTGTTCAGGGCAGAGACCGCTCACTTTGGCAGAGCATGAAGGAAGCAGCAGATGAGCCTGGAATTCTAATTATTAAACATAATGAAAGATGAATCATCTCCAAGCAGGAGACAAACTCTATTTACTATGCTAAAGTGAAAAATAAGTCTGTCAACAAAGCCATAGCCTAGAATGGGTGAATCTCAGGATTCCTCCATCTCTGTATGCGAGGATGTTCTGTCCCAGGAGAAGGGAAAGGCTCACCACAACACTTCAGCAGAGGGTTGAAGCCTCACAGTCCTGTGCTGGACTCACATCATCACTCACCAGAGCCTCAGATCAAAAGGATACAACATGTAGGACTTCTCCCTTTCCCCCAGCCTAATCTCAGACTTCAAAGACAGGACACATCAGCATGTCAGAGCTTCCCCCATCATCTCCTCGGAGCTGGATAAAAGACCTCAACCTTCTTCCCTAATCTAAAACCACAAGGGAAACCTCCACCACTCACCAGCACCCAGAAAGGTGCTACAGGTTATTGGGAGGACAGGAAAGAGGAAAGAGTAAACAATAGGTGATCCTTCTGGTATTTGTGTGTATGGACAGTGAATTTGAGAACTGCATTTTTTCACTAGAGAGCAAACTGGGACGCAAAAACATTTCTGGTTTTGCATTTTTTTTCCTGGCAAGATGGACTGAAACAAAATCTATTTGGTATCCTTATTGGCACATGACTAACAAAGAACAAGGTCTTGCAGCTTATTTGTCAGTGAAATACAAATAATTAGAAAATTTAAGATAAGGAGGAGATGTCAGCACTCATTTAAAAGGCTTTTGCCTTTTTTGTTATTTTCAGGTAAGGAGAACTGATTAGTTACCAGGCAGGGCAAAAGGGCTGGTGTCTTCTTTTCAACCACATGAAAGGTTTCAGCAAAGAAGAAACAACAGATTATGTGGTCTTTCTGTTATAGGCCCTGCTCCAAAAAGCCTATCTCCATCTACTTTCATATAACAGATACAGGAATACTCATGGTGAAGTTACCCAAAATTATTTGCACTAATGTAAGGACATCTTTGATGGAGAGTTTCCAGATCAGAAAAAATAAACTGCATCAGTACAGAAAGCAGATACAGATGCTTTGTCACCTGCACCAGCTCCACTGTTACCAGCATGGCACTACCTTATCATGCAGTTGGTTTTTACCAGTTATGAAAAAAACAAGCAATAAAAAAGGCAAATAAATTGGTAGAAAAAACAACCAACACATTTTGCACTAACCTAAGAAGTTCTGAATTGTGAATTAAGCTATTCTGTAATCACTGGAACAAACAATGCCTGGTTTCTTCCAGATTTGTGCCAATAACCACCTAGCTTATAATATTAACTGGAAAAAACCAAGCAACAATGCTTTCTCCTGCAGGGATCCTAAAGGGACTCACCAGGCTCCCTTCAATTCAAGAACTTGCTGTAGTTCTTTATTCTTTCTGGCCACATAAATTAATTTAACAGGGGAAGCTTAATTGTTTACCCTTTCTTAATAGTATTGGACAACTGATGCTGTTGTGGACAGAGAGAAGAAAGAGGAACAGAGAAGTGTGGAGAGAACAGGACATAAAGCTGGACATACCTAAAGACAGCACATGCACATAAAAGCCTTATTTACAGGAGCATGTTAGCCTGAAAAAAGAAAAAGCCTAGAATTTACAAATTAATAGGTAAACATACTTAGTAGCCAGCTTAGCCACAATTATTAAACAAACAAACAAACAAAATACAACCCCTAAAATATCTCATTAAAATGTAGTTTATGGAGCATATTCTTTGACTTACTTAAAATCGGGGTTTCAAGGGTTTTCCGAAGCAGCAAATTATTCTGCTGACCCTTAACAGTAATTCACTGCTAGGAGGGGCAACAGCCAAGAGTGGTGGAAGCTGACTTCAGTACACTTAGTATTGTGACTGCAAATCATCATGCTGTAGCGTTCAGAAGCATCCTGAAGGAACTGTAATATATCCTCGAGGCAAGGTTTAGGCAAGGGTGAGCAGTGCAATGCAGGTCTGTTGTTTGGGGGGATTTTTTTGGGAGGGGAGGAATGAACAGGTCCTGTTTTCTTCATTAAAAAGGAAAACTTTTATTATTTGTGTGTGTAATTTATGAGACCACCTAATACACCTGTGGGTCACTATTTCAGTTATATAGATGAAGGACTAGAATTTGAACTAGGTTGAAGACGAACAATAGGGGTTAGTTGAGTGTTCAAATTCCACCCCATTACCTCAGACTCCTGAACACTTTTGGGTGCCACTTCCCAGCAGGGTTAGTCGCAACAGACCACCTCATCTGGGCTTGAACTCACCACAGAAGTAGAAGAAACTTTGTTTTAAATGAGTTTATGTGACTTTAGAGATAAATAAAGTTAAAATGTTTTTACTCCAGCAAGGCAAAAAAAGGGCATCTTAGTTTCAAAATTTAAAACAAATAGAAAAGTACCAAAACAATAAAACAGCATTAGCCCATACCTGAAGTTAAAACTCTGAGTCACATTTTGAACAACAGGGTAACTCAGTTGCCTTCTGCCCTTTGTATATTGCTTTAACAGTGAACTGGGTTTCTGATCACCATTTACAGTTGCAAGTTTCCTTTTCTTTGAGTCCTTGTCTAATTTAGGTACCTTCCTCATGTTGGTCAAAACTCTTGAAACTTACCTGGCAATAATTGTTCTTTTCATGTGCAAAGACAGCACTCAAAATTATGCTTTTTTAATCTATTAATCCTTTTCCCTGAGGAATGAACTGGACTGCAGCTCTCAAATTGTAATATTTTGCAAATCTCATATCATAAAGCATTTTCTGCTGTGCCATAGCATTGCTTGTCATTTGGCTTGCTAATTTTCTTGCATGGACATTACATGACGCAATACAATCATCATGGGGTTTGAAATTACCTTCCTCCCCTCCTCAGAGACACACAGTATTAGTTTCAAAGGCCATGATGTCACAGCACTAACTGCTAATTACCTCAAGACTTGGCATGCTCTTACCTCTCCAGAGGAGTTCACCGCCTTTCCAAAGGTTTAGCCTCCAAACTTTAGAATCTGTTTCTTCAGCAGATTGACAAATACACTGAGAGTTACTCCTGAAAAATCAGACACAAAGGCAATTTTATAAACATGGCGAATTTTCCCCAGTGCATTCATCCACAGCGCATCCTAGCAGTTTCTACCAGAGATAGACTACAGCGGAGTAAGAGCAGCATCCAACAAGAGGAAGAATCACAGAGAGGATGCAATTTCAATTTATACCTAATTTAACATCGGTCAAAAGGGGTTATCCCATCCTTCTCAACTCTTTTCCAGCCATGTGCTTCTGTATTTCCTTTACATTGGACTTAACAGTCACACAGCTGCAGGGCACAAAAAGTCAGTTCACTGATCCATGAGCAAACTAACATCCCAGAAGAAAAAGTTTATCTCCTGCAAAATTTTACTTTCAGATTTAGCCCCAAAGAGTGCTCTGGGTGGAATTGTAATTGATGGCTGTGGTGTGTTGGACTCCGGTGGCTACCAGTGCTCACCCAGGCGCTCCTTCCTTCCCCCTCCTCAGAAGGACAGCAGGGAGGGTAGAAATTGAGACAAAAATATCATGGATCAGGATAAAGTTAAGGAGATCACTTGCCAAATGCCATCACCAGCGAAAGAGACTCGATTCAGGGAGAATTAATCTGACTCATTGTCAACTAAAATAGATTTGGATAATGGGAGACAAAACTAAAACACCTTCCTTTCACCCCCTCCTTCCCAGGCTCAAAGTCACCCCCTCACCCCCAAATCTTCCACACCCTCCTACAAAAGGGACCCACAGGACTATTTCTCACATTTTTTTCTCTCCTCACTGCCGGGTGCTGCTTTGTCCTTTTCTTAAAGCCGCTTCACGGCAGGCTGGGCTGGGCGGGGCTGGGCTGAGCACTATGGTGCAGCTGTTGGAACCGGTCAGAACCGGTTTCAGAACAGCTGAAATTAGCCCCATCTGGCGTCAGGCCTTGCCTCACAGCCACCACAGGTGTCTTCACCCCAGTGCCCAAGGACCCAACTTTTAGTCATGAAAATAAATGTTTTGAAATATGGATGGTTTGATTTCAACTTTAAATTAAAATCTCTGACCTGTGGGCAGTCAGATTGCCAGCAAGGCATCCCACTGCCCACCTGTACCTGTCAGGTACAGCTCATGCTTTAAGGACACATATGTTTAATAGGATTTCTATTGCACATACAATACACACAGATGATGTTACAACCCAGGCTGATATTGTGGTTAATTGGTGTTTATTATTAACCTCAACCACAGGGGTTTTGTCTCCGCTGAGTTCTATCACAGCAAACTGAAATCCTCTCTCCTGTCTGTGCTGCGATGGAACGTGGTTCACTAATATGTTTCATTTGGTTCATGAGGCAGACAGGAGTGACTAAAAAGACATTTATTGCATTCAAATCACCGTTAAATGATACTAATGGTCTTTATGGGGATTTATTGCCAGGTTATGTGGCACATAAAGTGATGTCACTGTAGGATCTAAACCAATAAAAGTCAGTGTACAAGTCTTCCTTACCTCTGTATTATCTCATAATGGAATGAATAATCAAGCAGAGGGCTATTAGAACAGAACAACCTCATAAAAGTTTTTCTGTAAAAAATGAGCAGAAAGAGGTAAGTTTTATTGGTCAGTAGTGCTATCTCTAGATGTACTATAGGAGTCCTTTACCACAAGCTATTGGTCATGTCAGCTTCCACATAAAATCTCAATGCAATTTCCTGCAAGTTATAGGCTCTCGGCATCTCCTGGGAGATCTGGACTCTGATCATAAGGTAGTGGCACTTTCTCAACTCATTTGCAAGGCATCTGCAAAAACCTCAGCTGACACTCAAAGCCACAAAAATTCTGTGTTTATCCCCACTTTGCCATAAACCAAAAGGAGCCTTTCACATGAAAATCCTGGCCAGGTATAAGGTATTAGTTTATACTCCCTTAACTCTTCAAAAATCCCTTGGAAGATGAGCCTTACTAGTACTGTAAAGAATATAAAAATTCTTATGCAGGTTCCTTGGAAGTTCTCACTACTACTTCCTCTTATTCTTTCTCTTTGTTCCTTAAAAATAATTGTTTTCCCACTACTCACTTTAGACTGATTTCCTTTTCTCCCATTAGAGTTGTTCTTTGTCTACTCTGCTTTCTAACAAGAGCCTTTACTACCTAGCCACATTACAAACTTTACTTTCAACCCTAGTTTTCTTCTAAGCCTTCACCTGCCAATCAAGCTGACCTGAAAAACAGATTCTTGCCTAAGTGATATTTTAACCTGAAACATGTGTCTCCAATGAATTACAGGTGGGATTGCAGTCATTTAGAATTACAAAAGTACAAATACTGATAAGAGTGGCAACCCTTTTGGGATTCAGGAGGTGCTTTGCAATAGGGCTACATATAGACTGCAGATGACCTTCAGGTATTCGCAAACATAACACTTTAAAAACGTTCCATGTAATATAATGACTTTGAACAAATTGATCGTGCTACTACTGAGTAACTAGAAGTCTTGGTATTGGTGACTCGATTTGCATAACAACCAGAAGAAACAGAGATCGCAGCAGAATTTCAAGTTTCTATTTTTAAAATGTGTAGATATATACTCTAGAACTTCCAACTTAATTCTGCATCATTCTGCTCAAAACTGAGCTATAAAGACATTCCAGTTACCACACACTGCTACAAAACATTGCACCTGTTTCACCTGTAATACCCTAATAACTAATAGTTCTCGAGTCTTTTTCTAGACTCTGCTCTTAACCTACATTTTGGGTAATGATACAGGTTATCACAGCCTTACAAATAGCTCTGGATTTATTACTGGCTTTGCTTCCATTTCATTCTCCTTTTTTATTCTTCCATACTCTGCTTGGTAGGTGAATGGTTGCAGTTTCCTTAAATCAGGCCCCCTCTTCCTCCATAGTCAAATCTTATATTTCACAGTGTTTCTATAGATTAAGCCAAAGTGGGGAAGCCAATGAAGAGAAGCATGCTCCTCATATACCTACAGAATACACAGAATGGAATTCGAATCACCTCTCAGCATTTTTTGTTGCAACAGGACTCTCCACTGTAACTACAGCCCCCTGAAGGTAGTTGTTGCAGGGCCAACCGTTAAGGCACTGAAGCAAAGGTTAAGGTACAGGAGCAAAGGAACACAGAAAACGGACTATGTAGTAGCTTGGGTTTAGGCTGTTACACACTTTTAGCAGTGCAATTTATTATGGCAGAAGACCGACTACTCTGGCACCAACCTGTCTGCTACAAAATACTCTAGGACACATAATTGTGTGTTTGAATATAAAATCAACAGTATTCAAATTGTTTGTATTTATATACATTTCATCTGGTTGTCTGTCCTTTATAATTTTAGCCAGCTATTGCTGTCAACTGTATAATTTCCTCCTAGACTGTACAGCTTATGCCAGTGGCAACGGTTACTCATCACATACAACAGTTTACAGACCACGTCATTGCAAAGCGTGTCTGTCCTCACCACTTATTTTTTCATAAGCTCCTTTTAAATCCAAAATAGAACCGGTAGCAGACTCAGACCCACAATTTAATTAGCGTACAATCTCTCCTTGGCTTACGTGGGAATAAATGAAAGGAAGTTCTGCTCCAGCCAGTCTTCCTGACTACTGATAGAGAAATTTGCAGGTGCTAATACAGTTTTCTTTTCACAAGTACCTTAAGTAGGTGGTCAGCTCTGTACCTGGTTTGTACTCTGCATCTTGCTGGTGACTGTGATTCTCAAGAGAATCCTTTTTTTGCTTTTTCTCTACCTAGACAGAAGGAAGAAAACTTGGACAATGAAAAGGAAACACTGCTCAAGTTGAAGTGATTCCCAAGTACCTTCCTGAAGAAGCCCAACTTTTTTGGCAAAAACTATTTTGGACCATTGTATGGACACAAGCTCAAAGTAAAAGCAAAACATGTTATCTGCTGTTTATGATTCTTGCAATATATGTATGTCTACATAAAAATAAACTTTTGGGAAAAATTATATGCTGCAATCCAAATCTCAATAAAGAGATATTCAGCAAGTAAGGGGAAGAAACAATTTATTAATTTACACATTTTACAAGTCATTCTGTCATGGTTATTCCCTGAGAGAGTGAATTTATGTTGAAGTTTCTATGAAGTTGAAACTAAAACGCAGTTAGAATGACAACAGACTAACACTGTAACTTTTCCAGAGAAACCGTCGTTTTCAAATACGGGTACTTACAAAAGCCATACACAGGATCTTCAATTTTTCACTCACTACATTATGAGCTTCCACATCATCACTTAATGATGCAGGTTACAGCAATCACAATGGCTCTGACAACACAGCTTCTTTGCTGGAACGTTTCTGGAAGCATTGTAGTCTGCACTGCCACAGCCTCAGCCAGTGTCAAACAGAACAGTTCCTAATGTCACCAGACCATGAGTATATCAATTGAGGATCCAGTCTGATATCTCAGCACAAAGAGATGCAACCCTGTGTTTCTTATTATTTACAGAACTGTGTAGAGATATCTTCAGCTGTAGGACAACACTGATGTCTCAACAAAACAACCCCCACAACACAAACAAGATGCCAATCTCTCACTGTATGCTCTAACAGATGAATGAAAATAACTCAGGCTATTAAAAAAAATTTATTTAAGATTTTTATCCGTGAAAGATTGGTACTACAATCAATGTAACCATTTAATCAGTCAAGTATGTCTGTTATAGGCAGGCACAACATTACAAAACAGGCAAGTACAATGCCCAATTAAGCAAATACAGTCTGAATATCTATTCATCCACTATTTGTGAAAACAAAATTATCAAATATCCACCAGGGAAAAAGATCAACGATTTTAAGTTTCTCTTTGGCATATCCTGTCTTATCAGGACAATGAATTAATTACAAAAGTCTTCTATTGCTGCCAGTGCTGTGAAGAAAAGAAGTACTGAAGATTGTATGTCAGAACTCGTTTTTAGGACTTGGGTGATCTGGCCAACATATCAGAACTGGTGACAAACAACAGTTCAGCTGCCAATGCTTCACAAGGCAGACAAGGATTACATCATTTTATAATGCAGTTTTGTTGAAGGTATAAAAAGAATTACAGTAATTTTATGCACAGTAATACATATTACACACAGTTATATAAATACCCATGCTGTGGCTGGACTTTAGGAAGTTGCTTTATCAATACGAAAGCTAGTATCAGACCTCCCAACATCCATTTAATACACATTGCACTTCGCATCCAGTAATATGTTCAATTTCTGTACCTCTCAAAAATAGATTTAAAACAGAAGCGAAGAATAATATCGAATCTTTCCATAAACTTTGTTTTCTTATTTACATTGTAATATTCCATTATACATAAAGACTGCGTTACAATACATTAATCTTCATATAGCTTTTTGTAATACATACAGCATGAAGCTATTAACATCTTAGTTTGGGAACAGAGATATGACTTATAAGACTATTTAAAAACAATACTAGCCTTAATTTTTGCTCTAGTTTGTTTCACTGAAACCATTCTTTGACAAAAAAAATTCCTCCTTATTGGGGAGGAAAAAGCCAACCCATGTTCAAACCACCACTGGATTTCCTGAAACCACTGAGAAACTTTGAAACCATAATCCTTTTTGCATAAGTATACAGCCACTTTCAAAGGCCTGTTACTTGTAAATTTAGAACATGAATGACAATTATGACTGTATTTTTTTTTTCAATTTTCAGTTATTTCTCAAACATAAAGCAATGAAAATGCAATCATTAACCATACATAATCTTCACACAACTGGGAAGAGTTCCTATTTTGTTAGGGAAAAAAAAATGAACATGCACACACTTCCATTCATGGAGTGAGAACATAAAACTACAGCAGCACTTGTCTCAAGTTATGTTGCACATGGTTGCAAGACAGGGTATAAAACAAAAGTAGGATTTCCAACATCTGTTAAAACACAAAACAAATTTATTGTACAAAAAGTCATTCACATTCTTTCAATGAAGTAAGGAATCAGCTTTCTGGACTCTCCAGCCGGCAAACTCCTCCTTCTATTGCCACGGACTGTCCTGCCACAGCTCCGGGAGGAAGCCTTGAAATGTGAGTCTGGAAAAGTCAAGAGGGTATCAAGTGAGAAGAGAGGGAAAATTATGCAGGGGACAAAGCAAGCTTGTACGTATTTTACAATTAAGCTGCTCCATCATTGAAGTCTGAGGGCAAATTACAAAGCAACTTGAAAAGCTGCAAACAACTGGGGTTCACTTTTTGTTTTCCTCGTGTTAACGTTTAACACATGAAGAGAAGGACCGTGACAAATGTGTAGAAAAGGTAAACTGGACGACCCAGTGCACTGAGAGAAGAAGAAAGGAATATCCAATGTGAAGACAAAAGAAAAATAACTCTGGCATTCTGTGGTTTGTACTTTTTAGGGAGATTGAAAAAAGTACTGCATACAGAGAAATACCTTACAGAAATCTTAAACACAACAAGCTATTTGACAGAGATACACACTTCAGAGCAGAAGGCAGCTGTGATGATCGAGATGCAAAGACAACATTTCTCTGCACATAATACCTCTCGTCCACCTAAAGAAACCAAAGATACTTGTTGCCAGCTGTCAAATAAATGGACCCAAAGAGCAATTGTGTTTCTGTCAGCAGGCATCTCTTCTGGGGAGCAGTTTTAAAAGCAGGCCTTTGAGATGGTTCTGTAATACTTCAGCCACAAAGTAAAAGCCAGAAAGTGGGCACATGTGTTTGTGTACACAAAACTTCAGCTTATAACTCTATTGGAACTCAGTGACACTAAACAGCTGTTAGAAATCCTTTATATTCTGAGGTTCATTTTATTTCTGATGGGGGAAAAAGCAATCACTTCTTAAAAGGTACTTTGACTTATTGTTAAAAGGAAGGACTTTTTTTTCCCCCCCTTTTGCACACATTTTTGTAATGTGAAAACTCCTTATTTTTTCCTCCACATTGTTGATTCCCAGCTACAGGAAGAGCCATTTCCAGATACATTGATTGCTTTCATAGAGGGCCAAGTGGCTGATGTTATGTTTAAATAGAACAACAGAAGGCACCAGAAGCATGTTTCTACAAACTTTACTGTTTCCTACTTTCAGAGCTTGAGGAAGTAATTGGCAATAGCAGGGACTCAGCAGCTCAAGCCACACTCCAGCTATCCCTCCCACCGAAGCAGAAGCACTGACCTCCATTCCCCTCATGAGTTACACATTTCATCAAGTGATTCATTAAAGCTCAGACAATAAAATACTTATACAATTATTTAATGAGGATCTAGAAATGATTCCTACTACTATATAAAGCTCACAACCTAAAAGTTGCTGGCATTTAGAAATTACAGCTTCCTGTAAAGCGCAGCCAACTACCTATTTACGTTTTTGGAAGTACATTATCCCATTTAAAGGATTTTAAATCCTGCAAAATGTGTAACTTGCCATAAGGCAATGGGTTAGGACAAAAAGTAGAGAAGTAAAAGTTCAGTAATAGAAACTTGCACTAACTGAGCAGAAAGTGATTTGAGACTGTAATCACAACTCACTGCATCGTCAGAGACTCTCTCAGAGGCAGCTTCTTTTAATTCCTTTCTTGATAAGGGTATCCTGGTGTCTGCTCTTAGGTGGTCTTGTTTTCAGTTAAATTACAGAATGAGATTTAATTGAAAACATTTAAAAGCTTTCATTTTACTGCTAAAAACTTTGATCTCTGGCCTTCCTACTTGATATATGAACATCTTCCTATTTTCAGAACAATTTTGGTTATGACCCTGATTTACCACTTCAAGAGGAAAAGAGTCCTTTCAAATCTGTTCCAGTTTCCCCCAAAATGTAGCTGACAGTTTTTGGCGATGTTATTTCATAAGTTTAAAGGGAAAAAAAAAAGAGAGAAAAAATTAAAAACTAAAAAGGAAGAAAAACAAGTGGCAGGAGGATATTTTTTAATTTTATGACCGACAGAACAAAGACATTTTTCCAGGTCTGTGAAAAAATTGCTAGATGAAAAGTGGGATAGGACAACAATGTAAAAGCAGCATCGCTTGACAGGGACAGCAGCATATTTCCTCCATGGAAGGCTGCCACAGATTGTTTAATGAGATATTGCAAGCAAAGCAAACCAGGGCTGTGCTGTAAGGCAGGCATCATTTGTAAAGGAGATGGCTTATGCATCAGAATTATGATCAGAATTATTAGCTGATCACTGTAGCAATACAATGAAATGTACAGAGACCCAAGGATGCTGCGACGAATCACAAGAGAGGAAGTTTGCTACTGAGGAAGAAAAAACCTACTAGCACTATCAAGATCATCATGAATCTTACAATCAATTTTTTTCATTATAACTACAACAGCAAAACAAACCTGTGTAAACTAGTTTTCTGACCCAAGTTACGAACTAACCTTTTGTTTAGGCTCGACTTATCCCACAACCCAAAGTTAAAGGCCTAACAGACATAGACAATTGCAGGTGTAAAATCTGAGGCTTCACTGAGTTCACACGAAGCTTAGAGATCTTGTTATTTTAAAAAGTTAGTTAAGCATAATATCCTAGTGAGATTTGGAGCAAGGAAAAGAAAATACACAAGAGGTGATATGAGATCAATACCTATCAATACATTACCAAATAGCTGGGCTGTTTGTGTCCAAAACACATTTCCTATACAAAAGCTCACTTCCTATAGAAGAAAAAACCCACATTTCCCATACACCCTCCCACCCCCTAACACCAAAAAACCCCACTATACACTAGCATCTCTACATTTCCATTTGCATAAACACCCAAACCACACACAACAAAACCTCTTAAAGCCTTTACTTGCATCCTGTTTATTTGGATACTTTGTATGTCAGAGCAAATACAGATGCTGTTTTAAACCAAGTACTTCTTACTAATTTCATGAATGGCTATCTAATAAAGAACAAAAACAAGAGAGATCTAAGACAATAGTGTTTAAAATACGTTATCTAATAAATAATATAAAAGGATAACAAGGCCATGTCAAGACAACTTCAGATAAACTCCCCACTGAATTCTTACAATTATATCTCCCTTGTTCTTAGCCATAAGAACAAACTCTAGTAAATAAAAAGAAAGATCAAAGAGCATTTAATATTTTTAAATGCAACCGCAGAACTTATTTTGTACAGTTTGTTACATTTTTATATCCTAACATCATATTTTACATTAGGTCCAGATTGTAGAGTGGATTAGGTTTAGATTTTAAAAACAGAAAAATAAAAAGCAAACAAAAAAGAACAACACTGGAAAGCTTTTAATTGAATTCAATTAGTCTGTCAGCTTTACAAGTTGAACGAACCCACATCTGGGGGAAATCGTGCCTAAGAGCACAAAAACAGGAAAAGAAAAAGTTTTTCTGAATTAATCCCCCACTCAGCTTATTGGAAGTCTCTCTTTGACCAAACTGTACGCTAAGGAAAGGTAGGTTAAGAACGATGGGGCTATCCCTATCTTCTGCTCCAGAGAGAATTTTTACTGTCCGTGAAATTAATCTGATTTGACTTGCTTTCCTAGAGAAAAGAGAAGTTGGTGAGGGCCTAGTAGGAGCAGAAGTCCTGACAGGTAGGAAGCAAGTTAGTCACCACAGATCTTGGTCTGCAGCATAAAGGAGAAACCTTGTCCCCACAGTTCGAAAGAAAAAAAAGAAGGGAAAAAAAGAAAAGAGAAAGGCCAGATGAAGTTCTTAATCCCACCGGGGAAGTTTGGATTGGCTAGTAGGAAAACCTGACTTACTGAAAGAGTGGTCAAGCATTGGAACAGGCTGCCCAGAGAGGTGGTGGAGTCACTGTTCCTGGAAGTGTTCAAAAAAAGAGTAGATGTGGCACTTCAGGACACGATTTAGCAGCACAGTGATGTTGGGTTGATGGTTGGACTTAAGATCTTAGAAGTCTTTTCCTAACTTAATGATTCTTTGATTTTGCTTCTCAGCCCTCCACAAAGCACAAACAAGCTAACCAACCTTCAGACACTGATTCTTGTTCTGTGTATTTGCCATCCCAACACACAACTTTTCCCTATTTCCCTCCTAACCAAACCAAAACCATGGAGTAACGAGCACCCCAAGCACAGTGCTGCAGATACTGTCCATGGAACATTCCTCTCAGTCTATTTTGATGCACACTGGAAAGTTTCCCACTACCCTTCAAGTCCAAAACTAATAGGTCTTTCTGCCTTGAAATAATACTTAACTGTCACAGGGACAATATACAGTTACATCTTTTCATCATGAATATTTAATCTATTTTTGAAGTGATGTATTTTTAGTATACCTTTAGAAAAGAAAAAGTTGTGCCAAGACTTACTTTACTTCATGCCTCATAGACAAAGATTCTGAAACAACCTTGAGACCAGCTAATATAAAAAAGATTTTTTTAGTTTTTAAAGAGTTGCTCTCCTTTTATCCACATAAAAGTATTAGTTTGTCACAACAGCTTCATTTTTTTTCATTAAAAGCATAAATATAGTGTAAAATTAATATAAAGCTCAAGCCAAAAGGCAGGCAGTGCTGCATGAGAAAACTGAAGTCAATCAAACGCTGCCAAAAGGACAGAGTACAACTACCAGATGGCAGCACATTCAGTTCTTATGCAAGTCTAGGGAGTACTTCATGTGTTTAGCTTTCTTATTACATGCTCAGGATGTGCTTTAGACAGAATAATTTATAAACCAAACTTTTTCCATTCTTTATTCTATTGAGATGAAATATAATAAAAGCTCAAGGACATCATATACTTAATGAAATTGCTGCTTACAACTTTACTCCTTAAAGAAAAGTACCACCAAACCCATATATTCTTTAGAAATTCAAAGCTTTCTAGCTGGGAACACGCCTCCACCATGAGAACCATCTGACCACACACTCTCAATTTATTATCCGGGCAGTAGTAGCCCATTTTGGCAGCAATAGCAATACTCTGGAGCTCTGTCCCCTGGGAAACTCTCCCCCACCTGCCATAAAACAGTAGAAGGTGCCCAACAAAATACTGTCAGCTGCTGCTATTGGAATATCCCATGTGCAACTCCTTTGGTGAAATCTTAAAAAAGAGAAAAGGAAAAAAGAAAAGTGGAACTCCAGAATGAGGGCAAGAGAGACACAGACATTCTTGTGGCATCCTTCTGGCTCTCAGATACTGAAAATACTGATTTTACATACAGGTTGTTTACAAAGCTAACGGTTTTCCAAGATTAAATGAATTCTGTGGGTTAAGTATATTACTATGCATTATTTACATATGTAAAATATGGATATTGTACTAGGAAAGAAAATAAAATTTTAAGAGATTTGAAAAAGTAAAGCATTTTAATCTCTGTAAATCATACATATATTTAGACAGACTAAAGCCATGTACCAACCAGTCATCTCTTCAGCTCAGCATCCCAGGCTTTTGTAGAAGTATCGTAAAATATTGCCATATAACTTAAAAAGTTCTTTTTCCTATTCCAAATTGAAGGTGCTAAGTGACATTATTGCATTAATATCTGCATACCTCGATACACAGTCCCATCTTCTCTGCTCTGATCTAAAATATGTCAGCCAAATATGAAGACAGTTCCAGAACTACTGGCTTTAATGCAAGAACTCAACCCAAAAAACTGAACTTATCTTCCCATCTCAGAAGCCTTAATTTCCATGAAGGTCTGCAAGCCAAAAACTGTAACTGGTATCTTAGCACTGAAGGTTATTTTCAACAAATATAAATACCTTATTTTTATGAGAGAACTGGTTGCTCTGCTGTATGCACAGTGTTCTTTTCAAGTGAAAATTTCTGACTGATTCCCCAGTCAAGAATACGGATTAAAGAAAGAAAAAAAAAAAAGTATAACAGTGACATATACTTTTCCCGTCTCATAAAGTTAAAAGACTGTCTTTGTAGTCTGACATGAGCGACTGAATTATTTCGCTCAGTATTTCTGTTAACTAAACAGGCCAGTAACTTTTTCCACTAATTTTCAAATTAGAATTAGGATTCTTCCAAGATGTATTTCTTCACCCAACAAGCACTGCATAACTGCCCTTTCTCCTGGCAAAGACTTTCCACAGACCTTTCACTCAAAGTAAAATACAGAAGCCCATCATCAGAAAACCAACAACAATCACTACAATCAGTGTCTGTTGTATGTATCACTTCAAACACAGAGGGAAGTAATTCTGCTAAATTTTTCAGTGTTAGTAAAAGGTAAGTAAACCTGATTACAATACTGAACATCTCAACAGGCAGAGTAAATGGGAATGGTCTCCCTGGCCACTCTGTTTCCTCACACTGGAAAATGAAATTAAAACGTCAAAACTTTCTGTTTGCATATTGCAATCACAACATTTGGTGTAGACAGCACTCTCTGCTGAGGGATGGTTTCCCACACAGCAATCCCCAACACTCTTCACTACTGTTACCCTGTATCATGCACAGCAACTTGGGTTTGGTTCATTAGCACATGGAAAGAATGGCATATGTAGCTTTGCAATATTAAAACCTGCCATAACATAAAGCTTAGTAATTCACGTCATAAGTACTGAGGATCTGCCAAAGAGAGATTTAAACTGGCAACTGAATTGGATTACGTTCAATATTGCAGCTAAATTGCTAGAAGTTTGTTGTCTAGGTCATCTAGATGTTAGAAAAGCTAAAACCTATGAAGCTGAACTACAAGGATATCTTAAAAGTATTGCAACATTTATACACAGCTCATGAAGTAAATCCATACCTACTAACAGCCATAGATAACTATTTCAAATAGCTACACATATCACAGGACCAAAACTGCACATTGTTGGTATTGAGATTGGGTCTTCCACTGGAAAGAAAGCACTCCGACTTCAAATACTAATTAAAACACAGTTTCATTTTTCAAACTAAAACATCATCCACCACCAACTACTCTCAATCACTAAGATAAGAAACTTGGGAGATTTAGGAAAAAGCCCTCAAGTTCTGTGGCACCCCCTGTCCACACAGGGTACTGTGGAGCCTGCCTGAAGTGAAAGGGCTCCTGCTCAATTATGCACTGATATATAACACTGAATCAAAGGCTGTCCACCCATTGCCAGAACCTTCAAGGATGCAGTGGGCATGTGAATTCACATTGCAGGGAAATGCTGAGCTGTTATTTGCAACTGAAGAACTTGTATTACTTGCAGCATTCTCCACTGGGCAAGGAGATAAGGAACAAGAAGATATATACAGATTATATAACTAAGAGGAGTCCACTTGTATCCTCCCCACTAACTTCCTTCTTTCCCATTCTCTATTTAGATCTAAAAATCACATTATGGGTGAATTCAAGGTGTTATTTAAATGTCAGTCATGCAAGCTGACATTTATCAAATGCTACACCAACTGTTAAGACCTCAAATATTTTCCAATTGCCTGCAAAAATATGGATAAAATTCCAAGAAGCAACACTAGAGTTATCAGGAAACAGGTATTTCCTCAATCATGACAACACAATTGCTTAAAATCTCAGACTGTAACCTAATCAGTTCAAGAAAACTGGAACTGATTAATTGAGAGCTGACAGAGTATGTTTAAAGAGGTCAGAGCTCTGGTAACAGAATGACCTTCTTAGCTGGTGCTATGATCAGCTGTTGGATCTATTATGGATCCATAAAAAAAAAAATCTGGAAGGTTATTCTGAAGATTAGTGTTTCAGAAAGAAGCTTGGGCAGGAAATCTAGAAGAGCTAGGTATTTATCAAAAACCTGGAATTCATATTAAGTAATTAATGAGTCAACATCACAAAGACAAAAAGGAATAAATGTACCTCCTCAGTTGATGAAGGTATTTAACCTCCCAGATCTTCCATCCAGAAGTCTTAACCTTTGCTAATGCAGCAGTTACCACTACAAAATGAGCTCAGTAAGTGCAGAGGAAGTCCATGGACAAGTAATTTTTATCTATTCTCATGGCTGTGGCTAGAAACTTCCAGAGCAGCCTAGATTTTTCTAACAGCCTCACTAACAGCTAGAAATAGTTGAGTGTCAGTTTATGTGACAATTCTACTATCATACAGGAACGTGCTTCAGGAGATGTTGGGAAGTCCATTGATCTTCCTAAAGAACAGACCTAATGTTGAAAGAATCTGCCATGGTACTGCTTCAGAAAGGAGGTCTGGTGCTGGCAACTTCTAGAACAAAATACACCTGGCTCCTTACTCTCCTCAATGCTGAGGGCCCCAGGCACCTGCCTGGATAAGCTATAGCAATAGTTGGTATAGCTTAGTTCTAAGCAGCATACAGAAAAGTCAAAGCTGTTCAGACTAAAGGTTTGTTTCCTTCCACATCCAATACATGACAAACGCTGGCACCAAGTCATTATGAAACTACTCGTGTCAAGAGGGATCACAGGAAACAAAGAAGAGTACAGCTGCACCAGCAAGGAGGTGCCTTGATCAGCCGTTAGTGGCAGTGATGTAAGGGATGAAGGACATCAAAATCAGAGGGAAGTCAATGAGATGTTGCCTCTGCAGGTAGTGAAGATGACATTGCCAGTGCTGTCAGCAGTGGAGGAACTGAAAGCATTGAGAGTTAAAGGCAAATAACAGGGCACGCAACCAGAGGTGACTGTGTCAGCAATAAAGGTGTGAACTTAGTTCATCTGGCAAGCCTCCACACTGTTTTAAAAGTAATGTTCAACCAAACATTTTGAACCAACATTCAACAGGAAATGATGACTCTTCCAGGCAAGTGTTTTTTTTAAAAAAGACTGGACACCTTTCCAGAGAGCATGCTTTAAATCAAACAATTATTAGTCACAGTAGTAAGTTGTTCCACAGCTCTTGCAGGTTCAGCCATTTTATACTTTCAGGTTGGCAAGTCAGCATTCCAGCAGTCTAGGTTGGAGGTGAATGGCCTGCTGCAGGACCCACTCTTCTCTAAATTGGGAGGAAACAAACTCTGGTTGCAAGGATAGTTCTGAATCAGTACTTGGAGAGCTCACAGGGCTAAAAGCCAGAAGAACCAGCAGGTCAGGATGTATAAACCACTTCAAGTCTCCAACCCCACTTTCCTGCCTACTGTTCTTTTAAGGAGCTGCTGATAGTTAATTGTTTGAGTACATTTTCACCTCTCAAGTATACCAGCATCTGCAGGTGAGCTGGTATCTAGCTGCTTGGTGTCTTGTAAGAAAGGCCTCCTCTATCTCCACACACTTTGGGGTGTGGAACCACCATTTGCTAGGTCCTATTATGAAATGCATTAGCTTCCAACGTACAAAGAATCAGACTAAGATTATAAAGCAGGAGCCTTCTTTTTTCTCTGGTTGGACCCCTTTAAATAGTTACAATTCTAATATTAGTTTAATTTGTAACAGTAGACACTTAAAAACCTTCTCACTTTCCAAAAGTCTTGCTACAAAAATATGTTCATGTTTGTTAAATTGACCCATCCCTAAATCAGCCACTATGACAACCCCTTGGTTTAAGAATAAGACTTGAGTCCTAGATTGATGAAAGAAAGAAAAACTGAAGCTCTTTACCACCCTAGAAACACAGGAAAGCAAGATGTTTCACTACAAGCTGCTGCCTGATCATTTTCCTATGGTACTCAAACAAGCGATATTTTATACTCTTATGAATTCTTATACCATTATTCTTTCACGGAAAGCACTCTCAATTAATCATACCAGAACAGTTACTTTATTAAAGGAGATTTTGTCTTTTTTTTTTATTTTTTTTTTTACTTGCTATACATTGTGTTCTATTTCAAGCCCAGTTTTCCATCTATAACAGCCCTAGTTGAACAGACTAAAATTCCAGCTTTTATGACAGAAGACTTTTTTTGATCAATAGAAGTCAGCAGCAAAAGCATTTGTGGTTTTTCTCTGGAAAGCATTTGTGGCCACAGACTCAAAGGAGGAAGAAAGGGAGCAGGATTAACTCTTCAATGAAGGTCAAAAACATAATTCAGAAGTGAATCAAGAAGAGCAGCTGTGTCTGTCAGCACAATCAAGATTACCAGCTGGAGAATTTACCAGCAGTATGAAAACAATGCGCACCAGATGTCAAATGTTGCAACTGTGACTAGGAAAACATCTCTGGGCATGGCACTGTCATGCTAGTACTCATTAGCAGACAGATTTTATATTTAGCATTTATTTATTAATTAGACAGACACTACCAGGAAGAAACAATGCAATTTTGAGCTTACAATGTAAGCCAGAGGCAGGTGTGATGCTGTAGTAACATTGCAGATTCTAGTAATTCTCCTTATTTCGACGTAATATTATAACTTTGAAACTAACTAGTGAATTCTAGAACATCTGCAGCTGAGCTTGCTTCAGCTTCACTCAGTGCAGCTTGAGCTTTTAGCTAGAGATTGGATTCTTTCCTAATAAATCTAAAATAAATATTAAGAAAACAAGTAAAACCACACGCTGTTCCATGGATAATCAGCTGGAAAGAACTTTACATACACCATGAAAGCGAGTACTTCAATAGCATCTCTACCAGCAGTTCCTTCACCAGCTGCTTTTTATCTTCCTCATCCTTCTGGGGCATTCTTGTCTTTTTTTTTTTCCCCCCACCCTATACCTTTTTACTCCTTGAGGATGAACTAGTTTTTTCCCAATGCTTCATCCAGCATGTTCCAACATTCTTGCTGGTTAAAATAGCTGATGTCAATTTCCTTATTTTGTATGTTCTTTTATTATCTCACTCCTGTCCTCCTTTGTATGTCTGTCACAAATGAAATATTTATTTTTTATTATTTCCCCCCATAAGTAAAAAGAAAGAGAGAAGGATTTGGGTTTTGTACTCCTCTCCCCTTCCACTATTGATGACGAAACCTTCCTCAGCACATCCAGAAGCAGCCATTTCTACAGAGTCAATGAACCTAGGCACTCAAATTATTTCCTTTCCCAAGCTTTAAAAATTAATCTTCCTTTAAATTCTATGTCTTTCTGCTGGTAGAAACTTTCTGGCTGTCATCTTCTCCTCTCATACATGCAAATATTCCAGTAAACACACCCAAGCCCCCCATTAGTTTAACCAGATTGGGGAGTTTCTTATTCTAGAAATGCCCAATCAAGAGATACATTTAACCACTTATGTACCCATTACCTGCTTCATTCTCTTAAGGACAAAAGTTTCTTATATATTTCATTATTTCACATTCTCTTTAGCTTCTGCACTCATTCTATTGTATTTCACCCTAATCCTCATACCTTACCTTAGCTTTGCCATCTTGTGCAGACATATATCCTACACACATGCTCTCTGTTGTATGGCTCCACAGAAATTCCACTATAAAGGAAAATGCAAGAAGTCATAAAAATGTGTTTGTTTAAAATATAAGATGTAATTTAACAAGACTGGAATCTTGAGAAACAAATATAGCTTAAAATACAATTTGGGAAATCAGACAAAAACCAAGCTTAAAACCTACTTACCAGAATAATTCCATCTCAAAAGAAACAGCCAGCAAATAAACAAGATTTTCCTGCACTATTTGCAGACACACACTGCAGAACTAATACCCAGCATGAGAATATTACCTCAGTGATATTGAGCCTCCAAGGTGAAAAATATGTCAGCTGCAACCACAGTTAAAAGACAGGACCAACTTTTAAAGCAGAGGCTTGTTCCACCCATACAGTGAAAGCAGATATAATTTGGATTTTCTTGCTCTGAACCCAGATATAAGTGGCATAAACCCATATGGCATAGAAGGATTAAACAGAATAAGTAGCAACAATCATTTTTTTCACAGAACAGAGCACAAATACATAAATATAACATGTAACTACCAGTGGGTAAATGGAGATGTGCAGTTTAGCTGCACAGGTAGGACACAGAAGAATATGCAGAAGTAGTACAGAAGATCTAGAATGAGCAGGAGAGACATTTGGGGAAAGCAAAATAATCCTGGAGAAGCAGGAGACGCTCAATGGAAGCAGAGCAACACTGCACAATAAGCAAGAAAGATGCCTGGCAAAATTAGAGGAATTATATACAGCGTCAGCTCCCTGGTACTGTATACTCACAGCTACTGTAAAATGGAAATGGTGAAGACAAACTGGTGTGCTGGTAGTGATAATGATTAAGAAGCTAACTGCTGCTAATGTGTATCGGTTAATGCACGTTAATCTAGTAAGGTGGTGCTCTGATGTTTGAAAGAGGCACAATATATATCAATAGTTGAAACAGCCCATTACAGTGAACTCTAATTCCCTCATACAGGTATCTTTACACATATAAACACCCTCATACTCAGCTGCAACACAAAATTCAGACAAGCAGCACATCATTTGCATGTTTAGCTCCCATCCAGTGGAACATTAGAAACTGCCACACTGCACTCTCCTTGCTGTATGTTGCAGTCATTTTTCTTTGTGTTCATCAAGTACATAATTTGACATAGGGGGGGAAAAAGACAAGAGTCATTGATTCAGGATGTTTCATAGAATACTGTAGTAAAATTGCACTCAAGTATAAAATTTTCCTTTGGATTACAGGAGGAGTCTTACATGAGTTACATAAGATGCCATGAAAGTCTATTTCCAGGTATTTCTTTCTGGAAGAGAGAGACTTTCATATACTGCAAAAAGCATCATTAGATGGTTTTAAACCATTTTAAAATTCCTTGTGTGCCTTTAATATGGTTGATGAAGATCCTTTGAACCATTTATCCCTGCATAGCAATCAACCTGAAGCAGAAGATCAAAGTTTAGACAAGCCCGGCAAGACTTGAAGATTCTGACAGATATGTAGATTTCATCATAAAAGAAAAAATGAACTTCATTTAGTATGTGCTTTGCTCCCCTTGCAATAGATTCATGACTGATATCACCAAAGATTAGTCAAAAAGCTTTCGGAGAGTGGAACACATTCAGTGTAACGTAGCTGCACTTGATGAGGCCAACCTCTCCCTAATACCCTAAAGGTTCAGCTGTCAGCAAAAGCATTTATTTTCAGGAGAGAACTGTAATTTTATCTTTCAATTTTGAGAAGCTGGGCAATAGTTCAGGCCAAATACCCTCAAAATATTATTCTTCTGCCTTTGATAACTCTACTCATATTCTTTTAAGGTTTTAATAATTTATTTTTCCTCCTATACTGTCAACCAAAGCTAACATGCACTAGCATGAAACATGGTTACTGCCAGCTACAAGTAGTGGAATTAACACTGAAAATCCTAAATTACATACTTATCTGAAGACATTTCACACATTTTCACCCATTTAAGAGACCACTTTCTTGCAATTTCTTTCAATAGTGAAAAAAAGAAATAATAAAAATTACCAGCCCTGCAATAAAGACATCAGAATTCATTATTAAGTTCTTTGGTATTACACATCTTCAACACAAATACTACATATGTTTAATTATACATTAACTCAACATACAATGTAAAGCAGGAAATTTCAGCAGTACAGAAAAAATGACTTTAGAATAAACTGTGCTATAGTAATCCTATTTTAGTGGCATGAGAACAAAAAAATCAATGGGCAAATAGCCTTTACTTATGATGTATTATACATGGTGATTGGCTTTTAATTAATTTTTGAGGAAAAAACCCCAAATAGTCCTTAATAGGAACATGTTTTCTTACATGAATGACAAACATTACATCAATATATAAATTTTTCCTCTCACTTCAAAACAAAAAATTGAAGGTTAAGTTGATCTTGTTTGTTGTTATTTAATCGAATTTGTGTTTTCATTTTCTTAATGCTTTTATATGCTAAGGAATTTATATTATATGATTTTTTTCACTAGAGCAATGATGCCACAAGTAATTCCATTCTTAAATCTGAAAACTGTAAATCAAACTTGCAACATTCTCAATATGTTTAGCAACCCACGCTTGGATTCTGGAGTCAGGATTAGACATTCTTGGCTTTCAAATAGTTGAGAGACAAGAGTAAGATGATTGTCAAGTCTATTTGATAGTCTACTTCTTCAAAAAGACAAGCTATTCAAGCAATAACGCCAAATATATAACATACAAAAGCTATCTCTAAAACTTTTTCTCATCCAAGCCTTCCGAAATTCCTTTGTTGCCCATCATGAAAATCCCAGAACCATCATTGGAATTTTAAGTGTCCAACTCCACAATCTCCAGTTCTTTGTAATAGCAAAATGTACATGAAAATCTTACAGACAAGATGAGATGTTGACCGAAAGCGTAAGACACACATAAACTTCAACTGTTGGGTAGAGAAAATTTAATGTGATCAACTGTACTGAGCAAAATTACTTATTGGAGTGAATGATCGGAGGGGGGATACGATCAGCCTCAAGTCAACCAACACAAAGTAGTAGATGATATTTCAGGATTCTTGTAATGCAAGCCAGCAAGGTGCCATATGAGAACCAAACTGAAAGCTAGCATACATCTCATCCTGTGCACCTGTAATAACCTGACCCTAGCATCCTGAAAGTCTCTGAACAGAGAGCAATAAATACTAGAGTATGCATTGATTAACCCATCATTAGGAATGTCATTTGCTGGGTCACCTTTAGCACAAGATCTGCCTGCTACTCCAGGCTGGCCGTGAGCCGGCAAACTCTGGTGATACAACGTTAGAGGTTTTAGTGGGACAAAAGCAGTAATGAATTAAAACAAAGGGGTCTTTTGAAACAATAACCAATAAGTTAAAAAGAAATCATGCAATTCAAGAGTCGCCAGGTGAGATGCTATGATCTGCCTTAATACATGAAGTTAAATTAGGTGATCAAATTTGTCATGTCAGATTTTAGAAGATATGAAAGCTACTTGACTATGTAATACTCCAGATAGAGATGCATTAAATGCTTGGGGAAAGAATAGTAAAATAGAGTATTACACAAAGGAAAAAAATAATTCTAGTAGCATAACATAAATATATATTAGACAGGTCCATGTGAGCCAACAGATAAGCACATAGCATGACCAGTCACATATGCCCACATCTGAGGAGCATCACAGGAAAGGAGATGGTAAAAGTGTCATGCTGAAGTAATTCATATTCCCCCAGGCTGAAATCCTTGCCCTCAAAGAGGATCCCAGGCTTTACAGTCTCTGAGTTGCATTTCCACCCACCTCTGGTAGCAGCCTACAGCTTCAGCTTCCTAGCCACTTCCCCATGACAAACCACATGACAGTTCACTGTAACATGCTTGGTCTGCAGAGCGGCGAGACACATAAGGACCTTGTTTCTAGGACAGTCAGGGCTGAAGGGCTGTAAAACTTAACCAGTCAGCTACTGACAGAGGCAAAGGAGTTTTCTGTTCATCTCAATATAGTACTCCTGTTGACTCCGTATGGACACATAGGACATAACTGAAACTTATCTGAACAGATATTCCTGCGCATAACAAGAAAATTTCTAACCATAAATCAACCTCCCTTATAAATATTTAGTGCATGCTTCAAATTTTCACATTTTGTCCTGCAAAAGGAGGGACAAAGAACTTTTTATATAGCAATTTTACCATATGAACCACTCAGAAGTAGCAGACAGTTATATGCACTATCCATAAAATTGCTAAAAATGCAATTTCTTCCCTGAGGGATGTACCCTGCCATCTTTATTTCCACACAACCCTCTGAATCACAATTCTACTTGGAAATAATGAGTCAGAAAGAATGCTCTTTTCCACAGCTTTAGAGAGCAAACAAGGCTAATACTACCATTGCACTTCCTAGAGCTTTATAATCTCAACTGCAATTTCATTTGTCTTCTCTGTGGCTTTTGAACAACCATAAATACGCACAAACAGACTTTACTTTACCTTTCACTTTGAATTAGCACCTAGCTCCAGTAAAAACAAGCCAGAAATTCTTACCTAGTAAAGTTGGTTTTTCCTGCGATGATTCAGGCTCTGCTGAACACCTGCAAGACCGAAGAACTATCACACCTCCGAGTACACCATCTTCACTGGCTAGAAAAGGTGAACCTGGGCAAAATCATTGGGGAAAATTACTTGCAATAGGAATAGTTTATTCAGTATTTTTTTTAATTTCACTTTCCTGACTTCCCCCTTTAATCTTGTCTCTAAGTCTTGAAAAGACTGTCCGGTCAACCATAAAACTGCCTTTGTAAAGGCATTAGTTTTATTTTTCCTAGTGTTTCTAGTAAGCAACTATCTAAAGAGTAACCTATCAGTAATCAAAAAGGAGAAAGAGTTATCCAGAATTAAAAAAAAAATTGGAAATTACATTTGTGAGTGCAAACACATTTGTTCTTGGATCAAGGAAGTTAAACAATGGAAAACGGAGTGACAAGTTGAAAAAAATCATGCCTCTATTTAGTTCTTTTTGCTCTATAATTTATATACAGATGGCCACATATGAAAAAAATCAAGCAAATTTGGGTCACTTTTACAGTTCATTTATTGTTCCCCAATTTAAAGCACTTTGTACAGAGACATCATCAAATTGCTGTAGACTGTCTTCCTTGCTGTTTTATGAATATTAGCAGAAAAGCCAAAACACATCCTACTTTTTAAAGTGGCTTTTCTATTGTTAATTTAAGACATATGATACAAAACATCTATCAGAAGCTGGAAGAGTTTTAAAGTTAGCTGAATCAAGCCTAACTATTCTTTTTCTGATTTGTAATTCAAACTGTAATTGTAATTTGTCTTGAGCCACAAAATTAACCAAGTTCTTGCACTTAAGGCCAAATAGACCATAGTCCCACATTTACAATACACTGTGATTTGAAGTTGAACACGCAATTGCATCAGACATTTAATATATTTCTTTTTTTAAAATAAAGTAGAATACTATCTCTAGTGTACAGACACTGTAAAAGGATTTGCTGGCCACAAGAATTTTAGAGAAGATCTACTCAGCACCCTCCTTCACTTTGCCCACAGCTATTCACAGAATCATAGAGGTTGGAAGGGACCTCGAGAGATCATCGGGTCCAACCCCCCTGCCAAAGCAGCTCCCTAGCTCATATTGCACAGATAGGCATCCAGACAAGTCTTGAATATCTCCAGAGAAGGAGACTCCACCACCTCCCTGGGCAGCCTGTCCCAGGGCTCTGTCACCCTCACTGGGTAAAAGTTCCTCCACATGTTGGTGCAGAACTTCCTGTGCTCCAATTTACTACCATTGCCCCTTGTCCTATCTCCACAAATGACTGAAAAGGGGTTGGCCATTTCCCCCTGCATCCCATACTTAAGATATTTATAAACGTTAATTAGGTCCCCCCTCAGTCTTCTTTTCTCCAGGCTGAACAGTCCCAGCTCACTCAGCCTTTCCTCATACGGGAGCTGTTCCAGACCCTTAATCATCTTCGTAGCCCTTCTCTGGACTCTCTCCAGGAGATCCCTGTCCTTTTTATACCAGGGAGCCCAGAACTGGACACAATACTCCAGGTGGGGCCTGACCAGGGCAGAGTAGAGGGGGGAGGATCACCTCCTTAGACCTGCTGGCCACACTCTTCCTGATGCATCCCAGGATCCCATTGGCCCTCTTAGCCACCAGGGCACACTGCTGGCTCATGGCCAACCTGTCATCTATCAGGACCCCCAGGTCCTCCTCCACAGAGCTCTTCTCCAGCAGGTCATCCCCCAGCCTGTACTGATTCAAGTGGTTATTCCTCCCCAGGTGCAAGACTTTACACTTGCTTTTATTAAACCTCATCTGGTTTCTCCCTGCCCAGCTTTCCAGCCTGTCCAGGTCTCGCTGGATGGCAGCGCAGTGTCCTGCGTGTCAGCCACCCCTCCCAGCTTTGTGTCATCAGCGTACTTGCTGAGGGTGGATGCTATTCCCTCATCAAGGTCATTGATGAAGATATTAAACAGGACTGGACCCAACACCGAGCCCTGGGGAACACCGCTAGTCACAGGCCTCCAGTCAGATTCTGCTCCACTGATCACGACCCTCTGAGCCCGGTCTGACAGCCAGTTCTCAACCCACCTCACTGTCCACTCATCTATCCCATGATCTCTCAGCTTTTCTATCAGGATGTCATGGGAGACAGTATCGAAAGCCTTGCTGAAGTCAAGGTAGATGACATCGACTGCTCTCCCTCCACCCACCCAGCCGGTGATGAGATCATAGAAGGCTATGAGATTGGTCGAGCACATCTCCCCTTGGTGAATCCATGCTGACTACTCCTCATGACCTTCTTCTCTTCCAGTTGCTTGGTAATGGCATCCAGAACAAGCTGTTCCGTAACCTTTCCAGGGACAGAAGTGAGGCTGACTGGCCTATAATTGTTAGGGTCCTCCTTCTTGCCTTTTTGAAGACCGGAGTGATATTGGCTATCCTCCAATCCTCAGGTACTTCTCCTGTTCTCCAAGAGCTGTCGAAGATGATAGCGAGCAGCTCCGCAATCACTTCCGCCAGCTCCCTCAGCACACGTGGATGTATCCCATACGGGCCCATGGATTTGTTTGCATTAACCCCTTTGAGCCGCTCCTGGACCACCTCTACCTCAACTAGAGGGAAGCTCTTCATTCCCCAAACACTCCTACTTTCATCCAGGATCTGTGGGTCCCGAGGGGCCTTTGGAGTGAAGACTGAGGCAAAGAAGGCATTCAGTATTTCCACCTTCTCATCATCACCCGATACCAGGACACCCGCCTCATTCATCAAGGGACCTACCTACATTATCCCTGATCATCCTCTTAGTATTCACGTATCTGAAAAAACTCTTTTTATTATCCTTTATATCCCTTGCCAGTTTCATCTCCAAGCGGGCTTTAGCCTTTCTAGTCGCGTCCCTACAGGCCCTGACAACATCCCTATAATCCTCCCAGGTGCACAGACCCAGTTTCCATAGTTCATAAACCCTCTGCTTCCCTTTGAGTTTACACATTAGCTCCCTAGTCATCCACACAGGTCTTCTGCCTCTCTTTCCCGATTTCTTACTCATAAATATTGGTACTGCATAAATATTGGTACAAAGCAGTATTATACATTATGTCTAAACAGAACCCATACACAGGAATTAATTTGAGTGTTCTCAAAACACTGTGAATTCAAAGGTTAGGAACATATTTCATTAACTTAGTTTCTAAAAATCATTTTGTTACAGCCAAGCCATTGAGAAAAAGAAATAATAGTGCAGACTGCTGCAAAAAATAACAATACAGGTAACAGCATTTTGTTCACATGCATAATATTTAGTTTTTAAAAAGCCATTTAGACAAAAAAAATTACAGTGGATATCTCTGCAAAAATAACAATATAGATAAGGGCATTCTTTCATACACATCATGTTTAATTAGTATTTAAACAGGAAAAGAAAAGGTGCAACTGAAATATGGCCATGTGTATTACAGTCATAATGGTTGCTCATTAGCAGGAAAAAGTAATCTGGCTCACATGCTCTTACATATTTCTCTTTAGAATGTTAGATCTTGCTATATAGTTAAAAATTCAGTAAAAATAGAACTTAATATGTCTATTAGCCAAAATTAGAGGGCTTTACTGCAAGAAAATAGAATTGCCAGACAAATCTTTGATCTAATACCTCGCTAATGACAAAACTAACAAAACCTGGGGCTTTTAATACCATTTTTAAGTCTCATAAAACTCCTTATTCCTTCCCACTTCCACTGAAGAATTTGGCATGAAAAAACCTAATGCAAAACTTCAACTACAGCATTAACTACTAATGCTAACTGACTGGCCACACCAGAAAAAAGGGGTAGGAAAAACCAAAGCAAGCCCATCTTTCAATAGTTTTGGTTTAATTCTCACCTCCTCTAGTCACAAAATTTTATTTTACAAAACATTTCCCTCCTTCAAAGTTCAACTAGAGTGTTATTGTCTTCAGACATATAGAAAGCATTATCAAGTTCTATGTTATATATGTTATTAGTCTGCAGTAATGGTCTCGCAGCAGCTCCACAGTCACTGATCCCATCAAGTTCTGTAAGAGAAATCACATCTGAAGATCAAGATGCAGGTTCAGCCTCAGACCAGGGATAGAGCACGCAGATGTCACAAGTGCTACAGCAAATAATGCCTCAACACTCAGCCTTGCTCTGAAGGAACCACGGCTACAAGCAAGGAACATTGTTTTTTAATGTCTCTTGTAAATTAAACTACTCACATGATGAAGGTTGCTTACTCCAAAGCATCTGATCAGTAACAGTTGCTCATTTTGGATCCTGTGTTTTTTTCCCATTTGCAGCTACTGCACAGATTGAGCCTCGCTCAGATTTGATACTGTGTGAGAAGTGTTTCATTTACACTTACCCTGCTGAAGGACTAACCAGCTATTCATCAGATGGTTTACATTCATGCTCTTCCATAGTAGAGAAACCATTACCAGCTTTATGGTTTACATTTGATTTCAAAGTCTTCAGAGCTCTGGTACAAACACTGACTGTGGCAAGGTGGAACCAATTACATGCTTTTGCATCCCCCAGTTTTAAGAGGGGGCAACTAAGCAGTTCCAAATCTTCCCAGGCTGTAATGTGAGTGAAATTCAGATTTTTTCAGGTCAATAATCTACAGACCACCTACGTCACCAGCCTTTGGCAGCTCGCGTACAGAACACAGTTAAAGTGAAGCTGTTTGCCACTGCTCCTGCCATGTAACCCACTAAACTTCAAGCAAACAATTCAAATAAACATTAGAGAAATATATAAGTACTAAATGAAGCCTGCTTTTAATTTCACGCACCATTATTGGTTAAATGTTTAAGCACAAGCTTTCTGAAACTTTTATGATACGTCATCTAAAACATCTGTTTGGAGATTTTAAAAAAGCTGCAAGGAAAAGCACCTGTGCTTTCAAACCTTACAGGTCAGATTTTAAGAAATCAAATAACTGAGGATGCTGCTGTCCAATAAAAATCCAATGCTCTTGATAAGGAGAAGCACAGTCTAGATAAACTTTCAAGTATCATCACAGTGTCAGATTTTCAGCTGGTTTTGCTGTACAGATAAAGAAGAGGCCTATTCAATTCTACCATCAAACACAAACTTGTGAAATTGTAAAATGCTTCAGGATCACTTCATTGTCATTTCAAATCTTTTCCTCTGTGTCTTGGTGAAGACATAATAATGCTTCCACATCATCCTTCCTCTGTTACAAAACCACAAAGGATATTACAAAGCTTACATGCGATGTAGCACCTCATCATAAAGCAACAATAACCCTGTGCAATGACAGTCCCTGGTAGTCTTGTAATTGGTTTTAAATATGAGGCTTTTTTCCACCAACCAGCATAATTGGGAAATTCATATTCTATGATTCCCAACTGCCCAAACTCTTTCTTCCAAGAGAGGTATTTGACACACAATTTCTAAAAGAAAAACTGGCAGTGCTATTGTTTGGTTAGTATTAGCACCCTTCTGCAGGCATTGCTCATTCGTGAATGGCAGAATTTAAAAATTCAAGAATAGACCAACATATTTCCACTGAGGAAAAGACAAATATCAGATTCCATCTATGTCTTTCAGCTCATTTTCTAATACTTTATAAGAAGCTTTCAAGTACAACTCATAACACGGCCATTGTGAAAATCCCAGAGTTCCCACCAGTGAGATGACACAAACATTTACTCTAAGTCTACATTCCACAAACTTGGCTGCATTTGAAAGGAATGATGAGTAACAAAATCCTCTGTTCTTCTGTTTGGAAGGTATTTGTGTTTACAGAACACCATTCTTCGACTGCGTACCGAGCCTTTAGCGCTCTTCAACTAAACATATCAAACCCACTTGATTTACCAAAAAATATCTATATTTAATTTCTGTCACCTCCAACTCAACCATCAATTTTGCATTCTCCATAGTAAGCTGGCTCTGAGAAAAGATGAGAGAAGCACATCTGCCATTAGTTTGCTCATCACCTGCTGTTTAAATAGCGCTCACTGTTTAAGCCAGGCATTCCCTAGCTGGATGGATTCCCAGGGCTCTGTGGAGACTCAGAGTTCTGTAAACAGGAAGCACCAATCCGATGGCAACTGCCAAAATCAGCTGTTCATCCCTCCAACACAAGTAATGCACATTTTGACTTGTGACAAAACATTCCAGCTCTGCTTTGTTAAAGTGTTGGGGGTTTTTTTCCCTCTTGGTCCATTATAATTCTGGCAAAAGTTTGACATGACCACAAAGTAGGGCTTTCAGAAGGACTAGCAAGGGAAGAATCCATGCCACCAGCAAGTAGGCTAGTAGCCTGTTTTATCCTATTGTTTCACACCTCTAAGAAATCCTGCATCACATCATACATCCTGAGAACTAGCTCATCAACATCTGTGAAAATTCAGAGAAAAAAAACACCCTCATCTAGTGTACGCCTAATATTTTCAGTGTTCAGCTGTTGGAGTATATTAGCAAGACATTGCATCCTGTCTTCAGTACTATGGCACATGTAAACACCAAGAAGTATCTGAATTTTAAGGTTTTCCTCAATCAGTCTTCATTCATAGGACAGCTGAGAGCAAACTAGATTTTATACTAATGAAATCCAAGCACTTCTACAAAAACTGTTGGTTTTATCTTCCCCCCCGTCCCCTAACCCCCATCAGCGCTGCCTCAAAGTACAGATGAGAATCACAGAACAGTGGGGGTTGGAAGAGACCTCTGGAGGTCATCAAACAGCCACTGCTAAAGCAGTATCAGCTTGAGCAGGTTGCACAGGATCACATTCAGGCAGGTTTTAATATCTCCAGAGAAGGAGACTCCACACCTTCCCTGGGCAGCCTGTCCCAGTGCTCTGTCACCCTCACAGTAAAGAAGTTTTTCCTCATATTAAGACAGAAATTCCTGTGTTCCAGTTTGTGCCTGCTGCCCCTGACAAGAGTCTAGGCCCATTCTCTAGACATCCACCCTTTAGATATTTATAAGCATTGATCAGGTCCCCTCTCAGCGATCTCTTCTCCAGGCTGAACAGCCCCAGTTTTCTCAGGCTTCCCTCATAAGAGGAATCATCTAATCATCCTCACAGCCCTCTCTGCTGGACTCTCTCCAGTAGTTCCCTGTCTTTCTTGACCTGGGAAGCCCAGAAATGGACACAGGATTCCACATGTGGCCTCACTAGGACATTGTAGGGGAGAGGAGAACCTCCCTCAACACACTCTTCTTCATGTGCCCCGGGATACTGCTGCCTTCTTGGGCACACTGCTGGCTCATGGATAACTTGGATAACGCACACACCTGCTGCCAGGCAACAGAAACCTGCAGTGATAAGCTTCTGAAAATACAAGACTAAATACAAGAGTATCTTTAACTAAAACAATAAACTTAAAGGAATTCTAAAACACTTTTTTCCCCAAATATTCCTGCCATGAAAAGCATTAATTTGATACTGTCTTTCATTCCTTTCACTGTTTGTTGGGTTTAGTCTGCTTTCTCAAGGCAATGACATCACACTGTTAGCCTGGTATCTCTGAGCAGCTCCTTCCTCTGCAATTGTTAGTTTCAGGTATTTCAAAATCTTTAGCAATATTCAGTATGTTCTTAAGCTCAATACAAACATTTTCCCATTTTCAGAAAATACAATGTATATATCATATACTACCAAGTTAAGGTTTAAAGTAAAACCATCTGCTATGCAAACAGGCAGCAAAATAGACGTGGACCAGCAGCAAGAGAGCTACTGCATTTTTGCTAACAGGTATGAAAAAGAAAACCCAGAAAACTCAAAGCAAGTTAAAGGAGGTATCTCAGAGTTCCTGAACTTTCTGGTCTTTTATCAGCCAGTTTCTACGAATTACTTTGGCAGTAGATTTCTGTTTTTTGTGTGTGTGTGCATGCATTACCATAAAATTGCATGTAGTTATGTACAATTTGTGCTTGCTTTTAGTACTCCTACCACAAACATCACAGCAAATTTCCAGAGTATGGATTAAAGATCTGACTTTCCTGAAGTTAGACCACTTCCATACAACACCTTCAGAGCAGTGTTACAAATAAGCAAAGCTGTCACAAGCATCCTTCCTAAAGGCTTCTCTTGGCTAAATAAATCCCTAATTGTTTTGCAACTATGCACTGGAATAAGTGATTAAATACAAAATATTACAATTGTGCTGCTTGGATTATAATCTCTTTGGGGAACATCCAGGGATTGCTTTGTTCTAGAAATGACTGCTGTACAGAAGTAGGTTATCAAATTCAGTTTTCCAATGTGAAGGCGACATCCCCTTTGTCCTGGCTTTGGCAGGGATAAAGTTAATATTCTAGTAGCTGGCATAGTGCTGTGGTTTGGATTTAGGATGGGAATAATGTTGGTAACACACTGAAATTTTAGTTGTTGCCAAGCAGTTGAGGACTCTTTAGCTTCTCATACTGCCCTGCCAGTGAGAAAGTGGGGGCACCCAAGAAGCTGGGACAGCTGATCCAAACTGGCCAAAAGAACACTCCACACCATATGACATCATGCTCAGTATATAACTAGGGGTGGACTGAGGGGCTGAGCAGCAGTTGGGGGTCTCATGCAGCGTCAGCTTCAGGGTGATGGCTCAACACCTGCCTGCCGCTGCAAAGTGGTGCTTTGCTTGTGTTGGGGGGTGCTGAGAGGCTGGGCAGTTTGGGGGTCTGAAGTGGCAGCTGGGGGTAGTCTCCTGCAGCATTGAGTTCATGTGGAGAGAAATTGAGCTGTTCATCACTTGGCTTTGTGTATGTATTACTAATATATATTATTATTATCTTCCCTTTTTTGTGTGTCCTATTAAACTCTTTCTCTCAACCCAGGAGTTCTCTCACTCTTCGGATTCTCTCCCCACTGCCTCTGGGTGGGAGTGAGCGTGTGGCTGCATGATGTTTAACTGCTGGTCTGGGCTAAACCATGACAAACAGTCAAATGTAATGTTGTCAGAAGCAGAGTTTAATATGGATTCAACATCATAAACAGAAATAAAGAAATTGTAATGTGTTGCTTGCCAAGACCAACAGTAACAATTCCAGGATCCCAAAAAGGTATGCATATGTCCCTCTTTCAGTTCTAATTAAAATAGCATAAAAATTAACTTTGGGAACACAGTGTACAAGAAGTGTTATAATTCCCACAAGAAAGTTTGTGGTTCAAAATTGTCTGTGGATTCTAAAGCTTAAAAAAATTTAAGGGCTCTAAAAGCACTGCAAGTCAACATATATGCCAGAAGTCTCACTGGAATCTCTGCTATCTTCAAAAGTTCAAGCTTATATAGATACTTTAAAATTCCATATTCATATTTTGGTTATGACTCAAAGGAAGAAAACAAAATCTCTATTCAGAAGAAACTAAACATGTATAAAGAGTAATGTGAAGTCCTCTCCAATCAAGTAAAACAATTGTTTTTACATTGCAACAGTCTCCAATGAAGTCTACTTCCCTTTTTCAACAAATGAATTTTATCATATAAATAGCAAACCAGATTCTGTCTGCCCAAAGCATTTAATTAGAATCTGTAGTGGTTCTGAGCTCTATTATATTTTAAAGGGTTCACATGATGAATAATTTTTATTATTGCTCCTAAACCAACAATTCTAAAATATGCAATGGTCCACCACAGCGAGTGATTCAGGCAGGAAACGCCTTCTTCAAATATCTCTGAGTATTCTATGACTCACATAATAACTGAGATATTTCCAAGGATTTTCCTTTAGATTTCCTGAAATATTCCTCTGTCACAGAATCACAGAACTATTAAGGTTGGAAAAGACCTCCAAGATCATCCAGTCAAACTGTCCCCCTACCACCCATATTACTAACTAAACCACGTCCCTAAGTACCTCATCCAACATTTCCTTGAGCACCCCGAGGGATGTTTCCACCACCACCTTCCTGGGAAGCCTGTTCCAATGTCTAACCACTCTTTCTGAGAATAAGTTTCTCCTAATTTCTAAACTGAACCTCCCCTGGTGCAAATTGCAGCCATTCCCTCTTGCTCTATCACTAGTTATCTGTGAGAAGAGGCTGACCCCCAGCTAACCACAACCTCCTTTCAAGTAGTTGTAGAGAGCAGTAAGGTCTCCCCCGAGCCTCCTCTTCTCCAGGCTGAACAGCCCCAGTTCCCTCAGCCACTTCTTGTAAGACTGTTGCTTTATTTAACATTTTTTAGATGTAACACCACACTAAATTTGAAGCCAACGGCAACATAAGGCTTCAGCCTTATTACAATAAAATCATAATTTTATTTAGTAGGGTTAATTGAATTTTAAATAATGCTATACAAAGCTTAGGCAATTAGCACCATATACTTACCAATAAACTTGTTTTGCATAGTCTCTAGGAGAGCTTGGTGGGCATCTTCTGTTTGCAAAGCACATGAACATTCTCTGGCCAGTATGGTTCGGACAAGGTGCTCTCCACAACCTAAAGAAATATTAAGATTAGCAACAGTCAAAATACAGATACACTATGAAGAAACTATCGTTATTTTATGCCATCACAGACAAATTAAGAAAAGAAAAAAGTGCCCATGACAGGGATCTGCAATGCTTTGGGTTTTTTTTTTTAAAGACTGACACTGAATGTCATGAAAATTCAACAATGTCAGCAGTTTTTTCTCAGAACTTTCCTGAAATTTCTACTGCATGAAGTCATAAATGAAAAAAGGTTACATACAGAAGGAAAAAACAAAAGTAGTGAAACAGCAAGACTCTTTGACTTGTCATGTTTATCCAGATTCTATAATTCTCTCTCAAAGAATTTACTTACTGATCATTCTCACAGGAATGATCCTTGGATGCAACTCTCTTGAAACCAAGAACATCTTTAGTGAAAGCCACAATTAACTCCTTTGCATAAAGTAATCTTCTGTTTAGTCCACCTATTTAGCCTGTTGTCAGCAAAGGAATGCATGAATTTTTCACTTTTGCTCTTTTGACAGGCTGCTCACTGGACTCTATAAAAATTCCTGTAATTTTTAAAGGTTTAAGAAACCAAACCTAAATCTCCAGAAAATAACCACTTATTACTCCAGTGCTTTCTATAACTACCCCCTGAAATCCGTTGATGACAAACAGGTCATTAATTCCTAATCTGTAGGAACACTTTCAGGCTTGCTGCTTTTCTCCCACACTCTTTTCTATTCCTGTAATGTGCTTTGGGACATAGAGCTGTGGTCAGACTGGACAGCACATGTTTACTGGAACAGCGTTTTACTGACAAGGAACCCCACGTTCTGCATATCCACATTAGACACTGTATTACTATGCCTCCTGTTTGTTGACATTTTTCCTCAATGGCAAGGAAGCAGATGAAGCAGCTAGAAGTAGTGTACCCAAGCACTAGTTAAAGTGAAATGCATTATCCAGTTTGGAAAAAGAGAAAGGCACAACTAATTAATTTGCGGCTGTAATATCACAATGATTTCAAGTTATCTACATTTAGGTGATTACAGTTTGATCAGACCTGTAACTTCAGAGTATATCAGGGCCTAAAATAGCATTAGACACCAGAATAAATATGGAGAGAACCCAAATACTCTGGTTTCCCAAATATATATATATATACACACTTCTAGCAAATACTTCATAAACCATTACAAGATGCAAGCACTGTGCTGGCTCCATTAAAAAAATCTGCTATAGTCCATTTGGACTTACTAGTTCAGGTGCAGAACTACATAAATAGACCTACACCACTTCCAGAGACAATTTATGGCTGGAAACAATCTCACTGCTTTCACAAGGCAGAGAGCTGGAGCTGGTAAGACACGAGACCTAAGCTGGTTCAGACAAAGGCAGCTCTGTCTCCATGGATAACACTCTTTACTGGAAGCACTAACGAGCCCAGAACAAAGAAAACTGAGCAACTCTGGCTGAAGCCAGCCTAGATCTGGCACAAGGAAAGAACTAATAACCTAACTCAACCCAAACTGGCTCCAGTGCAGCCTGCTGAGTGTCTCACTGTTGTGTTTCCAAATATGCTGAGTTTGGAGCACTGACTGGTTTGGGTACAGCATTGCATGAACTCACATTGGCAGGTCTAGCGCAGGGTCTAGGAGCTACTCGCAGACTGGCTGCTTGCTCTTGCCATTGCTTTTAAGCCCTTATTAACATGGCAACCTACTCCAAGAAACTCTCTTTCTGGTTACTTGTCACACAGTTACATCTTCCCCCTTAAAGGCAAAGTGAGTTTAGAAATACTCTTCTTTAAAGACTGCTAACACAGGAGGGAAAAAAA
Source organism: Porphyrio hochstetteri (assembly GCA_020800305.1). NCBI lineage: Eukaryota > Metazoa > Chordata > Aves > Gruiformes > Rallidae > Porphyrio > Porphyrio hochstetteri. The sequence continues at coordinate 8,741,120 of CM036907.1, forward strand.
AGATCCCTCAAGATGCCTTACCCCTCATTTCAGAGGGATAAAAAAGGCAACAACCCCACCCCCACCCCCCCCCATGGAGCATTATATGCATTAGATGACAGAGAATAAGCCCAGGGACCAGACTGCAGAAAAATTGTGTACACACGTCCTAAAATCTTAGTATCTTCAATCATCAAAATTATACCTTACTCTTATGTACTCCTCCAAACGGGCAGTGTCTCCCGATTAATACAACTTGGTTAAACTGAACTGTTTGAAGTGGGGTACTTTTGGCATTGAATTTACATATAATTGGCACACCAGATTTCTTTCTATAGCAAACAGATTGAGTAAAAAACATTTATGAATTTAGAGGAAAATAAAAGAGCTGAAATGCTATGACAATTACACAGCAAAGGGAGACAGTTCTTTAAGGCACAAGTTAAAAAAAAGTGTTTTCATTCAGACTGTCAAGCTCTTGAGTTTTTGATGCTCACAAAATACGGTGTCCTGAACAGGAGGATCTGCCAGTTCATTGCCTCAATACATCCATGCTCAAAAGCTTTTGTCCACAACAGAATTGAGAGTTATTGAATATTTATTCAAGATAATGTATAAAGAATATGAAAAAAATGCAAGATGCATTCTATCCATAGATCACAACATGGGGTCCACTTTTTTTTCCAAGTAAGAAAATTTAATCATCATAAAATTTTGCTGTGAAGACTCAAACATAAGCATGTGCTCCAGTTAAAACTTAGCAAGTTGACTTTTTCTTGAAAAGAACCTGTTAAAACCTTCAAATATAAGATTTGTGCTGTACATGAGGCAAGAAGCATGGGACCTAGAACGTGAGTTTAGCAAATGAGACACAAAAATCAGAGTGTGCTTATGCAGCTCCTATGCATCTATTAACAAAACCAGATGTTACTACACAATTTTTAAATAATTCCTAAATTGGCATCTAATAGACAATAGCCATTTCTTAGCACAATGTATGTTATTTTCCCCCAAGACTTTATTGAAGAGTTCCCTTAACATCAAGTCAGCTACAAAAATTAAGAGAGAGAAAACTTAACACAGGTTAGGAACAGCTGCAGCCCACTGATGTGATCCAGGATCAACTACAAGGAAAGAGCCTTGCAATTCTACTAACACATCACACATCTCTACAGCCCCACAGACAATGTCATTTCTTTTTGTCATATTTATGTCAACCTATAAAGCAGCAAACTTACAGACTGCTGCTGGCAGCACACGTAAAAATCTTTCAACACATCACATGCCAGCAATCTGCAGGGACAAATAACTATGAAAATAATCCCCCCATTTTGAAAAGAAAAAAATGTTACTGCAGTTTCTGATGGAGGAACATATAATTTGGAATGAGAAAAACAACTCAGCGGTGCTTCATGTATTTTAACCAGATAAAGCCTGGGAAAAATAATTACCCCAATTAGTCCAATACAATTGCTCTTTCTATTACCTTGTTAGAACCAAATACTAGAGGATGAACTGTCCTGCATGTTTAGCAGACCTGCATATGCCCAGTCTCAAAGGAAAACACTTTAGGAAATACTGGGGCTAGAAACAAAATAAATGTATACAGAATTACAGTAATCTAAACCTAATTTAGAAATTACAATATCAAGTTGTGGGTTTAAATTTATAGTTCCATTCACTTGTCATCTAACCACCAGCATTAGTTAACTTCTTAAGTTGTATTAATGTGACTCAAGACAGCAACTACAGTAAAGCTGCTTTAACACATTCCCAAATCATGTACACAAGCTGCTGAAAATGTAAATCTGGTTCATTTGCTTAACTATCTCACATTATACTACGGTTAACTGCAGCTATGGTTTGCATTTCTTTCACTGACTAATACTAAAACCAAACTGACAGTCACTCCTATTAAGAGTTTTTCAATTCTTAAAGTCTCAAATGCACTTGTTTTAGTAACTTTCCTGTAAACAGAGTTTAAATCATTTTATTATCCTTTCCCAGTTAAGATGATGAATTCTTCAGTAACCTGAAGCTCATTATCTCTCAGAGACAAAGGCTTTGCAGTGACAGATCAAAGCTTCCATAAGCCTTCACAGAAGAGTGACTCAAACAGAGATGACTATCTGGAAAAATTTAGTGGGTTAAATGAGTGCTTCTTACTGAAATTACTGTTTCATATAATAGACAAATTATTTTCCTAACACAACAATATTGCGCAAACACAGTACTGCCAACCCATAGCCCATCTGCTGACAAAAATACTGCCGCTGGAGCTACTGTTGTCCTTGTTTGCAGGGGTAAGTGCAGCTAGTTGTCCTCCTCTCGGTTTGCTATAGGCAAAGTGAGTAATGTATAGACAGGAAATCTATGTTTGATTTTGCTAGACAGATAAAACCAGATAAAGATTAGCATTTTGATGCAAGTTTCTAGCCTCCTAGGTTAAGGGGAACTAAGTTTAAAAACCAGACTCCTAAAGGCTCATGGCAACACACAGCTCCTATGACAAGGGAAGCCAAGAAGGATAAGGTTCAACAGTCATTAACACATTTATGTTGCCTTCAAACCAATCAGTTTGTTGAGAACAAGATCTTAGGAAAAAAAAATTTTAAACCCCAAAAACCAAACAACCAAAACCCATACCTGTCTTCAACCAGATGTTTACAACCCTGTCTGAAAAACCACCTGGAAGATCATACCGAAAACCTCTGAAGATCATACCAAAAGCATCAGAAGTGATATTCAGAGCCACATATCGTCTTGGGTCATGCTTTTAATGTAGTGTTCCTTTCAAAGCACAAAACTGACCAATAGTGAAAGATGACTGCCCTTTTCTGTGGGTATACAGAAGAGTAATTTATAATAATAATGACACTTTTCCTAGTCGGGCACTCATTGATTCATAAAAGATCCCCACAAGAACAATCTGGGAATCTACCACCTTTTTTTTCATAGTCCCTTTTTCTTCTGCTGTCCTGTAACATAACATAGCTCTATACAGATCAGGAGTTCTCTCAAGTTACTACTTCAGCCAAAAATAGCACAGAGAAGCACAAGGCCCCCAGTAGGCATTTTTGGAGCTTCAATCACAGCAAGATGGTTGTTCCTGCATTCCACACTCCAAGCGCCAGATGTTGCCAATGAGTAATCGCAGATCAGGCAAACCAGAAGTACCTGTTAGGCTGTACAGTGCTGTACAAGCAGTGAGGAGACACGTGCCTTCTTGCAGAGGAATGAGAGACAGGAACCGATCATAGAAACCTGTTACCATGCCGACACACAACAATAATTTTTCCAGTGTCATTCACAATTGCAGTAGTGGGCAGATACCCTGTAAAGAGGCTCTTTGGTTCCTGGATAGCAATATACACACAAGACAAGAAACGTATCAGGGTTGTGTACCTTTGCAGGCATAAATGTCAACCAGACACCTTACTGACCTATTTCAAGACTTAAGGATTTTTTTTTGTTGTTATAATCCATAATTCACACACAGAATAATAGACTTACAAGGTTGGAAAAGACCTTTAAGATCACTGAGTCCAACTGTACCTGTCCTGTGTTAAACCATATCCCTAAGTAACTCATCTACCTGTCTGTAAAACACACCCAGGGACGGTGACTCAACCCGCTCCCTGGGCAGCCTGTTCCAGGCCCTGACAACTCTTTCAAGGAAGAATTTTTTTCCTAACATCTAATCTGACCCTGCCCTGGCACAGCTAACCTGTACCAAACAGTAACTAATACTCTACTTAATTCACAGGTTATACAACCCTTAACTTCCTATAGATTTTGGTCCTTAATCTGAGCTTCATGCAAGAAACTAAGGATTAAATTCCTGGGTTTTTTCCTCAGCATAGCAACTTCTCAAGTAGATTTCTAATGCTTGAAATAACCACAACAAGAGAGGAAAGAACCCAGCACAGTATAAGCTGAACATCCCATACAATGCATGCTCTGCATCTTATAAAGTTCTACCAATGGAACCAAGATGGCAAACGAAAAGGAAGGCCTTCTGCAAAACAAGGGCCTCCGAGCAGCGTGTCCGAAAGAAATTGTTCTTCTGCTTCTTTTGATGGGAGATGCTTTCAAGTCAGGAAATGAGAAACAGGTGTGCCAGAGGGCACACACACATCCATGCACCACACTGAAAAACACGCGTTTTCAATTTTCAGACATGAAAGAGACTCCTGTTGAATGGAAGGAGGAATGAAAATCTAGCTTGCTTTCTGCAAGCCATAAGCAGAGAGCTTATGGAACTCTGACAAGCTGCCGGAGCCTGTCTAGCTATTGAAATGTACGGTACCTCAACACAAAGTGTTGGAACTTGTTTTGAAGGAGTACAAAATGGAAACTTGCATTACTCACATGCATTTGAGAATTAAAAAAAAATATAATCTGGGTTACTCTGCTGCCAGAGTACGACTCTTCTCTTTCCAGAAGCTAAAGACAGAAGTTACAGGTTATATGTATTCTCTTATCTATTCCACAGAGCAGTGTCTGAACCTGGCCTTTATGTTGTCGTAACTCTGATGCTGTTATGTCCAGTTAAATAGCAGTGCCTAGGCATGAAGTGTCAGTTAACCATTCCTGGATAACTTCTAGTTATGTCTAATGGAAACAGTGAAACCTGTATTTTAGTAAGCTCTGGTCACCATTACCAGCATCTGTAGGAAAAGCTGACAGAAAACTCACAAGCCAATGATTTTAAAAAACAAAATACAGCATAATAAAAATATTTAGCTGGTAAGATGCTAATACAGTTAGTTGCATATTAAAATAAAACATTAAAGTCTAATTTTGAAAATATGTAAAATGCTATAGTCTAGCATAAGGCGCTAGAGTACTACATTGAAGTTGCATAATTTTAGCTCTCTGTATGCCTATCAGTTGCTGCATCTTGCCTTCATACTAGCAGGGGAAATTTTTAACTTACTGACCTGCTGCCAGGAAGAGCACCTGCAAACAAAGTTCTCTCCAATCCCTGAAGCATTGATCCTAGAGGGATCAATGGAGCTCATTCTTGCCAGAGACAGAAAGTGCTTAGCTTCCAAACTAACAAACCTCTACTAAGAATATGCAAATGGAAATCTTCCAAAAGTTTGTAACTTCAGTAAATTTGGGCACGTTTCAAAGATAACAAAAGACAAATTCAACATCCAGATAAACTGTCTCTTTTTTCCAAGGAAAGTGGGAAAACACTCTCTATATGTTCAAATGTTTCATATGTGTAAAATAAATTAAAACCACTCTGAAAAACATCTTATCCAGCTTTGCTACAATTTAAATAAATAGTTAAAATATGCCAAATGTATTTTCCATCACTTCCAAATAGAGACCTCACTGGAGTACCGTGTTCAGCTCAGAGGCCCTCACCACAGGAAGGACAGGGACCTGCTGGAGTCAGTCCAGAGGAGGGGCGCAAAGATGATCAGAGCGCTGGAGCACCTCTCCTATGAAGACAGGCTGAGAGAGTTTGCTATGTTCAGCCTGGAGAAGGCTCTGAGGAGACCTCATTGCAGCCTTCCAATACCTGAAGAAACAGGCAACTTTCCAATACCTACAGAAAAGCTGGAGAGGGACTGTTTATCAGGGAGTGGAGTGAAAGGACAAGGGGTGATGGGTTTAAACTAAAAGAGGGTAGATTTAGATTAAAAATTAAGAATAAAATCCTTACTGTGATTCTGTAATTACTTTCTCCCAATTACAGAAAAATGTTTAAGACAAACCCAGAGTTCAGTTTGCTGCAGTCTCCATTTCCCTCTGTAACCTTGCATCCAGTTGAAGCCATTTGGGCAAGGTATGGAAAACAGGAACAGGCCTAACAGTGTTCAGAGAAGACAGTGCTGCACAGCTGGCTGCTGCCCCAAGTTATAAACACACCACTCTGAACAGCATCCTTTCTTCAGGAGACTACCACTTCTAAAAAGCCCATGCAACCTCATGCTCACAATATATTATTACATTAAGTCCAACTAAAATTTCAAGAGCCAATATGTACTCTTTGATTGTTGCATCCATCCAGTTCTGCTTCAAAACAACCCTCCTAACATCAAGTCAAACAACCATCCTGGATTATTCAGCTTTGAACACTGCGGTACCGTGTTTAATTGACTGCTGCTTAACGCTACCATGCTCACAAATCATCTCTGCCTGTTGCTTCCTCTCTCTTTACACAGCCTTGTGGTGGTAGTCAGTTAGTTCAGACACCACATGCTACAGCACTGAAGCCTCCAAACAGCATCTGGACACAAATCCTGAACTCTTTACAGACACATTCACTTCAGAGGTAAATACTGATCTGTCTGGAGATAAACCTCTTTCTTCCTCTACTCTCTGATTCACTGTAACAATGACATAACTCTTCTTCATGCGCAGCTGCTTCATCTGCCATGCATTAAATCACCTATTATTCCCCAAATCTTATGGGACCAGACAGATTTTGAGAGATAAAGCATATTTCTACAAAGAGGTTAACTGTATCATAATGCCCATCTCACACAATCTATACAGGATACAAGATCTGCATGTGAAATTCCTCTGGACAGTTGGAGCATGGAGCCATGCAGAACCACAAGAGAAGGACACAGGCCAGACCTGGTGGCTCCTGACCAAGTACTGGCAGTTTCTGGATTCCAGGGTAGCCACTACTAGCCCTCAAAATGTGGGATCACAAAGCTAAAGTCCTACATCACAACTCAACTTATTGGCATTAAAGCTTCCCTGAAAAATATTTACTCTGCAGATTTGTACATCACTACAGTTCCTGTGAAAAATTAGTTTTCAAGTAAAAATCTACGGTCTAGTGACTTCTGGAAGGACAGACCAAATGCTGGCTGAGCACATAGCCCAACAGCCAATTTAACAAGCACAAACTATCTCTCCATAGGTGTTATTTTGCTTATCCATATCATATGTTCCATTTTTCCAGGAAAACCATCCATGAGGCACAGAGTGGACTGGAAAGACAGACATGAGCAAAGAGTAAAAGTCTGAGCAGGAAAAGGCAGGGTAGGAAAGTGAATACACTTATTTTCTTACTGATAAAGACTTTGAAAACAAGAGAACCCTCTTTGAGCAGGGGACTAGATAAACTCCAGAAGTTCCTTCCAAACTAAACAATTCTGTTATTCTTCACAACATAAAAAATGGGCCATTTTTCACTTCATGGAATGATGCAACATATGCATATCCAACACAGCTTTTAAAGTATTTTGATGTAATCCCTAAAACTCCTTTGTGAGATCAGAAGCCAATGCTTTGGAACAGAGGCCTTAACAGTCCTTTAGGATGTAGGTGAATTCACCAACACAGGAACTTAAGAGAGTCACACACATTCTGCTTATTTACACAGCACACACGCAGCCTGAGTGTGTATTCCTAAAGTCTTGATGTTATCGGTACTTGAATGTCATTCAGTCAGGAATGTGCAAATCTGGCCATGGGAGAAGAGCAAGACATCGTTGAAAGATTTTTCCCAGACCAAATCCTCAACTACACAGCAGTTTAAGTCCATAAATCTGATACCCCTGCTTCCTTCTCAACAAAACACTAATTTGAGCTCAGTCCAAAGCCAAACTATATTGGTTAATATGCTTAATTTTTCTAAAAGGTCAATATATTTAAGGATTCCACTGCCTTTTCCTTAGGATTATAAACCATAATAAGGTCCCTAATTCTAAATTCTCCCTTGGACAACACATCACTGTATGTTTCTTGTATTAAAAGCTGGAGACTTTGCAACTGCTGTTCATTTCAGCCATTACTGAAAATGTTCTATTTATATTTTATATTTAAGGTTCTGGATATCCAAAGCAAATTATTACTTTTGAACTTATCTCCCAGGAAAAACACAGCCTGCCTCTTATCTCAGTAGTATTACTTTTAGCACAGTTATCAGATGAATAGTCACAATCATCATGGATATTCCAACTGAGGAGGAGGTTCAATGTCACATCTCATATTATTTTCAATTGGAAGAATATACACAACACCTTTGATTCCTATTATACTCAGGAAAAAATAGGAAATGTTTTCTTAAAGTACAGCCAAAAATGGACTATTGTTTCTCCTGTGGTTGGGTTTTGTTCACAAATGCTTTCTGTCCAAATAATACCCATCTTCCTGTGTTTACATTCATATACCAACAAAAACATTCACTAAAGAGTTCCAAGTGGCCTTATGAGTGTGGTTTTGACCTCTTTTTTATGGGGAGGTCACGGGGGTGCTAAAGGGGAACTGTTTTGTTTACATCTCTATGTGTGTGAAAACGTGTGCAAACATGCATGCACAAGCTTTTAAAGACCAAAGGTATGACTCCTACTACACTGATCCAAAACAGTTTAGCCATTAACTTACATTTGTACTAAAGGAAGGCCACTGTTAACACTCACCTCATTTAACAAGCTTTCACTCAGTCTTTACCATCATTCCTGCGTGGAATGGCAGCTGCATAATGCTGTTACATGTCACAGTTAAGGTTGCTCAGGTCACAGAATCACAAGATTGGAAAAGACCTTTAAGATCATCGAGTCCAACCGTTCCTGTCCTGTGCTAAACCCTATCCCTAAGTACCTCATCTACCTGTCTTTTAAACACACCCTGGAATGGTGACTCAACCTGCTCCCTGGGCAGCCTGTTCCAGGTATCTTAGCTATGCCTGCAGGTACAACATTCTCTGAATTTCTTGAATTTTAATATTGACTTTGAGATACTTAGAGCATTCCTGTAATGTTTTTATCCTTCAGTTGCCACTAAAGTCCCACAACTGAATTTTTCCCTGTATATTATTAATTTTAATACACTTCAGAGTTCATACACTGAAATGTCTCAAAAAACTGATAAAAAAATCAGAAGGATTTTACTTGTTCACTCAGAAACTGAATTTACATTGAGAGTTATAGAATGAACCTTAAATTTAAGGCATTTTGATTCATAGTAATTCTTAAGTTCCATTGTATCCCCCATCGTGTCTTTAGAAAGTCTTCATCTTTTGATTTCAGTTGTCCCACCCCCAGTTAAACTGTAGCCATAAAATATGTTTTACAATATCCTGTATTTTATAAACCATGAAGTAACTTTTGAAAAGCCAAAACAAATAAAACCAAAGACAGTGTGGCTAAACAACAAGGCCAAGAGCCTGTTAGAGGTAACAATATACTGTTCAAAAACTTGAAGTCATGCCCAAGCAAGTTCAGAACCACCACCTTTGGCACATTCAATACAAAATCACGATAAAAATGGCCAGAAATATTTGAGAAATAACTTGCTAAAGGCATAAGAACTAATACCAAATGCTCACTAAATATGCAAAAGCAGGAAGTCTGCCAGCATCCAGAGGGCCAACAGATCAAGATGTAAAAACATCTTCAAATACATGGCCATGAAAGAAAGCTACATGAATTTGGAAATACTTCTAATGAAGTACTTTTACGGCAATACCTTTATTTTAATGAGGAAGGTATTGAAAGATATGTCTCAAACTGACAATTCAATAGAAGGATTTTAGAAAAAAATAATAAAAATTCAATAATAAAACTTAGTGTGTTACTTACCGTGGCATTTAAACTAACCCTTCTAGTTTTTCAAGAAAGCTTCTACAAAACCATCACAATAAGAAAAAACATACCCACCAAAATTTAAATAACTGTTCTTCCAAGTACAAAAAGAAATGAGAGATCTTGAGAAAGTCATCCTGACCTATCAAAAACAAAAAGATCTCCAGCTTATAAAGCCTCAATATCACAAATTGCTAGAAGCTTGGATAACACAGTGAAGGTGCTTTTCCCAGTCCCTTCTCCTTGGAGAGCTGCAAACACCCTCTACCTGAAACAGGACACCAAACTATCTGGAACTCTGTTCCAACCCAGTATGTCCATTCTTGCAATCCTGCCAATCCCACATGGATTTCAATGGGAAAGAGTTTGTATTCTGTATACTTGGAATTACTATTCCAAACTCTCTTTTGCCCATGCCAGAGGTTTTCCCCAAGCTGTTCAATCTCTTGCTGATCACAGCCTCCAAAACCCAAAGACACGAGCAATTTCACAATATGAAATTAAAATAGTCTACAAAACCTGGCCCTTAAAAATCACTTGTAGGAAACTAATGCCAAAGAGCATCTTTCTTCAAGATTGAATATAGAGCCTAATATAACAAACTTTCAAGGCTTGAATTTCTATCCCCAGCTATCATTAAAAGAAGTTCCTAAGTCACAGAGTCACAGAATCGTAGGGGTTGGAAGGGACCTTGAGAGATCATCGGGTCCAACCCCCCTGCCAAAGCAGCTCCCTAGCTCATATTGCACAGATAGGCATCCAGACGAGTCTTGAATATCTCCAGAGAAGGAGACTCCACACCCCCCTGGGCAGCCTGTCCCAGGGCTCTGTCACCCTCACTGTGTAAAAGTTCCTCCGCCTGTTGGTGCGGAACTTCCTGTGCTCCAATTTACAGCCATTGCCCCTTGTCCTGTCCCCACAGACTACTGAAAAGGGGCTGGCCAATTCCCCCTGCATCCCATACTTAAGATATTTATAAACATTAATTAGGTCCCCCCTCAGTCTTCTTTTCTCCAGGCTGAACAGACCCAGCTCACTCAGCCTTTCCTCATACGGGAGATGTTCCAGGCCCTTAATCATCTTTGTAGCCTCCTCTGGACTCTCTCCAGGAGATCCCTGTCCTTTTTATCCCAGGGAGCCCAGAACTGGACACAATACTCCAGGTGGGGCCTGACCAGGGCAGAGTAGAGGGGGAGGATCACCTCCTTCGACCTGCTGGCCACACTCTTCCTGATGCATCCCAGGATCCCATTGGCCCTCTTGGCCACCAGGGCACGCTGCTGGCTCATAGCCAACCTGTCATCAACCAGGACCCCCAGGTCCTTCTCCACAGAGCTCTTCTCCAGCAGGTCATCCCCCAGCCTGTACTGATACAGACAGTTATTCCTCCCCAGGTGCAAGACTTCACACTTGCTTTTATTAAACCTCATCTGGTTTCTCCCTGCCCAGCTCTCCAGCCTGGCCAGGTCTCGCTGGATGGCAGCGCAGTGTCCTGCTTGTCAGACACCCCTCCCAGCTTTGTATCATTGGCACTTGCTGAGGGTGGATGCTATTCCCTCATCAGGGTCGTCGATGAAGATATTAAACAGGACTGGACCCAACACCGAGCCCTGGGGAACACCGCTAGTCACAGGCCTCCAGTCAGATTCTGCTCCACTGATCACGACCCTCTGAGCCCGGTTCGACAGCCAGTTCTCAACCCACCTCACTGTCCACTCATCTATCCCATGATCTCTCAGCTTTTCTATCAGGATGTCTTAGGAGACAGTATCGAAAGCCTTGCTGAAGTCAAGGTAGATGACATCCAGTGCTCTCCCTCCATCCACCCAGCTGGTGATGAGATCATAGAAGGCTATGAGATTGGTCGAGCACGATCTTTCCTTGGGGATCATAAATGTGAGACCTTTTGTTTCCAAAAGAATCCTCAAGTTAAAAAGTCTTCAGTTTAATAAATTATATCAGTTAATAATTTTGAGCATACTTTCAATAAAACTTCATGGAAATCATAGTTAAACTTTTCATTTAAGATTACATATTTTTTAAATTCCAAATGTGATTTGATGCATCAGCTGTTCTATTAAATAATTTAACATGAATATTAAAATTCTACACAAAGTATTTAATACACATAGCAATCAATACACATAGCAATCAAAGCCTAATTGTTTTCTCCTGCCCTCTTCCTCCACAACAGAAAATAAATTCCCTGTATGAATATCAGGATATTATTAAATATTATTAGGAAATAAATTTATTTATAATATATCTATAAATTTAACACCATGAAGGTGCTTTGAAAATTTAAGTTATAAGTTTATAAATTTATACATTTATTTTAAAATTATTTCTAATAAATAAATTTATTTCCATGGGGAAATGTTAAGATAGATTTGCCACTTAAAGACAAAAAAATGAAGACATATGAAATTAAGGCAATAAAATGTTATTTTGTGAAAGCCACAAAAATCTAAACTAATTCTAAATTTCAGCATTTACATATGAGTTTAAATGCTTTTGCATTCAAGTGTATAGGTCTGTATGTAAAATAAAACATTAATTGAATGGGCATGCATACAGTTTTTATTTATAGAGAACATTCAAGTTCCATTTGTTGAGTTTTTTTTAAATATATGTCCAAATAAAACTAATTTGGAAACCTGCAAAAGGGGGGTATAATCACTACAACAAATACAGTCTACTGTGATTTTAGGTACACCAAGTAATAACACTTATCTTCTCTTAGCAAGGACTGTCAATCTGAGAGCTTTCCAAAGCAAAGCATCTTCTAGATTTTAGACAGTGGCTTTATTTTCTAAAAACATCATTGATCAACGATGTATATTAACATATTATTTTCTTGCTTAGTCTTGACAATTTCACCTTCTGAATATTTGCAGATGTTTACACCCCCATTCCAATCTCCTCTTGTGATGCAGCCAAGTCGTAAGTTTTGTTCTTTCAACATTTCCTATAATTTAATTTTTCCATCCCTCTACCCCCTAATTAGCTTCATGGTTCACATTGTTGGATGCTCATATTTTAAACAAGAATCAGGCATCGATATATTATAAAACTGCACTAAACATAAATTACATTATAAAATACAACATTATGAGCTTCTGGAAATGGAAAAAAGAATGCTATTGATTATAGAAGAGTTCTCACTTCCTGTAAACATTTCTATCTCCCTCTCTCTCACACACACATGCTTACTTTAAAAGAAAACCAGAAACAAGAGTTTAATTAAACACCACTAGTCTGAATTTCCAATCACTGAATACACAGATGGCCATGCTTCACAGACTGCCAGCAGTCTATTTCAATTAGCTGGGATTGCTATGAATGTAACAGCATGGAAGCTAGACCATTTGAACCAAAGAGACATGTATATCTATATATATGTGTGTGTGATAGAGTAATAAATAGGATAACATTAAAGTATTCACCACTCACTATATAAAATTGGTACCAGAACAAAAGAATCTACTGAAGGCCATCATTAAACCCAGACATCTCCTTTAAGTGTATCAGGATGCTCTCTGCTACTTGCATAGAGTTCAAACCCAGCTGACATTGTAAAGAACAGGTTTTAAAAACTCCCAAGCTTTTCCCCAAACAGTCTCTCAAACTGGGCTTGTGCTCGCTAATTCTTATGGTCCCCAACGCTGCAATATTGAAGTATCTTTATTACACAGGTAAGCAAATGTGCTGAGGCACACGGAGGACAGGGAGGTGATTGGAGACAGTCAGCATGGCTTTACTAGGAGCAAGTCCCACCTGACCAATCTAGTGGCTTACTACAATGGAGTAACTGCATCAGTGGACAAGGGAAGAGCTGCAGCTGTCACCTATCTGGATTTCTGCAAAGCCTTTTCAGACCCCCCCACAACATCCTTCTCTAAGTTGGAGAGATCTGGATTTGATGGGTGGATTGTTCAGTGGATAAGGAATTGGCTGGATGGTTGTGCCCAGAGGGTGGTGGTCAGTGACCACAAGTCCACATGGAAGATGTTGACAAGCACAGTTCCTCAAGCGTCAATGCTTTTATTATCTTTATTAATGATATTGACAGTGGGACCGAGTGCACCCTCAGCAAATCTGCTGATGACACCAAGCTGGGTGGTGGAGTTAATTTGCTAGAAGGATGGAATGCCATCCAGGGAGACCTGGACAGGCTGGAGAAGTGAGCCCAGGTGAACCTCATGAGGTTCAACAAAGCCAAGTGCAGGGTCCTGCACCTGGGTTGGGACAATATCCATTATCCATACAGGTTAGGAGATAACATGCTCAAAAGCAGCCCTGAGGAAAAGGACTTGGGAGACTCATGGATGAGAAGCTGGACATGAACCACCAATGTGCATCTGCAGCCCAGAAAGCCAACTGCATCCTGGGCTGCATCAAAAGAAGTGTGGCCAGCAGACAGAGAGGTGATTCTACCCCTCTACTCTGCTCTGGTGAGGCGTCACCCGGAATCCTGTGTCCAGCTTTGGAGGGAGCCCTCAACACAAGGACATGGACCTGCTGGAGCATGTCCAGAGGAAGGCCACAAGAATGATTGAAGGGCTGGAGCACCTCTCCTATGAAGAGAGGCTGAAAGTTAGGCTCATTCAGCTTGGAGAAGAGAAGGCTCCAGAGGAGCCTGAAAGGTGTCTGTAAAAGCTGGTGGAAGAACTGTTCCCAAGTGCATGTAGTGATAGGACAAGGGGTAGTGGTTTTAAACTAGAAATAGGGAGATTTAGGTTGGATATTAGGAAAAAGATTCTTCATTATGAGGGTGGTGGATCACTGAAACACGTTGCCCACAGAGATGGTGGAGGCCCCATACCTGGAGATATTCAAGGTCAGGCTTGATAGGGCTCTGAGTGACCTGTTGTAGTGAAGATGTCCCTGCTTAGTGCAGAGGGGTTGGACTAGATGACCTTTAAAGGTCCTTTCCAACCTAACACATTCCGTGATTCTATTATTTATTAAAATAAAATCAATACAGTGCCCCTTGAGTAGAAAGATCTTCCAACACTTCAGCACAAGTTTCATTTGCATTTACTAAAAAGGACTGTTACTAACACTGAACTTGAAGGTCAACATCCACACAAGTTTTCAACAGTGTGAGACAGACTTAAATACAGGGGCAATTAGAAAGGTGTATGACTTCAGAGGTAACACAGGTTATTTCTGATGCTCTTCAGCTTCTCTCAAATTTCGCTTCCCCGCCCCTCCCCGGTTTCTGTAACAGGACTAACTCTGCAGTACTCTTGAGATATAGTTTACATTACCCTAAATCTGAACTCATCTCCCCTTATACTGCATACTGATAACTCTTAACACCATAAAGCAGTGGTCCAAACCATAAATTTTGTGTCCTGACATAAGCATTTACCAAAAAAGTGTTACAAATCATATTTCTGTTTGAGACTGTTCATACAGCTGAGGGGTTGTGTGGGAGGATGAAATGCAGTCTCTCTTCAGCTGCTTTTATGTGGGAGTTGCAAAGTAAAAACATGTTCTCCATAACTTCACCTTAAGGCTTTTGTGTTCTACAGTATTCAGCCAGTGTAACAATACAGTTAGCATTTCTATGTCCGTCGCAGGGCAGTTGAAAACACCCCAGCATAAATTCCCAAATCTTACATTGCAGAGTGAGCTGTCTTCTTAGCTATTGTTTGGTTGGAGGGTTGTATTTTGTTTTGCTGGGTTTTTTCCCTTCCTGATTTTTACAATTTCTTCAGTCCTGTTCCATTTAGTAGATCTGTTGACAAACTTGTTTCTAATTGGTATCTCCCATGCTCAGCGTGCCCACTGATAGGACAGCTCTGTGTGATAGCTGGCTGATAGGCACCAAATGAACAAAATATTTTGTGCATCCAAGATCCTGAGACTTACAAAGAAGAGAACAGCAGCTATCCTAATTCTTACATTACTTCCACAATTTCTGAATAAATGTTTTCCAAGATTCTGCCTGTGGCAAGAGGGTTGGCACTCTGTGATCCCTGCAGTCCCTTCCAACCCAGACCATTCTATGATTCTTATTCTAGAAATCTTGGTTTGCCTTTTCCTCTTCCTTTTCAGAGCATAGGAGAGATGAAGAAGAAAGCCACTTATATATTCATTTAAAACAGTAATTAAATATTTTGGAGGCAAAAATGCTGTTTGTAGCATTTTTGTATCCAAGGGACCCTCTTATATTAAAGGACCTTCTAATTATCTTAGTCCTTTACAGAACACTTCCAGTCACAGCAGCACTCCATGCTTAACACATTATTAGGCTTATAACAGGATCTTGTTCAAGGAGGACTGGTCACACAATACTCAATACATACATCCTTGCAGTGCAAGATGAAAACCTTTTAAATAGGATAAAAATTCACATGGTTGTTAAGTAAAAGGTCCAATATAAGCACAGAGATTAATTCATGGATTTAAAGACACTGCTAACATATATATTTATATGGAAATAAGTGATAAACATGTAGAATGTAGCCTGGAATTAACAGTAATATTTTAACTCACCATTCATATAAATACTTTATTTGGCATTTGGAAACTAATTATAGAGAAAGGTAGCAACTTTTTGAAATATTTATAAAAGTAGTAAATACCTGAAGTACTCACAGCAGTGGAGTAAGGGGTATGAGCTCCTGTATTTTCAGCCCAGCAGCCACAACCATAAAGAGCTGCCTAAGGAAAGAAGGGCATCTTTCATAAATTTAAGTATACAAGGTTTTTGGTTTGCTGTTGAAACAGCAACAAAAAAATTCACAAAAAAACCCCAAACCAACAAAAAACCCCAACAAAAACCCCAACCAAACCCAAGAAAAATCCAGTTATTAACACAAAAGATAAATAAGAAAATTGTAACAGTCAAAATTACAATTCCAATCCATTTTGCTACATCACCTGTGTGACCTGCCCTAGGGAAGCTGCTTTGGCCGGGGGGTTGTACTTGATGATATCTAGAGGTCCTTTCAACCCCTACAATTCTGTGAATCTTCTTTGACCATTCTTCAGAAATAAGTATCATAGATGTATGGTATCCTAACCTAACTTTACAGAAAGTGAGGGTACAGATATCAAAAGACAAAATAATTCCAGCTGTTCCCTATTTATATAAAGTCCATTTCACTCTACTATTCCAAAAGAAAATTTTAAATACACTTGAAGACATCTGCTTTTAGGACAGTGGCAAAAGTCAACCAAAAATGCAGCTGTTACAGCCATGGAGTTTGATATTTCTGATGCACATCAAAATTCCCTCAACTAGTAACAGTAAGGAATGCCTATACCCAATGTGTTCTTTCAACACCTTTCTCATTTCTACCAATTTAGAAGATCATTTAAAAAATAATCAGGACAACTTCCCTACGTTTTGATGAGAATATTATTTAAAACCACTTTAATCGTTCAAGAAACTATTTGTGGTATTAAGAAGGTACTTAAGACCAAGAAATGAATTGCTTAATAGCTCTGTCAAAACTATGGAACTTCTTACCTATCACCATTTTATAACGGTGATGGAGGACACTACCACCAAAACTTGCATTCCAATGCAGTGATAATGCTTTTAGAATTTAATGGGAAAGAAGTGAGAACATCATCAGTTTGCTCACCACAGCTCTTGGTTATTGTCACAATTGCTGAACAATCATTCCCAACTCAAAAGATATAATCACCTGACCAACTCTTCCAGGATGCTTTAGTGCTAAACCTCCACTGGAGACAGCAGCAGCAACATTTCCTTCTTGGTCAACAACAACTGCACCAACTGTATCCAATGTTCCTGAGTCATTCTCCTGCAAGACACACAAACAGAAGCAACTAGTGAAAATAGTATATTGAAGTCAGATCATACTTCTTACCAGTGTGGAAGCTAACATGCACAAAACCAAGTGATAACTTGGTCAAGAAAACAGATTTGCTATTCATGCACCTTGGACCAATCGTGCTGCCAGAATTTTTGTCAGAATGTTCTCTTGCTTTAGGCAGGATCTGAAGAAATCTTCACTGAAAACAAGGTAATAAACATTGCAAAACTCATTCAATGCTTGGATTACCTGCCTTTACTATCAAAAGTGCCAAAAATGCTGTTTTCTTAGTGGTGGGCACTTCTCCACTAAAAAAAAAAATGATTTGGTAACTCATTCCAAAGAAGCCATATAAAAAAAACCTTCCCCAAAAGCTTTGAGATGTTATTTTCAGAGACTCTGATCTATAAAGCCACGTATGACTGAAAAGAAAAATCCACAAAAAGCAGCTTACGATGTAAAGAGAAAATTCTGATATTCTTAGTGAGACAATAAATAGAAGCCTCGAGAAGAAATTTCCCCCAGGACAGAGTCTCCCAGACTTGTTCTCAGATCAGCAATCTTTAATGGCTTCCTGGTTGAAACAAATCACCTGCCTCTCCTGGATCACTAAAAAAGCATCTTTACTTCCATTGCTCCTCTAAGACTTGCAGATTTGCTCCCTTAAGAGCAGGGGTCTTTCAGCATTCATTCCTGATGCAAGCTGTCTGACTACTGTCTCACAAACACTTCAGCTGTCTCCTCTCAGATCTTTCTGTACTTCCCCCCCTTCCTTAATACACCACGCTCAGTCCCTCTAGGAGGAAGAGTAGTTTTCCCCTCTCTGCCTAGGCTTGCCTTAGATTCTCTTCCCTGAAGAACCCAGGCCAAGGCACTCTGACTTCATGCCCAGTCACACACTTTGGATGGGAAACAGCATGCAGTGTACATAAAATAAAATAAAGCAAAACACAAACATCATCCTTCATATACTCCAACAGTTGAACGCTGCTGTTGCACAAGCCCTTAAGCCTTTAGCTGGTCAATCCTTCCCATATAAAAACTTACCTGCATTAAAAAAATCCTACATAAATTCACACATGCAAATAATCCACAGGATATTAAACTATTCATGGAAACACATCTTTTCTGGACTAGGATTCAGAGGGAGAAAGGGGAAAAAACCCTACACCAAACTATTCATCTTCAAATTATCAAGTTCTCATCATCAATTAAAATTTCCTTGGGCATCTGTCACTTCTCAAGCAGAATTATTAGAAGACTCATGTTGATGATACTCTGGCTATACTTAATTTAAAAAATAACACTTTAGTTAATCTTAATATTAAAAATATGGAATGTGTTATTTTTCAAGCAACTGAAACTCCTAAGGCAGGAGCGTCATCTTTGGCTTTTACCCAGAGTAACAGTAAGTTTCTTCTCTTCACCTATACCTTCATGAACAAGTTTGACACTCAGAGGCTGGAACTAACCATATTCAATATTAAAACAAACAGATGAATGTCCTAAGAGTAAAGCAGAGTTAACTCCTTAGAAAAAGAAAAGTGAAAAATTATGTAACTAGGGTCTCAGCTGGCATTGAGTAAGAAAACGGTAAAAACACGGAAAGATAAAAAGCAGGATTGGAGAAGGGAGGAAAAGGAGAGGGAAAAGGAATTTTAAGGACTGGAGCAAAGGGGATAAGAAAAGAGCAAGGTCTCTTACAAGTTCTAAAAACAAAATCAAGGAAATCTTTGCCATCCCAGTGGCAAATGTATTTCACATCATCCAGGACAGCCAGCCACAACCTAATTCAGGTTTTATTAATCCAGTTAGAACAACACTATTCACTGGAAAGAAAAGATCTTAAGTAGCAGAGAAGGTTGCTTACTGGAAGGTACAGACTCCCATCCTTGGAGGTTTTCAAGATCAGACCGGATAAATCTATTCCCAACATTAATTTCCCTATGATCCTATGATTTCTATATAGGGAAGAGCTACTAATGTGCTGCAGGTTTTGTTGTCCAACTCCTGCCCCCTTTTAGCAAAGGAAATTACAGCCACAACAAAACTTGATTAATAGACAACCACAGATATGGAAATCAAGCCTGTCAAAGTTAGGAAATGCCAGAATTAAGGCCACCTGTGTAATCTTAATTCATATTATATCAAACACTTGGAGCTCCCCTAATAAAGAGAAATACATTTTAGAAGGATGAGGCTCAGGACAGATCAGTATGTTTTCCATATCATCTGTCAGCAAAGAGAAAGAGCTTGCGGCCTTCTTTGCAGCCTCTGTAAAACTATTTGCTCAATCTGACATACATCATCTGCTTTAGCTCTCACATGCATCAAATATTTGCCTTCAGTAGCTATATAAGTGTTGGGGGTTTTTTAAAGATATTTTAATCAAAAAACCACAAGCACTTACAAGTACATGCTGCATGGAAAATGTCTTTCTTCCCATTGTTTCCTTTTAAAGATCTATTGCATATCAGTATTTGCTGTCAATGATTTTATTTTTAATATGGGGCAACTCAGGATGCTGGAAACATTTGCTAAGGGAAGCATTTTTTTTTTAACCTGGCCCAGACAAACTTCTGAAGGAAATCTGTATCACTGAAGCAAAGCAATTCCATTTTCTTCCTTTGCAGTAATACAAGTTTGGAGGAGTTTTTTGTGGTCAGGAAAAGAATCAGTGCAGATGCTGTATTTATCCTTACTCAACAAACAGAAAAACAGTATCAGCTCTAGTCTATGTCCAGTGGGAAAAATGTGTGGTCATATCTATTCTAGACCTACTAGTACGTTTGTTTGCACTTCAACTTTGCTGACTTAACACTCCAGTGACATCATGAATCAATTCTACAGTTTAGTACTAGACACCTTCTGCATACACACAAACTTTACTGATAGCCCTACAATTCCTCAACCAGTGAATGAGGAGTCAAAGGAACTTTTTGTCCTTCTCCATACAAAAAGGCATTATGTGCCTGAGAAGTTCCAGGAGGAATGCACCCGGTGAGAAGACTTCCAGTGTCACACATTTTATCTCTTCAGACCATATCAACATTGAAAAATACAGGATCTTGTCAAGCTAATACCAAGACAATGAATAAAAATATGTTAAACACCACTACTTATAAAGCCTAAAGTAAAAAGTCTATACGGATCCAAAAAGGGACTAAACAAGATCCAGCTTGCTCGTCCTTATGGTTTTATGCAGTTGATTCATTAATTCAGCACCTTAGATGTCAAAATTTTGCAAGTTCCAAAGTTAACCTGATTATTACTTGGTGATACTGGTTAACATATTCTATACCTGACTTCAGCTGAGAATTTATACTAACACATCCACTGCAAAAACAGTTTGGGGGTTTTAACAATGTAGTATTGCAACCTAAAAATAATGTTAGGAACTTAATATTTTATATGGAAACAACTGAAAAATCAATGTGAAAATTAAGACCTTAGATTATGTAATGTGCACCTTGTGACAGGAAAGGACATCAATTTCATTAAATCATGGACTGAATATTTAGAATTACCTAAGAACATCCACACAAAGCAGGAAGATGCTCATCTGCAGAAATGCAGAGTTGTATCAGGTATTTTAGAAGCCTCATCCTTCCGTTCTTCTGCAGATAAAAATATCCCACAAACACTCATAATTCTACAGTCCCCTAAGGAAGGAATTAGTAGTTTAAGAGCGCTCTACCCAGTGCCCACTACAAGATACCTACACACTGGGCCCTTCCCCTTTGACTTGAGACTGTTCTGAAATTCTGTAAAAAGTTATTACCATTAAACCTCATTGCTCAGCATAACAACTGACAAAAAATGCAAGCTCAATCAGGTTGAAGCAGTTAACATCTATGTGCTATTACCCATCTATCCACATAAATAAATAGTTCTTACATTTGATGATAATTAGATCAAGTAGATTCCCCTAAGACAATACAGGGTTGTTACAGTATTCTCCTACTCAGAACAGGGCAACACAATAACTTTCTATTGTGTCCCATGCTGGCCCTTTACAGATTAAGTCTGAACAGAAGATCAGTGACAAAAATTACAATGCCCAGAATATTCCTAAAGAGAAGAATGTTTTGTTGTTCAACAGACAGATGTATTTTTCTTTTCTAAATATGCTCAGTTATTGTCTCAACACAGTAGCTGAAGAATATGAAACTGCAGATTCTCTTCATATAATTCAAACTGTTGTACACATACTTGAGCACATGTTAAACTAGATAAAAACCAAACCCATTTTCATGAACTTCAAATTAAATAATGTTCTTTATGGAGATAAATAACCAGCCTATAAAAACCTAACTTGTAACACCAACCTAATAAAAGAGAGTAACGTGCTCTGGAAATTCTCATTCAAAGGAAGAAGAGGGCAATTGCTCTTACACGTAACCTCAGCATAGCTGTAAAAAGAGTTTGCAACAGCAGAAACCAAATAAAACAATAAGGCTTTTAGCCAAACTCTAAGCACCTATTTTTAATGAAAATGTCCTCTGGTAAAAGACAGTTTAACAGCAAGACAACAAACATTTGCTTCTGATGTTTACTGGCATTTGAGGTGAGAACTTCAGAATGGCATCCCGCTGAATTAACAGGTCACAGCCAGACTTCCTATGAGTGTGTTAATTAACACAAAACCAAAAAGATTTCTTAGCTATGTAAATCAATAGATCAGTCATTACAAATTTTTTTAAAGTCTCCATTTCCACACTTTCTAGATTGGGTGAAGTTATTAACAGATCTTCCTGTGTGCAATCACATAACCCTCTACAAATCCAGCACTGGGTAAACAGTGTTTTAAAAATAACACAGCAACAAGAAAATTCCATTTTCTCAGGGAAAAAAAAAGCCCTTTCACTTCCTAGGTTTTTCTTCCATACAATCTTTGTTAAATTTAACAAGCTTCTCATTCTTTTTGAGCTTGGTATAATTTAACTGTTATTGAAAAGTAATTTTAAAAACCGTGCTTATTTTTAGCTGGTGAAATTTATTACTTCCAAGTAATTTCAGCCTTTTCTTGCTCTGCAATACTTTCTCTTCACATAGGCCTTTTATTTCCATTCAACTTAAGCTTTGTTAAGATCTTTTCTACCTTGCTCTTCCCCTAACTTTTAAAACTGCATAGACAAAAAACCCACCAGAATTTATAACAACTGTGCACTACTACCAACAGAGGCACATAAACTAAGCTGCAGGGTAAGGCTGAAGCTGGTACACCAAACTAGATAATGAAATAGTCCTCCTGTAAGGGAAAGGTCTGCAGCTCTCAAGAAGTACACAAAATAAAAACAATTAAATGAGTATCAATTAAAACTTAAATTTGGCAGGAAGATTAACTCTTAATTATACAAGCATTTAAATTTTTAAAAACATTTATTTGTAAGCTTTTTACAAGAGCTCAGCTTTGACAGTACACATTTTGGGATGACAGATCATGTGCCTCTTCCTTGCTAAATTATTCTACTTCTGGGTTTTTTTGTTTTTTTTTTTTTAAATTGCTCTTGTAGAAATTAATTTTTCATTTCTATTTTATTTTGAAAAACTAAACTTCCCGTGCAGCTGCATTTATCTTACACTGTGGATAACACAAGCAGACCACACTGATAACACTGTTTGGTTTTCATGCCCCCTCCATGGACAGGATACGTCCAGAAAGTTGACAAAACTGGTGTATGTTACTGGATTACTTACCGGTGAGTAGAGCTCTATTTGATCACCTCCTTTACCTACCACCAGTGGCCTTTGGGGGTCTCCCACAAGCGCTGCACATGATTCTGGAGCCCTTGAAATTTCAAATTGCAGGTCGGTAAGCTCATGCATTGGCATATGTTTCAAGCATTGACTTGCCCCTTATTACATGAACATCAATACTGCGCAGAGACCCCTCCTCCCTCAGTTACATTTTAACACCGTTTGTTTCACAAGGAGGTACCTGAAGTTCTGTAAATAGGAAAAGTTTCAAAACAAGTCATTATCTTTCACCCTCCCCATCCTTACTTTCTTCACAGGTCTTGTCTCCTTAAGTACAGAAAGATTATCAGCCTGCTAGGAAAAACGTCGTATCTAAGAACATAGAGGAAAATGCCTAATTTATCACTGGTTTGCATTTGCACAGACTACAAAAAATAGACTTTTTTGCCAAATCTCTCTGATTTACATGTTATTTATATCAATATATGCAACTACATAAGGCAGTGCTGAGTCAGCCTAACAAAGGGTAATGGTTGACCCAAACGGCCACAGGTTCCAGATAAAGCCCAAGCATTCAATTTAATAAGCTATACTTTGATATTCATAGTGAACAGAAATACTGTGATTGACATTCTCAAATGGTAATAAAGTCTCTAAATGCAAACTAAGAGTGAAGGGAACAGAGGAAATCCTAATGGTTTTGTAGTACAAGTAATATGGGCCAGGTCAATGCTAGAGGCATGCACAGATGCACATGTTTACCTACCTGATATTTCAAATTTCACCAATTGCAGCTCCATAAATGCAGTGCGCTCAGGAAACATTAAAAAGTGGGAAACAGTGACAGAGATCCCAAGCTAAAGAAAATGTTTCAGTAAATAATTATCTGTTTGTGTTTACATTTGTCATATTTCCAGTTCAAAATGTGCATAACAGTTTTTCACAGCACAAACAAGATACAAAGTGACAGTTTGATTTTCAAATAGCAAGGCAGAAAGTCTTAATTGCACTGAGTTATCATTATATTATCTAAACATTAGAGTGGTCAAGGAGAAATAGCTTCCGATGCCACATTAGTCTCATTTTATATATGACATGAAATGTATTAGCAATGAGCTGTAAACTTAGGATGACAACAAGATTTTGAACAGGAACTAACCTTTTCATTTGATTGTCTTCTTTTCTTTAGTTGAATGAGATCTGTTTCCACCTTCTCAGCCAATTCCAGCTTCCTCTTGTTCCTCTTAAATGCTGCTAAACTAAACCCTATAGAAATAATTTAAAAGCATTTAACTAAGTAAAACTTATTTTGTTTAAACAAATATTTATAAGTTTACATTTTGGAGGTCGAACATCCAAATATTTTTATTGATGTAAAAAGTATCAATAAAAAAGCCAACAACAAGTTATTTCAGTTTCAGTACATGTTTATGCCTTTTCCTAAATGAAAAAAGTTCTAATCTTGTTCAGCAACAGTGATGGGTAGCGTATCTAGTAGAAACAAGTCACTGAACACAGATGGAAGCTATGTCAGTCTAAATATCTCTCTATTTGGCAAAGAAGCAGCACTGCACAGAGAACGGAGTAAGCAGCTTGTGTTCAAATCATTAGGTTTCACTGCTGACAAGTAAATAGATACCATGTGAGCTCATTCTGATAGCCATAAAATTAGGCTACTATTTTATTACCTTAATTGCATATCTGTATGTTTACCCATATATTTCAAGCCACACAATAGCCTAGCAATATTTATGTTCCATAATCCAAGACAGCCTAGACCACCTAGGTCTTGAAAAGACAAACGTGTATTTTCCACATTTAAGCCCCACATTCAGAAAGGAAGTGTTCTCTAAAGGAGAGTGAAAAAAAATTGTTATGCTTAAGAGACTATAATGACACACTCCCATTTTAGAATTTTTCAGTTCATGAACAAAATTGCAGACAGATATTGACAGATTTATTTTAAATTACTTTTGACTTAATATTATCCACAGATTGTTTTAATGTTCTCTTTGAAATGTAAAGAGAAGGGGGGGAAGTGTGTCTTTTGTCACTTGTTTAGTCATGCAACATCAAGCTATTAGGAGTGCAGAGGTATACACAACTAAGTCACTATAAGTTACTAATAGAAGTTAAAAAGCACAGATTTCCTATTTAATTTCTAAGCCTTAAAAGTTGTCATTTTAAATTAAATTCTGAATGCAGTTACATCGCTATTATTCAGAAGACTGGAACAGCTGCAAGAACTGTCTATGAATAAAATCAGTATTGCAGAGCCAACAGAGCACAAAGCTTGCATTTACAATTCTTAAAGCACACAGACAGTGAGCATTTTACTTTCTTGAAACTTCCCTGTGCAGGTGCCAAAATCACCTACCAAACTCTCCTTTAAACCCGTTTTTAAGTACATAAAACTGGACCTTAAACTACCACAGTTATTCAAGTCTATCACCTAAAAGTAATAAGCAAGCTGGCATTTCGCTCCAAAAAACTAACGAATACCAGTTTCTTAAAACTGTAAACATATATTAATCTGCCATCACCAAGAAAGGAACTCAGTTCCTACTGTAGAGATTTGATTAATGCAGTTACTCTGGACAACACATTTCCATGTTTGAAATGAAGTCCAAGAGGTAAAAACCAAACACTTGATAAGGGGAAGCTGGCAAAGAATCTTTTTAGTCTAGTATTAATTGGGCATGGGGAGGAATAAAGCAACACAGATTTATTGTTAAACTTGTTAAACAGAAGTGCCTCAAAATAAACCAAGCCAGCACATGGTTTTTAACAGAATTTTTAAGCCGGAGAACTTGTAAGTTGACATGACTTCAATGTATCTAGCAAAGCTAAGGGCAGAGTCACAATATGGGTCAGTAAGAATGGTGCCTGGCTTTGGTACTCATCAAAAGTAGGTATTACACAGGGATAAATATACCTAAGCCTGCCACTGCCTCCTGCCAATTCAGAGAAAAAGGCAGGCTTCGGGAAGGAAGACAAACGCAAGAGTGCAGGAGCCCATATATGAAGACCTGAAGTTTTCCTTGTACTCCAGAATCTAATGCTAGTTGTGTTCTGATACTTTCTGGAATATTTGCACATTCACCAGGTCAAATATACACACAAAGATCATGCCAAAACTAGAGAACACATGGGCTAGTTCCTGCCAGCTATACAGAGCACTACTATACAGCCTCTCAGCATCATCAGTCCAACTATACCTTGCTATAGCTTTATATACATATCCTACCATTTTTTCCACAATGTATGAAATTATCCAAGCTTAAGAGAGATGTTTCAGTTACTTAAGTCCTCAGTCTCTAGGTAAGCAATTAAGTTTTTCAGATTTTTACTTTGTACTTTAAGATTCTATTTGTCATTTCAAAACAAGAAAAACCCTGAAGATTTGCTTTGAAGGATCTAATTATTCACAGGAACTTCTTAACTATGTTATTAGTTCAAAGCAGTAGCAGTAAGCAAGGGCAGAAAGCAGGTCATTATTACTAAAGTAGTAGATGTTTTACTAGGCAATAAGAAACAATACACATAAGATGAGACTTGTCCATGCTTACAGAATGGACAACACTATTCTCCAAAGAAATAATGTTGCTTACAAACCCCCCTTTGTTTAGTTCCCAGGTGTCAGAAATATTCCAGTTTCTGGGTACTCCAACTGCCTTTCAGCTGCATGCTGGGATAAACAATTCTCATGCATATTACCCTCTAAAGCTTTTCTTACTTCACTGGTCTCCTAATTGGGAGAAGGGGTGCAGTGCACCAAGACTCTTTCACTGGATTATCAGACATCCAGAGTCCCAGGAGATGCTGTGGAATGCATTTTTTCCGTATCTTAGTCAAACAGATGAAGAAAGTTTTCTAGTAACACATCATCATGTACGTTGGAAGAGATGTCAGGAGGTTGTGTGGTCCAGCTTCCTAAAAAAGCAAGTCCTATTCAAAAGGACTGTATAGGAACTTGTCAAGTTTTTAATAACTTCAAGGATGGGGATTTCACAACTCCTCTGGGCCTCTGATCAACCTCATGTTAAAAAAAAAAATTAAAAATCATGTTTTTAAAAGAGTTAAATCCACACATATTCTAATTCTCGCGACTCCTCTGTGGCCCTATTCCTGTGCATCACATATCACCATAACTAAGTGATGCAACAGTCAAATGCACAAATACAAACCCATCTATGTTAAGGAGGCAAGCATTTTGCTCAGATAAAATACATAAACTTTCCCTGCTTCTTCATCACAGTATCTACAAAACTGATATTTGTCATATTAAAGTTCATATTTGATAGATATCTGTATCCATCAGTCACAGTTCTGTACTTCCAGAAGCATCTGAGCACCTTTGTTGGGAGACTGTTTTGGGGAAGTTCTTGGGGTGGAAGAGGGTCAGTTTTTATTATCGTGCCTCCATTCCCAGAGTTACTTACATGAATTCATGTATTAATTCAGTAACTCTTAAGTTTTATTCAGTTTAATAGAATCATAGAATGGTCTGGGTTGGAAGGGACCCCAAGGATCACAGAGTTCCAACCCCTCTGCTACAGGCAGGGCCACCAACCTCCAGGCCTGGATCTACACAAGGTTGCCCAGGGCCCCATCCAACCTGGCCTTGAACACCCCCAGGGATGGGGCAGCTTAGGATGAAATGTCATCCAGTTTAGGATGAAATGTCATCACTTTCAATATGTGAGTGAAAGGAAGTCTATTCAGACTCCTCCTAGAGTGGGAATTCTAGTGCTCAGGCTACGCTCAACTTAAGTATTGTCGTTAGGAATAAAATTCATTTGAAAGTGGGAGATTTTGTTTTAGCCAGGACTGATATTTGCCTTTCATTATTTAGGGAAAAAAATTATCATCAGTGATTACTAATTCCTTTTGGCAGGATGAAACAGCTAACTGCTTCAACATGACCAAAGAACTATGAAATAGAAGATCAGTTCTTAAAACAAAGCCTAGTATTTTCTCTTTTTGCCTCTGAAATAATCTATGCCCAACTTCAGATGATTAGTCAAAAATAAAGTGTCTTGAATTTGATTGTCCTTTTCCCCAGAATAAGGGAATAAAGACTAATAGCAAGTGAAAGGCTGGCTGCCCTCAGTTTATTCCTGCCTTTCTGATGTTCTATCTATGTAAAGCCACTACAAATGCCATTAAACTGGCTAGGACTCTGGTTGCTAGAAACTAGAAAACACAAGTGAGTTTCACACTAAACAAATGAAAGATGACATCTGATGTTTTCTGGAAAGATCCTGCAAGTTTGGTCCTTGTTAAATAATATATTATGGAGTTTTAAGTTTAATAGAGCATTTTATGAACTAAAAACATATCCAGGATTCAAATGTTAATGATGCATACATAACATGGAAAAATAAACTACTGAAAACGTATTTTGAAAATAAGCACTACACATAGAAGGAAAATGCCTAAACACAGTATAAGTTCAAAACTCACATCACATCTAAACCAAAAGCTCAACTTTGTGGTGTGGGTATGCTAAGAAAATTCATTTGTCCTATATGTCAGTATGAAAAACCACTCTCGCCTTCTCCAACAAAACAGCATATTCCAAGCTTGGGAAGAGGAAAAGGACACAACACTGTTGAAGACAGGCATGTTTTCCTAAAACAAATGCAATATAGCTACATCAGCCTGATGTTGCCTGGGCCAAGGAGAAAGGGATGCAAGAGAGGTAGAACTTACTGACTGGGGAGGGAGGAAGCTAGGAAAAGAGAGGTAAAAAAACCTGAGTAGATGGAATTTTAGTTTGAAAAATCCTTGGATCACAGCCTAGAGGTATTGTTGTTGGAATCTATGGAAAGGTATTTAATACAACATCCTTTAATTTTGCTCAAGAATTTAAAAGCTTAGATGAAAATCGAATATGTGCCTTCAGATAAAACTCCCTGCCAATCACTACTGTGTAACTACACAGTAACAGCATAAACACTCAACCTCATTTTTAAAACAATTGCATCTCAGAAGCTACAGAGTACAACCAGCTCTTCTGTTTTGCTTTCTCATCTGTGTACATACTGTCATAAAACTACTTCAAGAGCTTCTGGGAGAGTGGGGAATTAAAAGAAAAGAACAAAAAGAACCCCATAGCTTTACAAAATGATTGTCTGTTAGCATTCAAATGCCATGCTCAGGCCTCATCCTGATGAAAGACATCTAACTAGACTGAGAACAGAAGCGTATCAGAACTAGAACATTATTAAAGCTGAGGACTTCAGTCTCACATTCACAGTATTTATCACAGGTCCCTGCAATGCAGCATAGGGTGCCTTTTTAAGAATTAATCATTTTCAAGGACCTGAAGACATCTTCCCGGTCCTTCACATTCTCCCTTCAAACCCATAAGGTACCAACAGGAGCTACCCACACATACCCTGTATTTAAATGCTTTGCATTTTGGATCTGTGCTAGATGGTAGAAGCACTGGGTGGAATAGTGGGACACGGCAGAGTTGTGGAAGTTGAGACAAGCGATGGGATTGGTCCTGGCAAACGCTCAGTGGTTGAGCACAGAACAGGTGGAATTAGCTCTTGCTCAACACCTCTTGCCTGCCTGAGAGGTTGGTATCAGTGGACACGGTGTCAGAATGTGTGCTTGGCAATATGTTGTCTATAAATGCACAATCTCACAGGCACATCTTGCTCACAGTTAAGAATGGTAAAGATTTCCCCATTTTCAAAAGGTTCCAGTGTTGCTTTTTGAGGACGGACCACAAGATCTTCATTAGATAATTCATTAGCACAAGATCCTAATCTGCTACGTTATCACTGCTAAGCCATAAATACAGCTTTTATACCAGCTTTTTACATTGTTATCACCAATTTACAGAAAGAGATAGAAGATAAAGTAATTCTCAGCAAGCAGGTCAAAAGAATAAAGCATTGGTCTCCAAGTCAGTTCAGAGATGTCATGTGTGTGCCACTTGTTTGTCACAAAGCTTCCACATCATTTACTCATCTCTTGTACTAATCCTGCTGACATTCTGGCAGACTGCTCTTTCCCATACCTCATTTTACCATGACACTATGCACAAGTAAAAATTTAACCAATTTAACAGTTCTATCATATAATGATACAGTGACTCAGTAAATGAAAGGCAACTGTATTCCCCATTCTATATAGCTCTCCTTAGTCACCTTTCACAGGCTGTTAGAGATGATCCAGAGGTAAGAGGAAAAAATATTAGAGAGAAAATTAGAATAGTCTTATTCATAGAATCCTTGAAATGACTCAACTGTACATACAGAACAAAATTCAAGACTGAGGCACATTTTTTTCTTCTTTTAATGATGGTAAGATTCATACATATCTACTTGTTAATTCTGGGTCTGTATACTTGAAGTAAGCCTGTACCTGACTATTGGGTGTACACTAACATTTCTTGCCCAAAGTTAATGTAAAAAGCTTTTACTAAAGAGACCATATTTCCTTAAAATTCCCCTGCTTTTAGGAGCCACATCTATTTCCTTACAGATTTTTGGGCTAGGTAAAAAAAGTAATTAAGTGAACAACTAACTTTTCAAATAGAAGTTAACAAATATAAAATTTTAACACCACTAAATCACAAACCAAGATCAGGACACTGCTTAAACCTTCCTATTTACAGTGGTGAAACAGCAAGCTGGGAACACAAACTCCAATGTTTCTATTACAGTCGTAACAAATTATCCTGCAACCTATGGCTGTCCAGCAATCATTGTTTAAAAGCAAACTCTAAATTTAAAACACCAAGAAACATCAAACAAGGTTTTTAAATCTTTGGAGTACAGATTGAGCTCTGACCAATCATATAGCACCCCCTGGCAGACATTTCTTACAGTCAACTGAAAGACCCAGAATGGAGCTTTCTGCATTTTATCTTTCTATTCCATGCTAGGAGAATACAACTATTGGACAGAAGTGAATATACTAGCAAATTAGTTAACCCACAGGGATTAAAATGATCCAGTTAAGAATTCTGTTGAGCAGTTGCTAAAATAAATGGCACAAATGAAAACAAACAGATGAAAATAAATTTTATTTTAACAAAGCTATTTTAAATGACAAATTAACACCACTTATGCTTGTGGTGTACTGCTTGGGACCAAATACTACTAGTGCTACTTCCTATGTTGCCATACTTTGACAGAGATGGCATCACAAATGGGAAAAAACTCCACACTAGGCATCAAAAGGATATTAAAAAAATTACCCTCAGAGCACTACTATATAGATCTGTTCTTCATCAAAAGAGCTCAGGGTAAGCTGTTGCTGGACATACTATTTCTTACTACTTCCTGAAAGAAATCTCTTTTTTCCCCACAAGCAGCCTTTCCTGCTCTCTGGTAGATTTCATTCAAAGCATCTTCTGGGTACTTCAGCCCACCTTTCTTCCTGGCTAACTTCTAGCCATTCTATTGGCTGCATTTAGTTGTTCAGATTTTAGAACTACAACTGAACCTACAACGTTATGTTCCAATTCCAGGGAGGATTTACATCATGTCTGGCGTTTTTTCTTCTTTCTTTATTGCCAGTGAAACACATGCAGTTACCAGAGCTCATTTACTTTGCATATTATGGAACAGAGGTAGCAACTTTCACTGTGAAAAGACAAGCATCTTCTATTTGAGAGATACCTCTTAGCTTCCTAAAATCAGATAGACATTCAGATGAACCAAATTTCCTAATCAAGCCCCCAAAACCTTGGAGTTTCTCTTCAGCTCTCTTTCATTCTCATTGTAAAACAAAGAAACAAAACTAAGCCACTGACTGAACCTCACTGCATAGTTCCACAATATGGTAGATGTTTTCCTTAACGCAGTAATAGTGGAGGAGAGAACTGGGAGTGAGGTGAGGTTTGGAGAAGAGCCAGGCTAGGTAGGCAATACTGGTGGACAGGGAGACACATAGTGTCACTACGGTATGACAACCTGCACAACATGTTTCTAGAAAAGGCTCTCCCTCACTAAAGCAGCCAGGCAGCCATTAGATCAAAGGGAACATACTTGCATACACAAATTTTTTTCAAAAAAAATAGAAAACAAAGCAGGAGTAGATAAATACCTTGCTACAACTGGAATGCCAAACCAACCTATAGTAGCATCTACTATTCAACATGAGGTGATTTTACTGATGACACCAAGTTATTAGATAAGAGGACTTGACTGTAGGATTCTGAGTAGTGACCTGAAAATAAACCAGTGAGTTTTATTCAGCACATCAAAAAAAGGTCAAAGAGGCAGTTCTTCACACAACCCATGGTTGCAAAGGTTTCTGCAGATGCTAGAAATTAAAATGGGCTCAAGAGGAAACAGTCTTATGGCAGAAAATGCCCCTGGTTACCTAAATGTATGCAGGAACCAGTCATAACTCAGGAATGTATAGTCTGGGATAGCAAATGGGGTAGGAAAAGGGAAGTACATGTTTACTCTGGTTTTCTATTCTTACTTTAACATTATTTGTGGCTAGTCTTGGAGGTCAGTTATCAAGCTACATATATCCACTGCAACTGCTTTTGTTCTTAAGTAATATAACTTACTGAATTATTTATGGTTACTTCCACCTGGTTAGTCAGCGGTCCAAGCTAGCAGCAGGAGTAGTGACCTTCCTTCTCTTTCTCTCTGAAGATTTCACATTGTAAGCAATTGTAAGATGCTGTCTTCCATGACCTCATCTTTGCTAAAATCAACTGCTTTGCATCTACTATAGGTTGAACTGAAAGATTCAGATTAAAATGGTACCATTATTAGTGCTGGCACAAATATTGACAGTTAAAGATGTACCTAAAATTTATGTTGCCCATTTAAAGTATGCATTTTTTACCATTTATAAGAGGCTGCATGATACGGTAAATTAGCATTTCTAAACTGTAATTATACTCTTCCCACTTTGATCCCACTTTCAAAGCCTTTTCTCTAGCACAGGGTAACAAAGCTCTAGCATAACTTCAAGTGGGCTCTAGTATTGGCCAGGAATTAATAAATTCAGCTTTCTTGCAGACTGTAGGCAATACAGGCAGATCACATTTCAAGGTTGCTTTTTTTAAAAAAAAAATAATACAACACGTGCTCACTACCCTGGAAAGCCACCAGATTTCTACAAACAGCAGAAATCCCATTTCCTTCCACGCTTGGCAAACTGAAAAAGACAAAGCAGGTGAGCCTTGACATAACCTTGATGTAGTTCAACAAGTAACACGGTTCAAAACATCATTTCAGTTTGGTACTTAGATACTTTGATAGCTCTGAGAGAATTATGGGGTGTAACTACAAAGCTGATCATGCAACTTTCTTTGTAACTGATCACATGGAAAGTTTCATCCATGCAAAAACCAACCACACAATCCCACAGCCTTACAGCATGTGTAACATTACTCCTGACATCTCAGGTCCAGGAAAAAGGAGACAGAATAACACGACTTCAAGAATATATTTTCCACGTGCAGCACAGAGAAGCCAGAACATATGCACCTACTTCTCTCTGCTAATACTTATCGCAAGTACATGCTCAAGATTTGGATTAGGAGTTTTTGGAGAGTTGGGTTTGGGTTTCTGTAAATAAGTTACTCAACATATTTTCCCAACATTTGGCAATTATTTCAGTTCTTCACTTTATAGAGCTTTGCAATAATCATGTAATTTGATGTTCATTTACCCCCAATTCTCCATGCAAAGTCTTGCTTGCTTGTAGCAAGCATTACTCAAAAGCCTCCAAATTTTTTTTTGTTACATTATTTAATGCAATACCTTGCTTCTTTGTGAGATCTTTGGTGGTGCCTTGGAGACAACATTCTCTTTAATTATTTCTTAAGCACATCTAACTTACCCTCCCCTGGTAACTCTGGGGAAAAAAAAACTCTTTTAGCTTTCTTACATGTTACCTGTGAGACACTTTCCAATTTCTTTTCAGCTATAACAATTTATGTTGTCAGACATGGCTTTGCTGGTAAATTTACAGTCTCACTGAACGGAAGTCTACATGCTACAAGACTAGCTTTGCTATGGACTGGGATGGAAATCAGCCTAACATTTTCTGGAACTGAATTTTCAAGCTTTTGTTTGCTCTTTCTTGCTGTTATGCAGTTGCTTTTTTAAAGAAAAAAGATCAGATCTACCACCATTAATGATCATACTGCAAAATTTAGTGTACAAAAATCTTAGGAAAAATGACAACTTTTAAGATGCTCAAGCAATCTTTTCCCAGATGAATCTTAAAATGTATAATAATGCAGTCTTAATGTTAGCTAGCCTTGGTCTCAGGCCATCAATCCAGCCTGTCCAGATCCTTTTGAAGAGCCTCCCTATCCTCAAGCAGATTGACACATCCTCCCAGCTTTGTGTCATCTGCAAACTTACCATGGGAACATTGGATCCCTTCATCCTGGTCTCTGATAGAGACATTGGACAGGACTGGACCCAGGACTGAGCCCTGGGGAACACCACTTGTGACCAGCCTCCAGCTGGATCTAGCTCCATTTATCACCACCCTTTGGGTCCAGTCAGCCAGCCAGTTTTTAACCCAGCAGAGGGTGCATCTGTCTAGGCCAGTTGCAGCCAGTTTCTCAAGCACAATGCTGTGAAAAATGGTGTCAAAGGCTTTACTGAAGTCCAAGCAGACTACATTCAGAGCCTTTCCCTCATCCACTAAACAGGTCACCTTGTCATAGAAGGTGATCAGGTTAGTTTGGCAGGACCTGCCTTTTGTGAACCTATGTTCACTGGGCCTGATCACGCAGTCGTCATGCATGTGCTGTGTCACTTAAGATGACCTGTTTCATGATCTTCCCCAGCACTTCAACAAGGCCAAGTGGAGAGTCCTGAACCTGGGACATAACCCCATGCAGCAAGGCTTGAGGAAGAGTGGCTAGTAAGCTGCCTGTCAGAAA
Source organism: Porphyrio hochstetteri (assembly GCA_020800305.1). NCBI lineage: Eukaryota > Metazoa > Chordata > Aves > Gruiformes > Rallidae > Porphyrio > Porphyrio hochstetteri. Next base: position 8,776,051 of record CM036907.1, read on the forward strand.
AGGACCTGAGGGTGTTGGCTGACAGAATATGAGTCAGCAGTGTGCCCAGGTGGCCAAGAAGGCTAATGGCATCTTGGCATGTATCAGAAACAGCATGGCCAGCAGGTCCAGGGAAGTGACTGTGCCCCTGTACTCAGCACTGGTGAGGCCACACCACAAATACTGTGTTCAATTTTGGGCCCCTCACTACAAGACAGACATTGAGGTCCTAGAGCATGTCCAGAGAAGGGCAACCAGGCTGGGGAAGGGGCTGGAGGGCAAATCCTATGAGGAGCAGCTGAGGGAGCTGGGGATGTTTCGTCTGGAGAAGAGGCTGAGGGGAGACCTTATCACCACCTACAACTACCTGAAAGGGGGATGTAGAAAGGTAGGCGATGGTCTCTTCAGCCAGGTGACAGGAGATAGGACAAGAGGAAATGGCACGAAGCTGTGCCAGGGCAGGGGCAGATTAGATGTTAGGAAAAAATTTTCACTGAAAGATTTGTGGGGATGTGAAACAGGCTGCCCAGGGAGGGGGTTGAGTCACCATCCCTGGATGTGTTTAAAAAAGGGTTGATGAGGTGCTTAGGGATATGGCTTAGTAGAGAATGGGTATGGTTGGATTCAATGATCTCAAAGGTCTTTTCCAAACTAGTGATTCTGTGTTTCTGTGAAATAGTAGATTCCACCATCTACTCTTTTTTGAAAAGGAAACTGAAGCACAACACTATAATAGTCAACTACCTTCTTTCTGTAAATCCAGTTAGACATCGTCTCATTTATGCAAAGGTCAAGCAAAAGAATTAGAGAACATCTGTGAAGAATTCAGTTTTAAGTAGTTGACTTCACATTACACAGAATACCTGATTGAACCCCAGTCTCTGTCACCAATTATTTCAATATAGCCTTCAGTTACCCTAACCTGAAATCACTCTTTCAGCAAAACAGTCATGTAGTTTACACTCAAGTCTGAACAGTCAGAGTCTGCTTCAGAGCATCAGTTCATTCCTGCAGCAGGTCTGTCCTCTGCAATGGCTCAAGCACAGAATCACACATGTGTGTGCCTGTATGTATAAACCTGGGTGAAAGCAGAGGGTGTGGGGAGCAAAGGGGGGTCATCAACTTTAATAACCTTTTTTCCCCACATTGACACTGCAATAACAAAAGAAATTTCTGCCTTGCCTTTGAAATAGCATTAATTTCCCAATCCTGGTTGTTTTAATTGCTTTAATGAAAATTGTTTTGCCAAATAGAAGCAAGCTGAATGTACTGAGGAGACAAAAAGAAATCACTGATGTTTTGGAGCACATTTGCAAAAATATACTGGCTGTTTTTCCAATGCAAATTCATATAGTCTGGATTAGGTAAACCAAACCAAACAGCAGCCATCCTTATTTTTAAGCCATAGCATTTAGGTTTGCTCTGGCCAGGTACATTATAGCTAGTAAGATACCATTTGGCAATTAATGTTACAAACTAATCACTTCTGTCACAACAGAAACACAGTGGCACTAGAAACAATGGAAACTTCAGTGCATGCAAAAAGAATCAGTCAAGAAATCTTCCTTCTGGAGTATCTCCTACACATAGGAAGCAATGACTTTCTTTTAAAAAAAAGCAAACAAAAAAACCCCATCACCCCACACCAAAAAAAAAACCCAACCCCCAAATCCTCAAAACTCTGTGGTTTTATTCTTTCTAGAGTCAGAGAAATAAAGGTGTTCTGCTTAACTGAGTTCAAAAATTCTGCAAATGCTGTTTTGGACAGCAGATGGGTAGGGCAAAAGTTTCAGTAATGGGGAACTAGAAAACAAAACCTGTGGTTCAAAATTAAATGTATCATGAGTATATATGAAAATTGGCATGATCAAGTAAAATGCTGCCACTGTTTCAGAGGTTACATTTAAGCACTGAGTATTAGCAACTTGGAACAGCAATTTCTGTATATTTATCTACATTTAGAACTAGACCACATAAAAACCTTTCTAGGAGCCTTGGGTTTCAATCTTTGGTTTAGGGACTATTCATGTGCTTTACGGAATAATACTGTTTACCATAAAATAAAGAAACATCCTGCAATCTTCTGTGTTCTCTTTCTTTGGGTAACAATCTGGGGTTTTTTCTGCATAACTTCAACAGGAAGAATAGGGCACACTCTTGCCTACAGCAAACTACAGACTAGTAGCAAAGGCACTTTCCAAAAGGGAGGGGGACTGAAGAAGAGAAGGAAGGGGAAACACACCTTCCTTTCCATATGTAAGTGAACTAATTTTTAGACTATTTTACAGCTGGTTTATCAATCCAATATAATCACGCCTATTATTTTTAGGCCTGACTACTGCTAATACACAGTAGAATCCAGGCCCATTTTCTGGGTCAGGTTATTCCATTGTATTATGCGAAGGAAACCTCCCCCAAAAACAAAGGCAAATGAATGTGACAGCCTGTTTAGACCAGAGCAGCTCTGGTCAAAGACAGAGATGGGTGTAACAGTAGAATCTGAGAATCAAATTGGCACCTGCTCAATTTAGATACATGACTAGCTGGTGCTTTTAGGATTCAAGGTGGATCACAACTAGAGACTTACAGGACTGAGCTGTTAAAGAGCCTATGTTTTAGTTTAAAAAAAAAAAAACCCAAACAAACAAAAACCCACAAAAAAAGTCCTTCATTGGATTAAATCCCAGAACCACAAATTCACTCAAATTAGATGTTGCTAAAATGCAGCTGAAGTAATACTTGATTTTTTTTTTTTCTATTTAGACACATAATAAAAAAATAAGTAAACTTAAACCATCCTTAAACACCATAATACCATAAGCTAGTTGAATGTTAAGAACAGCAAAGTGATGTACACCTCAAAAGCTGAGGCACCATTTAAAATTACTCTGTCCTGTTCTTCCTACTGACGCCACCAGTTTACTCACTTGTAGCCATGATACCTGGAGGACATGCTGGTATCCCGTGATCAACTGCCCATCTGTAAGCTCCTTCACCAACTAAAAAGCTAGGAGACACAGAAGAGGGAGTTTAAACAAAACCATATAACAAATCCCCCTTTTCTTGCAATTATTTTCTCTATTTGGTTTGCTCATTTTAAAATTGTAAGCTGTCTACATTTCACAGCAATGTCAGCTATAATTACAGTTGGCAACCTCATGTAGTTTCACTAAAGACTATGCAGCTCTGACATTAAGTCTAGTACTGGATAAAAACATGTGTTATTAAATTTGAAAGCACCAGCTTTTCATTGCAGCTAAACCAGGACAAAGCTGTCTAAAGTCTTGCTCTCTCTAACAACTTAGTAAGATTCTGAAGGCCAACACATGGGATGAATGAGGTGAGAATGGTAAGGGATTTCCAGTGAAGGCAACCAATGCCACAGGAATATCAAGAAGTCCTTTGTGAACTACAACACAAGCTAAAAATAAGGCTTATTTAGAAGGATATAAAGTCTGTCTCATGGAGTTTTATCAAGCATTTGCAAATGAGTCAAGTATACTGAATTTTTAATATGTTTAAGAAAAACACCCAACGGTTTGAGAAGTTGATTCTTAGTACTGTATTTTCTAGTGTAGAGACAGTATGCACTAGTATGACAATGAACAACAGCAAAAATATTATACATGGATATGTAAATTTTAAGGGGGAAGAAGACTCAGTTATCTATACAGTTTCCCCTTAAATAAATCTGATTCCCTAAAAAGGGGAATGCAGCAGCTGGAAATCACACAATTTCAGAAGGCTGCTGCACAACAGTAACACAGTAAACTACTCCCAATTGTAACTTCATATCCCCCTTTGGAAATAAGAATAACACAACTGCCTAATAGACATGAGAAGTAAAGACTGAGGATTTGTGGCTGCTTCAACATCTTTAGAGAAATACCAGAACTATAAATATGAGGCTAAAGAAGTTCTTTCAGCTACAAAGTTGTCCCAGAGGTCACACAGTACTACAGTTTCTGAGAATGGTATTGATATAGCAAATATGTTGACATTAATGCTGTGGGAAGTTCTCTTGACAGTGCTATATCTGACACCTGCATCTGTCAGTATACAGCATTTTGAGGCCATATGTTCTATCTTCTCTGTGACTTAACCAATAGAAGAGGTGTGGTGTGTCCAGTCTTTCCTTACAAAAGTCTCTAAAAAAGCTCACTATAGATAAGAATCTGAATCATTAAATACAAATTTCTTGCCATCATTAGTGCAGCTACTGTAGAATAAATTACTGGGTATTGGGAAAACTCAAGTGTCTCCTATTAGGTAAGCTGGTGCTTGAGAAACAACCTATCACTTTCATTAACATTAGTGAGAAATACAAACTGTAGCCAAACCAAATTAAGTCGTATTCTCCATTAACCAAAAGACGATGGGTTTGGTCTTTGAAAGAGACTTTTTCTACCAACAATACAGTCTCAAGAAGTGAAGAAGCACTTCCTGTTCAATAAAACCATTACACACAGCAAGGAAGGGTAGGTGGAGAGCATAACAAGCTCAGATATTAGGAGGTTTATATATGGTAACTTGAACAGCACAGATCAGTCAGAAGCATTGCAGTTTATAAGCAATCTCACAACTGCTTTTTTAATACTTTAAACCACAGCAACAGTCACTATTATTTATGAAGGGTGCAAAAAAAAGCACCCATGAATGTCTCAAAGCTTCAGTAACACACTTTTTGCTTTGCCCACACTTGTGTACTCAATTCCTAGATTCCTCTCCCTCCTGTAACATGAGCTCAAAGTGTTTTCCAGTTCTGGTCCCAAAGAATAGTCAAAGTGAACATCTAAAATCCAGCTGAGGCCCCATAACACCACAGAAAACATCCACTTTTTAAAAACTTTTCCATTTAGCTACCTTGAAAGGACAGTGTAACCGCAGAGAAATAGAAATAAAAGAGCTTGCAAAAAATAAATAATAATCAGGATCGCAGTGCTTTGTTGTCTATACTACCTATGTCCATATATCCTATACATTGATACAGTTTTAGTTGGTAAGAGTGTCCTACAGGACATGCAGCATGACCTCAGCTCTGCAGGTAGTTGAGTCTGTATCATTTAAACACAATAAAATCTTTACACCAGCACAAAAAGCAAGTTTTGTGATCTGGTTCAGCACACAGCCACGCACACAACTGCACCAGCACTGCTGATAGGGCGGTGAGAAGGTGGGAACCAGCAGTCTGGCACTGTGGAACTGCTTTATTTGCCATGGGAATCATCTATGGAACCACACAGAAAAGCTGCAGCAGGCAAGAATGACCAGGGCAATCATTTAAGATGACATAAAAGCAAAAGTACCTCTATAAACCTACCACCAAGCTTGATCTACTGGAGGAGAGGGAAAAAAGGGAATAAAGCCAGTGGGTTATAGAAAACAGTCAAAACCCCACCAAGTTTCTAAAGCCTTTAGGCCAATTCAAAATACAGTTTTCCAGAGGGAGGACAGCACCCAAAACAAAGGATGAATGAGACTCTGCTCTGCTACTGGTGAAAGTTGGTTCTGCACAAGGTAACACCATGTTGCTCCCAAATGTATCAAGCAAAGAATACTCTGTTACAGGCTGAGAGCACACAGATGATAAAAACATCCCCCCAGCAAGGAGCCAACCTTTGCGGGAACTTTCTGTTACCAGGCAAACTAGAACATACTAATAGGAAATGCAAAAGATCTCTACAAGTGGTCCTTTTAGGCAATTTCTCCAAGAAAATGGTTGTCTTGGCACTATTTGCTCCAAACAGGGCGATTTAATAGGGGTTGTATGGAGACAGGCTGAACAGAAATGTCAGAAGTTTGTCAAAGATGGTCAAAGGTGATCCTGAACTTAAACTTGCTTTGTAATGCTTTAAAACGCAGCAGTCCTCCGAAATCACTGTTACAAAGAAATTGTTCTGAAGAAATAGAGAACACTGATAAAGGGTCTTCACTACTGGCACTTTTTTCACACTGCACTGCAAGTTTCACAAGGTACATAACCTGCCTGGAGCACTGTAAACCTCAGACAAAGAAAACCTACCAACAGATGCTTTCCCATATGGGAATTACTATTAATGCTGCAAACTCACACAGACAAGAACTTATCAGCAGTACTAAGAAGTTCTGAGAAAGGAAACATGAAGGTGTATTGGTATATGTATCTACAGTTAATAGTAAACAGCTGTAAATAAGCCTTTGTCTTTAGGAAGATCAAGGTTTCAACCTAAGAAATAGAAAAACTTCAAACATTACTACAAAACATCTAATACATTAATCTGTGGCTAAAGACCACTTCCAAAGATCCATCCAATATGTAACTGTGCAATTATAATAGTGCTTTCTTTTGGAAAGTTATACAATGAGCAGGACTATCTTATATAATATTATGTAATGTTTACAAGTTCTGTATTTTCTGTTCTTGCATACAGGCAGAGAAAACCCTAATGATATTGAGTTAAATAAAATATGACAGAAAGATATAAGGACCATAGAAGTTTCCACTAATGCACCCATGTATGCAGGGAATTTCTACTTTAAACTTCATGAATTTTAATTTAGGTAGTGGAATTCTGTGTTTGAAACAAGACAAGAAGATACTGAGTCAGAATGACACACTCTACAGAGCAGTTTACAGTAAATTAGTTACATCACTTAGGATACTTGATGACTCCCCTTCCCAATAAGGCATCTCAAAATAAATTTATCACTCATTAGAATTTCTTCTACTGAAAATTAGAAATGGTCCACCTTGAACTGGTTTTGAACTGTCACTTCAAAACCAGGTGTTGAACATAGGTAAATAGACAAAACTAAAATCCTCCATATGTTCTTTTACAGACCAGAATCTCTGTAATGCCAGTTTTACTAATCCCACAGTCCCTGAATTTTTCTGGTGTGGTTGTGTGCCAAGCATTCTGCCAGAATACATTAAGCTAGTTAGCTCATGCTGTAGAAACAGTCTCTACCAGACAGGTTTTTAGGTTAAGCAGTGTCAGAAAGGTTCTCCCATAATCTTCCCATGAGAAACAAGATGGAACTTCGTTATCTTTAGAAAGAAAAATCAGTTACTAGAATCCTGACACTTGCTAGGAATGCCAAAAATACAAACACTGTCTTGTTATTTGACTATATATATTCCCATCTTATGCAGGAATATGTTTCAGTCCCAAAACAACATGTCATGCCAACTCCTGGGAGAAAGGCAAGGCATGAAACTGTCAACAGTCATCACCTATAACTAATATGAGGTCTACCATTCTGAACTTGGGATACCCTATATGTACAGGAGCATCTAGCAAAGCAACTCTAAAGCGCAAACCATCATATCCCACTGGTATAGACAGTTCCCAGGGTAACTAATCTGCTGTAATAAAATACACATTCAAAATCCAGAACTGAGAAAAGGAAATTAAAACATACATTGGGAAACTCAGGTCCACAGTGTTTGTACAATAAACTATGTGTTGGTTCCAAAGACAGTTCAACTCTTGCCTTGAGAGTATGAGCTCTCTTGTCTTTAAAAGCATCTGTTAGCCAAGACCTTGCACAGTGTTTGAAAGATTTAGTCTTGTCCTTTGAGGGCAAGAGGATATAGTTTCTTCTCTATTCAGTTATTTTTAAAATAATAGCAACATAAACTAGGTCATGAAGTTACTGCAGACATGCTAAAATGCCCAAGTGCTTCCTTGTAGTTGAAGAAAACACTGCAGTGATACAGCCAAAAGTAAATCTCAGGTGCTTGGTCCTGGAGCTGACTTCGGTACTAGTTCTGGAACACCAATAACATACACCTCATTTGATACTCTCTTCACTGTAACTCAACTAAGCCCTAGCTTGCTTTTGACAAAAAAAACAACCCAAACAAGCAATAAAGTTCTCGCTACAGTTACATTTTTACAAGAGTTTTAAACACAAAATCTGCTTGTGGATGGTTTGACCTCAGGGTGGCTTTTTTTGACCTATGACCTTTCTTTGCAGCGTGACACCACACTGAAACAGTGTTTTTCCTCACTGTTTAAATTGGAACATTATATCATCCAGATACAGACTATTTGGATACGATTATCTGGAATATAAAAAACTATTTGGAATAAGAATAACATAGTAAGGAAAGTAAAATTTGGGAATCTAAATATACCTATTTTAAACTACATAAGAACTAATTTAATATACCTGCAAATACTGCAGTCCATTAGCAAGCAAATTTCTGCATCAGGTATGTTAACTGAGGATACCAGTCAATTAATATGAATGGATCATTCAAGCTCTCTACTTGGCAGTTTAAACTGCTAATGAAAATAAGATAGCTTTAAGGGCAACCAATTCTGACAGAGTTCTTGGATTATTTCCAAAATGATGAAATAATATTTAAAGTTTCTATTAATTTGTTATCTCTTCCATCTTAGTATTATACCTATCTCAATAAATGACTGCATATTTCTATTGTTGCTGTAAACACCATCAAATTATCTTTAAAATAGCTTCCCATTTGGCTAAGATAAGGGGAAGTCACTAAACACTGCACATTTCCACACCATAGCTACAAAATAAAGCCACAAGGACAGGCAGTAGATTCTTATATATCCTTGTAGCATGATTCTTATATATCCTTGTTGAAAACTAGGCTGCTTTTTTTAAAAGGTAGACAGAGGCAAAGGCAGTAGAGTTTCACTTTAATCTTAATGTATTTAGTGATTTTTTTTCAAAACATTAAAGAAACATAATCACACAGACCAAAATTATCACAAAATGATATTACCATCTATTCACAATACTTCATTCTATCCACAGCTTCATCAAGTGCACAAGATGTTTCAAGATCAGAGAACAAAGCTTATGTTCTTTTTAAAGGTACAGTATTGCTGGTACGTAAACCAGCACCAGCCTTCTTGGGATGAGATACAACCTTGAAATTTTGCATGCAGTAGAGACAAAAGACCAAAGTAAAGTCAAGCAGAACAAAGCAATTACCAAGGTGGAATTCTGCCAGCAGAGAGTTTTCCCTTCTGCCCTTCACACAACAATCTATTTGCAACTGAAACTGGATTCTTGATTCCTGAAAAGAAAGATTAGCAAAAAATGGGAACAAAACATTAAAATATTTTTCCACATAGCATTGTAGTGCTCATTTTGGCAATGGAAGGAAGTCAGCTTCCTTCACCTCCCAAGCCTTTGCCAATTCATTAAGACACCTTGTGGTGTTACATTCCAGTTCAGTAACAACTTCATCAGGTTTTTCCTTCACATGTTCTATCAATGGTGACAAGACTTCTAATCAACACCTCCTTCCCTTCATTTTTATTTTTCTTTAAATTAAAAAGAATCATATTGAAATATTAGGAGTGACCTCCTACCACAGAAATCTCAGATTAAATACGTGGTATTATTCAGGCCAAAGATGTTTTATGAGCATTAATTTTTCAAGATGGAAAGAGCTTTCTGTTGGCTCTATCTGGCCAGAACAGGGATTATAGGATTCAGACTTTCTCCCACTCCATTTCCTCCTTGCCCATGGTTGGAAGGATACGTTTTGTAACAAGCATGCCTTGAAACACTTAATTTTATTATTTATTTTAGAATTATATCTACATGAGGAAGTTATTACCACAGTTTAGAACTACTCAGGAATAAAGAACAAAGCCTGAAATGTTGTCAGGAAAGCTATTCAGCAGTAACAGTAAAGGCTCTTCAATCTACTTACGACAAAACCTGAACAAAGTCTAATTAGGACTGTATACCTGTATTTGCTTTGTTCTGAAAGCTAAAACTCAAAGAAGAGAAGCACATTAGTTTTCATATTAATTAAGTCCCATATGCAGATGTATCTAACCATGTAACAGTATCAGACAAAATGTAATTTATCAGGTGAGACAAATGGTAATTAAAAAAAAACCCAAACAACTGGGGTTCACAGAAATTTTATGTCCAAAGCAAACAGCTTGACAATGAGCAACTGCTCCCATTTTCAAGAATACATGAGAGGCTTCAGTTTGGAGGCTAGCGCCCCATGTAGCCTTCTGACACTCTGAAGGAAACTTTGGTTCCCTAGGGTCCTAATTTGACCAATTTAAGAGACCAAAATATCAATTGGCCTGATGGTTGATATACCAATAAGTTCTTTGAGGAGACAGAGAACAAAAGACCCAAATATAAAGCTTACACTTTCTTAATAGCTACATTTTATTGTAAAATTATTGCTCTACAAATTCACATGAGCAAACTCATTCCCACTGTGAATGCATAGCAGCATATGATTGTCCTCCAGCAAAGGATTACCAGTTAGATAGCAAGACAAGGTGTTACACAAAGCAAAGCAACACAAAACAGTGTTTCAGGGAACAGGAACTCATCCCTCCTTTTTTAAAAGGGGGCAGGATTTATTTAAATGGAGAAGTATTTATAACAACACTTCCCTCCAAAAATGTCAACAAAAAGTCACAGTATTGAGCTCTGCACTTAAATCAGTAGTTAGCTTTATAATACGTAGTTAACATACCACTCAGTGCTCCAACTGCTCCAAAATTTAATGACTTTCCATCCATTATACTGGCATCGCATTCTATCTCACCCAGAAGGTTTAGGTTAGACCCCAATCCTGCATTTGTGAAAGGAGAATCCTAAAAATAAGAACAAAACACTCTAAGGCCACATCCACAACAGATGACATGAAAACCTATGTACAACCGAATTCATGAAACTCATCTTGGTACAGTGGGCTTTCTTGTTCCAGTAGTTTAATCTTTCAGAATAAAAACAAGAGAAGTTTGAACTGGGCATCTCATGGATACCTTATGCCCTCCATAGGGTGTGAGATATCTCAAGTGTAATAATGCACTAATATAAAAACCAATCACTGAAAAATTTAAGATAACCATTTACATTGAAGCAAAAACCTTACACCATGAGTGAGAAATCTCTCCCTACCCCAAAATACACACTTCCTTCAGTCCCTAACGATCAAGTAACATTATGTAACATCTAATAATCTCCGCACAGACCACTGTATCTTTGAAACTCTTAAGTATGACCCAACACCACAACAGAACTGTACCTTCCCTTAGCAGTCTAAGCCTATGATTGCAGCTTTGCATGCAGAAATAAAGAATCTGTATCAGAAACAATAGACTCTGTAAAACTTCTATTTGATCATTAGCATAAGGCCAGTCATTGCTGCAGTCTGGAAGTTTACGGAATAAAACCCAATACATATTTCATAGAAAGTATGGAACATAATTTAATCAACTAATAAAGACCTAACTCCTCTTTTATTAGCACTTTCTGTAGCTTCGGGCAAACTCAAGGTTCTCAAACAAGAAGTTTTGCATGCCAGAATTAAAACCACCCATTTCCTGCCCCCCCTCCCCATTTCATCAGTGCATCCTCATGATTTTAAAACCACAGCATTTCAAAGTAGCATTGTTCGGAAGTCTCACTTCCAGCTCATTATAATCCCATCTTTCTACATGGAAGCACAAAAAGTACAGGATAAAGGAAGATGACAGCCCAGAGCAGCCAAACAGTAAACTTTCAGAGAGATACTGCATGCCTTCAGAGTTTCACATCTGTTTTTATTAAGCAGCATAACAACCTGATGGGACAAAGAAAAATGGTTGTCTAGACCACACGTGAACACGTCAATGGAATTAGCTGGTCATGCTTTTGCAATACATGGAATAAAAGCTGAATCAGGAATATCTCTACTGGAAACAGCTCAAAGTTCTGTCTTAAATGTTAAGCAAACTGGTTCTTTTTTGTACATATTAATTCGTAATCAATGCAAGGAAAGAAAAGAAAAAGAAAACACAAAATAAATCAGTTAGCTTTTGGTAACTTTCAAATGAGCAAGTAGTGAGTAAATTCAAAACCTGTTTTGAAAGATGTTGATTCTAATTTACAGAGATATTTAAAGTGTTTTTAGCAGTTGAGTCACCAAAACATTATCTTTGTGGAGAACCATGAATGCATAATACATAATCATAAAACAGATGGTAATCCCTGTGTTCATTTTATACTACTTAGCTTATTTTCTGCTTTTTCCTTTTGCATCCAAGAAGCAGCACAAGATTTTATCCCATCTTATCTCACCCTATTTTATCCCACACTACAACCTGTCTTCAAATTCAGTGTGTATATTCATTGTGCTTTTTTCATTTTGACAGTTATGCCTCACAGCAAATAAATAAATTTTAAAAGATGTTAAGATAATGAAACTTCTGCAGCTTAGTGCACAAAGAATAACTTCTTAGAAGGGGGAGAGGGACAGAATATGATTTTAGAAAGGCTACTGAAATGATGGGCTTGAAGAGGTGGAAGAGCACAGAGCAGCCGCTGCCTTAACTGACTTCACTGCTCCCCAGGCTCTACAAGTAGGAAGAAAATTAAGTCGGTGAAGTTTAGAACTAAAAGAGTAGATAAGTAATGGAAGGCAAACAGTGAAAGGTACTTGGAGGACAAAGTAAAAACAGGAATACATTAGGGTGAACAATGCTTACTCCTTGTGCTATCCAAGTTCCTTGCCCATAAGTAATCACAGTGAATAGACCTGCAAGCCTGGAGACAGCTTTCTGTGTTCTACTCAAAATACATTCGCTCTGTGCCTTATACTCAAAAGCATTAGCAAAGAGGAAGAGTTTTGTGCTCTACAGATCTGCTGCTGCCACAAAGCAAAGGCAGCTGTTAAAACCAGATGCCATGGCCAAATCTTAGTCCTACTAAGTCCAGAATCCTCCTGCAGACAAGACACAAAGCTGCCTACCACCTGGTAAATATATTCCACAGGGTAGGGAAAAAAATGCAGGATACAGAGTGGCACTAGTTCACTTTATTTCTGAAAACCTGCATATGCTTGATGCTTTGGCATAGCACCTTCACTGGCACAACATTAAGGATACAGCAAGAGACAACTTATTCAGAGGACCTCAAGACAAAAGGAATGCCACCAGTTTGTCCCTACAGAGTATTTATCAGAATACTACAGAATATGGGATAAGTAACAACTCCACGCCAACAAAACTGTAGATGTCTTCTTGGTGGCATAACTCTTCCATTTCTGGACTCGCAAGGAATCTCACCAGTACGATCAGTCACAACATGAGTAACTTCTTCAGTAAGAAGAAATAAAGAATAAATTCCAAGCACCTGTTCAAAATGTTTGTGGAGCTTTACTTAGCTCTACAATTGGACTGCCCTCAATTAAGAAGATGGTCTCAGAATTACCATGAGTCCAGAGAAGGGCAACCAGGCTGGGGAAGGAGCTGGAGGGCAAATCCTATGAGGAGCGGCTGAGGGAGCTGGGGATGTTCAGCCTGGAGAAGACGAGGCTGAGTGGAGACCTTATCACCACCTACAACTACCTGAAGGGAGGTTCTAGAGAGGTAGGCGATGGTCTCTTCAGCCAGGTGACAGGTGACAGGACAAGGGGAAATGGCACTAAGCTGTGCCAGGGCAGGTTTAGATTGGACATTAGAAAAAAATTTTTTACTGAAAGAGTTGTCAGGGCCTGGAACAGGCTGCCCAGGGAGGGGGTTGAGTCACCTTCCCTGGATGTGTTCAAAAAAAGGGTAGATGAGGTACTTCAGGATATGGTTCAGTTTAGGATGAGAATGGTTGGACTTGATGATCTTCAAAGGTCTTTTCCAACCTTGTGATTCTGTGAAGACCGTCTACTCTAACTTCACAGATCTGACAGGTGATCTGATAACCACTTTAGAGAGTGCAGGAACTGGGTGTGAATGCATGGAAATTCTAACACCTATGTGAGTATCTCCAAGACCGGATATAAAGCCTTTGAGATGAGGCAGGGAAAAGCTTTCTGAAAAATGGAAACAGAAATTCCCACCCACTTTATGAATAGGCAAGGACATGAAATACATCAAATAAATACACCTCTTTTTGATAAGATGAATCTCTGCAAAGTCTGACCAAAAGATTTCAAGACTCCAATAAACGGAAGAATACAACTTATGAAAATTAAGGTGTATTTTGAAATGAAAATTCGAAACCTTAAAGGAATGCAGAAGCGTTATTAAAACAGAAGAGTGCTGAGCTAACTCAGCAGTCTCTTCATACACTCAGACAGAAGAATGCAATACTGCAAAAAAATTTCTGCCTACCACAGGGTGAAATAGTCAAAGTCTGTATCGAAGAAAAGGGAGGAAGGGAAAGAAGGGAGAGTAACATTTATAATAGAGAAAATAATCTTCAGGAAAATACTTCTGGTTAAAAAAAACAAGCAAAGATCAGCCTAAGGAGACTGAAACAAAGACAGGAAAGTAAGCCAAGGATGAGCTTTACATGTTAACAGCAAGCCCTACTACTATAGAAAAGTAAAAAAGCACAAGATAAAAGACAAACAAATGGCTATTCAAAGCATTTTAACAAAACACAAGATTTCAATTATGTGAAAATACTAGACACTACCTGGCAATTACTCCACCACTGAAGTATCTCTAACTTACAACATAAACCTGTAGCAAAGGAGATAATACAAAGCTTTAAAACATGAAACAAGAGTTTCATTTTCCCAAGTTAGCCCATCTTGTAAAAATTTTCAAGCTACCAAGGCTGTTATTTTTTATTTTTAGAATTCTTTTTACTTCCAGATGTATTTACAAATGTTCTGACAGCAAACACAGGCATGCTGAAGCTTCTAGCTGTGGTCAAAGTTGGAATACTTGAAGAAGTTACTCAACACTGTAACACTAATAATCCTGAATTACATCTAGGCAAGCAGTTCAAATGCTATTTTCAACATGCATTAAAGAACATTCCATCCATCTTCGATACAGTTTTGGCCATGGTTTACTTGCAACTTCTTTTAAAAGAAGGGATTGAAAGTCTACAGGCATTTCTTTTTACACTGTAATATTTTTTTTTCTGAGGGAATTTAGTGACAAAAAGTAGTAGTCTACAAGGATGAATCATGTCCCTTTCAATTGAACCAGCTAAAATGTTTTTAAAGAACATTTTTGTCAAAGATTACTCTTAGCCATCCTGCTGCAAAACATCACTACATTGCTTTTGACTAGAATTAACAACTTCCAGTTCATTACCCATTAAAAGTTCATCTATAGTGACTGCCTCAATACAACAAGTCTGCTGGCCTCGTGCTTTCTTCTTTAACGAGAAGTCACTGGGACTAAAATCACCTACTCAAAAGAAAAATTTTAATTACTATAAAATTAATAAACAAAACTGAAGAAAAAATAATTCAACAAGAAGTGAATTCTTTCACTGTAAAATTTTGCTGACAGCCACACAAACCCACCACTTGAATGTACCAACAAATATCCTTTGCACTGATCCGCAAAACCAAAAAAATGCAAAGTAAACTGAGCAATTTCAGTAGCTAGGAGAGTGAAGTTCAAAATGTAACATCAACTTCCACATCTATGATACTAATTTCCAATGTAAATGATGCTCATAAAGAACACTACTGAAATGAGATTCAAGAAATGAGTTATCTACACTACTACACCAAACTTAGACTAAACTTAGACAAAGTTTTAAATCTCTAGTGCTTTACAACAAGCTTATGTTCTCATCTCCAGTTCCTGAAGAGAAGATTCTCTGAAGTGCTCTACAGTCAAAGACAAGCTTGGGATTGCACATTGTTCTCACACCCAGGCAAACGCAATCAACATGGTTTTGTTGAAAACTGCAGATTTCAAGGGGAGGGGGGATGCATGTGTGGAGGGGGACCTCTTCATCCTCCCCCCCAAAAAGCTGTTCAAAAGCCTTTGTGTTTCAAAAGAAAGTCAGACTGCATATGGTGGCTGATAGCAAGGGTGCAGAAAGAAACAGTACTGCAATAGTGTCTTTGTAGAAGCACACAGTGTACATGATGAGTCTTACAAAGCACCTTGTCCAGACCCCTTTTATTACCAAAAGCTGAAAGAGGTAGCATGTTCTGTTTGTTCCTCTGCAATGACAGAGTTGACAACTGGAAAACAGAACCACCTTTAATCAAGCATTAGCTGAATTGAATTAGTTAAAAACCAGCCCAGTTATTTTATCAGCATTCCAGGTCATCTTCTCTTGTTAGTTTGCAAAGGAAATCTACCTTTTCTGTAGCTAATGATTAGCATTATTAACACAGAACACTGCTTCACTTGAGATTCATACAGTACAACAACTTAAGGCTGCTCCTTCTCCATTTAGAGCCTGCAAAAATAAAACAAAAAATAGACAGCATACCACAAGCAAACTGTCAGCTTGCTCATAAAAGATCAAGAGCAAGTCTTGCGCCTCTGAAAGCCTTTGAAGTGCTGCCTCTTGGATTAGCTGAAATTCTGGGTAATAGGAGTTGTGCAATTGAGCGGAACTGAGGGAAGAAAAATCAGCTTTTGTGACACACAAAAATATTTGTGCCTTGCAAAGACTACAAATTTTTGGTATACAGCATTAAAAGTCCTGGAGAACTGTAGAAGTGATTCAATATTTCAGGTCAATTCACAGCAACGTGTCCTACAGCAACCAAAATATCAAAAAGTTACAAACAGCACTCTACAATGGAATCTGTTATCACATTATACAAACTTCCATTGTTCTGCACAACAGCAACACAGGTATACAAATATTGTTTTCATACAGAATTCAGGATGTATTTTCCAACTCCAAATGCTAAAGTAGTTTATGAAAAAGTGACTATTTTTTCCTGCATAAAAGCACAGTTATATCTCATTAAAGAGTCAAACAAACAAACCTACATATTTGCCTAGAGAATTATGTAACAGATGAGAAAATACATTTGCTGACTTGCACATGCAGTTTCTGTTTTATACAGCAACATGAAAACTCTAAGAATTAAAACTGAAGATGCAGCTCCAGAAATGACAGAGATTGTCTGGAGGTAGTGTTTAGAATGAGATAAGAGTAGAGACAAACCTTTCAACATTTTGAAAGCTGATAGTCTAACACTTTTGAATTTCTCACACCAGATCCAAAAAACTGCCACTGCAAATCACACCATTTTCTGGTTTGAGAATGCCTGTGATTTTTTTCCCCCTCAATGTAACTATGTAGCTACATAGTTTTAAAGAAGCCCAAATCCCAAGCCTTGTATTCTTTATGCCAGTAAGAGAGAGAACAATACAATTCAAAAGGTTATAAAAATCACTTAATGAATAAATGAAGGCAAATAGTTACTTTAATGACAGCACTACAACCTGAACAAAATAGTATTTAATCTTAGAAACAGGAAAAAGGAAAAAAAAAATAGGTTTTGGGCAACAGTACACATAAAAATACTACCCAGGGCAATTATAAAACCAGAAAGTAGAATGATGGCAGGCACCACAGGAATAGTAGTGAGACAGATAAGAAAAACGTTGTTGATCGGAGTAATTTCATAAAAAGTTTTTGATTTCATCTTAAAGCCATAACATCTTACACAGATGCTGCTTCAGAGTATTTAAAGTGACTAAAGTAAAACAACAGAAGTCTCTCAGGGATAACAAAGCCAGTAAAAAATATTTACCCCAAGCACAGCTGCAAAGGGATGATATAGCTGTTAAGTTTCTTAAAACATGTTTTGTTCTGTGTAGACCAGGAACATGATAAAAGTCACAATATAAAGTAGATTTTTTTTTATTCTGCTGAGGGAACTGACACACTAAACAATCTTGTGGATTAACAGCAGCCTCAGTCTATAGAAGTGCATTATAAATAATTCCACTAGAGAGATACACATTAGAATATAGATAGGTGGAAACAAAAGGTAAGATAACAGCTGAAAGCATATTTGAACACTTCAGTGGAGACTAAAAAAGTACTGCTTAAAGCCAAGAAGCTTGCCAAGTGAAAAGTATGACTGAAGTCTTGGCTCCTACTCAGCATGTCTAACACACATTACGGTACGTACTGCCTGCCTTACGCTAACCCTATCAAGCATGTTAACTGACATTCTTCCAACATATCTGCAAACAAATCCACTGCTAATCCTCTCAGAATACTACCATAAATTCTAAATCCAGAAATTATACTTTTACAGCACAACACTTACCTTGCCTGCCTTTTTTTACTCATGAAGTTGGAGAGGAAGAAGCACTTTTACACCTTACAGAAGAGGAATACCTGTTTCAATCCGACTGCCATGAGGGATTGGTGGATCCAGGACAACAACCAAATTGCCTCATTTATATCCCAGAAATTTATTTAGCTTTATTCTCCTCTACATTATTTCATAATGACCCTTCACTCAAGTCAGATGCTGCAAGAATTTCACCACTCCAAAAAGATACTTTTCCAAAAAACCCTCACAAACAGACACTCATCTCCTTAGGAAAAGCAAGGCTTTCTATCTTAACAAGTACCATTTTGAAATAAAAGCATTATAGCATTACTTGTCCTATTCTTCTGCACACAGTTTGACATAAAAATCAGAAAAAAATGCATTATCTTACTGTGAAGTCACACTTCTCTGAACACCCTGCTTCTAGCCTTTTATCCTATCAGAGGTCAGAGAGAAACAAAGTAAAATATGTAAGAAAAACACCACAATGGGAACTGCATTAATTTAAACACATTGCAAAAGGATTGATAAATGAGAAAAAAATCCCTATTCCATTTTCATTGGATGGAGAGACAAGAGACTTAAATTTCTGCAATCACTTATGTAGAATTATCTCACTTATGTAGAATTATCCCAAAGAACTGGAACAAGTATGAGCAACAGAACCCACGAAAGCATTCTCTGAGACAGTTACCTCAATATTACAGGAGGTTGCTTAAAGAACTACTGAAGACTCACTATGAATGAACACTTTGGATGGTAATTTCAAGAAATGAAGCGTAAGTGTGACATATCAATGCAAACAAAAGGAATGACAACTTATCCCAGAAATTCTAGTTAACACAAGTGACCAATAGCATGACTCTTTTCCCCTACATAAGAAGCAGAGTCAGTGCAGACTGCCTGTAGCTTGGTAAGTCAGAAATGAAGTTAGTTCCCTACAAAGTGCTTGATAAGTCTTTAATTATCATCTTTATTTTTCACAGTTAAAAGCTATCTGATAAGGCATACCTAAGATGACAACCAAACAGCACCAAGTAGACAGCTTTACTCAGTTTGAATTTTTAGAAAGTCTTTAAACAGATTTACCCCAAACTACAGTAGAAAAGCAAAGGATAAAATTAGTTATCTGTGCAGACATAGAAGCTATGCTAAGAGACACAAAAAGGGAAATCTCAGTAGATTTGCATTTGAGTTAATATCTTCCTACAGAAAAATCTGGCAACGTACTTGAGAGACATTATTTACTACTAGTCAGAAATTCATACCTCTAGTTCTATAAGTGCTGCAGTCACTGCATCTGTTGCAAGAGCACCAGCCTGTAGCTTTTCAATTGCCTGTAAGACAGAAGTTTTAGTTGATGATTAGGAAATACTAATATTCCATGAATGAGCCCTACATTTTCCAAGTTCTGGACAAAATCAAATCTTCACCAAATCAGTTTAAAATGTAGGAGGAAATAAAAACAAGAGGCACTGGAAATAGCCAGTACGCACAATGCAAGGGCAGACCTGAAGGCGTAATTCTACTGCTCAAACATCACCACACTGCACTTAGTTGCAGATTCCTGCATGGTCAAATTTACAGAAAAATAACTTTTTATACCTGGTGTCCTCAAGTACTTCATGTTTCAGCCAAGAAATTTCTAATTTTCCTTCCAAGATCCAACAAAAAACTTTAGTACCATGTCCGGCAATTGTCACAACATTGAACAGAATCTACAAATAAGCTCATCTAAAAGCCAACACATGGAAACAAATAAACCAGTATTACCTTCAATTAAGTATGCACACAAAAATTTACTTCTAGAGCCTAATATTATCTCTTGGATCCATATTGGACAAGACCTTACGGTTGAATTCTCTCAAGGAACCCCAGAAAACAACTATGGCTTCATCTTCAGTTGCAAGGCAAACCTGAGACTGTCCTTCATACAAGTTATTTGTGTTGGCTATCTAGCTTAAGGAACCAAACAGAATCTCAAATTAGACTTGATTCAAGAACAAAGAATCTTGCTTAACACATTACTATCTATAAAATTAATATAATCAGGGCTAATGCACAACTTTATTGAAGCTAGTGTTAAATTTGGATGATTTTTGAAGCTTCTCATTACAAAATTAGATTGGTATTAGGGTTGAGCAATGGAACAGTAAGATGAAGTGATAGTTATCAGACGCCAACTCTAAGACACTTCTAAAAAGCCTGCCAAGCTCCCTAGCTCCTTCTCCCTAGAGAAAGCAAGAAAGCATTAGGCATTCTGGGGCCAGGTCTTCCAGCTCCTCATTTAACACTTAGTATACAGGAGTTCCAAAGCTAAGTCCTTGGAGAACATTAAGAAGAATTACTTTCAGTGGAAATTAATGTCTTGCCATTTCTCCCTTTTCAGCTTTGGGAAGAGGGTTTCAACTTATGTTTTTTTCCCTGTTTCTACCTCCCCTCCTAGTAAGGTGAGCTATCAAAAAGAAAAGAATTCTAGAAATCCCTGTATTCACAGAGCCACCTGGATGCTAGAGGTTAAATAAATTCCAAAAAGAGTGAACAATGATGAAATTAGCTTCAGAAATCCCAAAGCTTCAGGAACAGTGCAGGAAGCTGTAAGAATAATACATGTAGGAGCCACTGGGACCTTCCCTTCCCCCAATGTTCCTTTGATGTCTGCAATTTGCCACTAGAATGATAATGTTGCTACACCTCGCACTCTATTGACTTTGTATCCTATTCATTGTTTCTCCTCCATTTTTCCTCTAGAAACACAGACAACTGGAGTAGCTAAACCCATATATGCCCATTCATACCAAAGAAACAGCACTACTGAGTATACTTCTTGAATACCCACTGCAAGGCTGTGGAGCTGGTAAGACATACCTTCTGACATGCTCGTTTGCACACATGCTTGTATTCTTTAGCTTTGGATTCAGAATGATAACCTGCACCTAGAGGTAAGGCAAAAGGAAAAGAGATTATACTATCTGTCAAACTACAGCCTATAGTTCACATAATGAATTAAGATTCAGACAGATGCAGCCTGGATTACATTGGATTTCATTTTTGTTTCAATGATTAACAATTTATATGCAATCTAAAATTGATTCAAACACACTTGGTAAAATATAGGATACAGAGCATAAATGTAGAAGCATAAAGGTATAAATCTCAACATCATACAATCTCTTCCTATAAACACTGTCCAAGAGGTTCCAGTTTCCTTCATTCTTGGAGGATTTCCAGCATAACTTTCTTATGGCTTGTCCATTCTTGGGCAAAAACTTTGGCTTTAAGTCAAACTTCAATTCTCCTTTTATCACTAATTTGCAAGTTTGCAATTACCATTCTGCTCCTCTTCTCATGTTTATGCTGCATTTTTAGAGCTCATTACTTCTCCTTTAGAATCAGGAAAGCTCCTTGAAATAAAGATCATACCATTTTTTCATCTTTTTCTCATTTTCAGTCTTCATGTCTATCCTGTGACACCTAACCATTCTGCCCTGATTTGTAGCCACTGCCCCCTACTTCCATAGCTGAAAAATGTATCTGTGCACACTATTTAACTAAACGTATGAGAAAAATAACAGACTATCACACTGATATTTAAATTCCACTTGTTTCCCTGCTTCTCAAACTTGAAAAATATGCTTGCATTTATCTCAACTTCCCATTCCTCACCTTCACCAATGTCAGCTTTTGAGAAACCAGTCAATTTTAACACTATTAGTGAAAGAAAAAGAATTTTAAATAACTCCATAAACAACAGTATCTTGAACAATTCTATTTGCTCTTAATATAGAATACCAGGGTCTTCAAATACCAACGCAGAATAAGTTCTTTGATGCTTTGGGTTTTTTTTTTTTAATTAAAGGATTTTATAACCCAAGTATAGTATGTTGGTTTTTCATATATTTTAGGTGTCACCAGGCTACTTTGCTCGATTTCAACTCATGCCATCAGACATGATAAAAAACTACACAGCCAGATCTAAGCATAGCTAACATGTTCAAAATTAATAGTACTTAAGAAAGTACCATTTAGAAAAGAATTTATGAGCAAGATATCTGAGTAATGACCTCTTCATTACATGAGAAAGAATAAATAGTAATTTACTTAAATACAAGCAAGATAAAGAAATTAGGCTTGGAGGAAAGCTTTGAAAAGGGTAAAAAATTGTCAAGTTCTGCAACAAACAGCCTAAGAAGGTTTCCAAAAGTTTTAACTAAACAGCCCTTCCAGAGGAATTAGACAAAAAACTGTCAGTAATGAAACAGCTGTATTTGATTCATACATAGGGTAAAGAGATAGATGGAAAGATCTCTCATATTTTGTAGGTTTCCTAAGCTTAGCAGATAGCTGCAGAATTTGAACATTTTATAACCATTTTATTTAGGGATTTCGGTGAGAGGGTCAAGGAGAATAAATATTAACAAAACCCTTCGGAACACTTAAAAACCTACAGCTTTATTATAAGTTTCCAAGATCCTCCAATAAATTCAGCTTCCAATCTCTCTCTGCTTTTACATCCAAAGTTAACATCTCTTAATTAACACACTAGCAATCCAACGCCAGTATGAAATTTTAGTTGATACTTAGTCTGTACACACTCTATTTCCACCCCAGCTGTTAGGGTTCTGAATCTTACCTGCATGGACAAGCACAAATCCCACTCTTTTCCCTCTTTGGGTTTGCTTTGTTTCGGGCTCTTTGACCACCAGTTTTACAGCTGTAACCTGAGACGATTCGGAAGGTAACACTTCTACTGAGCTTATCCCCTTCTCCATGATCATACATTAGGATCACCATCTTCTACTGGAAAAGAGCATCCTTCCATTCAAAAATAAACTCTGGAGAGGAATCATCCTAAAACCAAATCACATTCATAGGTCAGATACTGATTTCAAGAGATGGATTTCACATAACTTCAGGAAGAACTTTTGGAAAAGAGGATTGAAGCAATGAGACCATATCTCTTGAAAGAAGGGCTTCTAAGTTCTGCCTCCTCCCTAGCTAGCAGTATTAATGAGACAAAGTAATCAAAGTCCACCTTGCAAGTTGAAGACAGCCTTTTTCTTATGACTTAGCTTGAACCTAATAATCTTTCCAGACGTTGCAGGGAATTCTTGATCTAAGGCTTGCCCATGACTGAGAGAACACTGCTTTCTACGGGCTCTTTTTAGTCAACAGTACAACTTCTTTCTCCACCAACCATACCTACCTAACTCATTTTTAATGTGATAACACTCCACAGCCACAACCTTCACTTCTTCACAGTGTGATTCCCTCTCTGCCTGGAGAGACCTAAGCAACACTGTAACAACACCAGCAAAAGCTGGAAGGCAGGATAGATGGTTGCAAGGCAGAATCTCCTGACCTTAGATCACATACTGGCATCTGCCTGCATGATTCTGTGCCTACATTTTATGTAGGAGGTGCAGAATCTGTGCATTAACACAAATTCAGTAGTCATAGAAGACAAACGTGCTCTAGAGAATGGCAGCATATGAGTAACACTTTAAAATGCCATCCTTTTCCTTTTCTTTGCAGGAAACAGCTGTTTAAAATCCTATAACGAACTCCTACTCATGCATAAGTTTTCATCCCTTACCCTCATCATTCTCAGTTAATTTGAAGGGGGGGAGGAAAAAAAAAGAACCAAACTTTTTTTTTTTTTAAATGGCACGGTATTTCTAAAGAAAAAAAAAGCCAAATAAACCTAGAAGAGTGAAAAAAAAAATCCCTAGATAAGTGTAAGGGCAGCTGCCATGATTACAACATCCTTAAATCAACTTCAAATAATTTAGTAATACCACTTGTTTTCGATCTTAACCCTTAGGGTGTTTATAGACTTTTATGTTTCCAGAAAGTTCATGAGAATTCTGTCAGTATATTCTGATATACTAAACAAAAACCCCTCATATACTCTTAAAGTACAGAACAGTATCTTTTTCAGGAGTCAAAAAAAAAAATTCTCTGTATTTACTGCTCCTCTTATCCAATGATTAATACACATTAATCGTAGCATAAACCCATTTCACTAGTTCAGCAAGTAAAACTAAAACCAGAGACATTCTACACGTTGAATTCATCCAGAAGGTGAACAAGCACATAGATTTAATCTATGAAAGGAAAATGCCCCTATAAGGTATTAGGATATTCCAGTATGACACATACAACTCCTGCTATCTTGAAAGGGAGAACTTGTAAGGTGCATAGAAGTGAAAAAATTGAAATGTTTAATACATAGGATTTAAACCAGATTTTGCAAATGCTATATGGCTCACTCCAGTAATTATATACCACTCCATTAACCAGCCAAAACAACACAAATTATGTTTAGCGAGACTCAGTGCTATCACAGAGCAAACTTCCTGCTTTACCACAACCATCTCTTCAACAATGAAAATCAGCACAGCTTTCTAGGAAGTCATTTATTTCCATTCTTTTTTTTTTCCCCCCAATGCTAAACATTTACAGGTATCTTCATATGCTTGTAAATTTATGTTTTAAAATTAAATACTGTTGTTATAATATATGTATTCAAAAATGAAAGACTGCTGCAAAACACTGACTCAACAGAGAGGAAAAGCATTTTTGGACTACATCCAATTGTAACGGTCTCCTGCATAAACTTCAGAGCTAAAATTAAAGTCCTAATCTTTGCATCTATTTCCTTTTTGCTAATTAAGAAGGTTCCAGCAGCCATTGGTAAGATGAAACTGTCTGCTACACACTCTGCTTTCCTGCATCTTATTACACCGCACACAACATCACTACAGCAACAGGAGTACAACAAATGATAGAAGAGCGAGTAAGGACCCTCTATTCCTGCAGAAACAGAAGAAATAGTGTGGTGGTATGGAAAGTAATAACGATGATGGTAGTTAATTTGTTTTTGAAAGGTACGGGTGCAACCTAAAGCCGAACTATCAGGCAACTCCAGACTGAAACCCCTAATTAGGGCTTTACATGTGCTTGGTTCTGAGCACGCATTTATTTTTACCAGATAAGGTATAGTGAAACTACCTTAATATAACACTTCCTCCCCATCAACTCAGTTTTGTCAAACCATTTCCATCTCAAATGTTTGAGTCCTTTCAAACTTCATTCAAAAAACTTGCTGCTTCCACTTGGTAAGTTCCTACTAAACTTTTCCAGCTGCTTCTAGGATTTACCTGTTCTCTTCCCCAGTTGTCATGCATTCATCACTTCTGACCTCATCCCTCCTTGTTACACAGTTCACTGTCCTACATCTGTGGAGGAATATACTCCAGCTTGAAGATTACACGAAGAACATAATGACTTTATCCCAAAGCACTTATTACACTGAAAAAGCAATACTGAAACCCTACCCAGGCACTCAGAAAAACATAAATAACACAAGCATCACACCCAGCACAAAAAGAGTTGGTCGGCCTTTCAGTGCACTTGCACTACAGTTGTTTTATGAGCCAAGAGGCGACCCTCCCCTTTGCCCCCAGACCCAAACCTCTGCCTACTTGCAGAGAAAACAGCTCTACGGAGCAAACACAAGCACATATGGCAGAGGTATGATGGAAGGAAGGGACGCACACACCTACCCACGCCTGCCTCCACAGTGGCAATATGGAAGAGTTTGGGTTTTAAAGAGCTTTTGGGTTGTTCAATACAAGAGGCCTCGGGCGCGGGATGAAAAAGCACCAGGGCATGAGGAAACCGTTTAATCAGCCCCCAAAGCAGCCCGGCCCCCGCGAGGGAACACTTCGACAGCCGAGCAGCTGACGAGGAAGCGAGGAACCGGCAGCCGCGTAGCAAAAGTAGGAAAGAAACTTTTACTGGGAGAATCTCCCCGGCGAGACCGACCGCGGCCGCCTCACCGCAGCCCCCCGGGGAGGGCCCTGGGCAGCCCCGGGCCGGCAGAAAGCCCCGCGCGGGTCGGCACGGCGGAAGGGGCTCGGGGCGGCCGCACGGCGGGAAGAAGACGCGGCCCCAGCCCCGTTACCCTCTCAGGGAGGGAGCGGCCGCCACCCGAGGAGCTGCAGACACCGGGCCCCGACAACGCCGGGGGGGGGGGGGGCACCGACTCCCTCCCAGGGGGTGGGGCAGCAGCGGCGGGGATGACGTCACCCGGGGGAGACCCCGCCGGCAGCGCGCGGACCGCCCGCTCGAGCCCGCGCGGCCGCCTCGCGGCGCGGCCGTTCCGCCTCACAACCGTCCGCGGAGCCCCGAGGGGGAGGTGGGGGGGGAAATAAACGAGCGCGGCCCCGCAGAGGCGACAGAGGACAGGCCGGGCAGAGGCGGGAATCGGCGGGCTAAGGCGGGGCAGGGCGGAACCAGGCACCAAGCACTCACCCCTCCGCCGCCGCCAGCCTCGCGCACACCCGGAACCGTCCGCTCGCCCGTTGCCTCGGTGAAGATGAGGCATCCCACCCACCGCCTCCCCCCGATTGGGTGAGGCGAGCCAGGCAACCAGAAACGGCGTCATGCGATTGACGGTTCGGAGAGCGAATGCGGCGCCAGCTGCTGCGGAAGCGCCAATGGCGGTGAGGGGAGAGGGCTCAGCCCGGGGGCGGGAGTTGTGGCTGCAGCTAAAGGGCAGGGCGCCCCCACTTCTCCCCTCAGGCTGGGAGGACCGGGCGGCGGCGGGATGGGTGTTTATCGCCTGTCAAACGGGTGCTGCCGGCGGAGAGTGTGTGTAAAGAGAGCAGATGGCGGCTCTTGGTTTTCCCTTCCGGCAGGGGAATAGCGGCAACGGCCTTCCCCAAGAAGAAGGTGCCGGTGAAGTCGTTGTCCGGCCGATGGGGAGCTGGGCCCGAGGCTGTGAAGGGGGGAGACGGGCGCGCTGTGCACACCTGCCCTGTCCCGCCGCGCCTCAGCCCTCTTAGCCTGAGGGCTGCTTTCCTCTCTCGCGCTTTGCTTCCGAGCAAACGGATCGGTGGAAAACCAGACCGCTGTGTGACCTGTTTTGCGTTAAGGGTTTTTACAGGCTCTGCTACCTTGCTCCAGCCGATGATATGCAATGGCTGCCCTGAACAAAGCTACTAGTTACAAATAGGTATCTTTCACAACAGACCTGTCAGGAAAGCTTTGTTCTAACTGGGTATTTTGCATCTCCTTTCACGGGTGCTTGAATTTTGTTACAGGAATATTAAGTTCCTAGTAACTTCTGTTCATTTTTTTTCTGAAGGAGACTCGGTGCTAACTCTGCCAGTGTCACATTCTAAAGCTGCCTTCCCAGGAGCAAGGGCAGTCACATCCAAATCCCATTTCCTTCATACCTTCTCCAATGGCCGTTACTGGCAGTTTTGGGATCCAGCTGCATATTTATGTTTTGTTCATACCTATGGCGCCTTCAGTCTTGCTGCCCCTGCTCCTCTGCTTTCTGGGACTGTGAAACAAGACCAGATGCCATTATGGACTTAACTTATGTTTTAGAGTATGTTTATCTTAACCATTGAAATGAATATATGACCTAGTTGTCATTTTTTTCTAAGATCAAGACATAGTTGCTCTTTCTGCTACATTCACTAAAGTTTCCCTGATCTTTCGCTCAAGCTCCAATGTGAGAAATTATAAGATATATTTTATATAAAAGATCCTTCTAAGCCCTCTAAATGAATCCTGGAGTTCAGATCCAGGAGTTCAGCTCCTCCTCGTTTTTCTTTACCTAAAAGCCAGCAGAGTTTACAGCTGTTGCTTTGGCTCCTGCCACCATGGACAGTCTCTTTCAGTCACAGAAAACCAGCTGAAAATCACCTGCTTCAGCTAAACGGCACCTTTAAAGGGAATTTTCACAAATCAAGTTTCTGCAGAAACGTCCTCTGACACCAATTTCATTCATTCCCAAAACACATTTCCAAGCTGTTGCAGGTAGGGCCTGGCGGTCGGAAGATGTCGCGCTGTACGGAAAGATAGGGCCTTTCTCCCTATCAATGGATTAGGCGTAGCTCCTAGTAGCCAATAGCATGTAGTTGTGATGTAAGCAGACGGATGTGACGTTGTAAACCTTACCTATATAATGCTGTTTCACCTGCCAATAAACGCCATTTGCCGTCCACCAAAGTGGTGTCTGCGAGCTGATGGACCGAGCGGCTAGAGAGTAGCTGCCGTGCAGTTCTTGAACCAGGCCGCTACGCCTTTAAGAGAGGCAACACCAAGCAAACAATCACTAGCAACATATTACTTACTTACACATTTTACTATCATTACGGTATGAGACAAATGTAACTTGGTCTCACATTTGTAGCGAGTGTGTTTCAGCTTGTGGCCACTGTGTTGTACACAAGTTATATTGTATATTGAACATTAACAGAAACTTGAGCACCGAACTGTCAAGTACCAAACAAAAAATCTGGAAACTAACCTTTTTACCTCCAGGCATCGTTCCATATCCACTGTGTCCTAATCTTCCTACGTAGCTTCTTTGTAGGCGTTCAGGAAACTCCTTCCTGGCCTGATCATCACCAAAACCCTGTTTACGACTTTTTTCCCCAATAAATAACCATACACTTCCATTAATTTTTGTATTATTGACATTTTTTTTCCAAGTCCAGCCTTAAATCTTTTTATGGATGCAAAAATATGTCAGGAACAAATGCAAGCCTCCTCTTTCAATGCACAGTTTTGGCTCACAAAGCTACGTGCCTTACAGATATCAGCTTTTGTCTTCCACGTTACCAGGTGCTTCCTCTTCTGTTGGATAAAACTAGAAGGAAATAATGTGAAGTCTGCAATCCCTTAGAAGATCCTTGGCTTCCTTTCACAGATTGTAACGTGAGGTCCAAATCCCAGTTGCAAGTTACTCTGTTGCCAATTTATATTTTTTAAGTCCTCATTATTCTTGATGGTGACTTGAACCAAGGAGATTCCACAAAGTACTTTTATTGCCTCTCAGATGGCAATAGTTATCTTTGAGCTAGGACAACCTGATTTGGGTGGGGAAAGGGACTGTGGAAGTGTTTCAACACACTTGCCTTCCGGCTGCAACCTTTCTTCCACACATGAGCATTGGCAACTACCAAAGAAGCTTCAATCTGACCTTGTGCATTCATTGCTGTGTCCTGTGTAAGGTCCTTCTACCCCACCATGTTTTCCTTTTTTCTGTCCACTGCCTGTCAGCTAAGAAAGAGGCAGTACAGCACATGGATGAGCCTGGGCTACACATACTCTGACTTGACCCTTCTCTCAAATCTCCTTGAAGTTGGCCATCCGGTTCAAATTACGAAGGTAGGCTGACAGACTGATGGATGGACAGCGTGATCACACACAGACCCCTTCTTTCTTTAGGAGACAAGCTAAAAAAAATGTGTTTGGTGCTACCCTGTTCTCCAGGAGAACTCGTTTTCGAATCCAAATGTCTGTTTTCACTTGTTTTTCGATAGTTCTACTTAACTTGTCCCTTGCTGCTGGTGACAGTTTCAAAACTAGCCAAATATTTCTTTTTTTTCCCCTGGTTTTGGGTCCTTGCTTTTCTCCACATTTGTGGTGCTTCTCCAATAAAAAGGTGATCTCATTCGGTAAATCATTCCCCAGAATGCAGGTTTGAAGTGAAAGGCTTCCTTTATTCCTCTTACAATGTTTCCAGCTGTGGTTTAGTGCCTGGCTTTGGTTTTGTTCTATTTCTTTTTGATTATCTTAGATTTCTTTTTGCACTTTGTCCATGTTTTGAAGCAGACTCTACTAGTTTTACTTCCTAATTTGATAAAGAGTTTATCTGCTGCTTCAATTTATTCTGAATAAAAGTGACTGTTCAAGCCCAGAGGCTTGAGCGAGGCTTCATCTCGTTGTGCTACCATGAAACCATTAATTAAATAAAATCTGAGGTAAGAATGCAGACACGTGTGCTACTGCTTAATGACTTCTTGGAACTTTAAGTGTTATTTTAATACTGGCACCTTCCATTTCCTGAAATAAAAGTTCAGGAGTGGATACTTTTGGAGTTTTTTTGATCAAATGTTGAGCAGGGTGATCCTATGTGCTCAGAAAGAAGAATTAGATGTGTTTGCAGCCAGGCAGGCAGGCCCAGGGACATTCACGTAGATATAAGCACATCCCTTCAACACAATGCAGCTGAAAACTTCTCCTTTGACCGGGATTTTGAGAAGCATTCTGCTCCGAAGATTTGAGCAGTGCTCAGGAGCCATGTGCAAGGGGTATGTGTTTGTCATTATGCTTGGCAAGCCCTGTAGCACCATGCCAAGCAAAATCATTTGCCTCAGCTCAAGGATAACAAGATAAAGTCCAACCTCTTTCTGCTCTGCTGCCCCACAACTCCCATTTTAGACTCAGGAGTACAATCTTTTGTCAAACAAGGTGCCCAGTATGTGTTCTATAGTTCCTTCACTGAGGAAAGTCCTTGCAGGAGTAACTTTTGGAGCTTTTTTGAGTAAGTCTTGGCAACACAGTATGTATCTATGAGTTTCTGCCAAATCAAGACCACTTGCCTGACAAGATACATTCAGATGTCATACTACTTTGTTAAGATGACATAGACAAAGTACATGGAAAAGGGAGAAACCATTGATGCCTCTGCTAGCTACAACCCATCCAAGACTGCTGGTCTTTATTCATAAGGTGACATAGCTTCACTAAGAAGCCTCTAGCAAATTAACTCAGCTACTTCCTTCAAGGCAGTCTAAAATTTGGAGTTGGAGCTGTTGAACTGTGGCCCTCAGGTGGGTACAGTGACAGAATATGCAGTTGAATAGTAGGAGACAAGAAAGGCAGGCATTTCATCACAGATTAGATCTGCTTTGTAATAATTCTTTAGCTTTTTTTTTGTGGGGCAACAGGAGAGCCATGGACAAAGAGCTCCCAACCTCACAATCCTACTTTATCCCTGCTTTACAAAAGGAGGCATTCCAGGAAACAAATAGCTGAACCTCTTGGCTGGGAGGTGTCAGTGCACTTGGAGGCCTGTTACAGGACAGGGAAGCTGAGGAAAGGCAGTAGAAGAAGACTTCCTATCCCTCTCCTATCGCATTTGACCCAGATGAGAGGACAGTCATATCAAGACAGCTTTAGCGCTTTAACCAAGATTTTGCCTGGGAAGAATCGATGTGAAAAGCCAACCAACCAACCAACCAACCCACCCTAAAAATAAAATAAAAAAAATGAAAGGCAAGCACATGAAAATACCGTTCCAGTTTAGTAACTCTGCAACTCAGTCCTGCAGCCACCAGAAAAAGCAGCTGAGTGCACCCAAGAAATGCTAACAGAAATCATTACCCGAGTGATTGCATGCAGAAGGAGAGTAGCATCTGAAGGCCATTGTGAAGGCTGGAATCAGTCCACTCAGATACCATGTCATTAATCCCCCAAAAGACCTTTACAGGTAGCATAAATAAGCCTGCAGTCTTCTTCAGGCATGCTTGTTGGTTCCTCTGCATATGAAGAGGCCCCTTCTTTGACTTCCAGCCAGTAAAATAATGTTTTTTCCAGATAATGAGCCACTTTACATGGAGAAAATACTCCAGTATCCTGGACTTGTCTAAATAGCATTCCATGTACTCCTGGCTGCTCAACACCCACACGCGGTTATTTCCAACACTCATTCCATCGCATCTCAAAAAACCCGGTGTGATTGCGATCTTCTCTCAGCCAGCTTTCACAGTTGTAGCTACATGGGGGCCAAATCATAACACACAGGGCTTTTGAGAAATGAAACTTCAAATATGCATTCATCAGCTGTTGCCAAAATAACCACTAGAAGTAAATCCCTGCAAGATTTTGTCTTTATTCTTTAAAGATGAAAAGTGAGATACATGCGTATTGGGGACATACTGGCCCTTGTAGCAGCATAGTCATCTCTCCATCAACCGCTGTGGGAAATCAGGGAGCCAGGACCCACAGAAGAGTGGCTTTCAGAGTCAGAGATCATTTCTTTTCACGCCCACACAAAGCATGGTGCAGATTTAAATACGACAATTTAAAAGTACGTATTTTGGAAAAATAGGCCAAGTTGGTGACTAAGTAAATCCTGGACTAGACTTTCCTCACAGGTTTTATCATTCACTGGTTTTATGGGGCTTGACCTGCATGGTTGCTTTCTGCTGCTCTCTGTGGGTAATGACTTAGTCCAAACCAAAGTTGTTTTATTGCACTCAAGGTGTGATACAATTTCAGTAGGGCAGTCTTTGCAACATCCTCCTCTCCAAATTCTGTGATACTGATCCAAGTGTAACAAAGAGAGTTCAGGATACTTAAATCCACTGTGAAGCTGTAAGAACAACTGGCAGAATCATTCTCACAATGAAGTAGTTCTGATCTTCAGGATGTGAAACGAGGAGAAAATAAAATATCCATTCTCATCTCTCCAGCTAGCTTGTGAGCTCTATCAGCAAATCCATGTTTGGAGAGGTTGAGAGCTGTACAAAAATTGATACAGGTTATTTCAGGGTAGAGATTGCATTTTTAATCTATGGCGCTTTTAATATGTGCATTTCAGTGCATTACCGATACCTTTTACTTTTCAAAATCTTGAGTCACAGCAAAGTGAGGCAGCAGTTCTGTGATGAACACATCTTTGCTTCACAAGGAAACTTTGTTGTCAAATGTACATTCTGGGCCCCTTAAGAAAGCCAATTAACTTTAAATGTAGTGATACATTTCTGTTCCTTTTAGGTGTCACCTGTCTGCTGCACCTCTTTTGATGCTAATACAAGCGTGTTGCAAGTAGCTTTGTAGTCAATGCCTTGTACAGCATCCCCTTGACTCAGTAAACTCCATGGAGCGATCTCATACACAGCACCCTGCCACCCACTGCTAATAGGATGTACATTGAAGTGGTCAGTCTGATCTTCTGGATTGAGAAGGTGATGATCCATACCTGACGCAGATGGGCTTCCCTGAAGTACAGGGGTTGTGGGGTTCATTTCATTAGAATAAATTAAAATCCTGCAAGGAAATTGGTTATTTTGCAAAGTTGAGCACTTGGACACCAACATACAGAATAATGAAGAGTGCTCCATCCATGGCACTTTCCTCTCAGAGCACAGCTCAAAAACATTCGTTTATGTAACTGAAACAAATACCAGAGCTGATTTCACACGTACCATGCTTGGTTTTCTTTCTGACATGGTGTTGGTTCCTAAGCATTTGTGTTTACTTTTCTCATGCAGAGCTCTAAAATACACCAAGTGAAGAACATATGGGGGAAAAAAAAGCACAACTAGTGATCAGACTTGGAGTTACTGACCTCCTTTCCCACCTCCGGCTGTAAGGCCAGCCCTTCAGAACAACTCTTGGTCAACACTAGAGGAGTCGCTCATCACCACACATCTTCTCAAGGCTCCCTCCCTGCTGGTGCTGCTCTGCTTTTGTTACTTCTGCAGAACTCTTGAAGGAAGAGGACTAACTGCTTGGGTCCCTGTCCTGCCCCAAAATCCTCCTAAAGCTCTAGGCGCCCATTCTTGGGGCAGCTCCCACACCTGCTCTCTTTGAGTCTCCGGGCCTTAACCTAAGGGGAAAAGCCAGCAGGGGAAGGAGGAAGGGAAGCAGCTTATGCTTAGGGCCTTTGCAGTCCGCAGAAGTGATTTTAACTCTACATCACCTGTACAAATCACAGCCATCTTAAAATAGTTTCCCTTCGCTATTCTTAGTCCTTTTGCTAACCGCTTCTGGTCAGGCTTCTATTTTCCACGGACAAACTGCCAACCCATCTGGGCAGCGGTTCAGCCACACACGTTGCTGACTGCAGCGGGCAGCTTTTCTGTTCAGACTTCTGACTCACGCTGTCAGAAGTCAATACAAACCCTATCTGCCTCGATTGTCCTTTCCCTCCTTCCTCATCCCAGAAATAGAAAGAGAGGAAGGTCTGAGTGCCTCAAGGCAGGATTTCGGTGCAATGCTAAGGGATTTGTACAGTGCCAAGGAGAGCATGGGATACAGTCCAAGAACATTTGCCCATGAAAATGTGGCAACCAGCCTTTGGATCGGGTGTCTCTGAGACAGGAGCATGGTTTGCCAGCACGCTCACTGGGGGCTAGGAGCAGTGTTCAAAGCTTGCGCAGCCATGCATGGCTGACATACAGCGCTGGAGCAGTACTGAGCACGGATTACTCACAGGCTAGGGATGAGGAGGATATAAAGTAATAACGACCTTAAGTGACATTAATCTAAATCGGATCCAGAACCCAGACAAAATATTCCCATTGTAACACCAAGCACTGAAAAAACCCACACAAGGCACCAGACCTTCCTGCCACCTTGCCTAGCTTTTTATAGGGATATGCTAACACAGGCCTGTGCAGGAAAAGGTTGATTTTTACAGGAAGAAGGTGGCAGCTTTTTAAAGTATTCTATGAAATAAAGAATAATAAAAGTCACCATGCCCTCAGAAACTCTACTTTCGTTCTTCTTATCCTAGCTACACAACTCAGGTTGAGGTATTTAACTCATGACTTCAGACAAGTGCAAAACAACCTAAATTATTAGCTTTAAATATATATAACAGAAGTTTCTAGGGCTTTATTTAAAATACCCCACAGTATTTTGGTTGGTTGTTCGCTAAAAAAAAAAAAATGACGGCACGACTTACTGTTATTTTTGGACACTACTGAAATATGAAAAGCCCAAAAAGCCAACTTGCTATTAATTGGAAATAATACATTGAATTTTTAGAAGGAATAATAGAAAACATACGTGGCTTTTCATCTCTGGTTGTCTGATCTTTCTTGGGTTTTAAATAAATCAAACCCTTTTGTGATTTCCACTTGTAATATTAGATCTTTAAATGTCTGGCTTACACTGTAGCATGAGCTCTGGTGGCTGCCAACTTGGAGACAAACTGCTTTATACCAGACCTCCAACAAGTTGCTAAAAATTAGTTCTGTCTCACTTTTAACGGTCCCAGGGTTTAGTGTGTTATTTTATTTAATTGCTGTCCCTTTTGCTGGTTACATGACATCTAGTGAAAGCGAAAAACAGAATCTTATTTCAAAGTTCAGAGGTTAGAACTTCTAGATCCTATTTTCATCTTTAAAAGGATAAGATGGTCAAAAACATCCCCCATTTCATGTATATTTCTTACAATGGCAATGCATTGTAAGGAATTCTGACCAGGTGCTTCTGTTGAAAACCCAGAGAGAAACCACTCTGATTTTGTCAGTCTTGTTCTGGAATTAGGGAGATTAGATTATGGGCTTTGAGCCATTAGCAATTAGTAATTAATAATTATTTTGTTTTTAAAGGGGGTAAGGGGAAGAAGATCTAAATCTAATCAATTTATAGGGATTCAATTAGACCAAAAGTTTCCCATTGCGGATGCATGCTGGGACAGACCCTACAGTTCTTCCCAACCAAGATACCCCCTCAGGACTCAGCAACTTGAGAACCATCGTTATCAAAGAACATCTGATTAGATAAAAATTATCAAACATGAAACATTTACATGCTACCCAATACACATTACCACATGGCAACACATTTTCAATGAATACTCAAAATCAGGGCCAAGTTTGCCTTCAGATTTTTGCACATTTTGCCTTGCTGTGCCTTCCAAGTACAGGTGAGGCTTTCTGAATGGAAGCAGGTAGGCAGGACACATACCTGTGAAGAAGATACATCACTTATACCATCTAATTTCAAAAAGAAGTCATCACTACTTATGACATTTTGATTTTATGACCTTTTTTTCCCCTCTGATAATTTCTCCAGCAGAATTTGCAGTAAAGGACAGACGCAAAGCAGTACAACAGAAGTTCCGTGGAGAGTTTTGGACCAGAGTTATTCAGCTTACCTGGGCCTTCTGGAGGGGTGGAGAGTCACTGATACAACATGTTGTTGTCCAGTAAAGTTATAAAAGCACTGAGCCAAAAAGAAAAGCACTGATAACTGAAGTGACTCTACTCAGCTACTGCTTGGAAGTTGAACACAGCAGCCCATGCCTACTGCTAGTGAGAGGGCACACATCAAATGCATCAAAGTATAGGATTTGGTAGGACTTGGCAGGCTCAGAAGACTCAAGAGACAGTGCAGATTGCTGTCTTCACCCTCCCTCAAATTTGCTTTCCAATGCAAATAATTAAATGAAGTTAAGGGAGACTGTCGGTGGTATTAAAGCAGAGTTTGTCAGTGCACAAACTCTGTCAGTGCACAAATGGAATGAAACTGGTGTTCCTACAGCTGTAAGAGGGCAATTGTACAAAGTACCAACAGCTAATCCTACCTGAGCTGCATTTCTGGGACAAACAGTTTCAACAATTCCAAACTTCTCCACTTCCCCATTGGCAAGGTGCAATATTTGAGGTACCTCCTGTTACTGGCCACTGGGTGAAGTGGAGCCTTCATTTTTGACTTCTTTGCTTTTCTTCTCAACTGTCCGATTCTACACACACTTCATACTTCAGAAACGCTTGCCCTCCTGTCACCACTAACGATCCTATATCCAATCTCTAAAGCTCATTCGAGTCAAGCTACTGCCCCTACTGCATTTCACATGCCCATAATATACACTTCTGCCACTTCTGTGTGACACTTCACATTTTATTAGGTGCTAACACTTGGCTCTCCTGATTGATGCAGGGACACTCCTCTTGGTGGAGAATTCTGTTTCCCAAAGCATGTTCCTTTCCTCTCTTTCTTCATAAATTCCTACCTTGCTAAGTATCATTCTGCTGTTCTCCACTGTACACCCATGATCAGAAGCTTCCCACCGCTTCCAGCAGGACAAGTTTTCCTTGATCTCCATCATACTTGGTCAGTTCAAACTAGTAAAAACAATGGGGGTTTTGGTCTTGCCGTATTGCTTGAGATGCTAAGCTGCCACAGAAGCTGGATCAAAATTATGTATAAGGACTGTAGTATCTCCTCAAATTTTCTTGTCAGCAACCTGAAAATGATTCTGAAGATGTTCAAATGTTTATGAAAAGCAATTACATTTCAAATGCTCATGGTCTGCAACGCTAGTTTTGATTATCTACAGTGTCTAAGCTCTGTTTTAATAGAATTCTTTGTTTAAATAGTAGAATGTCTTAGAAATTAACAATACTTCTTCAAAATTACATGACCTTTCAGCTCCTTGTTTTTAAAACTTTCATTCTTTTTTGACACAATGTTGCACTTCCAGCAGAGCCCATACAGCAGACACTTCAAAACCACCATCCCCCCCCAGTCACCCCACTGCACCCCACCACTTGAGTCAAATCAGTCCCCACACTCCAGGGAGGAAAGATCATTTTCTGCTCATGTTTCTGCACTTCTCCCTGCACCACCACCACCTTCATCACCAATGCTAATACAAACAGTGCCAAACAGCAAGGCTCCTATCATATATATCATCCAGCAAGGCTTCTATCATACGTATCATACACATTTCCCTTACACTTATCTGCTGGATTTTTTTAAACACTTGCAATGCTGGAAGACATTTTATACAACTATATTGATAGGAATGCAGTATTAATAGCAGTAAGTTTAATTCTCACATAATTTCATTTAGGTACAGAAGAAGAAAACACAGCCAAATCCCCAAAATTCTTCTGGACCAATTTAAACCATTTATTTCCAATATATAGTAATGAAACACTTTTAAATGGCAGTATTTCCATTAATTGGTCCTATTATCCACGATGTTTTCAAGTATTCAAATGAGAAATTAATGAAGCATATACACAATCTTTTAAAAATATACAAAAAGACCTGTATACACAATTTCCTAAATTTTCAGTTAGATTATTACCTTATCAACAAAGATTTGTTTTACAGAGTTCTGAAGAATTAAAAATATTAAATCTGCTTAATCTCAGTAATAAAGCTCTGCAGAAGTGGTTTTGTTATTTATAACTACAACCATCATTATGACTACTTTTTGTAACCATCTTCAGCACTTCTATTAAGAGACTGTGTGATACCAAACAAACCATCAAGTCCTTCCTCACGTGTTTTCAAGGTGTTGTTCTTCAATAATGGTACTTGTTGTGGCAGAAAGAAGTGATTATGACTCTAGTTATTTTAAAACTCACCATGATAACTGACTTTTGGGGCATTTTTAGGTGGATAGTGATCTGAGCAGGCTGTAGTAACTTTAATAGATCTGAGACTAAAGTAAAGCCTGAGTAACACCAAAGTTCAGTTATTTGAATTTCTGCTTTTTCCTTGCCTGAAACTCTTCAGTTTTATTTTTGACAGATTTTATCAGCATTGATAATGCAGGATCTATGGCTTTCTTAGCAACCTCTCCTTTCTTTGCCACCTTGACTTCTTGCTCCTTAAGACCTTGCTCCTTTTCTTCTCTTCGACGAGCTTTCTCTTCCAGGATCTTTTCTACTGCTTTTGTCTTCTTGAAGTTTGGATCTGAAGGATCCAAATTAAACAAGGGAGAAGTAAACATGGCTTGGAATCTTGTATCAGCAACATTTACCTGAAGGCAGAAAAGGAGTATTCATTTTAGGGAACCTTCACCCACAACAGCAAAGCTTTTAAATGCAGTAAACCATGAGTTACAGCTCATGAGACTGTTCACTGTTCCAGGAATGCTCCAGTCACAAAACCCCAGTAAGCATGAAGTAGAGACCCAGAGGATCTAACTGGTAAAACAGACAAGTGAATGCTTGTACAAATCCTGTCTGTGCCTCTGTAGGTAGAGCAAGGGAAGGTGTGCTGTTGAGAACTGACCAGGATGAACGAGACAGTGGCTAACAATCAGAACAAACACACCGATGAGTATTTCAGGCAATGAGCCCTACACCACTTTGCATAAATAGTATCTCCTCCGCTGACACAGGGTTTGAATCTGTCCCCTTCAACACTGCATCAGAGTATTCCTTGCTTTTTGAAAGCAGCCTGCAACTCCCTAAAAGGGTAGATGTAGTTTTATCGCTTAAGGGAGGAGGATATGGAACCACCAAACTTGTCCTGAAAATATTTGATATTAATAAAGGTTCTAGCTGAGCCTCAAAATCAAGAGTACACCATTACCTGGAAGTCATCTTCTACCAATTCGTTCTTTTTCATGAGAAGTTTCTTCTTCTTCTTGCTCAAATTCTGTTGTTCTACAATCTTTTTATAATTAAAATGTTTTCTGCTGTCATCCTCATCATCCATCATAAGCAGGGCCATTTCAGCCTGTTACAAAACAAGCCATGTACACCATGAAATTAAGTTTTCAATGAAAAACAGAGAATCTGGTTAATGAAGTCTGTATGACTCTACATACACATAAAGGAGTTGAAATAGAGTTGTCAGGGCAGTGTTATTTCATCCATAACAATGCTCTTAACACTGTGAGGTATAATATTAAATACAACCCTTGAATTCCTTTTCATTAGCTTTAAAATAAATATAAATATCCACATTTGACTTTCAGATATACTAATAATTCAATCTGAAAATTCTACACCACAATTTAGAAATTGATACATTGTTGTATTGATATAGCAAAATAAAACTGAACATATATTAATTTAATAAATGTATTTAGTTAACTTGTTCCAAGACAGAACAAATGGCAAATGTGCAATAGTAAACAATTCAGTCTTCAAGGTTAAAAGTCAGCAGGACAAGGTTTGAAGACCAAGGTGTTTAATACCATGCTGAGGGTAAAGGGAACTGCTGAGCCATCACCCAACAGACAAAGAGACTAGGATAGCTTTAAAGGGACAATCAGCTTCACCTCTGTGCCCTGATGTTTCAGTGTTACCTAACCTTCTTGGGCTGGTGCAACTATAATCTTCCAGAACGCTCTAACAGTGTTACCTTAAAACATCAAAGCATGGACCATTTACTATTCTTCTTGGGTAATTTTTGTCCCAAAAACTCTCACTATTGAAATGATACGGTTTCCTTCTACAGCTGTCCTATGGGATGTAGTAGATCCACTCACCAGCACATAACAAATATTTGCAGAATTCAGGCAATGCAATGTGTTGATCCTTAACAATTTAAACCACATTACCTTCTGTTTTTCAACTTCATCTTCATCTTCTGAGGTACTTTCAACTGATTCTGCCTTCTTCTTTAAACCTAAGTGCAAGTATAGGACATGTGCACATTTATTCAAGCTTACATACCAGAGCATAATTCACCTATGAACAGGACCTCTAAGTGCATCTCATTTTCTTGTCATCAATACTTAAGTGTCAGGCATAGAAAAAGGCTGAAAAGCTGAGAAAAACCCATCTAGACTTAAAGCAATAAAAATCCCCTGAATGTTTCTTTAATTTAAGGAGGCAGCAATATCCAAATGGCATAAACAAGCCTATTAAAATATTTAAAAAATCATTTTATTGTATTTTTCATAGGAAGTATTATTCTGCTGCAGAGACACTCTAATGAGTTTATACGCTCATAAATCTAACTGAAATGTCCCACAGCTCTCAAACTGTTCGTTCTTTCTACTTAAGTAGACAATGAAGTAAATACTTTAGAATAAAGAGCAAAAGTGCGTATTTTCTCTGTATCCAGGACACCAGTCTGCCAGCTAAAAACACCTACAGCAGTCTAAATACCAAAGGCCAAACAATTTTTTAAA
This sequence comes from Porphyrio hochstetteri, assembly GCA_020800305.1. Classification (NCBI taxonomy): domain Eukaryota; kingdom Metazoa; phylum Chordata; class Aves; order Gruiformes; family Rallidae; genus Porphyrio; species Porphyrio hochstetteri. The sequence goes on from CM036907.1 coordinate 8,816,457, forward strand.
TTTACTTGCAAGGCTAAAAGACCATATTGTGCTGTTAGCCATGCAAGCACAAAGAACCCCTTGCAATTAACACCTACAGGAATGAAAATATGATTGACTCTGTTCAGACTGAAGATTCTTCTGATGAAGCTCTCTTAGAATTTACCTTGGACACACCGTGTCAATTAGACAGGTATAACGAATAGGAACAGCAGCAGCCATTAGTCAAACATTACTTCTAAAGAAAACAGACCTGTTTATAAACCCTACAAAGTCAAACAATTCTCTCTGGAATGCCTGTGGACCTTGATCAAGAAGGAGCAGGAAAAGCAGAAGGTTTCCTGACCTGAACCACACACTCTGACATTTGAGCTTGGAATTACATTCCCAGGCAATTTATTACAGCCCACTGGGGGTAGTCTTAAGGAAGATCTTTGGCTCCACATTGTTAAGTCAGATTTGGAGTCAGGCTAGAAATAAAAACATGCCAGAAAAATGTCAAGTTGCATCCCTAAATATACTCTGGAACAGGATATGTTTCTTGAAGAACAGTTTTTGCTCCCTTGACTATTCTCTTGACTACGTCCAAATGGATTCCAAGCTGGGAATGGATTTCTAGAAGAAATAAACCACCACCACCAAAAAGTAAGCTATCCAGATGCACCATGTCATCACCTCAAGGACTAAACTCTTCATTTAGCAGCTCCAGAAAACGTGCAGGAAGATCAGGTTCACATCTACAAAACAGAACAGGCTACACTACAAAGGCAACAGGGCACAGAGATACAAATTGGAGACTGTTACTCTACAAGTTCAATGAGTTAAACTGCTCAGCTTTTCCACCCATCCCTGAAAACGGGATCTCAAGTCACCTTTCCGTGTCTTTGACTACTTGCAGAATCACAGGAGTGAAGGTAGCTTATCTTTATGTCTTCAGAGACTTCAGTTGCTGCAGATGGGGGTGAAACCAGGCACTAGGATCAAGCTTTTTACTTCTTACTCTGACCCTACACAGCTAACAAAACCAGCTCGGTACCTGAAATCTCTCTGTGCACCAAACACCTTGCATCGTGCTGAAAATCATTTGGCTTCAAAATTCACAAATGCATAATTTTTTCTTTCTCCTGACATAGTCCCTCTCCCCCTCACACACTCTGCAAGTCCCTACCACCTTCTGCACACAGATGAACATAAAACCTAAGGTAAGAGTCCTCCCCAGCTGATTCCAAACCCTCAGATTTCACCTACCACCAAATCCCCACTGCAGTTACTTAATCGGATCTGGACCACCCTACAGCAGCAGATCATTTGCCTTCAATGCAATGCAGAACACCAGCCAGTGAGAAAAGCTTCTACTCGCTGCTGCAAGCCCCTCTCTAGCTGCCATTCTGCTCTTTCTCAGCTCAAGAATTTGATTTGCAACATTCACTTGGCACATCCACAACTTCCCATTGCTACCAGTAAAAGCTGATCATAATTTTGAAGACTTCAAATACAGAGATCGACCCCAGACCAGAAACTCCTCTCACAAGACCTCTCACCTGCCTTACTCAGAAGCTTGAAAGTCAGTCTCAAAAGCCTTGCAAAGACATGCAGTAAGTGAATCAGTAGCACAGCTCAGACCTTTATCTTCCAAATACAGGTCCTGCAACTATTTTGTTGTTAGCTTCTTGTGTCCCTGCAGCCATACTTTCCAGCATTAAAAAGCCATCATTTCCTACATACACCATCAAATAAGATCATGAGAAGGCATCAAATGGCTTGGAACCTATAGGAGTTATAACAACAACCTGTGAAGACATGCAGCCTTTTTTCTCAAAGAAGGATCAACAGAAATTACGTTTAATAGTCTAAAGTGCTCTGAGACTATTTGGTGATCTCCAGAAGCAGGACACTGCTCTCATGTTAATAAGCAACTATACTCTTCAACTATTAATCTTCCAACACCTTGAGCTATAAATGTCATTCTGTCTTAAGTGAGCCTTTTCTGAGACCCTACAGAAACAGATGCAGTAAGGCTGAGACTGGCCAAGGCAAACAAAAAGCTTTGCAACACTTTTTCAAACATGTGCATCAAGGAAACCAAAAGTGACAAATCCCTTAACTTCAGTTTTCCTTCCCCAGCACTCAAGCTTATTAGGCCCTCTCTGTAACAGCTCCTTATACCTTTGCTGCCCTTCAATTGCCTCAGCTTGTCAAAAACTAATTCATACAAGACCCACACACATCACAGTCAACATGTGAATCCAGCATGGGAACAAACACACCACTACAGAACTCTAACAGCACCTCTGCATTCACACAGTTTCTGCACTGGTCTGGCTGAGTCCACAAACATATCCTGTCATGTGCTTTTCCAGCATCCTCTGAGATCATCTGACAGTCAGATTAAGGGAGAAATTCCAATCTTTCAGGGGAATTGCTGGAGGCTTATGAAAAATGACGATCGTTCAAATTATTGATGCCTGTACCCTAGATACAAAGTTGGCAGAGCTACAGCCTAGCTCGAAGAGGATTGGAACCCGTTTTCCTCAACTGGATAAGCTATCTGTGCTTAAAAAACTCCAGCTATGAGACACAGGCTCTTCTGGGTAAACGTGTTGAAAACCAAAGTTGTACTGTGTAATCATCCTTAAAATATCAACTTGCTTTCAGCCAACAACTGTACTGTCCCTTTAAAACTTCCGCAGGCTAGCCAGGGTTGTTTTCCTCCCCTTAGCTTATCAGTAATCTTGCAGACAATAGCTTAATTTTCTTCACCTTTATGTCCATTTTACCATCCCTCAAGTCCACATACACATTAAAAGCCTACCCTCTATATTATGGACAAGAAGTTTTAAGGATCTGCAGATACCATTTTTCTCTGCCAAGTCCCTCCATGACACACAAAAATTTGCACATAATGTAGAAAACAAATGTTATTTTCAGAGATTTCATACAGAAGGTTGAAACATCAGATCTCAGCACCCACTTAATCTTCCTAGTTTAAAAGAAAGAAAAAAAGAAGCAGTGGAAGGAGTAAGTTGTCCTGAAATAACCCAGGCACAGCTCACCAGGAAAGCACAGCAGAAAACAGCACTGCATGACACCCGTAATGTGGTATTTTCTATAAAGCATGGCTAGGACTCACCCTACTGTTCTGTACTTCAGACTATTAGGACATATGCAAAAGCACATTAAGAAGTCCAGATTTTAGCAAATCTGTTGCTGTTTTATTCTTCTTTCAATATTCAACAGTATGAGCCACCCTTGGGTTCTGGTTCCCAAAAGCACGGGAAGCCAGGAACTCAAACTTAGTGGTTGTTCCCTATCTTAAAATTTTAACAAGCAAAACCATACTCAAAATAAATTTAAAGCTAACTTAAACAAGGGATTTAAAAGCTTGTAAGAAAAGTAATCTAAAAATCTAAACAGGTGACCTCCTCAATTATTAGTTATCTCCTAAATGATTGTATTTTACCATTCAGGTTTCTAGGCAGCCAGAGTGCACCAGTATAAACATGTATCTGATTAAGAAACTTCTTCTGAAACACAGCTTTGGTGATGATGCAAAAACATCTGGCATTTATGTAACTGGCTCAAACTCCAGAGATCCCCCCCATACACACCTGGCTCCTCCTATATAAAAGGGAACAGGCTTCAAAGGCAATGAAGTTCTTTCCTCTGTAATACTTAGGGGAGCAGATGGTCAGGTTATTTCTAAGAGCCATTGCCAAAAGTTGGCTAAATAAGGTCTCTGATGAAAGCAAAGAGAAAGGTCCCTACTGTTCTACATATCATAATATGCCTCATTTCATAAGAGCAGCACCTACACCTTCAGGCAAACAACACCTACCTTATTTCATTCCAAACAGGCCACCTCTGCATTTACTCTGGCCCAACTTCATTTCTGAAGCTCGTTTTTTAAAGAAGGGGCAGATTTATCCCAGAACTCACCTGTTTTCTCAAGTTCTTCAGCAAAATACGGGTCGTTGAGATCAACATCAGATGGAAGTTCATCTTCACTCTGTTCTCTCTCAGCAGTAGCCTGTAACAAAGCACCGACCTTATTTCAATCAACATATAAACTACTGAAGTTTCACTGGAATTAGATGTTCCTTCTATTAGTAGCTGAAGATGAAAACTGAAATGCTGTAGGCTGAACACCATAAAACCAGAATACACAAAGATTTGTAAAGACAACTCAACAATACAAAATCTCTTTCACAGACTGAAAGCTTTTTATGTACTCAAAGGAGTGCTATTTACATACTCCAAGGATCTTTATAAATGTACCCACAAACTGTGATGTACTAGCTACTATACCAACAAATCACAGGGTCACAGCATTCTCATGTCCTTATTTTATGTGGCACAAAAGCTCTGCCTGGGGAAAAAGCTTGTGCAAAGAGCTTCATTTTGTGCTTCAAAATAAAAAAAAGATTGAGTTTGGATATAAAGTACAAAGTTTATTACTGGAAGTATCGTCTCATACACCTTGACTTAATTTATCAGGCTGAACTAGAGTATTATGCTAGCAGAAGTGCTCTACTAATGGTATAGTGCATTCATCTTCTGTAAGGTTTAACAAGTTATTCATCAAATGCCAGTTAAAGCTAACTGGGATGCACAGTGTAACTCAAGTTGTAGAGATTACTCTTAAAAACATTATTCTGCAATGTGAATTATCTTCAGAGTAATGAAAGGGTTTAGGGAAGCCAGGCTCTGTCTGCCACATGCATATGCACAAACATTTCATTTCTCTGCCTGTTCCTACACACGACTGCCAGAGGAGTCAGTTACTTCACAATTACTCTCTGTGTCTGGAAGATGAAGCAACAGCCATTTCCACCTCAGTGTAGGACCATTTTGTTGTTCATCCACAGAACTATTTACCAAATCTGCTCTTGCAATTTGAAATGTGAGCAGTTCTTCATAGCTATTAATTCTTTGTCCTTACAGCTTTGGGAAACAAGTCTGGATTATTTTAGGCCAACAGTTTCCAAAACTACAATTATTGTCATAACACAACTTTGAACTGATAGGCACACAGTAGCAAAAACCCAATCCTAATGCATCCAAAAATGTAAATTAAACCCCAGTTCTTATTACAACTCATTTATCTTTTAAGTAACACAAGTAGATACATAAAACTTTGTGTAAGCATACTTTGATGAACATCCTTTAGCTCTGTAAGTCTGATGAGGCCCTCTTGGTCTTTCCAAATAAGCGACCACTGCACATTCGTACTTTAAAATAGTACTGGAAGTTATACAATTTATTTAGTTTATCCAAAATAAACAATAACAGCAACTGAAGAAATCAAACAAACAACTCCTGCCCCCAGGCAGCCAATGCAAACATTACCTTTCTTTTTTTTTTAAGAATTCTTTTTTCTTTCTTCTTCTCTAGATATTTTTGCCACGGAGTTAGGTTATCTTTTCCTTCCAACCTGTTTTTGACCATTTCTTCAGCATTTTCTTTGAGGCCTAGAACAGAAAATAACAAAAAATTTAGAATAACAAGGAATAACAGAAAACCAAAAAAATTCAGGAAATCAGATGAATCTGAACTTTTTTTAATCAACTGCTTTCTCCTTTGTAAATGAACCATCTAGACTTTTTAATAAGGCTGTGAAAACAATAAAAACATTCCTTAAAAACATCTTTATAAATAAGATCCGTTTACAGGATGTATTTTTTCCAAATAAAACACGTCTTTGGTAATAAACTGCTCAGGAGTCAGGAGGAGAGCTGGCTTCTGCCACATCTGATTCCCAACACACCTGCTGTTTCTCAGAGAGGTCTCACCTCCAGATATTAGACAGTCCTCAGACATTACTTTTCAAGGGTCAGAGTAACAATAAAAACAACAGACACATACAGAGCTCTTACATTTGATGTGCCTTGCATCATTAGTTAAGATGAATAAATGTGCCACACATACCATTCAGTCATTCCCATTTTTCATGCACAGAAAAACAAAGTCCAAAAGATTAAGTGAACTGGTGGTTCTGAAATGCTAAATCACTACTGGACTATAGGGTCACGTCACAGCTCACTTGAGCCTCTATAGCTGGTGCTCTCTGTTTCACACAGAGCTGTTACCTGGATGTTGCTGTATCTCTATGCCTGACTCACAACACAAAGTTGCTAAAATAGAACATCTCCCTTGCTGAAACATTGCCTCTGCAATAACAGGATCACAGTGCTGCAGTATCTCCCACCACCAGTGTATTTTCCATCCATCATTGTAAAATAAAACAATTTATTACTTGAATAAGTTCAACATAAAACTAAATTTGCAGCTAGAAAGCAAAGAAAAACATCAATAAGAACTCAAAGAATTTCTTGCATTAGGTACTAATGTCCTGATATGACATGTACTAAGATAAACCAGAGAGGTTATTTGAAAGTCTTCTAGCCTTTTAAAGCTACCTAGTACCACTCTGCTTTAACAGCAGAAAACTATCTTAAATGAAAAAGCAGTACACACCCAGTACAACAGTAAACCTGGATTCAGATTGAATGCTTGAGGTAAATAGCTTAGGGTTTTTTTAAGAAGTATTTAACAAGAAGCAGAGATTAAGGGCACAGACTCCTTGGAACATACCAGCCTCTCTAAGAAACAACAACAAAAATATTTGAAAGAATGTTTTCTGTTATCACCAATTACCAGTTCAAACAGTACTAATTCCAGATCAAAAAAGAGAAACAAGAAGAGAAATAAACTGTCCTCTTACTTGGTTAGCCACACCAAGTTATCAGAAGTAGGTTCTGTATTTAGCAGCCACCCTGAAAGATCAGGGGTGAGGAGTACCATTCTCTCACTAAATTTGGTGAGGAACTCAAAGTATTAGATCCTTAACTCAGATATGCACCTCTTCTGTACCCTTTTGTTATGGGGATGGTGCAAGAGAAACCCACGAGCTTGTGTTTCCTGACCTGTCAGCAGTTGGGAACAGTGGCTAAATACTTGGCTGAAAGAAGATTCCTCTATTTTCATAGCATGACAGTTTCCCAGAGTCCTAGAAAAGTAAACCCCATAGAAGTGCAATATACCTGGCTCTAAAGAATTCTCACATAAGGAAATCAGTTAAGTTTGGATGCATTGATTAGATTTATGTTAAATTCCCGAATTTAGCACAGTCTGCCAGTGTTTCAAAGCCTAGTCCCTGAACCTGCATGCACAGGAGTGTCCCAACAGAATCACAAGGTTGGAAAAGACCTTTAAGATCATCAAGTCCAACTGTTCCCGTCCTATGCTAAACCCTATCCCTAAGTACCTCATCTTCCTGTCTTTTAAACACATCCAGTGATGGCGACTCAACCCCCTCCCTGGGCAGCCTGTTCCACATCCCCACAATTCTTTCAGTGAAGAATTTTTTCCTAACATCCAATCCTGACCCTGCCCTGGCACAGCTTAGTGTCATTTCCCCTTGTCCTATCACCTGTCACCTGGCTGAAGAGACCACCTCCCACCTCTCTACACCCTCCTGTCAGGACAGTGTAGGAGGTGATAAGGTCTCCCCTCAACCTCCTCTTCTCCAGACTAAACAGCCCCAGCTCCCTCAGCTGCTCCTCAGAGGATTTGCCCTCCAGCCCCTTCCCCAGCCTGGTTGCCCTTCTCTGGACTCGCTCCAGGACCTCCATGTCCTTCTTGTGGTGATGAGCCCAGAACTGGACCCAGCACTCGAGGTGCAGCCTCACCAATGACCAGTACAGGGGCAAACCTTTAATTTAGCCTTTTTGAAAACACGCATTCCAATCCTTTCTAATGACATGATCACATTTCACCTTTTCCAAAGGTGAACACCCAGTACTTTGTGTTACTGTTCAATGTACAGCTAAGCTGCTGATCACAAGAACAGCAGAAGTACCGAATACAATGGAACCCTACTCTAGACACCGAATGGAGTTCTCTAGAATATGTATCATTACAGTATTCAGTGGTGCAAAAACATCACCTGGAGCATCCCCCAGTGACATCTAGACTACTTAAATCCAGAATAAGCACTTTATTTTAAAACAATCTAAAGTTTTGGGTGAAGAATGCCATTTATTTCAGGAATGCTTTTTCAAAAGCCTTTACCTCACACAGCACTTGTATGTTAGGAGGAAAAATACTGATTCCAGATGCAGATCATGCACTTCTAATCCCTTATTCACAAGATGGGCACTTGCAAAAACGAAATTTCACATATAAAGAGATTAACTTGCAACACACTGGAGCAGAATTCAGTGGCAAAAGACAGAATCCAACTCCCTGGCAGGAGGTAACAGGCTGAACAATGAAGTATTTTCCTCTCACCTGCAATTCCTTCCTTCATTCTGTACATATTTTTTCCCCTACACTTCTGTAACACATCAGTTAGATATCCTCTAGCTAACATCTTTTACAACGTGACTGATAGACCTTGGGAGCATGTAGGAACTGTACTTCTGCTTCCCCCTCCAAGCTGATATTCCCTGTCTCTTCTCCAAGTCTACTTGTTCCAATTGTCTCTCTTCAGCATCCTCTTCTTACCATCATTGCCCTCATTTAACTAAATCCTACTCTCCAGCCCTTCGTACCAGTTTTATTGCTCATAAATCATACTGGGACCTCTCCAGATATCCTAAATGAGATCCCATTCTTTTTCCCAAATTCCCAGGTTTCTCAGTTGGCCAGTCCCAACTCCTCGTTGTTTCCTCCAGCTCTCCTGTGTAACAAGGAACTGAAACCAGAATTCATAATGGAAACAACGGGCAGCCTTCAGGGACAGTTCCACCAGTCCTCAGAAAAGCAGGCAGAACATTCTTCTGAAAATCTGCAAACACCAACTCCTGTTCTTGTGCTTGTCCATGCTCCAAAAATAATTCAAAGGCTGGAGAGCTGGTTACAGCACGTCTGAAACACCAAGTGTGGACAAGATCTAAAAATCACATTAAACCATACCTTATATGAAGGAAAAAGTGGAGCAAAAAAAGAGATAAAGCCTCCTTCTACTATTCCAGAAAGAAGCCAGAATTAATGGTAAGTGACAAACCATTACACCCACCAAAACTGGTTACAAAACCAGCAAACTAATGCAGAGCCATGATAAAGGAAAGCCAGTGTATAGAGTCACTAAAAACGTGCCACTAAGAAACCCTGCCATACAACAAGAACAAATATTGGGGCTTGGACCTGATGATCTCTCGAGGTCCCTTCCAACCCCTACAATTCTGTGTGTGATATTTAGTTATTTGCAACTTTACACCTCTTCATGTCCAAAGTCAATGAAAGCAGAGTCATCAGCTTCCCAGAAACTGAACTTCTTTTCCTTTGGATATTCTTTTGCAGTGTTCTTGTGGAAAAAACATACCAGTGAGGTAGCAGCCCTGCAAATTCTCTCTGAAGACAGTAAATACTGGATTTAAAAAAACAAAAACGTATGTCACATCTCCATGAGAGACCCAAAATCTCAAAGGAGGTTACAAGATTTCTGATTTATTTGCCTGGAAAATGGAATCATTTGATCCATCTGGCACAGAAGGACTTGGAGGAAAATACAGCCCTTTCTTGTGGTATTTGGCAGTCTCATGAAAGGCATTAGAGTTTCTCCACAGATTAGAATGGCTTAGAAACTACTGTCCAGACCACTTCCCGGGAATATGAGTGTATTGAAGTGGTCAAAAGACTTTTGATTGCAGAAGGGGGAAAGAATTGTCTACTTTAGTCAGAATTATTAACTGCCCATAGAAAAGGCTAACCTATACCCTTATCAATGTATTATTTTTTTAGAATGAATCACACTAACTTGAATAGATCTTCAAAAATAAAGGTCAGGAAAAGAGAGGGAAAAGGTCATCAATATTAGCCTACAATTAAATCATACCTGAGAAAGATGAATAAAGTGTGATAAATACCGTAACAAACCTAACTATATTGCTTCTCACAGTGGTGGGACAGTGAGGGGGGTGGGTAGACAACAATTTTTGCTTGTCTAAACAGTTTTGAAAACTTCTGCATGCAACTGTTAAAATTATTAGAAGCTAAGAAGGTACTTCTCTGTTCTCAGGATATCCAAATGAGCAAGTCCGTCTTGCATGGAAAACTTTACGAGAAAAAAGAAACACCTTGTTGCAAATAGCTAAAAGGAAAGACAGACAGACATAGTCTGCAAACATCAGAATTTCTCATTCCCAAAAATAAGACATTTTAAGTCAAGACAGTTCTCCTAACACAGTATAACTGCCTGGAAAAGCCCCATCACCCTTCGCTGCTATGATGTCAAATGCAAAGGTCCTGCACCTGGGTCACAACAACCCCAGGCAACACTACATGGGCAAGGATGGCTGGAAAGCCAGGAAAAAGACCTGGGAGTGCTGGTTGAGAGCTGGCTGAACGTGAGCCAGCGGTGTGCTCAGGTGGCTGAGCACTACTCCTGGCCTATACCAGGAGTAGTGTGGCCAGCAGGACTGGGGCAGTGATTGTGCCCCTGTACACCACTCTGGCGAGGCTGCACCCTTAAAAGTGTGTTCTGGTTTGTGCCCATCAGTACAAGGAAGACATTGAGGTGCTGCAGCATGTCCAGAAAAGTTTAATGAAGTTGATATGAAGCACAAGCCTGAGGAGGGGTGGTTGAGGGAACCAGGGCTGTTCAGTGTGGGGACAACTACCTCAAAGGAGACTGTAGCCAGGTGGGGCTTGGTCTCTTCTCCCAAGTAACTAGTAAAGGACAAGAGGAAATGGCTTCAAGTTACATCAGGGGAGATTTAGGTTGGATACAAGGAACAATTTCTTCACCAAGTGAAGGCATTTGAACAGGCTGCCCAGAGATGTGGTAGAGTCACTATCCCTTGAGGTGTTAAAAAAACATAGAGGTGGCACTTCAGGACATGGTTTATTTGGCATGGTGATGTTGGGTTGACAGTTGGACTTCATCTTCGAATCACAGAAGTTTTAGGGTTAGAAAAGGCATCTATGATAACTCTAGTGCTGAGCCCACGTGCAGCTGAGCACACACTGCTTCGTGCTGCAAGAGCTGAGACTGTTTAAGTCAGAGGACAGGACAAGCAATGATATAGACTGAGATGCATATATTCCAGAGGATGCTTTTCATGCTCCATCTGATCTGTAACAACACACAGTTGGGGTTTGCTGTGCACTTTAGAGACATGATTGCCAGCTATTCGACTTTTGATGAAAACAAATTCTAAAGTTAAGCCTAACTAAATATTTACATCTCATTCTTCCCAAAGGAAGAATTTTTAAGTCCAAAAAAAAAAAACCAAACCCAAAACCCAACCCAAAAATCAACCCCAAAACAAAAATGTAGGAAAATCTGGCTGAATAAAGAAATGCAGTTGTGATCTTCTCTCTTTTCACCTTGTAAAGGGAGCTTTGGGAGCTGGATAAGGATGCACAGTAATTGTTGCTCAAATCAGATATGATTAATAAAACAGATGGAAGCTTAAATATAACACTGATTTTTGTGCCTAAAAGAAACAGACCAAAGAGAGTTGGAACTACATCTAATTTATTTTTGCTGGCACCGTGGTTTATTTAAAACTATTATGATTCAAGAATAACTGAATCATTCCCAAAGTATGCTTTCTATAACCATGTGTAAATATTTGTGCCAAAACTCAAATTCTTAAATTAATTCAAATCTCTTCCTTTCAATTGAAAAGCTCCCTAGATTTAACTGTTGTAACTCTCTGTATATTAAACATTTGGGTAGGAAAGAGATTTTTCAATAAGTCAAGCAGAGCTTGATAATAAAAAAACATTTCCACAGACATAAACTAGCTCTGAAAAAATTGAGGAGTCTTAAGAGATTAAAACAAAAACTATTTTTGAATTCCCAGAATGCTCCAACTGAACATAATTGTGTGGGAATTTAAATAAGCACATTTGTTCAAGGAAAAAAACAACCCCAAAACATGTAAAAACTGATGTCCTTGTCTCCCATAAGAAAGCACAGCCTCTGTTGCACAGAGCAGTAGAGCCAGAGCTAGAAACTACTGCTCAGCATGTGCTCGCTACGCTCCATTGTAAAAAAACCCAACAAAAACCCATCTCCCTTTGGGGTGTGCAGGGCATCCTCTCCTGAAATCACTCAATGCTTGAAGTGTTCCCATACATTAGACTCCAAAGCAAAGTCTTCACTTTTAGGATGTTTGCTGTGGACAAATCCACATTCCAGGGTCTAATAGCTAACGGTGTTGTTGCCTGACCTCATGGAGGTGAAGAGCCTAGCAAGCAAGAGGAAGGGGACGCTCCCATTTTCAGACCTTCTGCTCTTTGATAATACTCTAACTTATTCAGGGTAAGAAATGAGGAAACACTAACATATTCTGCAAAACCAGAGTTGCTAACTGCCACCAACTACTATAAACTACCAGTGTGAAGGTGTGAAGGTCATTGTGCACCTGTGTACATTCAACTATCGCTATATCAACAAACCTGGGCCAGTGAACAGACATCTAACTGACTCAAGGCAGAGCCAGTCATATTTATCAGGATAGGGAATTTTGTTTGGGTTTTTTGTTGTGGATGGGTCTGTTTTTTTCTTTTCCATTTCTCTCTCAAAATAGAGGAGGATTCTAGGTTCTAGGAGCCCCAAAAGAAGGTGCAGTAAGGAAGGTGTTGCACTGGATGTAATACAGAACAAATCTAATTTTCTAAAATCAAGTTCAGTTGCCAAGAAACAAGGAGCTCATTTAATAGGGAACTGGACTCCACCACTACTACAGTTCCTACATGTTAATCTAACTTAGTTACAGCGTGCAAAGCACAGTTCTAAGGTACAGAGCCTTTCAGAAAACTTCTTGCTCCTCCTGTGCAAGACAAACTAAAGACCATTTCCCTTAGCCTCTCTTACAACAACTCACCATCTCCTCCAGACAAAAGTTTGCTCTAGAATCCCAACTATGTCAGCACTTAGGTTTCTAAGACTTCTTTAATGTACAGAACTCAACTCACAGGGAAGACAGACCAAAACAAAAAATGGGAGCTGTGCTGTTTCAACAATGCCTGGCCTGTATAAACACAACAATAAATACAACACACTTTCCCAGCAGCAATTGTTTTGGCTGCAGTTTCCAACCTCAGTCTGAAAGGCAGCAACAGCAAATCTTTGTAAAAACCTTGTAATAGCTACCCATGTATGAAAACTCAATTAAAGGTACTGAGCAAATGACATCAAGAATGCAAATACTGACACACAGTGGACAGATGAAGTAAAACATGGCAGTGCAGCTGTGTCAGCAAGCACTTGTCCTACCTATCACACATGATACATGATTTCTCTAAAACGTTTTGGGAGAATTTATGCCAAAACTGGTTAAACTACATAAGCACAACTGAAAGCACAAAAATCTTTTCAATACCGGTGTATGATTTTAAATACAGATCTTAGAAAAAGCTAAGAACAAAACTATTCTATTCAGCTCAATCAATTTCACTGACTCGGTACAGACCAAGTTATAAAAAGTTAGGGTTTATATTCAACAGAAGTTATCTGAGTCAATTCAGAATGATATTAGTGTAAATCATTGAGATAGATATTCCCAGCTGGAATGAACACATTGGTGGTGAAGAGGCTCTGTTCTATGTCTCTGGTCTTAATATTTGCAACACCAGACAGGTTGCTATCACAGAATCACCAGGTTGGAAAAGACCTTTAAAGATCATCAAGTCCAACCATTCCCATCCTAAGCTGAACCATATTCCTAAGTACCTTATCTACCCTTTTTTTAAACACATCCAGGGAAGGTGACTCACTCACCTCCCTGGGCAGCCTGTTCCAGGCCCCAACAACTATTATCACATAGCCTGCAGTCCTACAGGTACCTTGCTGCCTCTGAAAAACGAATGTCATACTACCCTGGTCTCTGGACTGCTTAATTCAACCCTCTGAGCATTCCTCAAATGCTCCCATTTGCCTGACTCACTAATCCAGTGGAAAAAAAAAATAAATCCAGATTTTGTCTTCTTTCCCAGAGATGTTTTGTCATTTTAGCACAGAAAATTAAGCTTGCAACGAGATCTAAGAAGTGTCAGAATGAGCTATGGGCCAGGATCGAGAAGGTGCAGTCACAGTGAAAACCTCTCCCCTTTTTGGATGTAGCGATGTTTGGATGTTCCCTGTTGTCTCAGGGAAAGCACACACTCATAAACAACATCTAAAAACCCATCTGAATGTCTTTTCATCATAAAGGGAAAAAACTCAACTATACACATAGGTTTTCAGATCTCAGGTTGAGTTCTGATGGGAAGCTATAGGGTGAAGTTAAGTTTTTTCATTTCTAGACGAAAATCTGGATGTCACTAAATACAACCAAACACCCCCAACTTTTCTTCCTGGTAGCTTGCTTCCCTCAGAGCAATCTCACTGGAAGGTCAGACTTCTCCCTTCTCTGTTCCCCCAAATCTTCAGCATTACACAAGCAAGATTTTCAAACCATTCTAACTTTATGCTATATTTCCAAATCATACTGGTTTTCATTTTTAAAGGTGTATGGCTTATGACTATGGCAAACACATGAATTCTATTCAAGAAAATGTATAAATTGATGAATGAAAAGGCAAGCACAAAAAAAAGGGCATAACAATGAGCTACACAGAGAAGCTTACAGCTGAGGAACTGAGTTCTGTCATATTATACCTTCCATTTCCCTCATTGTAATCCAGATGGATTTCAATTTATGGGGAAAAAAACCCCATAAGTTTCTACTACTATAAATCCAAAACCTCAGACCATATCCCTATTAGCAGGCAAATACTGTGTATCCTTTAAGTCAGTAAAATAAAAAATAGAGCTTACCTGGAACCCATTTAATCTCCATTCCTATATCCTTTTCTTCCTGCTTTTTCTCTTTTTCTTGGATACTTTGCAGAAGTTCCCTGTACTTGGCAATTTGCTCTTCATCATCTTTTTGGCTTTTTCTGAGCTTGTCATCTTCTACTTCATGAGCTACATCACCATCTAGAAAGAGAGAGTAAAGCTATTACAGCCTCAAGAAAGTTTAGGACAATGTTTAGGACACCTCAGGCACACACATTGTTTCTGAAAAACAACCCAGAATATTTTCACCTATTATTCCCCCAAAATTAACCAGTTTTAGAATTCCACTACTTAAATGAAATAAAAATAATACCTGAAAAGACAAAGAAAATTTGTCCAGCAAAGGAAATCACTGATGGGACACAGAATCCTTTACTGCATTTTACTACTACTAGTTTCAGAGACCCCTACAGCAGAGTAGTACCTGAATCTCAAAAATCACTTGTGTAAAGCATTTTGAAAATGAGTGTCACATCTAAACAAATAAACCTTGCAAGATTTTGTAACAGAGAAAATTATTCAATGCCTTCATCTTCAGTGACTGCCAACAATTGTGTTTTCTTAGAAAAACACAATTACAATGTTACAATGGGAATGGCACTAAGCTGTGCCAGGGCAGGTTTAGATTGGATGTTAGGAAAAAATTTTTTACTGAAAGAGTTGTCAGGGCCTGGAACAGGCTGCCCAGGGAGGTGGTCGAGTCACCTTCCCTGGATGTGTTCAAAAAAAGGGTAGATGAAGTACTTAGGGATATGGTTTAGTTTAGGATGTGAATGGTTGGACTTGATGATCTTAAAGGTCTTTTCCAACCTTCTTATTCTGTGATTCTGTGACTTGCAACGAGCTTTTAAACAAATGTTTCAGAGAGAACAGGTTTTTAAGGTTTCAAAGATGCTGCAGTAGAAAACTACATTTGAGGCAAGCTCCTTTTTTCTTTTTCTCTGGTTTAGCAGTAATGCCGTGCTCCCTAAGCACTGAGTTGCATGGACAGCATAACCAGTGTCTGGAAAGGGAGACCGCAGATATAAATTAACAGTGACCTCTGGTCTTTGGCTAAAATTTAGGGTTGACACAGTTCCTTCACTTCTCATCACAGCAAGAAGCTGCATGGTTATTGGTTGGGAGCAGAAATCTTTACTGTTCAGTTAAATGCAGCTGCTTTTCCACTTTCCCCATCAGTAGCTGGGATCTCTTAAGAGGAAAGCATCTGCTTATGCAGCAAGCAAGAGACATTCGATTTTCAAGAGTGAGAAGAAAAAGACGACATTTTGTTGTGTCTTCTTCCTGGTACAATGTAAAAATGAGAGGTAATGCTATACTGGATGGGAACTGAAGAAATATTTAAGCTAAGGAAGGCTCCCCTGAAACTGGGTAAGTAACAGGCCACCAATTGTATTTATGATTGTTTGAGAAATCTAAGTGACAATGCATATTGTCATACTTTGTCATTAAAATAACACAAGTTTCTTTCATCAAACGCCTTCATGAAGCCCTCAGGAGCCTTTTCATTCTGTATGCAAACAAAGACTGCTTGACAACAGCTGTGAGAAAGGAAAATGAGCTGAGTTTGTCCTCAAAGTTTGTTTAGAGTTCAAAAACCTTGTCGCTAGCTTTCAAGTATCACGCTGTATGGCCCAACATGAGGAACCACTTTCTGAGGGATATTAAGGCAGCAATGCTTTCTGCCAATGGTTTGTTCAAAGACCTTCGAGCAAAACACAAACAAAACAGAAAGTTCTGGTGCATTAACAGCTGTGCTGCAAAACAAATACAATTAAGAGAAAAAAAACCCCCAACCTGTGAAGGAAGAAAAAACAAAAGCAGATGCTATTTGGAGTATAAAATACAAGTATAGTCTTCTTTTTTAAAAAGAGAGTAGTAGCAGAAGTGCTAAAAGAGCTAAGAAGAAAAAAGTTAAAAACCCTGAGGCAAGTCAGAAACATTCCAATATAATAGTTTGCAGTTTTTGCTTTTAAATGCTGTAATTCATCAAAAATCAAAACAAACGCAGAGGCTCAGTATCTTTGCTGATTGACAGCTGTGTTAGCTGAGATGGCATTCTTGTAATCGCAGTGTTTTGAAGAGACAGTATTCTTAGTTCATTATTATCTTGAAACGGCTCAGTAGGTTTTTATTTTTTTAAACACAGCCTTACAAACTGAAGGAAGTAGAGAAATTACAGCAAACACAACATTTCACAAGGCATCTGCTGCAAAGCCAAGTTTCTTGTAAAGGCAGAAAGGTAAAATTCCCCCTCATCAAGCAACGGCACACTAGAAAATTCAGCTACTAATCTGGATGCTCATGGCCATACCATGAAAATGCACTAAATGTCTCAGGTTTATCCAAAGCAATTGCTTAAATTCAGCTAGCTACAAGAAAAACTCTACAGTGCATGAAGACCCATAGAATGAAAATAAAAAGCTCTACACTTGAACTCACTGAAAACTCTGGGTTTCAAGCACACTCTCCCACATTCTCAGCACACTCTGAACAAGAAGTTGTGCAAATCCCATTAGTTCATCCAAAGGATATTAAAAAAATGAAAATTTAGAATTCAAGGTAAGCAAAACAAGCTTATTCAAAGCATGTCACAGTGGATTTTTTTTTTTTTGCAAGATACTTTTCAGAGAGAAGCTGGATACTGGAAGTAGAGAATGAGAAGAGACAGGTAACAGTAACTGAATGGTAAGCACTACATTCAGGCTTTTTTAGGGTTTTGTGTATTTTTTTCAGGTCAGGGTAGTCTAACCACTTGAGATGCAGAAATTCACTCAGCAAATGAGGTGACTGTAGCCACTGCAGCCTTTAAGCAACTGGCTGAGCATCAGAGGTGACTGGGCATTGTAGAACCAGGCCTCTGAGCCAGCCAGCTGTAAGCCAAGACTAACATGCTTGCCATCACAGCTGGCTCCTGTCTAGTCATGTTGGAGCAGAGACATGATGTGCAAGAGCACACACAGATGTGGTCTTCAATCCTACATTACCAAGCACCTCCAACAACAGCTTGTATGAACTTCTAGAAGGAAAGCTGAGATGACCCTTGTTCCTGGCCTTTTTAAATTAAAAAAACCCAAAACCAAGACAAAAGCACCTGCAAACATGCTTTGTAAAAGTATCCAACACCTGTGTCAGTTGTATCAAGCTTCTGAACAATCAGGTTGTGGTATTTCTATTCTGTTCCATGAAATTCCACCCAGACCTTGCTAAATGATAACCACTAACTCCCTTTGCTAGCTTGTTTCCTGCAGAACTATTTTATTAGCACTATGCCAAAACTAAACCCAGCAGAAAGATTCTAAAAGGTCAGATTGCTTTTGAAGCAGCAGGAATGCTCAGGAATATCCAAAGCAGCTATACAGGAATAAGGGACGGAAACTAACCCAAATAATGAACTAATTAATGCATTTTATAAATACCCATTGGATTCAGTAAATAATTGTAAATAATGTTCTACTTCTGACACCTTCCACTTCACAGACTTCCATAACAGTTCTAACAAATAGAAACACACATGAATGCTGCTCCTTTTTAAGATGGCAAGGAGGATTCTACATGTACATGTTAAACATGTATCTGAATTTAGATGTGTAGTCAGTTATTGCACCAAATGGTAAAAAGCCTTAATAATGGTCTGATTTTATTTAACATTAATCACTGAAAATAGGATTAGCAGCATTATTTAAAAAAAATAAGTAAAACTCCCCCCCAGCAACTAAATTTTCTCTCTCTGCGCTTGTGC
The DNA here is from genome assembly GCA_020800305.1 of Porphyrio hochstetteri. Classification (NCBI taxonomy): domain Eukaryota; kingdom Metazoa; phylum Chordata; class Aves; order Gruiformes; family Rallidae; genus Porphyrio; species Porphyrio hochstetteri. Next base: position 8,834,972 of record CM036907.1, read on the forward strand.
GCCTCCAGGATTGGTGCACCATCACAAAACAAAAGATCTACTGTCTCTGTAGCCTTGTATTGGAAGCCCAGTACCACAAGAGACTGTGCTCCCTGCTTGAGTACTTCTGAGGAGAGCAGGGCTCTACACCGAGTTCCCTCTGAGCCTGTCAGTGTTCAAGAAATATCTGGACAACTTTAAGATATATAGTTTAATGTTTAGGTTGCCCTGTGTGGAGTCAGGACTTGGACTCAGTGATCCTCATCAATCCCTTCCAACTCAGGACACCGTATAATTACACATCATCAGGGACAGCTCATTAGAAACACTGAGAGAAGTGCTTTGTCACGTAGTCTATTCAGGTATGCTGGGTGGCTGTGCAAAGCAGATCAGTAGAAAAGATGTTCTGGCAAGATAAAAAAAAATTTGAATGAAATCATAATGTTTAACTGGAAGCATCATTTAAAGTGCCATATGAGAAGACACTGGTGCTCATGGTCAAAACAGTGATGCTGGGCTGGATTTGATGCACACTGCAAATGCTTCCTAACTGGAAAAAGGCATCCAAGGAAGAGAAAGTTCAGAAGTCATCTAAAGGAGATACCTTGTGCTATGAACCACCACATCCCAGGTCACTGGAATACTTGACATTACAAGACAGAATCACAGAATCAGGGGTTGGAAGGGACCTTGAGAGATCATCGGGTCCAACCCCCCTGCCAAAGCAGCTCCCTAGCACATATTGCAGATAGGCGTCCAGATGAGTCTTGAATATCTCCAGAGAAGGAGACTCCACACCCCCCTGGGCAGCCTGTCCCAGGGCTCTGTCACCCTCACTGGGTAAAAGTTCTTCCGCATGTTGGTGCGGAACTTCCTGTGCTCCAGTTTACAGCCATTGCCCCTTGTCCTGTCCCCACAGACCACTGAAAAGGGGTTGGCCAATTCCCCCTGCATCCCATACTTAAGATATTTATAAACATTAATTAGGTCCCCCCTCAGTCTTCTTTTCTCCAGGCTGAACAGACCCAGCTCACTCAGCCTTTCCTCATACGGGAGATGCTCCAGGCCCTTAATCATCTTCGTAGCCCTTCTCTGGACTCTCTCAAGGAGATCCCTGTCCTTTTTATACCAGGGAGCCCAGAACTGGACACAATACTCCAGGTGGGGCCTGACCAGAGCAGAGTAGAGGGGGAGGATCACCTCCTTAGACCTGCTGGCCACACTCTTCCTGATGCATCCCAGGATCCCATTGGCCCTCTTAGCCACCAGGGCACACTGCTGGCTCATGGCCAACCTGTCATCAACCAGGACCCCCAGGTCCTCCTCCACAGAGCTCTTCTCCAGCAGGTCATCCCTCAGCCTGTACTGATACAGACGGTTATTCCTCCCCAGGTGCAAGACTTTACACTTGCTTTTATTAAATCTCATCTGGTTTCTCCCTGCCCAGCTCTCCAGCCTGTCCAGGTCTCGCTGGATGGCAGCGCAGTGTTCCTGCGTGTCAGCCACCCCTCCCAGCTTTGTATCATTGGCACTTGCTGAGGGTGGATGCTATTCCCTCATCAAGGTCGTCGATGAAGATATTAAACAGGACTGGACCCAACACCGAGCCCTGGGAACACCGCTAGTCACAGGCCTCCAGTCAGATTCTGCTCCACTGATCACGACCCTCTGAGCCCGGTTCGACAGCCAGTTCTCAACCCACCTCACTGTCCACTCATCTATCCCATGATCTCTCAGCTTTTCTATCAGGATGTCATGGGAGACAGTATCGAAAGCCTTGCTGAAGTCAAGGTAGATGACATCCACTGCTCTCCCTCCATCCACCCAGCCGGTGATGAGATCATAGAAGGCTATGAGATTGGTCGAGCACATCTCCCCTTGGTGAATCCATGCTGACTACTCCTCATGACCTTCTTCTCTTCCAGTTGCTTGGTAATGGCATCCAGAACAAGCTGTTCCATAACCTTTCCAGGGACAGAAGTGAGGCTGACTGGCCTATAATTGTTAGGTTCCTCCTTCTTGCCTTTTTGAAGACTGGAGTGATATTGGCTATCCTCCAATCCTCAGGTACTTCTCCTGTTCTCCAAGAGCTGTCGAAGATGATAGCAAGCGGCTCGCAAGTATCGGCTGCCACAGGGCTCGGTGGAGGCGCTGAGGTGGCGGCGGCCAAGCTTGGGGACCCGGTGGCCAAGCTTGGGGACCCGGCGGCGGGCGGGCCCGTTCCGTCAGGGTTGTGCAGGGAACCGCCCCCCCCCAGGCATGCGGGAGCGGCCGCCGAGCTGTGCGCCGGGGCAGGCTGATACTGCAGACTCAGTGTTAAACCTGCAGAAATGGGCAGAATGTACTTTGTGGAGGAAGCTATTGGGCAGTACCTTTCAGACCTCAGCACAAAATCAAAGCCCTATGTCACTGGCCTGTTAATAGGGCAGTGTTCCCAGCAAAGAGACTACGTCCTTCGGGCCGTTCGAATGCCTCCGAAGGAAGAGCAGAAGGGAGACAGCATCAGTCCTTCAACCCTGGCGTCTGTGGATGAAGAATGGATAACTACACACGCCAGTCAGATTTCTTGAATGCTTCCTGGAGGCTTATTAGTTCTTGGTGTCTTCATCATTGCAACTCCAGAGCTGTCAAAAGACAGTCAAAATGCTTTGCGCAAGTTAATCTTCTCAGTGGAAAAGTCCTTGACTAAAAGAAGGCTCTGGAAACCTACCAAGGAGGAGGTCTCAGACAGAGCAGCTCTTCAAATTTGTTCTGTTACAAAAAAAGTAGTTTGTTGAACCTACGATGTACACGACCCAAAGAGTTCAGCTAAACCAGCAGATTGGAAACACCAGAGTGCTCTGTCTGCTTCCTGGGTAGCTTTGGGCTGCACAGTAAATGTCAATATCCACATTCCACTTCTGTCGACTTCACCAAACCACAACTTGGAGAAGAACACCAGGAATGGGTTAAATCGATGGTCAAAACAAATAGAAGACAGTGTTTTTCTGATCAATGGACAAGTCAAAGATGATGACACAGAACTACTGGAAGGGCAGAAAAAGTTAAGAGGAAATGCTCAATCCAGCACTCAGTTGTCTGATGTCAGAGTTCTGACACAGCTGTACCAGGGTTCCAGTCCTAGATCGACAGCTACGGTGCAGGTGTGCAGCGGCTCCATAAATCTCAGGGGGGCTGTGAAGTGCAGAGCCTACGTACACAACAAGCCCAGAGTGAGAGAGGCCGTTCAGGCTTTGAAAAGAGACATAATAAACACGTTGGGGGATCGGTGTGAAATACTATTTGAAGATCTGATTATAAATGAAGGACCTCACAAAAAAAATTTTGAGAGGGAATATCATGTCTTACCCCAAAGACTGTTTGTCCCCATTGCTGGATCCAGCGTGATGCTCAGTGATTATAAGTTTGGTGATGAGGCTGCTGGGGAAATTCAGGAACGTTTTGGTGAGATGCTGGATCAGTCAGTGCAAGCTGAAGATATCCATATAGCAGAGGAATTTAACACAGTTGATATTTGTCCAATTACGGACAACACAGATGACAAACAACAGAAACAACTGACAAAAGCATCATTGCTGTTGAAACTTCAACAAAATATGGGTGTGGTAATAGCAGCTGCTGTTGCAGTCTTTGCATCGATCTTCTCTTTCAATTACTTCAGTGATTAAACTCGAGCAACCAGAGCTTGGTGGAAGTATTGGCCAGTTACAAGATGGAAACATCTGGGTTTAATACATTAATAAATATGAATTGTTGCCTAAATATTGCTAGGTAGATGTGCAATATAAATTGTAACAATAGGTTCAGTTACTTTGTTCCAGCATGCACTCACCCTATCAAATAGAATCATGCAGTTACAGTATCAGGTAGAAAATGAATCAAAGTTTACAAGAAACTAGTCCTGTCTCTCTGTATAAATGAAGGACCATGTGATTTTTCTAGAAAGATCCCTTAAACAAGTGTAGAACCCTTATTTTCTTCCTACTTGATGTTTTAAGGCAAAAAGCTACTTACTGCTGGTGTTTTTCAGGCTATTGGTAAGACTAGCATAATTACCTGGTATGAGAATGCTTGCTTTAAGGGTTCCTTTGCTAAGAGAAATCTCATGTCATTTAAGAGTAACTGGGGAAAAATTAGATGTAACAAAGCCAACATTCCACCTTATGCATTGGTTTAGTTAATACTGGTTAACTGGTATAAACAAATAGTATCTAGTAGTTTCAAGACTAGACCAGTCCAGCCTGCAATACTGTAGTGACCTGGAGAACTCAGAAGTCATGCATAGAACTTCTGAGATGTGTACGTGCTGCCTTTTACTCAGTGACTCCTGATGCAGATTTCTCTGTCCAGCTCTGACTTGGTCATCATTCTCTTGGAATAATAACTATTTCAGAAAAAAACACGTCTAGGCACCCCTTTGGATTGTTGTGCAGATACACACAAGTTGTCAAAATTGCTAATCAGGATTCTTAGGCTATAGAGAACTTTCCATTAGGAGATGCGCTCCTGGCTGTGCTGGGTGATAACGTTATTGATTACTTGCTATGGGGAGAGCAGGAGGAGGGAAGAATTCTAATGAGGTTAATAAAGATAATTCATACATAGATGTTTACTTGGCTCTGCAGTAGAAGAGAATTCCAAATTTTAGGCCATTTTAATAGGACTGCAAAATTTCATTTATTTTTTTTTTATAAGGGCACTGGAACACTAAGACTGTTGAATAATAGCAATACTAACATTCATGACACACATATTTTAACTCGAAAAACTGCATAAAAAGCAGATCATATCAGGCCAACAAGAACCTGTTTATAAATGAAACATTTTAATAAGTTAAAGAAATGTGAATAGAAGTCCAGAACATTTTTTCCTTATCACACTCCCGCATTTCCATTGAAACAGCTGACATTGATTTCTCCCACTTGTGCATTTCCCATTGTGTTCCATTCCACATAATTCTGCTGGATGGAATCCTGTCAGATGGAATCCTGCTTTGTATCACATAACTGAATGGACCAAAGGTCAGGAACATGCTAAAGACCTGGCAACATAATTCCTCTATTGACAAGTTACTTTTTAAAACACTATTAGAAACTAAACCATTAGACATTTCCAGGTTTAAAATTTAGTGGTGTGATAAGATTACCACAGGTCAATTTGCCTTCCCAGCAAATGAACTTTTAAAAAATTTTTAAGTGTTGCTCACTTACAGATTTTTGCTCTCATCACCACCCTACTACAGATCATAGGATCACAGAATGGTCTGGGTTGGAAGAGACCCCAGGGATCAGACAGTTCCAAACCCCCTGTCACAGGCAGGGACACCAACCTCCAGGCCTGGAGCTACACAAGGTTGCCCAGGGCCCCATCCAACCTGGCCTTGAACACCCCCAGGGATGGGGCATCCACCACCTCTCTGGGCAGCCTGTTCCAGCACCTCACCACTCTTTGTAAAAAACTTCCACCTGATATCTAATCTAAACCTTCCTTCCTTCAGCTTCAATCCATGCCCCTTGTCCTGCCATTGTCTGCCCTTTTAAAAAGCTGATTCCCCTCCTGTTTCTCTGCTCCCTTCAGGGACTGCAGGGCTGCAATGAGGTCCCTCCGCAGCCTTCTCTTCTCTAGGCTGAAGAACCCAGCTCCCTCAGCCTCCCTTCATAGGGGAGGTAATTACAGATGCTATTCTTTAACATAGCAGTACTCTTGTAGGTAGTAAGATGGAAATGCTTTCCTCTGCATCTACTGCTCCCATTTAGATACTTTACTAAGCACTACTAGAGAAAATAAAGATGATGGAGATGCAGTTAGTGAGTGCATTTATAGGTTAAGATGAGAAACAAAAGGATACCAATCCTGCCAAGATACTGCCAAGCTGAGTTTGATACCAGATTTCCCAACTGTATAACCACAAAATCTGTAGTGATCTCTGGCACGCTCCAAACACCTGCTATAATGCAGCATGAATCAATTTTAACATCTGTTTGATAGGCCCAATTAAGGCTTCATGACATTTTCTTTGCCAACAGATATTATTAATATATCTGTATTATTATTAATTAAAAGCAGACTAATTTTTACAGAACCACAGAATGGTAGGGGTTGGAAGGGACCTCTGGAGATCTTCTAGTCAAACACCACCTGCTAAAGCAGGATCACCTACAGCAGGTTACACAGGATTGTGTCCAGACAGGTCTTGAATGTCTCCAGAGAAGGAGACTCTACACCCTCTCTGGTCAGCCTGTCCCAGCGTTCTGTCATCCTCACAGTAAAGCCTTTTTACTCATGTTCAGACAGAACCTCCTGTATTCCAGTTTGTGCCTGCTGACCCTTGTCCTGTCACTGGGCACCACTGAAAAGACACCTCCTGGACACTCAGCCTTTAGATATTTATAGGTATTGATCAGATCCCCTCTCTGTCTTCTCTTCATACAAGAGATGCTCCAGTCTCCCAGTCTTGGGAGTGAAAACATGCAAGGCAATTCAGGAATTCACATGTTGGTCCACCATATATAGAAGATTTATGTACCCTACAAAGTTAGATGACATCCTCTTTATATTCTTAAGAAATTATGTGAATCAAAAGGCATCTGAAGGATGTTACTACTACAGTCTAAAGTTCCCTTAAATACATTCTGCTGCTTACCCTTCCTCTCACCATATAAGACCTATAGCTTGGGGGTACCAGAAGGCCCATAGCACAGCTTTTCCCCACTGCCATCCGCATTCCTCTGGTCCCCCAAGAACAGCTAGTGCTGGAGTACAATCTGCATCTCCCTCAGGACCTTCTAAGGTCTGGAGCCCATTCAGTGTCCTATCTAGGCCCCTCCAACAAGCACAGCCTTAGGGCAGTCTCTTCAGTATCACCTTGCCCTGCAGAGACTTTAAGATGTGTATAGGGGGCCACAAAGAGGACAAAACACTATAGAAAACTATGAACAGATTTCCAGAGTAAGCTTTGTACCTAATTCATTTAGTCATTAACCATTTTCCATTTCAAAGCAGGACTCTTCCTTGGAAAAGGAAGCACCTCGAGTTCTACTGAAATGAATTTGATCTCAAAAATGAAGATATTAAAGTGGTGTTGCCAAACTTGATGGAGAAATATTAAGGTACCCTGAAAAAAAGAGAGGGATGGGGGTGGGGGAGAGGAGGGGAAGAGAAGAAATTATTTTAGGCTCAGAGGTGCAAGCTTCTATTCAGAAAGCAGCTATGCAGGGGCTCAGTCATGAGGACATAATATTGTCCCTCTAAACGACAACATTCAAATAATTTTCTGAAGATATGATTTACATCTTTCAATAACCTGTGTTCAAAACACTCCAGCTAATGACTTTGAGGACAACAGTTATTAACCTGAGTACCTTGCTGCTCTTCTTCCTCTTCTTCACTAGATGAAGCCAAATAAGCTTGAAAATCCATGTCAAGAAGTTCCTCTTTTTTAAAAGTTCTGCTAAGCGACGTTACTCGTTCATGATCCGTCTCATCCCATGTGATATCCACCTGAAAAAGAAGAAAATGCTAAAATTAAACAGTGTAACTCTGCCTATTTAGGGGAAAAAAACTTGATACCTTCCATTTAAAAAGCAGTGTAAACCTGTTACTAATGTGTCTACAACAATTGGCTATAATAACCATTTAATAAAGTCAATGTAGTTATAACTTCTTGGAACTGTATAATGAGTTTTAACTGCCTGAAAGACTGATGCAGCCTCCTCATGCACTGAAGGGTTCTGTAAGAGGAGGTCACACAACATGAAATCTCTGCAAGACAAATTTCCTGTGTGCCAGCAGGTACTGGTATTGAAGCAGCCACTAAGTCCTCTCCCTTCCAGCAGCAAGTCATTCCTGGAACCACATGTGGATGGCAACAGGGACAACAAAAGTGCACAACTGCACCCTGAACTGGAAGGTGAAACAGATCTTGACTGAAAAAATGATCCAGCAGAAATTAATTATTTCTGAACTAATCACTTCTCTGATCCCGTTCACTTCATGGCCAAATAAAAGTTGTGGCTGTCACATTAGACAAAGTAGGAACAAACAGCTACAAGGAGAGGAAACAACTGTTTAAAGCCCTGCACTACCACCAAAAAGGTTCCTGTTGAGCTGCACACCCATTTTAGGCAAGTTAGAAGATTTAACTGTGAATAACAAAGTAATTCCATGTGCAACTTGTAATAGAGGGATAAGGTCAAAATGTAGTATTTGATTTGTAACAAAGAAGCCAAATTGCTTTTAAAACCCCAAATTCAAGCTTATTTATGAGCTTGCAACTCGTGGCTCTGTAACACACATCTTTTACTACCTTTGATGTCTTTAATTTCAAACGACAAAGATAATCAGGACTTTTTTCCCCAGTACTTATATAATTTATAAGCTGACAACACAACTAAACACATTAGAAAAACATTACTAAAACATTGGAAAGATACCTTTGAAGTTCCCATAGCCGCAGATGTGAAGTACTTTGGCTTATATACAGCTACATTGACTTCTGAGGCTGCATCTTTTGGCTTCTCATCAAATGTAACATTATCTGGAATAAATCTTAAAGGCAAATAAAACATGTTATTCTTCAAATACACTGGGAAAGCGTAGCATAAACTAAGCTTTCGTAGCATAAACTAAGCATAGCTCTAAGCTTTTAATGAGTATGGTACATCAGGACCACAGAATTTGGTAAAAGGCAAAGTTGGTAAGCCTGAAAAGGAAAAAAATGAAATGGACAATACTCTTACACATGTAAGATTAACTGTCTGGCTTCTGCAGAGCTAATCCATGGGTTTTTCATTTGTAACACCACCATATTAGGAAGGTAAACTAAATAATCAGTGTGGTATTAGCAGGTGTGGGGTTTGGGTGTTTGTTTGCTTCAAGAGTAATATTTTCAGAAAGCTTAATATAAAAGATTCTGAAGGGAAAGTGAATAAAATTAATTTGGTAACAGATAAATAAAAAATTCAAAATGTTGTGGGAAAGCCCAGTACATCTTTAACATTAGAATTAGTAGGGGAAAAAAGTGTTTAAAAGACCAGTCATGTAACAATGGAGTAAGATAGACTTAAAAACCCTTTGTGCATGACATGAGAAATTATTTGGGCTTTTTCTGTTTTGTTAAAAATCATTGCAAATGTGATACGATGAATACTATGCAGAATTACAATATAACAAAGTAGGGGATTAGGAAAAGCACTAGAGAATGTTAAACAGCTGTATCTGTGGTCAAACATTATCTTTCTATGTTTAAAAGCATCAACAGTTACATGCTCATTTGACAGAGATCTTCTTCAGTATGGTTCAAAACAAATTAGTTAAGCTCCTCTAGAAAACGGTTCAAAGCAAAAAAATTAGCTTTCACTGACTTCCAAGAATGCCCATAACACAGGGCCAAGCAGACAAAGCCAGCTTCCGTCAAAACTGAGTTTGATTTAGTCAGCATCTCTTCTGCTTTTTGTAACAAAAGGAAATGCTAAGAATGAAGCATAACTATAATTTAAAACACTTCCTTTCCCAAACATGACTTTTGAAATATTAGAGCTTCCAGCTCATTCACAGGGGCTAGCACAGTGATCTACTGCAGCTTCATGATAACAGAAGCCAATATTCTTGCCCTATGCTAAGCAACCCTGGAAAAGAGCCACCTCAGGACCCCTGGGGGGGAGATGGAAAAGCAGCACTGTGTTGGACTGTTTTCTAATTCCTACAACTTTACTTCATTGTAGCAAAAAGTTGAAGATGTAACCAGAACATTATACTGAACTTCTCTTGATAACAGTTGCTCTATGCAGAGATTCCCTCCAACTTTTCATACTCTAATAAAAATACTCAAAAAGAAAGAAAAAACTATCAAAAGAAAAACCTAAGAACTCACTGAATGTCTATTTTTTTTTTTTTAAACACATCTCATTTTGGTCACAGAATGAAGGTCATATTATAGTTTACCTCAATCTTAAATTGACTTAACTTTTCCCTCCCAGCCCAAGGTACAATAAAGCCACCACTGGAGTTACCTGAGGTCTATGAAAGAGCAGCTACTTTCAAATTCCAATCCATCACATTCCTCATAAATTTTATTGGCTGTTTCAGGAGAATCACACTCAACAACAGCATAGAAGTATTTCAGTCGCTTAAATTGATACTCCCTCAGCTTTTCCCTATAAAGCCTGCAAAAGTGGGAAACACCACAATGAAGTGAGCTGGATCCAACAACCTTTCATTCGCAAAACATTTTAAATCCAACTCATTAGAAATATGCACCACAAACACTCTCCTACACTTAAAATACGAGTAGATGCTAAGCAGCAGGAGGTTCCACCAGTATCTATTCAGTTTTACTCAAATAAAAGACCAGTTCACAGAATTGCGTTAAGCATACGCCTCCTGTGTCTGACTGCTTCCCCCAGGCAGCATGAGGTTAGAGGTCTAGTGCAGGACACAGTAGCACCGCTGTGTAGGGCCACAGAAAATTGCATTTGATGGTTCCTTTCAAGCTGCTTGCAATTACAGAATCACAGAATCACAGAATTGTAGGGGCTGTAAGGGACCTTGAGAGATCATCGGGTCCAACCCCCCTGCCAAAGCAGCTCCCCAGCTCATATTGCACAGATAGTTGTCCAGACGGGTCTTGAATATCTCCAGAGAAGGAGACTCCACCACCCCCCTGGGCAGCCTGTCCCAGGGCTCTGTCACCCTCACTGTGTAAAAGTTCCTCCGCATGTTGGTGCGGAACTTCCTGTGCTCCAGTTTACAGCCATTGCCCCTTGTCCTGTCACCACAGACTACTGAAAAGGGGTTGGCCAATTCCCCCTGCATCCCATAAAATTATCCTGGCTCTTAGCAAGGCTGATGAAAAGGATGTTCATACAGATGCAAGGGGACCTGTTAAGAATGTGAGACAAACGGAGAAACTGTAAGGACAGATGCTCATGCTAGAGAAACAAAGTGTCGGAGTGATAAGTAAGTTGTATGGGTGGAGAAAGGATCAGGATAATACCCTGGGTAGCACAGGTGGTGGTGCGGTCATAGGAGGTGACAGCAAGAGAGAAAGAAAAGCAGGTAAGAGACTGAGAAGTGGATGAATTGGTGAAAGGATGCAGGAGAGTGACTGCAGGGCTGAGGTCCATGAATTTAAAAGGCACGTACACAGGTATCACTAGGGTATCTTGGGTATTTGGATATCCGTTTGTTGTACTCCAGAATTTCTAGAGCCTACTGAGCAGTAAATCCAACCCTCCAGGATGTGCCTTGATGCACACAGCAAAGCTGACTTCAGCATGCACTGTGAGTTCATCATACAAATCCCTGGTGCACCAGAGACTTTCTTCAAAGTGATCTGCACTTATTCTAGAACCATCCAGATTTTCCAGACAGGGCAGCCCAGTGAGATGCTTTATACAAAACTGACCCCAGCCAGGCTGCCAAACACCTGGAAACTCAGGAAAGACATAAAAGCAAAACCTAAAACTTCTCAAGTTCCATACAGACATGTCTTTCATGCAGAACAAATGGGAATAAAAAGACATGCTTGAAGAAGCCTGGACCATGGTAGGACTGATGAGCTCAGCCTGGTAAGACAGGGCTCCTGCTGCTAGTGGCATTCAAGAAAACTCAGGCTGGAAATTCATGTTCTAAGTTAAAGTCCCTGTTGGTAATGCAGATAAAAAATTTGACATGTAAGAAAAGGGGGCTTTTACTGCATGAATGGCAGTTTGTAGAGAACAAATACTATGTGAATCTCTCCATATATATGTTCCATTAATTATTCCAATGAGCTATGCAATAGAAACATTGAACTCACAGAATCGTAGGGGTTGGAAGGGACCTTGAGAGGGTCCAACCCCCCAGCCAAAGCAGGAACTCAGTTATCAAGAAGGAAATTTTCTCAAGGTTGATTATAATGCATTTATTCAATGCATTGACAATTAACAACTGTGAATATCAGTTGTAAAATATCCCTCGAGAAAGCTCTAAAATTAAGTCATCCACAGGAGACTCCCACATAGGGATTTTGTAAACAGGAACTGACTGGGATTTTCACTGAGAATTATCAGACACAAGATGTCTCATCTGAAGATAAAGTTAATACCCATCATTCTCCGTGGTATTCTCTGGGAGATCAAACAGTTCCACAGGCCCTTTCTGTTCTTCCTCTTTCAACCTCTCTTTTCCAAATTCTGAAGGATAAATCTACAAATACAAAAACATAAAATAAAGTTTTAACAGTAACAGCATAATGTACACCAACTAAGAAAAACACCATCTCTCTCTAAAAGGCTTTGCCTTTGTGTTTTTTTCTCTAAAATCAGTAAAGGGATCAACTCTATAAACTTTAATTTACAAAAAAGACAGTAGAATAAACAAACTGCCTCTTAGGAATGACAATATTTTGGCTGAGATGAGGAACAAAGGGAACCCTGGCTTCATTCACTGCACTGTGGCCCTGTTCAGAAAGGGCTATTTGACTAACATTCTCAGAAAACTGGAGGTAGGCACTAAGATTAGAAAAACATAACTTAATTGATCTGAATTTAACCAGTTTATTAACTCAAAAGTGGCAAAACCCGGAAGTGTTGTGCAACAATAAAAGGGGTTGGAAAGCAGTTAAGAAGCCAGGTTTAAGGTTGTGGTATGTACCACAACAACCACTGAAAACTAAATTTGCCAAGGAAACCTAGTCTCTCCCTAATAGTACTTGATGCTAAACTCATATAAATGAGAAGTTAACAGTTTCAGGATCTAACTCCACCACGTATACGCCCATTGCTGAAAAGCAGCCTGTATTTTTTTCTAATACAACAAGTTCAATTGCAACACAGTTTCTCATTAATCATGTTAAAGTCTATTCTGGTTCTACAGCAATGTCATATTTGGTACTTATTTTGTAGTCTCCTCTTTCCTTCTTTTTATTTTCATGGTAAAAGCCACTACTCCTTTTAGAAATCAGGTCTTACCTTAACAGAAAATACTGTTCCTCCTTTGGGTGTGAAAGAACTAAATAGAGCCAGCAAATCTTTAGCCTTCAACCTATCCCAATCCATATTACAAACTGCCAGTCTACTTGTAATCTGAACAGAGAGAGAAAAAAAAAAAGACAAAGTTCACAGGCTTAATTCTTGTAGGTTTAATTCCTGACTGCTATGGGGAATGTGCACAACAATCTAGGAAGTATGATTGGTAAAAATGGTGTCATCAACAAACTCAACTGAAAAAATATAGGAAGCATTTTCCTCAAGACTTTGTATCATTTAAACTAGCTAAGCTGAGAAGCAGCAATCACCAGAGCAGATAAAAAGGACATAAATAGCAAAGCAGCACAAAACAGACTGCAGCAATCATAGATTTAGGATGCAGTTACAACACCAGCATTTAGGATTTTGTTATCATCATATGGTTAGGTCAAAATAGCAACTAGTATCACTATATTGCAACAGCACTAGAGTATTGTGACTTCTAAAACTGAGAACAATTCGCATATAAAAGTCCTATTTCACTGTCTAAAGATTTCTTAATTTCTTAAAAGCACGAGTTCAAACAATTTTTTTAAAAGAGTGAAAAAATTCAGTAGCAAACAAAAGCAATATTTAAATTTCAGAATGTCTGAGAGTAAATGATGTTTGTTCTCATCACTTATAGCTCATCTATCGACAGATAAACCTCTGCTTAGAGGGAAAGAGGGACACCAGTGAAAGCTGCAAGTCTCTTACTTTCGGCCAATCCCATCATCACGTGCATTTTGCAAACCTTTATGAAGAATACTTCCACCAACTGGTTCCACAGATAAAAATCTATAAGGAACTCAGAGTACCTTTCAAAGGTCATGTGGCAACCTTTTACATGCAGAAGTCTCGTTACCTCATCTCCACGAGGGGCATCCTTATCCAGCTCGCGCCAGGAATGCTCTATCTCCGGCTCCTTCGGAAGCACTGCATTCAAATCCTCCTCATCATCTGAGCTCGTTTCAATGTTCCCTATGCCTCTAGCTAGATCAGGCCCACTATCACTTTCTTCATCGTCTTCTGAATCACTGTCTTCTTCACCTGTTTCCCCATCATCTTCTCCCTCTTCTTCCTCATCTGCTTCCTCATCATCTCCTGGCTCCTCTTCCTCTTCTGTTTCCCCACCATCTTCTGGCTCCTCTTCTGACTCAGAGTCATCACTTGCAAAAACTTCTTCCTCTACTTGGCTTTCACTGACATCATGTTGATCACAGGTGTCTCTGCTTACAGTCACTGAAAGATAAACATTAGGTATCTATTTTTAATTACATAGGATCCTATAAAAAGAGAAAAAAAACCCCAGGTTTTCTTCATACAGATTTACAGAACCCTCAAAACGTATGACAGTCCAGGAATAACTACATCAGGGAAGTTCAAAAAACTGTAAGTTATCAGTATCACCTCTTCAGTTTGTCTAATCGAATCACTCTTTAGGTTCACAATTGTGTTATCAACCTCCAACTCTAAGAAAATATTACTGTTGTTCTATTTCAATGTATAGAATCAACAGGCAGAAATGAGATTTCTGTACTGGAAGCACATATGATCAATATAAAGATGCTTTCAATCAAGAAGTGCCGATATGCAGAAGTGTTCACAGTTTATATTTGCCATTTAGTTTGGTAAACATAGTATACAATAAGTAAGTATATAGTATACAATAAGTAAGTATATAGTAAACAGTGTATACAGTACTATACACTCTACTTTTCTAACTAAAGCATAATTTCAGCTCCAACAATTAAAAGGGCATGGATGTTCACAATCTTGATGATGTGAAGCAGATTCTGTAAAGAGATAACCAACTCCAGCTCTTCAGCAACACTGAATCCAAGCCAGTATTGTATGACTAATCATGTGAAAGAAAAATTTTCCATGGATAAAGCAAAAGCAACAACATCCAAGTAAACATTTTGTTACTTGAACAACTAACCTGATTCTTCTGTTTTTCCTCCCAGGGAGCACTCCCTCCTGGGAGCTTTAGCTGACACAGCTCCACTTGGTTGCAAAGACTTCTGCTTGTTTCGAACAGAAATTGATCTTCCTTCTGATGCATCTCCTTGCTTGCCTTCCCCTTTGCATAAAACGCCCGTGTTTCCCTGAGAGCTATCAATTTCTGCTGCAGTTTTCTTAGAGACCCCTTTCAAATTGAACTTAGATGCAATTTTTTGTCCTCCATTTTTAAGATCATCTGCTTTTGTCACTGCTTCACATGCTTTTTCCGACCCTGGCTTGATTATTTTGCTCTTCTGCCTTGAGACACCATCAGCAGGTAGTTTTGCAGAATCTGCTCCTCCTTTAGCTTTAGCTTTTTTCTTCTTCTTTTTCCTTTCAGTATGTTCTTTACTGTCATCTTCTGAAATATCCGAGTCAGATTCCGACAGGGCATAAAATTTCCTGAGGTTCTCTGTGGATGTATAGTTAACAGGGCGACCTCTTTTATCTACTGTATATTTTAACTTAAACTTCTTGTCATGGAACATAGCCCGGAATCGTTTGTCAATCTTGATTTTACGCTCTTTCTCTGGCATCTCCCAAAATCTGGGATCTCTAGTGACACAGCTAAACCGCCCGTCGTTCAGTATTTCGGCCTGGGATGCCATTTTTGGTCCCACTGAAGACTTGGACATCTACAATAAGAAAAAACCAAACAAATAAGACACCACTTCGGACTTAAAACAGGCAAATAATTATCATAAATTTAGATACAAAATAGAAAAAAATTAAAGAAGCAACATCAGGTTTCTAACCTACACCGAAGTTCTTTCCAAAAGCACATGCAGCATCTAAATGAGTCACAAATAACTCTGCAACTACCAGTCTTGCCCACAATTCTTAGTTTCCTCAGACAACAGACACGCAGCTAAAAAATCATATGGAGTGCAGGTAGAGCCTTAAGTGGCTCCCTATCAATCCAACACCTCAATACTTCAAGCAGTTTAATGGAATCAGAGAACACAACAGGTTGGAAGGGGCCTTCAAAGGTCACCTAGCCCAATAGCCTGCAGTAAGCAGGGACACCTTTAACTAGACTGGGTTGCTCAGAGCTTCATCAAGCCTGACCTTGAATGCCGCCAGGGATGGGGCCTCCGACACCTCTCTGGGCAACCTGTGCCAGTGTCTCACCACCCTCATAGCGAAGAGCTTCTTACTAATGACTAATGCAAACCAGCCCTGCTCTAGCTTAAAACCACTGCCCCTAGTCCAGTCACTACTTACCCTTACCAACAGTCCCTCCGCAGCTGTCCTGTGACCCCCCTCAGGTACTGGAAAGCCACTATAAGGTCTCCCCAGCGCCTTCCTTTCTCCAAGCTAGACGGGACCGAGTAAGGAGCCCCGAGTAAGGAGCCCCGAGTAAGGAGCCCCGAGTAAGGAGCCCCGAGTAAGGAGCCCCGAGTAAGGAGCCCCGAGTAAGGAGCCCCGAGTAAGGAGCCCCGAGTAAGGAGCCCCGAGTAAGGAGCCCCGAGTAAGGAGCCCCGAGTAAGGAGCCCCGAGTAAGGAGCCCCGAGTAAGGAGCCCCGAGTAAGGAGCCCCGAGTAAGGAGCCCCGAGTAAGGAGCCCCGAGTTTCGCCGTACGCCAGACCCAAGCCTCCCGCTCCCCACGAGGTCCGGCTGCTTCACGCTTTAAGGGCGCGGTCAGGAAGCGGGCAAGTATCTGGCACTACTCAGGCCGGTGCTGCCAGCAGCTCCGGCCGAGACTCAGCCCACGACGCCCCAGCCCCTGAGGCGCCCACATACACCCCGCTCCCTCCCAGCGTCTGGCGGCGGCGGCAGCAGCGGCCCCGGCCCAGCTCGAGCTCACCGACCGTGCGCAGCAGCCGGCTCCTCACGCTGCCTTACGGCAAGACGCACCACCACGCGACGGCGAAGCAACTTCCGGCGGCGCTACGGTGGCCGCGGCAGGATAAACCACTCCCCACCACTGACAAGGCTCGACCGGCGGAAAGCGGGTGGCGGGGCGGCAGTGCGCGCGCGCAGAGGGAGGCCGCGGTTGTTGCCCGCGCCTGCGCCGGGCGCAGCAGGACGATGGGAGCAGAGGCTGTGGGAATGCGGGTCCTGAGGAGTGCCGGCCGCCCCCTCATGTGTGCGGGCTGGGGCGGCGGGGGCCGCCGGCTCTGGGCGCCGCCAGAGCGAGGCGTGGCCGCCGGGTCGTCTGTCGGCGCTTCATCGGGCTCAGGTGCCCTGAGCCCCTTCGACCGGCGGCTGAAGCGGAAGCAGAAGAACTGGGCGGCGCTGCAGGCCGAGCCGGCCAAGTGCGACTACCTGCGGGATGAGGTGGGGGCGGCGGCCGGCGGCCCCGGGGTGGCCCCCTCGGCAAGGTTGGGGAGGACCTGCCGGGACCGTGAGCGCTGCCCGGCGCTGCTGACCGGCTGCTTTCCCCCTAGGTCGGCGGCAGGATAGCGGACAGGGTGTTTGACATCACCAGGTAACTCCCGGCGAGGGGCAGCGCGTCACCCAGCGCGGGCTGCCCTGCAGCGGCAGGGACACAGCCAGGGGACGTGACCCTCGGGAGGGAGCGATGGGTTCTGGGCCTTTCTCTGCGCTTCCCTACAGCGGCGGCCCCAGAAGGGTGCTCGGCGTGTTTAGGCCGATAAGACGTTGGGAGATGAGGGGACGGGATGGGACCTACTGTAGTCTGAAACTTAGCCGAAGCCTTCGTTACATTTTATGTTGCTAAACTTCTGCTTTAGAACGTTTCCTCTTGCTTTGGATGTGGGCTCTGGAAGAGGTTACATAGCTCAACATTTAACGAAGGTACTGGCTCTTTGTGTTTGAAAGCGTTTAAAATAAGCACGTATTTATCCCCCAGCCTTCAAACGGGGCTCTGTTGTAACTTAAAGTAATCATCTGGAATTTTGATGAGAGAATTTCTTTTT
Organism: Porphyrio hochstetteri; assembly: GCA_020800305.1. Classification (NCBI taxonomy): domain Eukaryota; kingdom Metazoa; phylum Chordata; class Aves; order Gruiformes; family Rallidae; genus Porphyrio; species Porphyrio hochstetteri. The sequence goes on from CM036907.1 coordinate 8,852,823, forward strand.
TCTCCCTCGTATTTCTAGCTACAGTCCAAAGATGTGTGTTGGGCAGACTGTTATCCTATCTTTATTATCACTAAAGAATAAATAAATAGTGTAAGGGAAGTTGTCTGTTAGCATGACACTTAACCTTTAGCCTTGAGTAGGGATACTCACCTTTTTTTGACCAATGTATTGGATATGCTTTGTTAAAGAGAATTATCATTGTGGGGACTTTAAATAGTGAACAGGTTACCCTTCGTGAAGCACACCCTTAAGTAAAGGTACTTCATTGTCAGTTAATTCATGCTTTCTGTCTGGATGAATTTATACCCCAAAACCAAGAATGTGTGTTCTGTTATCCCTTCTACCTGAACTATTTTCCCTGGGAGCAATTACTGAGTACTAAGGGGCAGGGTGGGGTGGAGTTCTTTTTGGTTTACATAAAGTTTTTATTAAATGTTAAAGAGATACTTTCTAAGTTGTTATAAGCAGGTGTAAGGATTTCAGAAAGTTATTAATGTCACCTGATAAACCAATTGAAATATTTGATAGACTTGTAAAATTTTCTTTTAGGAAACAGTTGAAAAACTTATTCAAGTTGATATTGCAGAGAATGCCTTAGTAAGTAGCTTTTCTGACTGCTAATGTGCTTCAATTCCATGACATGGAAATGCACAAGAAGTGAGTTTATGATCTTGGTTTTCTTCTAACCCAACACTATAGAAAAATGCTGTAGAATCTGAAATCCCTACGGTCAGTGTTGTAGCTGATGAGGAATCCCTTCCTTTCAAAGAAGATACATTTGATCTTGTTGTTAGTAGCTTAAGGTATGTAATAATAATTCATTTACCTTTTTTAAACATGTTAAATAATGTTATTTGAGAGTAATTTTAAGGAGGAAAAAAAGCTAAGTAGTGCATTAAACAGCAGTAAGACATGCTGTGTGAAATGCACTTGCTTATTTGGTGTGTGTGATGTTGAGAAAAGCTGATGTTCTGATGGTTCCTTTTTGTTTATTTGTTTGTTTTCTTTCAAGACACCTGTAGCTTCTCTTTCCTGTGATTTTACTAACTCATTTTCAGGACATTCATCTCCTCACCTTCCTATATAGATAATATACCAATTTGTTTACATTACCTGAATTTTATTTAATATTCAATTATAAAAAGTATATTTTTGTTATTTCAGTTTACACTGGGTGAATGACCTTCCTAGAGCTTTCAGAGAGGTAAGAAACAGTTTTTTAATACCAAAAGTCAACATTTGGCATAATGTGATTTCTAAATTATCTCAGCTTCTTCCTACAGGTGAAAACCTTTTTCAAATCAGCAAAGGTGGGAGCAAGAGCAAGGAATGTTTTAACCAGTTAGCTGGTTTTTTATTTATTTCAAGTTGTTCAAGTCATTATGGTCATGCTGTCACCTGCTGGTATGAATAGGAGTACCCTGCTGTTGTGGTAATAATAAAATAAATCTGAATGCCTTCAGTACTTAATAAAATTTAAAAGAAAAGGTTGAAAAGAAATACATCCATCTATGTGGAATATACATGTTTTATGGAGCTCCAAATATTTTTAAACTGCACAATAAAAATAACTGATGCTTTATAATGTCCCACAAAATGGAGGGAGCCAGGGTTCTTGGACAACTTTCATTGTGAATGCCAGCTTTGGGACCACTGGTTTTAACTAATGCTAACTGCCTTCAATGCTCACATTTCTTACCTGATAATTAAAGACTGCTTTATTAGCGAAGAAAAGGTAGCTTCATTAATACCTAATTAAAGACCAGTTTAAAAGATTTTGCTTTCAAATCAGTAAGACAGCAAAAGCTTCTGTTTGCCTTGTTAACATGGTTATGTAATTTGGATTTTTCTGGCTATCTAAATGAGGGATTGTTGCCAGTTCCTAAGGGAAAAAGAAACCATGTTTAGCTGGCCTTGTCAGAAGGGGGCTAGGACTTTGCTAGGCAAAGCAGCTTGTCAGTCTTGGAATTTGAGTCATGATACTGCTCTTCTGTATGATTAAAAACATGTGGGGTAAGCATAGTAAGAATTGCATTACTCAGTTGTGCATTCACAAGTGGGGAGATTGCTATTGGAAACTGAGGCCTCAGTTTCCCTTGAATCAAACCATTAAAATATATTTTTGCTGCCCTCTGATGAGAAGGTAAAAGTAAGGACAACCTGTCTTAATCTACCTTCTTTGCGGAAGCACATTAATGAAGGATATTGTTTTAGGAGTATCGTTTCCCCAGTGCACTGTGTATTTCCTGATTGTAAGTGTAATTTGGGGGGATTTGCTCTTACTTGAGAGCAAACACTCCCTTTTTGGCAATGCTGCAAAATAAACCTGCCTGAAAGCTTTGGTGCAGTTTAAGTTCATTTGAAAGAAAATACTAAGAACTTTAGTTACATAGGCTTAATAACAAAAAAAGAATTACTGTTGGGTTTTGTTCCTTCTGTGTGGCAGATTCACCAGGTTCTGAAGCCGGATGGAGTATTTATTGGTGCAATGTTTGGGGGTGACACTCTGTATGAGCTTCGCTGCTCCCTGCAGCTGGCAGAGCTGGAGAGAGAAGGGGGTTTTTCTCCTCATGTGTCGCCGTTCACTGCTGTCTCTGACTTGGGACATCTGCTGTCAAGAGCTGGCTTTAACACCCTGACTGTGGTAATTATAAATAAAAGAACCATCAGACAGAACAATCCAGAACATCAGAATTGCTGGTATATAAATGAAATACTATTTATGAATGTGTTAGCAGTGTACTGTTTCCCTCTGCGTGCTGTGCACCTTGCTGATTAAGTTGCTCAAAAAGCCTGGACTGCTTCTGTTCTTGGCTTCACTGTGATTAATGAAAGCAACTGAAGTGTATCTTTGGCCAAGGGCCCAGTAGAATTTGGATGGTCTTCTTGGAGAAATGTCAGAGAGCGTTAGACCTGTTTAAAAAAAAAACAACTTGAGGCACTCCTGCTGTTTCTTTTAAAACCAAGAAGAAAATAATGGTATTTAGTTAAAATTTTATTGCAAAGCTTTTCAGAAATGTTAGGATGGTATGTTTTTTTTCTGGGAAATCCACAGTTTGAACAGAATGTTGAATAGTCTGTTAGCAGCTTGCAAGGCTGGCATAATGCTACTAGTTTAACTTGATATGCTCTAAAATGAAGCTTGTCCATTCTTTTAGGATACTGATGAAATTCAAGTAAACTACCCAGGGTTGTTTGAGGTTATGGAAGATTTGCAAGGCAAGTATATGCTTGGTGGAAACTTACATATTTTCTGTATCAGTGCTGTAGACTTTGTTTTTTAACTCCAAATCATAGAATGGATTGGGTTGCAAGGGACCTTTCCCACCTCTGTGCTCCAGAGTTTGACCACCCTCACTGTAAAAAAAAAAAAAAACTTCTTCCTTAAGAAAAAATTAGAAATAAATAATAAAGCTTATTGTACCAATGCAAGTGTTACTTTTTTCCTCATCTCTAGTGAGTTCAGGAAATCATGTCTCTCAGCAGATTTGTGTTGTGAAGCAGAAGTCCAAGATTTGTTTCTTTGTGGTCTGCTGTGAATTGTCTGCTTTGCTTGTGTTCCTGTTACTTTTGAAGCCAGCTCAGTGTAAGCTGCTGAAAAGCCCTGAAAAGGAGACAGAAGTGTATATCCCACACTAACTTTTCCTGTTAGCCTCCCTCATCCCTTTCAGGACATCCAGGAAACTGCTTTGGAATTAGAATAAATATACCCTCAAATTGGAGTCTGCTGAGGAATGCAAAACAATGGAGGTGCTTAACAATTGAGTTTAGTATTCTGGTTGCATTTGTCATGGACAGTAAACTAGTCATTCATATGCAGCTCTTACTTCCAGAGCATCTTCTTACTCTCGATCAGCTGCTGTTGTTTAGAGTAACTCCTTAGTGAAAATAAAACATCCTTCGCAGAAACATTCAGATACAGTAAGTCATTAAAGAGCTTAGAACTGTGGTTATTTTATTTCTATTTAAAAATATCTTGGTATAGTGATTTAATGCTTATCTGCTTAAAAAAAATAAACACGCCTACCAAACAAAGCCAACAATGTATGAGGGGGGTGTCTGAATAAACAATGTGTACTTGTACTTAAATTATGTTACAAAACCTAAATGTTTGTAGACTCAGCCTGAAGAAGTGTTAATTGGAAATCATTCCCAGCAATGCAAGCTGTAAATTGCAAAGCATTTGCATTAGAAGGCCTGGATTCTTATAGCTGAGAAACTCGCCTAATTATTAGTCATACGTTGCTCTCTTAGTGAGATTCAGAGCTTTTTCTATACTTACTCTGGTTTAATAAAAACCTGTCATTAGTGCATGACATTTAACTCATGGAATATGCTGTATCTTCTTTTTCTTAAAGCTAAACCGTATTTTTAGGTATGGGGGAGAGTAATTGCTCTTGGAATAGAAAACCTCTGCTACACAGGGAGACAATGTTGGCAGCTGCTGCAATATACCGAGGTAAGCATTTGAGAGGTAATGAGTTAATCTGAAATGACTTAAATAATCTGAAGTTACTTTAAGAACCTATTTTCTGTGTCTTTTTCTCTGACCTCTATGTGAAAAAAACCCCTCAAAACATTTTGGAGTAGAACAAAATACCGTAAAGATATTTTTAACCTTAATTATAATGACAAGACTTGAACTGTGTTGATGCACCCTGGTATGAGATATTTTTATTGTCCCAAATCTTTCACCAAGAGGCATTATGATGAATATATCATATTTAGTTCTGATGTTTTGAGAACTAAGTATATCTCAGAACTGATGTTTTCTCTGCCTCTTTTCCCTCTCCCTTCCTGCCCTGACAGAAATGTATGGAAATAGCGATGGCTCAGTACCTGCCACGTTTCAGATCTATTACATGATTGGCTGGAAATTCCATGAGTCACAGGTAATGTGAAGCTGAGCTATTTTCTGTTTGAAGGTACTTCTTAAATTACTGATGATTTAAAAGCTTTTTACTAAATATTTTAAGGTAAAATTAGCCCTGGGGTTTTTTTTCTGTCTTTTTGTTTTAGGCAAAACCAGCCTGGAGGGGTTCTGCAACAGTTTCATTTGGAGATCTGGCAAAAATAGATGGACTTCTTTCAAGGGAGAAAAAATAATTCTTCATCAGAAATAATAGTTGTTCTGAAGCTTCCGTAAAACTGCAGATAAATCTTCACTTGTGCTTATCATGTGACAACATTCTGAAGTTATTATAATCTGCACTCAGCAGCATTTATTGTTTTTTTACTGCCTATTCTACATCAGCTGTGTAAGATGGTGTTGCGAGAGAAACATTCGAGCAGTATTTTAAGTGAATATGTGTTGTCCCGATTTTTGATTAAATTACTATTCTCAGATATAATACCTCTTCCAGCATTTTGGTATCGTAGTCTGATCCTGGTATAATTTGCAAGTCTTGAGTGTATATCACCCATGTTATCTTTTTAATTATTCTTAAAGGATAGTAGATCTTAACACAGACTACTGGTGACAGGTGTATTTGTAAGATATTCTATAAGAGAAAATACCAGCAGACACACTGATTTGTTAAGGTTTTTTGTGGGTTGGAAATTATGGGTAAAAGTTATTGTCACTTAACTGCTTCAAATTTGACTTTTTTGACTTGTGTATAATGAAGTGGGAAAGTTCTACATTAGAAAAATATCTCAGGTTGCTACCCTTCCCTACAGCCCCCTAATTTCATTACTTCTCCTTTCATCCCCGAAGCCAGGAATGGTGCTGTACCTGAATAGTAAAAGCCATAAGGGGAGTTGGATGTTTGTATAAGTTTAACAGAATGTACATACCATGATTTGACTCAACGTACTGAAAGGAGCAGCAAACTCCTGAGTGACCTAGCACTCAGATGGATGTATGTGTTTCAAATGAACTAATTAGCTTAGAACTGGTATTCTCTGGAGCTGGCACTCTGGATGTTCCAAGGCATTATCCTGTTCTTCTGGCTGATAGTATTTGAAAAGTCAAAAGTCAGAAATAACATTTGCATGTTAATTCCTGTGTTTCTACTACCAGAGGCTGAAAAGTGGGAAGTACACCTTTCTCCTTAGCTGGGACATGGAGGTATGACTTTTCCAGAATATAACTGCATTATCAGAAATTAATACTAATTACAAATAGGGCCCAATAACCTGAGATGTTGAGGGAAAAAAAATAACCAGTGATTTCACTTGATTATAGTACTGAAAGAGAATGGTAGGAAGGAAAAGCATGAAGAAGATATAATTAGGTATTATATAACCTGTAATCGGTTCAGTCAGTTGTATTGTGTCTAGGCAGTGAAAGAGCTGCTCTAGGCTTGTTCTAAGAAGATTATCCAGCAGGTGGAGTTTGAGAGAATGGTGTGGCACAGCCAAAGAGACAAGGTAGGCAGGAGCCTTCATATTCAAGGATTATTGAATTATGTTTCAAAGACTAACACAGGTATTAATGTTACCTCCTACTGCTTTACCAATATTCACATTTCAAAATAGCAGAAATTGTGCTTAAAAAAAAAACCCCAGTGTTCAGCTGGCGAGGTGATGAATTCAAAACCCTACTTTGGGGGGTTATTTTACCTACCAGGCTTTGACTTGGAGTAAGGAATGGGCAGGGGAAGTACAAAACCTCCTGATAAGGAGGGAAAGCATCTTCTGTCCTTTTGCTTATAAACTTAATCTGTAATTATTCAGGGGGGAATGAGCTCATACTTCATTTTTCTCAGAAAAGAACAATAATCCTCCTGGGAAAAGGGGGAGATAAATGGTCTGATAACCATCATAACCCTTAATGTTAAGACTATCTGAAAGATGAGCTTATGTCTCTGATAGCCTTTTTTCTTATAGTACCTCAATGGATTTAGTACAACATCTCTCTATAGGTCTTCTCTGTCTTTAATAAAATTCACTTATTTCAGAGGGAAACTACTTTCTCCACTGTGGGTTTCTATGAAGTTATGTGTCAAATGACTGTGTAACTTTATGCCTTTTTACTTCAGTAGTTAAATTTCCAGTTGCTTGAGCTGGCAGTTGTGACTCAGATGCGTTGAGGGAATGAGGAGGTGGAATGTGCTGGGTAAATGTTAATTGGAGAAGCGCTCCTATCGTGCTGCTTTCAAGCATGCAGTTAAGTTATGGAGAAAAGAGGATTTCCAGCTCTTAGAGTCCATATTCCATGGATGGAATATATAAACACTAAAGTAGGTAAGAATTTGGTTGTTAATGGGGGAAAGTACCTTCTGGACAGGGAGAAATGGAAGAGTACTTTTCTTCCTAGTGCTTGGTACAGATATTCAGTTAACTTGGGGGGGGGAAAGCCAGGAGTAGTAGTAGGGGGTAGTAAGTACAGCATTGGAGCAGTGTTGGTTGGTATTAGGTGTTAGTTTCCCTGAATAGCTTTGAGTAACTGCCCTTTATGTGTATGTTTAATGGCTTTGCTTTTTTTCCCCTGTAGTATTTCTTCTTGGAATTCTAGATTACTTTGGTTTCCACAAGCCACTTCTCTTTGTATGGCACTTTCATGAATAGCTTTGAACAGTTAGTTTATGTAAACAAATATTTTTGTCATATAAGACTGTTAACTCTGAAAAAGAGATTTGAAATATAAATCTTTACAGCTTCCTGAAATTGTAATGAAGAATGTAGATGCCAGTTTCTAGCCTAGAAATTATTTTAAACTCTTAAGTGCATATTAAAAATCAGCTTTTGCAGAGTGACTTCCAAAAACTAGTCACTACGGTGGCCCAGTGTTTCTTGTAAGCTTAGTTAGCCTGAAAAATCCTGATGCATAACAGTGAATGCTTTAATCTTGAATTAAAGCCTTAATTGCAGAAGAAATGAAAAAAGAATCCTGGGTGATAATTACTTTGACTAATAAAAGTGTGGAGCCCATAAATAAGAAAAGTCTAAATTTGTAAGCAGTGCATTTACTTGTAAAGAACATCAGTATTTTTGAGCTTCCAAAAGGTTTGGGGGGTCTTAGTCAAGGATCCGTGAGCATGCTTGTTCAGTGTCTTGATTACAAGATCTATGTTTAGTTTTATGCAGGTCATTCTAGGATATCGGGGTGATAATTAGGCCCTACATTTTGTAACCCAACTGTTAGAATTTGCTGTTCCTGTACTTCCCAAAGAGTGAGGCACTGGGAAGTTAAAACATTGGAAAGGATTTTTGATGACCTCAAACTCGCAGAAATGTCGTCAGCAAAAATTCCAAAGTACAATATACAAAATAAAAAAATGAATGTGTTTGGTTTTTTACTCTGCTTAAAGAAAGAAATAGGAATGACACTCTTTTCAATGTTTTCTAGAAGTGAGATAAAACTAAGCTTTATCAGTTGTGGGGCAGAAATACAGCAACCTTTCATGTGTCCTGGTTCTGGCCAGGCCAGAGGTAACCTCTCCAAGCAGCCAGCACAGGTGAGCTGAGTTAGCTGGGGCTGTTTCCACACCCCTGACATCACTCCCCTATAACGGGCTGGTTGGGGACAAGTGAGCCTGGGTGCCTCCAGGGCAGTCCCAGTGCAGCCGGGGCATAGGGTTGGTACTTGCCTTGTGTAGTGCTCTGTAATCATGGGTTGGTAAGGCACTCTGTGTTATTACTGGGTGTCAGTGTGATTGGCTGCTGCTGTTCTTTGGTGGTGATTTTTTTGTCAGTAAACAGAAACAGCCCTTTTCTAGAAAGAGTTTATAATAATCCACTCCATGAGGCATCCTGTGGTTCCATCTGCATGACCACAGTGAAGGCATGAGGAAGTGGGATGGGAAGCCCACCTCAGCCCTCCAAGCCTGAGTGAATGAGCTGCATTGGAAAAAAAGTTACACAAATAGATTCCTTGAGGAAGAATGCTGTGCCAGTTTCCAGTAGACAGCCCACCAGACTGTGTGATTGTAATTGTACCTGTGATCCTCTTGAAGGGACCTCTAAGTCTTTTTTGCAAGAAGTAAACAGCAAACATGATGAGTGAGATTAGAGGGGCCCTGCCTCCAGTCAGGTGGAGGAAAGTGGCAATCTGATCTGTTGGACTGTGTGGATCCAGTGGCCTGGCACATCAGATCCACAGAAGTACCCAGCACTACTAGACAGCAGTGCCCAGTGTATTATAGTACCGTCAAACTATGAAGGGTCAGAACCCATCCGTATTTCTGGAGTGACAGAGGGATCCCAGCAGTTGACTCTACTGGAAGCTGAAGTGAGTCTAACTGGGAATGACTGGGAAGAACACTCCAATTGTGACTGGCTTAGAGGCTCTGTACGTCCTGGGCATAGGCTTCCTCTGGAGAGGGCTCTTCAAAGATTCAAAAGATTACCTATGAACTTTTGGAATAGCTGCTGTAGAGACAGAGGAAACTGAACAACTGTCTGTTCTGCCTGCACTCTCAGAAGACCCTTCTGTTGTGGGACTGCTAAAGGTCGAAGAACAGTGGGTCCCAGTTGCTATCATGATGGTGCACAGATGACAATCCCACACCAACAGAGATTCCCTGATTCCCACTCAGAAACTGATTAATCAACTGGAGAGTCAGGGAGTGATCAATAGAACCCACTCACCCTTCAACAGTCCAATAGGGCCAGAGCAGAAGTCCAGTGGAGAGTGGAGGCTGACAGTGGGCTGTCATGGCCTGAATGGAGTAAAAAGCAGCCAAGTGGTATGGCACATCTGACATTGCAAATACTTTTTTCCTCTGTTCCTTGGCAGCAGAGTGCAGGCCACAATTTGCTTTCACTTGGAAGGGAATCCAGTACAATATGGTATTTAATTGGAATTTCCTGATACAGAGGTCAGATCTAGTAGATTGAATTCATTAGAGCATCTTGTTTGTTCAGGAAGCCACTTTAGGTAGTATGTGCCAAACCTTTTGAAGTTTCATTTGTCTAGCCCAAGAACTTTAATGTCCACTTATCAAAGATATGATTTATTTTGGTCCAGGTCTTGGAGCCATTAATGTGGGGCAGTACAGTTCTTGTAGCATTTTCAGATTGGTCTGAGTATTGAAGCAAGTCTGACCTCTGTAGCTAGTTGGTTGATTTTCAAAATATCTTAAGTGGCCTCAGGAAAAATAAAAGGGAAAAAGAATATTAAAAACATGAGACAGTTAAGTTTTAGCTACAGGCTGCATATCGGTGTGAAGTAGAAAACACTGAAGAGCGCGCACGTGCTTGTAGGGGAAAACAAGTCTTGGCTTAAGTAAGTTGGAATCTAAGTGGTTTGATTTATTAGTAGCTTGTAATTAACTGTTAGTCCATGAACTATATATGCAGGTGTAATAGAAGATAAATGGGTGTACTAGAGATTTGCAAAGCCTTAAGAAACACCTTGTATCTAAACACCCTTCTACAGCAGTCCCCCACAAGTTTGTGGTTAAATGCTCCCCTCTATGCTTTTGACCAGAGCCTTGGGTTATAAGAGCACTGGTTGCTGTTTACTGCAGCTGGTGGTTGTCTTAATTTTCAGCCTTTCTAAGTTTTGAACCAGTTTTGGCTATTTAGTTCTCCACACATTGCACTCCTATTGTTGTCTGGGCTTTTTTGCCAAGAAGAGGCCGTGCAAATTCCCCCCCCCCCCCCATGATTTGGAACTGTTTCTTGGGGTACATTCATGAAGTAAGAGTCAACAGTGTTAGCAAAAAATGCTTTTGTCTGGAACCTTGTGTTGGAGTGTTGATGATCAGCACTGGTGAATCTTACTTAGACTCCAGCCTATCATGAACACTTTGAAGCCATCATTAGAAAGCTGGTATATTATGATAATGAGTAAAATAAGGAGGCTTCATTTTTACTATGCTAATGAATTTGTGCATTTGCTTTTCTGCATTCTGTAGGTATCTGTAGAATCACCTAGGTTGGAAGGGACCCTTAAGGTCAAGTCCAACCATTCCTTACACTTCGTACAAGGAGAAGTGCAGCTTGAAGCTGGGATTTGCACGCTTCTGGTCATTGGCCTGTTCTTTAACATTGCACCTAGAATTTGTGTGAATACACAAAAAAATCCCCCAGGATAAAACTACCCTTGTGAATAAATGCATTTAGAATGAAATTTTCCATACTTCTAATCAAATACAATTTTAAGCTACCTGGATGACAGAACTTCAGAGACAGGAATGCATTGGATGCATGCAAGACCACATTTTAGCCACATAAACAACCTAATAATACTGCACTTAATTCATGCATTAATTTAAATGGTTTGAAGATCTAATCGTAAACTTCTTACTGCTGAGATGAAGTGCTGTAATACTAGGAAATTACTTACTCTCTAGAAATACTATCCAAAATGAACAATTTACTAAGGGCAGCTAATAGGGAACAGGTAATTATGTTTAGCAGACATCTAATGGGGCAGTAACTTCAAATTTTTGTTGACACTGGGATTGCTGTACTCTATTTTCTCCCTGAACTGAGCCACTAATGGTGTATGTAATTCTGCTTTTTACCTCCTCCATCATCTCATCTCTACAAGGTATATACTGCTTTAGCACCTAGGCAGCAGGTGAATCCACTCTTCCCAAAAGCTGCTTTAGGGATATATAAGTCTCTTTTTCTGTCTTCTGTTGTCTTTTTGACAAGATCAGTTTATTCGAGTTCTAGAATTGTTCACTCACTGCTTTAATCTGATGCAGAATTTACTGACATTTGATACTGGACTTCTGATGTTCTTTCCTAATATCAGGAGCTGCTTTCACTTTTGAAGTTAAAAATGTAATTCCAGTACTGGATGCAAAAGCAGAGTGCCTAATGCTGCTGATCCTCAGAGGTAGCCAGGCTCAACCTGTAACCCAGAGTCACAGCTTAGTATCCAGGTAACACGCATTTGCATAACGTCTCATCCATGGGTCATTTCCTGCCTGTTTCTTTAATTACCTACAGGTATTGCTGGAATTCCAGAAAATAGCAGAAACCTAGCTCCTGCCAAAAGTTTAGGCAGACACATCTCAAAGCATTCCTTAGACTCTTTAGCCTGGGGGAGCTGACTTTGAGGGCATTCTCGGGAGGAGCTGTGGTGCTGTCACAGCGCTGTGCAGTCAGGAGACGTAGAGCGCTTGTTTGATGCATGGATGACTGATCTTCGATTACCACCTCTCACATAGCAAACTAGAACATCTGCTTTAATTACATGTGAGCTTTCTGAGTAGTAGCTTACAGATTTGTGTGGCTAGTTTTTTTCCTCTTTTTGCTCGGTGAATCTTGTATGGAAAGTGTAACTTTAGCACCTAGGCAGCAGGTGCATCAATTCTTCCCAAAAGCTACTTTAGGGATATATAGTCTCTTTTTCGATGTCTTCTGAATGGATTGGGTGACTGCATCTATATTCAAGACACTTTAACAGCATGGTGGCTGGTACTTTTTCGTAGCTGAGAGTTAATTGCTCTTTATTCAGATGATAGACTTTATAGCCTCTGTAACTCTGTGGTTAGCTATCTCAAAGACATGGAATTAAAAGATAATAGTATGATTATTTACTGGCCTCTCAGATATGTTTGGAGTAATCTTTGCTGTTCCACTTTGGGAAAGGATTCATATTTATGAATACAAAGGCTTCATAAGTGAAAGGAAGTGTTTCCCTGCAGAGTTAATGTATCTTTACAAATATAAAACTACTGTCTCTGCACTCCTTGCTGGTTTTTTTTCTACTGTAGAGCTTGGGTTTGCTATATGAGCTTTCCTAGATCTCTGAACAGTCAGAGCCTGTGCATGATTTTAGAAGTCTTGAGCATAGATGTCTGAGACCCTCAGCTGTAAAAGAACCGGAGTTAGATGTTACCATCCTGAGCACTGCAGCATCCAAATGCTTCTCTCCACCTATCTTTTCCCGATTCTGCTTATGAATATTGCTGAATAACTCCCATTTAACTGCACTGTAAATATTATTTGTTTTCTAGCAGTTAACCATCTTGAAAACACATCAACGTGACTTAGTAAGTGTAACACTCGAGATGAATTTACAAATGAATCTTGGCATAAGACAAATGTATTTGAACGCTGCAGTTTGTATGCCTGCTCCGTGCATATTTATTCTCAACCTCCAGTTGATTAGCTGCTTTGTCTTGTGTACAGAAATGGCCTGTTTAATGCAGTGGGAAGTCGAGTAGAAGCCAGCGTTTGCTTAATGGATGCTTAGAACAGGCACAGCCAGACATTTTAAATTATTCTAACTAAGCAGTAATTTTAATTTATTTCTAAAGATAGAAATATAACAACCCAATTACCTAGTTTCCTCACAGACGGTAATGAGTACAGTTAGCATAAAATTGGTCTATAAATTTAATGGGCAATTTCTTGTTGTGTGGACATTGAAAACACAAGAGAAAATGTGGCAAGGCATGTTAGAGTCTATGTAGTAACTTGCTTCCTTCCATTGGATGCTTCCTTGACAAAATTTATCACTGCAAGATATCAATCAAACTGTCCAGTATGAGGTTAAAGTATTGACTCAAACAGGGATGGCAGTAGAGTTGCAAATTGCTTCAAGAAAAAGCTTTATTTAAAAAAAAAATCTGGGTTAGCAGTAGGGTTTTTTTCTGTCTTAATGTCATATTATGACAATTATTCAATAAGTATTCAATTCAGTAATGACAATTACTCAATCTTGTAACATGTCAGGATGTAGCTAGTATCAGGCCAGCTCTGTGTGTGCAGAAGCATAAGGGTAGTTGGATCAGTTATTCTAAATGTATAATATATATATATAGGTGATAAAAAAAATACATGTTAACAGCCTACTGAAAGGGGAAGGAGGTGCTGGAGTCCCACAGCTGATACAGAGATTCTCAAACCACGATTCAGGTGGCTGCTGCTGCAACGCAGCCGTTGTGCTCTCCGTGGTATGTGACCTGGTGTGGAGCACTTCAGAATTCCTAGCTGATAGAATCTAAAGGACTCTTCCCTCCCATCTAGAGCTGATTGATTTATGATGGGAAATTCTCTTTATGACCATGTTTTCATTCAGTACAGTAAAGGAAACTGAGGAAGACATAACTAAGTTGCAGTGATTAAGGGGCAAAAATTCCAGGCCGTAAGAACACATACTTAGTAAAACAAAATTTCTGCCTCTTTGCCTGTTCCACAGAGCATGAATAAACAAAGAAAAAGTCCTGAGGTTTGAAGAACAGAAGGAAGTTTTTAGAAAGTATCTTTTCATTATGGATTCCTGATTTCTCCTCTCCTGTGCAAGCAGAAATGAATGCAAGAGACTTCTCCCTATCGTGGACTTCTCGATCATGAAAATGTTTTCATTACTTCAGCAGTGCACCCATTTCACAAGTACTTGTAGTGCATCATTCTGTTAAACACAAGTAAAACTCTGACTGAAAGTAGTAAGTTACTTCTTGTGCATTAAAACACTGACTTGGTGGCACCAATGTTCCTAGGGATTAAAGTTATGCCCTATGCCCCTTTCTCCTATCTGATAACTCTGCAGGCACATTTGCTTGCCTTCCTCTTCTTGCCTTACAATGCTGAGTAAATGCAATAGTGTGTCTGTAAAGCTATAGCTGCTTTACAGACTGCTGGGCTGCTGTGTGTGCCCTCTGGCTAGCAGCCTGCCAAACAAAGTGGGTAGTGTGTTCAATTTACTTGTTTGTAGTTCCACTAAAAGATGTGTCTTTATATTTCTAGAATTTAACTTGGAGAAATTAAAATGTATTTTAAAATACATTATTTGCATACACTATAGAAAGAAATACTTAGGAAATGGCAAGATTGTATGTGGCATTGGATTAACAATTGGATTCCAGGTTAGACCCAAAGAATCTTAATCCTGTGGGGCTTCTAATTTTAGCTTAGTCAAGAAATAATATTTAAAATTTATTTTTTTTTTAGTTCCTGAGCTCAACGTGAAACCCTCAAGGAAGGGCACAAAAGCAAGGAGTGGCCCACTGCTGACCTCTGTCAAACTGAGCTGTACTTTACTAAAATAGAAATTCTTATGCAGGAGAAGTGTACTCAGGTCTTTTGTTCAGAGAGGGTCACTGAAAGGTAGGTCAAAGTTTTAAATAAATCTCTTCAGAGAGTTTATTCATACCTTACCTAGTAAATCAGTGCATATCTCTTAATTAGTAGTTAGAGACTAAAGATCCTGATAAAGTGGGAATTAAAACATGCATTCCTCCTGTCAAATGCTTTGGGACTGACAAAATAGAAGTAAGCACAAAGCAAAGCCCTGTT
Organism: Porphyrio hochstetteri; assembly: GCA_020800305.1. Lineage (NCBI taxonomy): Eukaryota > Metazoa > Chordata > Aves > Gruiformes > Rallidae > Porphyrio > Porphyrio hochstetteri. The sequence goes on from CM036907.1 coordinate 8,867,970, forward strand.
TCCCAGGAAGTTTGATGTAAAAAATGGATGCAGGACAGGTAAGTTTGAAGACAACTGCAAAGCCAGGTAAATAAACCAATGTTATTGTTTGTAAGAATATTTCTTCGGCAGTCCAATACTTGACTTTTCAGTGGTTTGGGGTTTTTTTAGCACAGATGTAAATATTTGTTGAAATGTATTGTAGGTCTGTGCTGTATCAGCACTGCCTTCCACTTGCCTTCTCTTACATAACAGAGAAATTGCAGCTGGGGGGGGGAAGTTTCTAAATTCCATATGCAACTTTCAGCTTTTAAGTGAAGACGAGAATGGGATGTTAAGGAGACACTGGGAAAGACACTTTAGTGTTGGAACATGAAAAGAGTGTGCTGGTTTAACTGAGGTCAGAGCTTTCTCTGTACAGTCCTTCTCAGTGTTTTTGAGTGGCATATGAGTTACAGCTCAAGATTTGCAACATAAACCCTGGTGCCCTGCTGTAACATGCAATAGGGACTTAGCGTGACTCCCATCAGCCACCTGCTCCAAGGCCTCTGTCAGGCCGATCTTGGTGTTTTCCCAGTCATCATTTTTAGCAGTGTTCTGATGGAACAGACTCAGTATACTTCATTAAAAAAACCCCCACAAAACTCCAGTGCCATTAACTGACAAATTTTAATAATGGTACATCTGAGAAGAAAATAATAGTGATGACGAAATTAAGATCAGTATCCTAATGGCCACATATGTGCATCTTTAAATTTTTATAATGTATCTTGCAGAAATGTAGAGTACTGATTCTTTTTTTTTTTAGTGTCTGTTTTTGCAGTTATTGTCAGTTGTATAAAGTTGTTTTGCAGCTTGTCCAGCACCATGGAATGCAGCTGACTGTATACACCTCGTTACTTATATTTATCTTTTTTTCTCAAAAGACATAATTATAAAACAAAGTATGAAAACACCCTTGCTGGTAATTTTTACTCAGCAGTGTGGAATAAATTGATCCCAGGAGAATATATGTTGTGATGGAAGGGAAATGTATCTTGGACAGGTACAGCTGTAGCAGATGGATGTGTGTGATAACCATGAAGACCTGCCTCCCTCCTTGAGAACTAGAATAGCAAAGGCAAGAGAAGGAAACCAGGGAAAAACAGATGGCTCACAACCTCTATATTGAAGTTCACATTCAAAGCTGATGACAAAGGTATCACCAACTCAAAATATAAAAAAGGCAAAAGACATTTTTCTCTAACGTGATTTAATAATTTAGATTTCAAGATGTTCTTTTCCGTTTCACCTTTTAATGCCCTGCCTTCCCCTTTATGTACTGCAGAGAACTCTCTGCTAGTTTTTAATTTTCAAGCTGTGCTGCATAGAGGTACTCGATCATAAATCACAATGGTGTTTTTCTTTCCATTTACTGAATGAATGAGTGCACATCATTTCTGGACTTAATGGTAAGTTAGGTTGCCACAAATGCTTTGGTTTAAGACCTTGACATCCATTCCCTCTCCACAGGCATTTCTGTCAGGAAAACATAAATGTTTTCCAGCGTTCATGGAAAGTGAATGCAAGAAGTGCCCCAGTATGACTAAAGCAAATTCACTGAAAAGTTTTAAGTCCATAGATGTTTTTTGGTACTCTGTAACAGTCATAATGAACAAGAAATTCCCTGTGATCTGTGGTGGGTTTTTAATTAAAAAATGCATGGGTAATGACAAAAAAAGGTAAAAACTGGAAGATGTGTGGCTACAGAACTAGAATGTGATCAGACATGGAAATGAGCCTTGCAGCTGGCTTGAGCTCAATGAGTTTTTTTCTATTCTGCAGGGCATGTAATGACAGGACAAGGGGTAATGGCTTTAAACTAAGAGGGTAGGTTTAAATTATATATTTGGGGTTTGCCCCAAAATAGAATGGAAGTAGCTGTCTAGAGCAGGGTGGTACAGTTCCATAATCAGGGACTTCATTTTGGAACTGGACTCAAGATAGCATTTTTGCTTCCTTGTTATCAAAACTGAAAAAGTATTATTAAATCAGCAATGTTTGCAGCTATGGCAGGGAAGCTGCAGTGCTTCCATGGGATTGCACATGTGTGATTAAGACTCGAACACAGTGGGCAGTGGGAACTAAGAAGTGAGTGGAATCCCACTCTAGTTATCATAGTTACCTCAGTGCCAGAAGTCTAACTGGAATGAGAAGTAAGGAAGTTCCCTTTTACTCCTGAATGGTAGATAGAGCACCAAAACTTTCCAATGCATCCAGAGCACAACTCTTAATTAAAATTTTCTGGGCCTACAGGTCTGTTTTGGCTTGACTCCTCTGCCCTTACAAATAGGTTTTGGAAGTTGGAGCAAACAGATGGTTGGATCATTAGAGATGTCCATTTCCCCATGTATTTTTCTAGGCTTCAGGAAGCTGAGAGGAAAGTAACCCTGCTAGATTTCAATTAGTTGATGGTACAGGGGGGTACTCTAAAACCATTGAATCCTCTTTTGGCTCAATGTATGTAATACTGACCCTACAGTGATCACCTCATTTCTTAAGGAGAATTCTCAAAAGGAGAGGATAGTCCATAAAGCATCAGAGATCCAGAAGAGCCAAAAGACTGTGACACAACTAATTTTCCTTATGACATGTTTCAGTGTGTACCAGTCTGTTGTAGCCACTGCATGGGAGAAACAACCTTTCAAAGCATAATAATGAGCTGTAAAAATTCAAATCATCAATCACTGGTTTTATCCTTGTTAATTTTTTATATGTTCAGCTTCACCATGGTCCCGTGTTATTCCTGGAAGGACCCCAAACTATGTTCATTGATATGTACCAAACTGTGCTTTGAGTGGTGCTGTGACTAGCTGTAATATAATCTGCTCTGCAAATGTAGGAGTGATAATTGCCTGTTTCAAATTTAGCAAGTATTTCTGGGGGGGGGGGGGGGGGGGGGAGTTTTCAACCATTTTTTCTGCAGAATTTACCAAAGGTGTTTTTTCCTTTTATTTCGAGTTTAAATGAAGATACTTGAATTACCCTTTCTGTGATAGGAATCCTATGATTTATAATTAATATGAAAGATTTTAAAAGTGTTAACCAAAGCAGAGTGTGCTATGAAAAGGACTTGGAAACAGGGCACTTGGAGTCAAACTCAGCACCACAGGCTAAACTAAAGCCCAAGATGTCAGTTTAGGTAAGAGTTCTGCAGCTGATAAATGAAAAGCCTGAATGTGATGTGAAAGATGAAGAAATGACAAAACCAGGTGCCAGGAGCAGCTGCATTCCCAATAAACCAAAGAAAGCATGGTGACAAGCAGGGAAAGGGGTAATGTCAAAAGTATCTACTACGGTTTCAGGATCAGAGGGAGAGGAAAAGATTTAGAGACTGATGTAGAGGGAAAGCAGAGAGGATTTAGCAGTAGCTTAGCTGAAGGAGGAATAGGTTTGAGTGTTCTGATGACGGAAGAAAAGGAAAAGCCTGACAGAAGGGAAAGAGATCTGACAAACTTGAAACATTTTCTTTTGTGAGTTAGCTGGAGGTGGCAAGTCCAACCTTCGATTCTACTGCTAAAAATGGGAGCTGGAAGTACAGCCAGCAGAGATTTAGATCACTCAAGGGCAAAAATGACTCTTAGAAACACTGAGAATAGGTGATGTCATGTAGGTGAAAGGGACAAAGTGCACAGAAAGAACTCCCCTTCGGGCTGCAGGAAGAGGAAACTTACCTTTTATCAGCCTATTCAATGAGATTAAATTGCAGGAGGGGGAGTTACTGCTTCTCCTTTCTTTGATGTTACATAGATTGATAGGTGCAATCATAGGCAAGAGGAAAATATTATGAAGATAAGATTGGGACTTTGTCACTGTCTTTCTGGATGCTTTCATAGCTCAAATTTCAATGCAGAGGGAAAGGGGTACTATAGATTGAAAAGGTTTAGAACTTGTGGAGCAACAGGAATTACTTCACTATACAAACCACTGGAAAACCTTCGGAGAGAAGTTCACTGGGACTTCTTTAGTAATGCAGATGGGAGGCTGAAAATGAGAGAAGAGTTGGTGTGGATAGTGGTATAGGCTGACTCTACTGTGTACGAAATTCAGGGCAAGCTCAGTATTTCTCAGCATTGAACAAGGCTCAGTATTAATGCCCAAGAGGTGAGGGGGAAAATACATTTTCTTTCCTGGAGAGGATGAAAAGTAACTCCTGTGGCTGCTTCCACCTGCCTGAGACAGTCTGTAGCCATTGCAGAACAAGAAGCAGACACAATGTCATGGCAACTGCTAGGAGACCTAGCAAGTCTGTCTCTTTGCTGTCTTGTTATGCTTTTTTTCATCCTGTTGGTCTGAAAGGCTGTCTTCTCCTCTCTGTTAATTGCTTTCTTTGATAATAAGTGAATGAAAATGAGGAAAGATGCCATACAAATTGTTAGATGTGGAAAATCGACGGGGAGACAGCCACATCCGATGATGTCCAGCAAGCCTCAACTTTATTCAGTTACACATCACACTTTTATGGTTACAATAATTAGCTTATGCATATTGCAAAAATTGAGCTCATCATTGGTCCAAGATAAAAGAACATCTCTGCCCATATTGGCACATACTCCGAATGCCTATGGCTTCTTCCCCTGTGCTTAGTTCCTCTTTCCCATACTTTAATATCTTAAAGATATAACATCTTTGTTACATCTACCACGTTTCTCACGCCCTTACTGCTTGACCAATTTCACTGTACCAAGCTGATGGCCTTTGGCCACCAGCCATGATTCCACAAAACTCTCTACAGTTAGAGGTAAGAACACACACAGGGATGGAATAACTTGAGAAGGCATCAACAGCAAAATTGACTTTTTAATGGGTAGATGAGAAAACATGTTTCTGGTTTTGGTGTGAGTATTTCACTATTTAGAAGGAAAAGTTCAGTCCAGCAGTAGGAGTTACTATGTATTAATTTAAGGATACAGCTGAGGAAGTACTTAAGGATACCTATTTGCTTCATGTTGGCAGCTTCCCAGGCTACATTCCATTAGCTTTCCAAGGCTCCAGTGGAGTTCTGTTTGCTTGAAAGTATCTTGGTGGCTTTTCATATTGATCGGTAAAGCTTTTTGTGCTTAAGGTCTTGACTACTGCAGGGGCTTGTTATCCCTCTTCGTGCCATCACCTCATATAGGCATCGTTCGTAGTGCTGAAGAAGCCTGAATGACTTCAGTAAAAAACACCCCCAAAAGCCATGTAATCCTGATCTGAGAGCTCAAACACCAGAGAACCTCACACAGACCTTACTTGCAGTGGTTAATTGTTTTGACTTTTCAAAAAGATGAACCTTACCTGCAGCTTTCAATCTTGAGCTTCCAGCTGTTGAATTGATTATCTATTACTGTATAAGACTGTTAGCCCTTCAGTCAAAACTGTCACCAGCCCAAGAGTGAATGGTGATCAAATTATATTGTAAGACACTTGGATGAAAAATCAAGTAAATGTTTTTTTATTCCTTATTCTTGAAATAATATTTAATTGAACTGCATACCATATAATTAACAAGGAACATTTTTTACCCATTTCACTTGATTTTTATGCTTAATTTCCTCCAATTTTTTTGAGGGAGTAAGGCAACTTTTTACAGTTTTACTGATTGTAGATACACAGACACTACATGGTAGACAATTTTTGATGAAAAGATTATTCATGTATGATGATTATGTAAATGAGTATTATGGTTGTACAGCCTGAGGATGTGAAAACCTGAGGCTGTCCATTGTTTTCAGTATGCTTCAGGCTTCACGTCTAATTTTGTGATGCAAGAATAAATCCTTTGTTGATATGATAACTGCAGTTCACAGCATCAAACCAAATGTGAATTGATTTCACCAATTTGGAAAAGAAAATATGTGGTACAGAAATTCTTAGAGCAGCTTTCCAGTTCAAAAGCGCTTTGGTAAAGCTGGACAGGAAACTAGCAGTAGAACTAAGTGAGATTTTACACTTCTGCAGCACATCTGAGCAATCAGCCAGACCTTAGTGTTTTAATATGCACAATCTGTTCTGTGCTTTAATGAGATCTTGAGCTGTTTGCCCTGAAGATTGTTTGTATCCTGGTGAATGGCCCTTCAGGCATACAATAAGAATTTGCTTCCACTTTCAATTCTTCAACTTCTTGGATAGAATTTAATTCCCCTAAATATAAGCAGCTGCTAATATATATTAGATATTGTAGTACCCTTTTCTGCTATGTTTAACTCTATAATTAAATGCAGATCAAATATTATATTGCAATATAATACTAAATCTGTAAGGAATTACACCTTTTCAGCTGCCATTCTGCTGACACTCCGATGCTGATGTTGTTTTCCAGAAGCATCTGGTCAATATAAACAGTATATCTTCTTATGGATGTGGTAGTAGAGTCAGAAATATCACAGATGAAATGTGCTCTGTTCCTTCCCACTTGAATTCCATTAAAATTCTTTCTTTATGCTTTCAGTCTCTGGGTAACAAGGATTTCATTCAAAGATTTCTATTGGATATGGGTTATCTGGACACAGGCAAACTTGAATATTAGTAGAGTTCAAGGAAGAGGAGAAATAGTTAAATCTAGTGGGGGCTTATGTATTAATTTGGTATGTGTTTGTTTTATTTGATAATAAAATAATGTTTGTTTCTACTAGCTATTTAAGGTTAAAGCAATCTATGAGAATTGCATATAAAAATTGCATAATAAAAATGTATGTTTTAAAATTTGATAGAAACAAGCATTTTAGATGAAAACTTTTCTTTGTATGAACTTGCGAAGTCCCAAATCTAAATGAAACCTATTTAACATCAGTCACCTAGCTAAGGTTCTTCAGCTAAGACTCTTTATGGAAATGAGAGGGATCCAGGTGTTCTAGTGATTTAGTCTTGCATCACCCTTGAAAGCACCTCCCTCCTCTTGCTGACCATAAGGCCGGCAAGGCAGCCGCACTCCTGATCTAGGTGCTCCTGTTAATGCCTAAAGTTGGGATAAGCTCAGTGGTCTCCACCAAGCTCAATGTAACCAAAATACTCAGTGTAACTTTGTCCTGTATCTTTGGAGTTAAGTAGTAGGCAAATATTACAGCATTTTTTTCCAAGTTTGATTCAGGTATGATTAAACTAAGTGTATGTTATTAGTGATCTCAATCTGTATCCTAGGGAGATTTCTTTGGATAATACTGTCACTAATTCTAATTTATCTGGTTTCAAACTGAGTCACTAATTACATGATTTCTAAGAGCTAAACTCTCTTTCCCAGCTCTAAGGGTAAGTAGAGGTGAGAAGGCAGCTAGCTTACTACTGCCTGTGTAAGATAACAATTCCCATTGTGCCTATGTGCTGGCTCTGTTCTGCTCAACTCTGCCCTTTACTCTGGTACCTTTTTCCTTCCTACATGGGTGTGATGCAGTGGCAATCAGCCTGTTCTCTCCCCAGTGCTTGAGTCAAGCTACAGCATTTTCTCAAAAAGAACAAAGAGTAGGCATCATGCTACTCTTACCTATCTTCGTTAGACCTAGTGGTTACAAAGTCCTTAATTATGTCAATTTATCAAATTAGAGTTAAAATAATACATGCCTTCTCCCAAATGCCATATCATTAGCATGCCCTATTTTCTGTCTCTGAAATAGAAAGCTTTATTTAAAATAAAAGTCTTCCCACCTACCTCCAAAGCTGAAACAAGCTTTGATGTATTGTACATGTTCACTTTGTTTTATACAGATTGAAAGTTATTAAAATGCACAAACCTGGGTGGCCTTAATTAGGTTCTTAATCTGTAATTTCTTGGGGAAAAAAATGATTCTTGCACATGCAGTCCCATTCAGCAGAGATCTGTGAAGATGATGGAGCCGTGGTTTGGTGTGGGAGATGGAAAGTGGCTGAATCTGAGGTCACATGAGAACAGCTACGTATTTCAGCTGAAAAGACTTTGGGAAAGCGATCAGAAATGCTTGCTGCAGTGAGTTGCTATGTATGGAAGATATTTATTTTGTGAAAATGGGCATTAGTGTTCTGAAATATTATCACTTAAAATATATTCCCTACTCTGCCCAGCTGATGGTAGTGTCTCCAAAAGTGTTCAGCAAAGTGTAAAATGTAATCAACAGATGTATTAATGTGTGTATGATTTATATTTTTGTCTTTTTGAGAGGGCAAGCCTTAGCCATAAGAAAGTACTTGTATCTGTTATTTTGTGAAGCCTTGTGGTCCCTGCTGACCTACTAAGTCAGAAATTGTTCCATCTTTTCTTCTGATGGAAGAAATAGTCACTTTCTGATGTAATTGCTTTTCCTACAGCACTGAAGTGAGAAGGACCATTTTTACTAGTTTCCTTCTGTCTGGCAGCCTCAGTTTCCCTTTAATTGAAGACCTAGAACCCACTTGGATTCCAGCTTTGCAGGTTATTATAGATTTTTGTCGTATTTATATTTAAAAAATATTCTAGAACTATTGCAATATCAGCAGTTCTTAGGATCTAGATTATTGGAGTCTTGTTATTCTGGGCACAGTGAAAAGGAGTACAAGAACTAGCTTTTACCCCAAGAACTCTTACATTGCAATCTGCTCTCCTGTGAGCTTTCCACAGCTGTTGGCTGTGTCTGTGTTAGCAAGTAGTAAGGAGCGGTGGATGTAGATCTGCAGAAACAAACAGGTGGCATTGCAGGCTTGGTGTGCTCACTATGTAAGTTTTGAGAAGGGGAAGGGGCTCCATCTGACCAGTTAAGATTTCATTCTCTGAGTTAAATGCCTGTGAATTGTCTGAAGTGCACTTCCAATTTAGTTCATCTGAAACTAGTCTGGTTTGTGCATCATTTTTGGTGTGCTCTAGATGAACCAAAGCAGGTTAAGTGAGGACAATCAGTAGATTTACTGTGAAACTGCAATCTTGGTAAAAATTAACACACTTTTTTTGTGTGTTAGGTGCTGTTGTACTAGTGCAAACACATGTCTACCCAAGTCATCCATATCCTTAGTGCCTAATGAATCCATGTATCTGGAATCCAGTTGAAACTAATGGCTGAATACCTTCCCGTGAAACCTTCATTTCTGTTTTCCATGCCCAAAACACAGGCCCTAATGACTTATAAAATAACTATCTGAGCTTCCTTGTGTGTGATGGTGGCTATGTAGAGCAAAACTTGGGAAACATTAGAGCAGAGGGCTGAAAGACATCCACATAAATACCCAAACTGGTATTGACCTTTGTGTGCAGCTCCCTTTCTGATTCACATCCCGAACAGTTTTAACAAATTATTTGAGAATGTCCCCTAAACCCTGCTACCCAATACATAGCTTAAGGGTTAAAGACTCACCTTTAACTGATGTATCTTCAATCTTTTTAGTCTAACAGCAGTTGCTTGTAAACTGTAGGACCTAAAGTTGAGATGAAACAGTAGTACGTGGTAAAACAAAGATACCAAAGCAGCCAGCTTATGTTAAACCTAGCAAAACTGTGCATAAAATTTTCAGGTAACTAGAATAAACATGCACAGGAAAATATTTCCAGTGCTTTTCATTTCTCCTTTTGGTAATCATTGGACACTTTAGAAAAAGCAAGAACAGTATCTTTGTGTAAGATCACTTCTTACTAATGGCAAAATACCTGAGCAAGTCAGCACAGAGCAGGTTTTTCTGGGGGGAATGGGAGAAGAGAGGTAGGTTGGTTTCTTTGTTAAGAGATAGTGTCTGCTCTATAATTGTTTTAGCATGATTCAGGATAACTGGCCTGCCTCCTGGTCCTGCGTACCCAAGTACATCTGTGAAATGTGAAAAGCTACCAAAAAGCTGCTGACAAATCATCACACTAACTGTTTCTGTAATGGCACAACAGCAGCTGGATCAAAGAACAAGAGAAGCAGCCAGAGCCTCTGCTGTTTTGCCCTTTATGAGGCAAAAGGTAAGAATTAGGAGTTGGAAAAAGTCAGAGCTGGGGCTTATACTGGAAATTATCAACAGTTTGCCCTTCGAGTGGCTGCAGATACAAGGCCAGTGAGAAGAGCAAATTAATGATCAGCTTTGTAGGGAGTTTCTGTGAGCCCTGTGTGTACTGTTGCTACACTAATGGAACCATTTCAGGACTGTTGGCTTGCAAAATAAGATACTTTCATGTTACTGTTGCTTGTGCAAACTTGATGTTTTACTGAAGTTGCATTAAGGATAAAATTACCTTTTGCAAAACCAGAATAATAGGAAAAATTCAGATTGATTATATTCAAATGATAAAATATGGCTTCAGATGTTACAAATTGAATTTCTTATGGAGCTCACGGTACTGTAGAAACAGAGTTAACAGTAACAATATATGACTTAAGGTACAATAGAGCTAGATTTATTTTAAAGTACACTATAATTCTGTAATTAGGGAATCTTCTAGTTAATACTTCAGTATCAGGGTCACTATTGGTCCCATCTCTACCCACCTGCCACTTGCAGAACGGAGCTCATCACCAGTTCCCTCAGGAAGCTTAGTCAGCTCTGTTAAATAAACTACAATACTAAGGTTTTAAATTGTATGATGAAACTTAACACCTACTCTTGCAGTTAATGTAGAGCACAGCCATTTGTAAAGAAAAAAGATTGCTTGAGGAACTTGTAACTCGAATGGCTGAGCAGATTTTGCTTATGTCAGTGGAGCAGGATTGGTCTCGTGAGCTATGTCTCTGCTGGCTGAGCTTGATTTCTATGAACTCTTAAACTCTCACAATTTACAAGACTAAACAGGGTGTAAGCATATCCCTGTGAAGCCCTTAAAGCTACAAAGTTCTACAGTCAGATTCATTTCTTGGCTTAAAGCACTAGTACACAGTTGAAATTTGAGATGCAAGTCTGCAGTGGCACCAAATGCATCAGATTGTATCTGGTGGAAGCTCTGCAATTTTTTTTTTTTCTTAAATCTGTCAGCTAGTCAAACCAGAAATGCTTTTCAGGAAGAAGTATATCCTTTTGATTTAGAAAAGATTTCATAGGAAGGCTTTGGAAAAGCTAATGAAGAGTGGGAGAAGGGTTATTTGGGTGGTAAAATCCAAGTTCCCCCTCTCTAAGTTGTCTTTTTCATTAAAGGATTCCAACATCCCCTGTTCCCCCCCCTCAAAAAAAAACCCAACAAACCCTCAAGTTTTTAAACTAGTCTAGAATAAAAATGTTTTTCATTTATCAAAAACATTGTCATTATTTCCTGTGTAGGCTACCAAGAACTGGATATAGTCCAGTAAACTGGTGGCAATGGCTCAGAAATGGACATAATGACATAATTGTAAAGGCTGGGAACCCAGAAATCAAGCCTGTAATGGAAAATGATAGGGAATCTGGGTTATCTCATTTTTGCCATGTATTCCAAGTTTTTTTCAGTAGCTACCATCTGGGTTTAAAAATATTAATGATGATTATGAGATTAGAAGAATAAAAATCTACAGCAGCTTCTGCAGATACTATAGCAAAGCTCCTTCCACGGACCCAAGGAAATGGTACTGTACCATATGTAAAACATTTTCAGAGGTAAACAGTTTTAATTGATTTTCATTTTATATATATAAAGTGGATATATATTTTATATATTATATAATGTATATATAATGTATTTTTTTAGGAAGTAACAGTTGTGAGGGGGAAATATGAGTGCATAACTCATATACCATTTGCAGCCCACCATCCTGCCAAGAGGGAAGGTTCGGGGGGTGGGGAACAAAATCAAACCAAACACCTGAACAGCTAACAACAAAGATGCTGAGATGTTAAACAAGGAAGATGTAGAACTTCTTTTCCACAGTTTGAATTCTGAAATGTTGGTTAAGTATAAAAGAAAAACAGGCTGAAATACTTGAGAGGCTTTTAACCATGGCAGCGGAAGCTTCTCATTTAAGAGTGCCAATATCTGAATGTGACAGCAGTGTGGCACGCTGTGTCTTGCAAAGCTGTAACAAACTGCCATCCTAACAATCTTTTATTGTACAACTGCAGCTGAAATTGTCACCTAGAACAGGACTCCTTGTTGGTCATGGCATTTTGTTTCATTTTTAATCTTGTCTCCTGTAAAACTACAGGAAATGTCTCAAAGGAATTATGGGAACAGAAAGGGGTTTTTTCAGGTTCTCTGCAGGAGACTGGCACAGGCTGCCAGATGGAAGTTTCAAAAGAAGCCCTGCTATGTGAGATGCTTGGGGAGTTTTCGAGCAGCTGAGGAACAGGAATTACCATTATTCCAACCTTCTTGTTCCTGCCTGAACAAGATAGATTCCTTGTAGAAACTACAGGCTAATGCCTAGTAAGTGTGACAAGGGAGTGTCACAGCAGAAGGAAAAGGCATCCAGTATCACATCTCTGGCAGGGTGAACCCAAGATGGGCAGCTCCCCCAGATGCCTGTTTGTGGGGTGCACCAAATAAAATGTAGGTGAGTGAAACTCTGTTACTGACCAGAAAACTGCCACTCAGGAGGTAGAATGAGCCGATCTGACTTGCAGGGACGAGGGGAGGAGGCAAATGGTTCTGTGCTGGACCAACAGGTGCCTTTTTCTCTCCACCTGATGCAATCCAAGGCAGTTTGCATCAACCCCTCTGCAGCAGGATGCTGTTGTGGTACCAATCTGTGCCAGGTGTGGTATCCTAATCTTTAGACAACCCAGTCTTCATGGGGCAGAGCAAGCAGATCCTGGCAGGCTACTCGGTGGATTCAGTTCAGCCTCAAATATTTCTTTCTCCTGCCCTAAGAAGGAAGAAAATAAGGTGAAATGAGTGAAGAGTGAGCCCTTGGTTTGGAAAAGAAGTTCTTGCTCAATCCAGGAGTGGACAAAGTTGATATAAATGTTGGTTTGGTTAGCATGTGTATGAGTAATTTACAGTTGTTTATCTGCTTTTCCCCTTGTTCTTTTGTCCTAAACTTCCTATTTTGTTCTGATCAGCTGCTTTTCTGTTATCCTTTGAGGAGAGAGTTCTGCAGGTGCTGAATTGCAGTCAGAAGAGTTGAGGAGGGTGGCCATGATTTACAAGGAGGCTTCAGGTCAATACCCTGCTGAGGAAGAGAAGGAATAAGTTCTGATCAGAGAAAGATAACTGTGTTTCCTGAAAGTTAAACAGGTGCCCTTGAGGGGAGACCACACAGGGATCACAGGTTCAATCAGCTACAGAGATGTGGTAATCACTAGATGGATCATTTACTTAAGTAGTCTAGAGGTAGCAATAACTATTCATTACTGCAGAGCTATCAAAATGATGGTTCTCTTTTTTCCTTCTTTTCATGGGCTTCCTTCCATAACCTGAGCATATAGAGAGCAAAACAGGAAAGCCATTATATTAAATAGGTCTTAAATAAGGTGGAACAATGCACTTGGTTATAAGTAGTGTTTATAAATGCTACTAAGAAGAAAAAATCCACAGAGGACAGTCTACACTTATTAACACAAATGATTTCCACACCCATTTGGAAAGTTCTCAGTCCAAATTAACCTAGCTTCCTATATTTGAGTGAGTAATGTCACAAGAGATTGACAGTCTCTCCTTTCAAGCCAATGAGTAAAAGAAGAAAGATGGGCATTGAAATCAGCATCATCTGGTGAAGGGCAGACTCATGCTGAGGAAATCTGGAAGTTCAAACTGCTTGAGCCCAAATCTGGCACAACAGTCAAAACAAGTTATTCAAAGCTGCATGGTTAAAGAGGATGGGTTAAAGAGGCCAGACAGTTGATACTCATTAAAGAGAAAGCTGTTCCTGTGTTGATAAGACTAATCTGTTTGCTTAGACATTCAGCTGGGCTGCAGAATACATATAATCAATTCCAGCTTTTATAAAGGCAGCCCAGGCTCCCTGGACAGTTAGTTATTCAACCTCTTCTGTGGTTTCTATATAAGAAATTGGGGTAATTGTTCTCCTGCTTGTGGTCATGTGCTGGTAACCAGCAAAGATCACTGCTAAGGTTCTCTAGCGCCATGTTCCATCCACGAAGAGGTAGTTCACAGAAACAAGAATGGATGCTTTCTTTCTGTAGGCTTTGCTTATGAAATATGTTCTCACTGAAACTCATTAATCAAAGCATAGTTTGACACATGATTATTTGCTTCATCTAATGTTTACTGAAGTCAGCAGAAATCTGTCACTGGCTATCGTCCCCTCCCTGACTTGCTGTGATGCTCAGAGTGAGGGGTGACCTTGGTGGGAAACCAGGTATCCACCAAACCGCTCTATCACTCCCCTCCTTAACAGGACAGGGAGGGGAGAAAAATAAGATGAGAAAAGGAATTATGGGTTGGGATAAAGGCAGTTTAATACAGCAAATGGCCACATGTGGAAGCAAAGGAACACCAAAAGATTTATTCTCTACTTCCCATCAGCAGGTGATGTCTGGCTGCTTTCCAGGAAGCAAGGCTTCAGTAAGTGTGGTAGTTGCTCCAGAAGATAAATGTCATAAACAGTGAATGCCCTCCCTCTTCCTCCTTTCCCTTCGCTTTTATTGCTGAGCAGATGTCACCCGCAATATCGCTTTGGGCAGTCTGGGCCAGCTGTCCTGGCTGTGTCCCCTCCCAAGATCTTGCTCTCCCCAGCCTACAGGCAAGAGGCACAGCCTTGATGCTGTGCCAGTGCTGCTCAGCAGTAGCCAGAACATCAGTGTTCCCAAGACCTTTCTAACTACCAATGGAGAGGAGCTGCCACAGGGAAAATGAACTCCACCTCAGCCAGACCCAGTACAGATGCTTTATGGTAAATGGATCAGCCAAGGAAAAATGCTTGAGAGTAAAAGCTGTTGGGATGAGTCCTGAGGCAATAAGGATCCAGAAAAATTAATCTGAACAGTTAATAGCTCATAGTTTAGAAGTAATCATAGCCATGTTGTTAGGAGACAGTGCAAGTACTGCTGCAGCCACGATGGTTCAAATGTATAAATGAAATAAGGTTAAGTTTTAAAATGACTTCATATGCATTTGTTCTTACTGTTATTGCACCTATCCCCATAGTCTGAACTGCAGAAGAGTGCTCAAGAAGCTAAAAGATAAGTGACTCGATAAATCTTCATATTCATCAGGTAAAGCAGTTCAATTTTGAAGTTTTAAGTGCCATTGTTTGAACTGGAATTCATTGCTTGAGATATAAACTTGATTAAATAAGTGTCTTGAATTTGCCTTATTTTTCCACAAAGACCAATGATAATAGTCTAGAGTACAGCCTGTATGTCAGGAGCAGAAGCAGGAGGAGCATGGTACAAGAAAGGCTGTACCCAGCAGCCATAGCCCACCCAGCTCTGCTCCAGGACAAAGAATGGTTGTCTAAGCAGTGTGCTCATTGAGGAGAGCTCAGTGCTATGGCCTCAGAGTGGTGAGATTGCAGCTCTGGGAACACTATACAAACTTAACATCCAAGGATGTGGGCAATGCTGAGGGAAGCCAGGGAGGCAATTCCTGGAATTGCAGGATTTTGTTTTGATGGGAATGAGGGGGATTTCAGTTTTTGCCTCTCCTGGAAAAAAAGATAATTTAGTGTAGTCCCCTGTCTCTCTCACTTATGTTCAGTGATTCACATATCGTGATTTATATTATAAATAAGAGCTACGTGATGAACTTCCCTAGTCACCATTTCTGTGTATTTAGCTGTTTTCACATCAAGTGCTTATTTAGTAAATACATGGAACACAATTTGTGATTACTGAGATAAATTCAATATGCCTACAGAGTGTTTTAAGGGGATTTATTATAATCTGCTTGTATTGTCTTTCTGCTAATAGTTTCTGGAGTGATTTTTATGCCTCTAAGACAAATCAACTGATGAACTGTAATTGAAAAGTAGTTTAAAGACCAAAATTCCTAAATGGTTTTCAAATTCAACAGCTATGGGAGTCTTACGAATAATGTAAGGAGCAGCACACAAAAGGTCTTCAGGTAAGTCACTGTCCATAGTATGTGTAGTAAGGGAAAATGTGCCTTGAAAATTCTGCCCTTGCTTGATATTTATTCTACTGTCCCTTATACATTGTCCTTAGGACAATACTTTCTACAATCTGTTATTGCACAGCAGTAAATGGTACAAGAAAATTAAAAATTAATATAATTTAAAAGATTATTTACATTTGCTATGACTTGTCATGTTTGTACAGATAACTGCATGAAATACAACATTATCAGTTTAATCGATATTACTTTGGATGTTACTATACTTATAGTTCATTAAGAGTAACGTTTTTGCTGTGTAGGTTTTATAGCAGTTAAGTTGCTTAGCAACCGTAACTCCAAGATAATGATGTCTTGCTGCTTGTGATTAAAGAATTTTTTTTATCTCCTGTGTTCTGTTTATGATATATCTAGCTTGCTTATTTTCCTGTTTGCAAACTCTGTTCCTCAATTTTCATTCCAAATATAGCAAGGTATATGTATACATCCCTTGAATAATTTTATATTTAAAATTCACCACGTCGTCACCTGCTCAAGCGTGTGCAAATAGCACAATAGTATCATGGAGAACCCCATGCTGTATGGTAATGCAAGGAGCATAAAATGGAGAAGCAGCCTATAGAACTGCTCCTGAAAGCCTTATAGCCTTTTTGGCTGAAATGCATTGCTAACAACTGTGGGCAGTGCGCTGGCTCTGTGATTTCATTCTCTTAAATACATAGAAAGCTACGGGGCTTGCCCGTATCACAGAGTCACAGAATTGTAGGGGTTGGAAGGCACCTCCAGAGATCATCCAGTCCAACCCCCCTGCCAAAGCAGGCTCCCTAGGACAGGTCACACAGGGAGGCAGCCAGACGAGTCTTGAGTATCTCCAGAGAAGGAGACTCCACACCCCCTGGGCAGCCTGTCCCAGGGCTCTGTCACCCTCACTGGGAAAAAGTTCTTCTGCATATTGGTGTGGAACTTCCTGTGCTCCAACTTTTGAGGCCATTGCCCCTTGTCCTGTCCCCACAGAAAAGGGGCTGGCCATTTCCCCATGTGTCCCACACTTAAGATATTGATAAACATTGATCAGATCCCCTCTCAGTCTTCTTTTCTCCAGGCTGAACAGTCCCAGCTCACTCAGCCTTTCCTCATAGGGAAGATGCTCCAGGCCTTTAATCATCTTCATAGCCATTCACTGGACTCTTTCCAGGAGATCCCTGTCTTTTTTTATACCAGGGAGCCCAGAACTGGATGCAATACTCCATATGCAATGCTACACTTTGGAACTGGTCCAGGAAAGTGAAATTCTATACTTTAGTTGGTAGCAAACGCCTCCTGATAACTGCTGGTAGATGGATCCATTAGCTGAATAGTGTTTACAGAAGTCTGTTGGACCTCCACATTAATGGCATCCCGAGCTAATAGCTGAAGAAGGGCACACATTAAAATGGATGTTGGGTGACATTATCTATTTAATATATTTCAAATGATTCTGTTAATTCCTGCAGAGCTTATCACCATGGTTACCATGACAGGAAATTAAATAAACTGGAAAATTTTAAAATTAATCTATCCTGAATAAGATTCCAATGGAATCTAAAGTCTCCTGTAAGCATTGGGAGCCATAACAAAGAGGGACAGCTCTTTAGCTGGTAGTGTAACCCATGTATGCTGGAAGGAGGAGCTCTGTCTCAGGATTTGATATCGCTATCAAAAATTAATTTCCAGATTGTAGGCAGTGGTGGCTTTGGAATAGAAGCCTAGATAGGAACTACCAATGTAAACTGTCTGCATCCAATAGACTAGAATTAAATCAACTTCATGGTGTAGAGATTTGTATCTGGAGTACTGATAGTGGTATGGAGGCAATATAAATGGAAATACGGGTATGTGACAGCACCAGAGCTTAGAGAAAATTAAGTGTTACAAGATTGGGGCTTGTATTGAACTCTCAGGAGACTGCTCCACAGTACCAGTGAGGAATAGGCTGTTTAAATCCGAATGAGAAAGCTTGTAATCTGATAAAAGCACAGCACAGATGCTTCCTCAGTGCAAGACCCCCCATCTCAAACCCAGGAGGGTGGCAACAAGTTGCTACCCATATGCCAGTGACTTCCCTTTTGCTCAGTGGGAAAACATGCATGTCAAACACACAAACAAAAAACCCCAAACCCCAAATGAACACCAAAAAGGAAATCAGACAATGCCCAGTGACCTTAGCTAAGGTTTATGGACTGTCTGGAGTAAAAAGCGAAGCACCAGCTGCCAAAATGGGTAAATAGCTTGTGTTTGTGCTTCAGTGTTACTGTTGTTCTGAACTCAGCTGTCTTCATCCAAGAGATATGAACAATTCCTCTAGTGAGGCATTTATCTACCACTTTGAAGGGTTTCTAATATATCAAATTGTTTACAGTTCCTAACTGTTTATTTTTATTTCACTGATTATAATTACTTAGAAATGCAGAAATTCTCATCTACAGCATTCAGAGTAGGTTTTTGCTTGCTGAACTCGACTTCCACTGCAACATTGGGTATGTGAGGATGTTACAGAAACCAGGAGGGGCAAGTATCATTACAGATAATATGCAATTACATTAATATCTGTAGTGAACACATTGTTACAGTAGTTTTACATCATCTGGCTAAAGAAATCTCTGCATTTGTGCAGAGAATTCCTGCTGGATCAGACTGGTGCTTTTTTTAATAGTTTTTGAAAGAATACTTTAAACCACAGATGTGTCACCCAGCAGAAGTTGGAAGTTGTCCCATGTAGGATATACTCACTCCACACAAAGCATTTGTTTCAAATGTCTTCCTTCCAGATGTATGATAAAGCTGAGATTGTGCTTGGTGCTTAGTTTGAACTGGAAACCCTGTCTCCTCTGCCTGTTGTTGCCATAGTTGCCGTGGGATCTGAAGGAAATTTTAAAAATTATTCTTCAAAAGGAAATTCATGCAACCAAAAGGCAAAATCTTGATAAGAGCAATACCAAGGTGTAACAGGAATCTGGTAATGCCAATTAAAATACCTTCATGAGTGATGGGGAATTTAGTTCACATTTACTTTCTCTTTCACCAGATGAGCATGCTTGTACAAGTAAATCCATGCCACCTGAAGACCCCCCTTTACTTGAACTCGGGCATCATTTAAAACACTTTAGCTTATGCTGGACTAAATATTTGTCTGTACAAAATAGTACAGTGAGAAACATCCAGGAAGCTATTAACAGCTGCACAGGGTTGAAGATCTCATCCACTGATAATTATTAATGAAATTAAGTGGATCTGGAGCACCTGATTTCTTTTGGTAAGGAGATCCCCAGTGGGGTCTTGGCAATGTTGGCTGGCTCTGGAGTTGAAGGTATGCTAAACTACTGTACTGATTTGTAATGGGATGTGAATCTTGTGTGAATCATCAGAAAACAGCAGCTGGGGAATAATAATAGTTTTTTTTAAGGGAATCCCTGTAACCCGTGTCATTAGTCACAAGGGAGTTTCACTCAGTCCAAAACTCTTCTAAGTGACATTTGTTATGTAAGAATTTTTGAGCAAATCAGAAATATTGCATTGTGGTAAGTTAAAATATTGTCTATTTTTTAATAATAGCTACTGTTTTTCGTCGGGAAAATATTTCCCATGGGAAACCATTTGACCTTTATTGCTTTTAAAGAAAAAAAATAATCTGTAACTTCAACAATTAAATATAGTTTTCAGTGGTAACATAGAACACCTGAAATAAAAATAGTCAAAACAGCTCTCACTCAAAATTCAGGTTTAAAACTTTCATGGGGAATCATATTTAATATTTAGTTAAACATTACCAATTATCTTTGGAACCACAGAATAAAACAGAACTCTAGTACTTGTCATAAAAACTGACATGGAACAGCCTATTCCAATGTGAATGAAGCTCTGAGCATAAGTAATCCTTCTAGAGAATGAAAAGGGAAGTACATTAAAGGCTCAGTGGCTCTCATTAAAATTAGTTATTCCCAACACTGATCAGGAAATGTGATCCTCTTACAACGATCTCCAAGTGGATACTGTAATTTTTGATAATTACACCTGACCCCAATTTATGCCAAGATTTATGTAAAAGTAAACTACATCTTACTGCTATTCAAATATTTATAAGCCTTCCAGCTGAGCAGTGCTAATTAAAGCTTTATATGCTTAAAAAGAAAATTTAAAATAGTCCTTTTAGTTGGCTTTTATAAATCCTTCTCTCCCCTCCAAGACGCCGTACAGCAGCAGAGCCCCGGTGGCGTTGTGTGTACAAGGCCATCATAACAGAAGGGTAAATCAGGTGCTGTGATTTCCATTGCATTCAGATTTCCCCTGTCTTGTTTGCTTGGCATTGGTAGAGTCTAATTCAGAACTGTGGAGTTCAAAATTAATTATTTAATTTAAATGCTTCTCAAGGCCTTTAAGAGTAGGTAATGGAGAGCACTGGTCTGAGCACCAATAGCTGGTATTCAACTCTCTGTGAGCTAACTATAATACATTTTTTTTTGGGCAACAAGCATTTCAAGTTCTGTTTCTCCTCCCACACTCTCAGGGCAGTAGTTTCAACTATTACTTGGTAACATTAATATTAACATTGGGTAGGATTAATAGCATTAAAAGGCTAAAAACCAGATGAACTGGAAGCTAATTTTTAGAGATAAAATGTCTACTTCAGGCTTATATGAAGCCTCTGGTGAGAGAGAGAGGGAGGGCTCTTAAAGCTTTTGGCATTTATATATGCAAAATTTATATATTTTGCATTTATAAATCCAGAGTTGGATTTACACTGAGAGCTGCAGAAACCCAAAGGAAGCCATTAGAAGAAGGGCCAGTAAAGTACTGTCAGGGTCCTGATACACCAGATCAGCTTCTTCACTCAGATCAACCCTTGTGCCACTGCAAGGGGAGAATAGCATGGGGTAATAAAAAAGGACTGAGGTGAGATGATTCTTTCTTTTGGCATCAATGCTCTTGCACTGGTGCCAAAGTTTAACCTTTTTTTTTTTTTAAAAAAAGCTTAAGCAGTGCCAGCTTAAACTTTAGAACTCTAAGCTAGCTGATGTTGGCGTAAGGGAAATTCTGCTTGAGGATTAAGCAAAAGAGGGGAAAAAAAACCCCAAACCAATCTGCAAATATTTTCCCCCATTCTATCACCAGTAATTCCTCTGGTTGGAAATGGATTGTTCTAATTTCTCCATGGCATGTATGTGGTACGTGAGTTTTGGAGGCTCTGATTTACCAATCCCATGGAGTTTTCCTTTGATGAGAAAGAAGAGGGACAGAGTATGTGTGTATGTGTGTATCTGTGCTTGTGCACTACACAACTGCGTTGCAGCCTCACAGTCTGTTGGGCTGTTCCAGGGAATTAATGGGGAAGCATGTACTTAAAGAGGAAAAATACATGCCCTGGAACTGGTGGCTTCAAACATTTGCCACAAGCTAAAATAAAACCATTCAGCGTTGTTGTTCCTTGTTAAAGATGACACTAGGCATTAGTTCTGCAAAATTTTAAGTGGAGGAGTATTGTTCCTCTTCTAGGGTGCTACAGCCATGAGTGCTCTCTCTGTAGAGAGACACAGCTTTTATGGGAAGGTGATGTAAGTATTGAAGTCTTTCAGTGCCCATGTTTCAGATTCTTAGAGAGCATGCTGGATACTTGTTTTTCCATAACAAAGATGAGTGAGGGTATGGTTTTCTTGAATTGTTTAGTAGACATTTGTGCTGTGAATGGCTACTAGAGAAGTAAAAACTGCTGCCTTGTTAAGAAGAGCGCCCTTCCTTCTTAATCTGCCTTCCCTCATCTTCTAAATGAGATTTTTCAGCTATTCTTGCATGTGCTTTTAAGGATTAAAAGTTAACATCACCCTGTCTATCTCTTTGTTTTTGTCATGTTAAAACCTAAAACTACTTTAGGGAGATGCTTATATCAAAGATTAGTACTTACGAACTTGATTAAAGCTATTTTATTCAGATATCACCATGCTTCCTTTTAGCTAAGCTGTGATTCCATTAATGTAACTGCATAAAGTAGCATCTTATTGTAATAATACTGTGAATGATACATTGTTCTCACGTTTATTGTGCAGTTTATACTATGCTTGACATTAGACAATGTACAGTTCAGATTGGTCCCAGACCACTGTCCAGCGTTGGCCAGCTCATGTATGCTGAAAGAGAGCAGTGAGCGCTGTCAAGGGTATTTGAGGTCTTTTCCCATTTTGAAATTTTTCTTTTCTTCTTCTTACTTTTTGATCTTCCCCTCCACCTTTTCAGTTTTCTGTAACTATTTGTTTCTTCCTGCATTCCTTAGGGAGGACACTTCAGCCTTGGAAGCAGATTCCTACTTGTCCTTAGAGAGGAACAGTAGCCAAATGAGAATGTTTGTTTGTTTCTGAAAGACTAACAGGGTAAGTACATAGGATGCTTTCTAGCCCCCATCTACTGGGTAGCTCAGAGACTTCTTGACCTAGATATAGTGCCTGAGTATTTAATAACCCTCAGTGGCTTTATTTTCTATGAAATTTTCTGGTCTCCTCTGGTGCTCCGTAAGCTTTTGGCACTCGCCGTAACTTTTGGCAAGTAGTTCCTTAAATCTGCTCTCTGTTACACGAAGAAAACTCTTCCATTTGTTTCCAGTGAAGCTCATAATAGCTTAATTTGATCCCCCACAGGTTTTGTTTTGGAAGAGGCAAGAAATACTTGATGTCTATCCAACCTCTCTAAACCAGTCATGATTTTGCAGATCTTTGTCATACCCCTTTTTAGTCATCGCTCTTTCAGCCTAGAGAAAAATATCTAGTTGAAAAGTTTTTTTTAAAAGAAAAAAAAAAAAAGCTTATTAAAAATGTTTTTAAGACTTTTGGAAAACACTAGTGCTTATGGAAGGCATCATCTGTTCTGTAGAATAATGGGCAGTATTCTGCTTTGCTCCATGATTAATAGATGGTGAAGCTCTCTGCTTTTACTTTTGGTGTGCCTTTATCCAGGGGACTGTCCCTGTACTTGCATGGGAGTAACTCTTACCGTAATGAGTTGTGCTGCGTTCTGCCAGGCTGTCCTGCAGGCAAACAGAACCCCCCCAAATAAATTACAGCACCAATAATAGGTGTAAGATTTCCTATCAGATGTCTTACTGAAACAGCCTTAGTGACAGTTAACAGAAACCGACTTTTGAGTGTATTTAAACTGGATTGTCAATCAGGATGGAAGTAATATCATTTTACCTGCTACCTCTGGTTACTGTTCAGAAAATTACACATTTATTGAATCTTCTTGTAGACACAAAATAGGAGACTTTGCTGAACTTAGAAAGAATCTACAATCTCAGCACATGGTAGTGAAGTAGAAACAAGAAAGCAGGCAACATCAACATGTAATAATCAGAGGAACTGCAGTGGCAATTCACTTGTAAAAATCCAGCTGTTAAATTAGCAATGATTATTCTTTTTGGGGTACTTCAGTATAGATTAGATTATACCAAGGGAAAAATACCATGAGTCTGTCTGGCTTTTGTGTTTTGTAATAGAAGCAATTGGCTTTCTTTGCTTACTTTTGTCATAGAATCAAAGAACAGATGAGGTTGGGTGGGTTCTCTAGAGATGACCTAGTCCAATGCCCCTGCTTGAGGAGGGTGGTCACTCAGAGCAGGTTGCCCAGGATCCCATCAGATGGTTTTACATACATACAGCAAATTCTAAAGCCTGTTGCAAATTAGCCTGCTTCTAGCAGGAGTTTCAAGACTGGGTTTTACAGATGCTTCTTGTTACATGAAGAGCCAGGACTTTAAGAAAATAATATTTCAATTCTCAAGCTAACACAACTCTTGATTTGGACCTCAGATTCCTGACATGTCAGAGAACTATTTATTTTCAAATTAAATTTTGCCAGCAAAATAAATCAGACTCTCCTGGAGCGGTATAGCTGACAGAGCACTTAAAAATGGAATGACCAGCAGGAAAAGTAAAGTAACTTGTTATATTTTTCCAACTGCCTGCCTCTGTTCTTTGCCCTTCTCTGTAATTTGCCTTTAAGAAAACACATAATGCTTCCTGAGGAGACAAAATATCACTGGTGCTCAACTTAGCTGGAGCTCATGTGAAACAGGTACCTTACTAGAATTAGCTTATAATATAAACTTTGCTAACTATAAATATTTAATTAACTTCTGAGTAGGCAGTGAAAGAGTATTTGGTGTAGATGGTTCAGTGCTCTAGAAGCACTAGGTCAGAAAATTCCTTTCCCTCACAAATCCCTCTGACACATATTCCAGCACTGAAAATTGCTATTGATCACTATATAGATCTAATGATCTGTGTATTTCAGAGTTAAAATACACGGAACATTTAAGAACTCTTCATGTTTTTCCTCTAACTGGACTGTTTTTTAATTTTGATGTGCTGACTGCACATTTTCCCCCACTGAGTCACGTACCGATCTATATAGTGTTCAGATCTTTCTGTAAAATACATAATCTACTCTCAAATGCATATTAAGCAAACAATGATGAATTGGGCCCCTGTTCAAAAAAAGCCACTCAATTAAAAGTTGAAGCAAATGCTCAAACATTTTACCATATGGAACTACCTTTAAGCATTAATTCCAAATTAACCCTGCATGGGATTCACATGTTGAACTGGTTAAGCAGGTCGTGTTTGGAGGGCAAACATGTGAGCACCCAGAAGTCAAGTGTAACACTTATATTTATGGACTGATTCATCATCCTCTTTTATAGTGATAGTAAGGAAGAGGAGGTTGGGGAGTGGAGTCCTCCACACTTGGTGTGCAGGCGATTCCCATCTGCATGTACGCTTTAATTGCAACTTGGGAGTTTTTTGGTGCATGCATGATTATTATTAATTTTTTTCAATACCATATGTGTGAAATGAGACAGAAATGCCCTTTTACTAGAATTTCCATGGTGACAATCCTTATTTTGGTGTAATTAAGCTGTTCATTAATATTGACTGAACTACAAGGGACATCTGGAGTGGACATGATAGAACAACTAAAAGTAAAGGGAAACTTTGTTAAAGATTGTGCTTTACATTTTTTAGATGTCTGTCTTAGAAAAGCTTTGCAATTCCATTGTCTTATACTGTCAGCATGCTTTACACAAGACAAAGAGCAAGAAACAAAGTACTTGGAGCCAAGGCTGTTAACTTCAGAGAGGTTATGTTTTACATTCTTAATCTTTGAATTTCATTCAGTATTTCCTGGGTATGAGAATGGAAAAAAAAGAGCACCATTTCTTTCTAAACAATTATTATTTTTGAGGTATACATATGTTTATACATATTTCAAGATATCATACACCATTCACATTATCAATAACTTGAATAAAATGTCACTCATTTCCCTACTTTTATTCTTAATATATATAGGGGAGTAAATTAAACAATCTTGTGCTGCTGCGTGAGCTACTGAGCTGCATTTGCAACATTGGTTAAGACTGAAATCCCATAAATAAAACATCTAAGAATTCAGTTTATCTACTTTGGAGATGGCACAAATATGTTCACATATTGTATGAGCTGAAGGAATCTGGCTGCTTAGATTGAAGAAAAATAGGTTACACTTGGTAGCAGAAATAGTGTGATCATCAAACAAATGCACACTGTATGTATTGACTTCTAATAAACAGGAGTAATGGCCCATTCTTTGCTTAGCAGAAGACACTTCAATAAGTATTTAAAGATTCTGCTTTATTAGCACTAAGAATTTAGTAATAACAGGTATGAGAATTGCAGTGTTACCTATGAAATCTCATATATGATTTTAATGATATTTAATATTTGTTAGATTTCACAGAAAGGAAAAAGGAGAGGTTGTGTAGTAAACATTTGTTTTCCATTGGTATGCTGTTAATACTTTTGCATCTGCACTAGTTTTTTTCCTTCAGTTGCTCTCATTTGAGGAGCCTGCTCTTCTCCAGACTAAAGCATTTGTGTTCCTTTATGTCCCACAATTATTTCACCCAAGTCAAAAGCTTTCTGTAATTTTCAAACCTGGAACCAAAGCATGTGTGTCAATAAGTAAATCTGACACTTTCCAAGTACAATATCTGTCAAATGTAATTCCAATGCAGTTATTTCAGGTGGCTCAGTCAGAGTTTACTACTTATCAATGTGTTGTGAAATGCTGCCATCTCTGCGCCTTAATTCTGAGCTCCCAGTGAAGCTGCTCCCCATCTCATCCTAGCTGGGCCACCATGGAGGAGGTTCATAGCCTTGGCCGCTCTCACCAAACAGATTTCTAGCCTTGTGGTTAATGTTTGCAGATCTAGAGGACTTTCCTGTTGACCACTCAACTAAACATATGATGCAAAACGCCATCAATTCAGAGCAAGGCTCTGTTTTGGAGCATTGTCCAGGATGGCTTTGACGACTACTAATTTTGCTAAACATGGTATCAAAATAATCTATTTAAAAGTAAGAATCACTTTTCCAATTAACTATTTTCTTCTTCTCAAAACCACCATGTAGCATCTTTTCAGTACTGTGAAGAGTCTCTGACTTAAAGCTGAAGAGGTCTCAGTTTGAGCCACCGTATGGCTGTGAATCAAAATTTCTTAGGCAGTTTTTTTAAGCCAGAGTAACTGAGGTCTAGGCTGTTGTTGTTGACTTATGTCAGTTCTTCCAAGCATGACAGGCATAGCATGAAAGATGTTTTTTCTTAGGCATGGTTGTTCCACTTTATGCTAATGTTGCCCGTGTTTTGGTGACATCCCTTATTACATAATTTGAGGAATTTTACATTTCCCATTAAAGCACATATGTACAGATCCACTGGAATTCTCTCAAACTATTGGTTCATTTAGTTTAAGTGCCATGGGCATCACAATCAGTTAAATTTTTTTTCTAAATGTTCTCCCCATCATATTCCACACTAGCCTGACCTAATGTAGCCACGTCTGAGAGGTCATGTCAGGTTTCATTCCCAGTAAGTCAGTATAGCCTCTACTGACAGCCTGGGGATATATACCCATCTAGGAAAAGTCAGCTATATACCTAATTTTATTATTTCTGGGATTTCACGTACAAGAAGTAGTTTTGCTTCAGTTTTCATCCTGTAGAAGCTGTTCCAAGGAATTAAAACTCTGTTTTTTCCCTGTAGTTCTTTTCTTTCTCATATGAACTGACTACTGAAGGATTTATGTGGTTTCTGAAAAGCATTCTGTTGTTCCCTTATTTAAAAGCACATCATTTCCCACCCTCACCCCCCTCCACCCACTGAAATACTGTCTGTGACTACCAATATAAATCTTGTTAATGCCCCTCACTGTTACTTTGTGTTGGGAGATATTCTTGATCTACTTTTTCTTCCAGAAGGACATTCTTTTAAAAATCCTTTCTATAAAGGGTGACTCTTCTCATTCTTGGGGGGAAAAACAGAAAAAAATCAGCATCCTCATTATCATTTCATTAGAATTAGGATCACAACTTCGTGTGTTCAAGTAGTTCCTTTATCCCATTTTAGTTTTCTCTTTGAAGGTGTTACTTTTTCAGTTGGAACTTGACATCACTGCTGAAATGGCATTTATGACCACGGATGGAATTCACCCATCATTAAAGACAGTGGTCACTTTTGTCTGCAGGTACCCTTTGGGATTAACAGCCTGTTTGGAATTCTCTCTAATCCTGCTCAGGTGCAGGAATACACTGTGCAAATCCAAGAAGACTCTAACATCAGACCTGTTTTGACAGTTGTCTATGGTTTGCTTGTATTAGGCTAGCATGCAGAGGAGAAGCCAGGTTAGTGCAAACATTATAAAGCTGTAGTTATGACTGCAGAATCACTGTGCTATTTCATTTGAATAGCGTAATGTGAAACTGCATGTAGAAGGTGAGGGCTAATTAAAGATGGAAAGAAAGGTAGAGACAGATTTTGTATGAAGCTCTTAGTCTTAAGAAAAGGAAGCTGAGGGGAGACTTTATCTCTCTCTCTGCAACTACCTGCAAGGAGGGTGTAAGGAGGTGGGGGTTGGTCTCTTCTCTCGGGTAACAAGGGATAGGACAAGAGGAAATGGTTTCAAATTGCACCAGGGGAGATTTAGGTCAGATCTCAGGAAGAATTTCTGTACTGAAAGGGTTGTCAGGCATTGGAACAGGCTGCCCAGGGTAGTGGGAGAGTCACCATCCCTGGAGGTACTTAAAAGGCGTGTAGATGTTGTGCTTGAGGACATGGTCTAGAGGTGGGCTAGGCAGGGTTAGGCTGTGGTTGGACTCGATGATCTCAAAGGTCTCTTCCAACCCAGGTGATCCTATGATTCTAAGCTGATACATAGGAAAAATTCTCCGGGCAGAGCTGTATCAGTAAACTACTGTTGGCAAGAATTGCTGTTATTGGTTCATTGAGTAAAGTCAGTTGTCCTAATAAAAGCACTTTGATATCAGTCTTACTATGCCTATAGTGGAAGGATACTGTAGAATTAATAAAGAAATAAGTCAATAAAATTCACTAGTGTTTCTAAATTGGAATTTTTTTAGGGTGGGTTTAAATTGATTTTCTGCTAAATAGCTACTGCTAGGATTTCTGTTTTCTGGGTTTTCATTTCTTTCCATTTATGATTTGCATTCTACTAGCCTCCTTAATCTAGGTTTTAAATCATCTCTATCAAGCTAAGATCAAACTATCTCATCTTTGTATTATAATATTAATATGCTTTGTTGTTTTCAGCTTGGCAGTCTTGTTCAAGAATGTACATCATTTATATTCAGGCAAGACTTTATTTGCATGAAGAGGTTCAAGTGCAGCAGCTTTTCTATTTTCCCTGGAACGTTTTTCACATTTTAAATGTGTAACCATTCTGGATCACCTTTTCCATAGCTCGTGTAAGTCTATTAAAGATCAAGTTTTCTCTAGGCAATAAACCAGCCTCAAGTTGCAAAACTGACTGTGACCCTTTGGAGAGATGTAAAGGATTTATCATAAAAAAATGTCGTGGCCCTTTGGCACTGTCACAATTAATTATCCTTGTGACATTGTGTATCTAGCATGTATATTGCCATCAAATGGCCGGGGCAGACTAAAATACACTCTGTTATTCCATGTTTTGTGCAGAAACTATTTTAAAGTTAAGCAGATATTGTTGTTATAGAAAGGGGAAAACTTAAAACTTACTGTAAAACTGCTGAGATAGATGTAGTCATGTATTTCTAAGTCCACTGCTAATCTCACAAACACAACAACACATACCTTCTGATGCTCTGTGTTTAACCAGAGAAAGAGAAGGAGAAAACACAGTTTATCTTCAGGTAAATTGAAGCTGATCTTGTGATTGTTTAAGGTGAATTTTACCTGCTGCATGTGGATGTATGGCTTAGTGTTGGGGGACGGATAGAGAGTAGTTCTGTCAGTTCTACTTGAACTAACCTCATTACTCTTGGATTCTTCCCTGAGGCTATTTCTACCCCATTTTGTACAACTAGAGCAACATGAAGAGGCTGAAGTTTTGCAGAGACTTGAGCCTATGACATGAACTACTAAATTATCTAACTTTTTTAAATGGCTGCCTTTCTTTGTACAAGAAACTCCCTAAGTTGTCCAATTAGATTGTCAGAAGGAGCATTTTGTTATTAAGGTCTGACAAGGCACGTTTGTGGGTTCTTTTGTGGTTTTAAATCTGTTATGACTAAATTATATTTTTTGGTAACGCTTCATGTTACTTAATTTTCAGGTTGCAGTGAAATACAGGAAACAATCAGTAAATAAGGTGACTGTCAAAATGAGAAACCATCATGAAAGCTGTTTTGCCACCTTTACAGAGGCAGTCCATAAGGATAACATATTAAAAATCCTAAATGCATGCTTCATACACAGAAAGCTGCTACTCTTTCATGAACTACAGAAGCCTTTTGTGATGAACATAGTATTTTTCTATCTGTTTACCATGCTATTTACCTATCCAGCTAAGTGGAACATTGTTTTTGAATGCAACTTAAGCAATATCCAAAGAACTAACTGGATTATTTAATAAATACCCACTGTTTTCAGGTGAATTGTATATTGATAGACCTGTTTATTGCTCACATGCAAAGCATCAGCAAAAAAAGGTTCAGTACAAAAATACATACAGGACTCCAGCAGAAAAAGATTAGCAATAAAAAGCTTATGGAGCACAGTCTGATAATACCATTCATAGGTAAGAACCTTCTTTGATGTAGCTTCTTACTTCAAATAAAAACATTGAGATGCAACTAGATTTAGGCATAAAATGAGGTGATATTTCAAAAATTCACTACTAAAATAATTACATCTGGAAGCAAATATTTGATAAGCACTTCTTACATACATCACAGCTATAGGCTTAACACTTGGAATTGAACTCATTTAATAAATGGCA
Organism: Porphyrio hochstetteri; assembly: GCA_020800305.1. Taxonomy (NCBI): domain Eukaryota; kingdom Metazoa; phylum Chordata; class Aves; order Gruiformes; family Rallidae; genus Porphyrio; species Porphyrio hochstetteri. Next base: position 8,898,149 of record CM036907.1, read on the forward strand.
TCTCCACAAATCACATCTATGGGATATTGATTTGGATACTAAAACTGAGCAGATCCAAAATTAACGACCACTTTGGAAAATGTAGTTGTACTCAAATGTTGTGGGGCAACTCTAGCTGTACTTGGAGAATTTTCATTTCTACCTGATTCCTAGTTTAAGAACCTGGACGGATTTATCAGTCTTGGAAGTACTTTTTAGTTTCTTGCCCTACTAGCAGCAAGATGACATTATATGGTATTAGATAAAGCAGCAGCTTATTGCTATTTAATTTTTCCCATAATAGTGATATATTTTACCACAATAATGATAAGATACCCTTATTTTTGGAGGGCAAATCATGAGGAGTGGCTGGAGAAGAGGAGGCTGAGGGGAGACCTTATTACTAACTATTGTAGAGAGGTGGGAGATGGTCTCTTCAGCCAGGTGACAGGAGATGGGACAAGGGGAAATGGCACTAAGCTGTGCCAGGGCAGGGTCAGATTAGATGTTAGGAAAAAATTCTTCACTGAAAGAGTTGTCAGGGCCTGGAACAGGCTGCCCAGGGAGAGGGTTGAGTCACCATCCCTGGGTGTGTTTAAAAAAGGGTAGATGAGGTACTTAGGGCTATGGTTTAGCATAGGACAGGAACAGTTGGACTTGGTGATCTTAAAGGTCTTTTCCATCCTAGTAATTCTGTGATTTTAGGAATTTATTGAAAATCACCATTTTCAACCATCGCCGGAGAGAACACGGTAAGCAATAGGTTTTAAAGACTCAGGGCTTAAAAATTAGCCCTTACTTCTTGCATTCAAATGTATTTCACTGACTAATGACCACATGACCAGCTGCGAGAAGGATGGACAGAGGACGAGACACGTTCGTGACCCAGTTGATTACTAGGGAGTCCATCATTAGCAAGATGTGTGGTCATTGGAGGGAGCATAATTTCTTTGAGGTAGTGGTTATTTACCAAATTCATTGCCAGGGTCCTGAGGACAAGTGCCAGGCAATGTATCCCACTGATGAGCTCATGACACAGCGGCTGGGCTTTGCTGTGGTGTAAACTGCAGACCTGACATCTCTTGTTACTTCCCTGTGACAAGTCACTTGGGAACACATGGCCCCCAAAACCTGTGGTGGCCAGGGTTGGACAGCCAAAGAGTGAATGTGGAAGGCTGAGCTCCTCAGTGCACAGGCTTATTTCTTTAGCGCCTTCTGTGCATGCAAGCTTCTCTGTAGAAACTGTCCTCCAGAGACTGGTTTAAATTGCCTCCCACTGCCATGGTCTTTTATAACAGCTCTGGGTGTCTGGGAGGCTACCATCTGATCTCTCTCTTGTTCCTGTCTGATGTGTCCCCAGGTATCATCTTAGTGCCCAGATGGAGTGGTATCCCTCTACGTCAGGGCTCAACAAGAAACACACTCTACTCTGTCTCTACAATGTGCCCCAGAGGGTAAGTAGAATTCCTGTCATTGCTTTGTAGCCTTCCAGCCCTGGCAGGCTCTGCAAGTCATTCATACAACCAAACATCAACCATGCTGTTTGCTGAAGGATGCCCACATCCAGGAGACTCGGGATGCACGCAGTGACTGACTCTCACTTCCAGGTTTTGGTGTATGCTGTTTTTTGCCGAGCTTGGCCAAACTCATCACCACAGTGCCCAGCAGACAATTCAACCAGGTTCTCAGCTCCTGCTGGCCTCGGCAGCATTGCACTGGGTCACTCTAGATACCACCACAGCCAGCCTCCTGAAGGCTTCTTCCCAGGTGGGCACTTGATGCTCCAGCTCTGAAGGTTCCCTAACAATGAATGCATGAGAGTGCTGCCCATCCATGTGACCTTTAAATGAATGGATGGATGCAGTCTGGGTGTTAGTGAAAAAGAATGGTATTTAAGAGGATTTTTCAAATTTATTGAGAGATGATTTCCCCATTTATAATGCCACTCCAACCCAGCTTGTGACTGTTGGAAAGACTAAACCTTCACCCTCATAAATTATACTTTGACATTCATTTACTTGTTTTGAAATACTATTTCTCTGTGGTTTTAAAAAAAAGGTTTTCTGCTACTGAAAATAAACAGCTTATTGGTAAGAGGGTACATTTTGTTATAAAACTGCTCTGTTTCTATCCAAACAGAATGTATTTGGGAGAAAAATTTTCTTAATTTGCTAACTAATAATGTCATTCTTCTTCTTTAGAGATAATTCTAACATCTTAATAACCCTGTAGGATACTTATTAAAATATGAGATTAATTTTTAATGAGCATGCTACAGACCTCCACTTGAAAGGGTTTCCAGGAAGGGACTGCTATAAGCAGAAAACATTAGATTCATTTTCTAACCTATAACAAAAGGCAGAATGTAGTACACAGCTGTAACCACCTACATGAATAACCATAAATTAAGTGGTGTTTCCATTTCCAGCCTTTTATCACTTCAACTGCTGTGCATGAGCAGGCAGGTGGCCTTCGTTTCCCTCAGAAGGGATGATCTGGAGACTTTGCTGTCTATCAGCCTTAACTGCAGTACTTCTTGTCCATAAGTACTGATGGATTTATGATAAAGAGGGTATCAGGGCCTTTGTCAAGCTTCTAGATAACCCATAGAAGAGGATACACAACGTGAACACCTTCTGTGTTACTGTGCAGTCAGAAAATGGCTTGGGAGGAAGGCAGCATTGTAAAGTCATGGTGATGAGGGGACCACATCGCGGAGATCCTCAGAAGAGAAGGGCAGTGACCATCATTATAGCCCTACTCAGCTCATAGCAGGAGTGAAACATCTTACACTCCCTGCTTTCTTTAACACCTAGGGTTTGTACTCACTGTAGTAAATGAAATTTTGTGTGCACAGTAAATGATTCACGCTGTCAAAATAAGAAGCTTCCTGGTGAGCTCAGTTTGGGCACAATACAGCTTGTAATTCGGTTCTTGACCAACTTGAGAGGAACAATAAAACCAAACCTGATTCCTGCAGATCAAGAAATACTCATGGATTATGGATTACTAATAAAAAAATCTGCACTGATTTGGGCACATTAGGAAAAGCCATTAGTGTACAAGCAACAAAAATATCAGAGAGGTAAAACATATATTAAAGCTAAAGGTGATGAGCACTATAAAAAAAAATTGAAGTCAAAATGAAAACATTTTGTAAGAATTGTGGTGTAAATATTCTGCTTTTCTAGTATATCATAAACTATAATGTCAAAGATACATTAACCTGCTATTTAGTAACAAAAGGCAATAAAATACAATTGATGGGGGAGGACATCTTCATTACCAACACTCAGGCTGAGTAATATTGTGTACTATTATGAATCTCCTATAAAACCTGTTCTCCCAAATTATGAACTAATTTGTGCCAAATGATACAACATAATTAAACTAAAACCAGTAGACACAAACTGTTATGATACCCAGGTGATGAAAGGTAAAGCAGTTATGATACTCTCCTGTTCTCCCCTTACTCCAAACAAGTGGTTTAGGAGGATTTAGTTGAAAGTAGTGACGTTGATATGGGGTTTATATTGCATTACAATGAAAGAAAAACATAAGGAAAATGTAGACTTTTTAAGTGCTGGAAGCATTGTAAGTAAAGGAGCAGGAGTATGTGTTGTATTTACAGGGGATAAAAATAGATTGTGCTGTTAATGGAAAAGCAAGCAATAAACAACATGAAAGGTGATGCAGTGCAAACCAAATGCAAGAGAAGACAAAAGAGGAAAGTAAAATTAGAAAGAAAAATAATGTGGAAAACCACCATGCCATTGCTTCAACAGAGTTGAAAGACATCCCCTTTTTTTCCCCTCCCCACTATGTTGGATTCTGTACAAGTAAAAGGATACAGCTCTCTTCCTGAAAGCCTCACAATTCAGCAGGAGGTCCAGAACAAATGTAGTGCAAGAAAGGTATAAAGGTGATACAAGGCTCATATTGTTTTAGGTATTGTGGTACCTCAGGTGATTGAACTGAAATTTTTTAAACTTATTTTTAAAGAACTTGGCTCTGGATATGAGTGCAAGAAGGATGGTGGGAACATTCAGTAAGTCCAGCAGAAGATGGGACAAGTTGCCCAAAAAGGCTGCGGATCTGCTATCCCCAAAGGTTTTCAGCACCCCGCTTGGAAAATCCCTGCACACCCTGATGTGGATTCAATGCTACCTTGCTTTAGGCAAAAACCTGGACTCCAGACCTCCCGTGGGCCCTCCAGCTGTGGTGAGTTTGTGATTCCTTCATTTTCTACAAGCTATGATTCTGTATGTATCACAAGTGCTGTCTCACTAATGTTAATTAGCAGATGTACTTTTGTAACTGAAACGGGCCTTGGGAAGAGGTTTGCCTGTAGTTTACAAATGGTGCATAGGAATTGATGAATTTACAACAGAATCAATTGGAGATGGTGAGAATCAATGGAATTGTTTGCAGGGGGAAAAAAAAACCCACACAAACCCCCAACATAACATAAGCAAATAAGACATAGAAAAACAAACATTAAAAAAAAATTCAGCTATTTTTCATTATATGAACTAAACATGTATTTTTAGTGGTGCATTTCCACTGGTTTTGATGACACATGGTATCTAGTCAAATAGAAATGATAAGATGCATAACGTTTACATTCAAGATAGCCTAGCTTTTCATCAATAACTGTTTTGAACTGGCTTTGCACTATATATAATTTTAAAAATTTGATTTATCTTTCCAATCCTTACATCTTTCATCTGTTCTCTGTGCTCATTCTTTCAACTCTCAACCATATCTCTTAGCTTTTTTTTTTCCCCTCCCTGTCTGGCTACAAAGTTGTTGTAAAAGACAAAACAGATAAAATAGCAGAATAATGAAAGTAGATGTCCCCTCTGAGAGTCACATTTCCTCAGTGGAGAATATATGACCTTCTTTCATTTCTGACACTCGAAAGCTTGCTTTAATAATGTCATTTCAGTCTAATTTTATACAGTCAGCATGTTAGATGTCTTTTAAAAGTACTCCCATCTTTTATTGCATTTAGCAACCAATTAGTTCCCAGCCCAACTAGTCCCAGTAGCTCAGCTGTGTACTGGGGATTTGGCATAGCATGTTGGGATAAATCACTCGCCTTCTGCCCCCTTGAAGTCTTAAAATACAAATCAAAGCAAGGATGTGGATGTGTGTGGTGACAATGGAAGAACCAAACCAACAAAATGCATCTCTCTATCTATCCTTACAGTCACCCCATATAAACCTTTATAATGCCAGGGTGTTGTTTTATGGGAAAGAAAAAAGCAGCAGTCATTTAAGGAATTTTATAATTAAGAAATATTTCTGCTGCTACTGCAGATTAATACTATGCTTTCCTTTGCTAGATCTGGTCGCATTTAATTATCTTCTGTCCTTGCAAAGCCACTTGATGATGTGACTCTTTTGATTATAAGAAGGCTGTACGCAGTCAGCAGAGGTCAAGTTCCCAGTGGTCATGTAGTACGTCAGTGGTGCCAGTTGAAGTCAATAGAATTACTTTTATGTACTTTAAGTTTGGGCTTATGGTTAAGCCCTGCTTTTTTTTCTGTTTCTCTGTTCTTCTGTATTGAGGTCACTTTGACTATTTTGTTCTATTTGTGCTTTCAGTCTCCATTTTTTACTGAGGACGCTGTAGGCTGAGCAGGGATTCCACATTTTCAAGTGGTGTACTGAAAAATTATTTCCTGCTTAGAATTTACCTCTTCATTAGGTGCTTTCTGGGAAGACATCTCAGGTTGTTCTGATATAGAAAGACTGAGACTAAAAGGTAGTTCTGTTTCCAGCAGCCACTGGCAGAGGCCTGAAAAGGCTCGTGCAAGCACTGCCAGCACTACTACAAACATCTGAACTGTGGCAAGCTCCCTGGTAGGTGGGAGCAGGGTGCCAGCTCTGAGCCAGGAATAGTTCCAGGAGCAGCAAACACTTTCAGTCTAGAAGAAGTGCTGAGGTTTGCTTCCTTGTATTTTTGTCTCTTCCGTATGATGCTGATCCCAGAGAGGAGCCCAAGTTGAGCATTCCTGCCTTTATTCTGGGTCTGGGCTGCCCATAAAAATTCAGGTGTCTGAGGTGTTCTTTTGAAAACTGTGAAAAGCTGCTCCTTCTTTACATTTACAAACATGGATTTCCATCACAGCGGTGTGAATAGTAGCATTCCCCATACTGCAGACTCCATAGCCACATTGCACTGATTAAAACATGCATCAGTCTCACACGGTATAATCATGCCTGATGCTTCTGAACATTAAGTCTTGGGATGTGTGCAAAGCTTGGGAATATACTCTACTCACATGACAAGACTGAACTGTGTTAGGATACTACTATCTTGGAAAAACACTTTCCAAAATTGTCGTCTTAAAATAGGTCTCACTTCAAGACCTACCAATTTCTTGTCTGAAAGTTTGCAATGCTCTAACAAATTAAAGACAAGTGTTTATCTAAGTACTAGAAAATAAGAGTCTTAATTGTCAGAAGAGTCACTTAAGTATTCAAATATATAGTCATTATTATATCAAATTATTTGGTTTACGTATTTAGTATTTAATTCTTTACTTCCAAAACCGACCACATCTAGAAAAAAAGTAGAACCTCAGTGGTTAAACTGAAATACTGTGCATCTGACTACTCGTGAAATAGTACATCTAGTAAATCATTTTAACATATCAACGGTACAGAAGCATTCTTTTTCTCTTTGTTTGAATAGTTTCATTATCTCATTATTTGCTGGACCAAAATGTATTTCACTGACACAAAAGATTAAAATCATAAAGCTGTAAGAAACCTACGAGTGTTATATTGCCTTTCCTCTTTCTCTCCCATCACCCAGTTGGATAAATGGGGCTTGTAGTTACTTGCCTCCTCTTTAGCTCTCTCCCCTAAGGCAAAAAGGCAGAGAGATTACAGGTAACAATTGATCAAATGGGTTTAGGCAGTTAACTCCCTCTCTACCTGCACTAGGCATCATGTTATTAACAGAACCTTGACCCAGGTGTGCCAGTAGCCTGACTGTTTGGAAGGTAGGATGCAGTTATCAAATAAAAGACAGATGATGTGCATTTTATATTTTAAGTGCAGGATAGTGTATCTGTGAGTGAATGTGCTAATAAAAAGCGACATTTTATCAACAATATTGTGGAAGCCTTGTGAAAAGCACTCAGAGGAGTGTTACCATGTGATAGGAATGGACAGGAGGAAAGACTTCGTGGTTAATGTACAGGGGCTGTAAGTTTGCATTGGAATTTCCTGCGGCAGGAGCGGGCATTAGCACAGGATTTAACCCAAATCAACAAGACCATGTGTAACAGAGTCTGCTACACAAGCAAGCTTTGATAAGTAACAATAATGATGACTGAAAAACACTTGTATTAAATAGCAATCACTTATACACCCATTTTAGATTTTTATATTGCTTTGTTATTGGTATAATAAATTAGTTTTCTTTAATAGCTACTGAAATCATACATTAAAAAATATACCTTCACATACATGAGGGAGGAATTCTCTCTTAACATGTGAAAATTGTCCGTAATGTTCTGCTGCTGCTTTTTTTTTTTAGTGAGGTAGAAGTTGAGAAAAGAGTTTCAATCTCAATTGAAATGTGAATTTATTTTTAGCAATTAATTAAAATGGTATTTATATTATGAAAATTCAAAAATATTTAAGATTAAGACACATTTATCTTTACCTTTTTTGCTGTGGTCAATGAAAAGTAGAATAAGTGGTGTAATACCGATGAAATAAAGGACTATTTCCCATTCCATACAATGGAAAGGATTGCTTACTGTCCTTTTAGCTTCTCTTAAATACTGGGGCAACAAAAAAATGCAATTAACTTTGTAGCAGTACAAGAAGCTCTTGAAATGAATTCATAACCAAGCCAGCTGGTAATTTTAAAAAGAGAGAGAGAAGGAAACCTCAAATATTTTGTTAGAGGAGATAAAAAAATCTTTTAGGTAATAAGAATGAAAAATTAATTTCTCTACTGATTCTGCTTGCAGTTTGTGTACTATTTGGTTGGTTTAGATTTTTATAAAATAAGAAAAAAATAAAACTAAAAAATGTGAAAAATGAGGTAAATGTGGCTGTACGATCATTGCCACACATTATTAAAACCCAAAGAAACAAATCCAATGCAAAGCCTTCTGAAACCAGCCAGCCAAACCCAAATGTACTTTGTGTGTGTGTTAGCAAATATAAGAGCTTTATTATGTGTATAAACATGGGGTTTTTTAAGTTTAAGTCTTTATCGTGGTAACATGACTTTGAAATGAGCTTACCGACTTTAAAGGTGACGTGTAGTTCACAGGCATATTTTAAATGGGTTAACGGGGCAGCAGCTACTGACAGCTGCTGCCATGATGACAATGATATAAATTTTCTTATTAAATGTTGAGGCTTTTCTCAAAAACCTGCTCAGTTTTGCTGCCTTTGGTTCAGCATCCACAACCACAGGCCCTGCATCGTGTCATGTTCGTCAAAGTGGCACCCTCTTGCCATGTCTAAGTGCCCTTCTCTCTTTCCCAAACAGTTTTTCAGATGTTTTTAAGACTGTCAAGATCTGAAACAGACAACTTCCATCAGCTCACCATGGGATCTACTGTGATGCTGCCTTTATTTTGGTCAAGATGCATGATGCTGATCATAATGCTACATGTAGGTGCCTTAACGCTAGTTTGGTTGGATGATCCAGCAGTTTGAATTGAAGCTTTAGCTCTCCTTGGGTACATTTATTCACTTTTATAGTATTCACCCTTGCATTAATTTACATTTCCTACTGTAACTCTAATGGGAACTCTCTAACCAGTCATCCATTACTTTATCCTTACGTTAAATGTTCGTTTTACAGTTATTAGTAGAAACCCATCTTCTGTCCAGGTATATATCTCTTCAATGCTATTTTTAGACTCTTCCTAGTTTTCCTGTCTTCATCTTGTAGAATGTCACCAGCGTGTTCACTAGGCCTTGGATAAACTAAATACACCCAGATCATTAGACAGATTTCCTATTGGTCTCATTGTCAGGCTCATTGTTTCAGTAGAACATTTTTGAGCCGTTTGAGCGTTGCTTTAGCCTATCACATATACAGCTCTCCACAGTTTTCACACAAAAACAATTATCTCCTGGTTGTCGCCTGATTGGTTTTCATCCAAGCATTGAAACACTGCTTTTTCAGATATACTTTCCCACCCTATTAGATGCTTCTGATCACTTCTCTCTCAAAGATTACCATTCTTTACTTCCATGCTTCCTTCCTAGTGCTTCAGCTCTTACTTCTCTGGCCTTCGCACTGGGGGCTTTTGTGTAGACTTGTCCTCTGTTCTGTTCTCCATCAGCACCTCCTGGGATTTCTGTTCGTGCTCACTCTAGTCCTTGCTGTAAATATAGTGTGGTCCTTGAACAATCTCATCCATTTACATGGACAGTTAAGTGTCTGCCTGGAGGCAAAAGTTAATTACTGTATTGTGTATTATACAAATTAGCATTGTATCCAAGTATCACTCCACTTTCAGGACACTGCTATCTTCTGGGAGATATTCCTTGCTCGGTAACAATGGGCAAACTTTCCACTTCAGGCTAAATCTCTTATTTGCAATGGTATGAAAAACAAAATAAAGTGTATTTATATTTAATGTTATGTCCCTGTGTCTGCTAGTCTGTTGCAGGGAGCAAAAGACAATAGTCTACATTTTGTTCCATGCTCTCCTTGGAGTTCATTGCAGTGTGTGAGGCTGCTGCCAGCACCCAGGGAGCAGGATTATTCTTCTCATCATGTGGACATTCTCTTTCCTCCGCTGACTGAGAGCCACAAACTTGTCAGAGGGGGAAAGTCTGATATATTTGTGCTTTTGTCCATTTAAAATTCATTCGTGGCAAGGCATTACATGGAGTCAACTAGGGAAAAACACCTTTTCCTAAAGAAATTAGTTAGGTTCCCCAAGCAGCAGTTCTAACAGCTGATTTTCCACATATTATTCTAGCTCTGGCTGTGGCAATTGCATGCTTGCAGGCAGCTGTGGAATGATTATTCATGTTTCATATCTACAAAGCTGAATGTTTTGTTCCTATTTGGGAACAGTGTGGAAGAGCCTGCCCAAGTTAGCTGGGAAATGACTGGCCACTTTACTTGACCCAGAGCATCAGTGATCTTCAGAAGGTTTAGAGCCTCCAGAATCAAGAAGTATAAGAAGCAAAGGACAGGTCGTGCTCAGATTAAGTCAGTGACGTAATTTCTCACTGCTTTGGTGGAACTGATTGTACTACCAGCAACTGAGAGGAAGGGGGGGAAGAAAAATAAAACACAAAATAATTTTCTTACTAGAATTGGAACATTTGAAGATTTCTAATTTTAATTTGAAGGAAGTTTTATTCTCATCTTTTATCTGGTGTTCCATTTTGGTGCTGGTGTAAACATCAAGCTCCATATTTTTTTCCTTTCGTATATGTACATACTTTCTTTACATATTTTCTAAAACTGTGGCTAATCTAGTTACTTTTTCAAATTAAACTGAAGAACACATACAGATGCCCTTTACAGGAAGAAAGTGAAGGTTTTTTCCTTCTGGTCCAATAATCATTGATTTATAAAATGTGGAACAGATCCCCTGGGACACTAGAATATTTAGTAACTTGGTAAATATGCAGTGATCAGGGATATGGGTTCAAATATTTGCTCTGCATCACGCAAGCAAGCATGGTTTAAACTAAGATGTCTTTTTCTAATGCCTAATACCTGTTGGCTTCTCTCTCATTTTTATTATCAAGATGAGAAAACAGGGCTTGGGCTACCAAAGCACATCCCCTGGGCAAAGTGAAGAAATGGTGTAAAGAGAGAAGATGGTAATGTGCCCTTAGGAGTTGAATATTAAAATGTGCTTCGTAAAGAAGAATCGCAGTCTGATTCTTAACTGGTTAAAAGCTAAGCTATGAGTGCTCCTGGGTACCTGATAAATGTGACAAGATTACGGATTTTGCTGTAGGGAAATGGCCTAAGATTAATGGTAGCACCTCTACTTCTAACGCGTTTATCAGGAACCATGAGAAAAGTGGTGGAAACATTGCTACTTGTGCCTAACCTTTCTTTGTCACAGGTCAAGCAAGAATGTATCACCAAAGAAAAACCTGTTCTTGGCCAGAAGGCATAGGTAAGGCGTTTGCTGTATTATTTAGCTGAAATCACACATTTGTCATGCAGGCACCTTCCTATGCCTGACTTGAACCAGACATCTCTGTCCCACTGTGAACTGCATGTTCCAGGGGAAGTTGTGTTGGCTCGTAACATGCCAGACAAAGGGCAGCAGGTTCTTCTCTGCCCCCCTCACCCTTGGTAACTCCCACGGAGCACCAAATTAAACCCCTGCCAGCACCCCCATGTTCCAGGGCTAAATCCATTCACCTGCCTGAGCAAGGGCCTTTATGTCTGTGTGGACGGAAGTGAAACGGGGAGGAGCTGCAGAGCTGTGGGGCAGCTTTTCTATTTCACAGAATCACAGAATCGTGGGGGTTGGAAGGGACCTCCAGAGATCATCCAAGTCCAACCCCCCTGCCAAAGCAGGTTCCCTAGGACAAGTCGCACAGGGGGGCATCCAGACGGGTCTTGGATATCTCCAGAGGAGACTCCACACCCCCCTGGGCAGCCTGTCCCAGGGCTCTGTCACCCTCACTGGGAAAAAGTTCCTCCACATGTTGGTGTGGAACTTCCTGTGCTCCAGCTTGAGGGCATTGCCCCTTGTCCTGTCCCCACAGACACTGAGAAGAGGCTGGCCATTTCCCCCTGTGTCCCACCCTTCTGATATTTATAAACATTAATCTCATGTAGGGGGTTGTTTAGACCAGGAAAAAATAAATCTTAAGGAAAACAGCAGGGGAAGGAGGCTGAGGCACCTCTTCCCTCTCCCTCTGGCCCCGGGTGGACATTTATACCCCTCAAGATCCGGGCCTGCAGCAGCAGCCGGTACCGTGGAAGCCCCTGCTCCCTCTCCCACCACTCCAGCAGCCACCACTTCACCGCTTATTGTTAAACCCGCTGGGGCAGCCGCTTCCCGCTCGTCCCGAGAAGCATGCAGCCTCCAGCCCCGCCGCGGCCATAGCGCGCCCCAGGTGAAGCCCAGGGGCCGATGGCGGGAAGGAGCGCCCGGCGCCGCATGCGGGCTCCATCCCTGTCCCGCCCCGCAGGCCGCAGCGCCCCGACGCCGTCGCGTAGCAACGGCTCCCGCCCTCCCGGCCAATCGGCGGCGTGCTCGGTAACGGCCGTCAACCCGGAAGTAGAGGGCGGTCTGCCCCGCCCCTACGGAGGAGGCGGGGCGGGAAACCGCGGCGGGCGGGCCGGGCTCGGCGGGGGGGCAGCGTCCGACCGTCCGTTCCCTTCTCGCGGGGGCACCGGGTGCGCTGCTGCCGCGCAGCGGGGCCAGTGTCGCACAAGCACTCACCGCGCCCGCCCTGCCGGGTCCCTCGCACTTCTTCCCCACACAGACCCTACACACACGACCCAGAGCCACCCGCCAGCCCGCCCGCTCCGCCGCCGCGCTCAGGCCCCTCCTGGCCGGTGCGTCCGCCGGGCTCGGCCTGGCCCGGTCCGACGGCGGCGGCGGGCGGAGGAGGGGGCTGCTGAGCGGCGTCTGCCGGAGCCAACGGGCGGCGGGGAGGGGGGCGGGCGCTGCGGGGGTGTCGGGTTAGAGCGAGGCGTGACCCAGCTGACGGGCGCCGTGCGGAGCCGGGTGGCGGGTGCGGAGCCGAAGCCGGCGGGGAGCGGTGGCAGCGGAGAGCGGCGCGCGGCGTCGGTAGCAGTCGGCTCTGGCGCGGCGTCTCATCCACCCCCTCGTGAGCCTGGGGAACCTGCAGCTCAAAGCCGCCGCCAGCCACACCACCATGTACCCCAGCAACAAGCGGAAAAAGCTCTGGCGGGAGGAGAAAGGTATTGCCGCCCTTCGGGGTGCCGGGCCCGGGCCCGCTTCTCCCGCCTTTGCCTCACGCTGGCCCGTGAGGGGAGGTGCGGTAAGGGGGGGGTGGGAGGGGGAGGAAGTCCCGTTCCTTCACAGCCGCCGCCACGCTGGGGGTGCCCCGCCGCGCTTCCCGCCGCCCGGGGCTGAGGTGACGGGGTGGGGGAGGGGGGTGCCCGGGGGCCTCCCTACTGAGGCGCTCCGGAGCTTCGCGCACCGGGGTACCGCCACCACCCCCCACCTGCCCCTTTGGCTGGGGTCTGGGTGTGTTTCCCCTCCCCGCCTCAGGACGCGCTGGGTAACTTTGCCAGCGAGGAGAGGGGCCGTGGGGCAGAGGGGTGTGTGTGTGTGTGGGGACAGCCCCTTTCCAGAGGGCTTCCCGCCCCCCAGTCACCTTGTGGAAGTGCCTCAGGCCGAAAAGTTAAGCACGTGCCGCCAAAACGTGCCTTTTTTTATCCGAATGCCTGTGCATTCCCGGGAAACTCCGGCTTACCGGCAGTACCGGTGTAACGCGCTTGAGTTTAGCTCCTGGTGTGGAGCAGGAGGGGTGAAATGTTTGGGGGTATGGGGCTCTCAACGCACCCTTCCCCCCGCCCCCCCTTCCCCTCGTAAAAATGTATTTATTCCTTTTTTTTTTTCTTCTTTTTTGGAAAAAACCTACCCTATCCCGTGTAGTCTCAGTTTATACAACCCCAATGTCAAACTCCTCAGCATGAAAACCCTGGGACGAGCGTTTTAGGCGGCACCTTGCCGTTCTGACCCTTCATTCTGACCCCACGGCAGAGCCATTGAGGGAACTTGAGGGAGTGGAGGTGCAATGTTTACATCAGCTAGGAGGAAGCTTGTTTGGTGTGTTTGCAAATAATCGGGAAATTTTCAGGAGAAGAGGAAGAAAACCAAAACCATGACAGGGGATTATATTTTTGTCTTTCTTGTCTTCTGTCTCCCTTACGCCCGTGTTTTGAGCCAAGAAGACAGAAAAGCATTTCAAGGGATAGGGTTTGTTCTTTCTGACTGTGGCAGAAAAACGCACGTTTCTAGGGGAAAAATTGGTAAAAAAGAAATAAATTGATTTCTTTCTAGGTTAGCTGCTCCTCAAACTCTTCTCAAACGAAGCGAGTTTTGTTGCATACTAATTTCTTTCAAAACTGTCTTACAAAGCATGTTGCTGTAGTGAAGGTGAGACAACAAATTTCTACTAGATGTTTTCAGTGTCTGTTTCCAACAGAGACAACGTAGTTAAATCTTCTCAGGCATTGCTTATGTGTGATCAGTTATAACTGACCTTCCCTGTGCCAGTCCTTAATGCTCTGTGTCATTACCTTCAAAAAAAGGCTGGGTTTGTGTTGAGGGCAGATGGGAAAAGCTTCCTGGTAGGCTCTGGTGAGTGTTCCCGTTACTCCCACTTGTCTCTTCCAGCTCCGCTGCTGTCTGTGTGAATTCATAGCATGACATGTGAACTTGAACCCTTGGTAAGGAGTGTCGAGTGGAGGGTAAGCTGGAAACTCGAGCTGCAGGCATGTTCTTGTTGTCCTTGTCAGCTGTGAGGGTGGTGGTCTCCATCTGTATGGTGACGATACTGAATGCAAACCAGAGCTCACCAGTGCTAGTGAGATTTTTCTATCCAGGGAAGCATGTTTGTGAGTGCAGGCTGGCCAGAACTTGGTGTCTTTCTGCCAGTGAGAACAAACAGTGTTTGCCAGTCTCCTGCTCCAGTGACTGCTTTCCAGCACCGCGCTGATGATGCTGGCCTTAGGTACTTTTGAGTGAGGAAGGCAGGAAAAAAACCCCTTCTGTTTGTTGTTGTTGGTATTACTGTTCAGCTTGTTAGCTCTGCGGTCTTGCCAAGTACTCTATTCACTAGAGAAGAAAACTGTAGAAGCCAAATATCTTTCCTTCCTACCTAGATTATACTTCTGAAATCTTTTTGTCTTTCCTTTTCTTGGGTACTTATGCCCCCCTGTAAAGTTGTCTGTGCTTCCTGGCTCTGCTCTTCCCATGAAGTTCTGAGTGCAATCCTTCTCAGTCTTTAATATTCTGAAGAACTTTCCTTTTAAGAAGAAAAAGCACTGATTGCTAAATATTGAGTTCAAACCCACTGACAATACGCTTGCTTTTCTTAATTACTTTCTTGGTAATTAAAGGTTGGTCCACGTTCTCCCAGGGTGGATCTTGCTTGAGGACAGCTGAAATGGAGTAGGAGCAGGACTGGAGTTGATTTCAGAGTCTTAGACACAGGACAGGTCTGCTTCCAGACCCGCTTTCAGAGGCACTTCATAGAGCTACAGGCAGGAGAACTGTACTTGTTAGCTAAGGCTGTTAGAAGCATCTTCCAAGAGGTTTGTGTATAATTAACTCAGATTGAGTTCTCGGTGGTGACTCGCAGGAGTGAAGTTTTCTAACACCTCCCTTTGGAGAAGAACTTGTGTTTTGAAGGCACAGAACTGGCTCTGTAACCTCTTCAGTAAAAGACAGTCAAACCTCCTCTGCTTGTCAGTCCCTCAAACCTGACATGAGCACTCGCAGCTGTCAGGTTTGCCTTCCTGTAGTACTTCTAAGGAGCGCATTAAATACTTGGTGTTTTGTATGCTTGAAGATCAAGTAGCGGAGTTAAGCACGTATCTGTGTGCATAATGGTGATCCTAATCACATTAGCTTTACTTTCACATTTGTAAATATCCAATTAAGGTCCTGAGCCTGAATAATAAGAGAGAACTGTTTTTGTGGACTGAAGAAATTGGTAATGCTGTCAAAAATATAAAAATAAACTTACTTTGATAAGTGCCTCTGTGCTCCAAACCTGCCTTTGGTTATTTGACTGTGCTGATTGCAGCCTGCGTAATTAGGAAACTGAACTTTGGAAAAAAAACCACCAACATCAAAAGCCATTGAAAGTGATTTTCTTTTTTTTTTAAGGTTTCATCTGAGGAACAGTTTCCGTGTTCAAAGTGCTCCCTGCTCCTTCAGCTTGAGATGAAACTACTTTTTTTGTGTCCATCTAGGCCTGTATGCCAAAGACAAACATTGCACCCCTAAAAACTCCTGGATCCTCAAAGTGCATTGATTACTGATAAACGCGTCAAAGCTATTAGTTTGGTAATAGTTGTACAGTGCTGCTGGTAACAACAGACCCAGGAGCTTGATTAGGGTATGAGCATCCTAATATTAATATACTCTACAGCTGTTGTTTCCCACCACCATCCCAGTTTTGGAAGGGGAGAAGCTCTGCATTTTGTGCTGACATGATATTAAGCATTGATGAGGTGGGCAAGGAGAGGATGTGGCTGCAAGAACTGGATACAGCTTATGCTCTGGGTTTGTTAAAAACATCCTAACAACCCAACGCTGCTTTTTCCTTAACTTAGGTCTTGGTCCATTTATAGGAAGGTCTGAAGGAGAGTGAAGTTGGCAGTAGCCAGTATAATTGTACAATCTTTGAGACTTTTCACTAAGTGTCTGAAGAACGATGTGGTGACTCTCTCAGGAGAAAACAACCACCCATGTGTGTTTTAGTGTAGTAACCGAGCATGTCATATTAATATTCAAATAAAAATCTCTGAAGTTTAGTCTGTGTTCCTCACTTTAAACCCAGGTTCTGTTTTGCAGCACTTCAAATCCAGGGGATGCAGTTTATGCTGGGCCTGGTCTGCTTTCTAGAAACACGGTTAGCTGCTGTATGGCAGCGGGCTTTCCTGGTGCTTGAGGTGATGTGCAGCCAAAGTTTGTCAGACTTACCCAGGAGTTAGTAATACAAGCATGCATCCAACAGGTGTCCTAGTATTTTCTACAGCTACGGTTTCTTTCTTATTGCCACTGGATGTGTCTAAAACAAATGACAGCAGTTTTGTCATGCTCAAAGTTACACTGTTTGCTGAACAAAAAAAACCCCAACCAAACAAAAAGGCAGTTCTTATCACTCCAGCCATCTAGAAAGTGACCTGTTTGCTTTAGGGCTCACTTGTGTAATACAGCACTTTTTGTTAACTTTGTAGCATGCTACCAGCTTTGACTTGCTGGCGTTGGTCAACTGGTTGTGGTAAAAATGATTCAATTTTAATATTCTAAACTTTTTTTTTAAAAAAGTTTGGGTTTACAAATAGAACAGACTTTAATGCCTGAAAATTCTCTATAAAAACAACTTCCTCCTTAATTAACTTGCTGTTAGTTCTCTGATCCTTGAATTAAGGTGGACGGACAAAGAGGCACAGCAGTGATGGGAGGGAAGGAGTCTGGACAGTTGAGAGTGTGGTGAAGAGGCATTTCTTTTTGCTGAACTGACGTATCCAGAAATAGGCACATGTAGTTTTTTTTAGATGCACCATGTTTAGCTCCTATTCTTTGAATCACTTGTGCTTGGTTCTCTCAAATGGAATTTAATTGCATCGAGGACACTGAGTTGGTCACTATTTGGCCAGCATGCAAGAATCTGGGAAAGCTTGCAAAACTACTTGTTTTTTTTTTATTTCTTGCTCCTAAACAGAGCGCTTGCTGAAGATGACCTTGGAAGAGAGACGCAAAGAGTACTTAAGGGAATATGTTGCCTTGAAAAATATACCCACATGGATGGAAGACTTAAAGAGTAAGAGTGAAAGTGATGGTAAGTAAAACAGAGGACTTTTTTATCTCTATATCTTTTAAATATAGACCATTCTGTTTTTCTTAGTCTAAGGTTTGCTTTTTAAGCCTTGCCCCTGCTAAGAACCCCTGTTGTTACTAACAGTGGCAGCCTAACTGCTACTTGCAGTGACAAACTAAGTTCTGAAGGGTTGGGGGAAGGAGGAGCCCCTCTGCACTCTTGACAAGCCAAAACAGCAACTGATGGGCAATGGGGTCAAGAGCACTTCGGGGCACTGCGGGGAAAAACCCTAACAGAGCTTCTTAAAGCCTCTCTGATGTCTGCTAATTCTGCAAGCATCCCCAGACAGAGTCATAACAACACTGATACCCTTAGCTGTGTAAAACCTGCTGTCTGTGTGAGTCTTACTGGCCAGATACTCCAGCAGTCATCCGTGCCTAATGACCTTTGCCTTGAAATGTAAGGAGTGTAGTAGTAGGGGCAATCTGGGGGAAACAGTGTTGTTCCTGCAGGTGGCTGAAAAGCAGAGGAGTAGTGCACAAGTGGTGGTTTCTGAAAATCCAGAAATGGGACAAGATTGGATTTGAAGCCTGTCTTTGTTACGGTCCTGCCTGCTTTTTTTGGCTGAGGAACATCAGCCTAGCCTGGATTAACTCCCCTTCTCTTAATGTGTGCAGTGTTATCATGGTTTGTTGTTGCTGGTAGACTTGTCTAAATACCTGCAATGAAGGCTGACCAAAAATAAGTATCTGGTTCACATGCTGACTTCCTGTATGTAATTCTATACCAATGCCTCTGCTTTCTTCATCTAGTTCTTTATTCCACGCAAGCATGTGAAAGAAGAGGGACTTCTGAGATGGCTTTGTCCTCCTTTTTTTCTTTCTGTGTCTTGTTATCTTACTTGGCTGAAGCTTGTATTTTTTGAAGGAGGTGTTCTAACTGTGAGACCTAAAAATCTTTCTGCCTGTGCAGATGTAGGACTAGTTTCTGACCCTTTTGTTATCATTAGGGGCCCACCACTGGCCTCTGTGAACAGGTGTATGGAGTAATCTTGTGGCTACAGGTGAACATGGCCTTTATGATGACAGCCCAGGTAAGGTGAGGTCTAGAACTAATCATCTGTTCTTAACAAAATGGGAAAGCTCCAGCACTTATTTTAGCACGATCTGGAGGAGCTGATAGATCTGCAGATGCTGTTGTAATAAAGAACGAACGCTGTCATCTACTCCTAAAAGCATCTTTAATGACTTTTGAAGTGAAAATATGTTGGAGGTTGCTGAGCTCTTCAGTGCTGATGAGTAGTTGTATTGCAACAGTACTCATAGACCTCTTTGTCCTGTTGAGTAGGCGTTTTACAACCTCAAGAAGCCTGTCCATCTGGAAAACTGAGGCTGCATAAAAATAAAACCAGATTACCTGCCTTCTCCCAAGGTGATTTTTGAAGGTCTGCAGTACTTGGGGATAAGCAGTATATCATGTGGTGTAACTTGCGACTTATCTGTTGTAGCCTAAACCATGTTTTTATTTTAACTACTCTCAGAGTCTGTACAACGTGCTAAAATTCCTGAATCTTGTATTCCTTGGGCTGCTGAACATGACAAGGTGTGGATTTGGGTTGTGATTGCTGTTACACTTCACATAAGCAAAATGTCAGTGTCTAATATGTGGGTACTGAATCATGGCAGCGGTGAATTTATTTTGTTGTAGCTACTCTTGTATTCTCTCCTTTAGTACCCAGTACACTGCAAAAAATGCTGGAAGGCAAGAGTTGTGTTGAAACACTTCTCTGCTACTTGAAGCTTTTGTTATATTGTGCATTCAGGAGAAAATACCCATAGTTGCTTGTTTCCTTTGATGTATTTGCTGTAAATAAGGCATGTAGAATAGCAAACTAGAAGCTTGGATTGCTGAGAGGCTTCCATGTTTCAGCTGATCAAGACAATTAAATGAAATGTGTAATTAGTGTGACTTACTGCTTCTGTCTCAAATCTTATTTCCATTAAATGCTGACCCCACTCTGAAGGCATCAGTAGTGTGTAAGGACTATCTTTTTGAGCTGAAACACTGAGAAATTAGGATTTAAGCTGTCTTGCTGATGAGAACATGTGCTTCGTATACTGGGACATACAGAGGGCAAGTGGTGCAACCAACATGAGATAGTGGAGAGAATGAATGAAGCCCCAGGTGTGATGGAATTGGTGATGACTTGAGAGTGCTACACCCAAGTTGTGATATTTTCTTCAAGTGAAAGGTTGCTACTTGCAGTGACAAACTAAGATCTGAAAGGTTAGGGGCAGGAGGAGCCCTCTGCACACTTGACGAGTCAAAACAGCAACTGATGGGGAATGTGGAAAGGTTCTTTACTGTTTACTTCTGACACTGGATACAGTGGGGGGAAAAAATGACAGATTGATTAGTAAACTGTGGAATGGCTGCTCAGGAAGAGTGATGAGGAGAAATCAAGGAAGGAGCCAAGAACAAATAAGTGAAGCAGATGTGATCAGTCAGCCACTGGAGTAAGAAGCTGTAGGGAAGGGGGAGAGCATCTGGGCTGGCGATGGTCCCTGTAGATACTCATCTGGAGATTACAGGGTTTGGTAATGCACAATTTTTTTTTGTACTGACTCATAGGAAAAAATGCATCCACAATATGAAGGCTTTATGGTACCCATTTTTAAATGGAAATGACTTGCTGGAGGGTGTTAGATTCCAGTTGGGCACATGTTTTTGTAAGGTGGAAGTTTGATAGATTGAGAAATCTGTGCGCTGAAGTGCTGAAACTGAAATGACCCCAAAGCTTCACGTTGTCTAAGAACCAACCTGACCACCATGATATCTCTGCATGCTCTTTATTGAGAAGTATGGAGAACATACCGTAGTTTGTGGGGCAAAGTGTTTCTTCTGCACCCCTCCTCCTCCCCACTTTTGTATGAAGCTTTGTTCAGAATTAAGTGCTAAAGAAAACCACTAAAGCTTGGAATAAGTTCATCTTAAGGTAAATTTTGGGAAGGCTGGAAGCCTTTATAACAGGATGTGTGAAAACAGAAAGGCTTCTGAGGACTGAAGTTAGAGAATTCTGAATGACAGCTGACAAGGGCTTTGTCTGCCTTACAGCAATGATGGTGTTTAAAAACATATACACAGCCACTTTCAGCTTTTAAAGTTTTTGACTTTGTTTTGCTCTCCTGTGACTGAACCAAAACCCTACAGTTCTTACAGGTCTGCTTGTATGGACATGAGTAGCCATAAGAAATTAAGTTGGTGTGCATTTTGGTATGGAATTTGGGCAACATTTCTGATACTTTTGTATTTGGGTGTAGGGGGGAAGTGCTGTGCAGTGTGGACTGCAGGGACTGTGCCCAGTGCTCTGAACTGAAGGGAAGTGAGCTGATGTGGGTATGTGCATTTCCAGGACTGCACTGCCAACATCCCTGGGTTTTGGCTTATGACTTACCAGGCTGCAAGTGGACCTCAGATGAAGTATTGTAACACTGTCCCTGTTCCTTTCACTGCTGTTACTGACAGGTGGCCCTGTAATATCAGAGGGGACAGTAGGAAGGGGAAAAAAATTCCTGTTCTCCAAGTGGATCTATAAATGCAAGCTTTCTTTGTTTTAACCAGATTGATTAGGGAAATGAAGAGTTGTCCACTTAGGAAACGAAGAATGAGCCTGTCATACAGGCCTGGATAATACGTATATACTGTAATCCATCATTCCTCCCACTTCTTATCCTTCAGATACACCGAAGGCAGATGCATCTCATCTGTTATGCACTTTGAAGTTGAGTTCCTTCCTGACAACATGCAAATAATGGACTTGTTTTCTGAAGCTCTGGAATTTGTATACCTCTTTTCAGTGTTATTTATTACACACCACTTGATGCTAGGCACTCATCCTGTACAGCAATGGTAACTTATGTTTTCTGATGCTTGGTGAATAAATTGCCAAGAGTGTTTGGGTTTTAAGTTAAATATGTATATTGGCTTCTTCTTAGGTACCCAGTTATTTCTGCAGATGTCTTTGCTCTTCAGTGGGGAATGTGAGAGATGACTTAAGAAAACTTGTTTTTAAACTTTGTGGAAAATCAGGGTCTCAGGAATTTTGTTGTCATTGAGTTTTGTGTGTCACTGCTGGAAAAATGTTTTGTTGCATTAATGGGATAATTCAGAAAATGGAATAAAGTATATATTTTACCTTAAGGCAGCTGGCAGTCCTGACTTTCACAGCCTCCGGGTTTCATTGGTATAGTGGTGGTGCCAAGAAAATGGCAAATTGAGGTGGTGGTTTAAAGATCTTTGCTAATAGTAAGAACTGCTTTTGATGGATGAGGTTAAAATGGAAGCATGCAGTAACTGTGTTTTTAATTTTTGTTAAGGCTTAAGTGACACAAAGGGTTTGCAGCATTGTTGTTTTTTTTTTTTAAAAAGCAGTCTTTGAAGTTTGTTTAGATCCTTTGGCAGCCTCTGGATTTTTTTAATCTGCTATATTTTTAGAAAATTATATGGTTCAAACTGTATTGAAATTAATCTACTTTAACACTGAGGGGTTTATGTATAATAGTAAGGTTGGATTTGATAAAAGCGTCTTTGTACTATGAATCTCTGGCTTTCTAATAGTCACAGTGACTTGACACAAGATTATAGGGACAAAGCATCTAGATGAGCCACTCAGCTTCATGCTGAAAAGAAGATGTGTGGTAATACCAAGCTCTAACCAGCACTTCTCCTGATGGTTAACTAACCACAGGTAATACTGGGCTCTTCAGAGCATCTGTGTCCAGCTCTGCTTGATGTGAGTACCTGTCCTGTGGGAACTAGGAATCAAGATGATGATCGTAAGTCTTTGAGAAGTAATGTCACTACTAAGCTGCTGTGAAATCCAGCCAGATGCCTGCAAATGAGGAGCAGCACTTCTCTAAACCACTCACTATTTTCAGGGAGTTATACTGAAAAGGAAATTACGTTCTACTAGAACATTAGGATTGTAAAAGTTGCAAGACAGTCAGTGAGTTCTGTGTGTATTAGTGATGTGAAATCAATCAGCTTCGAGACCATCCCCCCACCAAGAAAACAAGTCCATCAGCTTGTGTTATCTTCTTTCCTACAGTGACTTTAACAGCTGTCTTTAGAACAGATTTCTAGCTGAGTGACAAGGATGAAAGTAAATCGAGACGTCTTAGCCCAGCATGATGCTTGCTGTCTGTCAGTCAAAGAAAATGGTGCTTTTTGCTACCCAAACTCTTTTGTTTGTTGAAGTTCATGGAACAGCAGCTTTTCTGCTGAGTTCACGTAGAAAACAGCAATAACTCACAGGCCACAGTTCAGGATCTCCTGCTATTAGCCATGGCCTTGACTATGAGTTCCAGCTTCACTTAAACTTAGTGCTGTATTTAGTTTTGTCCTTCCTTTTCATGTACTGTCATGCCACTCTGTTCCTCAGATCAAACTCACAAGGTCTCTTGAAGACAAGTGCATTTAAGGTTAGAAAGCTGCACTGTTTAGATGCAGCGTGGAGATCTACAGCTTATTAATTGCTGTGTATAATAGCTGGGGGATCTCCACTACTCTAATACCTGTGGCTTCTATGAATTGTATGAAGATAGTGGTAATGAAGTATTATAAATACTTCAAAAATCTCCTGCTTTTTGTGGAAATGGCTAGAAATCTGTTTCCTTGTTGCTGTTGACTGTCCATGTTATGCATCTGTTAAGGAAGGAGTAATGGAACTGGAGTGGCAGAACCAGCAAACTCTGTTTGTAGCTTCTAAGTCTGTCCTAAAGGTGTCCAGCATTCAGCATGCCCACAGCATAATGCGGAGTGGCTTTAAGGTTGAGGCTCCAAAAGCTGGCAGAGCCATAGGGAGTAACCGGAGCCCTGAGTGCTGCTCTTCTCCCAGGCTCTTGGCTGCCCTTTGGGGAATCTGTCCTGAACAGATGCAGAGCTGCAGAGTGGTACAGACCTGACCCTGTGATCTCCCGTGCCCACATACCTTTCTGTCCTTCTGAACATATACCTCATCTATTCTGTTACAGAGCCTTGCACGGTAGAGACATGTGAAAAACTCCTCAGGTGCAAGCTTACTTGAGTGTAAACTGAGACATAGCCTGGGGCTGTGTGTTGGTTTGTTTTCAGAGGCAAGTATTCCTATACAGTTAGTGACATCCCTTGGTAAGAGTGGATAAAGCAATGTGCTTAGTACTGGGGGGGGACCTGCAGTAAATGAAAAGGACCATTGTGTATTCAGTTGACCTTGTAATTCCCTGGCGAGCTGTGCGTGTGTGGCCTTTATAGGATAATTAGCTGTCAAAGAAATGACCCTTGCATGAAAGTGTTCTTTAGAGTGTTTTGGGGAAAAAACCCAAAAAGCTTGCTTTCCGCAAGCTTTGAGAGATGATTATTAAAAAGCAAAAAATCATCTCTGTTTATACAGATTAAGTACACATAATCTGGTGTGGCTAATCATCTCTCTAAGCAAGTAAATCACAGATCTTTGATGTAATGAAGATGACTTCTTTTTAAGTTGCTGATCCATGAGTTGTTTTTTTTTTATCAAGGTAACTTCTACACAGCAT
This sequence comes from Porphyrio hochstetteri, assembly GCA_020800305.1. Taxonomy (NCBI): domain Eukaryota; kingdom Metazoa; phylum Chordata; class Aves; order Gruiformes; family Rallidae; genus Porphyrio; species Porphyrio hochstetteri. Next base: position 8,922,211 of record CM036907.1, read on the forward strand.
TAAGCTTGTATGGGTCCCTGATATTTTTACTTTTGTGGCTCTCTTGTGTGCAGCTGAGAACCCTCTTATCTCCAGTGGTAGCCAGTTCCTCGAGGGGCGAGTTAAATATGGGGAAGGATGCTGCTCTTGGCAATAAACTAGTATCTGAATTGAAGCTCCACAAGCTCTGAACGTGTATAGAGTAACAGTAGGGGGATGTGCAAAGAGAAGTTAAGCAAGTCTTTGCCAGAAAGAATATTTCTAATGCTTAAGTGCTGGTGAAATGAGTTTTGACCAGATTAATAACTCCCAAGCTTCTGCCCCATGTAATATGAGAAACAGTCTTTTTTTTTTTTTTCCAGCTACTGAACATTGTCATGTGCTGAAGTTCTGTGCAGATGTCCCTGGGGAAGACAGGATTTCCTAACTAACCAGAGTTAGGAAGTCCAGATGATGCAGTGTGCTGTCAGCTGGTTGGCTTGTTCAGAGCCTGAAGTGGGATGGCTGTAGCAGCAGTGGTGCTGTGTGTAAATCACAGTGTGTAAATCACAATGTGCTGCTCTTTGGAAATTGCTGAGAAAATCGAGGGTTTTTCATGTTCCAGCCTGGGGTTTTCCAGTGCCTTACTTGTCTCGTATCCAAACTACTAAGGCAAAGAATAGTAACTTCTTGAGTGAGACACTTTTCACACATATATTAAAGTGGTCATATCTTGGATTCCAGTAATTTATGCTGTCTCTTCCTCTTTAATTCTGGTGGTGGTTTTTTCCCCTCCCCCTTTTTTGTGTATAAAGGAAGAGCTCCTTTTGAGCATGGGGAGCTCTTTTTAAGCATGGTTGATTGCAAATCAAATCTCCAAATTAACTTTTTGCTCTACAAAGTTTCAGTAAGTCATCTAGTTTTGCTCGGTATGGTTGCTTGGCTGAAGCCATAATTTATAATTTTTGATGGATTGTGGCATATGTCCTCACAGTCTTTTGCAGACAGATGTGAGCCAATTTGTCAGCCTGACGTGTCTCTGATTTGGTTGTGGCTAAGATCAAGCTGTTAAACTGTACCCTTGTCATGGCTTACTAGAGTACACCTATTGCCCTGTCAACTGGTTACATGACTTCTGGATATCTTCAAATGTAGGTGGGAAAAGCTGATTCCTTCCTGCAGAAGACTGGAAGCCTCTTTTGCTAAGACAGTAAGAGAATGGGTACGGTGTCTCTTAATTCGCTGTAGCTTAGGTGTGACAGACATCTGTGAAGATGCTGAACTATTGCTTCAACTAGGACTTGCTGCCTGGGGCTAATAAAGCTGAGTGATAACACAGGGCAGGTCTGTCAGCTGCTGCTGTCTGGATGTGGGAGGCTTACATCAAGTCTGGAAATTAACTGCTGCATAGGGATACTGGCTTAACTCCCTTGAAAAGGTAGGGGGGCATCATTGATGCAGTCCAAGCTTTCTGAGCTCTCTGTTTGGATCATACTAACCAACTTACATGCATTTGCTTCACGCACAATTAAACACTTGATTACATATGTCTTAAAAACCCAATGATTGGAAACTAGGCTTCCCTTTTTATGTTCACTAGAGCTGAACTGCTCGCCGTGTAGAAATGTCTCTTAAACCAACTGTCTGAGAAAGTTGTTAGCACTTCCTGTGTGAAGTGGTAGGTGCCTTTCTCAGGGCGGGGTGCATCTAGTTGACATGCTGTTGGGAAATCCAGTTGACCCAGAATTCCTCAGTCCTGTAGTAAGTGCTGTATACAGATGTGTTTCTTACCATGCACAGTACATGCTCTTCTGTGCTGGAGTAAAGGCTTGATAATCCAGTTTATATTTAAACTAATGTTTTGCACAGCTTTAAAGCCCATTGAAATGACAGTTTTATGTGTGACTCCGTTTCACTAAGAAATAGTTTTTATTTAAATATGTGTGTGGGAAGCATCATGTTTGTGTGCAGAAAAGGTACTGAGACTTGCAGCTGTTGGGTGCTGGCTTGGCATGTTTGCAGAAGAGTGCATCACAAGGGCCCTTACCAAAGCTTCCAGATGGTTCTTTTTTTGTGGACAGGATGCTATAGAATGCACGTCTTCCAAAATTAAACTTTTCAGCCTTGTGCTGGGATAATCAATACATTTATTTCTGAAAGTGAAATTTGTTCTCTACATGCACCTTGGCACTGTAATAGCATCTCTAGGAGTTAGAGAGTTAGACTGTTCTATAGTTTACTGAGAGGATCCTGTCTAAAAGTCTTGGTCCATCTCTACTGTGAATGTGCAACCAGTTCTATGCTTTCTTCTTATCTGTCTCACTTTAAAACATTTACCTGCCTTACCTTGCCCTTTGCTCCTTCAAACAGGCTTGTTTCTGCATATGTGGACCTTTTCGATTGTCCCTTTGGTACTGATGGTTAGTCTGTAAAGGTGGTGTAAGTGACTTGTTTTTCATTTGCTGCACAGTTAGGACTTGTAGTCAAAGCTGAGCCTTCACTGGATTTATTCCTGTATACTTAATGTCATCTTTGGTGTATGACTAGGGTAATCTTTCAAACAAAGACGGGGGCTCATAAAACATGTTGGCTTTTGCAGTGCTGCCCTTTTGTGGGGATACTTAATGAATCTACATCAATTAAAAGCAAACCCCAGACATAATGTAACTTACCGAGGATATGGATCAGTTGTTTAAAGTTTTAATCCCCTTTCTGCATTGCAACCAGAGTTCTTACAGGAGAAGGTTTGTAAGAGTATCACAACTAAATCCAGACAGAACCGCTGGTGCGCAGAATCGCCTACCTACATTGACTTAAGGGCTTTGGGGTTTGGTGCATCTTTTATTTCCAGGCAGACATGCAGGAGAAGATGGAGCTAAAAGTTTCTGTTAGTGGGCTTGTAACTGCTTGTCAGTTTGTATTACTCCCTATTTTTTTAACTCCTTAAAGTAAGCATACGTGGCTTGTAACGTTGATGGGTTGTGGTGGAGTCCTCTTGAACTGTTGAGGACTTTTGTTCTGTCTTGCTTGTTTGGATTGAAGCCCTACTGTTTCTTAGGGCAGCAAATTCTCAGTGGTACCTTGGGGAGTAGGGGTGGGGAAATGCCCCAAAGGAAGCCCTATCCATACCCACCACGACTAATTTCTTCATGCAGGAGTACATTCCCTTGTACTTGCATCAAAGCTTACCTACATGTCCCCTGGTACTAGAAGACTAAAGTTCCTACTCCCGTCTGGTAAGCAGTTGTCACTATATCTCATGCAGAGATGTTCTTGAATGACAATGCCATGAGATATTTGCTGATGCCTTTGCAGAAGTTTCATAGTTTGCTGGGAGTAACTTTTTATTTCCAAGCTTCACAGGAAGTACTACAAAAGGCTGCAATGTTCAAGTAGAGAAGCTGTTGCTTAGCAATGGTGTAGGGAATTCAATAAGCAGAGTGTAGAGTAAAAATTGTCTGACTGCTTACTCAGGTAATGAATGAAAGCTAATGAATTTGTGATTTCCCATTCTAAAAGGCAATTTTTTTCCTACCCATCTTCTAAAGATGAGTGAAGGAATACTGTGCTGCTGGTAGTGTAAGGTTTGGATGAAGGCTCCTACTTACCCACAGAGGTATTGGATTGATTTGAACATAGCAGGAATAGTTGTGTGAATACTGTGATATTACCACGACACAAGCCTTGCAGTGAAGGTGATCTTTGTCTTGAAGGAATCTAGTGAAGTAGCATCACCTGTAGTCTTCTAGATGTATAGAAAACTATCAACGTATTTCTGTGAGGCAATACGCAGCAGTTTAAAGGAGAGTAATATATTTTTCTTTCTGGTTTTGAACCTCATTTTTTAATTGCAAGCTCTCTGTAATACAGGGAGATCCTAAAGTAGGAACTGAGTTGGAGATGATGCAGTGTAGTTCTGGCCTCCATGTGACCTTGGCTGACTGTTTAACGTACTTCAGTACAACTTGCACTACTAATGTAGAAGATAGACATGTGTATTAAAATTCTTGATAGCCCTCAGATTGAGGTACTGATGATCAGGCTTGGCCAAGAACTTAGCAAATATGCTGTCCAACAGTGTTTTTATTGCAATGTATCGTCACAAAGCCTTGAATCCCTCTGAAGGCCCACGTTAAAAAAAACCCAACTGAACAAACAAGACAGTGATTGAATAAATTCCTTCAGATATACAAAGCACAGCTCCTTCTGGGCCACAGCTAAACCAGCAGCCATTCCTGTGGACCCTGTGTCATGAAATCTCAAGTTGGCAGAAGCAAGCTTAGCAATCATAACAGCTGGATGCTGACTCTCTGAGTAAACGCACAAATACCCTAGGGCTGCAGCCTACTTACATTGTGTCTTTGCTGTCACTGTGCATGCCACTGAAGTGAGAAGACTGATTTATGAATTGACAGTTGTATGTCCCTGCAGACCAGGTTGCATCACAATCGTATTCCTCTTCTCATTCTTCTTGTTGGTTACTACTGCTTTCTCAAACTTTGGTCTTTGGTGCATTTGTGCTCCATACCAAATCTCCTCTTGTTTTACAAAAAACTTCAGAGAAAGGGCAAGCTTCTCCATTCTCTGTCCTCCTTCTCCCAGACATAAAGAGTATTTTGCCTCTCAGTTTTGCTTTTGGGGAACATAGGGAGCTGTGTGGAATAGACTGAGGAAAAGGTAGGAACGTCATGCTGTAGGGATTGTGCAAGACCTTTGTAACACAAGAATAACTGCATTCTGCATGAGGGTTGTGTGTATTAGGGCTGGCTATTTTTTAATCAAATGTCATGGTACACCACTCTTTCTCTTTAATGTGTAAATCTTCAATGGCTCTAGTCATGTGGCTGAAAAACAGAGGCTGATATTTACAACCTTGTTATTAGGCTGCTGATAACTGTATCACTACAGGTAGTTTGGACAGAGTGAGTTCTGGGCTTTTTGCAGTAGCTTTCGAGGGGTGTGTTATAACCCTGGTGCCGTCAGTTATGGTGTGGTTCCTTGGATGTGTGCTCCTCAGTTAACCAGGGTGTGTCAACTGATGCTTGTATCCTCAAATGGGGGTATTTCATACCTCCTGAAAAACCTCCAATGTGAGACACCGTGACCTCCTGACCTGGACGATGGGGCACAGTGCAACCTCAGCAAACTTCTGAGTGGTATGAAACTGGGAAGCATAGTTGATGCACCAGATGAGCCACAAAGATGATTAAGGGACCTGAAAGTCAAATTCTGCAAGGAGAGGCTGAGGGCACTGGAGTTTAACCTAAAGAAAAGATGCCCCAGATAGCATGTGATCAGTATTTAGAAACACATGATGGGAGGGTGTAAACAGGATGGCCCCAGGCTTCTTAGTGGTGCACAGTGATGGGACAAGGAGCAATGGGCACAACTTGAAAGAGAAAATTCTGAGCATCAGAAAACGCATACTTGCTGTGACCCTGGCTGAACACTTGAACAGTTGCTCAGAGATTTCGTGGAGTCTCTTGTCTTTGGAGATACTCAAAATCCAGCTGGGACAGGGTCCTGGGCAACTTGCTCTGGGTGATGCTGCTTTGAAAGGGGAGGCTGGACTTGATGATCTCTCGAAGTTCTACCCAGCCTCATCATTTCTGCGATATGTGGTGTCTGAATGCCTCATAAGCTTCATACTTGGCTATAGTCCTTGGCTTAATCCAATTATGCCACTTTTGTAATTAGCTGAAACGGAGCATATTGGCAGAATGTGCAGCCAGGGAGAAGGTGTTGTTCATCAACACCATCAGTCAAGCGCCTTTGACTGGCGTGTTGTGCTGCGTTTTTGGCTAGGTAGGGAGAGATTTGTCTGCAGCAGATGTTTCCTCCTTGTGCTCAGGTTCTGATCTTGTTGAAGCCCAAGAAGTGATAGAGCAAAATCTGTGCTACAAATCTGAAGTACGAGCGTGCATCTGTGAATGCTTTTCCCCCTGGTGATGGAACATATGGAAATAATGCTTATCTTGATTTAGATAAGCAATTGCCTTTCCTGTACAATCATCCATGGCTGGTAGGAGTAGAAGCAGTCACGTCATGTAACAGATCTTACAATCTGTCTTTTCTAACGCTCCGTAAGCTTATGCAGAAGCAAATGGCATGGGAGGCTGTGTTAAATGTGAGGTTAGTAATTGCTAATAGTTTGTCATTTTCATCTGTACAAGACACTTGGAAAAACAAAACATGTAAAAAAAGCACTGAAGGGAAGAGTGCGCAGAGTATGTAGCAGAGTAGTTGTGGTACCTTTGCCTGTGGTCAAATGCACTCCTAAAGCTTATTCAACTCATTTTGCTTTTTTCAGCAGCCTAAGACAAGTGGAGTTGTATCCCAATCCCACCTTTTGCAGAGGATTCTCCAAGGAGTGGAAGGGGGGATGGCTTTTGTCTGGGGTCAATGTTGAAACTTGTGTCACTTGCTCCAGCTCTTTTTCCCAGCCCTTTTCCCAGGTGGTGTTACAGACTGCTGTCAGAGAAGCCTTCCTTGTGCAGACACGTGTTTCTGCTAGTAGCTGTTGTAGCAGGGATGAGATAGTGGATAGATTTACTATTTATTTTTAACTTGAAATTAATTTATTTCCTTCAGCTGTGATTTCTAAAGCTGACTATAAGCGATGACTATAAATGACTCTCAAACTCTGCCATTTTCAGCTTTTTTCCTTGCAATTCAGTCTGTTGCTTTTGCTCTTGTGAACTAGAGAATAAAACATTAAGTTGTCTGACTTGTTAGACAGGGTTTCATTTTAATAGTGCATGCCTGTGAGCCTTGGTAAGACCTTTTCACTCCTTCCTTCTTTGATTTCTCTTATCTGCTCTTCATAGAGTGCCAAGAGCCTTTTTCTTTGCCATAGGTATTGCTTTATAGTAGGGAGTTTTAATAACTAGATTTACTACTTTGCATGTGCTCTACCCTTTCATTATCAAATAATTTTAAGATGAAAATGTGTTTTTAACAGAAGTTCTTCGAGCTGTAGATTTTTCTCCTCTGTTTGGTTGCAGGCTCGTTGGTAGGGATTTCTGTAATTGGATTCCTGAGACCTGTTTCAAAAATTAAGATGCTAGACTTTAAAATCCTCGATATTTTAGCTGTGACTGAGTTTCAGAGTTGATTTTACAATGTTGGGTTTGTGCCATGCTTTCCATTGCACCAAGCCGAGTGTATCCATGCCCTTTATGCGGGCTCCCTCTAGCGAGCTATTCTGGAAGTCCTTATTCCTCGTAGTTCTGAAGAACTTCGAGTTTTTGTTTGCTGAATCTCATGTGTCTTTCTGTGTATGTGTGAGATCACAGAATCATTAGGTTGGAAGAGACCTTTGACATCACTGAGTCCAGCCATACCTGTCCTCTACTTAACCATATCCCTAAGCAAAGATGTAAGAATCCTTTTCCTTTCATGTGAGCTAGAAGGTATTCAAGTAAAACTGAGGGATAGGACCGCCTCTTTGCTGTGCTTGGTGTGAAGACCAAGCTGATCACCTCAATGCTTTAGGAAAGATATGGGGAGAAGGAGCTCAGAGGTGTTGGGAGCATGGTTAAAGGCCTAGGAGAAGAAAAGGTTGTGTAGGAGGGGTGGAAGATGATGGGATGGATCTGGAGGGAAAAGTGGTGGTGGGACAAACATTTTAAACTGTTTACAGTGAAGATTTTTCAACTGAGGGTGGAGTTGGGGGCAGGAGGATCTAGAGTGTTTGTGGTGCCTCCACTGTTGTGTGTCTACAAAAACCAGTCTAAACAAAGCAGATTTCAGTAAGGATGTGACAGGACCAACTCTATCCTTTGTGCCTGTGGGTACACAGATAATTTAATGACCACTAACTTTGCTTTCTGACAGGAGCTTGTTTGCAGTAGTCAAGTTTTAAAAAATCCCCATCACTATTTTTGCTTTATTTCCGTATTAGATATTTTTCAGTGTTTTGCTACAGTCCCCTAGCAGATGCTGTTTCTTGATTTTTTTTTTTATTATTTTTTTTTTTTCCCTGTCCAAATTGCCCTAGGGGAAGGGATGGAGAAGATGTGAATTAAGGCTCGTTATGCAGAGGAGGAAAGTTTCGAATTATTTAGGTCAGAAAACTGGTGGAGAAGCTGAGTAGGAACTTGGGGAAAAAATTCAAAACTTTACATTGTGAACTGCTTTTGTGCTGGGTGTTTCCTTAGGGTGCTGCTTGGTCCTCACCTGCTTGTGTATATGCAGTTTTATGGCAAGTGTGGTGGGGTTGATTTATACCTCAGTGTCTTACTTGGCAAACCTGATTTAATTTGTTTCAAAGAAATCGACTTGGACCGACTGTGGTGCCTTTATGCCTGCAGTGACTTCACAAAAGTTCTGTGCTGTTAGTGGAGTTTAGAAAGACCTTTCAAAAGTTTGTGAATATGCCGTTTACCCTTCGCCTTAGTGGTTTTCTTTGTGCTAATTCTTGAATTCATCTGAATCTGTAAGTTCTAAATGGATGTGAAATCTACCTGTGCTGATGCTTTTAGCATTTACTCTGCCCTGGTCAGGCCCCAGCTGGAGTATTGTGTCCAGTTCTGGGCTCCCTGGTATAAAACAGACAGGGATCTCCTGGAGAGAGTCCAGAGGAGGCTATGAAGATGATGAAAGGCCTGGAGGATCTCCCCTATGAGGAAAGGCTGAGTGAGCTGGGGCTGTTCTGCCTTGAGAAAAGAAGACTGAGAGGCGATCTGATCAATGTTTATCAATATCTGAAGGGTGGGACGCAGCGGGAAATGGCCAGCCTCTTCTCAGTGGTCTGTGGGGACAGGACAAGGGGCAATGGCCTCAAAAGTTGGAGCACAGGAAGTTCTGCACCAGTATGTGGAAGAACTTTTTCCCAGTGAGGGTGACAGAGCCCTGGGACAGGCTGCCCAGGGGGGTGTGGAGTCTCCTCTGGAGATATTCAAGACTTGTCTGGCCGCCTCCCTGTGTGACCTGTCCTAGGGAACCTGCTTTGGCAGGGGGGTTGGACTGGATGATCTCTGGAGGTCCCTTCCAACCCCTACGATTCTGTGACTCTGTGAATTAGAGAGGGTCCAGAGGCATTCTGGAGGCAGAGCTGCATTAACTGGTCCCGGGATGAAGACTGTGGGATTGCACTGGCTCAGAAATCAGACTTTCTGTGAATATACCTTGTAAAAGTCACAATATCCAAAACACAAGCAGAATTTATGTGCTTTTGATGTGCACACATGGTTGTAATGAAACACGTGAAATGTTAATGTGCTTAGACTGTGTTTTGAGTCCACTCATAATCCTTGTTGACACAATGTACAGAACTGTTTGCACAATTATTGAGATTAAGGAAGGAAAAATGAGTAACAAAATTCAGTGTGAGAGTTGGGAGGGAATCAAGGTGGTCAAAGGAAAGTTGATTTATCACTGCTGTGTAATAACCAGCCTGCTACCCATAGCGAGCTTTTTTCTGTGGTGGAGGTTTTTTGTTTGTTTGAGCATCTCCAAGTAAAAGCCTCTATTTTTACTTTCTCAATGGAGATGGATATGGGATAGAAGATTGAGGCAGAGTTTTATTCTGGAGAGAAGGGAAGCCTCAGAAAGTCTCGCAAGGGGTACATAAAGATGATAATAAAGCAGAAGCTATTCTTGGACTGCCCCAATCCTATTTGAACAGCTATTTTAGCATTTTACTAGCCATGGCTTGATTATAACTGGTGATCTGAAGGCATCCAGACTTCTTGTGCAGGTGCTTACTACTTAGAATCACAGAACAGTTTGGGTTGGATGGGACCTCAAAGTCCACATAGTTCCAAACCCCCTGCCATGGGCAGGGACACCCTCCACTAGTCCAGGTTGCCCAAAGGCCCATTCGACCTGGGCTTAAACGCTTCCAGGGAGAGGGCAGCCACAGCTTCTCTGGGGAGGCTGTGCCAGGGCCTCACCACCCTCACAGGCAAGAATTTCTTCCTAATAGCTAATTGTAGAACTGAAAAGCTGCAGTAAGGTCTCTTTGGAGCAACTCAACTCTCTCAGCCTGTCCTCACAGGAGAGGTGCTCCAGCCCTCTGATCATCTTTGTGACCCTCCTCTGGACTTGCTCCAGCTGGACTGTGTCTGTCTTGCACTGAGGACCCCAGAGCTGGATGTAGCTGGAGTCTGACCAGAGTGGAGCAGAAGGGCAGAATCACCTCCCTTGACGTGCTGCTCACATTGTTTTTGATGCAGCCCAGGATATGGTTGCCTTTCTGGGTTGCAAGTGCACGTTGGTGCATATTGAGCTTTCACAGAATCACAGAATCACAGAATTATCAAGGTTGGAAAAGACCTAGAAGATCATCCAGTCTAACCATTCACCTATTACTACTAGCTCCCACTAAACCATATCCCTCAATACAACATCCAGTCTTTCCTTGAACACCCCCAGGGTTGGTGACTCCACCACCTCCCTGGGCAGTGCATTCCAGTGCCTGACTACCCTTTCTGAGAAGTAGTGCTTCCTAATGTCGAGCCTGAATCTCCCCTGGCGCAGCTTGCTACCATTCCCTCTAGTTCTGTCACTGCCTACACGGGAGAAGAGGCCGACCCCCAGCTCACTACAACCTCCCTTCAGGAAGTTATAGAGAGCTATAAGGTCTCCCCTAAGCCTCCTCTTCTCCAGGCTGAACAATCCCAGCTTCCTCAGACGCTCCTCGTAAGGCCTGTGTTCCAGACCCCTCACCAGCTTAGTAGCCCTCCTCTGAACGCGTTCCAGAGCCTCAATGTCTTTCCTGTAGTGAGGGGCCCAAAACTGAACACAGTACTCGAGATGCGGCCTCACAAGTGCTGAGTACAGGGGGACAATTACCTCCCTGCTCCTACTAGTAACACTATTTTTGATGCAAGCCAGGATGCCGTTGGCCTTCTTGGCCACCCGCGCACACTGTCGGCTCATGTTCAGCCGTGCATCAATCAGCACCCCCAGGTCCATTTCCTCCACACAGTCCTCCAGCCACTCCGCCCCAAGCCTATAGCGCTGCCTGGGGTTGTTGTGGCCAAAGTGCAGGACTCGGCATTTGCTCTTGTTGAACCTCATGCCACTGGCTTCAGCCCAGCTCTCCAGCCTGTCCAGATCCCTCTGTAGGGCCTCGCTACCCCCAGGCAGATCCACACTCCCAGCCAATTTAGTGTCATCTGCAAACTTACTGAGGGTGCACTCAATGCCCTCATCTAGGTCATCAATAAAGATATTGAAGAGGACAGGCCCCAGCACCGACCCCTGGGGAACACCACTCGTGACCGGTCGCCAGCTGGATTTAACTCCATTTACTACCACTCTCTGAGCCCGGCCCTCCAGCCAGCTCCTTACCCAGCCGAGGGTGTACCCATCCAAGCCACGGGCTGCCAGCTTCTGCAGGAGAATACTGTGGGAGACAGTGTCAAAGGCTTTGCTGAAGTCTAGGTAGACCACATCAACAGCCTTTCCCTCATCCAGCAGATGGGTCACTAGATCATAGAAGGAGATCAGGTTGGTCAAACAGGACCTGCCCTTCATGAACCCATGCTGGCTAGGCCTGATCCCCCGGCCATCCCGCACATACCGCATGATCTCCCTCAAGACTATCTGTTCCATAACCTTCCCTGGAACCGAGGTCAGGCTAACAGGCCTGTAGTTCCCCGGATCCTCCTTACAACCTTTCTTGTAAATGGGAGTCACATTGGCAAGCCTCCAGTCTTCTGGGACTTCACCAGTCAGCAAGGAGGACTGATAGATAATGGAAAGCGGCTCGGCTACCACCTCTGCCAGTTCCCTCAGCACTCTCGGGTGGATCTCATCCGGCCCCATGGACTTGTGGCAGTCCAGTTGGAGTAGGAAGTCTCTGACTGTTTCTTCCAGAATCACAGGGGAGTTAGCATGCTCCCCAGCTGAGACTACCAGGTCAGAGAGAGGGGTACCCTTTACATCAATCAACACTTGCAGGTCTTTCTCAGTGGGGCTCTTCTCAATCTATTCTGTACCCAGCACCAGATGTACCTGGGACATGTGGTTGTACATGTTCGCTTTTGTTTGTGAGCCAGGAGAGCTATGGTGATGAAAGAGATGAGAGAAGTTCTTCCAGCAGGGAGGTAGTCTTCTTTCTCATGGGTTCTTCATTTCCCAGTTGGATGATCTTAAAAATCTTCTAGTGCCTCTCACATTTTACTATAACTATGCTGGAATTCCAGCAGAGGTACTTCAGAAAATTCACTCTCTTATTCTGCCTGCCTCTTTGTTATGAAAGCTCTTGTATTCAAAGCCAGTTTCTTGTCTTGGGAGTCTGTGATGCCTCCATCTAAAACTGAGATGGACTTTGTCATAGCCTTGATGTAGTGTGGGTTTAGCTGCTGGGTTGTGGTTTGTTGTTGTTTGTTTTTGTTGTTTATTTGGTGGTTGGTTTGAGGTTTTTTAGGATATCTGATTTTTTCCTAGCTCTTCAACTGTTCTGCTTTCAAAATGCACTCTGGACAACCAATGTGGAGACAGACTTGAAAGTCATTTCACTTGGCAAGCAGGCTTTCTTACTCCTAAAAATCTTAGACCTTTGAAACCAGCAACTCAACTCCCATTTTGTATCTTGTAGCGAAGACTAGGTTACGTAGCAACATCTTCAGATGACTTGAGGCTGTATGTGAAGCTTTCATTAATGAGAGCAAGAAATACTCCCATTACTCTGCAAGTTCAAGGTGAATCTGTCACTGGTAGGATTTTTATTAATGCTCTAGGATGTACACATGGTGTGCCCTTTGCAAAATACGGGTTGACCTGGAACTGCTTGTTCATCCTTGTTCAGTTAGTGTTCCATTACATATTTTACACATATATACACTACAGGATAATACCTACAGCACTTGAGTTTCTTGGGTGTGTTTGCAGACTTGGTGTACTTACTGAGTGATGTGAGATTTATCATTATCTTGGGAAAAGGCTTTGAAGTAAATGATTGCAGGGGTGGTTTTCATCTGAGAAGCAGACAAAAATGTGTGTGGTGAAGGAAGAGATAGGAGACGAAGGTGGGAAGTGAGTTACTTATAATGGCCAGGAATGACTTTGCTGTCCCTGCCAAGATGACTAAGTTGCCTACAGGACAAGAAAGTATCCCAAATCAGATATCAGTTTTGACTTTGTTAGGAAATGTTGTCTGCCAGCCCTGGAGATCTAACAGATGGCAGAAGAAAAAACAGTCGTCTCTCCTACAACTGCATGCATGATACTGGGATTACTTCTGTAATCAGCAGCATATTAGGAGACTTGTTGAGCGTTTTTGTGAACAAGACTTGGCTCAGGGTTGAGCATCCTTCTGTAACAACCAGAATGAAACAAAGTGAGGGGTTCAAAGCCTCTGTTAAGTCAGACTTTTATTGAAAGATATGAGGGTAATCTGTCAAAGCTGTACAAGGCAGCATATGCTTTCACTGCTGAATCACGTTAAGGACATTAGACATCAGAGCTTTTCTAAGAACTGTGGGGCAGGTAAGGGGTTTGCTGGAGAGGACGTGGTAGATCATACAGGAGTGTTTGGTGGTTTTGTTTTTCTCACAAGGCAGTGAATTTACTAATGCTTTTCCATGGGGATGGAGTCTCAGGAGAAGACCCACTTGTGAGTACATTCAGTATGTGCAAAGAGTAAGAACAGGAGATGAACTTGTAGTGGCTGTGGAGGATAGAAAAATGGGAGGCAGCTCCTGCGTGTGCAGACGTGTGGCATCCTACAGAAGGAGTTGGATTACCTTGCTGGTGATACAGCTAAGGGACTCTGCTTTCCCTCTGACTCAGAAATAAGTGATAATGAAAATTAGCTTTTCTTACTGCTTGGTATTTGTTCTCCTCTTCCTGTTGGATTTCTTTATTTGTGGTTTTATTTTTTTTTTGTTGTTGGCACAAATACTGTAGTATCCAAACTGAACTCACTATTTCAATTTGAGTGGTTTTAGTTTAGAGAATTTGACCTGTTTGACTTGAAACCAGTGTTGCAGTAACTCGTGTGGAAGGTGGAGGGGAAGGATGATTATGTGCATTTTAATTGTGTCTGAGCTCCAGTAGGATGCTTACTGGGGAGTGACAGGGAAAGCAACTGTCCTACTTGCAGGCAGAATGCAGTTACTATGAAAGCAGATAATAAATCAGGCTCTGTAAATTGGTCACAGAGGCTGATTTTTATTTTAATATAACTCAATGGCTAACTGTGATTGTTACCTTCTGTGGAAAAATGGGTGAACAGTATAACTCTTGGTGGTTAGTGATACAAGGTTCTTAATATGATAGTAAAACTTGATACCTTTCCACAGAAACACTCTCTTAGCTTAGTCCGAGGCACTGAGGGTGATGTGGTGATGCTGGAATAGTTGCTTTAGGAGCTAAATACAGAAATGAAACTACTGAATAAACACTTTAAGACAAGGCTTCCTTTATGCTAGTGTAAATCACAGCAGCAATTTATCTTTCCCTGGAGGTGGCATTGATTTTTCACTAGACTCACGATAGCCAATCTAAAGTACAATTGAGGCTGGTTATTTTGGGGCTGTAGAGATAGATGGTTATTTCTGATACTGGTCCTTTGTGCTGATGTTAGAAGAACACCACCTAAAATAAATGCAACTTTCTGCTTACAGTTGATTGTGATGCTGACCAGTCGGAGCAGGTACGCTCAAATTTGTGGAACTCAATCAAAGGCTGATGTGAAAACTGGAGAGTCAGATTTTTTTGGGACTTCTACCTTCCCACTAAATCTTCTCTTGTGTCTTGTTGTTACAAAAACTTGTTTTTGGAGATTGAGAACTTTCTTCCACTTCAATTGTTACTTTAGCAATTCAGTTCTGTTCCTGTCCAGTACAGGAACCCAAGCCTCTTTAGGCTTGGCTTGTGTTGCAAAAACTTAATTAGTTTAATTGAAAAATATGGAGTCTTTCCTGCTCTTGTTACTTCTTTGCTAGTGATGTGGATGGCATCTTTGCTGATGACGTGGATGTGACTACGTTAAGCTCTTGACCAGTGTGTGTTCATAGAAGTGTTCAAGGTAACCGAACAGTTACATAGATTAAGGATAAGGCCAGTGAAGTGAATTGCTGATGCAAAAACTAAAGAGTATACTGGAGTAAAGGAGCTATGATAAGGTTGTTTAGCAATGAATATTTGAAAGGGAATGTATTTCGCTGTCATGGTTAGCTCTGAATTTGGAGGCTGTTGGCAAATGGCATGTTCATGTGGTGCTGTACACATTCTGAATAATACTGATTTGGATAAATTACTGCCTCAGTGGGAGGATTGTCTTAACTAATTTGTCATTTGTACCCTTGTGGTTACCAAAGAAAATTATTTAATGGTTCAGGCTCAGAAAAAAATGGGTAACATACAGTTTTTTAGTCGAAGGGTACGTGGGCAAAGAATCTGTGCTTCACAACAGCTTGTATTTTCAAGTAAGTGAAAAGCAAGCGGTGCGATTATAGGGAATGCTGGTGGCTTTGTGGGTTACCGGTGCCCTCTCGAGGCGAAACAGAAAGATGCCACGGTCTGATAGCCGTAGTGTAACTGGAACTGCTTTGGACTGGTAAGTAGTGATCTCAGATGCACGTTGGTAATCTGGTTTTCCCGTGTTCTTGTTTTGTAGGTGAAAATGCTAAAGAAGATCCACAGGGGAAGAAAAGTCTCAGCGAGAAAGTTTCCCTCTATAGAGGTGACATTACGCTGCTTGAGGTCGATGCCATTGTTAATGCTGGTAGGTGGTTAAATGCTTTTTTGTTGTTATGTCTCTGCAGACTTTTATAGTGCCACGTTGAAGGTTTGAACTTTGAAAAGCTGCACTGAATTGGCATGTTTTGTGGAAGCCTGTTGGAAACCATGTAATTTTTTTTCTAATTGCTCTGTGCTGTGCCTTTACTGCGAGGAGAAGTATTACAAAACTGGAATAGCTGTTTGTAATAGCAAATAAATCTCTCATCCATCTTTTGACTTGGTTTGAATAGCTGAGACTTCACACTTGATATTGTAGAAGTCTGAACTACTAAACTACTAGAGTACATTCTGGTCTGGTTTTATAAGTCAAACCATTGAGGTAATGTGAAAACCTTAACAGTAAGGTGATGGGAAAGTGAATTTGTTTCCTGTGGCTTGAATTTTTGCATTCTTTTAGGGAGACTGTGTCTGTCAAATTTTCAGCTGTCACCTACAGAGCGCTAAGCATTTTAGTTTTTGCACTTCTTGCTTGGTGCCCATGTTTCCCTGTATGCAACTGAGGTGAAGAATGTCACGCAGCAACATCTTGTGACAAAAGAGGAAGAGGGAAGTGCCCATGCAAGTAATTTCTTCATGATTTAGTTTACAATCTAATTTGGCTGGTTGGGAAAGAACAATAGGAGTGTTTCCCCTTACACACACCCCAGCCAAGTCTTTCCAGCACTGCTCCCACCAAAAAGAATGTGGCTTGTGTGTCCTGAGGCTGGAAAATTTCCCCTTCCCTACTAGTATTTGTCTGTCATTGTCCTTAGCTGTAAGGAGTATTGATTGATTTTCAAGAAGTAATTTTTGGTGGTATTCATTAATTGGAAGGAAACACAGTGCAGTGCTTTCTCTGTGATGCAATAAAATGCCTTGGATTCCCAAGGCTGTATTGGCCAAAATGGATGTGTTGGCTTACTGCACTAAAAAGCTGTGTGGAGATGCTGGCTTGTGTCTGTAAAGAGTACAGAAGTGTTCGCTCATGTGGTGTGGAAGTTGGTAAACAGAGACTCTTTGGCTGTTTGATGTTGTTTCTCTCTCCCTAAGTCTCCACTTCACAGTGGAGATGTGCCACTGGATTTTGTGGAGTATAGATAGAATCCTTAGTTATCTCAAAACATGTTTTTGCACTTCCAAAAACTTTTGAGGATGGTATTTTCATGCAAAAGGTTTTATTAATCTTCTAGCTTGCACAAATGCCTTTCTACATTACAGACAGTACAGTAGCATCCATGCTGTAACACAGTCCTCTCCTTGCTGTGTTGTCCAGGCCTCTGAAGCTTTAATATTTTATTTTTTCCCCCTGATTGTTTTGAGATGACATTTCCAGGAGTGCTCTCCCTGACTTCCTTACTTTATTACTATACAGAAAGTCAGTATTAGCATACTTCTCTTGATTTAGATTGGCTTTGTTCATAGGCCTCTCCTGAGTTACAGGCTGAAAGTAGCTGCAGTCCTAGGTCAGGCCACTGGTACAAGTAGATTTTTGAGACTCTTCTAGCCCTTTTCTGCCATAATCTTTTACAGTCCTTAAAATGCATAATAAATTAAGTGTTTTGAATTGTTAATATGCCTGAATTAAAATACTAACCTATAGTTACCTTGAAAAATCAAATATTCTCTATATGTCAATGTGATAATTATATTTCAAGTGTAAGCCCTTTGATTTGCTCGTGGTATCAGTGTTACTTTATTCTTTTTCTTTTAAATTTATGTGGAGGTTAGCTGGAAAGCTAAATGAGAAGGAGGATGTTTTGGTTCAAGATCCATGTTGTTTATGTAAAGAATCCAGGTGTACTTGGGAGAGGGTTGGTTGTTTTTTAAGTAATCAAAGTTTCTGTGAAACTGTAGTCTCTCTTGGATGGTTTCTACAAATGCATTTCTGTACATTGATGCTTTTCTACAGAAGTCTAGTTTTTTTTCCTTCTACAATTCCATTATCCCAGCCTCAAAGAGCTAAAGCAAAAAGCAGTGATGCCCTGTCTCTCCTTCGGAGAGCTCAGCCTGGCAGACTGTCTGGTGGCACAGCTGACGCAATCCCTGCAGCACCAGCTTCTGTGTGCAGGCTGAACCAAGTGCAGCCCATGGAACAGGGAATAGGAGGCAGCCTTTTCAGTGAGAAATTCAGCAAGCTCTTTTTTGAAGTGTGGATATATAAAGCTTTTGGCAACCCTGAATGTTAATGGCTAGACACTCCCAAACCCTGGGCTTGGAGGAGGAAGGAAGGGACCTTCTTGAAACTTTCTGAACTGAGGAATTCTGTTTGCTGTCTCCTGTAATGAATAGTTAAACATGCAGCAGGTCATATACAAAGTAAGGCCACAGGAAGATACTTAGAGTTTGAATGTTTTCATTTACCTTGACTTGATGCAAACAACAAAATATGCCTTAAAGGGAAGAGTGGGGCTGTGGAAGGGCTCCAGGTGGCCCAAATTGTCTCCAGGTTTGGTTATGTTTAAACATTGACAAAACCCCTGCTTACATGCTCTAATACCTGCCTGTGAGGGGTTAATGAGACATGAATGGATTTATTTGATTAAACAGGGGTGTGAGAATATGTGGGGTGACTGGTCTGTAGTGCTGACTTCTGCAGTGATGTCCTCTGGGCATCCAGCTGACATTGTGACTCTCCTCAGGGTATGGCCAAGTTTGTCTGAACTGTGCTATACAAACACTTCTGTTAAACTTCTGTTAAGTCTGGTAGCTTATGCTCTGAATACTGTTCCCCCTCTGAATCTTGTGTGTATAACAAGATGGTTAAAGCGATACCTGATTTTCTTTTGTTAGGCTAACAAAGGTGTTAATGATGCTCCGGGGTAGCTAAGTAACAAGATCTCGACTTATGAGCACTGCTACAAAAAGATCCCCTTCTCTCCTAGACTTTAACAGACAACCTGAACGCTACTTATTTTCCAAACACGTTTTACAAATACTTTATACTAAAAGAGCATGACTGTGGGAACAGTGGAAGCAAAAGGTTTGTGTCAGCTCATTGTCAAATGAACCATATCAAAATGGCCACTTTGGAAGCGTTCATGAGCGAGGATCTATTTTTCTGGTTTCAGAAGAGTGTGAGAGTTAACCTGAGATGCAGTGTGATGGAGAAGGTAGCAGAGAAAGGGGGCTGATAAGCCACTTTGCTAAAATAAATGTCAGTTATCTAACCCTGTAAATATGGCATCCTTCAAGAATGGTTCCCTAATGCTTCCTTGCTACTGATTGTGCTGTAGACAGACGTTAGTGTAACTCTGTGTTTTGCCTCAGGTGCCCTGTTATGTTAATTTCCTTCCTCATTTTTTAAGGATTTGGGTAAGATCTGTACAAAAAAAAAAATCTAATTTTCACTCTTCTATCCTGTTCTCTGCTCTCTTGGTGTTACACTGTAAGAATGTGAACGGGCTGTCCCCAAGGCATGTACTTGCTGTGGAAATCCATGATAACTGGCCTTTTTAGCAAATTAAATATTCTGGAATGTCACTGCATCCTGATGCCAAAAGTGCTTCAAGCACCTGGAAGCCAGATAACCTCAATTAGTTGATATCCAAATAACCTGTGGGAACTGACCTGGAGGGTGTGTGTTCAGGGATGGGAAAGGGGGTTGTTTAGGCTCTCTGTCCCTTCAGCTCTCTTACCGCACATTTTGTTCATCCTGCAGGCATTTCCTGATAGAAAGCATTTCTGTGAGCCAAATGAGCTATGTGAGGAAAAATTGTTTCAGATGATATCAGAATACTAAAGCCACAACATGTGTAATACCCCCCATACAGCCTTGCCAGCTCTTTCTGCCTTAATGTTTTCAAGCTGCTTTCTCCAAGGTATGATACGCATTTAGGGAGCAAGTCTGTCTTCTGGATGTTAATTTAGCAGTAGTCCAAATTCAGTGGTCTAAGTCCTGAGTTGTAACTCTTAAATTTCCCCTCTGAGTCTGCTTGCCTGCTGCTTCTGCTTATTTAAAGTCTGGATGGTGTGACGTGATGGTCTTGTGGCTTAGGTGGGTCTGAAGAAGTAATGCTGCTCCTCACTCCTCATGGGGCCTATTGGAAACCCTAAAAAGATTAGTCCCCCACCATAGAGATTATTCTGCGCCCTTTTAGGCTTCAAGCGTGTTGTTTTTATAGAGCAGCCAATCACAGATACAGAAATAAGCTATAAAAACCTCAGTAAGATTTGAAAAATAGATTATGCAGTATTTACAGTATGAGCTAAGCAGTAAATACTAAATTCCTTCTGTATTTTTAATAAATATACGGAAAACTATGCCATTATTTATCATATGTGGTAACTTTAAAGTAGATAAAGGGGTTGTGTTTTCAGAGTCCATGTACCTTACAGACCTTATAGCAGCAGTTCATCGCTACTAACCTTGGTTATTCATTCACTTGTGACCTGTTAACAAATTTTACTGCCCCAGTTAGAAGATAAGGCATGTACTAACGTGCGTGTGAGTTTTTAATAGGAGTAAGGCTGAGGAGAAATGATTATGTGTAGAGGGGGAGGAAAAAAGGATTATCCTTACTTTAGAGTGGAGGGAAGAGGATGACTGGACAAACACTAAAACAAATGTTACTACTTAGCTTTGAAAAATATTCTTGGCTATCTACAAAAGTGTGGTACTGAGAATAGAAACCTTTAATCTACAGGGGAAAAAGGAGGAATATGGGTTCAAGTAGATATTTCTGGTATTAAGTATAATGCTGCTTCTTATCAGCAAATAGAAAGTCACTACAGTTAAAGCAACTAGGTGTCTCCCTTTAAACTGTGCTTGAGTGCTGGGATCACATCTAATCCTCCCAAATTTGGGGAGAAACTATTACTTTTTGAAGTGAATATTTTTTCATATGAGAAATATGAAAAATAATAATAAAATAACAAAAAAAATTACTGAAGAAAATGAAACTATTTTATATCCCTCTATTACTAACCTCTGATGCTGGAATTGAGTTCCTGAACCTCATACTGTTCTAGATGAGGTTTCCTCTACAGGAAACCATCTGCCATATCTGCAGTGAGTCACTTCAGCTGGGGATGCTGGTTTGGCAGGCACAGGCTGCACAGGTCTCTTGGCATCCTTGGCACATTCTGCAGGGCCAGCCCAGTGCAGGTAGGGGAGGATCTCTTGATTGCTTTACAAGGCAAGGGTGTTTTCAGGGACTGAATTGCATCTGGGTGTTTTTCACTAATTAGTAAGTTTGAAATGCTGGTCCTGCTGTACCTCCCAGTACTGGAAATGTTTGGAATTGGAAAAGGTTTGGTTTTGAATACACTGTGTTTGCTTTGCTTGCTGCAGGACTGGTTTCAACTGGAGCCTCTGCATGCTTCCACATAGAGGAGAAAATAGCCATTTTCATTTAAAGTCTCAATTTTCCCTAATGAAATATGCCTTTCCCTAATGAAATACAGCCTTCTGACTTCACAGCTGTGTTTAAGTATTTTCATGTAACAGTAAACAGCTTTCTCAGTTTTCTTAACTGGACTCTTCTTTTTTCTTTTTTCTTTTCCCCTGGCCTTGACCTTGAAGTTTAATTTGATTGTTTAATTTTGAGGCATCCCATCTTTCTCAAGTCCAAAACTGCACGTCAGGGTAGAAGTACTATGTGTTGAAACTGGGAACTGAATATATTATCAGGGAATTATGCTTAAACGAGTGTGTAAGTATAGATAGTGGCTGAACTCTGCCTTTCCACATAAACAGCTTGTTAACGTTCAATCAGTCACTACATTTGCCTTGAACTTGGTGCTTAATGAACAGGTGGGGAAGAAGGATGGATTCTAATCTGGAACAGATCTGACATCAGGCAATTTCACTGATTGCTAATCCATTTCATTTGGCAACTTAATTTATCACACAGAATTTTCATCTTGTAGCTTCTGAAGTAGAAATGATTTCAGAAGTGGCCTGTCTGAATATCACGAAGGTATTTGAGTCACGTGCTGGGCCTGAACAAGTATTGTGTGTATATATTCTCTCCTTCTTTTTATCTTACAGTGACCAGTAGTTATTACTCAGTAGCCTATTTGAAATTACTCTTCAGCTCTTCATTCACCATAAAAATAAGTCCCTTAACTCAAATGTTCCTGCTATTGAAAGTGGAATCAACAAAACATAAAATCTGCCCTTAAGATGCTTATAGGATTTTTCATGGGATGTTTGCATTATTAACATTGATTTTTCTGGGGTTTTTTTGTTGTTTGGTGTGTGTTTTTGTTATTTTGGGGTGTTTTTTCCCAACTGAGCTAAACACAAATGGTTGCTTGTGCTTGGAGCTTCTTACAGAGTTTGTCTAGTAACATGTTTTGTCTCCCATATACAGATAGGGAAGCTGAAAACTTGTGTTGCCATCTCGTGTGGAGTCATCTGGCGTCTGCCTATAACTTTCACCGTTGTAATTTCCTCTAGGAATAGAACCAATAATATTAACAAATTGTTGCTAATTTGGTTTTCATCTTTAGTGGGAGCAGACTGTGGTGTTAATCAAAGGTTTCTCAAGTTAATTTACAGTTGGTGCAATTACACTTGTGTAAAGCCCCAGACTAATTTATATATAGTCCCTACTTTTTCATCAGAAAAGTCAATGTTAATAGTTGAGGGAATCGGTCAGTCTCAACCATGACATCTGTGAGTGAGTTTATTACAGCTTTCTGTGGAAAATACTCTATATGGGGTTGGTGAGTAGTAGATGTGGTTAAATTTGCCCTCTGCTTCTGATCTAATCTGATTTCAGTGTCGTTCTTCCCTTTAGTGTAATACTCATTTGGATGAAAACCAAAAATCTCTGAAGTGACAGTGATCAAGAGAATGAAACCAAAGAAAAGTACAGCTAGAAGTGCAGTTTAATTTAGGTGGATTACTTTAGCTGCTGTCTCTCAAACATTTTTTGCTCTGAGGATGTGGCAAAGGCTTAAGGTTGAGGAGACTAATTCAGAATGGTACTGCAGCAAGGATGGTCACGATATCCTCTGAAAATAACCCAGGTATAACTAATATAACTCAATACTTGAGGAGGGAAAAAGAAAGCCTTGGCAGTGCTGAACACACATAGCAGGAATAAACCTTTTTCTTTGTTTTTGGGGGGCTTTGGCAGGGGGAAGCTAATTGTGGTGAAATGTTTTCAGGGTGCAAATATATTCCAGCAGTGTGTTTCCAGCTGTTTCACGTAGCTGAGAGGGTGACTTCTTGGGTGGGCCTGCTGAACGGTGTGTTGTGCCTGTGAGCCAAGAGTCTTTGGTGATGAAGACCTAAACCTTGCGTGGCTGCAAAGAAGGCTTTGCAGATCTGACTGCCATATGGCCAGGTACTGCAAACAGATAGGCACTTCATGTTAGCAAGCACTGGGATGGGTGGGGGGGTCACGGACTTGCTGAGAAGCCATAAATCAAAGTAGTAGAGAAGAAAATATACTTTCCATTGCAACAATGAATTTAAAAGGCTCATTAAATAGACTGTGGACTGAGGCACCAGAGGCACAGCGAGTTGAGGTTCAGAGCTGTGCTATTTGACTTCCCGTGCTGTTCCATGCTGGCATAGAATCACAGAATTGTAGGGGTTGGAAGGGACCTCGAGAGATCATCGGGTCCAACCCCCCTGCCAAAGCAGGCTCCCTAGCTCATACTGCTCAGATAGGCGTCCAGACGGGTCTTGAATATCTCCAGTGAAGGAGACTCCACCACCTCCCTGGGCAGCCTATTCCAGCGCTCAGTCACCCTCACTGTGAAAAAGTTCTTCCGCATGTTGGTGCGGAACTTCCTATGCTCCAACTTGCAGCCATTGCCCCTTGTCCTATCCCCACAGACCACTGAAAAGGGGCTGGCCGATTCCCCCTGCATCCCCTGCTTCAGATAATTATAAACTTTGATTAGGTCCCCCCTTAGTCTTCTCTTCTCAAGGCTGAACAGTCCCAGCTTACTCAGCCTTTCCTCATAGGGGAGATGCTCTAGGCCCTTAATCATCTTCGTAGCCCTTCTTTGGACTCTTTCCAGGAGATCCCTGTCCTTTTTATACCAAGGAGCCCAGAACTGGACACAATACTCCAGCTGGGGCCTGACCAGGGCAGAGTAGAGAGGGAGGATCACCTCCTTTGACCTGCTGGCTGCACTCCTCCTGATGCATCCCAGGATCCCATTGGCTCTCTTGGCCACCGAGGCACACTGCTGGCTCATGGCCAACCTGTCATCTACCAGGACCCCCAGGTCCTTCTCCACTGAGCTCTTCTCCAGCAGGTCATCCCCCAGCCTGTACTGATACAAACAGTTGTTCCTTCCCAGGTGCAAGACTTTACACTTGCTTTTGTTGAACTTCATCTGGTTTCTCCCTGCCCAGCTCTCCAGCCTGTCCAGGTCTCTCTGGATGGCAGCGCAGTGCTCCTGCGTGTCAGCCACCCCTCCCAGCTTTGTATCATCGGCGTACTTGCTGAGGGTGGATGTTATTCCCTCATCAAGATCGTCAATGAAGATATTAAACAGGACTGGACCCAACACTGAGCCCTGGGGAAGTCTCAGTAGAATGAGAAGAGGGTGCAGGGTATCTAAGTATCCACTACCTAAATACATAAAATGAGTTGCCCAGAGAAGCTGTGGCTGCCCCCTTCCCTGGCAGCGTTCAAGGCCAGGCTGGATGAGGCTTTGTGCAACCTGGTCTAGTGCAGGGTATCCCAGCCCGTGGCAGTGGGGTTTGGGAGGGCATTGAACCAGATGACCTCTGAAGTTCCTTTCCAGCCCAAACTAGTCTGATTCTATGAAATACCCTGGCACAAAGATGGCCAACTGTCTTCCCTGACTGGATTCAGCGTAGCCTCTTAGTCTAACATAAAAAGGGCAAGGTAGATGCTTCAGCAGCCTAATCTAACATGACTTCCGATGGTACGTGGATTTACTTAGTAGTCTGGTCTTCATCACTGCTGATGCTTTCAGGCCACTGTCTTGTTTTGCCTAGACCAATATGTTCTCCTGATTTCTTTGTGCATCCATTGTTGAGCCCATTTATTGTGTCTGATTATTTCTAGGCTCCCTGGGGCAGTAATTGTCTATTTAAGCCATGTGTTGCTGATATGCCTAGGAGCTCTATGAATACAAATAAAACCTTTCAAGTAACTTTGATGCTTTCTGGAGTAAAGAAAGGAAAGAAGAGAGTAAAGGACACTACTGGTATCATTTGTGACTTGGCAGGTTTACTCATTGTATTACAGTGTTTGTGCTTTCACTTGATCTCTTAGCTTTTCAGGTTTGTCCTTCACCACTCAGGCTTAGCATGTTTTATTTCCATAGATCCAGGAGTCTGTACGTGTTGCAAGCAGGACAGCCAGAGCTGTGTGGGCTCTGCTGGAGATGCAGGTTTCTGGCAGTGTTCAGTAATTAAGGAGAATAATAAAAGGTTATGAAATGTAGTGCCTTGTGCTGTATCATCTTCTCTTAGCTTTTCTGTCCTCTGACTCCACTTTATTTTATCCTTTCTGTTTTGAGGGGGTGATAACTTAAAATCCTCACTCTTGTTAGTAGAACCGCTTTCCTGCATTCCAGGACTCTAAGGTGGACTTTACTAACCACCTGACCCATGCGATTATGGATCCTTCATGCCTTGGTTACCCTGGACCTTTTGTGTCTGTGCCCTTTCTGGAGGAAACTGTGAACATGCAGGTGGAACACCCGCAAAGGCGGATTTCTTGTCTTAATCTCTGTGCGGTTGTGAAGAGCACGGTGGTGCGGGGTGCCATGAAAACTTTCTGACAGCAGGTGGCAATAGTGCCCCTGCTATTGTGAACCCACTTTTTGCCTGTATACCTTAGTTTTCCTGGGCCTAAAATCAGTAATGACTTAAGCAGGGGAAACAAAAAGCATGTATTCTAGGACTGCTTGTTGGCCATCGATACGGCTCAGACTTATGAAGTGTCTGCTCCCTTTCATTCTGTGTATCTTGTGTGTGTTTGAAATAGAACAGGAGACAGACGTGGTTTGGAAGGGCTGTGGGCATCTGTTTTGCTTCATAGAGGAAAATATTTAGGAAGGACCTTGCTGTCAGCCTGTCTCCATCCTACATTTGGCAGTGCAACTGTTGTCTTGAGTGCACTGATGGACCAGCGTAAGAAAATACTCAAGGTCATCATGAAAAATTCTGCTTTGTTTCATAGTATTAAATCCACCTTTAATTTGGGGGGATTTGGGGATTATCCAAAGGACTGTGGGTTTGGTTGGATGGGTTTTTTTAAGCCAATAGTTGCAACAGTGTGTTCTCAGTCAATATTGGTATGTGATGTGGTGTTTTTTCAAGCTTTTGCATTTTAAAAAGCCCAAACTAGCCAAGCTTCTAGTAGTTGTGAAGTGTTAGGACACAAAAAAACTTCTTTGAAGTCTTCTCTCTGCAATAGTTACAAAATCTTGGCAGTGAGTGGTCAGTTAGCAGGCTGAGATTGTCCATGTCATGTTAATATTGCCCTCTCATACTTCTCTGTTGGGATGTATGTGTGCTCTTTCCTACGGTGTAACTATGAACGCAGCGGGATGGATCAGGTTCTGGGTTTGTACAGATACCAGCTCAACGTCATCTTTGTGGAAGTAACACAGTAAGGGTAGCACAGGAGTTAGTATTTTGATGTGTAACCTAATTCCATTAAATAAACGCAGTTAAGTACTGGACAGGGGAGGGTTTACTTTGATTGGAGCAGGTAACCTTCAGGTTTATCTCATCTGACTGCCTAGATGCAGAAAAGGGGATACCTGCTCACCAACATGGTAACAGAGTCGATGTTCAAAAGCACTGTTGTGTGGAAGCCTGGCTATCCCTGGCTGTCTCCTTGCTCCTCCTTTAGCAGGAGGCATTGCTTTTGTTTAATTCCCATAGCTGTTGAGTAGAAGACTGATGCATGTCTTCTGCCACCCTTTGTTACAAGTCCAAATTTGTCCACTGTTTTGCCATTTGTCACAGTTTTTGGGGAGGCTTTTCAGAAATATTAGTCCATTTGAAATACAGTTTCAATTACTTGCTACATAAATAATTATGGGCTGTGAAATGCAGTTTAGGGCTTGTTTTGACCTATGGTTGTTAGAAACTGACTTGTCTGACAAAAGGAAACTTTTTTTTTTTTGGTTGCAAAACCAGAAGTTGCTTTCTTTTGTAATTCAGAATGTCCCCCCCTTAAAGTGCAGCTTGGCTTTAAAATCTGGACTTCAAACCCCTTTGTGTGACCTGCTGTTACAGGCGTAGAAATTAGTAATTGCAGGTAAATGCACTTCAAAGCCCAGCGGAGGCTTGTGGGAGCGGTATTTGCTTGTTAATCCAAGCACAGTGGCCGGTGGTGTTTGTATCATGTGAAAGTAATAGACACCTGTATGTTTATATGCTGTAGTTCCTGAAACATGCTGCGCTGTTTGGAGGTATGTGGGAATTGTTTTAATTATAGTCTGGAAGATGCTGCAAAGCCCTTTGCGTTCCGCAGAGCTACCGGTGCTCCTGCACGTCTCTGGTTCCTCTGATGTTTGCACTTGGTGGTGATGATGTTCAAACCTGATTTTAATGTCTCCTGCTTGGATTGTCACTGGTACTATGTGCTTGAACGGCCAGGAGAAGACAGGGATGGTACTGTTCCTTCCCTTTCTAGAGTACCCTGCCCCGAATACTGTCCTGCTGGCTGCAGAGGAGTTATTCTGGGCTTTGCTCGTTCGCCCCTGTGCAGTGCTGGAGGGCAAGGCAGTCTCATAAAGAAGAGATTACTTTGCTCTTGTAGAAGCTATGTTGTAGTGACCCTTGTTCTCAGATGGTTTCAGCAGTGATGCCTTGGAGCCTGGGGCTTTTATTGCCTATTGTGTTTGAATAGTTGAAATTTGGGGAAAAACACGGATTTGGAAAACTTTTTAGGCTTATTGCTCCTTCTCTCTTTTGTTACTTGCATGTTTATGCTGCAGTAACTTTAATCTGGTGTACAACATAAATCAGTTAAGTAGGTCTCTTTGTACCACCTTCATTTTATGCTTTAAAGTTGGTTCCTGTAGAGTAATAAATAGAAATAGTTAATATCTGGTATGCCTGGTTGGAGGCTGCCTCAAAAAGATGGTTCTGTCAGCTATATTTGATTTGTATTTAGAATGTTTTGCATTGCAAATCCATGTTAGAAAATGCTTTTAAATTTGAAGTGTGAACCATATTGCTTTTTCAAGAGAAATGTTCTCTTGTGTCATGTGAAATAACTTTTTATTTAAGAAAGAGATGGTATTGCTTTCAACTCTATCCAACCAGGTTATAGAAGAGTGTAAGTATTCCCAGTGACTTGATATGCTAGGTGTTATTAACTGGCAACTCATTTCCTTTCCATTTCAAAGAATCTGTGGTTTATAGCCTATTTCAGGGAAACTCTGGGTGTTTTATCATCTTGTTGGTGATAAAACTGTTGACGTGATCATGTTGGGTGGTATGGTCCATCCAGGTCACTACTTGACTAGTTATGAATTTCTGCAAATCTGAGTCCTGATATTACTCTTTCTGAAATTAAAATCCAATTTTATTATGACTTACAGAATAGTCAGTGAGCAGAAAAATCGTGGATTTTACCTGGTGGAGTTCACTAAACTATACTGGGAAGAGTAACAGAAATCCAAAATTGTAAGCACAACCACTTACCTAAGTTCTGTGACAATTTCAGTTTAGGTTGACCATTAACTTCAAAAATAAAACAACTGAACCTACCCTCTGGGTAGGGTGGACTAGGACAAATACAGCAGTTCTTAATTTTCCTTTGATTCCTTGGCTGAAGGCATCTCCAAATGCTGGAGGCCAGGTGATTTTTGCCTTGTGTCACAGCAGAGCTTTGCTTACTGGCAGTTCTAACCTTGGCCATGACTGAGCTAATTATAGCCTTGTCTTGGGGTTTCTTTTTACTACTGGATAACAAAACCCAGCATTTCAGAGGCTGAGTGATCAGCAGTGTCACTGCAAAGAGTATTCTCTACCTTGTACCTACTTTCTGGCAAAAATCAGTCTGCTTAGGAGGCCCAAGCTGGGTGTTTTGGTAGGGCTTGGAGCCCAGAGACAATTTAGTTGAGGATTTCACAGCTTCAGAGGCTGCAGCTCTAGTCCAGATTAGTCCCTGACATCAGCAAGATATTAGGTTAATATACAAACTGTTTTTTAAATCTAAAGTGAATCCCCTGACAGACAGTACAAGAGGTTAATGTTAGATGGGGCTGTTTCTCTTTCAGGTCCTTGTCACAGGCATTGAGTTACATCTGGCTTCTCCTTTTGCTTCGTGCTGCTGTTGTCAGGCTCAAATTAGGATTTAAGCCAGGAAGGACAGTTTAGCAATGCCTCTGCTGCCTTCCTCCTCTCTCTCATCCTCTAGTGTCTAGCACCCAGCAAAACAGCTTGTGTTGACTGCAGCTTCCCTTCTTTCCACCCTTGTCCTTGGGGAGAACGATGGGAGAGGGGAAGCCTAAAGGTGTTGCCTTTCTCCCCTTAGGAAGGCCCAAATGAGCTGTATCAGATGGAGCGTCATCACTGCAAATGGGTGTCTCAAATCATGGCTTTCAACTTGGGGTTTCAGCAGCCCTGGGCACCAGCAGCCACTGAAGCTGTGCTAATGTATTTAAAAACCACTTTTTCTTATTTGGGCCAGTGCTAATCATCCAGGAAAGCCAAGTTTTGTTCTTCTTTCTTGTCTGTCTCGTTTAGAGATCCAAGGTTGTTCCGCTTTGCCTGGGGGAGAGTGTGAGATGGATGGCTCCTTGGTGTCTTTTGTTAAAGACACCATGCCTCGGGAGTCTCCCGTGAGCGCTGCTGGAGTCACTTCATATTTCATAATCCCCTGCTGACAATTAAGTCAATTTGCTGGTGCAAGCGTGATGGAGCTAAGCTAGGACATGTTCCTTTTTCAGTCAGGACACGGAGTGAGAAGTTCACTCTTCTGCTTTGATGGAATTGAAAACTGAAGAATATCATTACCTGTCCCTGGCTTGGAATGTGGATCACGTTTACCAGTGGCATTGCTACCCTTGCTGGACTCATTATTTGGGAATTATTTTCCCTTTTTTGTTTAAGGGGAGGAGGAATGAAGGCAGGCATGCATTGTGTTTAGTGCAGAAGATGGTAAAACGCCATTCCTTAGCAAGAAAAAAGATCCAGCCATGAGTTGAGGAGCCCCAGAGCTCTAGCTAAGGACTTGCTTGTGGGGTGGGAGAAGGACATGGCTTTAGGAAAAGGGGACAGGTACTTTTGGATCTGTGCCATCTCTGTAGTCTTTCTCACCCAATGTGGTTGCTAACTGGATTGAGGGATTATTTTTTAAATTTTCTGACCAAATGCAACATTTTTCCTGCTAGAAATACTGTTTTGGCTTTGTTTTGTTAAACAGCCTTATCTTATGTAGTCTTGCTATAAATATATCATTTGGCTAATTATTTTCTTGGTCTTGCTTGGGTCTAATTTCTCTTCAATCCTGTCATAAAAACAGTGCTGCAAGTTTGGAGTTATTCTGGTGAAACAAAGAAAGATCTGACATTAAGAACTGGAATTTTTTGGCCTTTGTGTTCGTGGTGAAATCAGTTTATGAATTTGTCTGTCTGGTTTTTTTGGGTTTGTGTTTTTTTGCTTGGGGAGGTTGTGTTTTAAGCACAGGATCCCTTAGCTGATGTTTATACACGTCTGACATAGTATTTTGTTCTCATTGCCTCTGCCGCATCATGCAAAATGTGTGTATATTTGCTTTTGCATTTTGATTTTTGAAAATTTAGCTGCAGTTTTAAGTGGTTTTTCCTGACTAGCTATGCAAATAGCCTGCACCATCAGCATCATGCAGATACTGAGGATAAATCCTACATCATTAGCGAGACTGAAGAGTTTTAAGTTATGATCCTGAATTCTGTTCCCTTGCAATGTACCTCTTGTGAGTGCATATAATGAATCTGTTAATTAGGTAAGAAAGAAAAAGTGCATATACACTGGAAATAAAAACAGTTGTGGAACAGCCCTTGGCATTTAAATCAACTTTTGTACAAGTAGGTCCAGGTATTGCACAGTAGGCTAATTCTTAGCAAGGTTGAGGCAAATGTATTAATACAGCTTCAGTGATGCACACGTGAAAGCAGTATTTTTATAATACATGAGTGAGTATAATCTTTCAATTAGATAATATTTTAAATACTCTTTTCTTTTTCTGTATAGTGTCATTGTTGAATTTCCTCCCATGAAACGTGCATGCATGTGTTAAGTTAGCTGATGGGAGAAGGTGATGGAAAGACAGACAACATTTGGAAAGATTGTTTATGGCTTTATTTTTAATAACAATTCAAATGGTAGCTCACTTAATTCCTTTTGAAAACCTTGCTGGGAGAAGCTGATGAGATCACAGATGTAGAATTTCCATTCTCCAGTTATGTGGAACTATTTCAGCATAAGAATCTGAGATCTCCTTTGTCCAAAATGTTTTCTTTTTAGGGTGCATGTCTGTCTTTGGTGCTAACACCATTACTCTTCTGAAGCTTAATGTCTGCATCATATATAGTAGCTTGCAGGTTTTATGAAATTGTTTTAAATAAGGTAGCTGTGTCACTGGATAGATTTGAGTTTTTAAGCCTTGAACCTGGCTGCATGAGCCCTTGAATTCTAGTGGAGGCACAGTCACATTCACTTTGGAAGGATTGTTCATCCTTCATTTAGGGACACATATGAGTCTTAAAAAATGATGTGTTAAAGGGCTATTTCTCATTGGAGTTTTTTTTCTGTTAGAATTTAATAAAAAGGCACTAATTTTTGTGCTCTTTAAAAGCTGCTCTCTAATCACTGTAGTTCATTATTTCAGCTTCAAAGTGTAGTCTGTACAGAGAGGCAATGAGGTGTATCCACATCTAGAAATTAAGCAATAATCATGTAGTTTGGTGTTTCAACAGGCTTTGTTCATTAGTAAGTACAATGATCCATTGTAAGTACTTGCTGTAGTCATGATGTTCTTAACAGTCTGAAACTTAAACTCCACAGAAAGATTGTAATTATATATTCCTGACTGAAGCAGCACTACCAGGTGTACTGAACTCAATTCCATGTGTCTTGGTGTAATGGGAGCTGTGCTGCAAAATCACTACAGGAAAAAAACCATCAGAAACCTTGTGTGTTATGTGTGCAGGCATATGGATGTGGCTTTGGGTTTACCAGTACTTCATTCTTGCACTAAGATCAAGAACAACAACTATAGAGATGGAAAAGCTTTTTTAAAAAAAAACATATGAAAAAATTGAAGTGAGAGAAGGAGAAATGAAGGCAGAGAGAACACTAAGGAAAACAGGGAAAGGGGAGAAAATGAAGCTGAGGTGCTGCAGATTAGTGGGAGGATGAAGTCTTTAATAGGGGTGGGCATGCACAGAAGAAATTGTGAGGTCAAATATTTGAATTGCTGAAGCTTATCTTGGAACACTGGGGACCCAAGTTATGATCACAGAATCACAAAGTTGCAGAAGACCTTTAAATATCACAGAGTCCATCCGCTCATGTCCTATGCTAAACCATATCCCTCAGTACCTTATCTACCCGTCTGTTAAACACACCCAGGGATGGTGACTCAACCCCCTCCCTGGGCAGCCTGTTCCAGGTCCTGACAACTCTTTCAGGGAAGAATTTTTTCCTAACATCCAATCTGCCCCTGCCCTGGCACAGCTTAGTGCCATTTCCCCTTGTCCCATCTCCTGTCACCTGGCTAAAGAGACCATCTCCCACCTCTCTACAACCTCCTGTCAGGTAACTGTAGGCAGTGATAAGGTCTCCCCTCAGCCTCCTCTTCTTCAGGCTAAACATCCCCAGCTCCTTCAGCTGCTCCTCATATGATTTGCTCTCCAGCCCCTTCCCCAGCCTGGTTGCCCTTCTCAGGACACACTCAAGGACCTTGATGTCTTTTTTATGGTGAGGAGCCCAGAACTGAACCCAGCACTCGAGGTGCAGCCTCACCAATGCTGAGTACAGGGGCACAGTCACCTCCCTAGACCTACTGGCGAAACTGTTTTTCATAGAATACACATGATGCTTAAGACAACACCAACCGATTGTGAAGCTTGATTAGTCAGCCTGGAGGATGTGAAGAAATGGATGCTTTTAATTTCTGAGAAGATGAAGGAATGCTTAGATATGCTAAAGAAATGAGTGGGAGGGAGTGGAAGAGGGTCGCTTGACCAGGTTGTTGTGAGTTGGGGATGTAATGATACAGCAATTTGGAAGGTTCTCAGCAATAAAACCCGTTAACGTTTTACCCTGAACGAAAGGGGTCTGTCTTGGGCAAGTGGACGGAAAACATGGAAGTCAGCTATTTAGTGACATTTATTTCACCTTTCCAATCTTAGTGAAGGACTGTGCGTAAATAGGTTTTGTTGATAGTGTGTACAAGGTAATTCTGAAATGCTTAAACTGGGGAGGAGGGAGAGAAGTAGCTGTGTCTTCAGTTATTCTTGTTTTGCCATCGGACTGTTCTTACAGTAACTGTTCTATGTGAGTGAAGCTGAACCACCTGTGAAAAAGCTGCTGCCTTTCAGTTACATTGTACAGTGCAGACTGTGCTTATAACCTTGAAACTGAGCAAGAAGGTGCAATGGTGTGCACAGGTCTCCTGAATCTGGTGGGCTTTTTTTTTAAAGGGGAGCATCCTGGTGTAGCCCTGCTGAAGCTCCGGTGCTACCCATGCTGCTCTGGCTTCTGCACGCAGGTACACCACCGTTCTCAGCCAGTGAGGCAAGTGCAAAGCCATCCCTTGTAAACAATTAGCTATCAATGTTTAAATCTGATCCTAAGGAATGGCAAGCTGTATAACAATCAGGGTTGCTGTCACATTATATTGAGAACAATATCGCTGATCCCAGATGGATTCGGGTCTATCCTTTGGCTCCTAACAAGCATCAGATGTTTTATAAATGGAGGCAGAGTTCAAATTACCACTCCTAAGTTGGTGCTGAGTGTTGTTTTTATTCCATTGAGCACAGCACTCGGTTTATTTAGCTTTTCTTGTGGAGGCTTCGGATCGCTAGAGTGTGCTGCAAGCCCAATCCTGTGCTGTGGCCTGGCTGCAAGCTCGCCCCAGTGCTTTCCCGGCCACTGGGCAACTGGGAATTTGTTTTTCATCGTGTTGCTTTGCTGTCGCCTGGGCAACTTGCGCAAATTCCCCTGCTATTTGCTTTGTCTTACACCCTCCTTCCCTGCCAGTGAATGACCTGGTGGCTTATTAGCCTGCTACCTGGGTGCCCCGGGAAAGCATCGTGTTGTTAAGCGTTAGAACGTCCCCACGGCTGCCTTTATTTTGCTGAATAAGGAGCCAATACAAGGTTGCCACGCTGATGGCTTATAAAGAGTTGGTATCAACAGCATTTAATTAAACCCTTTATAGGCTCTGTGTAGTGATGTTTATGGAGTTGGGCTTTTTGAGCTTTGTGGTGGTGAGTGTGGGGAAGAAAACGCAGACCTGCTGCATAAGGCTTTGTACAGAAGAAAGCATGCTGTATACAGTGCTTGGAAATGGGTTTTTGTTTGGGTTTTTTTTAATGAAAAGGGGAAAGTTCTGCCTTTTTAGAATATATGCAGTCTGTTTTCCATGCTCCTGCAAGTTATTCTTTGATAGAGATGAAATTGAAAGTAGTAATTTTTTTTTTTTGACGTTCAGTGCTTTTCTGCTTGGTCAGGAAAACTTTGTGCAGTTGAATTCTTCTCACATTTTTGGCGAAGGCTGAGGCAGCCTTGATGTCTAGCTTGAGGACAAATCCAAAACTGTAGAAATGTAATTAAAAGATTTTTTTTTTTATTACTTCTGCTGTCCTGTCTTATTTTAATTAAGTTCATCCTCTGATGAAAATTGCACTCTGAAATATAGTGGGAAATCCATAATGTCTTCTCTCTCTCTTGGATGAAGATTGTGGTTGACAATTCTCCTCTGTGGGGGTACTGTGAGAATAAGTCCTCAGCTGCACAGGGAGCAGTTTTCATCAGGACAGGGCTGAAGTTGTTAGGCTTCATACAGAATTGTAGGACAACTGCCTTCCATCTGAAGTGTGAGATTAACGTGCCTTCCACAGCAGTAAACATGTCCTTTTAAAATCAGACCTTTTCAAAACCAAAAGCCTGGTAAAAACAACAACAACAAAGCACAGTTACATAGACATTTTTATACCTACACATTCTGCAAAGAACAAAACAAAACATGAACTTGTTGCTTGATGCTCAACTAGAAGGCAATCTAATCCAAGGGCAAAGTGTGTCTGAGTACCTCTGGATACAAACCAGGGTTACCAGCGGTTG
Source organism: Porphyrio hochstetteri (assembly GCA_020800305.1). Classification (NCBI taxonomy): domain Eukaryota; kingdom Metazoa; phylum Chordata; class Aves; order Gruiformes; family Rallidae; genus Porphyrio; species Porphyrio hochstetteri. The sequence continues at coordinate 8,957,090 of CM036907.1, forward strand.
CCAGCATCAGCTACTGCCAGGGCAACCTCTTTTGTTTCACTTGCAGCTGCGTGTGTGGTTGCATACTCCAATATTAATTTCAGAAGGCATCTGCAAAGTGGGCAGGCTGTCTTGGGCAATTCTACAGGGAACTGTGGTGAAATCTGAGGGTGCTTTAGGACAGCTAGGAAAAAATATTCTGCTGGAGGGTCCCCTTTCCTGTCCCCCTCTGATAATTTGGACTGTATGCAAAGAATAGGTTGTCCAGCTGTTTTCTGTCTCTGTTGAGGATGTGGATGAAGTGGCCAGGTCAGACTGGCAGAATCTTTAAGTGGTGGTAGTGTTTTATGGCCACGTGATAACATTACTTAATCTGGAAATAGTTACAACTGATAATATGTCTGGAATTGGTGCCAGATGATAATTTTCTTGTCTAGAATGATAGAAGTTAAACCTGAAAAAGAAAGCCCCAACCAATCCAACCCTACAAACGGGTCCAGCAGCTTCACTGTTCATACAGTGCATGGAGCTGTTTTGCCGTTGCCTTTAATTGAACAGGAGGAGCACAGGTTTGGCACACCAACTTTTATAAAGTAAAAATTATCTTTTCAGGCCAGCAAGGGATGAATGCTTCTTGTTAATTTTTCCTTTGCTAATGTAAGCTTATTTTTATTATTTTTTTTTTTTCCCTGAACTATTTGTTAGGGTTGTAAATTTCCCTGGAATGCTAGCAAATGGAACATGCCTATGAAGGGATTAAAGTAATTATACTGCAATGCTCCACTAGCAACAGAGAGCAGTCTGGGATAAAATTATTTGGAGGGAAGCCAAAGCTGAGTTTGGTTCCATTTTAAGTTAAAACTAATTAAAGTTGTCAGGTCTTAGAGTGGTCAAAGGTTGCTTAGCTGCTACTTGAAATAAATGAATCTTTTTCTCAATCAGTAACGCTAACGGCTATGTGTTTGCAGCTGTCTTTGTAATGAAAAGAGCTCCAAGAATCTTGGAGTTCTTGGATGTGCATCTCTGCCTATGTCTATTTTAGCATATCAGATGGTATTCTGGCCATAATACCGAGTTACCTGTCTCACCAGCTCAACCTATTAATCTTTTTTGTCTATGCCTGCCTTCACCTTTGCTATTTTGTTTCATTTGTGGGAAGGAAATCTTACAAAAAAACTTCCATCAGAAGGCTGCTTTAAGACTGGCTTTCTTGTTTCAGAAAATCTGCTGTGGGTCATTCAATATATTTAAAGCAGCTGTACCAGATTCAGGAGAAGATATAGAGATTCCTAGATCGTAAGGTCTGGTAGATGATTACATTTTCTAAAATAATCTTGGTATTTTAATGTCATATGCCAAATACGGTTGACATCAGAAATTCAGCTGAATGAGCTGTTTGTTGTGAAGGTAGTAACGAGTGTGCCAGTTTTAAATGGTGTAACTATCCTGTAGCTCTGGAGATCTATCGATCTATCTACCTATATTTCTATGTATTATCATGATAAATGTATTTCTCAAGCAAATACTGCTATGTAATTGTTCCCTTTCAAGAATGGAGAGCCTGTATTTGCTGTCAGTAGTAGGTTTTCATGAGAATCTTTATGGGGGATCATGCTATGTATAAGGAAGATACATTATTCATATGTTTCTGGAAATCAGAAGAGGTTAAAAAGAATCAATGTGGGATTTTGGGGGGTTTTTTTTGCTATCACATGTGCATTGATAACAAAAGGTAGTTGTTTGGACTCAAAGTTAGATCTCAGCATGTTAAAAGAGAATTTTTCCAGTCTTGCATTTTGTAGTTTGTAGGTGGAAAGTTTGAAATTGGTTTTTTTTGTGCCCAACTTGCTCCTTTTGCATACTTGATTCTACCTTTGTGTGACGTGAAACAGCAGGAACCTTTGGAAGCTGCTTCACTCATCCATATACACGTGTTGGAAAACCATATGCAAGTCAGTCCTTCATGCTTATGAATGAGATGTAAAACTTAAGCACTTGTTTTTCTTCTAAATTGTAGTAGGGCTCAGGAATAGTGCTGGGCAAATATCTGGGTGAAATTTATGGGTTTTGTTTGAAGACTTATTTAGGTATAATTTTGCTTTCATTATTTATTTGTCCAACTGTATTTCTTCAAAAAAGAAAAAAATAAAAGAACATGTGGATAACTTGTAGAAACTTGTTTAAAGTTTTATTAAATTAAGTTGGATCTGTACATGGGGAGGAAAAAGATCTGAGAAGCTGTGGAGTAAAGAGGCTGGTATCAGCCAGAGCGACTTGCTGAAATGCTGGATGTATCTCACTTTTACATACCATTTCTAATAAATAAACTTTTACCTCTAAAATTTCACCTAACTCTGCTGTAGACTTACCGTGAAATTTAGATGTCAGGCTTGACTGGCTAAATTCCAACTGGGATAATTAATTATTTACCCTTGCAAATTCATTTGACGTTATTTTATTCCTCTTTCTTCCCCCCTCCCCTGCCCCCTCAGCAGCTTTGAAGTGGTACTTCTAGGAATACTCTGTGTCTGTATATATCTTACTATATGGTATTGGTTGTGCATGAATATTTGGAGGAGTACTGAGAAGATAAGCTTTGAAAGCACGAGTTGGGGCTGGATGTTAGTTGGATTTCTGTGCTTCTTGGATGTCTCAAGCTTGGTATTTCGTGACAGGTTTTGGGTTAAATTGGCTTGGTATATTAGTCTTACGTAAAAAACAAAGTCTAGTGGATATTGCAGGTTGCAGAGGTGTGTTTCTGGCTGTGAGCTCTGCTGCCAAGGTATTTTTCACATATGAAAACTGTAAACATATGAGATCAAACAGGTTGTGTAAGACTTGCTTTGACTTTGACGTCTATGCATAATTTCAGCAATAATGTTTAAGCATAATTATAAAATAATACCTGCTTCCTTTCCTGTGAAATTCTGTTATGGAGCTTACCCTTACAGTGAGTGCATATATCTGTACCTGTTTACAACAGGCTTTCAACAGCAACTGCACAGAGGAGACTTACTTAACCAGCCTGGAATGGCAATCTAAAGCGGTGCTAACGAACCCCGTGGGATCAGGATAACTCTTAGCTGTAGCAGGTGCTTGCTAAGCTGTGGTTTAGCAATTTGTTGCTTCAAACTCTGAAGAAGGCAACTTGTCTCACCAGAATGTCAGTTCATGAAAGTTCCATGGAGGTGACTCCAGAGTGGTCAGCCTGTAACGTTCAAAACTAACAACCTTTTCTCATTAAAAAGGGAAAAACATGTACTTGTGCTGAGTGCGTTGAGAAAAGCACCAGTGTGCAATTGCTGTGCTTCATTTTTGGGTAAAAGAATCTTAAAAGTATTTATAACAGTAAAATTTGAGGAATATGAGCCAGCAGTGTGGCCAAGAAGGCCAATGGCATCCTGGCTTGTATTAAAAATAGTGTTGCCAGCAGGTCTGGGAGGTGATTGTGCCCCTGTAATTCAGCATTGGTGAGGGGAACTTGGGCTCTAGCATTGTGCAGCAGCCTCTAAATCCCAACTTTCTTAAAGCAAAATATATTTCAAATTACTCGTGGCTATTGGTGTGAACTTCCCAGACCAACTTTTACCAAACTGCTCTGTGTTGGCCATCTCACTCTCCATGGGAGTGAGGGCTGGCTGCCCTTAACCTTTTGTAAGAGCAGAGGTAGCTTCAGTATTAAAATTCTGAAACTCTGAATCTTCTGACTGTAAAAGTAATTAGACAGATTCATAGTCAACGGGTCATAAATGGATAGTGAAAGCCTGGACGTAAAGCTGTGCTCTCACATCCTTAATGGAGCAGTTAGGGATGCAGGGGGAACGCAGAGAAGGGACCGCAGGCACTTGCCAGGCTGACACATTCTCCCTGAACGTCGATCCCTGTTGCTCCCATCAGGGAGAAAATCCTGGGCTAGACAGACCATTAGCAGCACTCAGTAAGGCATTTCTTCCTCTTAATAGTGTTTTGGAGTAGGTACCTCTCACTCTTAAAAACTAAACTGCTCAGGCTTCTCAGGACAGGTTCATTTCCCTTCTCTGCCCCTGTCATCAGGAATAAGTTTAAATTTGCATAAAACATGAAAGAAAAGCTGCTGTGCCTCTTTCTGATAGCGCTGACATCCAGAGCCATTCTTCCCTTATAGGAATAAATGTCGTAAGCCAAATCCACCTTCTCCAGATATTTTTTTTCCTTTCTTTTGTGTTCACAGGTTGTCTTGTAATGACTGACAGTTCAATTATTCCAGCAACATGTAGCTATTTGGGATGTCATGGGGTCGCAAGTATGTATGTACACACACACATACATACACATACCCACACTCTAGTAGTTAAAGCCAGCCCAGGCAGTGAGTGATGATGAAGCAGTATGCTGTATTCCTAGAGACAGGAACATCCAAGTGCCTCTAATTGAGCCAAATGTGGTACCCGTTGGTTATTGCTTATTAATGCACCCATTAAAATAGAGGCGTGCACCCACATACACACACATGCTTTTCCATCACAGCATTTTAATCCACTACAGGGTGTGCAGGAGAAAGTATTTATGCTGTTTCTGTGCGCATAGCACAGTTTTAAGACTAGAATGTTCTCTTGCGAAGCTCACACTGGATTCCGAGTGCATATTTGCTTTCAAAACTATGCCGTGACAAACTGCACTTGCCAGTTGCTAATGATATCTAGAAACCTGATGTTAATCACCAAAACCCACAAGTCCCTGAACAAGCAAACAAATCAAAGTAGTCATGGATTAGCTTGTTACGCTGTCCTGGATGACTTGGTTTTCAGTATGCTTGTGGGGATTGGTTTCTACTGCCCACCAGTTACTTAATCCTGGTTTTAACAAAGAAATTTGGTGGAAAAAGCTACTAAATCTCCTTTTCAAAACCAGAAGGTCTTTATTGTTTATCATGGAACACTTAAAATGAATGTGAATAGCTGCTTACAAAGGCATTAAAGCTTGCAATAACTTTCTCGTTTCATTTGGGGTATATCTGGGGGTTTTGAGGGCTACCAATGCCAGGTAGGAAATTAAAAGGAAAAAAAAAGCAGGAGCTGCCTATTGGCGTTTTGAATTTTTTTTGGCTTGTTTTGTTGGAATTTTAGGATTAGCTTATGGTTCTAAAAGCAACAGGCCTTTCAAATTGTGCCAAAACAGTAATTGTAAGTTGAATGTCTTATTTAATCAGTAAAGTTCTTAAACTCTTAGCGTTCAAAAGGTAATGTTTGAGTGACGTTGTGTACGCATGGGTGATGCTTTTATCACTGGATATTTAGCCTAATTATTGAGTATTCCACACTGAGAAATAAGGTGAAATGTTTTTGTTTGTTCCTGGTAAATGGTAAATACGCTCCTTGTGCTTCATACCACAGCTTGAGCACCTGAGGATCTACCGCTTTACAATTAAACCCCACCCCCAGAGCTTCCAGGCTGTAGCTGGTGAGGGAGGTCGTTGTTTGTATCCCCAAGTTGAGGCAGAGTGAAACTCATGCTGTTCCCTGTCAGCCTTAACTGAAGTGGCTGCTGTCTGTCTCGAAGAGAAATGCTTTGGCTTTCACCTGTGGCCCGCAGTGGAAGGACAAAAGGGGAGATTTTCAAAAGCCGTAATGAGAATCGGGAGCTGAAATCCCATTGACTTTTAATGAAGGCTAGGGGCAGACACTTTTCCTTGTGCATCAGAAACTTCCTTCTTCCTTCTCAATTGTCTGAGTTGCTTATGGTGGATGAGATGTACCTGTGCTACCTTCTGGACTCCTTTAGGAACAAAAGTTGTCTCGAGTTTTGTTTGCTGTCTTGCTTGAGCTGAAACACAGATCCCCTTTACTTGTTTCCATGAAGAGTGATCTGTAATCACATGCACTTCTTTGTCCCTATCCTCTATGTGCTGCAGAGCTCTGTCTGTCTGTAGTGAAACCACTTGAAAGATAAAAGCACTGAGAACTTACTGCTTGGCTTACTTTGTGCTGGAGCACTGGGTACCATGAGAAAATAAGAGTTCAGATTTTCTGAAGGTATCTTGGCGTTCTGTTGTGCAGGAGAAATCTTACCTGGTGACCTGCAAAAGATGTTGCAAAGGTCTCTTTTGAGCAGGGTTGGAAATACCTTCTGTGTACCTCCACAGGGCTTTGCTTGTGGGAAAGGTCTTAATTAGCTTTATACTACTACTTTATTCCCTGAATGACTGAAAAAGTCACATCCCTTTTCTCTATGATAATGAGTGAAGATACAGTCACAATTTATACATTTTATAATCACAACTTTGGGAAAAAACCACTACTAGCACCCAGAAACAGTTTTTTCTTTTTAAATTTCATTTTTTAAAAAAACATTTGGGTCTCCCTTTCCAGGTATGCTGTTCCCATGCTGATGAAAGCTGCTTCCCTGACAAGGGTTGGTTACAGCACTCTCACTTGCATAATTCACTGCAAAGTACCCAGACATATCTCCCACTGTCTCTGATACTCATGGAGTAGGGTCACAGCCTACCTGGGTGAAGGAGTGGGGATGGAGGAGTGCTACTGTTTTGGGGAATGTAAGGGGACTGATTTCTTTGCGATTTTTAAGTATTCCTAGATGCAGCATGGGATTAAACCTAGTTTTAATCTTCGTGTTTGTGCTCTTCTAATTGTCAGCTGGATCCTCTCTGCCTCCTCTGTGAGTGCATTGTGTGCTGTGTGCTATGATCTCTTGAGAATTCAGGATTTAGACTGCTTCGTAGTTATTTTTTTTATAAGATTCTGGATCCCTCCTGGTCTGTCCAGAGATCTTTGTATTTTGTGTGGTTATTGTAAGTGCAGCATTTGGTTTTAAAACATGAGCCTACATTAAACCAATTAAACTATGGGGAGTCTGCAGTGAGTACCTCTTTCGTGCATTATTTTAGGAGTAGAGAAGGAGATGCATCTGTATGTAACCCTTGCTGCTTTTCAGAAAGGTCTTTGGATGATGCATTATGGATGAAGTTAGAGACAAAGTGCTTTTTAAAAACTTTGTCTTGCCGAGTCACGCTAGATATGAATGTACAATCTATACTTCTTGTAATGACTAGATGACTCTTGTCCACCTTTTTGCTTGTGGCTTTCCTCCACAATTCAATAATCATCTTCTTTATTATGCGTAGATAAAATGATGAATGAATGCTTTATAAAACCCCGCCGATATCACATCGGAAAGGAGCGGCAGCACCGTGGGCTTGACGTTTGGCTTGAGTGGGGCTTCACAACCACCTCCGTCTTGCCTGAGGTGATACTTGCCCAAGCTGCTCTTCCACGTGGGCTGTACATAGCAAAAGGGGGTTCTTGCAAGTGCATCTGCTTACCTCTGTGTGTAGTACATGGATTTCTCTGTACCGTACTGCCTCAGAAAACTCACTATTGCTAGAAGTTGCCATACTTTTGGTGACACGATGAAGTAATCCACATCAGTGGTTGTTCTTCCTAAAGGTTTGACTATATTTTTATAACCTGAATAGCTACTGCTGGAAAACTAAGCTGAGGTCTCTGATTTTTGGCTATTAATATTACACCCTTCAGCTGTTCCGTCTGCATCCTTGTAGTTATGTAACTTTGTTGTTGCTTTAATCTTTTAATTACATAAACTTTTATAATTTTTAAGAACAGATTCTGAAAGCGCAAGTCGGAAGGAGCTAGTGTTGGGTGCTTCTGGAAGAAAACTGAACATAAGGGCAGAAGTATGGGAGCATCTTCATTGCTGGTTTAAAAAAATGTAAAAAAAAAAATTGGATGGGAAGAGACAAGAAACAGTTTCAACCACCTGAGCAAGATTTTCTTGGCTACAACCAATAATGTCTTTAAGCTCAAAATGGACCGTAACCTCTGGTGTTATTTTTATCTGCATCTTATGTAACATTTGCCCAAAACCTAAGCTGTTTTCTGAGCATTTTGATAACTGAGAATGTGACAGAAGGTTATTAAAAAGTAGAGATCTTGAAAGTCTCCAGAATAATTAAAATGCATAAACCTCAAGTAAGTAGCAGATGGCAAGCAAGTGGTTGAATTAAACCAATAACTCTTTAAATACATAACCTCAACAGCTAATGTACTGACATGGCAGACTGTACTACAATTCCTGCTAGCATTGTTCTAATGACAGCAAAAGCTAAAATACAGTTTTGGAGACTATATTAAAAAAACTAAAATCATTAGCTTAGTGGGTTTTTGGTTTGATCTCCTTATCTCTCCCCTGTTCCCGTGAATTTTGTTTTGTCAGGCTGGTGATTCACAAACTAGTACATGGGCTGAAGAATGGAGAGGCGTTGGCACCTCTCATGTGTTGGTGTTTAATAAAATAAAGTGAAAGTAGGTTTGCCACATGAATTTCATGGAATATGGTCAAGGTTCAAATTGTATTTGTTTACTTTGTGAAGGTAAGAAGCGTTACTGAGGAAGTTTTAGAGTAAGTGGAGCTGAGAAAGTGGTTCTTGGGATGTTTTGTAGTATAGAACTTGTCTTAACATCATTCCCATCGCTGTTAACTGGTGAAATTCAGATTTACAAGGTGAGCCTAGAAGACTTTAGACCAAGCCTGCATTTGCTGCCTGGATGCCCACCTGGCTGTAGTACCTGTGTTCCTAATGTTTGTAAATGGAACAACTTCTCATTTTGACATGAGAGGGTAATGAAATACATTGTTTCAGCAGTTGATGTGTGTTATTTTAGGGTTTATTTTGGATTTGGACTTCGCACGGTAGCGTTACCAGCTCAAAGATGTTCTTGCTCAGATTGGTTAAGCAGAGGGCCTGCTTCCAACAGTGGTATCTGGTGAGAACATACAAACAGAACTGTGCCTTACATGTTCTTGAGAGTGGGAGAAATGGAGTTTGTTGCTAATTCTTCAGTCTGAATTACAGAATAAACAGTGTAATGGTATTAGAGCGGTTGACAGAATACGTGCATTGTCATGGTAACAAGGACACCTGGGATGTGAGGCTAAACTGATTTTTTTTTTTTTTTTTTTTTAAAGAGAAATGGTTTAATGGAATATTACCAAACCCTTACTTACCTTCATAGCTTATTCCCTTTACTGTTTGAGAAAATGCATTCATTCAGCCCATGCCCTGGCCCCCCCAAGTCCCCTTTTCTTTCCAGCCTTGCAGACTCCTTTGGGTATCCATGTCAGGCTGTGTTGGGGTTTTGATCAGTCCTGTGCCAGATGCTGCACTTGTGTTTGTGTGTATCGCTTTCAGCATGGGGGGGAGGAGTAAAGGCAAGGGCTGTATCTAGCCATGCACAAATTCATTCATATGCACATAAGCATTAACTTTCTCACCTTTCTTTCCTTTCAGTAGCTTTTTTTTTTTCTTTTTTAAAATCATTTAAAGTAGTACTTTAGGTTTTTCTAAAGGCCCCTGAAATTTATTTTTATGGTGGTGGTAACTTAAGCTGTGCTGAATTCCTTGGAATGATTCCTTGGTGCTATTGAATGTCATTAATTAATGGGATTACTCTGGAAGTGAGACAGGTAGCCAGGGTTTTGGAAGCAGAAAAATCATTGTAGAAGTTATGAGACAGGGACAAGGAGAAGGACAAGGGAAGCATCTGCTGTAGTTCTTAGTAGTTTTCTTTGTGCTAGAGGTGCTCTCTGCTTCCCTTCCAATGCAGGCTGTTGCACTCGAATGAAAAATATGGTTTAAACTTCAGCTCCCCTCGGGTTTCTGCCTCCTCTTGGGGAAAGTGGGGGTCTGGGTCTGGTCACTTTTTATGCAGAGGGACTGCCCAAAACGTGTTTTCTGTCTAAGCAACGCAGTTTCATCAAACCAGAAGAGATTTTGGTGGAATGATAATTTGGAAGATGTAATGTGTCATACAATTTAATAAGGCATTTAATACTTTCAAAGGAGAACAGGATTTGTGAGTCTACATGCTTCTCGTAGTCAAATCTTTTCAAATTCAGACTCCTTGCTTCTTTTGCAAGAAGTCAACAACAGAAATGTCTGAATAATTTAGAACCATCTTTAAAGCAATATGTGTTATGACAATTTCCTTTTCCAAGTCTCTGCAGAAAGTTCTCTTGGAACTGGAATGGTGAAGTTGAGCAGGATGTGAAGATACTCTCACAGCACATGTTAACATAAAGGTAGTACCAGGTAGTGCTTTTGTTATGACACCATTAAAAGTTAACATACACATCTCCTGTTCTCTAATGGAAACTCTGTTTTACCTTGCCTCTCAGTGATCATGCTCAGCTAGTCATTAGGGTATCACTGCCAGATATTTTGAATAAATTGTTTTCCTCGAGAACGAAGATTTATCAACAAATTGAAGAGTGTGTTCAGTTAACCCAGATGTACACCTAAGAAATCTGAATATGCATAAATAATTTCCTTGGATGGCAAAGGAAGTTGACAGGCGAAAACACATGGCATGCATTTTTTTATTCATTAAACTCATTATTTAATTGAATTATGTAAAACTTACTTCTCATACCATGACTACTTCTTGAACCTTATCTTCGTAGCAGGCTCTTCTTAATTGCTTTTAATTCCCTGTAACTCTCCCCCCTCCCCCACACACCCCCAGCCTTTTAAAGCTTCGCACATGATCTGAATCCAGACGTGTGGGATCTGAGTTACGCTGAATCTGTTCTTCTGGTGTTCTCTGTGCTTTCGGCCATATGGGCATCTTTGTTTTTCTTTGTGAGACTACTGAAAAGCCTTATAGCTTACTGCAAACCAGAGCTCTTGCTTTTTTCCTTACTGTGTTTGTTTTCTCCTAAATGTATTAAAATGCAGGCAAAGGGAGGAAAAGCAGTTATTCCTATGAAGTTGGGATGGGGTTACACTGCCTTGAAATCCCAGGAGTCCTAGATGCCCATCTTGGGCAACCCTGGAAATGGCTGTCTTGGAGTTAGGAAGGAAATTCAATAGTTTATTTGCTCTTAGTATACTAAGGAAAGCATCTCTTTGCTTTTCAAACATGAATACCTTGATACAGCAGCACTTTATTGAGCTTGTTTCACAGCTGTATGCTGACCAGGTGGTTTTTTTCTTCATTCATCTAGAGTTTTCTTCTTGCTCTCTTTTCCTGGGTGCAGAAAGGAAGTAAAATCACAGAAACATTTATATATGGCCAACATTTCATTGGAATGTAAATACAAGGGACAAACTCCCTTTAAGACTGAATTTAGGTTTGACACTGCAGCGTAATGAAGAGGGATGGGAACAGCGGTGGAACTCGGTCTTTTTAAATGACATTAATTTTTCTTGTAGCTGCTTTGTGCGTAAACGTTTTAGCTTGATTAAATGAAGCTAAAGGCACTCCTTGATTCTCCTTGAAGTTTCCTACTGGTCTCCTGGAAAGCTTTTGTTAACTAAGGTTTGGTTAGCAGCTAACAGCAAAACTGTGGCTTTCAGGTGTGTGTTAGCAGGCTGTTAGCTGGGACTTGGTGATCTGCATCAGTGGTAAGCCTGGGGATGAAATCCCTGTTGCCTTGGTGGTGACAAACTTCCCCCTGTCAGGTTTTACTTACCTCTTTGTATCTTAGCTATTCCCTGCAAGTAGCTGAATTCTTTAGAAATACTGGTGTTTTGAATCCTAAGTGTTTGGAAACCGCTGTGGTAGTTTTATTCCTTGAAATATGCAGTTGTCTGGGTGACAGCCTGGAGATGCATACCTCTGTGCAGAGGAGGGTGGTGAAGGTGTGCTGTGGGTGTAACGAAGCCAGGGTGTGCATCCCCTCATTTCTGAGGGGCATGCCTGCGAGGAGAAGCTATGGCTTGGAAATTGGAATAAATTTGAGAGCGCAAGAATATCAACTGGATCATAGGGAAGACTTCAGAGCTTTCTCCAGAGCAAAGTAGTCATAGCTGCTGAGCTCAGTAATGCAAAAGAAAATGTGACACACTGTCTGCACCAGCTCGGAGCCAGGGCACGGCCTGACCTCATACACCTTCTGCCTCTAAAGCAGCCAGGAAAGCTGAGGGCTTCTGCACTTTGTGCTTTGAATAGCAAGTTATTCAACACACATCTGTAATTTCAGAGAGCTTAATACTAATGGAGTTGAAGCTTCTTCATGGAATAAAATTTGGAACTTAATGCTGCTGTTCTAAGGGAGGAAATTCACATACAAGACTTTGGATTCATTCATCAATTAACCCGTTACAGAATTGAGCTCATGCTTGATGCAACAGAGGAGACTTTCACCAACCAGGTCTTGAGAAAGTATAACAGCAAGTGATGCTTTACATATTGTATGCAGGAATAGCATCCCTTTCCATGGAACGTGCCAGACTTCTTGTGCGTCGCCAGGTTCTTAAATGAATTTAGAAACAGGGAAGTGCTGAAGGAATTTATGGGATAGGTTTATAATCAACTGATAATTTAATTAATGTAGCATCCTAACTACTTGTCTCTGATTTAATTTTTTCCAGATGTTTAGTTTTAATGAAAGTCTCTTTAGAGGCTCGTGAAGAAGGTAACATCTGGGGAAAGCATTTAGGGCAAGCTTGTGTTGGAAGTAAAGCAATGCTCTCTTAGTCATTACCTTCCACGTCAACATGGGCATTCCTGAGATTTAGACAGGTTATATGGGGTTTTTTTAAACACACAGACACATGTATATACATACACACCACACACACATATAAAACAATTAGAAAAGCAACTTTGTTTTAAGTAAGATATTGGTTGTTAAAACAAAACAAACCCCAGAGTAAGTGGTAATTGTACTTTATGCTGGCAACATTTTTGTGGACTGGGAAAAAAAGCACAGTGGTTGTTACAAGTGACATACACAAAGGTCAACTTGCACCTCGGTCGGCTTGGCCTGAATACAGCTGAGCTTGCTCCTGTGTTCCAGCAAGGCTTAGCCTGTAAAGCAGGAGAGCTCATCGGCAATACTGCAGATAGTGTGCACACAGAAACGAGCTGTTGAGTTTTCTTTGGCTAAAAGCTTTTATTTGAATGTGCCTTTAAGGTTCTTGTGTTAGAGGCATGTGATTTAGTAGCCTGGATGACAGCAGACAGCAACTGTTGTGGCTGGTGAGATGGTAAGATGCTCGGCCAGCACCTTTAACAGTCATCTTAGGAGAATTTTTCATTCATTGTGTTGACTCCATTCGGATGCAAGATTGAAAAGCAGAGTCTTTATGTCAATACCTCAGCAAGCTTTTGCTTTTATAGTATGGTATAGAATTATAGGAAAAGCTACCTGCATTTTCTATCCATATACAAGATGATCTAGTTGCTGTTTTCTTTAGTTTGCCTGGCAAAGTGATTTTATCTGTATATGTTTCACATTCTAGCAGAAGTAGGTATTAAAACTTGTAAATGATAGTGCCCAAACCCAAAAAGCAGTAGGAAATGCTCCCCTGAAGCCCTGTCCCAGGGTGACCAAGCAAAGCACTTTGAGATATGTTTAAAGGTTTAATAACAAAAAAAAGTTTTATGTTTAAAAGCTATTTGCCCATATGTTTTAGATAGGCTACCTATGTTTTTTGAGGAAAGTTGATATTAAGTGGAAATTGAAGCCTTGGTGGCTTTCTTAACAAAAGACACTTGTGGTCTGTAGCTCTGAGGTCCCAGGATGGTTCTGTTACTGCTATTCCACAGTGTGAGCTGTAGACGTAGCTGGAGATTTTAGTGGATCACATGGGAAGTAAATCTCTCTGTACCTACCATAAGCCCTTTGTTACTGATACAGGACGTTGAGCTGCCTGTCTCTTTCACTTGGACACAGCTGTGCATTCCCTAAGGCTTTGGTTCTTTGGGCTGCAAAGGGAAGTGTCAGATTCCATTCTCCCCCATTATTAGTGATCTCATGCTTTGTAATTCCTGTTGTGTAACTTCATAGATTTTTCTAGAAGAGGTGATTTTTTTGGATACATTTCTAAACCTAATGATGCTTTTAAAAATGCTTTATGACTTTTATTGTAGTCACTTCATGCTTTCGTATTTCTCTATGCCTTTCCTGTTGTTGATCAAGTTTCTTTGTTTGTACTATTTAAATCGTGTGCACAAACCTATTTGCTCCCGATTGATATTGCTGAATATCGATGCGAAGCAAAATTAAACATTAGGTTTAAATAATGGACTTGTTTTTCATACTCCTTGTTATATTGTTTTCTAATATAACTGTAATCAGTGAATATTGTAAACAATTCATATAACTGTGAGACAAATAAAACAGGATTGGAATTTTATGCATGGTAGGACACACAGACTGTTAATGTCTAAGATGCAATTTATTTTTAATAAACTAACAATTCCCATTTGCAACTCTAACCGCTCTTCAGAATGCTGCTTTTGTTTTATTTGTTTTTCAGAAGTCATGCTAGTTACTTCGCAGTTCTTTCAGGGACACCTTAAATCACTTGGGTGAACTCCCCACACTGGAAATCTGAGACTGGTGTTCTCCCTCAGTAACCAGGACCACCTCTGCTGCAATTCCTGGAAAAACTATTTACAGCCAGTAATGAGTAAATCTTCAGTAGTGAAGGAAGGGTTGTTCCACCCAGAGTATCTTGGTAATAGTTGTAAACCCAGCCTTTCTCTCTTATACATCAGTGGCATAGGACTTAAGGCAGTTACTTGCCACTCTTTTTATGCTCTCTTTTTTTTTTTTATTCCCACTGTCTAAGACTTTACTTGGAAAAGAAAAATGAGGGTGTGGAGGAAATACTGGGAGAAGTGCTTAGAAATAATGTTCCTTGCAAAGCTACGGGTAACAGGCGGCTCCTTTCTCAAAAGCACATCTCAAATAGCAGAGTGAAGGAACCTCTATAGAGAAATATTGACACAGAGGGAGAATAGTGTGGTGACAGCAGAGTAATTTTGTGCTGCTTTTTCTCTAGGTAAGGAGAAGGAGGGAGTGTGAACCACAAACAGTGACAGGGTGGTGGTGGGTGTGATGAAGTGAAGTGACTAAGTGGGTGAAATCAGCACAGCTGAAGGGTAAATGTTGCTGTGGAGGTTTAGAGAAGAAAAATTTCCCTGATTCTTCAGGATGGGCTTCCTTCAACAGGGATATAAGAGCCCATTTTTGGTATGACTTCTGGTTCAGGGAATAATGACTAGAAACTTTAGTTTCTGTAGAAATCTTAATTTCTTTCAGTATTAAGGAATATGAAGCATATCCTTTTAAAAAGAAAATTGATGCAGTTATTAGTCCTTTCAGCAAGATGCAAATTATATGCAATATTACCAATCAAGTTTATACAAGATGCTCTGTATTCATTGTCTTAGGTTTAATGAGCTAGGCTAATTATACCACACCATAACTAACCAAGTAATAACAAAATTGATTTGTTTTTTGTGTGTGTGTTGTACAAGGTGCTCTGGGCTTGTAGTTCTAAGATTTAATATACCCATGTAATTATACAAGGTTGTAGTTCAGCAAGTCATTGGAGAGTATTTGGATTGTAAGTAGTATTGCAAGAGTGTGCAACTTCTCTGCTTTGTCCATGCTTACAAGTCTCTACTTTAACTTCTGTGGAAAAACCTTGTTGACTTACACTAGACACAAGAGTTCCTGAATGTCAGTGGGAAACAAACATGTCTCAATTACATGTTTTTAGTTCCTCTTTTATTTAACTAAGCTAAAAGCCTGATGTTTCTGTCATAAGGTGTTTCTGCTGTACACAGAACAGTGTGAATGGAATTTGCCTCCGTTTCAACTGTCCAAGCTGGCCCTCTGCTGCTTCTATGGGCAGTGGACCAAGAAGGCATTTCCAAAAGGCAATCCAGTCTCTCCACCTCTCCTAAAATAGGTGCCTCACAGCTGAGGTAACTTATATTTTGGAATTACTGACGTCTCCATACGTTGTAGGCTGAGATGGAAAGCATTTAACCTAAGAAAAATACCTAATTTAGACCTTTGTCTTGGTTTAACTGCAGAAAATGTAGCTTCTTGCCCTTCTTGGACACCTTTAATGTAGCTGGCACTAACTGTCTGTTTCAGACCATTCTTTCTGTTTAGTTGGACTGGACTTGAGTGGATACTACTCCCTGTATACATGGAGATAATAAGTGGCTTCTTAGCAAGGTGCTTTCTAGCATGTTCTCCAAGTGTGCAGACAGTAACAGTACTGTGTGCCCAGGTAGACTTGTCTGAGCAGATACAAAAGGGTCACTGAGGGGCTCAACCAAAGATGTGGTAACCCTGAAAGCTGCCTGACGTGGCAGGATTTTGGAGAACTTGGGTCAATGAGTCATGAAACTTGTGGGTTTTTTTGGTTTGAATCTGGAAGTCTTTATTAGTTGATGTGCCTTGTGTGACCACGTTTGAGACAAACACGTGATCCTCAGTCTTGGTCATGTGCTGATGTTGAATAGTTTTGCTATTAGCTCTGTGTGAGCCAATGTACCTCATGTGATTGTGAACATGAAAAGTCTTTTAAATTTTTTTTCTTGTAGCTTAGATTAAGCTTAATGATTTGTGTCACAGAAAATACCATGCAGGAAGAAAAGCCACCAAATAAATGGACTTGGAGCCATAATTTGACCAGGAGTGAGTTCATTTTGGATGTTGACTGATTCGTATCAGTTTGAAGCAAAAAGTTGCTGCTTCTTCATGTTTTATGTGAAGTGATTTAGGTTTAAATTTTTGAACCTGCTATATTCCTCCTGGAGTGAGATAAAACTGCTAAGCCTAAGGGCAAGTTTGCCATTATGCTCGTCTTTTTAGTCAGTTGAAGAATGCTTAATTTTAGCAGCAGTGTAATTTGTTTGGTTGGGATTTTCTTCCCCACTTTCTTGAAGAGTCGGCAGAATATAAATGACAGATACTCTGCAAGCAGGTACCTGGTATTTCACATTACTAGAACTAACCCTGCTGTTGCAATAATGTTACAAAAATACCTTCAATGCATCTGTTTTCCTGGGCCTGAATTCCAGATGTTAATTTACAGTCTGCCATCTTAGTTTTGGTGATTTCATCCAGGTGCAGGTCAAAAAGACAACTTGTTTGCTGCCCAGAGAACACCAGTGTTTGTAACACTCATATCTTCTCCTGAATGCTGGTGTGTAATTGCAGTCCTGCTTGCATATGTGCCTTAACTGGCTGAGCAATATGCACAGCACGCATCCACTGTACTTGTATGTGATCCTTCTCCTGTGTGTCTACTCTTTGGTTTCTGGTCTGTGTAATTTGGAGGCTGTGCAGCTCTGGATTTGATTCCTTCTGAGCTGGCAGAGTAAGGCTGGGAAGGCTGGGAATCAAGCAATGACCTTCTCATCTTGCAGAAGTATTGAAACTCCTCCTTGACACAGCAATCAAAAGGTGGGTGTAATCTGGATTCTATGGCTGTAGTAAACGTTGGGTTTATTGCGAAGTGAAAACATTTTCACCTATTAACGATGGAATTGTAAACTGCATCTCTGTGACTGTAAAAATAAGTGCCAGCCTTTCACTTTGAAACATGGCTGAAATGTGTGCTAACAAATATGCCAGTGTGAGTATGATTATTATTCTTTTTTTGCTAAAAGCCTGCCTTTGAATTAATGTGAAATCAGTGACGTGTAACCTTTTACTTAAATCTGATACTTCAAATGATAAGCGTACTTGATCTCTTCTCTGACCTATGTTGATAGTTGTGGGCTTTTTTCCCCCTGGAATTTAACCTCCCTCCCCACACACACACACACCCTTTTCTTTTAATAAGCAGATGGAAAAAGTAGTGACAAAAGGTAATGGTCGGAGAACCAGATGCCTCTGTGCTGTTGCCTTTGCCCATAGGACGCTGTAGGGGTTCATTGCTGCTCCAAAAGTGCCAAGTTCTAAGGTCAGGTACAGCAGACATGGCATCTGAGCAAAGCACCATGTATGCACAAGGAAGGGGAGTAGTAACGACTCCTTTAATTACTACCAATCTTGACCAAGGTGGGCGGACCACCTATACATAACCTAGCAAAGAAGCATGTATAAATTCATATGTGTGTTCAGTAAATAGCTTATGAGCAAATCTCTGCTGTAACTGATGCATTGATACCTGCATTGCAATAATTCTGTGGTCGAAGTCCTTTAAATCTGTGAAGCAGCAGCTGAGGATGCTGAGTGCTGACAGGTGAGTGCCTCTGTCATGCTCTGTGTTTGTCACTTGGTAACAAGCATGGCACTGGATGCTTTTTAAGAGGCAACTGACTTCACTTCTGTGAGATTTACATTCACAGGACTTATTTCTGGAACGTAATGCCACCATAACGAATAAACTGCATTTTGAAACTACTGGGCTGTAAATACTAGAGGTGGTTAAAATAGTTTAGTTCTTTATTTAGCTTCCAGTAATTTGTATTTGTGACATGTCTCTTTCTAGGTGTATTCCTGGCCAGAAATATGTTTTGATATTTTAAGTAACCTTCCCTCTGAAATGAGGGTTGATATTTGAGCCAGTCTTTTGAAATGGACAGTGGTCTCACTTTGAGACCCTCATCAGTAAGCGGTGCTGGTGGGCACTTTTCACAAACTTTACTGCCTTCAAGTTAAATTTAATTCCTGTATATTGCTCCTGCAAGTGGTTGTGTAAAAAGTCTTCTCCCTTCTTCTGAAATGCTTCACACACAGTGTTAATGTGCAAATGAAATGATGCAAGAGACAGTTTCTTGCATATAATTTTTTTTTAAAAGGGTAAAAACGGGTAGAGCAGTAACATGTGTGCCTTGGACATATTAGGGGATGAAAGATTGGGCTATGGTGACTTCTGAAAAGGAAACAAGACTTCTCTATTTCTGTTTTATAATCCAAATCTGGGTAAATAATTATTCAGAATAGGAAAGCACTGACAGCAGGATAATGTTGACTTTTAAAATACAAGAAACGAAAACTTGTTTTAATGTAGTTAAAATGGAAACATTTTTTTCTAGACTGGTTAAAAAGCTGGGAAAAAATAGGATCTTGTCCTTCTACAGATTTACTTCTGTTCTTCAGCTTCAATCTGTTAGACTTCTGTTATTTTTGCTGTTGTTCCTATTATCAGGAAACTTTTAAAAACTTTTATAACCATAAAATCTTCTCTTATATGTTGGGCTCCACTGGCAGATCAGAATCAAATCTCATGGCAATCCGTCTGCCTGGCTTCTTGGATCTACATCCAGACTTGTCACTTGTGATTGTCAGGGCTGGGTCCCTGATTCCTCATGCCAGGTATCACAGTACTGTGCTGCAGGTCTGTCTCTCTTGGCTGGGCAGGTCCCTGAGTGTGCCTGGTGAACACTTCTGGTTTGTAGTGCTGCACCGTGCTGCTTCCCTTTGCTGTCAGTGCCGTGTGTAACCGTGATCATCTTAGTTTTATCCTGTTGGGCCTGTAATATGTGCTGTCAGCTTGGCTCTGTGACACCTCCATGCAGTGGCATCCTGCTAAAAATGCCTGTGGGCAGCAAATAGTTTCATGTTAAAACCCCTGCTTAGTAGCAGGGAAGTTTTGACTTGACATGGCTTTTTGCATCCCGTGAAGCAGGTCAGAAAATGAAAGTGTTTTCAGGGTGATTGGAAAAGTATCTTTGTATAAACTATGCTCATATACAGGTACAGTATGTACAGAAAGCCAACAGTGTCCTGAGCTACTTCAAAACCACCGTGACAGCAGGTCAAGGGAGGTGAACCTCCTCTTCAACTCTGCTCTGGTGAGACCCTAAGACCCCACCTGCACTACTTGCATCCAGCTCTGGTGTGCCCAGTACAGGAAAGACACTGAGCTGTTGGACTGATTTCAGAGGAGGGCCACAAAGATGATCAGAGAACTGGAGTACCTCTGCTATGAAGACAGGTTGAGCTGGGCTTGCTCAACCTGGAGAAGAGAAGGCTTTGGGGAGACAGAAGGCTTTTGGATAGCCTGACAGAGGGGAGATGTAGATTAGACATTAGGAAGAAATTCTTCCTTGTGAGGGTGGTGAGACCCTGGCCCAAGTTGCCCAGAGAAGCTGTGGCAGCCCCCTCCCTGGCAGGGTTCAAGGCCAGGTTGGATGGCTCTTCAGGCAACCTGGGCTAGTGCAGGGTGTGCCTGCCCATGGCAGGGGGTTGGGACTGGATGGGCTTTGAGGTCCCTTCCAACCCAAACCAGTCTGGGATTCTATTATATGATTCTGGTGGCACCAAATTCAGTTCTCTTGCTATGCATGTAGTGGTGTCTCCAGATGTACAAATGTCGGTAACTGGCAGCCCTGACTTAATTGCTATTTTGGGATTATTTGGAGCTAAAACCCACCTGTTGTTCTTAGTTATGATAGTTAGGATTAAACTGGGACTGCCAGTTATCAGGCAGAAAATAAGTCATCGAAGTCTTCAGTTACTTCTGTTAAAGGACTGTAGGCACTTGGAAACTCAAATAAGATGAATAAATCTCCATGTGACTTCCACTTCCCTTCACTTTTGCAAAATAGCATGAAGTTTCTGCTGTGGGTTTTATTTTTCTCTCCTACTGTGTGCTCACTGTATATTGCATTAAGTGTAACCACCCTTTGTTTAAAGAACTGAAAAACTCCAAACCCTGGAATTAGATTATCCATAGAAATAAGAAGCTGTTGCAGGAAGTACTTTACTTCTGCCAGTTTAGCTCTTTCCTGGAACATAACTACTCTGTGCTGGATGGCTCTTTCATTTGTTCTGGGTTTCAGAGTAAGGATGGTGGTAGTGAGAAATCCAAGGTGATGGAGAAAGGTGGAGAGTCATCCCTGACTCTATCTCCCCTTGCTCCAGTTGCATGTTGGTTATTTTTTCCCTGGATCCCAGTGGTCTCAGTCCTGCTGGTTGTCATGCCTGGTATTTTGTAACCTCTTCCATACCTTGTCACAGGCAAGTTTTTGGTCTTGTAATAAAATCTG
The DNA here is from genome assembly GCA_020800305.1 of Porphyrio hochstetteri. Taxonomy (NCBI): domain Eukaryota; kingdom Metazoa; phylum Chordata; class Aves; order Gruiformes; family Rallidae; genus Porphyrio; species Porphyrio hochstetteri. The sequence goes on from CM036907.1 coordinate 8,977,840, forward strand.
ATAAAGAAAGCTTTTATAAGCTTTAAATAAATTCAATCACAAGTAGGCATTCTTTTCCAAGCATTCAAAAAATATTTGGATAGTTTTTACCATGGCTCCTTTTCTGTAACTTACTCTTGCTTGTTTTTGACAGCTGCCAAATCTGGAGTCACACAGCAAAAGACAGACCTTGGAGGACACCATGAATCAGGGCTCTGGGGTTACTGTGGAAGCATTTTGCCATGTATCTGCCCACCTCCAATTTGTATGGAATGCTGTATCATATGTGAAATGGGAGTATGTTAGCCTCTTGTTTTGTATTTTTGGTGCTTTTAATGGCATTTTACTTAGGCATAGGAATTTTCACAGATTGAATTTAGTTTGGTTTGGATATTTTGTTTCCTAGAACTGTAATGAAACCAAGTTTTCTCCTGTGTCTTGTTATGTCGCCAAGTAAGCATGGAAGTTAGGAAACAATTTTTGGAGTAGGCAGCTTTTCTCTTGGTGAGCAAGAGCAGAAGCTGTCATCTAGAGCTTTTCAGTAGTGATCATGGTGCTTATAAAGCTTCAAAGTATTGTGGTGGTGTAGGGTTTTTTTTTAAATTTTTGTTTGTTTTGTTGTGGTGTTTTTATATATATATTTTTTAATAAAAACCCTCAACCGTCACTTTTCTGAGAGCTCTTGCAGATGTCCCTAATGGTGCTGCTACCAGCCAGGCAGTTGTGGCAATAATCCTCTTTGCTGAACCTTCTTTGGATAAAATTTGCATTAGAAAATCCTTTTGCTGGTTGTAGTGCAGCCTGGTCCGTTAGGAAGTGGATAGATGGTCCTGTCAGTGATCAAGCACAGAGGAAGGAAAAGGAACATCCCACATAGCTTTAAATATTTAAACTTTTTCTTTAAAGAGTAACAAAGAGGATTGAAGAACTTAAAGCATTGGTGCCTGAATCAGGTTTGTTATGAAAACATTTGGCTTGGGTATTAATGGAAATATAGAAGTAGTCATTGTTTTTGCATAAAAGCAGTTGGTGCTGCTTGATGCCAGAGAGCTTGGAGCCAAAGAGAAGTTCCAGCAAATCCCACTGAACACAAACAGTAGTGGAGGGAAAGGATTACTCATAGAAGTGAAGAAGTTACAACAAGAACAGAAAAAGGAAAGGCATCTCTCCCAAACTTGGGTGAGAACGTTTTCAGGTAGGGAGTTTCCACATGGAACGGTGATGCTGCTCCCTGTGAACGCTTCAGCTTGTGTTTGGAACCCATTTAACACCCACACGTTGGTGGATGAGGTATCTGTCTTTGAAGGGGGTAAGACTATATCTTAATAAAAATTCCTTGGCCCAACAGTTGGAGTGTTAAGGATGTGGCTTACACGTGGTGATGCCAAGTGCTCTTCCAGGTCTATGTGACTTGCTGCTGTCGGTTAAGAAACACATTGCTTTGTGAAAACTCTTTGAGTTAGACAGGTAGAAGAAAGGTTGAAGGTAGTGGGTGTCTTTGTGGGGGCGGACGGGGAGGGGACTGAAGTTGGAATTGAATTTTATCAAAAATCCTTTAAGACTCAGCGAAGTATTCATAAGATGTGACAGAATAATCCCACGTAGGGTGAGCACGAGCAAAGCCCTCAAGTGCCACATCTAGGGAATGTGACAAAACGTGGCAGATTTCTAACAGTCTATAAAAATAGAGCCTGGGAGGCAGCGTGTGCCAGTGGCTGGATCAGTGAATTTCTCCTCCCTCAATAACGGTGCCCTGAAGGCACCATTCAGCTTCGTTTCAAGATGGTCATGATCATTAAAAGCTACAAGCTGCTTTGAAAGTATATTGAAATTTAGGGTGCTTTATTACAAAACAAGAAAAGAAATGACAAGGCTGGAGAGAACGAGTCAGGATGTGGAGGATCGGGTTGTAACTCTTCTCCCTTACAAAACAGTCCTTGCTGCAGCTTTTCAAGCGCAGCTGAACAGCGAGCATTGTCACTTAAAGCCTCAGTCAATAAAGAATACTTCAATAATGAAATTATTACCTTGCTGGAATTGGAAAATACATGAAAGTTAGTTTCTGAAAGGCACTGATTCAGGAATGAATGATTTAATGCCTCGTGCAATAGGTGATGCTGCATTCACAATATAAATGCTTAAGTACTGAATTTAGTGTGAAATAATTGGATCAAACAGATGAGTACAATGGAAGACTTAGAGGAAAAGTGAGCTAAAGCAGTGACACACAAGCAACAGCCTATGGAGGGTTTATCTTAGAATTACTCATATAGATGTGTGCATATATATATCTATCTATATGCAAAAATGTTGAAACAATGCTTATAATAACCAGGAGTTGCATGGTGGGTACAAATGTCGGTTAATGATGTTATTGCTTTTGTACTATAAATTTCTCAATTTCCAGTGTGTTAAACAGTCACAGGATTATTTGTTTTCACACAAAGCACATGGATACTAATCAGAGTAGCAAGCTTGCAGAGAATTGTTTATATGAGGTCAGCATTCATGTTCAAGGCAGTACTGTAAAATTTAACTACTGTTTTCTTGTTAAGACCAATTACTACACGGGCTTGCATCATTTGAAGTAGCCCTTTTGTACCACATGTAATTTCTCTTGCTCATCTAACTAGCAATAATGATAGATGCATATTGGCTTTTTTTTTTTTACAAAGATACCAGTGTTTTTTGAAATAAATGCAAAAAACTTCCGTTAATGTTAAAATTTTCTTAGACTGCATAACGAATTACAGGCAGTGCAAGTTTGTTTGAGTTTATTAATTGGGTAAATAGCGATCAGTTGAGTAGTCAGAACTGTTGCCTGTTCTATCCATAGGGTACCAAAATTACCAGCAGTTCATTGCAGTGCTTCCCCTCTGTGAGAGTGCATGCTGACGATCTCAATTAAGCCAAGCCTTCTGATAATGCTAATATAATAAGTGTTGTCAAAACCATGTGTGCAATAGCTTGTTTCTACTGTGGTGTCTGTTACTTACAGAAGTTTCTTACCCATGAGTAACGTGCAGTGGTCACCTGTGTCACTGCTTTTATACATCTTTACGCAGGGAATACCACCCCTAAGGACTGCTCAGGTCAGTTATCACAGAATCACAGAATCGCAGGGGTTGGAAGGGACCTCCAGAGATCATCAGGTCCAACCCCCCTGCCAAAGCAGGTTCCCCAGGACAGGTCACACAGGGAGGCATCCAGACGGGTCTTGAATATCTCCAGAGAAGGAGACTCCACACCCCCTGGGCAGCCTGTCCCAGGGCTCTGTCACCCTCACTGGGTAAAAGTTCTTCTGCATGTTGGTGTGGAACTTCCTGTGCTCCAACCTGAGGCCATCGCCCTTTGTCCTGTCCCCACAGAAAAGGGGCTGGCCATTTTCCCCTGTGTCCCACACTTAAGATATTGATAAACATTGATCAGATCCCCTCTCAGTCGTCTTTTCTCCAGGCTGAACAGCCCCAGCTCACTCAGCCTTTCCTCATAGGGGAGATGCTCCAGGCCCTTAATCATCTTTGTGATGCTTCGTTATCTTACAAAAGCAATACTTAAACTCATAAAAACCAACCTAGAAACCTGTGGTATTTTCACTTTCTCTGGAATTGTATTTGATTTGCAATTCTATCTATTTTACGGGGTCCTAGGAATTAGAAACTGGAGTTATGCTCATTTGCTGTATCCTGGGCACTTAAACATGAGATGTTGATTGTGGGTATACTTTTTGTTTTGAAATAGTTTTGAGATTTATATATGTGAAGTCAGCTTGTTCAATAAACATTCAAAGTTGGTCAGTCAGCAGTGGGCAGTGTGCAAAAGGATGGTAATAACAAAGTGTAATCGGTAGTATAAAATGCTGCTTTTCTGTGAATAAGGCAGGAGAAGAAATAGAAGCAGCTTGGTGGTTGTCTTTTTGCTTTCTTGCTCTTGTAGTCGCTAAGCTTGGACTGAGGTTTAGATGGCCAGACTTGAAATGGGTTAGCTCTCACAGTAAGCTGTATGAAAACTTAGTGAAAACTTTGTAAAAATCTTGCTCTTGATTAGGTGAAAAAGAATAATTCAGTGATAAACTTGGCTGAACTGTTTAAACCTGTTTAAAATCAAAGCTTCTCTTTTACTAATCACTTGATGGGAAGAATCCCCTCAAGCATGAAGAACAGTATTTTTTCTACTTTTGTCCTATCACAAAACAAGAGGAAACCTGTGTATTTCATGCTTTATATTGCACAAGAGGGTCACCAGATTTTATTTTATTTTACTGACTGCTTTTTATCCTCTTTAATGGGCACTGACCAATTGGAATAAACCTCCTGTCTGGCTTGACTCTATAGAACTGAGTCTTGGCCTGACAAGTCTAGTCCGTGCATTGCTGGAAGTGTTAGAAAACAGTCTTCTAATTATTAGAGGTCTCAAATGTCCAGGAATTTCTCTCTGGAGTATCCATGCAGATGTGCATTAAGGTAAATAATGTTCTTATATCAAGATCTCAGGGTGTATCTATTGCCTCCCTGTGTCCCCAAATGCCACCTTTACCTTCTTTTCTTTTTCTCTTCTGGCTACTGCCATACAAGAGGCTTCGTGTGCTGGAGCTGAGACTGCTGTGTGAAGTAGGAAGTCTCCTTGTTCAGGAGACTCATGTTTTTTTTTCAGGCAGGATGCTTCCCTAGGTCTGTATAATCCACACCAACTCACTGATTTGTTGCTGAACATAACTAAATACCTTTTAATCTCCGTGCCTCTGAAGTTGCTTAACAAGCTTGAAAGTTAGTACAGGGAGGAATGATCACAAAAGTAATTTATCTTGAAGAAAAAGAGATTACACTGGCAATGACTTTGCCTGGTCTGTGTTCTGATCCCTTTATATGAATCAGAACTGTAACCACTTGCTATTGTTTTATAAAGTACTGTAGCTCACTCGGGCACAAGTTTTATTTGCCACCTCAATTTTAGTTTCATGGATCACCATGCTAATTAAATTATCTTCTTTTTTTGCTCCTTTTGGCCCTGTCTGTGGCTGAACTTCTAAGTTGAGTTCTTTGCAGAATGTGAAGGCTTTTTCCAGTTCAGACCGGTACTGATTGCTGCCGCTCTCCTGTGGTGTCCTTGCTTTCAAGCTGAACGAAATGAAGGTGGTTGTTTCTTAGGCCTGGCTTATATCTCTTAATATGACCATTTTCAAGAACATGTTGAAAACCAGGTGGTTTTGGCTCCTGAGCTGTCTTGGCTGATAACTTCAGCATTAGAGTAACTTTAGGGGATGGGCTCCCAAAGACCCCCAAGATCAAGAGTTCTAGAAAATGCAAAAGTAAGAAATATTTTGTATTTTAATCTTTAAAAGCAAAATAAGGTCATTGCTAATAGCTGTTTGTTCGACATTTAAGAATATGGTTGCTCTTTGTGCAAATGGTTTCTGGAGTAAACAGTCATTGTGGTTGAGAACGTGTAACAAAATGTGTGGTGTTAGAAATCATCTGAATGCTTGGTGTTGCATGTGTGTTCTGCAGGAAGATGAGATTTTAAGAAGCCTAATGTGGTAAAGTTCATGATCTGTCCTCGTGATTTCTAGGCTCTTCCACTCATACAGTTTGCCATCCCTCAGAATTTCTCATTTCTCTCTGAAGTTCTGTAATTCCTAAGGGAATAGGGGATACGGTGCTGGCGGTGGCCCTGGGTCTTGTTCCTGCTCATGCATAAAAATTTCCATTTCCCTTTCTGAGGGCAAAGTTTATCAGATGTTTTCTGTATACATTTAGGAAAATTTCTGATACTTAATACAGCAGATTGTTTTCTTCAATGCCATCATATTTCATGGAATCTTTTCTCCTCGGATATTCCTGAGGAGAATCCGTGGGGTTTTTTCAATAGCTCTGTCAATTTGTGTATCTCAAGACCTTGTATCCCTCAAGCTTGCTTGGCTTTCATAGTCACGCCAACCTATTTCTCAAGGTAGTTAAGGAATGATTTATTTTTTTTTCACTTCAGAGTTACTTTTATTCTTCCGAGGGGAAAAAGTGAAAGAAGCAAAGCAGAGGAAAATTGACAATATTACACAAAACCCTGAATATAAAACAGCTGCATCACGTTCCTGTGTTATGGGAACTCTTGGCTTTATGAATTAACTCCTTTACCAAACTGTTGAAGCTGATTTATTACCTGTGAGAAGTACTGACTGAGAATGTAAATCTGAGCTCTTATATCTGTAACGCTACAAAATAGGTGGTTATGAATAAGCTTATGAATTTACCTTTTTTTCACCCTCTGGGGCATTAAAAGATAACAGTATGTCTAATTTCTCTGGGTAGAACTCTCTCCTAGGGTAGCTCAGGGACTAAAATCCTTAATTTGTTGGCTGTATGATGTATATATTCCCTAGTTTGTAGAAATAGGCTTGTCAATTTAGCAGAAATGGATCCAAGATCATCAATTTTATTCCCTCCCATCTGTTAAGCCGGCTCCTTTGTTTACTGTGCTGCATCTAGGAAATACGATCCTAAGAAGCTTGAAAGCTGATGGAAATCTTACTCTGCATCAAATGATAGTTACCTAATTCCAGTGTTACACAGGAAATTAAAGCTTAAATCCTGGAATTCCTAATTGATCAGTGCAAACATGTTGATCCAGGAGCACTGTAGTGAAGCTAGCTGAATTCTACCCTCAAGTCCATGTTTCTCTGGACATATGGTGGGACATAGGGCTCCTCCGTGCCAGGGGGTGTTAGCTGGTGATAGGTAGGGAGCTCTGGATGTGCAATGGGAGGTCCAAACCACACCTCTGATGGCTCTTCCTTTCCCCACACTGTGATGGGAAAGTCTTTAACTTGAATTCCTCAGTTTGTCCTTTTTTGGCTAGTCAAGCGAGAAGATTGCACAAGACTCTCTCAGATTGCTGAGAACATCTCAGACCCCATGCTCCACCAACCCTCTGTGACAGTAAGCCCTGGAGGTCCTCTGCCTGCTGGGTTGAAAATTATTTTACCTGTTTTCAATGGACTTTTTCTTAGTTTTAAACCCCTTCAGTTTTGTGTTGTGTCTTCAGCCTCTCCACCACCACTGCTGCTATGTAAACCTGGATTGTCTGTCACCTCCACCTTTTCCTTTCTGGTCTGGAGAGTCCCAGCTTTCCCAGTCCTAATGCTAATAACCCTAATGTTATGTTTTCAGCCATATAGTTTTTAAATTCTAGCTTGCTATGTGTAATGTACAGAACCTTCAGCATTTACAGTCAGTGTTTGCTGGGAGATAAGCAGCAGTCGGGCTAAACATTTTCACCTAAGAAAATAGATGTCCTTGTAGAGCTATACTTTAGAGATTTATATAGAAGTAAAACATGATTTTAATGAAACTCCTGAAGAGATTTCAGATGATGTAAATGTAAAAGAGTGAGGCTAAGCCACTCAGTGTATTTCTTGAGTTATTCTTGAAAAATCTTCTGTGCTGCTAGAGTTCTTAAAAAAACCCAACCAAATAAACCAAATGAACAAACCACCAAACAACAACAGTATCAAAAAACCCTCCTAAAATTCATGGAATCTGTTGGGTTTGCCACTAAACCTTCAGGCATCTCTATCATTATCCCCACCCCAACTTTGCCACACAAGCATTATGTCCCTCAGATATCAGGCCTTACATTAATTCGTGCACAGGAAGAGCTAAGAAGCTTTTGTGGCAGTCTGCTAAAGGTAGGCAGCCTGTGCAAACCTGTCTGATGCAACCTTGAGTTGCACTGCTGGGGTTGAAATGACTAGTTTTGTTTAAGTCTGAAACACACCTGCTCTTTGAGGAGTTTTTAATCAAATCTTACATCTGGCTTTTCTTTGAGAATTGCATTTTTTTGTCCTCATTCTCCTGTATAAATGATTTGATTTTCTGGTTGTTACAGTTGTCTTTATTATATCCCAGTAACCAGGCGGGTGGAACAGGGGTGTCTCGGCTGGTTTTAGTTGAGGCTCATGTGTCATCTCAGTATCTTCTCAACTTCTAGGAGGGTTCTGGAGCTAGAGTGACCCTGGTCTTAGGGCTTACCATTGGAGTGCATTGGTTTTTACAATACTGTTTGGTCTGAGCAGAATGACAAACATGCTTTTAACTTTTTTAGCCTCCTTTTTTTTGATGCTCTTCTATCTTCTTGACCTCTCTTTGCTTCCACTCTTGTCTTACCATGTACTTATTCTCCCTTCATGCTTTTCTTTTTCTGTGTCAGTGACTTCTTGCATTTCCCCGTCCTCCAGGTTATTTTAATCAGACTTATCATTCTCTGTTTCTTTATAATCTGCAATTGATATTTCACATTCTAAAACTTTCCCAAAATATGTCTTTGCTAAACCTCTTACCATTGCCTGTGCTCCTTTCACTGTTCATCAGGCTTGAACATGCTTATATCCTCTCATGTATATCGATTGTGCCTTCCATTTTCTAGCTCCAAATAACTGTGTTTCGCTCTGGTTCCCTCTGCTTCGCTCCACTTCTCTGTAATCTACAGAGGAGCAATGTGAGATTGGCTTTCCATGCAAGCTCCTTTCTCTGATTAGTCCAGCCTCTCCAGGAATCTCTGCAACTGCTCAGCTTCAGGACTTGTTATGAAGGTGTTGCTGATGTGCCCCAAACGGTGACCCTTACCCTGTACCTCACTTGGTGTACCAGGTGAAGCTTTTTCCAAACATGCTTTACTGTGAAGATGTATTTTATGTAATGGGATAGGAAGGTAACTTCTAGATCATTTGCATAAAAGAAAACTTGAGAAGAAGCAATCTACTACCTCATATCATGCCTTGATAGGATAGAAATTATCCACAGAGCCAGATAAATTTTACATACCCATCACTAAATAATCCAGTGTTAAAAATGTTTCTCTCCTTTTTCCTCCCATTTTCCTTGTAATGTTCCATTGTAAATTTTCATTTTTGGACACAGTGATAGTGACAGACATGTTATTTTGTACGTGGGAGAAGTTGTATAGCTAACACTAATCTTCTCTAAAACCTACTGAAGTTCGAATGCATTTAAAGCTTCCCATTAATGTTTGATATTTGTTGCTTTGGCTTCTTGTTTGTTTTACATTTTTTTTTTAACTGAAGAAGCTGTAGGCACATTAGTTTTAGAAGTAGCACCAGGTTCTGCTGCTGGGCAGTGCTACGACTGCTGCTGGGCCTTCGAGGTGGGTCTTCACAGAGCTTCTCTCCAATGAATGTTGGAACTACAATAATTGACTGTTCAGACAGAAGCCAAATGATATGGGGGGGATGTAAGAAATTAAGAGGTTCACATACAAATCCTTCTTTGACAGTTGCATCCTGGCAAATGGATTCGTTCTCTAACTGCTCACTGACATTGTGGTGGCAAGGCCTTACCTGGGGGCATGGTGTTTGTTAAGTTTAGTTTTCTAGTTTTTTATAAGGTGAGAAGGGTTTTACTGGTCTGTCTGTGATTGACTGCAGGGGAATGCTGAGATGCTGATCAGAGTGGGTGTGCAGTAGTGTGTTTTCCTAGAGTGCTCCTTCAGCTCCTCTGATGGGTAGCCCAGAGACTGCTGGAGTACTGGCGGTCTCTGGCTGTAGTATGTCATCCCTTTCTCCTCTGCATTTACCCAGTCACTTTTTCAGCTGGCTCAAGCAGTACCATAGTTTAACTACATGTGTACTGGTTTCTTTTGAACTTTCTTCTTGCTAGCTTTGTTGTGTGGTGCCTAACCTTTTCATTGGAAAAGATGGGGAGAGCAGTCCCTCTCAGTGTCGTCTCTGCTGGTCGCACCTGTAAGACCTTCATCTTTACAAGTAGAAGACTCCTTGTGCTTTATGCTGCAAACAGTCAGTGAACTTCCTCATGTCACTGTTTTACCCCCTCCCCAGGTCACCTGTGAATGGTGAAGAAGTCAAGCCCTAGCTCCCACGCCTCGGGATGTGACTGATGACACCACTTTGGCCGTGAGAACTGGCCACATGCTCTGTACTTCTGTCTGCAGTCCAACTCTTTAACTGCTTAAACTTGTGGGGACCTTCTCTATCCCACAGCCACCTCTTTGCATTCATTTAATCAAACAGGATGTTGTGGTGTACAGAAACAAAGTCCTTGGTTTATGCCAGTTGTTACTGATGAGCTGACAAAAGAGTAAATATTAGTAGGAGTCTCTAATTGTTTTCCTTTTGGGGCTTTGGTTTGTTTTCTTCTGCCAGACCTTTCTTTGCTTAGCTCTTGAGCTTTTGAAAGGTGGTTTGTTTTCAGCGTGTGTTTAACAGGAGTTGATGAGGAAACACAACCATTTCAAAAGGACTGGAAATGGAAAAAAACCCAAAAACCCTAATATAATGAGACAGAAAAGAAAAGGAATGAAATCTATTTCTCCTCCTCCTTGACTCGGCTTTCTACTTCAGTGGTAAATTGCAATAACAGTGTGGAAGTAGGGCAGCAGTGCTGGAAAGCAAGAAAACTAATTGGTAAAAATTATCATCGTTTTTGTAAATAAGTAGTACAGTTCTGAATGAGAAAGGCATCTAGTGTCACAGCAGCAATACAAATGGCATAAGCCTAAGAGGAAATGACAAGACTTCTCTGAGGGATTTGATTCCTTCTTGGCTAAATGCAGGCTGCCATATCTATTTTCTTGGAGCATTTTATTCTTGTTAAATTAATTGTGTGTTTACCAATTTTTATATTTTTTTGGGGTGAAATGGGAGCCTTATTACGCAGCTTTGCAACTGGTGAGCATCAGCATCCGTATCCAGAAAGAACATGCATTTTTGTTGCATTTGCTGGAGCAACAATACCATAATGTGTCTTTTTGTCTGAAGCAGTCTGAGAAGTGCTTGAATTGTACAATTGCTGCATTCAAAGGATAACTGTAGTGCTGAAGAAAGGATTTATTAAATGAATGTAATTTTGAACTCCATTAAAAGGGTTTTAGTGAATATCTGACTCTTAAAATGCTAGAGGAAAAAATGGCTTTATCTTATTAAATTTCTGTCTATCTATCTGAGTTTTGGAGGGGACCAGTCTTTGCTTTTGCATGGCAGGTATACTGTATTCTGTGTAAATGTAAATACAGCCTCTCTGATTCTGGAACGGGCTCACTGACTTTGGCACTGTGAACCTGAGCTTTGCATCTTCAGAGCACCTAGACAGAAATGTTTGTGCTTTCAGGTAAAATGATAGCATTTTACAGGGGTTTCAGGGAACGTATTTTATTTAAAAAAATAACAGCAGACACCCCCAATCTCTAGGCATTTTTTTCTCTCTCTAACTCACGTTTGGGAAGGGGGGAGAGCACACTGATATCTTCAGTGCATCAGCGTGTCCAGTTACAAAATCTCAACTGAGTTGAAGCAGAATAAGAGGTCGTCTGTGTTCCTAGCCACTTTCTGCCACTTCTTTATCAATTAAATATATTGGCTTGACAAACAGCTTTGTGTCAGTGACACATGCTTTAAAAATCTTTATCCGGAGGGCTGTTCTTGTTTCATTAGTTTTCCCTTAAATAGCGATGCCTAATTGCGAGCTACATTTAAGCTTATATAAAAGGGGAAGAATCTGATGCTGATAAAATCAAATTTTCATTTTATTCTGTAGGCTTTCTGGGGGCTACTTTTAAACTGGAATAACAGTAATGACAATAAAGAAATGCTTTGAATTCAGGGGTCTCTTCTAACCACGGGAGCTGGACAAATTGCAGTTGAAAGGACCTCTCCAATTAACATGCCATCTTCTGCTCGTGTGTGTGTGGGACAATACACTGAATAGCCAATTAATTACAGATGTTTCAGCTTGTGTTCTTTTAGGTCAGATCATAGATGTGACTACTGCCTCTAGATAGTTTTATCTCCTCTAATAGCCTAATGAGGAAATAATCACTCCAGTGAGAGTGGGGCTAAGTTAGGAAATCGGCCTTGGTCTAAGTGGCCTGTTTGTGGTATTGGGCTAAAACAGGGCTGGTGTGTGCAGGAGGGTTTGTACCCTATGGTGATATCATGGCAATCACCTTGTTTCTCTTCTGGACAAAGGTGTGAAAAGCAAGAGGGTAACACTGAGAGGATTAGGATAGGTAAGAATCAGCGTATCACATGAGGGCTTTTTCTTTTTTTAAATACTGTAAAGGATAATTAGTAATTATTTCTCTTGATTGAAAGCTACATATTAGAATAAAATCTCCTTTTTAAAAATTCTAATAACTTTTGGGTGAAGGGGTTACTGACTGGATATAGCAGCTGTACTGCCCTGCTTGTTTGCAACCTCAGAAACAGCTGGACTGTGGTAAAAGGTGTCTACAAGTTTAGAGAAGAATCTAGGTTTCTTTTTGAAGTACGTGGTTTACTGACAGCCATTCTGAGACTTCCCTTAAGAAGAGAGGCTGAAGGAGCTGGGCTTGTTCAGCCTAGAGAAGAGAAGGCTGTGTGGGGACCTCATTGCAGCCTTCCAGTCCCTGAAGGGAACAGAGAAACAGGAGGGGAATCAACTTTTTAAAGGGGTAGATAATGGCAGGACAAGAAGGGATGGACTAAAGCTAAAGGAGGGAAGGTTTAGATTAGATATTAGGGGGAAGTTCTTTACAGAGAGAGTGGTGAGGTGCTGGAACAGGCTGCCCAGAGAGGTGGTGGATGCCCTGTCCCTGGGGGTGTTCAAGGCCAGGTTGGTTGGGGCCCTGGGCAACCTTGTGTAGATCCAGGCCTGGAGGTTGGTGTCCCTGCCTGTGGCAGGGGGATTTGGAACTCTGTGATCCTTGGGGTCCCTTCCAACCCAGACCATTCTATGATTCTAGCCTGCATTGGCATGCAAAATTTAAAATAACTTGAACAAATACACTAAGAAAGACTTGAATATTCAAGAAGCTTCTACATCTTATTGGCATTTCTTTCAGAAACTGTCATTCTCCCAAACTGTCTGAGCGCCCAAAATAAAGGCTATTAATATTTACAGATCTATTGCATGCCCTGCCTCGTGAAAAGGTTCTGTCTTAGGAGACGTACTGGACTTTCTCTTTCTTCTTGCAGTATGGCTGTTTGCAAGGCCGGCAGTTCTGGATGCTGACTGTACTTTTCACTTGGCCTATAAACTATGCTTTGCACCCACAGAGCTGAAATCTGTGCACCTTCTGCACCTAGATACAGTTTCCAACTTTCAGCAGCTAAGAAGCTGGTTTGGAAAAGAAAAATGCAGCCATGAAACAGGATTTTTGGGTTTTCTAACTTTAACTTGTGCATAATATTCTCCTCTACCCTTCAAACTTTGAGGAAAGTCTCCAGTTGGTGACAGATGGCTGATGAGGTAGAAAATGTGTGCATGAGCCGTATTAATAGAAATGTTTGTGGCTGAACTGCATCAGTACTAACCTCGCTTGTTGTGATCCTGGGAGAGGATGATAATGCTTGTTATGAAATGTTGAAGTGACAAATTAGCCATTAGGATTTTATAGCCAATGTTTTTATTAAATGCTTGTTGCAGGGTGTTTTGGCCTTGGAAATCGATCTGCTAAAGGTATAATGGTACTGGTGTCTCCTGCCACCTGAGGATGTTATTCGGGGGAATCAGTGATCACCTAATTAGATGTAATATCTTGAAAGTGATGTTTAGGGTATCAATATGTACTTCTAATTCTGCTGGATTTAAGGAGCACTTACAACTTGGCCCCTGGAGAGGCAACTAAGGTTTATCTAGGAGACAAAACTAGAGAACCTAGTATCTTAGCCTGCAAGATTAGGTCAAAGGGCTGTTAGGGCACAGGATGAGGGATGTTGGGTGCTGGTTCCGTGGTTGAAGCAGGAAAAAAAAAACCCAACCCAAGTGTCAGAGCTGCTTTTCCTCTGTTTCATCCCATGGGCTGGGCAGCATTAGGGGACAGCAGTACCTGGCTATACTACACTTTGTTGGCCACTGACAACAAAGCTGTGGAGGTGTTTAAAGCTGCCGTGCTCAGTAGCAGTTGCAGACATGTATTTTCCAAAGCCTGGATTATTGTGGTGCCGGTGGAGATCCAGTGGTAACCTTGGGACTAGAGTTCCTTTCTTTTAGCATGTGAGGAGCTCTTAATCTCATGGTTGTGAAAACTGGAAAAAGCTTGAAGTTCCCACATACTAAATAGCATCTCTTCTTTCTCCTTGTAATGGGAAGGTGGTGTAAAGGACTCAGGATTGATTCTGGACCTGTAAAATTGTACTGGAACAAATGAAATGCCTCTCAAGTGTGAAATAAATAGGTATATATTGACATCATCTACTGTTAAGATAATAAAGCATGTCTGCTGCTCAAAACCTGTTTCATTTTCTTATATCTGCACCTTCTAAATAGGTCTGGCTTCAATTTACGTTGTTGACTTTAAAAAAAATTGTTTATTTGGACATTAAAAATTGAATTGTCAATTCCATTATACTTCTTGTGCACTTAATTTCAGGCTTATCTGCATCGATGAAGAAGTGTTCCAGGAAATTTTTTTTTTTTTAATTGGAAAAGATGTATTATTACTTGTAAAACCTATGTAGAAAGTTGCACAGTTGCTAACAATCTGGGATTTCCCCAGCGTATATTTTTTGCTTTCTTAGAGTATTTGCAATTAGAAGTCTCCATCTCAATGGGATAATTAAAAAATAATTTACCACTTGGAAGGAATAGGTCTCTTTGGGCAATCTGCACTGCTATTGGTTAATTATTACTAATTTTTGGTTAACTGATACAGTTCTTCCTGACCTGACATCTGCATAATGTAGAAGCTAATGAGAACAGAAATTAAGCCTGATAGTTGACATGTCCTCTATTTGATTTGAGAGAGTAAGGTGGAAAGAGATTAAAAATAAAATGGTCAAAGTGGGACTTTGGCATTACTGGAAACTTTATATTAGGCACACATTTTTTTATGTAGATGGATATATGTGGAGAGAAAGACATACGTGATTTCGTAACCCTTCAGTTGCTTCCTGTCATACTAGTTGAAATCTGAGTGTTACAGGGTACTCTGAGCTTGATACCTGGGTGCCATGGGACTCGCTGTAAAATCAGTTTTCCTCTTTCTTTGCAATAAATAAGCTTGTTACAGTGGCTAAGGAAATATTTCTGTTGCGTGATAAGAGCTGATGTATTCGCACATATCTGAGTAAAATCTCTATTTACAAACTGCAGCAGATTGTCAGACTCTCCTGTTTGCCGTACTTGGTCTGAGAAGGAGAGATCCCTCATTCAAAGGCTGAGCTGGGGCTGTTCAGCCTTGAGAAAAGAAGTCTGAGAGGGGATCTGATCAATGTTTATAAATATCTTAAGTGTGGGACATGGGGAAATGGCCAGCCTCTTCTCAGTGGTCTGTGGGGACAGGACGAGGGGCAATGGCCTCAAGTTGGAGCACAGGAAGTTCCACACCAATATGTGGAAGAACTTTTACCCAGTGAGGGTAACGGAGCCCTGGGACAGGCTGCCCAGGGGGTGTGTGGAGTCTCCTTCCCTGGAGATATTCAAGACCCTTCTGGACGCCTCCCTGTGTGACCTGTCCTAGGGAACCTGCTTTGGCAGGGGGTTGGACTCGATGATCTCTGGAGGTCTCTTCCAACCCCTAGAACTCTGTGATTCTGTGATCTTCCCCAGCACAGAATCACTTGCCAATGGTGCTGCAGTGCTTTGCAGAGGGAACCCGCAGTGTTGCCGCTGCCTGACAGATGGGTGTAAGGGGAGGAAAGAGGTTGGTGCAGACAAAACTCTTAGGGCTTCTATAAGAGGAACTGCTCTGCTTTTGAACTTGATAGCAAAACTCGTTCTGGTATTTAATTTCTGTGTATTTAT
The DNA here is from genome assembly GCA_020800305.1 of Porphyrio hochstetteri. Classification (NCBI taxonomy): domain Eukaryota; kingdom Metazoa; phylum Chordata; class Aves; order Gruiformes; family Rallidae; genus Porphyrio; species Porphyrio hochstetteri. Next base: position 8,993,568 of record CM036907.1, read on the forward strand.
TTAAATTTTTGTATCATTAATGGCTTGTGGGCACGTGGAGGCCAGTGGCATCAGTGGAGTGTACGTGCAGAATGAGCCGTGATTATTTTAAAGCAAATAAAGGTGAGATGCATGACAAGGCCATTACAGGAAATATTAATCTGATGTTCAGCTTGGTTCGTGCAGCATTTATGCAGTGGTAAGAGGTTGTTTTACTTGGCTGAGACCAGGTTATACCAATTAGCTTTGAACATGGACAGGTTAATTTAGAGACAAAAGGCCACCCAGCACGTTTCAGAGGTACTTTGCCTGTGTAGCTGTGACCTTTATTGATCGAGAGGCATTGCTCAGTTTTGAAAAAATGCTCCATTTTGCGTTTGTTGACTGCAGAGCCATAAAATCGTGTTACACTTTGAATTTTTCTTAATGAGAAAATAGCTGTGTCCCAATTGAGAGGATTATTGTGATAAATGGGCAAAATCTGCTCCCATCTCAGAAGCTAAACATTTTTTTTTCTATTCAGCAGCCACACAGCTCACGAAATAGGATGACAGATGCAAACAAGCAAGTTAAAAAGCTCATACAATAAGATCACAGTAGAACTTTAAAAAAAAAAGGGGGGGGGGGAAGCACAGCATATGAAAACGAAGCCATCTGTCTCTGCGCTACAAAGCATTCATTCCCTTGGAGGGCGTAATTATGGGTCTGGCTTTTCTGCTGCTGGATTTTTTGATACAAAATTGTCCCTAAGAAAACCAGAATTGATTCAGAATAATGTAAAAATAACTTACTGGTGCTGCTGGAAATTCTCTGGAACACGGCCACAGAGTTAGAACTTCCACTGTCGTTCTCCCTCTCCCCAGTGGTGTTAGGTGAGAATGGTGCTATCTGCATTAGCAGTTTACTGACCTGGTGGCTTGTCATATAAAAAAGGGTCTTCCATGTTTTAAGAATAAAAGAATTTAGTATGTTGGAGCAGTTCTTTTTGGGATGATGGGTAATTTCTCAGTCCTGCTGCTGTAAGTGATAAATCACTTTGGGGCTTGTGAAGTATTAATTATAACTTCTAAATAAAATTTGAAAGAGCAGCTGAACTGTATTGACAAGGGGGAAATTGAGCAAACTTCAGTACTTAGCTTAGAATTCTGGAGTATAATCTTTTTTTAACCTGTTTTCCAAGAAAATATTACTATTTTGAATAATACACTTTAGGAATATGTGAATCATTTGGATTAGCAGGTTCTTGTTCCACTGAGTCATTAATTACTTATTTTTAAAAGAATAAATAAATATTTAAGACTTGGTGTTACAGAAGAACTGAAGCAGGTCACTTGTACTTGGGCCACAGGTGACCTGTAATGCTGTCCTGAAGACAAGAGGTGCTGGTCAAGAATTTAGCGCTGCTCTGTCTGAACTACTTTTTTGCTTATGTAATTTCACTTATTTAATAATGAGGCTTCTAAAGTAAATACAGTGTAGAACAGAATCTTCTCGTGTAGAAATAAGATTTTATTTTTTTTTAATCTCTTTCTGTAGGCTCTGGCCATTAATTTTCCTGATGGAGGAGGCATCAAATACAGAAGCAGCACTGGCATGTTCCTTGGCACAAAAAACTAATAATGCAGTTAGGGGCAACATTAGGTGGAGTGAAGTAAGATGATCTTGGAGTGCTTTTAACTCTGAGAGCTTGGGAGCATTCTGCATGTCGTTACGAAATGAAGAAGCTGGTTTATATATTATATGTACCTCTTACTCCTAAAGAATGCTGTCGTTGACGTTACAGATGCTCTCCATGGTCAGGCTGTACCCTGTCGTGGCTTTTCTAAAGTTAAAGTTTAATGTGGGGTGTCCATGAGATTCCTACTCCTTGAAGTAATAATATTTACCCTCTTAAATTCCTGTCAAGCAGTTTAGCGAGGTCAGATTTGCCATCAGTTAGCTTAGCAGCCTTTTATCAGCTTACAGACATGCACCCTCCGTGCATGTTTGTTGCTTTTGCTACTGGAACAGTAAACCCAGGGAGGTCATGTGGGATGGAGGAGACAGAATGGGAACCCCTTAAAATACCAGCTAACTTATCCATCTCAAATTCCAGATTCAGCTGCTGCCTGACTTGAGGTGGCCAGGCATCTTTGGGCTGACAGTAAGAAGGAAAAAAAAATCTCTTTTCTCACCGTACACTCAGAACCTGTTGCCTGCTATGAAATCATAGAATCATTAAGGTTGGAAAAGCCCTCCATCTATATTACTTACTAAACCGTGTCCCTAAGTACCTCATCCAACCTTTCGTTAAACACCCCAAGGGATGGTGGCTCCACCACCTTCCTGGGCAACCCATTCTAGTGCCTTTCTGAGAATAAATTTCTCCTCATTTCTTACCTGAACCTCCCCTGGTGCAACTTGCAGCTATTCCCTCTTGCTCTATCACTAGTTATCTGCAAGAAGAGGCTGACCCCCAGCTCATCACAACCTCTTTTCAGGTAGTTGTAGAGAGCAATAAGGTCTCCCCTGAGCCTCCTCTTCTCCAGGCTAAACAGTCCCAGTTCTCCCTCAGCTACTCCTCATCTGACTTGTGTTCCAGCCCCTTCACCAGCCATGTTGCTCTTCTCAGGATGTGCTCCAGGGCCTCAATGTCTTTCTTGTAGTGAGGGGGCCAAAACCAAGCACAGTATTCGAGGTGCAGCCTCACCAGAGCTGAGAGAGTTGGCTTCTTGTATTTTAAATTCTTGCCCACAAGTTTGGCTCTGAAACAATTTTTAAGTTTTGTTTCCTTCTAGTCATTTGTGAAAGGTCTTTCCTTTGGTCTTGCCCTAACTAGGTTTGGTTTTACTGCCCTTGTTACCTTACGATGGATGGGTGGATGCTGGTGACCTGCAGCCTCCTTCTTCCTGAAGAATCGTGTGGCTTTTGGGTAGCATCTGCTTTTATGCTCTCTTCCAGTCTTTCAGTAGCAGATGCTTATTTTAAAAACAAATATTAATACATTAGTATGCAATGCTCAGAGCAGCAATTTGAGAACACAGTTAATGTAATTTTCCTGTTCTGTAACACTTGTTTTCCTTGTATGCAAACTCTGGTGGAGCAACTGTGACAATCTTCTCAGTCTTCTCAGTTTGAATATTAATTGTGTGCTGGCTATAGGAGCTGGAGACGACGTAGACTTTAATAAGGCTGGCACTCAAAAGCGTTGAGGTGTAAATGCCACTGCCTTGAGAAAAAATGAAAGCTCTCTCACGTCACCAAGGGGCAGCTGAAGTCAAGAAGCAGCTTGACAGCTTTTATTATCTCCTTGATCATCTTTTCTAGTTGGTTTTGTGGGGTTCGATCAATCTTCAGGAGTCCACAGCGTTTCTTGCATTCTCTACTTAAGATTTTCTTATTAATTTCCTGGTTTGTCTTTTTTTTTTTTTAAGAGGCAAAACCCAAATGCTCATTGTGCATCTAGTGGAAAGCAGTCTCCAGAACTTGGATGTCATAGATGCTATAGAGAACTGAGGGTGATTGCTGTGTAGCTTCTGCTCGCTGACAGAAAGCAAGATCTTCTGTAGCTGAGGTGTGTATCAGTAAGGACTGTTGGACTCCAGTCCCCATCCCATGCAGCAAAGGGACTCGTTTGAGATGATAATTATTGTGGGCTTGAACTGGATAATCTCGATACGTTATTTCTGTGTGGCAACACTCCTGCTCCAGACAGACAAATTGATGCTTGACAATAAGTTATGTTCTTTAACAGCAAGTTTTGTCCTTTCATGTGCATTTTCCCAGCAGTTGGGTTTTTTAATCTCAAGGGTATATAATTAATAATATTCACAACTGTTCTTAAAGCCAAAACAACCCCCCCCCCCCCCAAACTCTACCCCATGAGTCAAGAGCCTCCCCACAGGGACCAATCCCCCAGTACTATTCTTTTGCAGTTTTTGCTGGGAGGCTTTCAGTGCTACATGCAACAGAACTACAATTTTCAGTGTGTTAGGTTAATTCAACAGACTTTCAGTCTAGCCAGTGAAGAAATATGGGACAAGTTCTGCTTGGTTTCTTCCATCATGAGTTCCTTGTGGTGAGCGGAGCTGCTTATCTGGAGAAAACAGCAAGCAGTTTTTGGTCTGTTATCACAGAATCACAAGGTTGTGAAAGACCTTTAAGATCATCAAGTCCAGCCATCCCCATTCTAAGCTAAACCATATCCCTCAGTACCTCATCTACCCTTTTTTTAAATACATCCAGGGAAGGTGACTCGACCACCTCCCAATGGAGGTTATGGACAACAACTAAAGACTGAAATGACCAAGTCTTAGTGAAGACTGTTGGGTGCAGATTTGGGTGGGAAAGGGACGGTATCTGTATGGTATCATCAATGAGTTTCCTATGGGGGGCATTTGGGATGTGTTGATTCTTGTCTGCTGAAGCTTTAGTGGTGCTCTCATCAGTTACAGCAGGGCTTGGGAGAAAACTCAAGACTTGAATTCTTGAGATAGCTGTGAAAGGATTTTCAATGTGAGTCAAACATAGTCAGGCCAGAGGATTTTCTGTACTCTTTGTGTATTGATTTCCTGCTCCCCATGTGGAATATGAAAGCTGCGGTCATTTCTTAGTTATGTCAAGTATTGGACTAACTCTAGAGGAGGACAGATGACTGACAGTGGAGTGGAGCTCATCTGTACTGTGACATGTAGCTGCTTCTGTACAGAAACAGTCAGGTAAGTGATCCGGTAGGAGAAGTCAAGGGGTTTGGATTACAACCAGCAGCTCTGCTTCTAACTTGTGCCACTTGGGACAAATCACTTCAGCTCGGAATGAAATACCGTTTTCATTAAATCCAAGATAAATGTCTCTTGACTGTGGTGGAACGTGGCTTCATCCTCTGCAGTTTCTTGTGTTTTGTTTGGTTTCAGAAATGATGCACAAGTGAAAAAATTAGATAATATTGAACATCATCAACATCATTACACTGCTACCAGCAGAGAAACAAGCTAATAAAACCTACTGTGGCTGTGTGCATTTAGGGCTTTCTTTACACCAAGCTTTCCTTGGTTATTGAACAATTTTACATTTCCACTTATTAAAATCCATGGTTTTAATGACATTTTATTCACTTGTTACTCTTCAAAATATTTCTTTTATGACAGATTTGCCTGTGGTATTTGCACACACAACTTCATTGTGCTTGTGTGATGCTGCCTTTTGCTCATTGAAAAAAATCCAACCCCACCAACTATTGAAGCATTTTTTTAAGAAGTACTTGTAGTAAATTCATCAATGCTTGAGGTACATAATTAATCTTACCAAAAATCCCCTTTAATAAATTCTAATCTCTATATAGGTATTTCCAGAATATGACATGGTAAACAATAGACTTGGGTTCCCCAGATCAAGGTGTATCTAATAAATGGCTATCAAAGATGGTTGAAGATTTGCTAATGGTGGAGGGTGGCACTTTGCTTTAGGTTAATCGCACAGCAGTTTATTTGACTTCATTATAAACTCTTATCTTTTCCTTCCTATATCTTCTAGCCTGCACTGCAGTCTATCCAAGTCCAAATGGTCTTTCTTCTGCTGTTATGCATTTGTTTCTGGGCTCTAGTTAAATTTACAGCATGCAAGAAGTACTCAGTTTCAAACTGAGTTGGAAGAACAGGTGTAGAGAAGAGAAGTTGGTACCACTCTCCAACATTTTAGAGTGAAAAGAAAGATGTGAATCACAGAATCGTAGGGGTTGGAAGGGACCTTGAGAGATCGAGTCCAATCCCCCTGCCAAAGCAGGTTCCCTAGGTCAGGTCTCAGAGGTCAGTGTCCAGATGGGCCTTGAATATCTCCAGGGAAGGAGACTCCACACCCCCCTGGGCAGCCTGTCCCAGGGCTCTGTCACCCTCACTGGGAAGAAGTTCTTCTGCATATTGGTGTGGAACTTCCTGTGCTCCAAGTTGAGGCCATTGCCCCTTGTCCTGTCCCCACAGACCACTGAGAAGAGGCTGGCCATTTCCCCCTGTGTCCCACCTTTCAGATCTTTATAAACATTGATCAGATCCCCTCTCAGTCGTCTTTTCTCAAGGCTGAACAGCCCCAGGTCACTCAGCCTTTCCTTATAGGGGAGATGCTCCAGGCCCTTAATCATCTTTATAGCCCTCCAAGTTGTTACCAAGGGATGAAACCATCATCTAATTTCCCATAGCAGCAACTGAAAGTTATCACACTAAGTACGTCCTGATTTGAACAAGCCACACAAAAGCAAACAATTATGTACAATTATGAATAAAAGGTAGACTACAGTGTGATATGTTTCATTGCAAGTATCCTGAATAGGTGAAATGGGTGTTTACTTCAGAGACTGAGTGTGGGAGAAGGAAAAACAATGGCAGAGAAACTTCTCAGTGGGCAGAACAAAACCTCATCCCTGGTTTCTTTTCTGTATGACAGACTTTGCGTAAGTCTGCCTTATGTGGTTCTTTAGGGCAGCTGCTTTCCTGTAAACATGGCTGTATAGAACGGCAAAAGAACCTTCATATTTCTGGGCAATAGCAAAACTGTAAAGTCTGTAGATTATCGACACCCATCGCTAACAACTACCATCAAACTACAACTTTCTTTCCCTAATGATTTTTTGGTTGTAGATGCTTGAGCAAAGAAATAATAAAGAAATACATAGTTTTTAAAATACATATTTTTAAAATGCATCTGTGGTCGTTACGCACATGGCTTACAAGCCACTCTCTGTTAAAAGATCTTACTGGAGCTGACTGTTGCAAAGACACTTTAACCACAGATGGCACAACTCCCATCTGAAGTTGGAAGTGAGGTTTCGCTAGAGGTCTTTCAGGCAAGTGAGTGTTTTCTTTCAGCGCAGCTCTTGGGATTTGTATCTCCCAAAGAGCAGCGTGCTGACAAGCTGCTGCATGGTGGCTGTAACTCTCACCTTGGGTAAAGGGCTGAATGGATTCCTCTGTCCCTAGGGGTGTTTAAACAGTTTTGCCTTTAACTACGTCAACTGGATATAAAATATGTATGAATGTCTTCCTATGCTTCGTGACAAATTGAAGGTATAAAAGTAAAGCCTGTTCAGGTAATGGTTTGCTATATCTTAGTTGTAGGGAAATTAAAAGAAAATCCATGAATGAGATTAGTGTGTTTGTACTTTTTTCCCCTCTAATTTAAAGGCTAATCTCTTGGAATTGACAGCTTGTTACCTACCTGAGAAGAGCTTAGTCTTTTCAAATCCAAGTCCTTAGTCTTGGAGATGTGCTTTATATACATATTTTTCATTTTAAAGTAGGACTGGAACTTTTTAGTGTGCCACTTGGAAAACAGCGCTGGTGCAAATACCCGTTTTTATAAGCACACCTGCTGATGTGGCAGTATACTACTGGGCTTGGGATGCAGCAACCCTGTGCGACTTGAGAAGGCTTTGATGTGCAGCCTTTAAGGATAAGAGATTAACCTCTTTCCTGGGCAGACAAAGAGTTCTTACTTTTTGTCTTTTTATGGGACCTTATCCAAAAGTCATCAAAGTCTCTGGAAACCACCCTCTTTACTTCAATGGGAATTGAATGAGGAACATGATTTCTGTGGCCCAGTGTTTAAAAAAAAAAAACAAAAACTTTGCAGTAGTCATAAATGCATCCAGATGAGAGGCTCTAAGCAGTTGTGAAGCAGCTGGTGGAAACGCCTTGATCTGACCAAATCCAGCATGCTGCTTATTTCTGTGTGTGGGAAAACTTGACACAATCTGGAAGTAATTAGCCTGGAACTGACAGCCCCCCGTGAGTGGTCCTTTGTAAACAAGCTGCAAATAAAAAGAGTAGAAAACCCTACATATGAGGTGTAGCATCCACTGCGTGTTGTGGGCGGTGTTTTCATCAGCAGCTTGGCTTTATGGGTTGTTTTAATGTTCTTTTTGCATGTACCAAGCTGTATGTACAGCATGTTGTACGATGATGGTTCTCTTCCTATGATTCTGTTTTATTCTGTTCTTCTGTATGTGAGGCACGTTACACAGTCTTCTGGGCCAAAACCTTTTTTTAGATTAAAATAATGGGACACCGGGCTTGAATTTCTAAGCGGGACTGTAGTTTGGGGATATGGGCATGGGAACCTTTGCTTGGATCTTGGACCTTTGCTTGGGTTTCTGGACCCTTGCTGGGCCCTTTTGCGTACTGCTGCTGAGGATCTAAGAAATAGGAACCAAACACCCGTGAATAAAACAAAGACCCCAGTTAAATGGTGAAATGGAAATAAATGTGTATGTGATGTTCGACAGCAGGCTTATTCCTTGTGCTCCTCCTCTCTTTGTGAATGACCTTTCATTGCCAAGCAGAGCGGTCTCGGGGCAGAGCATCCTTCTGCCTCTCACACTGTTCAGTAGCAGCTCTTGAAGGAACACAATAAAAAAAAAGACAAAAAGCTGGTAATAGCTCGCCAGAATTATGTTCCCATCTTCAAAAATGGGCCATAAATGTATCTGACCAATTTAACTGGAATTATTTGTGCTGTTTCGAGTAAGGGAAATATGAAGGAGTGGCTATATATCTCTTTCGTTTCTGAACTGCTGAGCTATTAGTGTTTGACCAGAGACCCTGAAAGAATAGGTTGGGGTAAAAGAGAGAAACAGCTAAAAAATTTAAAACTACATGATTTTTTTTTTTTTTAGGAGAGATGGCGTACACAAGAATGAAAGAGTTCTTAGGTAGGCTTTTTAAAACAGCAATAGTGCGTAGGAGATGGATTTCATAATGTAAAATGAGGAGAGGGAACAAAAGAGGAGTTTGAGCAAAATGCACTGATGGAAAACCAGCAAGATGTAATATACTCTCGAGCCTCTAAAACAGAGAAACAAAATTAACTTTTTTAATTCTGTTATGACTAGCTGAGCTGTAATGTAATATACTAAATCTCTCAGCATTATGTAATAAAATTAGTCAAAAGATGACAAAAGCATAAACAATGCACTAATGAAAAAGCCTTGCAGGACTTGTATTTAAATTGGATTGTGCCTGCTTGATTTATGCTGGTGTGTGAGCACGCTCCGCTCAAGTGTTTGTGGCAGCATGGATGGTATCCTCTCACTCTGTGTTTGCTGCTGCTTTTTGGTGGGGCTTTTTCTTTTAAGGTTTGGAAATATATCATTAAATATTATAAGAGCATTGTCAGTTATAGGGTACTGGGAATAGATAAGTCTGTTATGCAGTCTGAGAATATAATTAGGAACAAGCAAAAAGCCGTATTTCACTGTTCCATGGTAAATGATGGAAGTACTGGGTTGTCTCGAGCTCACTCGTCTCAGCTCAGACACACGTAAAACCCATCAGCAGAAAACTTCTCACTTGAGCAGCATCAATGCATTTCTAAAAGGAACCATTCCCCTGGTGTCATTTAGGCTGGAGCTCCACGTGTATTGATATTTTGGAAAACAAAAGACATGCAAATATGCCTTCTTTTTGTTCCTCTTTTCCTGACATCATTTCTGATGGTACCTCTGAAGCTGCTGTGGCTCTAATGATGGTGGCGACTGCTTTGCTCACGCATCACGTGTGTAAGCTTGCCAGCCGTGCAAGCTTTGTTGGCCTCTTAAAAGACAAACCCAAAAGCAAGTTATATAGATGAACACTTAAAGCTGTGAAAAATGAGAGGAAACACAAGCACTTTATCAACTTCCATCCCAGTTCTTTGCCTTGTGCCCGAACCTTATTTCTGCTCCCTGTTTCCTGATACAAACACCGCTTGATGCTTCATCGGTCTGCTGTTTTCAGCCACAGAGTGCAAATACTGTCAGTGCTTTAGCATCCCAAGACGCTGGAGCTCAGCTCTTTCCTATTTTGATTTGACATGACAGATATGTTTGAAACCCCTGTTCTGACCGAAAGCGTTAGGGATGTTGGAAGCTGCTCTGTAACACAAGTTACAAAGTAGCATAATGCCTTGGGAAAGATTAAAGAGCAAATATATTAAACCTGAGTGCTTCTTTGCAAAAAGTAATCAATTTAAATGAGGAAAAAAAATTTAAAAAGAGGATTGAATATAACCAAATATAATGCTAACTGCTCCTGGATGAAATAGGACATAGTGGGGGCTCGGATGTATTCCTGTTTTCAGAATCCTGTTAGACTGCAAAACTGTTCTTGGATTTATTTATGCCTTGCTCTCCAGACGGGACAGGAAACTCTGCGGTAGCAGTACAGCAATTAGGATTGCGCCCTTGTGTCCCTACTGACGTGGTATGTCTGTAATCCCCTTGCCTGTTGCAGAAGGCACAACTGTGCCTTATTTTTAGGGTTGTGTATCAAATGGGGGCAAGTATCAGATGCGTGCTGTTGGGTGCTATCTGCTCCGCAGGAGGCAGGGGGATCTCTCGTGCCCCAGCATGCCTGTGGGGTGGCGTGGCATGACGCGTTGGTTGGCATGCCCTGGCACAGCACATCCTCCCTTCACGCAGGTGGGAGGCAGTGTCTGTCTGGAGACGCCTTCTCGAATGGTGTGGGGATGAGGTAACTTTGCAGGATTTAATGGGATCCACGTGACTTGAGTTGCTGATACCGATAAACTGATATATGTGCTGATGGGTATGACAAGCGCCCAGCCTCCTTTGAACCCTCCGCCCTGGCCTGCGTTACAGAGATGCATCGAAGTAACGCTCATCCCTTTGTGGTCTCGGTCCACCCACACGCACCATATGCATAATTTTTCCATGCAGGATGACTGTTGGGATGTCTGTGATCTGAATTTAAGGCAGTTGCATGTACTCTTGGAACTATTTAACTGTATAATTTATGTGGAGTCTCCTTCTCTGGAGATATTCAAGATGTGTCTGGACGCCTCCCTGTGCGACCTGTCCTAGGGAACCTGCTTTGGCAGGGGGGTTGGACCCGATGATCTCTGGAGGTCCCTTCCAACCCCTACAATTCTGTGATTTAACCAAAGCACCTGAACGAGCCTATTTGTTGCATTTTAAGAAGATCTCCTGAAGTATACATACATTTTTAAAAATACAGGTCCTGATTCCTGCTATCTTATTTTTCTATTGCTCGATTTCATTACCTACCTTATGTTTGTTCACATAAATGCTCTTAGAGGAATTTTTATTAAATATGATGCTATGTTTGTGTATCAAATTAGAGGTGAATGGTTGGCTTTTCAGAAGTGCTCATTGTTGGGTAAAACTCATCTAAGTTGGTGGTAAATCCTTCTTTAGGGTGAAAACTAGTATGGTTCAGGCAGCACAGGAGCACTTTTGAAAATCATGGGCTAAGAAGGTGTTTGCCTGCCTGTAGGACCGAGGGATAACACGCTCATTTCCTCTGTTACAATGCTAGAATGTGGCTATTTGCATAATATAGAGCAGTAACACTTTAATTTACAATTTGTGAAAAAGGCTTTCAGACAGCAGTTTCAGACACGCCTGAAATTTGTGAATGCTTCTCAAGTAAATTGCTGGTTTCAAGCACGTTTTGGTATTTATTGGGAAACTGAAATTACACTCAGATGCCCGAGCCCAAAACCAGAATGCAATTTGGAGTTCATGCAGAAATGGTTCCTGAACGAGGATGGTGGGAAGTACCCAAACGATTCAGTATTTAGTTGGGCGTGTAATAGGTAAACTTGGTTATTGTGTGCTTACATTGGAAATGAATCGGTTCCATTAATTAAGCGGCTATGAAGAGAAAAGGCTGCAGGTAATAAGAATGAAATCGAGATAAAACATTTTTTTATTTGTCAGTATTCATGGGTATTACTAGCATCAGAGAAGCCCTGCTTGCTTTAGAGCTGTAAGAAACTCTTGTAGGTGTAAAAAAGACTTCTGCATGTACACTAGCCAACTAAAAGATACTGCTGGAGCTTTTCCTGTGGTTGCTGTGCTGGCTTTTGGGTAAAATGTAAGATTAAAACATGAGGTGGGGCCTGGGAAGTGGCTGGTGGTAGTGGTGTTCATGGACTGCATGAACCTGTCTCCCAAGAGAAGGATGGTGGTGTTCCCCGATGCCAGGAAGGTTGTGTGAAGATGAATGTAGGAGTAGTGGCAGATGTGCTGACTAAAGAGCTGCGTTGAGAGGTTAAGAGCTGAAATAGAGATAGAAGGGGAGAGTCATGTGTGATGTCTGTGATAAACACGATAAAAACTTGCTGAGGAGCAACTTGGATTACAAAGAACTTTTTGCCTCTTTCATGTTTCATGGTAATTAAACGGTCCATTTTTATTCAGCTTCTTTCAAAGTGGGTTCTAGCTAGGCAATAACTAATGAAATACAAGATTAAGCATCAGCAAATCTCTGGTGGTCAGAGATGTGCCCAGGGCAACATCCAAAACTGTTTTGTAAAATCTGTGTTTGAAACAAAGCAAAGCTGGTTGCTACTGAGGCAGGAGACAGATTCTGTGAGGGTAAATGCAGATTGAATTAATTTAGTCTTACGTTGAACTAAAAAAAATGTGAAATAAAATAGGCATCCCTTTAAATGTGGTCGCTGTATCATCGCCACAAAGTTTTAAAAAATGCTTGTCTAACCAGATAAGAAGATGCTATCAGGCACTTTTAATTTTAATTAAGGTTTAACCTATTGGAGGAATATATATTTAAAGAATTAATTAAAATGCCATTCACTGTATAAAGAGATTTCAGTGTAGGAAATGAGTTAATTGCGGTATCATAGGAGATCTGTGCTTTGCAAGCTGTTTTGAGACACTAAAAAAGCATCTTCGTGCACGTGATCGGGACCTCTTGGGAGAACCCGATGATGATGATGGCTGCCTTCTCAGTTCAGTCTGAATAGAAGTAGTTGCTGGTCTTGCTGCATCTGTGTGTGTCAAACAGTCTTATTTCAGTTTCTGTTTTTCTTCAGGGTGGGTGACTGGCACAAAGGCTCAAAATACTTGAGATAATCGGGCATAATTCAGTTGCATCATGGTAATCCTGTGCGCTGCAAGAAGGGCTTTTAAGGTGGTTAAAATACCTTTAAAGACTGAAGTCTTTCACACTGTTGTTCCAAATAACTTTGTATCATTGTGAGTTTCTTTTCTTCCTCCTGCTGAACATAGGACGTTACTGCTGGAGTTCCTCAAGGATCAAATCATGCCTTTATGCAATATTTTCATTAGCAGCCTTTACAGAAGAATTAGAAGCATGCTAAATAAATTTGCCAACTCCAAAACCGAAAGATGTTGGCAGGGCCGGGGGAGGACTAGATCATTATGTGAGAAGAACCATTTTCCCCTGCTGTTAATTGGTTTCAGGAGAATGTCATGTGCTTAAGGACAGATAATACTAATTTCTTCTGTAAGCGCAGCAAAGAATAAAGGTGTCCTGCTTGTATTTAGGTAGATGAGTTTAAACTGCCCTAGGGCAAGGAAGGGTACTTGGGATGATGGTGGAAGGAGCAGCCAGCCCTTGTGCAGTCTGGAAGAGCTTAGCTTCAGCCTAGAAAAACATAAACCTGAGAGGAGAGAGGATTGTTCTCTGTGCATATATGGAAGCAAAAAAAAAGGCAGAGAGTTATTTAAGGTTAAGGATGGTTTTAGGAGGAGGCATGAGGTACACCTGTGGAATTCACTTCTGCTGGCAGGTGGGTTATTTCTAACCTCCCATTTGGTCCCCATGGGCAGGGTGCCTTGTGCTTTAACTAGTCGTGGTGAACCCCAAGGTCAGGCATTGGAAGCACCTTTCTTCAGAGTACCGAGATGGAGGAGCTTGCTTACAACAGTTTCTTTGAAGAGAAAGAACAAAAAATGCTTCTAGAGGAGAAGTATTTTAAAAATGAACATAATGTATAGACAGCCTTCCTTAAAGATTTACTGCTGCTCTTGGTGGTTTTGTGGACGCGCCAGACTTCTTCCAACACCTCTGAGTAGGTGCCAGTCTGTCAGATTAGCTCAACTAAAATAAACCTTTCTCCCACTCCCTGCTTGCTCTCAGCCCCTTGAGAGAGAATTACCTTTTAAAAATGTCCTGGAGTGTTCGCTGGGTTTTTATTCTACCATTTTAAACTAGTTTTTGAATGAGCAGAGAGGAGATGAAAAATGTTGGCCACTTTTAATAATGTCACTTGATGCTCTCAGTCTTTGAGCCAGTGTTTGTGGAGAGATGGCTTATCTTGAGCTGTCCTCTCCTATCCTTGCCTGTTTTCCACGAGAGTGTCTCCTATTGTGCTAAGCCAGTAACCCTTTTTATATAGGTCAGTGTATAGTATTAATGAGCTTTTGCACTGTGGTTATAAATGTCACACAGGTTTCTTAAGAGCAGGAGTGGGGAATAGAAAATGTTGCCTGGATTTGTTCTTTTCTTTCCAGCTGTAGATGTGTGAAACCGTTGACCTTCCAATGGGACAGGAAAAAAAAATTTGCTTTTATTTATCCGAGCCCTTTTGCTTTTGTCATCTAAAATCCAGTCCCAAAGACCAAATGTTGTGGTGCTTGCCTTCAGAAGCACCCACTTTAGGAACGTTTTACAACATTTTCAAAGTTGCTGTGAGATATGTGTTCCCTTAACGTGGGAATCTTCCGGGACAATCTGCAGGTAGGGGTTGAGAGCTTTTATTTGTCTTGTGGCCCCAGAGCGTGTTCAGGAGTGTTTGGCTGTGATCAACCTCTGCCTGCAGCAGAGGAGTGCTGAGTTTTATCGCTGCAAGAGGCAGCAGAATTAGTGCTCACTGGGTTATAAATGTAACAGGCTTATGCCAAGAGCGGCAGGTATCACAGAATTCTAGGGGTTGGAAGGGACCTCCAGAGATCATTGGCTCCAACCCCCCTGCCAAAGCAGGTTCCCTAGGACAGATCACACAGGTCAGCATCTCTGGTCTTGAATATCTCCAGAGAAGGGGACTCCACAACCCCCCTGGGCAGCCTGTTCCAGGTATGTCTGACTCCACATAACATGTCCAAGTCTCCATATGGATGGCCATAGCCCCGAAAGCAAAGCACTGGGAAAGGTATGCACGTGGTTCATAGCGGGGTGGTGGTAGTGACTCTCCAAGGTGCGATCTCCTGCTTTCTTGAATGTCTGGACTGCAGAGCACCCCAGTAATGTCATCTTTAAGAGCTTCTACTCTTTGATTTCCTCCAGCAACAACCTCTCCAGCACAGAGTTATTCTTAGCAAAATGAGGTAGCCCTAGTGCTGTCACTTCCATTTCTTTTTCAGCCGCAGTTATCGTAGTAAACAAAGGGTTGCACATCTGCAATTTTGCTTTATCAAGTCATCCTGTAATGCTGCACACAAAGATAAGGAGAATATATTTGTAAGTAGCTTAATAAATTAGTATTAGTGTTGTAATTTGCTCAGTCTTTACTTTTTAGTTTTGGCTACTTAGCAAAAATTGCTTGGAAGAGCTATTAATTTTACCCTAAGAATGATGATGCTGTATACAAAAAAATACCTGACCATATGTTTGTATCTTTATTTTAAAGGACAATAGATAATGAAATTTAATTCAAAGGGAAAATAAATTAGTATTATACATCCTACTTTTGAAGAAAACGGAGAGCAGATGGATTCAGAGCCCTAATTTTCCCATTTGCACTATGGCTGTGCACAGCGCATACTCCTGAGAGGTCAGGGTAGGTGTCATCTGAAGAGCATTCTTGAATGGAAGAGTCAAAACCTCAAATTTTGCAGTGTTAAACAGATAATCTAATACGTATTTGCATGGGTTTCAGGTGTTTTTAGCTATTTTAATATCTTGTGAGTATGTTTTCTGTTCCTCTGGCATATTGTGCTGATTTCCTGTATTGGTGCTACCACCAAACTAAGAATTCCTGTAGAGTTGTAAGGTCTCTTTCAAGTTGATTACTTTTAAAAATCTTTAGTGAAGAAACAATATTACAATTGAAAAAAAGATTTTTTTTCTGGACACAGAAATTAAATACTTCCAGGGTTTGGAAATCCAGTTGGAAAATCGAGGCAAATCGCTATGGTGATCTCTTTAATTTCCCACCAGTGTAATTCTAATATGAAATACCTGTAATTATCATCACTGCCCTTCACCATCCAGGGAATGTTTTTTCTAGGCAGGTACAATGATTACTCCTGCAAAACCATCAATTTAACAAGCAGCCCCCCAGCACTTTGCAGCGTTCAAGGAACCTGCATCATCAGCATATAATCGCGTCTCGCAGGTATTAAGTAGCGAACGATTCTTTTACCATTAGAGAAATAAGCAGATTGGGTTAGTCCCCAAGAGAATAAGAGTTTAAAGGTCTTGGACAACTTCCTAGTGCTCACGTTCTCTATCAGCTACCTCCCCATTGTGCTTCAGCAGTTCAGGGAAACGCTAGCAGATTTCTCTATTGCTCTCTGAGTCCCGCGCTGAGGTCGCTTGTCTGTGGGCTCACAGTGCTGCTGTCCTCTTTCACAAGAAAGAAATGCTTCAGGTTGCTGTATGGTGCCTTGGGATTGATGACAGGAATGCTCTTTGGATGTCTGCCCTGCAGCTGAATGGATGACGTGCTACAAATGTGGATATTTACTCATATTAGGTCATAGGGAGGCAGAATGCCCTACAATAACCTTGCCACTCCTCTTAATTTTTCTGTTAACAGACCCAAAAGAAAAGAAATAGATTTATAGGAGTTGGGGTTTCTATCTTGGCAGTGTCTGAAAATTGTTGGGAGGGGCTGAGGACTGCTCCTTGCCTTCCTGTTCTCATTGCCATTGAGCCTGTGGTCCTTTTCATGTAGCGCTAACCTGCTTAGCCAAACAGTAACCATCATGGGGTTTGGGTGTGGGTTGTTTTTCCTTATTTTGTGTGGGGTGAAGCAAACTTAAGTAATCCCTCAGCTGATCACGGAGAATAAATTTGATGCTGCTTTTGGGCATACTTATTCTGTATCCTCTTTCTTGCTTGTTTTCAGGATATAAGCGACACTAATATGCACTTGTACGCTTCTTCTATCTTGATTACCAAGCAGGCTGGATGATGTGAAGATTAACAATGACGTTTTGAAAGACCGAACGCTTGCCAGTGCCTTTCAAATTCTCTCATTTTTCTTCCTTGTCTGATCGAGCCCCGGGGTGAAACGTCAGAGGCAGCTCCCTACAAATGCAAAAGCCCTAGAAAACGTGGGCCCTGGCTTCTTTGTCCGATGAAAGTCCATCCTGATGTTTTGTTGGCAAAAGAAGCACTAAGTATGGCTCTCCATTGACCAGACCTAGCACAGGCACCGGTGCCTCCTGGAGCTTCTTCTGGGTGTGGGGAAAAAACATCTTTTCTCCCTTGGTACAGGTGCTTTAGCAGGTTGTGAGGCGCACAAACACCTTGGCAGGTCTCCAGTGCCCTTTGACGCCTGCTGTGGTTACTTCCTTATCTTCAGGAATGCTGTTTCAGTCCAGTGAAGGTTAGAGTATGCCTTGGACGGGTTCATCAGTTGATGGTGATTAACCCAAGCCTATGCAGACACGAGCTGCTGCTGTTTATTGTATGTTTCTGTGTTTGCTGCCCTGACGCTCCGGTTTATGGCAGCGCTGGAGTCATTTCTGTGACCGACTCTGAAACACTATGTCCTTTATTCACAGATTGACTTGCAAACCATAGAGGTCTGTGACATAGGGACTTGGCCTGATGTCTTGCTAGAACCAATGAGCCAAAAAGGAATAAGAAATATTTGTAAGTGTTAGCCGTATTTTCCTTCTCTTGAAAGCATTTTGCCTCTGAGATCTCTGCATTGGCCACTTGCTGCAGAAGTTTTGCATAATCCAAACCAAGCTTTTGCTAATGCTTGGCTAGCATCCTTTCAACCTGCTTGAATGCTTTTTAATTGATTTGAAGGGATTATATTGAAGGATAAAGTTACTCTTTATTAGCAGGAGGAGAACAATAGGTATTTTCCCATTTATTTATTTATTTTTGAAAGAAAAGAGGGTATTTCATGTGGCAGGGAGCGCTTTCAGTAGTGTTGGGTATTCTGTAGTGAAAAAGTGAAATACCTGTCAAAAAATCCCTCCTGTGCTGATTACAGCAGCTTGCCTAGAGCTAAACTCATTGTAATAAAGCTTCCCGGACTGGAACGGGGTGCTGTTCACGCTGTTTGCCTCCTGAGTTGTTTTTTCAGTGTGTAAATCCAAAGTCAACAGCTGTCAGGTTGCAAAGAGCTGAAGAGCTGCGTGGTGAGGCACTGCCTGAGCTGCGGGGCTCCGGTCCTTTGGAGGGGGTGTCAGCCAGGCCCTGGCAATGCCAGCCGGAGCCTGGAGGAGCTGAAAGCATGGGATTAGAAGAGCTTACATCCTTTGACTTTGTACCAGATCACTGGGCTGATAGGTGCTTTTTTGAGGATTTTGCAGGGTTGGTTGTTTTTTTGATTCGTTCAGTTGGGTTGTGGGTTGTTGAGTTTTTTTTTCTTTAAGTCCCTAGAACTATGTATTGGGCTTCATGGCCCCTAGCTCTGCAGCAGCACCAGTATCGAGTTTAAAGGGGACATTAAGACAATCAAGCCTAGACTTCCCCTATCAGCAGGGGTGCTCCTGCTTGGGACTCAGAATATCACCTTCAAATCAATATAAAAGAAAGAGACTCCAGTTCCCCCTTTCCCGACACGATGAGGTGGCTTTGAGAACACGATGCCTTTCTTGCATGACCAGCTTCTTGGGTCCTTTTGTCAATAAAGCTGGGTTTCTGGAAAGTGGTTTTTTTTTAATTTTTCCTTTCTTATCAGTAAAACAAGGAATCTACCCACAGCATATTGTAGCACACCGATTTTCCTAATTAGCATGTTAACGTAATGTCTCTCCCTCCTTTCCCTTTTCTCCCATCTCTAGTAGTCTAACAGCTAAATTGACAAACCACTTTTTTGTGCTTTAAACATTTAATGGCTATAATGATACAAAGGTTTAAGTCGGTTTGTAACACAGGGAAAATGGGAAGATGTCGATGAACCACGCTGCGTGAACTTCCATTTACTTCTCAGCAGAATATGTATTGAAAAAATATTGGGGGGGAAGAACCTTAATTAAAGTGTGCTTGTGATAGCTGGCATTGGGTGTGAGTTCAAATAAATCTAAGCTAAAATTTTATTTTACAGGTTAAATTAGGCATTATGTTGTATTGTCCGTGCTCGAAAGCTGTGTCATTTGTTCTTTGGGTTGGTTTGTTGGGTTGCTTTTTTTTTTTTTTAAGATAGGAGAGAGTAATAGATTTCAGAGTTTCAGGGACAAATTTTTTTGGACAAAACCAGTCCCCATCACTGTTGTTTGGGTGCATTTGGCTCCTCTTAATACCATTGTTGGCACAGAAGGAAAGCACCGATCAGTGCAGCCCCATCCTCTCTTGGGTCCCCAGACCAGCAGATAATGAAAAAGGCTTGAGGACTTCCTGACAGAGATAAGCTATGAGAAAACAAGTAATTATTCTTATTTACAGTCTAAGTCCATTTTCAGTAGTAGAAATGCTACTTTGTGGCATTGCATCTCTCCCTCAAAATTCTCTTTTAATTGGCCTTGTTTATTTGGACTTCTTCCATACAAATACAGGCCAGAGGGGAGCAGCAGCACTGACAGCAGCTTCTTAGGAAAATATTATTTGTTTTGCTTTTCCCCTTAACATCTTGGATTTTTAAGCTGAGGTAGTAGTGGAGATTTCCACAGTAAACGTTTTGTGATGTGGCCAACTTGGATTTAGTTTCAAAGTCTTTATTTAAGGAGAGTTTATCACTGTTACACTGTGTATCAACAAGTACAATTAGGAGTGAAGAGGTTTTTATCTGCAAATTAGTTGTGTTTGGGTAATAAACTCAATGATCTAAAAAAATAAACAGGAAGATGACCCTAGAGCTAGTTATGGTCTTGCTCAACCTTCTGGACCCTTTGAGGTACTGACAAAAACTTTTTCTGCAGTCAAAGCAGCAGGACACTTAACTCGAGAGCTTGAAGGGTCTGAGGCAAAGTTGAGCTGTCAGTGTCTTACATCCAGCTCCATCACTGCCTTTTCTCCTTTATCCAAGGGAACTGCGTGATGTCAGCATTTCAGCTCCCCCAGCAGTATTCTCCTGTCTGATTTTTCTCTTCACATGGCCACCAAATGCTGTGTCTCAGTGACCTAACCAACTTCCAAGTTCTGGGAATACTGTGAGGGTTTTCTTAATTTTTATTTTAGCATGGTGTCTGGCATTTCCTTATCGAGGAGAAATGAAAAGGGGTTTAGTGGATGCAGTAGGTAACATCCCATTAAGGAGTTCTTAAGACTAAAATAATTGCTTTAAAGACATTAGGCACAGAGGTTCTGCATTATCAGCTAATGCCCTAAAATTGTGTTTACTCGCTGGATTAGCACTTTCTCTGTATATGGCTTTCTATCTGTTAATGAGCTCATGTTCCTTATGGGCAGTATTCTGTCAGGCTTCAAAAAATAAGTGTCTTCAACACCTCTTGTGAAATTTATTGAATCCAGGTAAACATAACACCCCCCCTGATTCTGTAGTTGTCCACATTGTTGTTCAAACTGCATAGAAAATTGAACCAGACTGTTTCTCATTTGCTTCATGCTAGAGGAGTGCAACACAAATAACGTTTGTTTCTGATTAATTGAGTTTAAATAAGGGACAAGCATATAATATACACAATCAAAAAGTGCAGAGGGTTTATACAAGCTTGGGTTTTGCATGTGCTTCTGGAGTGGTAGTTATAATGTGACTTCTGAAATCCTTTGCTTAGTCAGAACATCAGCATTCCTAGGGAGAAGGCTTCATCTTTAAAAAAATTTTTATAAAGTTAAAAAAAAAATCCGATTTATTTACTTTACATGGTAAAACCACGCTTAAGTTGAAGGAAGCCAGATTAACTCTAGTTTAGACATACAGCAGTGGCCTAAGATGATGTGTAAGGTAAGGACGCTTTCCCTTACTCTCTGTTTGAGCTGCTAATGCTTGTTCTAATGATTTAGGAAATAATATAGCAGGTTCAGAGGTGGACAAAAGCTTTTATTTCACAGAATCACAGAATTACAAGGTTGGAAAAGACCTTTAAGATCATCAAGCCCAACCGTTCCTGTCCTATGCTAAACCATATCCCTAAGTACCTCACCTACCCGCCTGTTAAACACATCCAGGGAAGGTGACTCAACCCCTTCCCTGGGCAGCCTGTTCCACATCCCCACAACTCTTTCAGTGAAAAAAATGGTGTCTTACCCAGCTGGAAAAGTTTCTGCTTCTAGTCCATAACTGTGTTTGGAAATACAGCTGCTCATGTGCATCTCAACGTTAAAGAGTCCCAGATTTGGAATAGGATCTTACAGTGGTGAGAACCGATCTCGTTACCCTGCTGCTATAAAAGCAAGATGTTAAGTAAAAATTCTGAATGTTGTTATTGTAAGGAGAAGGGAAAGGAAAGTTTGTGGGGAGATCTTTTACTCCACCAGCGCCTGCCTTAAGCATGTGTTGATGTGAGAGAGGCCTTCACTTAAAATAATCAACCTAATTCGCTTTTGTATCCAGTGAAACCGGATAGATTTGGAATGAAATTATTTATGCCACCTAATTAAAAAAATTCCTGAACTAAACAAAACCAATCCCCATCCCCCCAAAAAACATCTGTTTTCACATGGTAAGCCAGTTGCCTAAGACATTTGTCAGGGACCAGGACCACTGGAGGAAATCAGTCTTACAGAAATCGGATGTGCACTTCTGATCAAAATAATTCTTAAATATTTTGCATAAATTAAAAAAGTTAAATTATGCATAATATGTGCATAATTACATCCTTTTGTAAATTATGTTCCCCCAGTTAATCACTAAAGAACATCATGCAGTCCCTTGATTTTGAACAATTAAACCTTCCACGGCTGCATCTATAGATAGATATTCCTTAAGCTTAGCACAGGGGGACAGGAGTGCACACTAGCACTTGGCTATGATCCGCTCCCTTTTTTTGATTACTTAAGAGGGCTGTTCAGGACAGAGTATCAGCCTATATGAATACTATCAACCAGCTTGAACAAGCCAGATTATTTAATTAGCCCTATTAAGACGCTTCTATTTTTATAACTTATTTATGAGCGCTCTTGCTAAGCTTAGAAGGTCTAGCTTCAGATTTCAAAAAGCGTTTTCAGCGCCTGTCGTTAATCTGGAGGGGTTTTTATACTCTGCCTCAGCTGGTTTTGACCTGAGGATGCCCAAAGGGCTTTGGGTGGAAGTTGCAGTTGGGTAACACACTTCTGCACCCCTGGCTGGCAGGCTTCAGGTTTTGGACCGTTACAAAGCCCATGCATGATGGATGTTAGCTTGGTTTCCAAAACCTGGGTTGTGTGGCTTTACCTTAGACCACTAATAATCCAGAGGATGGATATTTCTTTTAAGACCCATGTTGTTGAAGTGTTTGGTTCACCCTAGGGCAGGAATGTTCCCCAGCCATCACTTAAAGACTTGAGTATCTCGCTTGCTGTCCTATGCTGGTAAGATGCAGGTTAAGCTTGTTTTGAGCTAGATACTTTGTCACTGGTTTAGTGAGATCCATGTAATCTGTGTGGTCATTATTTAGATATTTTGTTTTTTTTAGAGGAGCAGGAAATTATTTGATGATGTACCTAATAAAGGGAAATCAAGTGTGATTCAATGATGTACCTATTGAAGGGAAATAAAACGTGATTTGATGATGTACCGATTAAAGGGAAATCAAACATGATTTGATGATGTACCTATTGAAGGGAAATCAAATGTGCATATTTACCAAAAGAATAATCTTTTCAAGCAGCTGTGTCCAGAATTGATATCTGTGTCATGGTTGTACCTTTGGAGTGTTTGAAACCACTCTAATTCATCACAGGGGTAAGGCTCTGACTCTGCCACCCTAAAAATCAAATTCATTTGCAAAGGAAAAGAGGGGAAAAAGAAAAAACCCAATAAAAGTTCATGTTGGAATTCAGTCAGTGGGCTTTTCCTTTCTGGCTAAACCACCCTGGGCCAGTTTGGAAGAAGAAACTCCCCAGTTACAGAGTGGCTTTATGCTTTGTGAAACTTCACTGATGGCAAGTGCTGACTTGTGGCTTGAAGCATTCGTTGTTCTGGTCTCAGTAACAAAAGTATTATTTAAACAAAGATCAGGCCCAGATGATGCTGAAACAATACATGGATTTGGAAGCAAGGGGCTTTTGAAAGCTGAGGGTATCCGTGCAAATTATGGTTCCATCCAAAACTCTCCCAAGCAATAAATCCAGGCAGATGGCATCTGCCAGCTCACATCTCAGGATCTTATCCAACTTTAGCTGCACGTGAATATGCAAAATTGCATCCTCTTACTTAGCAGAGAAGTCTATATATGTGCTTTAATGCGTTATATCATCGGTAAATTATTTTAATAGCAAATAAGGCTTTATTAGTTTTGCTCTTGCTTTATTGCATTTGCTGCTCTACATTCAATATGTACAGCATTGGCACAATATAGCTTGCATGCTAGCTAGTGCATTAGCAGAGGAAATGGTAACTGTGTTCCAAGACCATAATATTATGATATTGGTACTGTTAAAAGATCGGAGGAGAGAAATAAAACCAAAACAACAAACCAAAGCCCAACAGTTGTTGCATTTCAGGCTGTTGTACAAAGCTAGGAAGTAATATCTTATATACGAAACAAATTTAGTTCTGGAAGGTACCAAGATGAGACAAAATTTTTATGATGTCCAAAGTACCAGGGGTTTTCAGGTTGGTTTTTTTTGGAGTCAGCTTGCAGGTTAAAGCAGACCTGTGAGCAATTCAGGATAGCAATATACATATTTTTTAAAAAGAGGCAATAATAAAGAATGTAAAAGATACTTGGCATAGTATTTTAATATGGAGGGTGCTTATTAAATTGACTCTGCCCTTAGGTTTAGGCAATGCTGAGAAAAATTCCAGTCCTTGCTCCACGATTAAATAATGAACAGTATACTGAAATATATAGGGGAATTAGAATTCTTTCTTTGAGAAATTTAATGTGGATTAATGTTACTTTGATAAATGTGTTGAGTAAACTGCTCGGTGTAGTAATGCCATTCTCCTATGTATATAACTGTCTAATAGAACAGATTTATGCACGGTGCTAGAGAGCATCGCATGCTATAACGGTAGGTAGAAGAGTTTGGAAGAGACAGGGATGACATGGAGTGGGATAGACATTTGTATAAATAGCCAAAGGAAAAAAAAAACCCCACAGAGTTTAGTTGGACATCAATCTTTCACTTGCCAAAATAATCTTAATATTCTACATGTTGCATAAAAGTTGCTGTAGAATTTACGGAGGATCTTGTATGCAGGGATGTGCCATTCTTCCCATTGACATCAATTGTGGTAGGAGGACACCATCTCTCCCTGCAAACAAACCTGGCCTGGCTCTCTGTAGAGGGGACAATCACTTCTCTAGGTTTTCACTCTCTTTCTGGTGAAGGTGAACCAGGAATAACTGGGCCAACTGGAAGTTTCTTTTGATCAGTTTCCTACTGCCTCAGTACATAAATTTAACATGAAAAGTCCTCATAATTAAGATTCATATGCAATTAATCTCCTCAACTTGCAGCTTTTTTTATAGCCCGTATGACCTGATCTGTGATGTACAGTAGATGGTACCTACCATTACTGGGCTACCTCTGGCTGAGGTGCTGCAGAAGAGACATGGGAGGATACTCTTGGAGTGTTACTTTACCCCTTTTCACAGTACAAATTTGGAGTCAGCTAGGAGAGAGGTTTTCATGCTTAAAAATCCAGTGCAACCTATTTAATTTTGTTATTGGAGAGCTGATGGCAAAAGAACTTGTAATCTATTGCCAGCAACCCAGCCATTAAATGTATCTCCCCAACATATAAGGGGTTCCTGTATTCTGGCTTAAGATGAAAACCAGGTCTATCTTCTCCATCTGTGGTGTTTTTCCTTTCACACTTACTGCTCGGGAAGACTTCTGCTTAAGAACATCAGGAGGCTCCACGTGCTTAGTCTTGGGTTTCTCACCCTTCTCTAGATTTGTACCTGCTGGGGAAAATAGAGCGGAATGGTCTTTGTTTAGCACACTGAGCTGAGCATGCAGTTGTTTAGCATAATGTGCCCCTCTCTGTTACTTTTGGCATCGTGGATCCAATCAGTGATCCATGTGAAGAAGACATGATTTTTGTAAGGTCGGTAGGGAAGCTGCTCCTCCATCATTGATTCCTCCACTGGTCAGGAGCTGCAGGAGGTATTTTTGAAGGTGAGGTTGAGAAAATTGTTCCATGGAGAGGAACTTCCCTGGGCACATCTGGAAAACAAGGATAAAAAGAGCCCCATGTTGCTGGAAGTTTTGGGTTCTGTGCAGCTGGATGGATCCCTGGCAGGAGAATTGTTTGCAGGTTGGCTGCTGAAACCATCAGTCTTGGTGTTTGTCGCTGTGTTTTCTTGTCATCTTCCATCCTTTACCACTTCTGGGAAACAGACAAGCCAAGCACTGCTACAATCCTCTTAAAACTGAATTGCATATGGTATACATTCATTCTTGCCTGCAATATTGTCCCAAAATATTAACTATTTATTTTAATTTGCTATTTCTGTTGAAAAAAACATTGCATCTCAGAGGGTTTTAACTCCATGCCTTCCCTCACTTTCATTTTTCACACACTTCAAAGTTGTGAAAACATGTTTTCCAATTAGTAAGAAAGAAACTCTGCAAGTGTGATGAAGGCAAGTTGAACAAAGAAAAAGATGAAGCTCAGGACCTCAAAAGTAGTAACTTCTGAGTGGGTTTCCTATCTGTTATTTTGAACTAAGTTTTCAACTTTATTACTCAATAAGACCAATATTTTTCATGGTTAAATTATGTATGAAAAAGTGGGTATTTTATTTTTTTTCTCCTTTTTTTTTAAAAGTTTTTAAAAGCTTGATACATGTAGCGTTGGATCAAGGCACATACAAGACTGGCCAAAGGGCGTACAAAGCACTTTGGTTTTTAGTTGAAGAAACAAATGATTATGGCAACAAAGAGTGGCTTGGGGTTTAAACATGAAATAGCTCATAGTTCAGCAGGAAGGCAGAAAGAAACAAGTTACCTTACAGATTTATCAAGGAATTTCTGGAAAACTGTGACAGTAATGGGCAGTATTCCTGACTGTAATGGCAGTATACTGAACACATACCTATATTCCCCAATTGTCTATATACCTTTGTGACTCAAGCGTTTGAGACCTTGCTTACATTGCCTAGGGTTTTTTTGTTCTGCTCTTTTTCTTACAAAGCTGTGCTTTTGTCCCTTTTTCCCGTTCCAAGCAGTTTCTAAGTGTTGTCTCAGTCCTCCTGCCCTGTGACCATCCATCACTTGTTTTCTCTGTAATAAGCAAGACTGCTGGTTTTGATAACCAGAAATCTATTCCTAAACCGTATCGACCCCCTTGCTTTTACAGCCTAGAGCATTTATTTTTTAGAATTCCTTGTTAGGAATTTGATGCTGCTTTCTTTCTTCCAGGGATCAATTCTTTTTTTTTAAACATGTCAACAGCTTCAGTCTCATGCATGTCATTGATTTGATTATTCTCTTTTAAATTGGATTTCACCATTGTTGAATGGATATATCCAGACAGCTGATATTGCCCATTACTACACGCATTTTTTTGTTGTTTATTGAATATTGTTGTGGTATACAGATTTCATAGACCCAACATCGAAAGTTCTGCGAGTTTTTTTGCAACTGCTTCTTCATCTTCCTGATTTGCCAGGTTCAACATTGTTTTATTGATACCAAAGTGAAAAATGGCCTGTGCTTACACTTACAAGGATCTCAGATGAATGTTCTGACTGCTCGACACGGCAAAAAAATTCACGTTCACAGTCAACAAGTCATCTTACTCAGTAGAACACAAAAGTTAAATGGTCTGTAACTTCAATATTAGCAAGGAAAATACAGTACAAATTACTAAAAAATACTAAAATATAGAATTGTGGTCAGGTATCCCCACTACATTAATCGCAGCAGTAGCCTGAAATTTGAAACTTTTAATAAAAAGTTCTTAAATATAAATTATATGGCAAATGTACAGTACATTGCTTTGTCAGTCTTTTAATCCAGTGTTTTGCAGTAGAACAGCAACCGTTAAGTCAGTCTTTTCTTGTTTTCTTTAAAAAACAAAACCAAACCAAAAAAACCCAACAAAACCCAAACCAGTCTTTTTGTGTCCTTCAGTATCATGAGTGTGAATGATCTGAATCTGGAATACCACTGTCTCTGTAGCTCCTGTTACTACTGCTTTCACTGTGGCTGTTCTTGTACAGATTCATGCCGTTAGGTGGGAAAATGGTGTGTATTACAAATTCCTCCTTGGACACCTGGTCATTGGTTATTGGTATCATCTGGAAAGAAGTCTCCCTGATTTCTAGGATGGAGTTATCCTTCTTGGTTCCCGCTTCGGCGTAGTCATCTTTTCTCCGGCGTCCCTTGCTGTAGGCGCAGTTCCGGGAGAACAGGGACCCGTTTCTGTGGACATACCAGCAGACCAAAGCCAGCAGCGCTATGGCCACCAGCGCCACCGCCCCGCCAATGATGGCGGCCAAGGGCAAGCTAGAGTTTTTGTAAGGTTCTTTCTCCTGCTCCCTGTTGAGGGTGGTGGTAGGGTTGTACATCTTAAGCGGTGCCGTCTCAGTCTCGATGCATTCAGGCGTTTCGTCAGAGAGATAGATGTTGCTGGTTTCCATGGGAACCATGCACACGCGGTACGGTGATTCTGGCTCCAGAGCCGTCAGCAAATAGTCATTTCTGTCGCCTGTGACTATCGTTTCAGTTATAGATCCAAAGGCAGGGCTGTGACCCATCTTGAGCCAGCTCAGCCTTAAAGCAGTCATGGGCAGTGCAACTTTCCAGGAGATGTGGATAGTCTCCGTGCTGACGGATTTCACAAATATCGTAATGATTTTGCGTACCGGGCTTGCTGTGGTTCTGTAGTTCTTGTTTAGGTTGGGAGTCTTGATGTCTGGTTGTTTGGTCACAGAAACCGGCCAGTGTCCCTGGGCTGGGTATAATGTGTTTGGTACCGCAGTAGTGATTTGGATGGTGCTGATCATGCCATCGTCCTTACAGTCAAATAGCTCCGCATTGAGGTCTTTGATAGCCATTCCACGTACTTTTTCTGGTGCCTGACACATCAGTCCACGTACATTAACCTTTACAGGCAACGACTGCAACCAGTCACGTACCCATTTCATTTTGCACCCGCAGTGCCAGGGGTTGTTGCGAAGAAACAGTTGTGTTATGTTGTCCAGATCATCGAAGACACCCTGAGGTAAATTGCTAAGATTGTTATTGGACATATCTAGTCGATACAACTGCCTTAAGTAAGAGAAAGCATTGGGTGGCACACGGTTGATGTGGTTTTCTTGAAGATAAAGCTTCCTTAGGTTTGTCCCCGGCAAGTTTACCGGTGCGGCTGTGAGCGAATTGCGGACTAATGACAGTTCTGTAAGATTGACTAAATTCATGAAGACCTTGTCTCCCAATCCATGATTATTTAGAAGATTTCCATCTAAAACAAGGCGTTTCAGATTTGTAAGGTCTTGAAGGGACAGCTCTGAAATCGTGGAAATACGATTATCATCCAAGCGTAGCTCTTCTATCGTTTTAGGCAAACCCCAGGGAATGGTGCTAAGGTGATTTCGAGAGAGAAAAAGGAGCCTGAGATAGATGTTGTCCCGGAAAGCTCCATCCTCGATGCTAACAGCAGAAACAGAATTATCATCCAAATGCAGTTCTTCCAGATACGGAATTTGCGAAAGTGAATCATAAGTAATGGTCCTTATATTATTCTCCTGCAAATGCAGTTCCTTAACATACTTAGGGAGGTTAGTGGGGAATTCATCTAGGCTGTTGTGGTATAAATATATTCTTTCCACCCTAAGCAAGTTCTTCAGTTCTGAAGGAATCCCAGCATTATTTATTTGATTGTTCTGAAGGAAGAGGGTAGTAGCATCCTCTGGGATTCCTGTAGGAATAGACGTCAAATCGCGATCATTACAATATATGAAACCCACATCACAGCGACATACTGAAGGGCATGGTTTGGCACTAACAGAATAAGGTGCCATGTCAAGTAATAGCCCTATTTTAGTCCAAACTAGGAAGATGCTCCAGGTTACACTAATCATGGTCAGGAATGATGAGATTTGTATACAGTTCTGATCTTCAACAATCTAAAAAAACCAAACAAACAAAATTATCCAGATCATTATTGAAGAAACTGCAATGAAAATTCAACATTACAGAAGACATCTGAAACATGCACATTAAACTAAAATTCAAGCTTGCAGAGACATTTTACTTCCTTTGACCTCTTGTACCAGTTCAATTAAGTTAATAGGTTATTTTGCATTGTAACTGAAAGTCATGTAATCAGGCATGTCTGATCTGTGAGCTGTTTTGCTTCAGCAAGAAGGCCCTCCCTAAGGATTCCTTCACATTTTGTGTGTAGAGCCAATCTTTGTTTGCCAGGTACCAGATAAGTACAGAACTGAAGTCACACCAGCGTTCAAGTAAATCATTCTATATCTGAAAGATAAGAAGTAATTCCTAAGCCAGCTAACTACCCACGAGCCCTTAAGTGACCTATAAACCCCTTAACCAAACCCACAAGTTTACTGCCAGCTATTCTGGATGTTCAAAAAAAGGTCCTAATAGCAAAGCATAAATTGCAGAGGCAACAGCAAAGGCCAGGTAATGACTTGTTTCCAAGGTTCTCCAAGTGCTCAACATCCTGTTGTGTATCTTACAAAGATACAGCAGCCTACTTTTCTTGGGTATTGAACCAGGCTGTTTAGAAGGGTGAAAGTTACAACTGGTAGGCTGGTGGAGTGACCGCTTTCTAGTTGACTGAATAAAATATTTCATTACATGCTTAATTTAATGTTTAAATATTTGTCATCCTCCGAAGTCTTCTTACTAAGCAGTAAACTAATAAGAGACTATTTAGCAGGTTTAACCACATTTTCCCATCTTATTAGCTCAAACTGTGCAGAGTAGGATAATATAAATTAACTCTTAAGACTGAAATTGTACTTTGCATTGGTAGTTATGTTTGTACATTGAGCTCAGGTAATTAGCATTTTTATAGCTTTTAAGACAACATAATTCAATTACCATTGTAATTAGGGTTGTGAGAACTTCTACAAGATGACCTATGCATTAAGCGGTGTCATGACCTTTTCTCTTGTGGGTTCATATATTAATTGAACTTTATTCTCTGAGGCAGAAAAGGGAAAAATAAATCAATATTGATCCTACCGTAGTTAAAGGTACGATTAAATTTTGTGCTTGAGGATATCCAGCAAGAGAAAGCCTTGTCCCGCGAGTCACTCGGATGGTTTACTCCATGGAGCTGTGTGTTCCTCAGCGGTGTTTACTCAGACAGTCCTTCTAGGTGGTGTGTGTTTCCTGGCACAATACTCAATGAGCATTCCAACCAAGATTTATCATGGTACATAAGCACACCAGGCTGGGGAGTAGAAAAGCTTCAGCTTCCCTCTAGTTTTGTCTTCGTGTAAAGTCTGTGAATGAAGAGCCTCTTTTGTTTGGTTTTAATGCCTTTAGCAGGAATTACTTTCTTTGTAACTCTTACAAACTCTGTGCAGCGTAGTAGTCGGAGGTGGCAACTTCAGCGCCGCGTGATGGAAACTATTCATTATGTTGAGGCCTGGAGGATGGTAGCCTCTTCAGGAGGTCAGGAATGGGGCTGCTTTTTCCTGTCCAGAATTATCCAAGTATAAACTTTGTAGAGTAGCTACATCCTGATACATCCATACCTCTCTGAGACAACCATTTCCCAACTCTCGCTCTTCTTAACACTCCTTCCAAATTTGTAATGCAGGAAAGAATTCCTCCTGCGCTGCGGGGACGTGGTTATGCTACTGTAGAATCGTTAGGCAATTCAGGTTTTCTTCGTTAAAAAAAGCCAAGAAAAAATTATTTTCTTCCCAGAAAATTCCCCTTTTAAAGCTTTCCTTGAAATTCTAAATTCCTGTGAAAGGAAAAACAAACAAAAAAATGGGAATTAATAACAACTGGTGGACACTGGCATTCAGAGTTGTGTTGCACCCCCGATACAAATCATGCTGTGCTTATTGTATATATGACCAGCACATCTTGTTTTCCCAAAATATGCATACTTTGGCAAAATAGAGAGCTCTTCTAAGAACACACTTTGCTGTTTGGTCTCATGTGAATGCAGCTTTGCCAGAACTATCTTTTCCTTTCTCTCATTAGAGCATAAAGCTTATAAAACCTTTCTAATGGATGCTTCCAACCTGAGGCTGAAATGGTTGCTTGCTTTGTGTTCTTGGTAAACTGAGGTAGAAGATGATCCTATTCTAAAGGAGGTAATTACCATTCAGTAGTTATTGGATGAAACAGGAAACGTTTTTGCTGGAATAGGATATTAATACTTCACACTTGCAAGGTGCTGATTCTGAACTGGGGACTAGCGAGGCATCTATTACTGAATTTTGTCCGTGAAGTGTCCTCAATATGCTAGGCTGTCTGAACTTTTAAACAATTGTATTCATCATTTTGCATGGTGGAAGTGGCGTTTAGATTAGCATTTTATCTGATTTTTTCCAATTAAAAAAACCCAACAAAAAACCCAAACAATCTTGGCTGTTCCTGTTTGTTGAAGGATTCCGATTATTTTGTATTTTTAAATGTTGTATTTTAACTCAGGCTCCTGTATAACACAACTGCAGAAAGTATCCTGTGTGAGATACCAGGTCCCTGTTCCCTGAGAGCACATAGGCACTATCTGTCAGATAACAGAAATGGTTAAATCTGAAATTAAAAAAGAAATCTGTATCTTCTGCTTGCTTCTCCCTTTTGTGACTCTGTGTTCTCTGCCGAACTGGGCACAATCCTCAGTACTGACATGCTACGATACCAGCGTGCTGAGTAATGCTTGCTTAGTTCCCTTCCTATGAGCTTCACTGGAGTGGCTTCTGCTCCTTCACAAAATACTAGACCTAAAGAAAAAAAACAGTCTCTGTGTTAAAAGTCTCTGTGTTAAAAACAGTCTCTGTGTTAAATTTGAAGCAGGTCCATCGTGAAATACATCATCAATACGCCTACAGCAACAGGAGAGAAACAATGATACAAAATTATCGGCTTAAGATACAAATTATGCTGCTCTTTGTCAGAGAAAAGCCCCCCCCCCCCCCCTTAGAGATTGTGTAACCCCCTAGAGTAGGGAATGGTAAAGCCTTTTTCTCTCCTGATGCTGTTTTCATGGTCATCTGAGCTTTGGTTCTGCACTTCGTTTTCAGCATCAGTATAATGCAAACAGGGACTCCAACCGAGCCCCCCTCCACTGTGGCACAGGTACAGTAACACATGCTTTCCTGGAAGGTGAAAGCTCGATCTGCCTGGCCACGTTTTAGAATACAGCAGAATGCACAGGGTTTTTTTTAAACTTATGTAATTTGGGTAACTTATACAATCGGTGTTACAAAATGGAACCAAAAGGCTCCGTACTTTTGCAGTGTCGGGTTTTCTTGGTCTGTATTCCTCAGGAGTTTGGGGAAAGAAGTCCAGGCTCTATTCCTGAAACTCCAAAATAAGCAGTTGCCTAACAGCTGTAGAAAACCTGGTATCTCTTAGGAGCTAACATGAACTTGTGATAGACAGTATTTTTCTGGAAGTATACTGGGAAGCAGGAATATAAATTTCTTAAACAGCCCTTTGAAGGCTACAGTAACTTTCAAGTACTTAAAAAGAAATAAAATACCATAAATCTTCCTTGGAACTTAGAGCTATAAAAACCAGGTTAGTGTTAAGCAAAAGAGAAGCTCTAGTATGCATACATTATATACATACATACAGGCAAGAACGCAAATTCATTTGTTTTACCTTTCTAGCATATAAACTGTTTCCTCTTTGCTCCATTTGATAGTCATCCCTTCGTTTATTGCCGCTATTATAATAGCAGTAATGTCTAGGATTAAAATGAAAGCACTAAAGCTCATTAAGCTCTTGGATTTTTTTCTTTCTTTTTTTTTTTATCCCTTCTCCCAAAATTACATGAAAACAAGAGAGAGAAAAATCAAAGCAGGTCTCTTTGGAGAAGACAACACTGTTTCAAAAATGTGGATTAAGACTATACCCCCCACTCCCTTTCTAAACTTTGAATAGTTTTCTCCAGGTTTTGATTGTTTGATATCTTGCACTTCCCCTTTTATATCTGAAGCCATAGCTGAAAACAATGTTTTTGCATATCAAAGGCTCCAGTGATCTGTCTACAGAGAAGAAGGGAATCCTGCTGCCATGCTCCAACTTTCCCCCTTCTTGAGCCCTCTCTAAATATTCCCTGACATCAAGTCATTATAGCTGATCCGGTGGGATGAAAAGTGACCCCCACTGGTACAGGCACTGCATCGAGGTTTCTTGCAACATTAAATTGGGATACTTCATGGACACATGGTTTTGAAAGAAGCCATTACTTCTGTACAGAGCAGATTTTAGAAAGCATGTGCTAAAATACAGTTTTAAATGCAAAATTGACACTTTTTTTGGGTAACAACAGTAACAGTGGAGCAACTGAATGGCAGCTTTTTTGCTTATCTTTATTTTAAATTGAATGTTTTCATGAACTTTGCTGAACTGCTTGGATAAATTACTTTTCCTGGGACATTGTGTAAGCCAAGTGTATTACTACAGATAGTGGTGATGTGTGAGCCTTGCAGGTGTACTTATCGCTGCGGTACAGCTAAGCAGAAGGACATCTTCTTTTAAAATATTCCAAGTAATTTGCACTATACAAGAAAAATGTACCAAAGAACACTGCATTCACTATAAGGCATGGAGTCCAGCAGCACTCCCTGTCCTGTAGGCAACAGCAAAAAAAGAAAAAAACAAACCCAAAACCCCCAAATTAATTTTGGGATATTAGAAAAGTTGGGAGTTTTTCTTAAATAAAAAAGCGAAAAAAAAAAAGCGGAAAAAAAAAAGGCAGCTGAAGAGATCTTTTCTTCCCAATCTGTGATAAAACGTGACTCAAATCAAGACCTGCCTCTCTCGAGGTCACCCAATGCTTATTTGAATTTCTAATTTACCCTCTGTGTTCTCCAGCAGGAACTCTGGTAGTTCAGTGGCTTCTTTCTAACCATCAAAGTAAGGGGGGAAGGGAAACAACTCTGTATTTTTGGGTAATAAAATAACAAGGCTATCACTGAAAGGTAACAGAGTATTTGGATTTGCCAAGCCTAACAATTTTGCTAAATCAGTGTGCTTGCATTCCAGAATTACCTTTGTATTTGTTTGCAGCCCAAAATGTATCAGGAACTTAAAATGTGCTTATCATCTTTTAAGTTCTTGGGAATTCTATCTGTTGCATATCTTGCCAGTTCAGCATACAAAGGTCACGCTGTGTCTTAAATAGCATCACCAACTTTTTTCTTCAAAAAAAAAAAAAAAAGTTCCACAGTGCTAATCTACACTTAAAACAATGCCCAGACTTTGTTTTCTTTAAGTGTATTACTCAGGGTTAGTTGAGAGTGACAGCAAAACGCTTTCTAAGCACCCTGTCTAGGAGCTGCAATTTCCACGATCATCATATTTCAGGAAGGTGCCCCAGTCTTTTGTTTGGTGCTAGGCAAGCAGAAGGTCCTCTTGCTGGCTTTCCAAGGGGGAAAAGAATGCAAAGGATTTTGTTAAAGCGAAAGCAAGCCCTCTGCTCAGGTTGTATCTCTGTGCTTTGGTGAAATTTGGTGTGTCGGGGGGGGAGGGTGTGCTTCTTCTGTTGGAGAAAGTTTTATTTCCTGGTAGAAAATTTGCTTCCCCCTCCCCTCACATAGTAGTTGAATATAATACTGCTTTTGTCTTCCTGCTGCTAACTCGAGGGTCTCAAACCACAAATTTTGATGTTATTTCCCCTCAAATAGAAGCAAATCTGACTAGAATGGACTGAGTAAAAGCTTTACTCTGTGCCTAAGATGAGCCAAACTGGTATTTGCTGTAGAGGATGGAAATCACGTAAGAGTTTCTTCTGAAGTTTTACTTCTAAAACCTTTCCTAGCCTCGAAGTTGCTAGGTTGAAAAGATCCAGGCTATTACACAGTTCCTCCTCACTCTCTTGTTTTGACTGCTCTTGGTTCTGCAAAGGTTGCACCTTAAAAAAAGAAAAAAGCACTTTGAAGGGGTAGTGTTTTGCAATGGCTTTTTTGTTTGGTGTTTTAGTGCTCTTTGAGTTTAGCCAATTATGGCTTCTAGGTTTTCTTTTGAGAGCTGCTGCTGAGGGAACCCACCCCTGCTTAAAATAAAATAAATTTAAAAAAAAAAGAACAAACGCTGCCATTGTTTCAAGGGAAAATCCATTTTGACAAGTTTAGGTGGAATTATACCTGATGGGCACAAAACGTTAGGCATGTAAAAATATTATGGGTAAAGTTTTGCTGCTTCTTATTATTTGCTCCTTTTAAAATAAGTTGGTTACTCCTCTCCTGGTTAATAAATTTGCTCCTTAAAAACCCAAACAAACTAAAGCTATTAAAAAAACGTGAAGCTGTGAAATCGCTTGAATTCTTACAGCTCGTGAAAGGAAGGACTGGAGTTTGAGGATATAATGTATTAACCAAACGCTTCTCAAGCTGCCTGCCCTGAGTGCTATTAAAAACAAATACAAGCAATCACGTATTAATTCTGGGCATTCCTGTGCTTTGAAGTGATGAAAGAGAAAAACTTCAGAAATAACTAGCCATTAGCATCCAGGCTTCCTGCTAGAAGGAGAGACAAAGGTGGCCATCTCCCAACCGAAGCCACTTCAAATAACTGCAAGGCAAAGTTTGCAAACTCCAGCGATTGCTTTGATTAGTCACCATGGCCTTCCGGAGCTCCAGGCTGGAAGATGCTATTGGTGAGAAGGGAAAAATAAAGAGGGAAAGAAAAAACCCCAAACAACTCAGAAACGCATCTTTACTTGTCTGTAAAGCGTACGCTGTACTTCAGAGATTAAAGCTTGCTCTAAGTTTACTACAGAGTTCTCTGCCCACTGGGGGGTGGTACACGCTGCAAAAACTCTGCTTTTAAGAGCCACAAGTCAGATGGGTTTTTGCTGCTGTCCAGTTTTTCCCTGCTTTAATTACAACAGAATCTCCCGTCGAGAAAAAACAGAGGCCGTCGCCAAAGGAGGGAATTTTAAAAAATTAAAATAATAATTAAAAAAATATAAATCACACTTTCAGAGAGTTTACAGCATCTTATTTCCCACGCTGATTGTATTAACTACAATATTTAGCTGGTCGTTCTCCAGTTAAAAGTAAGGTTGTACAAATATAGCCCTCCCACCCCCAAATATTAGCAGTTTAAATAAACGCTAAGGGTTGTCACTCTCTCTGGTGTATAGAGCCACAGAAGGCAGGGAAAAAATACAGCTTGTAGAAGTGATTAAATGCGGGCAGAGAAACAGAAAAGCTTGATAGCAGCAGGAATAGAAGGATCAGAACAACCTCAGTATATTTTAAGGTAATTGGCTTTCTACAAACCCAGGTATGCCTTTTGTTTATGAAATATTTGAAACCCGATCTTAAACAGGGCCATATTGTACGGCTTTGGAATAAATTAAAGGCAACTTTGAGGGTGGGTTTTTGATTTGGAGGGGAGGGGAAAGCACTGTAAACCTCTTAAGTATGACCTAATGCGTGGCATATATTGACAAGGAAAACACAGACTGATCTTTCTGGTTTATAGAGGATAATTCTTTTCTTTGCACACTTGAATTGACAAATGCATTTTTCACTCTAATTCAAAGAAATGTTCATTAAGACGCCATATCCCCAGGCAATAGATGGTGAACATAATTGATGCTTCTATCTTTTTGGGCAGCATATTACAGGCTAGGAAATTGGGGTCAAGATAATGACTTTTTCTTTTTAAAATCTGAACATTTTCAGCCTCTTCTTTCTATACTTTTTTTCGCTGCATAAAGGATTTACAACGGGGATGCAAAACACGAATCTTCCTTTTCTAAGTGGCAATCAGAAAATGGGTTCAGCTGATGGTGCTCTTTTGCAGGGACGTTTTAATTGTAAAGTAATTCTGCATTTCGCGGTGAATCTCGTGTACAAAATGCTCCCTTGTACCAGAACTGATCCCTTGAAGAAGGGAAGCGACTTGCCTTCAGTCCATATAAGTAACCCCATGGCTAACACCACTCCACGAATTAGTTAATTACACACACTCCGCGTCGCGTTTTGCAACACTCGTTGCAACTTTGACCGGCTATGCTGGGCTTGCGCTCAAAGAGGTGAAAATTCAGGCTACCTCAAAGACAAGGACCGAGCCAGAAAGGCAACAAGAGCAGTGCTTTTATTGGCCAAGGGCCTCATCTCAAAAAAACTAGGCAACATAAAAAACCCCCACCCCAAACTCCCACCCCAACCCAAGCCCCCGCAATGGGAGAGCTGTGCCCGGCTGCTGGGAGCTATGGCCGATGCCGGGAAGCGGGAGCGCTGCGTCGAGCGGCGGTGCGCTGAGTGATGCGGGGAGACGCGGGCTTCGCCTTATCGACTTAAGTTGCGGCTCCTAATTGTGTTGGAGGAAAAGGGGCGGGGGGGGGAACCTGACACATCCAGCAGCGGTGAACCCATTTTGGGGGCGAGGTGTGCAAGAGAGGGGCTAAGCGGATAAGATGTTCACTCGCGAGCCTTGTATACACGCATCGAGGGCAGGCAACCACTTAATAACCCCAAAACAGGAGAAAAGTTGATTAAAACTAAGCGAGGACCTTTTTGCGGGCCAGGAGGATGATCCCGCTAGTGCTTCTTCCCAAGGAAAGTGGGGGGCGGGTTGGAAGCGATGTGGGCCTGTTGCATTCTTTCTTAACGTATGTGCAACCATTTTGTTCCCCCATCTCCTCGCCCGCAGACTTTGTGCGTGAGGAGAGGCGCGGTGGGGAGGGGGCAGAAACGCTCTCGCCTTCCCCCTGCCCCCCCCAACCAGATGCAGCAGAGGGAGGAGGGAAGGGGGGGGACATTTCCAAACCAGGGGAAAAATGCGACGTAGGGAGGGAGAGGAAGCTTCCCCTCCCCGTTAAAGCGAGGGGTGGGGGTCCCGGCACCGGCGGAGCTGGGGCAGCTGCCCGGTGGCGATGTCGCTCTGCAGGTCCCTCCGGGTTTCTCCTCCGCTCCCGCGGAAGGCGGTTTTGCGCTTTCTCCCGGGGCCAGTGCAACGCTGGCACCGCACGGCCAGTTTCAGGGGCCGTGGGCTTGCACAATCGCCCCCTCCGCCCCAAGTATACAGCTGGGGGGTGGGTGAAGGCCGCCTGCAGCCTCCGTTGCGCCCGCGGGGATAGCCGCTGCGCTCCACTCTCCTGCGCGCCCTACCGCGCAGCCAGCTACGGAGCTTCGCCGCCGCAGCGCCGTGCCCGCAACCCCTGGGGCTTGGGGGCGCCTAAACTTCCCGCCGCATCCCCCCCCCCCAACACTCCTTTCGCTCCGCGCTCCTCCCATACCCCTAACCCGTGCGGCTCCCGCGGAGGAAGCACTTATCCCCGCACTTACCTGCGGGACACGGAACGGGGCGATCCCAGCTACGCCGCGATAATTCCACTCGTGCCTGGGGAAGGGCGCGGGAGGGCTCGGAGCGGGCGCGGAGCGATGCGCGGTACCAGGCGCTGCGCTGGCGCGGGGCAGCCGCGGAGCTCGGCGCGCGCGCCCTCAAGTCGCGGCGGCAGCGGCGAGCCGCGGGGGCGGGGCCACACGTCACCCGGGGGTGGGGCCAGCGGGCGGGGCGGGGCGCGCGGCGCCGTCGCTAGGGGGAGCAGCAGGCGGCGCCATGATCAGGCCGGGCTGGGCCGGGGGAGGGGCGGCGGCGGCGCCCGTACCTGCGGTGAGGGGGGCCCAGCGTCGGGCTCTGCGCTTCTTGGCTGGGCTTATTGCACATATTCTTCCCCCCTTTTTTTTCTGGGAGAACGGCGGCGGACTGCGCGGGGAAGGAGGCGGGTGCCCCTTCGTCTCTTCAGCGCTGCGAGTTAAACCCAAAGCGACCGTCCTCAGTGCCCCAGTTGGGCTCCAGATGAGGTGGGCGACTCTGGGAAGCAAACCCTGGCTGCCACCTTCCCCTTGGCCCAAAGACCAGAAGCAGTTATGAGCTGCATAAGTGCTTGAAAAAGATAAAAAAGGAATAACTGGGGGTCCTTTCCCTGAACTGCCACACATGAACAGCCATGGGCAGCCTTGCTCAGGCCTCATCCTCCAAAAGCAGCGGCCATTCCATAGCACCTCGCTCAAGCTATTGCTGGCAACTGCAGCGGCTTAAGGAGGTTTAGAGGTTTTCTCTGGGTGTTAGTGCTTAACTTTTGTTTAAAGCCAGCAGGCGGGTAAGAGTTGCTCATTTTTTGTTCTCCACCACGATGATGCTGGTTTGGAGATCGCTTATGGCACCTGGCAAGACTAAGATGGAGCACGAGTGAGGCCCAGCCCATCTACAGTATTCAGGGACTATTTGCTGGAAAGCAAACTTTCTACTCCTCTAACAAACCCAGAAATTTATAGTAGTCCTAGGGCAACCTAGAAAAAATGCTTCTCTGATGTTTTT
The DNA here is from genome assembly GCA_020800305.1 of Porphyrio hochstetteri. NCBI lineage: Eukaryota > Metazoa > Chordata > Aves > Gruiformes > Rallidae > Porphyrio > Porphyrio hochstetteri. Next base: position 9,032,987 of record CM036907.1, read on the forward strand.
TCATAAGACCTGGTTTCTTTTTATTCATAGCTTACTAACTCATAGAAGTAGTGTTGGATTTGGCAGATACAGTTGAGTTTGTTTAAATTTTCTTTCTAAATGGGGGTTTCCTTCAAGGCAGACAGCAGCTGCCCTCACAGTTACCCTGATCTCATCAGCAGCATATAGGTGATCTTGGTCATCTCCCGCTTCAATGCAGTGTTCACTAGCAAAAGGAGCTGATGTCCAGGGGAAGGCAAGCTCCCCAAACCGTCTCTGCTGGTCTCAGTTGTCCTTTGGCTGCACTTTTTGCTGGTATCAGAAGATGGCAAGGCTAAGTTCCACTATGTCTAAAGATAATGGGATCGAGTGCATCCTCAGTTAAGTTCGCAGATGACACCAAGCTGCGTGGTGCAACAGAGGACTGGGATGTCCTCCAGAGGGACATGGATAAGCTAGAGAGGTGGGCCTGTGCAAACCTCATGAAATTCAACAAGGACACGCACATGGTCCTGCACTTGGGTCAGGACAATCCTCACTACCAATACAGGCTGGGGGAGGATGTGATAGAGAGCAGCCCTGCAGAAAAGGACTCAAGGGTACTGATGGCCGAAAAGTTGGACGTGAGCCAACAATGTGCACTCGCAGCCCAGAAAGCCAGTCACATCCTGGGTTGCATCAGAAGAAGTGTGGTGAGCTGATCAAGGGAGGTGGGATCCCACCTGCATCTAGCTCTGGAGCTTTCAGCACAAGAAGGACGTGAACCTCTTAGAACAGGTCCAGAAGAGAGCCATGAGGAAGATCAGAGAGCTGGAGCACCTCTCCTATGAAGACAGGCTGAGAGAGTTGGGCTTGTCTAGCCCAGAGAAGAGAAGTCTCTGGGAAGACCTGAAGGGGCCTACAGGACAGCTGCAGAGGAACTGTGTAAGGGTAAGTAGCGACTGGACAAGGGGCAACTGTTTTAAGCTAGAGCAGGGCAGGGCGGGTTTACATTAGCCATTAGTAAGAAGCTCTTTGATATGAGAGTGGTGAGTCATTGGCACAGGTTGCCCAGAGAGGTGGTGGAGGCCCCATCCCCAGTGGCATTTGAGGTCAGGCTTGATGAAGCTCTGAGCAACCTGATCTAGTTAAAGGTGTCCCTGCTTACTACAGGGGGTTGGGCTAGGTGACCTTTAAAGGCCCCTTCCTGATGCATTCTGTGATCCCGTGAGAGAGAGCTTGATTTCTTTCAGGCCTATGGAAACCACTGAAAAGTTGTGTTTTTTCTTTCAATTTTGAATACTTACATTCCCCTCGTTTACCTTCTGGCAAAACCAAATCCAGACAAACCAGAAAGTGTAAAACTTCATCCTTTCTCAAGAGAAATTTTAATAGATTGTCAAATATTGCTTGATATATTTGGTATTTGGATGTTTGAAATGTTAGATGTGTGCTGTATTTATTCAACTAATTACAAAAAACCTAGTCCTAGATTGAGTTTCCTTGATAATGAGGGAAAAGAGGGGAGGGGGGTTTATTCTAATCATTCCCTCAGGACAGTAAAAACTAATACTTAATCAACTTCAAGTTAAAGTCCAGTTGCCTGTATTGATAGTCCTGGCAGTGTGAGCCGTGCACTAATCAGCTTGTATATGCACCTTAATGTACATATAACGTGTTACAGACATGGCTGTATAGATAACATACATACACATACTATACAAATATAGGCATGCCTGGTATTACAGCATGTGTGTGGCTTGCCATGTGGGACAGGTCAGTGGGCTGTGGTAATGCAGAAGGCCTTTTGAGATCTTGCAAATATCCTGTAGATTTTGTTTAACTGTCATTCAGTTGAAGCTGTAGTTCAAAACCAGCACGTACTTGGTATTTCTCATGCCTGACTGAGGTGTATTAGCTAACAGAGTCCAACATGTTGTGGTTGTGCCACATTGCTAAGCTTTAACGTGCATCTGTGGGATATTTGTAAAAGATGTATACGGTGAGCATTTAGCTTGCTTTCAGTTGTATTCCAAGGCTGGCCCTGTGCTTATGGCACCATTTGGAAATGACAGTAAATATTCCTGGAGAATTCCAATGGGCAGGTGAGAAATAATTTGATTTTACCAGGTCACAGCTGCTATGGATTACTGAAAGGTCTTTAATGTGCTGTTGCAAGCAGATTTTTGACTGCATTCTTTTATGTAAACTCCACAAATTACTTCTTAGGAACATGGGTAGCTTTTTAAATACTCTCCACAAATAAACCTGTTGTACATGGGGAGCTTGACCACGTTCTCCATCATCATCTTAAAACATAGAAAGTCCAGGAGAATAGAGGAACTCTGTTAATGCTGATGGAGTTACTGTATGTGGGGAATAAAAATCTGCTTATGTAACACAGTTGTATCAAGCCCTAGGAATAGAATGAGACATTTTAATTCCATTTCTAAGTTAAAATAGTCTTTTACCTGTATTTTGTTTAGAGAATTAATTAATGCTCAGAGGTGAAAGTTCTTGTTAGACCTGTAGGGAAATTACCTTTCAGAAGACGTGGCAATCTTGTTAACCCTTGTTGGGTTGGGAGAGTTTAAAAGGTGGCAAGAGGGGGAAATTCAGAGTACTTAGACTGTGTAATGTGTTTCAAAGATTTCTAATGCAAGTATATGACACACACTTGTAAGGTGCTATTAGGTCAGCCTGATGATGATGATGCTTGTTTGGTTTTTGGGTTGGTTTTTTTCTTTCCTGAGCACCCTGATGGTATGATAAGAATCAAAGTTCTGGGAAGTCCCTAAGCCAAAGGGACATGACTCTTGCTATGACTTGACAGGCGGTTGTATCTGCTTTGTCCTGCTGTAAATCAGGTTCCAGGAATACACATTTCTGGGCAGGACACTTACGAAACCTTAAGAAACCAAACACATTGAGCGGGAAGTGAAATTGAATCTGTGATCACTCATCCTCCGTGCAGAGGAAAGAGAACTGTCTTCAAACATCAAAACTGAACCGTTGCTTCTTTGAGCTTCTCAAGGACAGATTTCTTTTAGATAAAGCTGAGAGTAATAGTTTGATACTCAATGAAATACCCTGAAACGACTGTTAGTGGTTTTTAGCTTTAGGCTTTTATCAGGTTATATTGATTTTTCAAAGCAGGCTGTCCTACATCCAAGCTAGGCACTGGTTGATTTGTAGAGACATCTAAGAAAAGAAAATAATATAATAGATGAACTTTTGTACGATGCATGTCTTACAACATTTTCTGATATTGACTAAGAACAATTTCTCAGCAAATAGGTATTGCAGTTTGTATTAGAGTTTAATCTTTAAATGATCAGAACCATTTCAAAATTAGAATCCGATTTTGGATACATTCCTTCAAAAATAAACGCCTGTCAAATTCAGCTTTCAGTACTGTGCATGTACCTTGTCACAGTTGGGGCAGCAGCTCTGTATCAAATGCAGTAAAAATGAGAATGTAATCATGCACAACAGACCATGGTAGAGCTAAGAAGGTATGAAGAATCTAAAGCTAAATACTTGTTTAAAATTAGGGGGGCTCAAGAAAGGTTCTTACCCCCGCCCCCCCCCCAGGAATGTCTGAGAGGTAATAGTTGTGATTACTCTTTTGTCTGTCTGTAAAGGCCAGGAGATTAGACCGCTGCACCTGTGTTTTCTGCCATTCCTCTCCCTTCTATCTATGCTTTCTCCCTGTTCTTCTTTCCAACTTCTCTAAACACACCCAGGGAAAAGCCCTGTCAACTCAGAAACACCCCTGATGCAAACACATCTCTATTTTTCCTAAGGCAAACAAACACTTTTGCTTATCAGATCATATGCTATTGATAGCAAAATTAAGTAACTTAATGGGGTGCTTGAAATTGCAAAGCCTATGAGTAAGGTATTTATTCATTTACAGGACACAGAGAATTGGATAAAGGAAGCTGACTGGGTAAAGTCCATACCAGGAAAGTTTTCTCCTAATGCTTAAGTCTGATTGCTTTTAGTATTTAGAAGGTAATCTCTTCTATTTGAAGAGGAATTTTTGCTTGCAAACTTGACAAAGTAAGCCATCAGAACAGGAGAGACTTAGGGGAATCAACTTTTTAAAAGGGTAGATAATGGCAGGACAAGAGGGAATGGATTGAAGCTAAAGGAGGAAAGGTTTAAATTAGATATTAAGGGGAAGTTCTTTGCAGAGACAGTGGTAAGGTGCTGGCATGGGCTGCCCAGAGAGGTGGTGGATGCCCCGTCCCTGGGGGTGTTCAAGGCCAGGTTGGATGGGGCCCTGGGCAACTTTATGTAGATCCAGGCCTGGAGGTTGGTGGCCCTGCCTGTGGCAGGGGGGTTGGAACTCTCTGATCCTTGGGGTCCCTTCCAATGCAGACCATTCTATGATTCTGTGACTTCCCGTATACTTGATGTGGCTTTGAAAGTGCAGAAAGGAAGGAAAACAACTGTGAGACTGGGATTGTTAGGAACATCTCATATGTGCCAGGGAGAATCGTGTAGAGGACAAAACTGCTGTTCTTCTATGGGGTATTTCATACATTTACAAATTCAAGTTCTTATGGGTGCAGCCTATACTGATCCCAACAAGGTGGTAAATGCATTTTTACACTTGCCTCTATGTAAGGGTTGCAGTAGCAGAGAAATACTTGAAAAAAGAAAACTAAAAACTTCTGAAACAGCAGGAAAAAAAAATTGGTGCACTTTTGGTCTTGGACTCTTTTTCTTGAAGCTTTAATTGTTGCTAATGTGACAGCTGCCCAAAGCTGGCCTTCAAGAATAGAGAGATATGCAAGGGGTGATCCATGTCTTGCTAAAAAGAGGTTTGGGATGGATGACTCCCTCCTGCCTGTATTCCTGTTTTGCCTCTTGGTGAACTCTTTGTGGCTCCTACTGTTGACTGACTGGACACTAAGCAGACATCCTCTTGGTGAAAGTTCCTGTTTCTTGTTGGATTCCTTGGGTCTAGCAGGTATATATCCATTGGAAGATGAAAGCTGCTTTCTGGAGGATCCAGGCAGTTTTCAGGAGACTTTCTGGATGAAAAATACAGATGCTGGAAGTTAAATAACAAAATATGAAAAAGTAATTGTAAGTGTGCTGAGATTACAAGTTATTTTCAAGCATTACTTACCTGGATGTGCAGATTATTTGACTGTGATTTCACTTCACAAAATCAAGAGCGGTTCTCACATTCAGTATCTCAAGATGAGGTTCTCTGAGACAAATAAATATTTTTGCAGAGAAGTTAATGTTCCCTTGGTGAGGGATTTTATGGTGGAATTTGCCTCTTCTGAGGTAGAAGTTTAAACAATGCATGTAGCTAAAAGAACACCTGTATTTCCATATGCAGCTTTCATAAATCTCAGTACTTCCTAGCTTCTACTGAAAGCCTGAAAGTCACGTTCTTTCTCACAAGTTTATTTTCAGGTTTTTATTTTCAGTCTTCTCAGAAGTTTATTTTAGAAAAATGTTTCTTCTCCTGGGTCTTTCTCTTTGTTTTATTTCCTGATAGGCCCAGAGTTTTGCAGCCCTATTCTTTCTTCTTGCCATTGTCAGCCTCTCTGCCAGGCTTCCTCTGTATGCTCTGCTTCATACCCACCTCCTCTCCTCCTCCTGCAATGCCCAGTAGCTCTTCTTCTGCACATCAAACCCACACAGGAGCATTTACATTCCAGCCCTTTGTCCATTGATCTTCTGCCATGAGAAGCTGTTTCTTCTCCTTGTCCTTTGGCCTCCTTTTACATGTGAAAGAGTTTCCTATTTTCTTTCCTTCTCCCGTTGGTCCCAAATTAGGTGAGCAGTTTCACAAAGGTCTAATCTTGTAAAATTACAGTGGCCAAGCTCTGCGCAGACCTGCAGTGTATTAGTTACCCAATTTGAATATTTAGCCTTCTTTGTAAACTTAGAGCAATTGCATGGATTAAGTGTTGCTGAAGGCTTGAGGTGGTGATCTGTTATCTCTAAAAAAAAAAAAAGTACACCCCCTGCTTTGCATGCAAATCAAATTAAATCAAATCAGAGCATTAGCATTCTCTTTTGGCCAAATGCACCACTCTAGTTGTTTGCCTTGTTTGTGTCTAGTCTGTGCTCACATCCAGCAATAAGCTGGAGCCTGTGCGCTCGCTGATTTGTTTGTGTAATACCTGGTTCTGAAATGACGAACGGCCATGTGCCAGTGTTGAATATATGAATAACTCCAAAGTGTTTATTCTTGGGAAGTTTACATTGTCTGAACAGATTTGTTTAGTCGTAAGTAGGGGTGATTATTCTGTCTTTGTCTATTCAGCAAGCGAGGGCCTTGCAGAAATGGCTGTGCATGGCAGCAGTTAATGCAGCTGGCAGAAAGTTACCAGTTGATATGATTAAAATGAGTGATTAAAAATGAGTTAACAGGAATTTTGAAAATTCCCTGGCCATGAGGAGTGTAGTTACAGTGCATGAGAGTCTGACTCAGAGAGAGGATATATATGCAGAAACTTTATCTCAGTTGAGAAGACAAGCTGGTCTTGTACGAGAATCAACTCCACCAGCACCATCTGTGTGAATCAGTGTGTAAGCTGGCTTGTCTTCAGCATCTGCTGGCTGAGTCTACTATGGAAAGCTCCTTGAAGCTAAATAGCAAAAAAAAAAAGTAGTTGTAAGGCATATGTGTATCCTTTCATGTTTGCTTTTTCTAGTTATACATTATTAATCCTTATTTTACTTTTTACCAGTGAAATTTTCTCTAGAATTTACCTGGAACATAACAGAGATCTCGTTTAAAAAGCGTTGGCGTGCTTGGTGGAGGCATCCTGTTTCCTTCCAGTCTCAGAAGCACATTGATGCTGGAGGGTTTCCTGGGTATTCCTAGGGCGATCTCTCTCTTCGGTTTTCACTGGTCCCAGTTGCAACACCTGGACAGAATGACTAGGAACAGTGAAGAGTGGAGATAAGTTCTCCTTTGCCAGGTGTCTGCCCAGAGCTTGCTGTTAAGCAGGGAAGTGAGGAGAAGGCCTGAGACCCTTGAATTGCTTTGAACAGGTGATGGCCATGCATTGTTCAGTTGTCATGCCTTACCCCTACCAACGATGAAGTGGTGAGAGGCTGAACTTTCATGGGAAAACAGGATCTGAAAGTCATTTCAGGCTTAGCATCTGAAGCAGTGTTCTACATTTTTTCATCTTCCTTAATCCATCTTTAATCTCCTTCTTCAACGTTTTTGTTCTTTGACCTCTTGAGAACACGTGCTAATTGCTGTGCCATTCCCAAGGCCTTGGGGGAAATTTTGGGAATCCTGGGGAGAAAAAAACCAGTAGAAACCCATAAGAGACCTTCAGCTCTGGGATGCAGGAGCATTTTGGCCTAGCTTGGGTTGGCTATGGCTATGTACAGTGTGTGGCATGCAAGACAGAGGTCTCATCTGAGATGTGACAGCAGAGGCTTTGGTACTGATGAAGAGAGTCTTTCTGGCTCTGGATGGTTCAGAGAAGTAGGAGATTGTGGAAGGCAGGAAGGAAATTTTGAGGTGCAGCAGCTGTACATTTGCTGAACACTTTCATGAAGGTCTTGTATTTTATCCGAGTTCCTTGGTTCTCCTTTCACCTTGAAAGTTAGAAAAACAAACGGATTCTACCTTTCACATGCACAGTAGAGCATGTTTTTGTCACCCCTAAGAGTGGTCTACATTATAGTACCTTTGTGTCAAATTCATTGATGGGGAAAAAGATTTTCAAAGCTGCTTAACAGTCTCTCTCCCACCTGCTCCTCCACCCTGAAACCCACAGCTCTCCACTAAAGGCTTGTGGCGTCAATGCCAGAGGCTTCACCTGCATTCCTTTTGGACAGGTGTTGGAGAGAAGGTCAAAGGCAGGCCTAGGCCTGCCAGACCCCCCAGGTAAAGCAAAAGGCCTGTACTGCAGTCCTTACAGTCTGAGTGATGCCATGGAATAGACCGAACCACCATGCTCTTAGGTGGTTTGGCTTTTCATTTTTCTCCTCGATAGTCTAGGCAGGTTATAAAGCCAGAATATAAATCAATTTCTAATTTTCAGGTATTATGACAGAACTTGTAGGTACAGTTTCGCACTTTGCTGTAAAAACAAAACCTACTCAGTGGTGTGACAGAGCTTAGTTGGACCTGTGATCTGAATCAAATACAGTATGCCCATGATCCTAATTAAAACATTAAATGATCTATTTCTAGCTAAGCAGGCTTTCAGATACAGTAACATGTGCAAGAAATATTTAATTTCCACTTACCGATGGAAAAAAAAAACCTCAATTTGAATGAGAGAAACAAACCAAGTCCCCCAATTAAAACTGGAGTAGTTCTTGACCTTAACAATGGTTCTTTAAAAACATGGATTTCTAAAACCACCAGCAGTGCCTGAACTAGCATGTTATTTATAGTCGTTGTTCACCTGAAATGTATCTCAGGACGTCTCTGGATAGATGAAAAAACACACAAGATGCTTGTTAGAACAGCAACGTAGTTTTATATGTAAAGCCCAAAACATTTTACAAATATAATGACTGTAGTGTCCTCTGAGATCCAAAGTATGATTTTTTTGGAAGTGATGCCTGAAAATTGGCTTTTGTACTTTTAAAGTGCTAAAGCCCGAAGTTTGCCTTGCAAACACCAGCAGATGCAATACCCAAACTGCACGAGAGGCTCAGGAAGAGCTGTTAACAGCTGCACTGGGAAATTACCTTCATATTTAAATATGAGCACATCTAAAAATAACCCCAACGCGAAATGAAAACTCTTACTTGTTGTTAGCTTGCCTAGCATTTGTCTTTATTTCTATTTTATGTTATTTTACGTTATTGTTTGTGGGTATAACAAAGCCTATTTCATTTCTTCTTGATCATTTTTCCCAGGGGACGTAGAGAGGCTCTGACTGAAATTGTAAATTCTTTAGTGAACAAGTCATGATGTGTATGGATTGTTCAACCACAATCACTTCAGGCCTGTGCCGGGTCAGCGCTGCACTCTGTGACCACACTGGAGCCTACACGCACATAACAGAAGGGATTCAGGTTACGAGCTCAGTTCCCTCATACTCCAGGGGAGAGCATCTAAAATGGCTTTTAACAGTACAGCTGGGCTGTTAGAACGGCTGGCCGCTGCCACAGAGGGCAGCCCTGTCTCCTCTTTTGCATCAGTGCTCGTGTTTGGCCAAGGCTTTAGTTAGCTCAGCTGCTAGAAAATCACACTTCCCCCCCAAAATACCGTATGTTCCGAGGGTGCCGCTTTTCCATCCAGCTCGTGGTGGTGCCGGATGAGTGCTGGTGCTGGTGCCATTTGCACAAAGGGAGCGGGACCGTCCTCTTCCAGGGCGGTTTGGCGGCTAGGTCGGGCACGCTGCGCTGGGGAGTTAAGTTGGCTTTTGTGGTTGGCTTTAATGGTGCTGCAGGTATGCTTTTCAGGAAGATGAAACATCAAGTTTTGAGCCTTGATAGGGACTCTGCTTAGTATCCACAGCATTAGTGGAACCTCTGTGTGTGTGTGTGTATGTGTGTGCGTGGAATGGTTTCAATTTGAATACATCAGCTAGGAAGAGCAGACGATCCAGCTCTGAACGACAGCCAGTGACAGTGCACGTCACAAATTGCTTCTGGCTCACTTTCACTTACTTGTTTATTTACTTCATTGGTCTGTGCTGCCTGCAAAACAACTGCAAAGCCCTGCTGCCTGTGAGTTAGCTCTGGTCTTCCGCCCACCCTCGCTGTTCAAAACCGACTTCACCGCTGCATCTGTGGGCTGCTTCTGCCTTAGAGCTCTCGTATAAGCTAGTCCTTAGTAAATGTGTGAGTTTGGCATATGCAGCCGTCAACTTTCATATGGTTTATGTCGCCTGTCGTATTACTATAAGAACAGTTCTTTGCCTTTGCTTTTTAATTTCTGAAACTAAATCCACTCAGTTGTTTCTGTAACCTGTAACGCCCAGTCGCCTGTATTTTAGAAAGTGAGAGATGCGATAGATACCATGACATGTTGGGGCTGGTACTGTGGGATTATTTTGTTGTTTTCACAGTGGTCTTAAGGATTTTAATATGTTGGCAAAATGCCTCCTTCAAGGCATTGTGGTATCGGCATGGAAACCGGCTCTTCCGTCAAATTGTGTGGCATTTTGTCACGACTAGCAACCCTTTGCTCTCTTGCAGTGTGATGCTCACGTTACTTAAGATTTCAAGCAGAAACACTCTCATGTTATCTACTGATGAAATCCACAGCATTTATTCTGGTGGTTCTGGTAGTCACCTGAGTCCTGAGCAGCTGAGTAGCCAAGGATGAAATCCCACCTGCCTTATCATCCAAAGGTGGTTTCCAATGTTATTAACATTGACTGTTAGCTGCTTTTGGAGTGACTGCTGGAAAAACATGGCTGTAACCATGTAAACCTGGAAAATGCTATGGGGAAATTCAGGTGACCGCTGGCTTGTTCCTTGCTCCACGATCTGAGTCTGTAGACAACTGTAGAGCAGAGAAACATATTCATAAACGCTGGGCCAGGGAGCCAGGAGGCTATGGGATGGTTTTGGATTCTCCTCTCAGCTAGCAAACGTGTTGCTGCATTGAGTTTGTGGTGGGAAGCAGAGGTAGATGAGAACGAAGGCGGCCGTGGCAGCCAAACCGTAAGCCATTTACCAGACTAATGATGAGGCTTTGCTGTAACAGGCACCGACCTGTTGGTAGTCTGGGAAGGGTTGCACCTTTCCTCTTGGAAGCTATGCAAGTTTACTAGTTTTTCCCTGAAAACTTTTTAATTCTGTTGGATATCATAACCCTGTAGATAAATTTACATACAGATTTATTTCATCTCGTGGCCAGAATACATTTCCTAGATTCTAGGCATCTTTCTGAAATCTCAAATTAAGGTGCCTTTAAAGTTTTGAGGTTTGCAGACCGAGCTAAGCCTTGCCGACGTCCTCTCAAAAGTGGGTGTTGTGAACTTTGTAGGCAGGAGTGTGTTGTTTGGGAAACAGATGTTACTCAGTGTCTTCAAATCGTCTGACTTCTCCTGGGTTAAGAGGGAGAACACTGCAGACAGAAAGGATTTTTAAAACCTGTGCTGTCTATTTGTGTGTCCTATGGCCTGCTGGCTCCTTTACCTTTTTCTGGATGGCTTAGTCATCCATGTACTTAGTCGTGTGTCTAATGTAGGTTACTTGAGGCCTGTGTTTTAGGTCTGTTGTTTGAAATGAAGTTAATAGAATATGCCTCTTTAAATTTTAAAACAATTACTGTATAATAGTGTATTGCAGTGATCTGCAGCACGGAAAACAAATTGGTTAGGAGTACAGGAGTAAATAATCTGCTAGAATAAGGGGGGAAAACACACGCATTCAGAAGAGTAAAGGAAATATTTTGTGGCTTCTAGAGCTTTTTATATAATCAAGTCTGACTGCTTTCTTCCTTGTCTGTGCTCTGCGCACATGTGCACATGCATTTTTTCCTCATATTCCAAATGTTTCTGATCAGAGCAGCTAGTTTCAGGCAAAAATGTTGTTAGGAAAATACCAACCCTGGAAATGGCAGCTATTGAAAGATTAGAAGTGACTGAAAACAAAATCTTGTAAAAGAAATTCTAATGTAATTGTAACATAATTTGCTGCTGCTTTTGCTCGGCTGTGGCATGATTAAGTACTGAATTTGAATCAGCTTTTAAAAGAAAATGCTTAGTTTCATTCCACAGCACAATTGGCAACTAAATAAAAGTTCAGGCTGGATTTTTCTTCTTTTTTTTTTTTTTTTCCCCCAGCCCTCCTTTCATGGAGAAAGAAAAATGTACATAGAGTCTTTTGTATTTTGCAGAGAGGAAGTGTAGCACAATAGACGGTTGGAGGAAAGCAATTCCGATAATCAGTTTTCTGTACTACTTATTACAACTGGTCAGGACTGGGTTTTAATTAAATTTGAGGGATAAAGGACAATAGTGTGTGCTAAGGATGGCGAGTCAGCTTAAACTTAGAATTTCCTGGCTTTTATCCATTCCTGTGCCAACTCAGTAGTACTTAAATGTACGACTTCAGATGGGATTCGCTTCTATAGAAAGTAATAACTGTTGAGGCTTTAGGAGTTTTTCAAAGAATCTTTTTTGACTTCCAGAATAGGTGTTTGGTCAGGGGTGGGTAATAGGAGTGGGGCACCAGGCAATACCCCCCCTTCTCTGCCAGGCTTTGGCCCTCTGTGCTCGCAGAAGAAGATGGCAGGTTTGATAGTTTGTCGGTATTTTAAGCAGAAACTTAAAATATTTCAAAAGGATAGTTTATGAAGAGCCAATGCTTTTAGGCCCTTTAATGTCTTGTGTCAGGTTCAGGGAGGATGAAAGTAATCCGGTGTGCCATTATGACATTTAGCATGACCTTCTGTATAATGGAGCCCAAGCAGTAGTATTTCTTGGTATCAGAGCTGTCACAGGCACAACTTCAAAAACATCTCATCTGCCAAGGTGACATGAAGAATCTACTGCATATCTTAAATACTAACTGTTGCATGGCTGCCTTCCTCACTGCCCTCGCTATTAAAATCTGGTCCCTCTAGTTTGTGATTTGTCTGGCTTCAGTGGCTTCGGACATTCCCTGCAAGATGAGTAATCTACTCGATAAGAGGTCTCTTGCATTCTGGGTTTTAAAGGATGCGGGTAAATCACTCTTAATTCACTGTTGGGTACATATACTGATAACACTCCTCTGCTGGTCCCCACTGAGGGAAATTTTCTAGGTGTTTTGATTCCTTCTTGTAGAGCTTTTCTAGGGCTTTTCTAGAGCCATTAATGTTTTTTTTTTTCCCAGGGTGGATACAGCTGTAACAGTGAAATCTTCAGATAGGGCTTTGCCAACAGACCATGTGAATTCTTTACTGATAGCAGCCCTACTTCTGCAAAATTTTTGCCATGCTTTGTTGTCAGGCCAGCAGTCTGCAGACCTTTGTAAACTGGTTTTGTGGAGTTCTGTTTCTCAGACACAGCTTAAGTATTAAAAAAATTAAAAGCAAAAAGGGCTTACTTACAGGGTGAGTGGAATTTCGTAATCTTTCATAATCACAAGCATACCTTAGAAGCTTGAACTGGTATCTCTGCATGCTTATTAATGAGCAAGGACCGCTATTTCAGCATCTACTTCATGGGACATGAGATTTATTAGATAATTGCCCCAAATCACCACATTGATATACATTTAATTTACCTGCTGTGAAAGAGGACAGTGCTTCACACGCTTCCCCTTGATACTTTTGGGGGTAATATTCTCAGCGAGACCGGCGCATGCTGTGCTGTGCACGTGCCTTAGGGCAGCTTTTCAGCAACGATGTGAGAAATTAAATGCATGATACATCAATATACAATTTACATCTTTTGTGTCTATCTGCTTTTTAGCTGGTGTTTTAGGTTACGTTTGTGGCCCTTCTCGGTACAGATTGGGATACCTAAAGTTTGTGAAGCTTTTAGGCTTAAAAAATATGATCACAAAGTAGTTAATTTTAATCTAGAATGGATTTATTTGACTGAAATGTAAACCACTTAAAAATGGAGGCACCTATGAATTTTGCTGACACATCCTTAAAGTGAACACTGCTGTCTTCACAGTACACAACTGTACGAACAATGTTAATAAGCCTAATTATACAGGCTGTAAATATTTGGATTGGTATTTGTCATAGCATTTTTGTCAGGGCAAGTTCCTATAGCTGTGTTTATTCTAAGTCTAAGGCATATGCTGTTTTTACACAGATGTTCAAAATCAGTATATTCATGCTGCTTATTCCCACTTCTTTTCATGAATGATTTGAAAAGGGAGGATGGTAAACACTGACAGTTTTATCAAATGCAATCGCAGAAGCGCATTAATAAATACATCCCGCACGCCCCCAAAAGCTTGAATTAACAATACACCCGATGTGAGAATATGAAATTGATACGTGCTACCCATTTTTGCCTGTGTTTGTGCTGTAAATGGTACAGGGAAGGCTATTGAGTAATTTTGCTCAATCATGGGTTATATACTGCTTTTACGGAGACCAATTTTCTACTTTAGACAACAAAAGCTCTGCTTTTCTTATTTATTTTTTATAATTCTAATGGCTGAAACATTATTTCAGCTAGTCTTGCTTATCATATAACTATACAGCTTTAGGGCAATTGACCTGCTGACCTTAATTCCCAGGAAACTGTCACATTTCTTCTTTATTCCTTTGTTCAGTCTAACAATGTGACCCAAAATACTACCGAGCTTTAAAGTTTCTCAGCGTTGTAAGGTCAAGCTTTGGTCGCTATAGTTACAGTTCAGCTCTGCAGGTCAGAGGGCAAATAGATTAATGATGTCAGACACATCTTTAAATGGTTCTTACACCGCTTCGCCATGCGGTAAGCAGCTGAGCATATTTGATATGACAAAGGCCTTCTTAAGTCTTGCTAATAGGAGGATCTTTGGAGACATCTGATGGAAAGGTCCTTTCTGCAACCCTCCGGTGTTCAATATCGAGCAGCGGTGGGCATCGGTGGAGGGCTGTTTCGGTTCACCCTGTCAGAAGAATATTGCGAAGGGTGGATAAATAGCCTCTGCTCCCCTGTGCTTTTCTTTCTGGGTATCCAACTCCTTTGTCCAGGATTCAGTCCAGTGGTTAAAAGCTCCAGAGAGGATGTAAAATAGTAAGCTGGAAGAATATATTAGCATTCTTGATGAAAGACATGCTCTCTCCTTCGCAGTGGTGAGGTGGCACGCAAGCTGAGACTAATGCGGTTGAGGCGTCTGCTTTCTGTTAGTTATTAACAGAAGCCCTTCTGCATACATGTAATAGTCGCACGTATATTAAAAACATATCTAGGCTCTTCCTCTAGATAATGAGACTTTTTTAAATTAAAAAAGGAAATATGGCTCGCTTGGTGGATTCTGCGGGGTCCTTGTGGAACAGGCCTTGGTGGTTTGGTCTAGCGTAGCATGTTTGTACCAGAATTCAACAAGACTAAGCAGCTATATGATCATTTTAATGTACAAGGAAGAAGCCTTTTCTTTTATAAGATCTTACTACTCATACACCTGTGCTCTTGCACTTTTGTCAAAGAACAATGTGTGTCATTGCTATGTTAGTTTTATTTTTAAAAAAACCCCCACAAATTAAAAAAACCCCACCCCAAACCAAGCAAAGTACTGTCATGTGTATCCAAGCATCTTCAGGAAGCCCTTGATTTTGAAAGGCCATCTGTGTGAACTGTGAGTTTATTCTTGGGATAGAAATCCGAGTAATGGCATGTGTAAGTCTCCAAAATGAATGAAAGGAATAAAAAAAGTTTATTGTGAAGTATGTAAAGTAAATCAAGATTTTTTTATTACATATGTATTCTGCCTTTCACCAAAATGCCTTACCAATTCATTGTCGGGATAGTTGACACCAGGAAAGTAAGACTGTTGATATAAACCAAATTCAGTTGATGAGTGGAATCAGCTGATGGTGTTGGATGGAAGAGTACGGTCAGTCCTGGGAGGGTCTTGGTAACCTGGGGCTGTGTCACAGCCTTTTCTTCCTATCGGGAGAACCATGTAGTATTTCCTTTTCAATCCGGTGGAATTAATTGTAGCGGAAAGGATTTGGAAACCTGATGATCAGCAAAATCACTGTTGAACTGTCAGGGCTTGTTCTGTTGTATTATGGGAATAACAAACAAATAATTCTGTTCTTTAAAACAGAGTCGTGAATACTTCTGCCTCTGAAAGGTGAGCTGTTAGCTTTTTGGGTAGTTTTCCTAAACCTTTATTATCTTAACATTTGGCATTTAACAGATTCCTTTCCTTTCAATCTGAAGTTCCATGAATGCAAGGTTGATTTTATTCTAATGCTAATGAAGAACAGACCTCTCTAATCAGGTTTCAATTGTTGTTGTTGTTGTTGCTGTTGGGGAAAAGAAGGGACTCCTTATTTTCTGCGGTAACTTTTCCAGCCCTATAGGATGTCTTTATAGCTCTCTCATTGACTTGGCCCAGTGCAGTTTCCTTTTCTTTCACAGAGAACTATGCGATACTTGACAGGTAAGTGCTGATCCCCCTTTCTTCTGGTTGTAGTGCCCTTCTGTCCCCAGCCCAAGTTGTTTCACTGGTATTCTCACATCCTCCCCTGTTGAAAACGTTCTGGTTTAGCACCTGTTTTTCTAGACTCCTCTGGAAGTAAGTTTCTATTCCTCAACTCTTCTGTTGTAGCAAGGCTTGCAATTTTTATGAGAGTTTTGAAGACTTCCAAATGTCAGCTGGGTATAAAGCTTAACTGATATTTTTAGAGAGTATTTATCTTAAAGAGTAAATTGCTTTGTTTTGGCTTGGGAAAACTGCAGAGTTTCATATAGGGCCTACTTGGATGTACTACATCCAACTGCAACCAGTGGGAGAGGTTATCTAAATGTAGATGACAAGGGGCAGCGCTGCCAATACAGGTAAACAATTTGCATCGATAGCAAATTGTTGATAAGAGGGCTGAGTACTAAATGAGTGTGGCACTGCTGGTCCTTGTACTGGTGCCGTCCTGGAACAGGGAGAAGTGTTTTCGGGGTTGACCTCTTGATGCAAAGATTTTCTCTTGCAAGATGAAGAAAAAGCAGGTGCTGCAAACTCTTCCGCTTGTTTCCCTACAGCTCTGTGCACCTTTCAAACCTTTATTGATGAACAGCCAAATGAAAGTACTTCTTAATGTGGCAAGTAGTGAGCTCATGGCACTTGTGTCCTCTGAGAGCTGTCAAATACTGTTGCTGGAGTTTGATATGGCTGTGATCGTTTGATGATTGGTAACTAAACTGTTCTTTATGGTCATTATTTTACGTGATTGACAGAATCACAGAATTAAGAAAGAAAAAACCACAATCCTAAACTTTCAATGCTTGGCAGCTACTGTAATGTGCTTGTGATGTGGGAAAGATGTAAGCATTACATCCTTCTATATATGGATTGATTCAGACATGGAAAATGTAACTTAAGATCCCATTATTTCTAGAGCCTTATTCTTTGTGCTTCACTGGATAGTATTAGTACAATCAGTGCTATTAGTGTCGTAAGGATCTACGTCTAAAATTGTCTAATTATTCTTTAACACTGGGAAAGAAGGTAAGGCTTAGTGTCCGTGTCGCAGTGATGAAGGGTGTTACAGGGGTTTGCGTCTCCTTAATCGATGAACATTCTCTGCTGGAGGCAGATGACTGGCATATAGCAGGAGAATTGTAAGCCTGACAGAACAAATACTGAAAGTGGGAAAAAAAAATCTGTTGGGGATTTCTGGCTATAAATTTATGTGCTGTATCTTTCCAAGATAACCATGAAAACCAAGGAAATTTGCTAACTTAGTCATGAGTTTGCTAGATTTTAAGTCGCACGTTTGGACACGGGCTTTATGGTAGCCAGAGGCTCTGATGCATTTGTGGTCCCTATTAAACACCCAGACCCTTCACTGGCTTCAGTGCGGCCACCGTGTGAGAAACGGCAGCAAGCACCTTTGCAAAACCTCCGCCTGAGCAGCTCTTTTTGCAGTGCTAAAGAGAACCCTTGAGATGACTGACAGCAGAGCGTGCTTTCCCTTACCGACTCTCCCCTGCTTTGAGCAGAATCGCAGTCCTTTCTTTTGCAGCTACTTTTATTACAGCTCCACAAAGCCCCTGTTTCTCTCATGCTTTCTCTAAGGTGGCCCCATTGTGTTGGGTTTGTGTGGCAAGGTCTTGGTAGCAGGGCGACTACAGGGGTGGCTTCTGTGAGAAGCTGCTAGAAGCTTCCACCATGTCAGACAGAGCCAATGCCAGATGGCTCCAAGGGGGACCTGCCACTGGCCAAGACTGAGCCCATCAGTGACTGTGGATAGCAGAGCTAAGGGGAAAAAAACCCACCAGCAGCAATAGCAGCCAGAGAGAGGAGTGAGAATATGAGAAACAGCTCTGCAGGCACCAAGATTGGTGCAGAAGAAGGGGAGGAGGTGCTCCAGTCACTAGAACAGATTCCCCTGCAGCCTGTGGAGAAGACCAGGATTCATGTTTGAGAAGTTCATGGAGGACCGTCTCCAGTGAGAGGGACCCCAGGCTGGAGCAGGGACAGAGTGTGAGGTGTCCTCCCCCTGAGGAGGAAGGAGCAGCAGAGACAAAGTGTGCCGGACTGACCCCATCCCCCATTACCTGTCCCCCTGTGTCACTTGAGGGGAGGAGGGTGAGAAATGGGGAGAGAAGATGAGCCCGGGAAGAAGGGAGAGGTGTGGGGAGGAGTTTTAGGATGGGTTTTATTTCTCGTTGATCTCCTCTGTTTTGCTTGGTAATTAGTTTTGGTTTTTTCTTCTAAGTTGAATCTGTTGTGCCTGTGATGGATTGTAATTGGGGAGTGATCTCTCCCTTCCTCATCTAGACCCATGAGCCTTTTGTTAGCTTTTCTCTGCCCCGTCCAGCTGAGGAGGGGAGCAACAGAGTGGCTGTGGTGGGCTCTCAGTGTCCATCCATGGTCAACCCATCACACCCATCAATGATCCTGGTGCCTCAAGCTTTCATTTCGAATGAAACTCGAGGCACTGTTACTGGCCCGTGTCTTCCCCTGTCTGAGAATAATTCTTCTTCCTTATGGTCTCTACAACAGGCAGTGCTAGTCACTTCAAAGGTCTGGTTTCTTTCAGGGAAACAGTTGATAGGGATGGAAATTTCCAGTCTTTTCCTGTGGAGAAGGTCTGATTTATGTGAGATATAATTCTTCTAGATTTAAGTTTTACAATTTGCTTGTGCCCAGGGTATTACTAGATGAGGTATCTATTTTCTTAATCAAAAACATGGGTAAGAGGAGGCTTAACACAAAGATCCAGAAAGGGAACTGTTAAAAAAGTACTGAATATTTTTTTTTTCAGGATATTTGGTTTTATAATAATCTTACTGTGCAAAATGGAATTGCTCAAGCAGAACTTATGGTGAGTTTTAGTCTACTTCTGAAGAACAATTTTAATGGGTTGTAATTAAGTAACTTCTGATATCTGCGTGTTATCAAGCACTGTGATTTTCGCAGCGAAGCCCTATATCCCCACTTCTTATGTAACAAACCTCCGCTCTTCTCACTGCTGCCTAAAATTAAACCCATGGAACTCACGTTTTTGCGATTTGCCTTCCTCAAAACGTTTATTTGGGAAGCTAACATGAAGACTTTTGGTGGGTTTTTTTTTAAATATAAAGCACATTGTTGTATTTGCCTTAGACCTTGAAAATGACACAAAAGAAGGTTTTTCAAAGTGATTTCCCAAAAAAATTAGGGTTTTTTTTCTGTTGGATGTGAGGTACAGGTACAGTAACACAGGTGCATTAACTTTTAAACTTTTTTAATCAATTTAAGATAAATGCAAATTAAAATCTGGGGGGAAACTCGTAGTACCCAAACATACTGACGTGCTGCTTTTTTTAATATGAAGTTTATAAAACCCCTTGAGTGTCGTGTCTGATCTGATTGTCTGCCATTATAAATGGTGTCTGGCAGAGTGGATGTAATTTGTGTACAAAAATGAAACGAGCGCTTAAGGGGAGAAAGTACTGCAGCTTTTTTAATATAAACACAGGCATAATGCAGGCTGCTGTTGAGGCCTCTCTCTTTTCTATATTAAATCTCATCATTTACTGTACACCACTACTTAGGTAATGTTTCATTTTAATTCCGTTCATAGCTAACATCTTCATTTTTGTAAAGCATCTGAGATTTCTTTTTGGTCAAGAACTCTTCTGAAGTGCCCGGGAGTACTTCTTGCAGCTGTGTAAATGGTTTTGCACTGTAATTATGATCCCATTTCTCAAAGGTATACAAGGGGAGAAACAAAAGGGGGCTTCCCTGAAGCCTGCTTACATCCAAGAATGGCCAAAACGAATCAGAGACTAGAAAAATAACAGTAGCCAATTTAGAGAAAGTCGGGAGTTACCAAGGAATTGCAGTAGGATCTCTTTGCAGATGTTTAGAGTAGAAACTCAGTAACGCAACATTCCATGTATACAAAACCCCCAATATTTAAAAATTTGATTTAGAAGCAGAGTAAGAAAGAGGGACATGTTTTCCCCTTGATAAAACTGGAGATAGGCTAATCATCTTAGAGAAGGCTTGAAAATCAAAATGCATAAACAAAGTTCAATTTAGCTGTACATGTGTATCCTTTCAGCCGGGAGACCAAATTATTCTGATTGTTCCTCATCAGATTTTAGTCCTTCTGTTTCATGCTGTTTATATTAACTTCCATTAACCTACATGTTTTGAGTGAAAGTTTAAAATGGGCTATGAAAATTGCTTTCATCACTTCTCAATTTTAAAATAAGCATCACCACTGGATTACTCTGTTCCTATAATAGATTAGTTTTAATCCACAATAACGTAACCCAGAAGGACTGCAGGCTTTTAAATGGAAGTTTGAAAGTCTAATTTTTTAAATTTTGGTCAGCATTTTTAATAGATTTGCAGCATGAGTTAAGAGCTAGCTGTGTTTATTGAATGCTAGGAATCGGATATTTAGGAGATTTTGCTTTTGCAGTTGCACTGTCTCGTTGCACTTTAATATAATGCACTTAGAATAGTAAATCTATAAATTGAGTAGGCTAAACTTGCTGCTTCTGTGTACAGGTTAGCTTTGAGTTTGAGTACATTTTCCGTCTCTTTTAAGATTGTCAGTGATGAATATAGTCTAAGGAGCTGAGGGTATATATATGCATATATCTTAAGCATTGTTGTTCACTGAATAATTCATGTGAAAGCTGCTCATAAAGCTTGGCTCGTAATGTACCTTTGAAAGGTATTACCATCAATATCTGACATGACTTTGATTTCCACTAATGATATGTAACCAGGAAGACTGCTTAATCTGTCACTGTGTATAAATCACCGTATTTGGGTGGTCAAGGAGACCTCTGTATTTGGTAGTTTGGGAACGTAAATCCCTAATCCATCACCGGTAAACTGGACTATAAAGTGCTGCTTTATACGTAGGGTTGCAGGTCTTTGTTTGTAATGTATTTGATGGGTTTGGAGCTAGTCAGAGGTGAAACTGAGCAGAAAAGCATTTGTTTAATGCTAAAGTGCCAGCACACAACACTCATTTGAATAAGGAGAACTAAAATGGAGAGTGGCAAAAGATAAATAAACTATAAATGAGCTATGAACTGCTAACCAGCTGTTACACTGCATTTTAGAAGCAAAACAAATTAATGCAAAGGAAAAAGAAAACACAACCCAAGGAGAACAGAAAAGGATTTTTGAAGCAAAACACAACTAAACCAGTAGCGCCAGGAATGAAGCGGGAGGCCAGCTCAGTCAGCAAGGATGCTGCTGTTAATTGTTTAGTATCTGCTTTGCCCTTACGCAGTGTGCACGCACGCACAGACCCTGGGTGTGCCTACGTGGTACCTTTTATCCTCATTTCCCAGCTGAGGAAGTGAAGATGCTTTACCCAGAGCTACAGAAAGACTCGGTATGGAGCCCAGATTAGAATTTAATTTGATCAGCTTTTAGCGAGAAGGAAGCATAGGCAATTAGGAAGTGATGAAGAGCCTGTCAATACACCTATAGAAGGCTGCTGCGTGGAAAAATTATTCTGTGTGGTAAGTGACATGTTTGGGTGACAAAATATCACCAACTTTGTAAGAAATGAGTTCATTTCATGCAATTATGGCAGTTATCTTCACAACCACATCCTAGGCTGATCCTGCGGAGGAAAGCAAAGGGAACGAAGGGCATTAGGATTTCAAGTTTTATGAACAGTGACAAAAACAGCCTTAATGTTTTTATGTAGTGAAAACTGCCTTTAGTTTCCAACTAAATATAACAGCTTTTGGGAAGGAAAAACCAAGAAGCTAGAGGATAATGGAGCTGTGAGCAGTAAGTGGGATGATCTTGAAATAATTAAGCGTCGCTGGAAAAAATACTTTCTCAGATTGTTACAAAAGTTTTGCACAAAGGATGGTCTAAAGAAATCCAAGCCTTTTGTACGTGTCATGTGGAATATAAACATCCTGAAAAATAAATTAGTCCCATACTGTTTGATACTCCCCAATGCATTGAAAACGGGTTGAAGAATCATGAGCGGACGAGTTCAAAATGATCCAGTTGGTTGATGAATCAATCGGCCATTTGCATTTTATGGAGATTATCAGTATTTATGTTGTTTCATTGCATCAGGCTGAAATGATGGGTGAGAAGAAAACTCGTTTACTATGAAGATAATGCTTCGTTTGAAGAGTTCAAGAAAAGAGCCAATGTATAAAAAGAATGTAAGGAGAGAAAAAGGAAATAGTTCTCCTTTGTAGAAAGTGTTTTGTGTGTTTGGGGGGGGAGGGAAGTGCGGTGTAAATAAAAAAACCAAAACCACAGCAAGTGGTTATGGTGAAAAGGGACTTGGTAAAATGATGGGACTAACTTCACAACTCGGTTGTTCTATGAAGAATTAAAAGTTGGGTTTTTTCCCCAGTAGCAAATCAAAGTGAGATATTCATTATACAAACCTTGCCATGCTGAGGTAGGCTGCTGTAATGCACATAGGTGTTGGCTGCTCTAACCAGGCCGAGTCTCTGTAGCATCCTATCTCCCAGGCTTGAAACACCAGGAAATGGAACCGTAGCCCCAGGATCTGCTGTACCATCTTGTCTCTTCCCCTGTCTCTCCCCAGACAGCTCTCCGCAGGGGAAGAGGGTCCGCAGGTAGTGTATGAATAGAAAATTGTGAACTGAAGCCCTCTTGGAAAGAGCTGCAGCTCTTGACTCTTTACATCAAGTTGAAAACTGAAGTTCTTGTGTCAAGAACTAAAAGTAAGCTAATAAGAATTTTTCTTTAGAAGTGAGAGGGTGAAGGATGTCCGATGGGAATAGAGAGCAAGTATTGAACAGAACTTAAAAGGCAAAACAGGAATGCAGTATCTTAATTGGATCCTATAAAAACATTTACTTCAGTATGGTAGTTACCCTTTTATCGTTGTTTGTCAGTTTCTAAGACATTATAGAGAAATAATTTAATTTCTATGTTTACTTTGAAATGAACTAATGCGTAATTCTAGGGTTTCTGGTTTATGACTTGTGTTATTGTTTCACTGGATTAAAATCCTCGCTAAGTTCTTTAACCAGCACAGATCTGTTGATAATTGAAATCTTAAGAATCAGCTCTCTAAACAAAGAAAAGGACAGATAATTTTTTCCCCCTATGCTAAAGTAAATATTGATCAAGTCGAGTGCGTGGCAACAGAAAAACTCCAGTGAAAAACTGTTTCTGAATATTTTTTTTTCATTCCCTTGTTTTGGTGCATGAGGATATTTAGCAGCGTGCAGGAGTGGGGCTGGTGAGGCTGCATCCATGGGTGCAGAACCTGAGTGGGAGTACCTTGGTTCCCTTACCTTTCTGACTTGAAGTGAAAGGATTTGCACATCACAGAATCGTAGAGGTTGGAAGGGACCTCCAGAGATCGAGTCCAACCCCCCTGCCAGAGCAGGTTCCCTAGGACAGGTCACACAGGCAGGTGTTCAGACAGGTCTTGAATCAGAGAAGGAGACTCCACACCCCCCTGGGCAGCCTGTCCCAGGGCTCTGTCACCCTCACTGGGAAAAAGTTCTTCCCCATATTGGTGTAGAACTTCCTGTGCTCCAGCTTGAGGCCATTGCCCCTTGTCCTGTCCCCACAGACCACTGAGAAGAGGCTGTGCGTTTCCCAAGGAACCAAACATTAATGGGCCACATTTCCTCAATTTCAATAACAGTGAACTGTTTTTCTAAGTGGTCGATCTATGCACGTGTGAGGTTCATACTGCTTTTAAGAAGCCTTTAAAAATGGAATAACTGCTTCACTCTTCCTAAAGCTGGCTTTGCAGGGGCTTTCTGGTAGGTCCTCGAAACCCTCCTGGGCGTGGGTGACCCCAACCTTTCTGCCCTGTGCAAAGCTCACTTACTACCCCCATTTTCAGCTTCATCTTTTGCAGTTGTCAGGTGAACTTGTAACAGAGCTAAGAACACAATTTCACACAGACATTTGGCTGGCTTTTTCCCCCCTGTTTAAACAGAAGCAAATATTCCTTCTGATTTTGGTGACAAGGTGCTGTGTGTGTATCACTTAAGTGCTAGTTCACAACAGTAATTGCTACCGTGTGACAATTTGTGAAATGAAGCCATGATTTGCCTGGGTTTCATGGATTTTCAAATTAGCCTGGATCACCAGTCACTGCTGATGATTGCTTCGCGGTGCAGAATTTTAAGAGGAAACAATGCAAAAATGGGGTTTCTTGCAACAGCGAGATCTGAACTGCATTAGGTCATGTTCGAGGGAGGCTGATGAAGTGTTCTGGAGGAGCTTATTTCTGCCTATGATGAGCTGCTGAGTTGATTGAATAGGTGACTCAGTTCTTGCCAGCTGTCAGTCTTGATATTTACTTCTGAACCTCTGTTTTGCCTCAGTGATCTTCATCTCTTGAGGGTTTTTTTTCCCTAATTTTTTCCCATTTTTTATTTTTTGCTTTGTCTCCTGTGCTCATTTTAAGTTCTGGTCTTTGTGTTGCCTCATCCTTTTGAGTGGCAAACCTTTCATCACTTTCCTGGAGTCCTCCACGTGCAAAGATATAAGGAGGCTGCTATTTTTAAATTCTAATTTTTTTTTTAAAGTACAGAATTTGCAGGAAAGATGACATATTTTAAAACCCAAAAAAGCGGTCTAAAGATGAATGATAAAGTTCCCTTTTTCCAGAATGACTAATATAAGGTAGATTCAGATACATATAAAAGATACCTCAGTTGGAAAATGGCTGGCTGAAAATCAAGATGAAATTGTCAGAATGAATATATATGCATCTGTCCAAACAATTTTTTAAATGCACTTTGACCAGCACATAAACTGAATTAGCTCTTCTATGGTTTTCTTTTTTTTTTTCCTAAGGAAAAAACCTAACAAACCAGGAGAGGGGATGTCTTTCAAAGTTTCCCAGAGAGGAAGCCTGAATTAAATTTTTTTGTACACACAAATCACACAACCTGCTCATAAATAAAGTATTGTTTTTGTTATAGCCAGTTGTAAATTATGAATAGGAATGCTTGAAAAGTGAAAAGCTACAGTCTTTTTCCAGACTATTGACTGAAATTAGAGATGTTTACTATTTTATTTCCTTTAGGCTCACTCTCAAAGTACTGTGGTAGATTCATCTCACAAGTTTTAAAAAAGAATTAAAATTGCATACATCATTTCACTGTTTGTATAGGTAACACTACTTAAATATTAAGTACATTTTAAACCAGAAATAAATTTAGGCCAGTGCTAGAACATTGAAGCCAGGAGGCCTTGAGTCTGTCCCCAGATGTGCTGTAATTTGTGACCTATTATGCTCAGTCTGGTAATACTTATTTGCCTGGCTTGGGAGATATTTGGGTAATACTTATTTCCCTGGCTACTCACACGTGTAGGGAAGGAGTTTAGGTACCAACCTGAGAAGTCTTATTAAATGAATAGCGTACTAGTAACTATGTGTGCATATAGTAACACTAACATTTTGTAATGCTTTAGTCGCTATCCTAAATAAATGTGACTGATATCAAGAGGGGGACTGGGCCTAACACCTTCAAGTCTGTCAATTCATTTGCAATAATATGCAGAGAAAATACTTCCCTTTCTAGTGCTGCACACAACGGCCCAGGCAAAGCACTGTCACTCGACATTTAATTTTGAAGTTCAGTGTAATTTTCAGTATCTCTGAAATACTCGGTTTGGTTCTGATTTATAGAAGATGAAATTATCAGCCACATAAAGCCCACCCTGTATATTGTTGAATACGCAATTTAAAAATGAAGTAGGTGTTCTGGTGTGAGCGTGACACCGTTTCAGAGTTAATGAAAAAACTCCTGTGCCCGTGGAATCTCTGAAATGGGAAAGGAGGTTTTAATCTCTCCTCCTGTTCTGATGCTTAAGCGCTTCTTGGTCTCAGATTTGCAAATGTGTTGGATCTGGTGCTGTGTGTTGCTAGGTGGCACAGATGACAGAAGATGGATTTGCAGTGTTCCTCTAAAGGGTTTTGTTTGTGGTTGGTCTGGGCGTGTTGGTGACTTCTTTTTTTTCCCCTCCAGGCGGTGTGATGGTGGGGAGGAGGAGAGGTGCTAAATTCAGGTTTATAAAGCAAAGGATGAAAGATGTTCACGCTTTCAAAAATGTAATCAGGATGGTAGTTTGGCCAAAAGTGGGGTAGTTTTGCAAATTTTTCTATTGTTTGAGAGTAAAGTGAGGTTTTTTTTTTTCCCCTCTGAGTGTAAATTGTCAAAACCAGGGTGACGTGTTTCTGGGATTGCTTTCCTGTCTGTGACTAGGGGTCATAGTTTTACAGTACATGATGCTGCTTTCTGAAAGGACAGGCACAGAATACATATGGTTGAAAGGGACTTCTGGAGGCTTCCAGTCCAACCCTGTGTTCAAAGCAGGTCCAGGTGGATCAGGTTGCTCAGAGCTGCTTTCAGCCCAGCTTGCAATGTCTCTAAGGATGAAGATTTTGCAACTTTTCCAAGCATTTTTTTTTAATACCTAACTGTCCAAATGATGGAAAGTTTTGCCTTATATATCACAGAAATTTCCACTTAGTGGAAATCTAAGGTGGAGGGTGCCAGGGCATCGTGCAGAGGATGGATAAGCACACACTAGGGTGTTTCTTACTGGTCCGGTTATATTCTGTGTGGAGTGTGAGGTTTCTTGTCAGAGCAATGAGGTGAATGGTTTGATATTCTGTGTTCAACATCTGCTCTTTTGGCTTCATTGTTATGAGGAGAAGATTGGTTGGACTCCAGCTAAGTTGACTAGAAACCTAAAGTCATTTTTATTCCTGAAGACATGGCTGTTGGGACTCAGGAATCCTGCATCAGGTCCTTGACTCACAGCTGCAAGAATGTTGAGTTTTGTGTGGTAGGATCCACTGATCAGCAGTCCAAGGGATTTAGATGCCTGCACTATCTATGACAGTTGTCAGTTGTCAGATCAGATCATGTTCCTGCTGTAGATGCTACTTCGCCACACTCTCTGTTGTTTCAACATAGGTGCTCTGTGTATGTGGTTAAAGCAAGGCCTTGGTCTTTTCTGAGTGATATGCACTGTGTGTTTTCATTAAACTGATTTCCACTGTTCTTAGATAGCTTGAGGGAATGCTATGGAGGATACCCCTGATCTCATACTCATGATTTTGGGTAAAACATTTTAGTTCGAGGAAAGATCCATCTGAGTTCCTCTTACATGTCTAACCTTTAAACACCTCCATGTGAGCTGCATGTCTCTGAGTGTTCTCTTACAATCAATGGAGAGAAATAAATCACAGAAAATGATGCAGCTCCATCAAATTAGGAACTGAAGATAACTTTAATTGCTGCCTCAAGCCATTTATTCCTTCCCATTGTCTATAGGAAACTTTGACAGTTAAATGGGAGCTAGTTACATTAACTTGTGGAAACCTTACCTTAGGTGACTGAAATCCCACCTTCCTGTTATTATACTCTACTTCATATATTCTGCTTGCTTAATTATGGATGCTGCTTTGAGCAGACAGCAGTTCTGTCTGTTCAATGCCACGAATTCAGTGACAGATATACTTTGGAATGAGATTTTTGGGGTGAGTGACGTGTTACGATTGAAATGGTTGAATGTATTTGGATGTGACAGTTAACGCTGTCTAACTAGAAATCAGCATTTTCTGACTTCTGTGGAAAAAATACTCCGAGGAAGGACAGATGATAGCACTGGGTAAAGGTAGCTGGCATCCTCTGCACGGTGATAGGAAATTTCCAGGCACAAAGACTATGTGAATGTTTGCAAGACATAAAAATAAGGATTTGTGAAATACCATACTTGTTCTGGGTTTTAGAACCAGTTTTAGCCAAGCTATTTCCACTTGAGGCCACCACTCGAGTGTCTGGGAAGACACTGGATGACCTGCAAAGAGAAGATGTGGGGTTTTTTGTTTGTTTGGTTGGTGGTTTTTTTTAGGCGGCTGACCTTCTGAACTGCTGGCTCTAGCTGTCAAAAAAGTACTGCTTTGAAACATGGAGACTGGCCAGTATCTCTGAGTTAGGAATAAAGACAGAAAATAGGCTTAAAATAGAAGCCTGAATCTATTACAAGGTGGTCGAGATTTTTTTTTTTCATAACAGTGTCAACTTTATGCTTGGTGAAGAGGATTGATGGCATGGGAACTGTTTGTCTAAGAAGTGAAAAAAAAATTAGATGACCACTTGTTCCTCAGAGGTGGAAAGAAAATGCACTTGACACTAATAATTTATGGGATAATACCACGCAAACTCTGGACTCAAACTGAATACTTTGAGATTGGGGGAGAGTTGCGGCAGTGCTCGATTGTTGGGGAGGAAAGAGATTCTGACTTGTGGTTGGTATTTGATGTTTATTTTAGAGCTCTTCAAGAGCACGATAGTATTTGAAAGATACTTTAATAGCAAGTGGGGCTGTCACATATACATGATAAAATGCATTTTATTATGTGCTTTTGCAATTCACCAAATGGATAACCCTACATTAAGTGTAGAATTTATAGATAGAAAAGCATCTCAAGAATATAGCTCAATATTCAGAAGTACACCATCTATAAGAGGCAATGAAAACATGTCTCGGTGCTCAGAATTGCATTCATTCATAGTTCATCACCAGCAATTGTGAAAGTAACTTTTACTAAAATACTCTGATTTTTTTCCATTTAGATATAGGGCCTCTTAAAGTTTTATGTTGCTTGTTTTTTGGTTCTGGGGTTTTTTTTTTTGAGTTTTCCATTCTGTCTTCAATAACTTACAAGGAGTAAGGGTTGTTTTTTTTCCCTTTTCCTCCTGCGTGTTTTCTTTCCCCAAGAAGGAAGTGTTGTGCTCTCAAACTATTCACCTTTCCAACACCCCTGTGTGATATTCATGCATGAATATCGTTGCAGTCCACAGGGATGTTATCCCCACCCTGAAGCTTCAGGAAGATGTTGTAAGAACTTGGACTAAAGCTCTTGAGTCCTTCATTGTAAAGCTCATGCTCAGTGAGGTAGATGATGCTTTTCTATGCAGTGGTTGGCTTTTCAGGATAAGTCAAGAAGTGCTGGTCACGTGAGAAGTGTTTTGGCTAGAAACAACTCTAATCAAACAGATCTCCAAGGATATGACTGTTGTGTTTCTGAATGCAAAATGATCAAATAAAAACTTACGGTGAGGTCTTAATTCAGTCCATGACAAAACATCCTCCAACTTTGCTGAGTTTCAAGTATTGAAACGCTGTCTAAAAATCCCAACCTTTTTATATTTACTTTCTATTTTACCTTTAAGAAGTAAAATTGTTAATAATAAATGCCTTTCTATCACCATATCAATATAAATTAGAGCTTAAAAAGATGAATAGCTTTTCCATTGTATGTTAATATTTAACTGACTCCACAGGTTTTTGTAATTTATAGTAAGTGAAAGGTGTTGTCTGAAAGATTCAGTTTGGGATCTTCATAGTTCCTCATTGTAAATTTTCTGTACCACATCTAACATTGGAATAAGTAATTGAAATTGCATCAGAATTTTGCAGTGATGTAAGAAAGTGACCTCTCACTGCTAAAAAGCCCCAAACCTCACAAAAAACCTCAAACAACAAACCAAAACAAACCCCTACCTATCAAAATGCCATCTACTTTGTGTAGATGTGTTGCGAAGTCATCTGGGTGGGACAGCCTTCTTTCTCCTCTTGGTCTGCAGAGATAAATACACGCTAAACCTGCAGGCTCTTTGAGTTAGGTTAGACCTCCTCAGATAAAAACATGCCTAAGTGAACTATCCTATGGTTAGTCCTTGTTCACTTTGATAGAAGCAAATATTTTTATTAAAGATGTAAATGTTTGTGTTGTTGTTTAGCTTCTTTATTGGTGTTTCTCTTGTAAACTCACAGCTCCTGACAGTGCCTTAAAGATGCTTTTAATTTGCCAGTTAGTGAAATCTCAATCTTGTTCTGACCACACATTTTCAGATTACTCTGAAGTTTATTGGGCTGATTTATTTGAAAGGAAAGAAGGATATAGTCCTTTCAAACAACCGAAACAGCAAGATTATATTTCATTAGCTAGCTGTGCAGGAAAGGAAAGTGTATAGAGGTTGGTGTATTAGCTTGGTTCTATGAACAGTTCTGGGTGGTGAATGCTGTGGCAGAAGGGTAATCCGATGTTCTTCTTGGTGGAAAAGAATTATTCTTCTTGGAGGAAAATTATGAGGTTTGGGTTCACCTGACTTACCTTTTCTCTCCCATTCAGTCATTAATATAATTTGGTGAATTTTTGGTAGTATTTGCCTGTTTTCTGGAGGTTTTATAACCAGTGGAAGCTTTTCTCTTCTGTTGGCAAGAGGAAGATGTTTAGTTTTTAGCACATTTCCATTTCTCTCTTTAGCTCTTGCCCGGGGTGTGTGTTATGTGTATATTCTTTTGCAGTTAGGAATTGTATTTTCTGTCTAGAGATCGTAAGTTTTTTTGAAAGCGAAACAAAATGATTAAACTGAAGTCAACTACATTATTTGAAGCTGCTGTATGTGTTTATCCTCATAGTGCTTAATCCATGACTTTGCCTCAGGCTACTAACCCTGCCTGGTTATTAATTCCTTAAAAATGCCCCGAGCCAATGTTGCTGCTGTTATAACTTGTTTGGTACTGAAATGAAGCTGACGTTTTCCTTTGCTGCGGCATCTTCTCGCTATAATGTCACAGGATCAATTGGCTACAGCAGCGCCATTAGTTTACCGCCTGCCTCCAAAAAATGCATTTCTCGTACAGCATCTGTTTAGGCTTCTCCAGTCTGCCAGGGACTTAACCTATTTTAATGAACTGAATTTCAGATCTTTTGGAAATACTCTCGCTGTACGCACAGATCCTGTGTGGCCTGTTAGGAAGAAACACGTGTTTGGATGATACAAACCGAAAAGGAACCTGTTGGCAAGATAGGGGAGCTTAGGTCGTTACGCTGTAGGAAGAAGGGAAACTGTGAATTGGGGTGAAATACAATATTGCCTGAAACATTCGAAACTCCTTTCTGTGTGTGCTTTGGGGCTGATTTCATAAACTGCTTTAAAATGCTCCCAGGGAAAAAAAAGTTGGCCTGGTGAGTTTGAGTCTGAGATTTTCCTCTCCTGAACGTGTGGATGAGCTTCTTCCAGGCTGGAGTTTAGATTTTTCTGTTTTTAATAGGAGCCCTTCTATAAAAATCAAATAACATGCTGTAAAATTACAGATTAGCTTCAGGAGCAGCAAAACAGCTTGGCGAATTATCTCCTAGCGCTAAAGCCATTCCTCTCCCCGTCAGCTGGCGCGAGCTGTGTGATCGCCGATGTAGCGCAGACAGTTTGTGCTGCCGGACGCCCAGCTTGACTCCCACTGACTCAGCGGTGATGGGGGACGACGTGTCAGAGGAAGGATGAGTCTGAAGGATGTGACAGTGCGTGGAGTCTCCGCTCTTCTGTGCCCGGTGCTCAGCTGAGCTGACATCCTGGGAAATTCCCGCTGCTGTGGGAAGCCTTTGGACCAGCGTGTGGCTCAGTGAAAGCCCTGACAAGGACAAGGGGCAGAGTGTATCTGTCAAAATGCCACCAACTCTTTGCTATGCTTTTAGAAACATACGCCTTTTTTTATTCTGTTAAACATCTTCTGTTTCCATGGGTTCTTGTTTATCAGGATGAGGTAAGACATCTTTGGAAGTGTGTGGGGGAATCACTTAAACACCTTCAAAACCCAAAACACACTCCATTTTTCCTCCACCCAAAACTTTTCATTAAGAAGGAATTTCTGTCTCCAGATTCCTATTTCACAAACGAGTGCATTAAAATCCCCCTTGCTGGAATAAAATCCCAAACCACTTCTGCCACCTTCCAGGAAACCATGCCCAGCAGACATCTTGGATGAAAAATCACTTGATTAAAAAACAGCAACAGAAGGAGGATGTTCGTTAACCATCAACAGTAATATTTAGCAATCTACTCCTCCCTTAGTCATGGAAGTCAAAAATATAGAACGATTTTAAGTGTTTTGGTGCATCCAGCCATTAGTGCATCTTCCAGTTGATCTCCAGCGGAGGGCTGCAAAGATGATTAAGGGCCTGGAGCATATCCCCTACAAGGAAAGGCTGAATGCACTGGGGCTGTTCAGCCTTGCGAAAAGAAAACTGAGAGGGGATCTGATCAATGTTTATAAATATCTCAAGTGTGGGACACAGGGGAAAATGGCCAGCCTCTTCTCAGTGGTCTGTGGGGACAGGACAAGGGGCAATGGCCTCAAGTTGGAGCACAGGAAGTTCCACACCAACATGTGGAAGAACTTTTTCCCAGTGAGGGTGACAGAGCCCTGGGACAGGCTGCCCAGGGGGAGTGTGGAGTCTACTTCTCTGAAGATATTCAAGACCCATCTGGACGCCTCCCTGTGTGACCTGTCCTAGGGAACCTGCTTTGGCAGGGGGGTTGGACTTGATGATCTCTGGAGGTCCCTTCCAACCCAATCACAGAATTCTGTGATTCTGTGATTCCAACTCATGTTACAGACTGGGCGGATAATTCTGTTCCTAATTCTCATGCAAGGGACAACGCACAATGTTGTTTCAATGCATCTTCATATCAATCTATAAAGAAGGCTTAAATATTTGAATAGTATAACGAAAACATTTAGTCAATACGTTATATTTTCTTGTTTCTTTGACCTGTTTGCATCTTGTTCTATTTGTATCGCATCATCGTACAGCTTCCTCTCTTCTTGTGGTGCCAGGAACGTTTCAAATTACCATTTAAATGGTAGAGTTAATCATTATAGATAATTAAAGCAAAGCCTGTGCGAAGAATGCTGAAATTACATTATTGTTAAGCCAAAAAAAATATTTTGTGCAAGATTACTGTAATGAACATAATATGAAATAATTTCATCCATGCTAAACAAGTGTATTAACTGTAATCCATACTTGGTATCTCACTGTTTCCCCTGTTACGACACTTGTGGGAGGCAAAGGGAAGACGGTCAGCAGTCTGTAATTGAGAGGCAGCCATGGCGTGGAACTTCCCAAGTGTTTATTTTTGAGTTGGTGCATGTAATTTATACTTCAAAGTAAGTTTTCAAGGTATTCTTTATAATGTTGTTCAGTGGCAGTATAATAGCTTACTGAGGCTGAAATGCGAGATGCAGAACACTGGTGGGATGCAAAGTGCTTCAGAAATGAAACAGAGACATCCAACTGCCTTTTCTCCCAGGGGAAGGAGAAGAGGGTCTCCTTTCATAGCTGCATAAATTTTCCCTTACCACAGCAAGTTAGTTCGTTACACGGAAGGGGAAGGGCCTGGGCTGGATCTGTAATGCCTCCTGAAACTTCTTTACCCAGCTCCCAGCAAGAGCTGCTTCCACCACCACCGTCCCACAGCAAACTTTCTCTTTGGGGTGATGGCGATCCCGAAACAAATTACACTGGGGATGCCCAGACCCACGTGACATAGTCTGTAAGCACAGCGGAGGAGCTAATTCAGATGTGTTACTTCTACTGTGATTTAAACACTGGAAATGAAAGATCTCACTCTTGAGAGAGGAGAATGGGATTCGGTTTTGGTGTTGAACTTGGCTGCAGGGAGAAATCTGGGAAGGTTTTGAACATTAAGCAGAACTGGGCTTGGCGTTGAGATGGTCTGGGTGTTCAACTTGAGCTACACCCGCCTTGTTTCAGTGATGTTCCCCATCGCGAATTGAGGCTCGGCTCCCTGAAGCGTGCAGCCACACACCTGGTCATAGCGGGGGGAATTAGCAAAGGGGTAAGGAGCAGGAGTGGCTGGTGGGAATAGCTGAAATTTTCATGGTGCTTCTTGTGTTTTCAGAGCCACATTTGCAGCGTTTCTGCTGGCGCGGGAGATGCAGGGAGCTACTGGCAGGGAGACAGCAAATCACAGCTATTCACAGTGCGACCGAACTGTGCGGCGGATGGGGGCGGGGGGAAGATACGTACCTCGCATTGAAGATCTGCGAGGGAAGGGAAATAAAACAGGGACTCATTTTAGTCCCTCTCTGCTCCCCTGCTTCAGGCGCAGCCCTGGAGACACAATCCAGTTGTTTCAGAGGAGTTCTGCTCTGGAAAACCTCTTTCTTACTCGACGGTGCTGCCAAGGATTATTGAGAGCCTGTATCTGCTGACTCCAGTGACAATTTCTATTAAGTTTTCCATCACCAATTTCTATGGTGATGCATGAACAAAAAGGAACGCAGCTTGACTTTCAACTCCGGAGCTATTTTTAAAAGGCTGGCTGTTAAAAACAAACAAAAGGAAACATTTTCTTTCTAAACTGAGCATA
This sequence comes from Porphyrio hochstetteri, assembly GCA_020800305.1. Lineage (NCBI taxonomy): Eukaryota > Metazoa > Chordata > Aves > Gruiformes > Rallidae > Porphyrio > Porphyrio hochstetteri. The sequence goes on from CM036907.1 coordinate 9,067,213, forward strand.
TTTGACATTGAAGGTCAGCAAGAGATAGTACGACAAGATCTCTGATGTTTATGCACATGGTTGCTTGTGGAGCAAATGAAATGATTTAATGACCCTATGACTTCCTCTTCTATCTTCCCTAAATGCAACATAACCCTCTTCACCCCTTCATGAGCTTCTCAGCTTGGCCCTTCACCCAAACCCCCTTCAAGTATCTTGTCTGAAATCCGTACCTTCCATTTCCCTTGCCAGGTGCTTGAGCAACTGCTGTTCCTGAAATGCAGTTCAGGGGCATTGTGCAACTGCTGTTGCCATTGTTTTATCCCTTGCTAATTAATATCAAGCAGAAAAGAGAAATATTAAAAGGTACCACGTGCCACCCCCCCCACCCCCCTCCCCCGCCATATTCTCTGAAAGAAGAATAATCCTGGAAACCAGTTGGTCAGGGAAAGGCAGGAGGGTTGGTGCTAGGGATGGATGCTCAGAGCCACGCGTAAGCCTCTCCCTCCTCTGAGAGGGAGGGAGGGGGAAGGAGAGCTGTGGGTGTTTTTATCAGAAGGTGCTTTTCTCACGGTGCCACAGATAAAGGGGCTGACATTCCTGCAGTGCTCTAATGGGAGTGGAAGGGTAACTGGATCCTGAATTAGGTGATTCACTAAAGTGCGGATTTTTTCCAGTCCAAGTAGTTCTGCCTAGTGCCTCGGGCTTCTGGAATGGTGTTTTTCATGCCACTTAAGGTCTCAGATTTGTACTTTTCAAACCAAAGAAAATGCAAGTTTTGTAATGTCTTCGTCCACCCCCTCCCCCCCCTTTTTTTTTAAATACTAGGTTCAGTCCAAGTGATGGTTTTGATTTTGGGGTTGTTTGGGGTTTTTTTTGACACCAGCTTAATTGTGTTATTCCGTGGTTAATTTTATTTGGATGGAAATATTTTAATGCAGCACATAATGTATTGAGATCCTGATTTTTTTTTTTTTTTGTCAAGTTAACAGTCTTTTTTCCAACGTGGGCTGTGGTTTCATTACAGTAAGTTTCTGCTTTGGATGCAGAGACTTACGTCAGATTCACCAGCTGCTGCGCTCTCTAAATAGGCTGCGTGCCAGTACCAAGGATTAGCTGGGTTACTGTTTGTCCCACCAGTTGTTTTTAAACTCTTTTAACTGCAGAAATGTCCCTGCGTTTCATCCTGAAAACTCAGTGCCTGGTGCCCTCGGGGATTTTTTTTCCCCAGATGATTAATTTTGCTCCTGCTTTTTGTATTCAGTTACTCACTTTGGAAAATATTTTTGTGAATATATTTATGTTTTATTCTAAGCTAGCATCCTTCCATATAAATATCTTTTGCTTCTTTTCTTACATGATGGCTCTTTGGAAACAGGTTTCCTTCACCTATTGCAGTGGTATTTGGATGCTACCAATCATAGGGGGTGCATGACTCTCTGATAATCCAGAAGGAGGAACCACCAGCAGTAAGAAATGCTTACCTGAACCAGTTTTCTCAGCTGGTGGAACAATTTTGTCCAGTCCTTCCCAGTCCATCAACTTCACTAATAAAGCTGAACTGAAACCCTAAACTAGCTCCTAATTTAAGCTAAATAGCTATTTTGGTGGTGCTGAGCAGCATGGCTGTAGTGCATCTGGGGTATGAACTGGATGTTTTTCCCTAGGGAGCCAAGGCTGGGAGCGGAGGAATGCGGACTGAGTGCCTGTGTGACAGTGCTGGCAGCAGAGCTGCACCCCTGTTACTGTGCTCTCACTCCTGTGCTCTCAGGAGAGCATCTCGGGACATACCGGTGTGTTGCTTTCTACTGCGATGCTTCCACAGTCCACAGCGACTTCCCCCTTGGCCAAGTTAATCGTGACATTTTTGGAGCAGGCATAGCCTTTAGGGCAAATAGCAGGAAAGTTATTGGAAGACCATGAACACTTGGATGCATTTGCTGCTGTGCTCCATGCAAAGATGACAGGTTTTAGCCTAAGTTTAAAAAGCAAATCTGAATCTTAGCTGATTAAGAGCAGCCAGCCTGGACTTAAGGGATCTTCGTAGTTTTACCAAAGGTGATGGTATTGGGCCAAAACACCCACGGGAGCTGAGTGAAGAGAGGCTGCAGTGCTGTTCCTCTGCTGCAGGGCAGCTGCATCCCTCCAGGCTATGGGATTTAACTTCACTAACCACACGAGGTTGATAGGAGCGTAGGTTTTAAGATCTACAGGAGATTTATTCTCAAAAGGAGGATAAAGAAAAGGAGTGTTTTGAGGCCTATGAGGTATGTGCTGTGAGCATACGGAAGAGGGGTGTCTGGCAGGAGCAGAAGAGCAGCTTGACTGGGGAAGAAACTGGGGCAGGTATAAGGTTTTCCTCTTTCCCCCGAAATACCCTTTGGACAGAATGGGGTGGGTCTTTAGTTTCAAACCCCGTTGGCTTTTCCCAGCACTGGATTTTGGCAGGTAAATACAAGTGTGGAGAGAAAAAGCACATGGAGCTGCATCACCTGCAGTTTGAGTCGGCCAGCAGCTGTACTCGATAGTGGGAAGTGTATATTTAAGGTATTAGTATGTGTCTTGAGGGAATGAGTAGGGAAAAGCCTTTGTTCAGGACTCCCCGAGTCGTCGGCTCTTTGGAGCTGCTCATGAGAGTGTCCCAGCAACGGGCAGCTGAATCACCTTTAATGTCTAGGTGGCTATACAAGCCTGTGCACAGTAAATAATTTCTCTCACAGTTCTTGCTGCTACTCAGTAGGAAGAGATCTGCTGCCCCATCACCTGCTGCTGCTGCTGCACCGCTGATCTGCCTGAGCCAGGTTGTTTCTCTTCCAGGAGCTCCAAGCCTTCCCTCCCCACACTCATCTCTCGGGATTTCTGGCAAAGAGCTCACAAACATCATCAGGTGGTTGTTTTTTTTCCTGGGGCAAGCACACTTCTTTGGCATTCACGCATCAGTTAGCTGACTGAGGGGTCCTACCCAGAGGACTGTGCACCGTGTGCCGTGAATACCCACTCAGTTCTTAAATACACTTCTCCTAGATTTGAGACCACCTGAGGAAGCCAAGGTGATAATAAAGGGAGGAGAAAACAATCCACCCTAATTCTAGTTTGATAAATACCGGACTTTTACACAGTTTTAAAAATGTATATAAACAAGATAACATGTCATTAATGTGCATACACATTTTAAGAAGGTGTTATTTAAACATTTGCAAGCTGGTAGTTGCTGAGCTATCGAAGGTTGCTGAAGGGGTGAAATCAGTGGAGGGATATGTCTGATTGGAATTGGAAAAAAAATGTTTTCCTAAGTTAGCTGCACAAGTAAGGAAGTTAACCTCCCTGTGCTTCCCTTGATGGATTCCTATGTAGTGCATACCCCAAAAGGTTCTAGTGTTGGGTTTTTTTTTTCTTTTAAAATTTCAGTAAGTATCTCTTGTAGTATGGCAATGCATAGGTTGTCAGTACTCTGAATGACAGGAGGAGAGGTGATTGTCTTTGATGCTTTGAGAGCTGGGACATACTTAGCAAGCTTCCCACCTAGAAGACGTTCTTTCCTTTGTCAAGTGCCATGTTTCATTTTGCAAATGATGTGTAACTACGATGGCCCATGTCTCATTGGTTTTCCCTTGAGCAAAATCCTACAATTTTCTGGAGGCATTTCCTTGTCCCACGCACTGGTACTAAAGACTGTATAAATGATGCCTGTTTAACTGCTGGGGAACTGACGTTGCCATGCCACTAAAGGATGTTCTCTGTTGAGGAGAGAAAAAGATGCTTTCTGACCTTAATGATTTAATGGATTACCTTAAAACTCAGCTTAATTGAAGGAAGTTGAAAAGAAGACGAGTCATAAAAGCTCTGTAGTCCAGGGAGGGAATTTTAACTTTAATAGTAACCTGAATTGCAGTGGCTGGATCATGTTAGTTTGCGTTTAGGTGCCAGTTAACAGCACGGTCTCAACAAAATGACTTTATTGTTCCCCAAACCCTATTTTTATTTAACTGTTGTGTGTGGTTGGCAAGCCGCTCGCTTGATGATTCAGTGAAGTGCCATAACAGTCCATCTCCTCTCTATCTTTTTCTCTTTTCCCACGCTGTCTTCTAAGGCCGTGTCAGCACACAGATGATCAGCAACAGATTAAGAGCTGCGTATGGGTAACCCTCTGTGGGCTAGGACCTGATCCAGCAAACCATTAGGTACAGACCTCAGTTCTTTGACGCTGGTCACGACTAGATGTGTTCTTAAAGGTGAACACATGCGTTGGTGCTTCAGTGAAGTAGTTGTCAAGGATATTTGTAAACTAACGTGGGGATTGCCACGAAGAAGAGCAAAGTGGCTTTTCCTTAGCAGTGCTGCTTTGGTGGGGTTTAGCAGAGCTTTTTGGAGACACCACCTGGAAATTCTTTCAGGTTTTACTAGGGGGAAAAATCCAAAATATTTTTTTGCAGATAAGTATTCATGATTCCAGTTTGACTTGACTCAAAATTCAGGAAGAGGTGCCTGCGTCTTGCTTGGACAAATGCTGCTTTGCCCTTGGTGGAGGTTTGTCAAATGATGATGTCAAAAGTCAAGAGGTCCGTGAGAGTTTCGTGCTGATTGTGGCTGGACCCATGCTGCTTCTGTAAAGAGAAGTAAGACTCTCTCCAAAATACATAGCTAGTCCTCCTCTAAAAGAAATAGTCTTCATGTTACCACACTCCATTCTGATATACTTAAAAAGTAACACAAAATATTTTCTGTCTGCTCGTGACGTGTCTGTTGAAAGGAAGTATTCTCATCCTTAAAGGTCGATGTTGATGTTTCTGAACTTGTTTGTGCACCAAATAGAGATGGGCCATCTAACTCTTCTGCCATCAAAATGTGCGTTTCTTCTTCAGACTGGAGAAGGCCGGGGGGAAAATAATCACCCATTGTCATTGCCTTCCTGGCTGCGTGTGAACATGTTCCAGTTCGGCTGTGTGCTTAGATCAAGGGTGGTTTTTGAAATAAAATACACAGATTCATTAAACACCAGAGAAAGAAGAATGGTGCTCATTGTATTGGTATCACTTCACTCTTTAGTTTATTGTGGATATGAGGTTAAAGCTGCAGTATCAAAGAGTGTTCTAAAAATATGTGTAAGTTAAATTATTTAATAGAATTTTCTTTTATAAATGTCATAGATACCTTATTAGTATTGCCTGAGTTGTCTGATTTTCTTTATACTAGCAATTAAAAAAAGTTATATGTCTCAGTTGATATAGAAAGGATTATCCAAAGCATATGGATTAAAAATAAATTCCTTCTTAAATGTTTTTAAGAACCCAGACCATACATATTTTACACAGTACTTTAGGAATATACCCCCTCTTGTAGGAGAATTTAAAAATAAATTAGGATCAGTCTGGTTTCTTTTAGTTAAGAAAATAAATATTAACACAACTGTTCAGCATTTTAAAAAAAAAATTCAGATGTTTGTAATCAAGATAGCTGTAATGTTGCCACGTATTGCAGATGTCAGTATGCAAATACCTTAAAACAAGAGAATGACGCTTTCAAACTAAAATTGCTTGGTTTGAATATTGTTTGAAAGTAGTGCAGAGATAGAATAGTGGATGATCTATTGCGTGGTTGGCTGTGGTGGCCACAACCTTTTTCATTATCAGTTCAGTAGTGGAAAATGGCAAAGTCCTAGAAAGTTAGGGCTTTAGGAAAAACAGGGTCTTTTGTCTTGCTTTAATCTTGGTGAAATGGTTATGGTGATGACTTAACTGCTTTGAAGATTCCCGAGTTCTTCTCTCAAGACCAGGAAGGGGTGAGGTGCATCACCTTACGTGGGGGGGCTCCTTTAGAACTCCTTTAGAGACTGAAAGGTCAAGTCAATAGCCTGAAAGGAAAATGTCAAATGGTACGGAGAGACTATCCTGTATATAAGAAACGCTTGTGGAGTTTATATAAAACCCAAGGATTCTTGGGGTAAGGCTGCTTTTGCATTGTGATAAACCAGCGTTACCACAGTGAGTTAATCTTGCGGAGTGGACATTTTTAAGCAGTGCTTGTAAAAGCCATGTAAAGAGCATCCAGGTGAAGATGTTGACTTAAATTTTGGGTTTCTTTTTTGCCATTCAAGTTGAAGATGGCAATTAATGCCGTCTTCTTGATCTTTCTGCGTTTAGTCATTCAGCGTAAAGCATGAAGCTCTCAATTCAAGCCTCCGTGCAGCGAATGATTGCTTCCTACTATGCTGAATAGGGCTGTTTCTGAACTGCGACTGTATCTAATCAGCAGAGAGTGGGCTGACTTCACACCAGTTATTGAAAACACATTTTCATAAGGCTTCTTTGCTGATAAATATCCGACCAGAATTCTCTTATATGTCGTAGTATGCAGTGCTATTGAGAAGTGTTTAGAAATGCATGTATAGTATCAACCGTACAAATACGGGTTTGTAATACTTCTTAGCATATTCATTATGAATTCTTGGAATGTTAAGTTATCTCTGTCCTACAGTGTATCTGTGCTGAGTGAACCGTGGCTGGAGGCCAAATCCATTTTACAGCTATCCAAAACACTCTTGTGACCAATCGATCAAGTTTACACTTATAAATGCCCGTAGCGTAAGCACCTAAGGCAGTGTGCATAACCCATGCTAAAATAAATACGATATACTATCTCTGAATAGTGAAGTCAGGTGGAATTAGACATATGCCTCTGAGGGTGTAGTAGATAAAGGAGTTCGGTTCTGTAGGAGGAGATGATTAACACGTGGTACAAATGCACACAACTTGTAAAGCAGTCGCACTTTTGAGATGTGAATGGAAAATTGATTGAGTGTCTGAAGGGACTGAAAGGATAGCGAATAAGAACGTTTTATAAATGGGATGCAATCAGGCCACTGAAACATCTTTCACAAATTAATGTTTAGCTCTGAGGAGAAGGCTGTCCTCTCCTCTATCACAATCACAATCGCAAACAACTCCGTGAGCTGCAATTACTACTAAAATTTACCCGCTGTTTGGTGGGGGTATTGACTGTGAGAGTGGACAGCCCTCAGGCTTAGCAAATTTTGCAATAGGAGTACTGTGTGTTGGTAAAGAGTGTGCCAGTGTGCCTTGGCAGCTCTTTGTTTAGAAAGAAAGAAAACTAACTGCATTTCATGATTGAAAAACATTAAAAAAGGTAGAGGCGGGGTGGGAAGGGGAAAAACCTACAGTCATCAGTGGGTCTGGATACTGCACTTTATTTAAGATACTGTGTTTTATTTAAGAACCAATAAGATGAGAAACTTTACCATTTGATGGTCTCACACTCCCATTGCACACTCTCGTTTCACCTCCCAGCATCACCTTCACTACGTCTCTGCTTCCTTTCCCAGCAGGGAGGATGCTGGCCATGGGAGGTGGGACTGAAAGTCAGGTCGGTCTGTGCTGTGCCACTGCTTGCTCTTATTTGTCTTGGTCAGTGCTGGCCAGATTACCTGGGTGGTCCCCGATATGCATGAGCCTGAGCTCCAGGATGCGTTCTCCAACCAGCATCTTCACTTCTGTCTTCCTGCCTCCCAAGCCCCCCATTTTCCCAGTCTAAACCCCCATGTGCAGAGGCTGATCCACCTCCTACTTTGCAGTTGTGCCTTGTGTCCGTACCAGCTGCGGCCACCAACCATCAGGTTTCTGTTTGAGCCTTCAAAAGTTCAGCTTTGCTCCCCACAATTATCCATCGCCCATTAGCTTTTGCAATTCAAATTATTGGGGGCGGGGAGGGGGGTGGTGGTGTTTGTCAACACCACCCCAGCACTCAGCTATAGTAGACTTCCTTGTGCAGCTATGAACATCCAGCTGCCCTCCGTGTGTGGCAGTGGGAATGATCAAAACAAGGAGAATGAGTGAAATAATTTAGATAGTGATGAATTTATTCCAGTACGTGAATCCGGTATTTGACGTGCAGGTAGAAATAAAAATAATTGCTTCCTGTTCTGTGAATCCTTGGCTGGGTAACTGACAGCCTTCTGGAGCTTCATTCCCAGCCTTTCCAGCTTTCCTTGATAAAGATGCAAAAAAGACAGACATGTACAAAAGGACTGTATATAGCGTATAATTCATTTTGTAGAGCTAGAACATCTAGCTGAATGTGCCATTGATTTATCCTGGCACTAATTCCTGGTGAGTAGCTCATTTTGAAAGTAGCTACAAGTTGGCATATTTGCAGGAGCATTGAATTCTGGCACGCAGTCACTGTTGTATTAAAAACATGATGTGCAGCGAGTCTGGAGAGCCTTTCAAAGTGAGATATCAATAGAAGCTATGAGTTGCATTGTTATTCTCAGTATGTACAGTGTAAAAAAAAAACCAAAGAGAGTCAGCTATATGAGTTACCAATAGTGTGCAGTTTGTGGCATGGATTTTTCTTGCGAAACGTGTTAGCGATGCTGCGTTTATTAAAAAATTGTACTCAGAGCCACTTAAAGTCCATATGGTATCTGTTATGATTGCCTTAATAACAATACTATAATTATGGGTATTATATCTTTATGGGATTGAATGTGCAACAAACATTGCTTGTGAGCAGCAAGTTTTCATAAGAGATGACAGCTGTTTTAGAACCCAAATTATAGCTTATTTATTGTGTGTATACATTCGAGCTGGGCGAAAAATAGCAGAAGAATGAAATCTGCAAAAGAACTATTTCTTGCTAAGTGTTATTTTGCAATAAAAAAAAAGCTAGTTGTATACTAATGAACAATAAGAGTGGGCTGGTTGGAAACAGCATATTTCTGTAAACTAAGAGGTTTCAAATGGGTGCCTCTAGCTGTAGAATCTACCAAGTATCAAGGGTTTTTTCCCCTTTTCTTGGAAAGGAGGAATTTGAGGAGGGGGAGCTCCTTCAGAATTGGAAAACTGCTCAGTAGTTGAAAATTGTAGTGGAAAACATTAAACTCAAAGAGATAACCCATCATCACCTCTGTAAAGCAAGGATGGATATGGCCCTCATGTTAACGGGATGGGGAGAGAGAAGGAAGGAATCACTGAAGGTGCATCATATGGACCATATGGATTTTGCCATGGAAAATCTCTGCACTCAAGTCCAGCAGGGACAGCACTGACCTGCAAGCACTGGCCCTTGTACAATTACCACAAGTGTTAGGTACAAGAGTAAGCTGAGTGAAGAAGGGTAACTCTAAAGCAGGGTACTCCTTTCTCACTTCTTTGTGGTTTTTTGGAACCTGTGCCTGTCTGAAGTAGCAGCGAGTACCACCCAAGAGCCTTTTACACGCTGGCGTTGGAAATGATGGCCACGTCTTTAGGATAGATTGCAAAGAAAAGTATCGTTCAAGGAGTATTTTAACTGAAGGTTAGTTTTGTACTGGTGTTTCCTTGTCTCTAACATACCTGTATCGCTTACAACTTTTGGAAACTTTTTGAAGGCTACAGAAAATCTAGACTTTTAGCTTGCAACTGTCACTCTCTCAGAGAACTGAAGAAATGGGATTTGGGGATGAGAGGGGAAGCTGTAAAGTTGTATTGAGGAGCTTGGGGAGGAGAGGAATTCAGATGTGCGTCTTCATTGCTGCAGATGGGTTGGGAGTGAGGTTTGCAGAAATGGGGAAAAAAGTCCATGCAGTACAGGTGAACAGACATTTTGTAGCAAGGCTTATAAAGCAGGAAAATTCAGGCACAACTACTGTACGAACACAAACTGGGGCTCTTCCATATGCAGAAAGGAACTTGCGTCTGTGTGAGAGATCTTTGCATGAAGGGAGTTTTCAAAATACCATAAGATTATTAAAAGCTGGTTCCTCAGCATAAATTAAGGTAAAATTTCTGGTGTGTGTTGTGAGCAAGTGTGTCCCATGGTTACACGTCACTGAGATCTAAAACTAGGAATGAGAGCGACAGCTCAGATTTGCCCTGTGGTGATCCTCTGGCAGTGCTCTTGGACAGACTCCCGGTAACAGAGGAAAAAAGGTTGATCAGAGATAAACCAGGCTGCAGAAAGCAACTTCAGTGATTCTGAGAACGCTGAACGCTGTGAGGGAAAAATAACCGTGAACAGAAATTCTGTCTAGTCCCTGTTCAGGTTGTGTACCACGTTCCTGGAGCTGATGTGTCTGAGGATGCTATGGATGAAGGGCTGTTGCCTGAAGGGCTGCTGGGTTATATTAGAGAGAAAACCAAGCAGGAGTGATGGGGAAGTGGAGAATTTAGGGAGTGGGAAGGTTTTGAGTTGCTCAAAGGCATCATTGCTGGTACAGGCTCAGAGGCTAGGCTCAGGCTGCATTCACCTCTGAGGTTTCATCGAGATTGAAACTCCTATAGCATCTCATCGACATTTGCTTTACCTGTATGCAACCAAGTGCAGCAGGGTCTTGGTGCTGAGGAGCTTCACTGAGGGCTGCAGCCACGCAGACTGACAGCAAAGGCCGGTCAAAGATGGAGCACGTGGCCATTTTCACAGGCAGAGGCACTGTAAAAAGCTTTTTCCTGAGCTGCTCGCTCCTGTGTCTCTGCTGCTGCTCGGCACCCGCTGAGATCCCTCAGGAGTGCGCAGGGAGCCAGCAGATCCTCAGGAGTCTCCGGCTGCGCACTGCTGGTGCCTTTCCATCCTGAAAACAAGTGTTTGAAAGCCGGCAGCGGAGAGTTCGTGTGCTCTGACGATTGACATGGGCTGCAGAGATGCATCTCTTCTGTATGGAAGGGACTTTTCCAGATGGCATCATGGGAAGAAGCACCACATGATGGCTTCCTTTGAAAATACTTCCTAAAGTCAGGACTCCTCCTGGCTTTTTTTTTTCCCTTCTCCTTTCTTTTCAGGGTCATTTTATACGTAGTAGGATGCAAAAACCTTTGAACAGCCAATACTGGCAGGCTGTATCACGCCTCTTTTGTGATATAAATGATTGTCAATGGTGTGAAAATGTGATGTTGACTATTTACACAGTGATAGTTGCATTTAAGTAGCTTTAAATTGCCTAGATATTGTTAATCTCTCTGAAAACCATTATAAAATGCAGTGGGCTTTTATAGTCTTGGGTTTTACTCTGTGGCTGCATAATTGTTTATTTTTTATTTTCACCAAAGCTATGAAATGCTTGCTGATCTCATAATTTTATGGAGACTCTCTGTAAGCTAATAGCCGTGTTACTCTGCTTTGTCTGTAGGATCTGATGTGATTTAGAGCAGAGTTTAAAAAAACCCAACATTTTGCAAATTGCGAGAGCTCATTACATAACACAGTGAATTATGGATGGAAAGAGAGGCTGGAGTGGGTTAATACGAGGATAATGGCTGATCCCACTGGGACCAGGCTGCAGTATCTTTAAAATGTGTACATGTAAAGGTGTAATTTTGAGTCCCTACTTGTTCCAGTGTTGGTATTTCTGTGGCCATTATTTTACTAAATTCCAGAGTGCTTTGCATAGAAATCCAACAAATAAGGTTATGTTAGACAGGAAAAGTGGTCATTTTTTTCTTCAATAGTAACATCAACAGGTTTGCTGGTGGTGTGGAAGCCTGTTTGCAGTTTAAAGAACTGAAGGACTAATTTTCCTTTAGGAAAATGTGTGATCAAAACCACAAAGTTCTGATGGATAAAAAAAAATGAGAGCTGATGAGAAATCTTTGCTTCTAGGGAGGGGAAAAAAAATCTCTTTTAGCATGAAATGTTTGGATCTGAAACAGCTTCCTAGGTCTGATTTTTGCTAACATAGGCTTGAATTAATATATATGCGCGCGTGTGTGTGTATGCAGAAGAAAATTTTACACTGAAACTAAATAAGTAAAAAGTTTTTTCTCTATCTGGAAACTAGTTGCAGAAGTCTTCTGGCTTTTTCCCACTTCAGTTTATATTAGTTGTGGAATATTTGGGATAACAGAAAATACACTCCCAACTGAAATCTAGTCTTTGTGAAACAGTCAGGTAAACTATGGTCATTGGGGTTTTTTTTTTTTTTGTTTGTTTCTGACTTTGTATGGTGCACCCTACAGAATGTCCTAGAAGCCACTGTTGATTGGGTGTTACAATTAGGATTTTAATTATAATAATTGTGTTACTTACAGATATTTTGGATGTTAAAGAAAATGTATTTCTAAGGTGATGTGGCAGGTTTTCTGGAGTCTACCAACACTGCTTGAGCACTATTAATATTCAAGAGTATTTGGTCCTGGTTTCCCAACTTAGGAGTTGGGGCCCTGGGCAACCTTGTGTAGATCCAGGCCTGGAGGTTGGTGGCCCTGCCTGTGGCAGGGGGGTTGGAGCTCTCTGATCCTTGGGGTCCCTTCCAACCCAGACCAGTCTGTGATTCTATGATTCTGTGAGTTAGTCCTAAAGCTATTGCAACTGCTGCTGCTTGTCTTTGCTTTGCACGAAGCTGGTGTTTATGAGCAAATGAGCCATCTATTGTGATAGATCCTTTGAAGAATTATTTTAGGAAAGAGTCAATCTTTCAGAGTTATTTTTAATGACAGAACTGACTCATAGGGGAAAAAAATCATGTTGATTACATTTGTACAAATTTTGTAGGTGTACAATATCGTTCTTTGGGCTGATAGAGGTCTTGCTTGGGTTTCCTATTCATCTGGAAAGACTTCCTTTCAACTGGATGTGGAATCTGGTACAAGTAAAGACTCAACAGGTCTGTAATTCAGGGAGTGTAACGCTGAACACTTTCTTGCCTTCTTGGTGTCGTCATCTGAATGTGAGACCTATGTGTGAACTCTGTGGTGGTGACAAGGGGCTGATTTATGCCACTGTGACACAGCAGCCCTTTATGCCAACAGGAAAAGATGTGCAATAGGATCAGACAAGACTATGTTGGAAAAAATAGAATATTTCTATGCCAATTTCTACTGACAGAGGTGGCCCAACGTGTATTTCAGAGGAAAAGAGCCTTCTTGACATGATACAAGCTCAATTTTGTTTCCTGACTCTGTGGCTTGAGATTAAATCAATACCTCTTTTATCCTCAAGAAACAGATATTGGGGGGAGGGGGGAAAATATATATATACATATATATATACACACACATATATATATATATATATATATATAAAAATTGTGCAGTTTAAAATTATCTGGTTTGCTTTATTTAATTTCATGTGAATGCCAAAAGCGAAACTTTAAATGGCAGATCACTAGTGGTCAGAATAATCACTTTGGTTGAAATTGCATGCTGCTTTAAGGTCTGTTTTTAAATCTAACCTGTTTAGGCTAGAAAGGAACTTGAAAATAAAACAACTTCAGAATCTCAATGTATTCGCAGATAAACACCTGCTTATTCCCACTGTGTCATTCTGCTACTTAAATATTCTTTGCTCTTCTGGTTGTTCTGTATCTGCCTGTGATCTTCGGGATGATTCCTTGGAGATCAAGGAGTCAAGCCAACCAACACAAATGTAAAAGTGTTGACAGCAGAGGAGAAATCTGCTGCTTTGCAATCTTAATCTTGGGTTTGTCTGAGTTTCAGCATTGTGCAAACAACTGAAGGACTGGGAACATGACCACTGCCTGGTTTGGGGTTTTTTTTCTGAATGTGAAAGTAGAAAATCCTCTCCTAAACTAGCGTACTCCTTTTGTAATTCTCAGGTACTTCTTGCTGGTTGATGAGACTGTTTCTGTTAGTTTGACTCACAATACTTATTTTAATAATTAACCTCTTTGTTTCTGTTTCTTATTCATCCAATCAGTGATTGGAGTATTGTTTTCTTTGAAAAAGAATCTAGATGCTGTCAATAGAAGCTGGATTTTTTATTTGTGTTCATCGCCTAACCTTTGCCAGAGAGGTTGGTAGCCCTTAAACACTGGGAGAAGACAAATCATCGTGGTCTTTTTTCAAAAGACAAAGCAAAGAATCTTGTTTCCTTACAGAGAATATGCAGAATATTTCATATAATACAAAGAAGTTGCATACCAATAGCAGCAGCAATGCATGAGGAAGAGCAGCACAGATTAAAGTATATTTATAAAAGTAGTATTTTCTAATGGAAAGTAATTGGGTTTACATCTTATTCTGCAAGTCTCATGTTTCAAAGTTGTTATGAATATTTAAGTAAGGTTTTTAATATTAAAATCATACATGTATAAAAGTCGTACCTCACATTTGCTGGCTGAAATGTCTCTTGCAATAGGAAAAAAATGGGAGTTTTCTTAATGAAGTAATGTTTTGTTTGGAACACACTCTTATTCAAATTCAGTTGTTTTCATTCTGTCATCAGTTAAAGAAGAGCTTGTAGGGGCTAGTTGCATACCTGTGTGGCTTGTAAACTCTTTTTATTATGAATATATTCCAGACAATTCCATCTATTTTATTCTCATCGGAATCAAATTATAGCAAATACTTGCATTGCTCAAGGTCCTCCATTCCCCGAGAGCCCTTCAGCATTACTATTAACATTACCTAAAAATACTAATGAATTTAAAAATATCAAAAGCAGAATTGAAGTTGATTACATTTAGAGCCTTTTTCTTCTGTAGGTGACTCAGACTAACTCACCTTTAAGTCAATGTTTTGGGTTTGTATGGCAAGGTTTTGGTAGCAGAGGGCTTCTGTGAGAAGATGCTGGAAGCTTCCACCATGTCAGACAGAGTGACTGGCTGCTGGCCAGGACTGAGCCCATCAGTGATGGTGGTAGCTCCTCTGCAATAACAGAGTTAAGAAGGGAGAAAAAAACCTGAGTGAACCTGGAGCAGGTTTACTGGAAGGACTTGCGACCCCATGGGGGCTGCATGCTGGAGCAGTCTGGTCCTGAAGGTCTGCATCATGTGGAAGGGACCCTGTGAAGGACTGCAGCCTGTGGGAAGGATTTGTGTTTCAGAAGTTCATGGAGGACCGTCTCCCATGAGAGGGACCCCAGGCTGGAGCAGGGACAGAGTGTGAGGTGCCCTCCCCCTGAGGAGAAAGGAGCAGCAGAGACAAAGTGTGACAGACTGACCCTGTCCCCCATTATCTGTCCCCCTGTGTCACTTGAGGGGAGGAGGGTGAGAAATGGGGAGAGACAATGAGCCCGGGAAGAAGGGAGAGGTGTGGGGAGGAGTTTTAGGATGGGTTTTATTTCTCGTTGCTCTCCTCTGTTTTGCTTGGAAATTATTTTTGTTTTTTTTCTTCTAAGTTGAGTCTGTTGTGCCCCTGATGGTACTTCGGGAGTGATCTCTCCCTTCCTCATCTAGACCCATGAGCCTTTCCTTAGCTTTTCTCTAATGAGGAGCAACAGAGTAGCTGTGGTGGGCACTTGGTGTCCAGCCAGGGTCAACCCACAACAGCGGAGCCTTCCTGGACATTTTTGCATTTGCACACCTAACATGTTACACCTCCCAGGGTAAGGCCAGTGCCACTGAAGGTTTGTCGTATTAGTAAAGAAAAAGAAAACTCTCGTGTCAAAGCTGAAGCTGGAAAGGACAGAAAAGATCTCTGAAGTATTTGCTAAAAATAAGAAACACAGCAAAAAAGTCTTGTTTACAGAAAGTTGGTGACTAGCTCATTCCGGTGTGATTTCGGGTGGGGATATATGAATTGATGTGAATGCTCCCCACCGAGCTTCATTTTTCTTGCCTTTGTATTTCCTTTTGATTGTGAATATATTGTGGGAATCCCTGTTTACAGTCCCCCTCAACCCTTCTGAGTGGGTCTAAAATCGACCACTTAAAAATCAGTAATGAGTGATTTGATTGTTTAGCTGTGAATCATTTAAAGGGTTTTTTTTTGGGGGGGTGTGGGGAGGATTGAGACTTGAAATAAAACTGGACTGGGTACAAACCTTGTTCACTGACTTCGCTCAGCAAAGCAAAAAAAAGATGAGGGTCAGAGGAGATGATTGTATTTTTGCAAAACAACCCAGTTTTTCTTTTTCCCTCCCCTGTGAGTAATCCCTTTGCTTCTAACTAGCCTAGTTGGTAACCCACGGTTTGGTAAAGTTCTTTTCCTGGACTAGAGGTGACCACTGCTGTCTCATACGGTTGTCAATTGAAACATCGTGCATCCCAGGAGAGGTGGTGCTGAGATAAGTTTAAGCATGGCTTCTTTATGTCTCTGGAAGAAACTGGAGATAGGTGCTACAGAAAACCTTCCTGCTGGAGACTTAGAACGAATGTGAAAGAGGTTACAAAGCAAACAGACAGAACTGGCTATAGGACATTTCTGGGAGGAGTTGGTGTTTCCCAAACGTTGTGAAGGTGCATGAGAAAGAAAAAAGTAAATTACTAGTGGTGCAAAAGGTTGACTGAAGCGGATTTGGTGCGTAGGGTGGCAGATGTAATGTCATTACCTTGCATACGTGTTGGGGAAAGCAGAGGCCTGCGAGCCTGCAAATTTTGTTTATGTTCTGAGTAAGTTATTAAAAAGTGTAGTAAAAAATGAAACTTATAACACCTGCAAAAATACAGCTAGTGCCAGGTTCGGAACGTGCAGAAGCCAGGCTTTCTACACGGTGGGCACTAGGCATGTGAACCTTGTGTCTGGTTTAAAGAGAGTCTGGCTGAGTTCATGGACGAGAAACTAAAGCCAACTGGTGAATTCCCTAAGGTTGAAAATGTATGGATATTAGTAAGAATAACCATGTTTGGGAATAGTGTGCTTGGTTACCCTGCTCTCATACTTTCTCTTGGTCATCTTTTCATGGCCTCTGTTTGAAATATGAACTTGGGTTAGATGGATCTTTGCTTTTAAATGATACTGCCGTTCTCATGGTCATTTCTTCCAGAATATCATCTGCCATGTCAAAAAAACCCCACAACATAAAACAACAAACAGCAGAAAACATGGTCTGTAAGAAAAATCCCGTGGCAGTATGCAGGACGAGGTCAGTAGACCGGTCACGTATCCATCGTGTTGCCTCACTGTACTCCCGTCTCCCTCTGCAGAACAATGCTGAGTTATCGACAAGAGGGAAAGAAATGCTTGAAGGAAGATTAGGGCAGGGCCTCTGAAGGTTTGAAAGGAATTACACAGTCTCTCTCTTATCCCCTGCACTGGCTTAGGGTACAAAAGGCATGGGTGGGAACGTCTGGAGGGGAGTGGAAGGTCAAATAATTGTATTTGGTTTTGTTTGGTGACTTGCATTCCTTGCTCCTGATTACCTATCATTAGCCCCGAGTTTGTGCATCACTGCCCTGTGAGCAACATTAGCTCTTTCTTTGTAGTTGGGGTTACTCTCTGCTCTGTTCCCAGGCTGGTGTAGGGAAAGGGGAGGAACAAGTGCTTCTCCTGAGGGCAGGACCTTTCGGATCTTGTTTTGCTGCTTCTGTACGAAGTGGCAGGCTGTCTTTTTTTTTTTTTTTTTTTTTTTTTTTTTTTATATGTTGAGATTAGCGGGCATGAGCTTGTCAGCAGGAGCAGTGCTTCTTTCCTGGAAGCTGGAT
The DNA here is from genome assembly GCA_020800305.1 of Porphyrio hochstetteri. Lineage (NCBI taxonomy): Eukaryota > Metazoa > Chordata > Aves > Gruiformes > Rallidae > Porphyrio > Porphyrio hochstetteri. The sequence continues at coordinate 9,084,503 of CM036907.1, forward strand.
GCAGAGAAGGCAATTGCAGGGGCCAGGATAAAACATGAACCAGTAACAAATTGTATGTAAAAAGCAAAGCGGATTTCAAATGCTCGGTGAGCCTCCATGTTACTGCAAAATAAGCCTCACTGAAAAGTTTCAAGCCGGAAGCATCCTTACCAAGTCATCCTTTTGGGAATAAATAGCACGCATAGCCTCATTTGTACTTCCGTCAGTTGCCTCATGATACTGGCCCTCTGTCTTGGAGGACCTGAATTTCCAGAGGCAGGCCACGTATTGATTTCCATTCCTGTCATCTGGCAAGAAGAGGCTGCATTTTGGATCTTTTTAGTTTTTCAGTTCCTGAGGCTGTAAATCAGAGAAGTGTTGTATGGAATTGGAAGTGTGGAGCTCTTTAACCTCCATTTCTCCAGCCATCGGAGTATTACGACAGCGCGGTTAGGAAAAAGGCTGTTAAGCTTTACACGTTCAAGTATTGTGTTTATATGACTTTGCTTGGTTTTAAGTCACATTAAATTAGAATTTCTACAGAACCTGTGTAGACCTTGATGCTTCATTGTACAGGCACAGCACAGCCTGATCTGGCCCTTGCATCAGAACTGCGTGTCTTAACTAGGCAGGATAGGGGCAGAGAGCAAAGAGTAGGCTGCAGTTTGTTTGGGGGTCTTCACCGTATTGAATTGTGTCCACAAGCCAGTGGCCTTCTGCTCAGGGCTGCTGCAGCATGGAGGCATCGTACGGTGGTTCAGCAGCACTTGCCATGAATGAAGATGTCGTCTGCTTTGTCAGTAGATGTGATCACAGGGTTCAGTCTTTATAGAGGAGCAGGCACTACTGCTGTGTTTGGAAGGCTGTGATTCTTTTAGTTGTAATCATTACTTTGGGGTGGGTTTTCTCACATCAATTTTTGGCAGTCTGTTAGCACCATTAAGTTGTTTAGACCTGTAGTTAGTGACAGAGGAGACAGTGGCATTCAGTCTGACACAGGCAATTGAGTATTTTATTTTCAGGATTGGAAAGGCAGGGTTACTTTACAAAGAAAAATCAGAGGAGAATTGTGATTACCTGTGAAGTGTAGATAACACTTGCAGTATTTAAGATAGATATATATGCTCGGAGAAGGTCTCGTATTGCAATGATTTATGGATTTATGATTGTAGAGATGGATTATAAACAGGATTATACTATTTTATGTTTCTAGTTACAATTGATAGCACTGAAGTCACCAGTTAAAGGAGTGAGATGGAAAAGCAAGTAATTAGGGTCTTAAAACCCGAACCCAAACCCAACCCTCTCTAGGGGTAATATTGTTAATAATTTTTCCATTCTACCAGAGTATGGATTCAGTTTTTTGGCCATAACAAAAGATGCTGAAGTAGACTTCCTAGGACTGTGTCTGTGAATAGTCCTTCTCAGTGCGTGTGGAAGTATGGGGGAATATCTCTGTGTAAAAATCCCTCATTCTCTGGCAATCAGTGTTTTTCTCATTTTAGTTAGAGAGAATTTAAGATTGACTGGCATATTTTCCATATCATATGTTGAAGCTTAGAAAAAAATTAACTGTTTATGCACATAAATAATGCTTTGTAATTTCTGTCTTTTTAATTTCTTTGTAATTTCTGAACTTTGTTATAATCCTGAAATTCCCTCAACAAAGTTGGCCTTGGTTGATAATTCATTTAGTGACTCTTAAATATTAAGTCACTTTGAAGTTTATTGATTACCTACAGGCACCTGATTAAAATTCACTGTCTATTTTTTTGCATGTACATTAATGAGAACTCAGTGCTGCTTAAATAACACTGTAAGTAGATTAAAATAGCTTTTAACCAGTGTGATGGGCATAATTTCCAGGATATATCCTTCGTTGCATCCAGGATGTGGATGAAGGGAGGAGGACCTGCCTTGAAGGAGGAAGTTTTATCTCCTTGCCAAAGGAGAAAGAAAAGACACAAATTAAAAGGAAAAAGCATGGAGCAAGCCGTTTCCTAGGAAGGCTGCTGTGGCTGCTCAGATAAAGGTGCCTCTTCACTACTGAATTGCCTGGTCTGTGATAGGATCCTTATTTGGTTAAGCAACCCAAAGAAATTGGAATTAAAGGCCTTTGCTGTATTTTAATCTACATCCCTCATCTAAATTGAAAAGATACATGATTTTGGCCCATGAAAATAGGTCAAATATGATTTTTTTTTTTCTTTCTGGAAAGGATTTTGGGAAGTGAGCCTTGCTAGTTATGCTGAGCATCTCTGCTCAGCCTGACGTAATCACCATAGCAAGTTTTTCATTAACAGGAAGGATGAGGCAGCAGCATGACGGCATGAAGAGAGATGATTGTTAACCTTCTGATCCTTTCAGAGGCAGTGGTTTTGAGACTCATAACCTTTAAATTCATGCTTTTTGGGAGTCAAGATATCAGCCAGGAATTCATCCAGCTAATGGTTCTGTTGTTTATGGTTTTATTTTGGCAGTACCATGTTTGGTCAGTGCTTTGCTTTCTCTTCCCACTGGTTTAACCTTTGTTTCAGAGGAGCGGGGATGTTTCTTTGCTGCATCAGATGGTAGAGACATCTTTTTGTGTCTGTTCAGTGGGCAGCAATGAAGTGCTTTAAGTGCTCAGGTTTCCCCTTTTAATTATGTAACAGCAAAACAGCTGCAGCTGAACTTTTTAAGGTTTTTTTTCCAGTGCTCTTACCACTCAGGTGAAAATAATCCAGGCCTGTTCCGTATAAGTGACTAAACGTGTATTTGGGTGTGGGAGAATGAGCTGGAGGCTGGGTGGGCTTCTTCCCGCCTCTCGCTTCCCGCCTCTCGCTTCCCGCCTCTCGCTTCCCGCCTCTCGCTTCCCGCCTCTCGCTTCCCGCCTCTCGCTTCCCTTTACGGCTCTTAGTAGCTCTGAACGTGTTGGTGTTTCAGCGACGAGGGTGTTTGAGATTGCCATGTTTTGCTATGTCAGATTAATGACATCAAGGAGAAAACAGGATGAAGAAGTGAGTTTGCCAGTAACTTGTCTTTTTGGTTTTGAGATGCTCCGATTGCCTTTTTCCCATCCTGTTCCCTCACGAGCAGCACGCGAAGCGTATTAATGGTAATGTGTTCCGTCAGAGAGCGGCACTGAGGAAGAACTAAAGTCTAGTAAAAGAATTACTTGGGGCTGCAAAATCCTGCATGGAGCAAATGTGCCAAGCACCATGTAAGCATGACTTCTGTGTCCTCCAATGCATCGTGGTTAATCGGTGAGAGGTGATAGTGCTGTGGAATGCAGTTCTGTGGCTTGCCTGTCAGGGTCTTGAAAGCTGTGTGGTGAGCTGTGGCACATGCCCTGGAAGACTAAGTTTTTCTCTGTTTGTGGAAGTTGTTTCTCTTCTGTCTCATTGATCTTGCAAGTGGCATTTTGAAAGCATTGTGTTTTGTGAAGAGTATTTGAACAATTTTATTTCTGGGTGGCTTATTTAAGGGAGAATCATCTTTATTCTACCCATTGCAGAAAAAATAGCTGATATATATCCACCCACTACAAATAAAACTGCTTTGGTGGATTTGAACTGGATATCCTGTGGACTTCCCTTTCAAGGTAGACTGCCTCTCCCACAATCACAATTCATAAGCTCCTTGTAGCAAGAGCTGCTCATGTTTTCCTTCACAAGAGTTTCAGGGCTCTTGAGTACCCAAGGTCCACTGGCATCCACAAAGTAGGTCTGCTGTGGCATTTGGAGGTGGACCAGGGGAGCTGGTGAAACCTTATTCCCTCTCTTGGAGCTGAACTGTGCGTGCCATTTTCAGCAGTTTGATCAGCACCATTAAGTGCTTGTTATTTTCTTTACCTTCACATTTAAGAACTGTTAGATGGAATTATTTTTCAAGTATGACTGTTCAGTCTCAGCTTTCTAGATGACGTATTACGGTGTTAAATTTCTGGTTTAAACATTGCTTATAATCTTAACTGCAAACAGTTATAGAGCCCAACGAGTTCCTGTAGAGCAGGTGGCAGGATACTGGCACATTAATTTATATTGTAAAGCCTCCAATTCAGTCATTAATTCAGGTTCCCACTCTCTACTTCTGTGGGTAGAAACTAGATGTTGCCATTGGTGTTCCTTCATGAAAATATGGGATAAAATTGGACAAATGGTCAAAATTAAAAAATTCGGACTATAATGTAAATCTCGCTTTTCAGTTAATGGTAGGAGAAAGGTGCAATTGCAATATAGGATTTTGTTGGTTTGTTTGTTGTTAATCACATAACCCAAGTGAAAAAAAGGTTGGGGAGAGTAAATGTAATTTGGGAAGAGGTAACTCTTCTGAGAGAAATCTTAAATCTTGCCGAACCAGCGAGGTTAAAATAGTACTCACTGTGCACTAAATTTAACTTTTCCAGTATTTATTTCCTGTAGACTGATTAAATTGTCTAGTCTCAAGGTAGCAAGGTTTTTTTTCACATTGTGGTAATGATCGGTATTCAATATCCAATTTAGGTTGTTTGTTTAATAATTCAATATTCGTGATGAATCATGGCAAGTGAAACTTTTTGCATATACATCTGAGTTGTAGTTGAAAAATGGCTTAATATCTAATCTTAATAGTGCGTATACACGATATCTTACATACTTCTGCTTTCCCATAAATAGTATGATGCCGCAACACTCTTTGTTTACAGTTTCATAATTATATTGCCAAATTTTATTAGACACTAAGGGACAAATTTTAAGTGATCTATGTGCTGTCCGGTGAAGTATTCTTAAGAGCTTTGGTCTTGAGAGAAAAAAAATTACCATAATGAATATGAAAAGATAACAGCTATTCTTCAATCAAGATATGTCCTGGTCTCATGTGACCTTTTAACTCCCAAGCTATCAGATAAGGTTTTCTAGTTAGCAGCTACATTCCCTCTCAGGAGAATGCCCTGATAAATTAATTCAAATCTGAATTTTTCTTGACTACCCCGGGGTGTGTTGTAGGTATCTTTCATGAAGGATGACTGTGAAAGATGGAAGGAATTGGGTAGTTGCAGGCAGTAGTTATTGGGGTGATGAAAAAGGAGTTATTTTCTGAAATGTGAACGTTGCTTGGATGAAGCCTGCTTTAGGCATTTGGATCTAATAGCTGCTTGTTTACATATTTGCCTTCTTTCTGACTGCAGTCACTTTTAATCCAGTTGCTGGAAACCGTATGTGCTGAAACTGAAAGGCAAAATGTCATATGGCAGCTGAAAGTTGGACAGCAAACGGTAAGAGGGCAGCTTGACAGAGAAGCAGATGGAGCAGAGGTGTGTAGAAGAGAGAACTGGGTAGGCAGCATGGACCTGGGGGAGGGGGGATGCAGCTGAGGGTGGAACTGGAGAAGAAAGAAGTACCTGGTAGAGGACATAGTTGTGAGGAAATGTCATGCATAGAGTCTTGGAAAGGGAGGAGAGATGTAGGCATTAGATCAGGGGGAGGAAACCATGAGTGGGACATAAGAGGCATGAGTGCTGAGGTGGGACGGCTTTCCTCTGAAAGAAAGCCTTGGAGACAAATAGCACTTGTTGGCCCTGATAACCGCGTCTTGTTTGGGCTCAAGATGATTTCTTTGCTCAGTTCTCAAAGGGTTGCTTTCAATTACATACTACAGATTGCGGTATTTTGGGCACAGCTGTCTTTATTTAAACATATGTGCAGTCATGGAAGGATGAAATGGTCATATAAGACAATTCCTTGCAAGAATCTCGGGCCAGACAGAAGTAATGAGGAATGTGAAAGTACAGCTGCTAGCTGTAAGTTCATACAAGCTGACTTGCATATGAAAGTCTGGTCTGAATCAGTCTCTGGTGCGTTTCCACTTACTTGTGGCAGTATCCTCGGAGGACTCAGGTTCTCCGCTGTACTGAGTATTTCTGCTAAGGGCTTGTGTAATTTCTAACCGTGGAGTTCTACTTAAGAGTATCACTGGGGATGGAAACTTGGACTTTTCTACTGTGGTGTTTGACTGTAATCAAAATGCTGATATGCTTCCAAACTGCAGTAACCTGTTTCTCTTTTGAGATTTTGAAAACTGGTATTGGCTGTTCCTTATTCTCCTCCAGCATGTGGATTTCCAGCTCTGAATATGCGTGATGGGAATGCTGTAAAGCTTGTAAGTCAAATGCTTCTTCCTGAAGCTAAAGTGGGATATTCACAAAAGCTAACTACATCCCTCATACCATCGGTAGAGAGAGGGAGATTGCTCCATGGGATGGGAAGTTTGGTGGCTATATCTGTGTGCTACAACTTGCTTTCTAGGACTGATGACTGCTAAGGGAACAAAGGAGAGTGATACATTCTGCTAATAGGATTATTTGTGAACACCCTTTGAAAGACAATAGTCTGAACACTGTCATTTACAAACTCCCAATTTGCTTTACACCCACATGGCTTCAGCAGCGTTAGTCAAAGTTGGCTGCTCTAGCAAACATTTTTTGTGATTACCTATATTTGTTATTACATTCTTTGAGTGTAAATCATGGAAAAGTAAATGCATTAAGTGGTTGAATAGTAATAAAAATATTTCAACTTGATGTTCTAGAGATGATGCATACACACCATTTACAAAAAGAGAATAAAATGGAACAAAGATGAAAGGAGTATCAGTAGGGAAAAACCTTACATGTTCCTTGCAGTTTTTAAAGCTGCTGTAAGTTTTAGTAGTTTCTTTCTCAAGAAAAGAAATTAATATTTTTCAATTTAATGAATTTAATAAGTGTCTGATTCTGTAGAGCATTTTTAGTAACAGTTGGGGTTTTTTTAACTGCAGCTGAGTAAATGCCTCAAGTATTTATTGTTTAACCAAATCAAAGTTGATAACTTAGATTTTTAAAATATTCCCTTGGGATGTAGAGGGTTTTCTTGTAGTTTCTAGCCTTTCAGAAGATGTCCTGTGGATAAACAATATTTTGCATCTTTTCTCATGGACTTCACTGCTTCTGGTGAGCTTTTTAAATGCAGTGTTAACGGGGAACGTCTAGTCCTTTTCCACTGCATTTTTTAAAACAGAATGTTTTCACATGTGAGCACCACGCTGTTCATAAATGATCATTGTCCATTATTAAATAGATGATGTTAATAGAGGATTCTTAATGCATTCACCAAGCATCTTAATTAATACTGGTAAAACCTTGTTTATACCTTGGGAAATAACGCAAGATTCAGTTCCAACTTGTTGGCTCTTTATCAGCCCTGCTTAAAGCTGCTGGCCATCAGGGTCTTATGCCTCCCACGCCTGTACTTAGGGTTTACCTGTTGAATATGATTTTGATGACAAATTTAATGAAAGTTCATATATGGAATAATAATTTTACACCATGGCAACAGTATCAAAACATTACTGCTCTTCCTGCACTCATTTTCTTTTACTGGCCAGAGAAGCAGTTTGTGACTGGGGACTCTGAGCGGCTTGTGAAAGCAGAGAACTGTTTTTTTGTTGGGGCTGGTTTTATTTTCTCTTCACTTGCTATATAGCCTCAGTATAGGTCAAAAGTCCCAAGACAGAAAGCATGCATGCATTAAAATGAACTAGAATTCCCTCTAAATAAGTAAGCAACACCCCCCCGAATACCCCAGCTTTGACAGAAAGATAGGTAGAACCTTTCTCGCCTCTCCTCAGTAGAAGCTCTACAGTTTAATTGAGCCCACTGGGGTCATTGGGACACTTTGCCCTATAAAGGTTGTAAAAACACCTACTTCCCTCTAACGATAGATGCTCCTTCTGAAAGCATAAAACCTCTCATGCTCAGGAGGCAAAACTGGGACTGGAAGCCTGGTTTCTACAAGTGTCTTTTGGGGCAGATCAGCATTTGCCAAGTCCTGTGCCGGGCTGTTGCAGCAGATTTCTGCTGGTATCACTTGTCCCTTCCCAGCTTGCACAGGGCAGCTGGGCTGCCCGCTACCAATGAGGAGGCTGGATACGGAGATCCATGGAAGTGAACTGACAGCATGAATAACTGGCTGGAGGGGAAGGTCAAAGCATCTGATAACTGAGGCTTCTAGTACTTTCCAACAGTAACTGCAAGAGGTATTAATTTTGTCTGTCAAAACAGACTAAAGCAATACTTAGGAGCTGAAGATTATTCATTTAAATTATGAAAAGGCTAAAGTTACAGTGATGGATGTATTGGAGGATGCATGGGGGGACTAGAGTTATATTTAAATCTGAATCCACTGTGAAGCTGTCATAACATCCCTTACAGTAAAAAGTGAAATTGCTGAGCTGCAAGATTTGTTTTCTGAAACTATACTTAGGACACATCCAGTTTTCCGCCCCTACAGTCCTTCTGAGATTAGGGAATTTAATCTTTTTAAGCCTGGCTGTTTAGTCAGTACTGACCCTCGTGGTGGTTGTGGCTTGAGAGCTTTCCGAGCAGCTCCAAGTTTTGGCCAGGTCCCACAGGACATCCTCAGGAATTACTGATTTTGAAGAACAGGAAATACAGGTTAAGTGCATTTATTCTTCACCAGAGTCCTTTGAGTCCACCAAAGGCTGAATTTATCTCTATGAAAGGACGCTTTGCACACCAGCTGTAATGCATTTCAAATCTCAGTTTCAATGAGATGGCAATGATAGAGTATATATTAATATCCTCTCCGTTATAAAATGACTGTGGACTGTTTCATTTCTAGTTCAGCTTTTGTTTCTTCATTTTAAAGAACTAGCCTAGGTGCTTCAAAGAAATGTAATTTTGTTCTTTTAAAGATTAATTTCAAAATTGTAATAGTGGAACGTATCATCTGATTACGTTAATGACAGCTGACGCTGACTTCACCCTGCCATGTGAGATGCAGTTAGTATGGGATTCAGTGGAGGTTTTTTTCAGTTTGTTACTGGGAAAGGTACCCATGATGATCATAGTGGTTTCCCCCCACTGACAGGTAGAACTGATTTTTATGTTGTTTCTTGTAGGACCTAGTGCAGCTTTTATAGTGGTAATTCATTCAAAAAGTTCCTCAAAGATACATTTCAAGATGTGTACTTCTAGTTTGTAATGTGATCTGAAAATACCAATACATTGCTGTATATTCTAGGGGAAAATGAGACGTGTGTTTTGGCAAATCAACTTCTGTCACAATTTTGCCTTTATTTGTTTCTCAGTTTTTAATGTTTCTTGTTTGTTTGTTGGGTTTCTTTGGGTTCTTTGTTATTTTTTTTTTCTCTCCTTCTGTTTTTTAATTGTTGATCTTGAAGAGGAAAAACAAATTTTATCCCGAATGGAACAGGCAAAAAAGCCATTAGCTAGTAAAGAGTTACTAGCTAATAGCTCCATTAGTTACTGCTAATAGATCCATGCTTCTGGAATACTTAAATTCTTGTCCCATTTTATTCAGTGGAGGTGCTTCCAATGTCAGAACTTTCAGGATTTGCAAGGTACATCTCTGCAGCTTTCCCCAAAGATGGGAAAGGATTGTATAAAACATCTTCTTAATTGTTTATGGTAAAGCAATTGGGAGTGCATAAAAGTAGTAATGGGTGAATGGTTGGACTGGATGATCTTCTAGGTCTTTTCCAACCTTGATAATTCTGTGATTCTGTGATTCTGTGATACATGAGGGCATCTAGAACTTTTAAGAGCTTTGATTGAAGTGTATTGTCCTGTTAAGATATACTTGATCCCATTAAATCCAGAGCCTTTTAACTGTTCAAAGCCAAGTATTTTTGAACAATGGCTGTCAATAAGTAACTTGCATTTACATCAGTATGAGGATTCCCCACCCTGGGAGTTGATATCTTGATATCCTTGAGTAGATAGTCCCTTCAGGAGAGCTCCATAGACTCAGATACAGGCATGGTGTGTTTGCTCATCAAGATACTGATGCTTCCTGCAGTTTTTTACAAACTGTTGGAATTTGTAAAGACTTGATGGCTACAGACATCTTGGCACAGAAGCAAAGAGACCTTGTGAAAAGCATCTGTGTTGTCTTGCAACAAAGTGGTCTACTTTTTTAAATGACATGACATATTTCTCGGAGAACATGCATGGTTTGCCTTTTGCTAATGTTTATATAGTTCACCTTTTCACATGTCTGTGTAGATTCCAGGATGCTAAATACTGCTATGGTTCTCTGCACCACCCCCCGCCTCCCAAACTAGCAGTTTAGATGAGATTATTGGAATTAGTCATCTGGGTGGAGAAGATTTAATGTGGCCCTGACTGAGGTCCTTAAAATTATGAAGTAGAAAGTAAAGCCAAAAGAAATTAAGATGCAAGGAAGGCAAGAATGGATTTGTTTCGTGTTTTGTGTATTTCAGAAGAAACAAAGGCATGATATTACCTTGTATTTTTCTGATCAGCATAGAAGTTTCTTTGTGGCAAGAGCTAAGAGAAGAACATACCATGAAAGAAACACTTTTAAAATCTGAGTTTCACAGCACTAAGAAATACTTTTGTTGTGGAAATCAAGTGGAACAAAACATGCATACTTACTCTCTCTAAATATCTCTCTGTGTGTATAACAGATGTGTTTGAGACCTTTCATCTCAGTATTGTTATATAAAATAGAGCATTTCAGACAGCGGTTTATGCTTTTTCTTTTGCTCCTTTTCTTGTTTACGGATCCATTCTCCTGGTGTTATCCTATAGGTTAGTTTCCACCAGTGATTTTCTACACTTGAGGCATTTTTCTCTAACTTTCCAAACCTATGGTTTTTCCTTCCTTTAGAGACCTGGCAAGAAAAGAATGTGGCTCCTGGCCTAGTTATCTCTCCACGTACATGGATAGCCCTCCTATGCCTGAATTACCAGCTTCTTTCTTTCGGTGGGAGAGGGAGAATTAAACCATCAGAGTGGTGCAGGTTTTCCTTTTCTATTGCTTCCAGCATTTGACCAAAAGACTGACTAGAAAATAGAGTTTAAGGCTCGGTGGAGCTACATAGGTCCTGTGTGATCCAGGGGTGTGCAATCCTGAAGTACACAGACTCTTCCCCCAGTTTCACACCTTGAAGTAGTCTGTGTTGAGTTTTGTTCTTGGCTTGTGGCTTGCTGTTTCCGCTCCTCAGTCTGATAGCTGTTGTCTAAGGAATATTAGAATTTGTCTTTATTTTCAGTCATTTCCTCTCCCTCACATGCAATACCAACTGTTGCCACCCAGTATTCATGTGCTACCACGTGTAGCTATTCTCCTTTGTTCTGGTGTGAGAAGTAAGGGTGGTGGTTTTTTTTTTTTTTGGTTGTAATTTTCAGTAATTAAACTGATTAGAATTAAACTGGTGGGGAAACTGCACTTGATTACACAGGCAATACAGAGGAGGTAAAACTCATCTAACTAGGTTCCTTTCCAGCCTTTAGGCTTTTAATAGCTAAGTTAATTTCCTAGAGGAATATGGGCTGATTGAAGGAAAAACTATAATCATTAATTGCGGTAGATTTAATTTGTTTGAAGTATAAAGAAAAGATTGCCTGAGACTTCAGGGGAAGGAACGAGCCCTGCTCCTGCACAGTCGCTTATTCCAGCTGGAGCTGTATGTTTTTGGCTGCCCATAACAAAATTGGATAAAATATTTGGACTGTTTGTGGGTTTTATACATATATCAGTAGGAGTGGTATTCCTAGATCACAGTGTTACTAGAGATAAATAAACAGGACATCTCTTCCTGCAAATCATGGCCGTCAACTTACACTGTGTATTTAGTAGTGGAGGTTTCATGTTGTAACCTATCTACCTGATGCTTTGGGGATGTAAGATCTTCTCTAGCTATCCAGTGAACCGTTTCTTTGCTAATGTGGTTACAGAATATAAGATTGCTGTGGTTGCTTTCCAAGAGAAAACAGAATTCTCTGTATTCAATGAAGTGTGGGTTTTTTAAATTGTCATTTATTTTTTCCCCCCCCGATGATTAGAGCATCTGCCTGGTGTTCTGGGACCTCTCTCAATTAATTGCCAATAGAGAAGTGATTTTAAATAGAGCTTTAAAAGATGATTCATCTTTTTCTTTTCTGAGCAGCTATAAAAACATACTTTACCTGCTTTACAGATGTGCTTATATATGGCATAAGATGCCTGTAATATCCTTTGACATTATTGGTCTCTGTATTTGTATAAGCAATATTTGTACTTTGCCTAATTCTGTCTTTTTTTTTGCAATACATTTTGAGAAGTACTCAGCTGACTCGTAGGTCACAATACCAGTACTAGAATAATGAAATGAAGTGTTTGCTAGGCACAATATAGATTATAGTGTCCCTGTTTGTGTTTCCTAGTTGTGGAACAGATCACTGCGAGTACATACTAGTCCTGGACGCAAAAGGTTTACATGAAAGCTTCTGAAAATTGTGTGTTTTACTGATGTAAAGTGTAGAAGGAATGAGAAGCTATTAAAATACCAACTTGTTGAGAACATTTTCATAGAAAGCTGCTCTAGATGGGCTGTGTATATTGCAGCATTTGGGAGAAAATTTGCTAACCTTAAACTGCCTGCATTCATCCCAGTGTGGTTCCCATCCCACGTGTATTTGTCTCGCTTTTTTGCCTTACAGAAAGAAAAGTAAAACCAAAACTCCAGAAGTGCTGAGTTGATCAACTCACTAAAAATACTTGGTTATGGCGGGGAGCAGCATATTTTTAAGTGATTAATTAGTTTTTTCCAAGTTGATCTTTGCTCTAATTGCAGAAGTTGTTTGTAGGATTTTTTTTCTTGCCTTTCTTTCCTCTTAAAGTCTTAAGTTGTGATTAGCAAGCCACAGTCCTGCCTATTGAAGCTTTCTGTGAGAATACACCCAACAGTTTGATGCTATGGTATACAGAGAAGCTTGTGACTGAGTTGTAGCCCAGGCAAAGGGTCAAACTTGTTCATTTATTTGTTTTATGTGGCAGTACTACTCCTGAATCAATGTTCAAAAGTGTTACTAGAAGCAAAGAAAGAAAACGTTAGCAAAAATAGCAAGTACAAGCAGTTCTTGTGGTTTTGGATAGTGGTTACAGCTGAAAGGATTTGTGGTGGAAGCGCTTGTGGTGATGATGGTAAAGTAACCGCAAGCATCTTTGCCACGGATGAATTCACATCATCCGCCTTGGGTTAAATAACAGGGACATCCCCAGTTGTCACCTGACAGTGCCTGCCTCTCCTCTTTGGACGTTTAGGGAAATTAGTTTTCCACATGTGGTCTTCTGATCTGCATCCAAAAGTCGTGTCTGCTCTAGAGAGCTCAGAAGTATTGTCTAACTGGGACTAGCCCTACTTGACAATGTAGTGTGAGTACCTGGTTGATGGGGGCAATGTTTCCATTTCTGAATTTGACCAGTGGAATTAGCAAGAACCAAAGATGGGAAATTTCAGGGATGACACCAGTACATACATGGTGAAGTTACTGATGAGGTGCTGAAGTTTGATGGTTTCTCTTTCTGTGTGGCATTATTGGTCTGCGACAGCGCAGCCGACCTGCCCTCCTGTAGCACTTCAGAGAAAATGAATGATTTTTGTCCAGCCTAACCTCAGTAAATTTTTCATCAAAGCCTTAATACCACTTCAGCCAGATATTATCTGCTTGAATGCACAGTCTGATAGCAACAGTGCCTATTTACTGCTGGGGTTTTTTTTTAATAATAGCTTTAATCTCCTTCATCATTAAGAAGTATCTGTATTCTTGTGTTAAAGAGGTATCTTGAGAGTATAATAAAACCAACTCCTTGCTCTATTTCTCACGCGCCATGGGGTGCCCAAGGAGCAGGTACGCAGCTGGTACTCAGGTAAATTAGGTGCAAGGCAATTTTTGGTAGGCAGGTAGCCAATCAGTATGGCTCCAACCTGACGATGGCTTAGATAAAGGATGAACTGTGAGCCCGTGCAGCTAGGAAAGATTAGAAACCCCCAACAACCTGACAGGAACATAGAACTGTCCCACGCAATCTGAAGTCTTGTCATTGCCAGGGATTTCATCTGGGCTCTTTGCTATGTCACGGCTTTGAAAATACCTACAGGACTTCAGATAATTTTGATTACTTGTGATCTCCCTTGTCTTTAAAGTTCCTGAATGTAGGTTTTTAAGTTTTCAGGACATGTGAAAATAGTAAGCTAGAAGTAATTTTTTTTTCCCCTGTATTTTTTTAAGCTTTAGAATGTGTTTCTCCATTCAGGAACAGTAAAATGGAGAAGATAATCGATCTCTCTCTAAGATAGCTTTTATCTTACAAGGGGCAATTTCTGATCTCTCTTGATAGAGTAAGCTTATGGCTACACTTTATTTTTAATATATCTTTTATGGTCTTCTCAAGATTTATTTCTTTTTAATAGATCCTAAACTTTGAAACAATCAGTCCAGATAAAGTATTGGATGGTATATATTGACACCATTATACAGAAAGAGTTGGGACAATGTTCTTAGAAACAGTGTAAGAGGTGTAGTCTGTATTTTACTGTAATGAGTTATTCCTTTCTTGACTGAAATGCCCAGGTTATTAAGTTCCACTTTCCCTTCTAAAGGAACTCATGACTCTTGTTACACAAATATTTAGCCCTATAGCAACAGTTTGGACCTATGTTTGAAAACAAAACAAACCCAAAAAGTACAATAAAATGCATAAGCAGATTCTGGGTTTCTTCTGTAACATGGCTCACACTGACCGCAGCGGGGGCTGCTCCTAATTTCAGGCAGTGGAGAGCCAGCATTATTAGAGAGGTTACACAACACCTTCATATTCAGAGCATGTTACGCTCACTCAGTTGGATACAATTTAAAGTAGACTTACTTCATTGCTGTACTCACAGGCTCCTCCACTCCTGCATGTCTGAGCTAGTTGCTTGCAGGAGCTTGTAGTTCATTGTCAAAATCTTCCTTCCAGGCTGCTCTTGCAAAAATAGTGCAATAACACCTTGCCTTCCTCTAACGTTGCGGCAAAATTTGCAAGTGAAGTCTTGCCTGCGTAGCTGGAAGAAAGTGTGAGGGATGATTTGGCAGGGCACGAGGTGTGCCTTTTGTTGGGTTTATTTTTTTCCTTTTTTTCTTCTTCTTTTTCCTTTTTAAAAACCGAATATTTTCATGAGTGTGAATACTCTAAGAAGAAAAAGAAATGCTGTGGGTGCTTCCTCCATTTACTCCAAAATCCGCCCACTCAGGTCAGCCCTGCAGCTGTAGACAGGGTTGAGCTTGCTTCCACTGCTTCCGAGTAGATGAGAAGCAGCCCGGGTTGCACCAGCACCGCAGGGCACCTCTTACTGCTGGTTACCCTATGGAAAAACACACCGCGGTTCTGTCAGGGCAAGGCCCCAGGTACCTCCTTTTCAGCAGTGGGCTCCAATTTCATAGCAAGTTAGAGTTTCTAATCATTTCCAAGCCCAAATGTTGAATATTAATGTTTCGAGACTGAAATGTGTTAGTTTTTATCACGTTGTGATTTCTTTGTGATTTTCAGGGCGTAATTGTTGCTTTATTAAAACTTTTTTTTACAATCAGGTGTTTTCCTTCTTGCAATCAAAAGTCATGCAAGTATTTCCTAGTGAAGGAAATTGAAATGAAATCTTGTGGTTACCTATGTGATAAGTACCATTCCAGTGGGGTTATTTTTAAAAATAAAAGGAAGAAAAAGCCCACAGGTCAGTGTTCCTGTGTACAGGCAGGCTCGGGGAGGTTCAGAGCTGGTTGTAATTTTGAAAAGACAAAAGCAAAGAAAGCACAAAGAGCCTTACTCTAATTTTTTTGTTGTTTTCCAGATAACATGTTCTAGTACCTTTGGGATACTGGAAAGATACATGAATTATCTAAATTTCACTAATTACTTTGAAATAATTGCTACCAAAACTGCTTTTCTAATTGTGCAGGTAGAACCTAAGACTGCCTTTTATTCTATTTTGCGTAGGCTTTTAAATATTGATGATGACGCTACTTAAATGGTTTAATTATATACTGCAGCACTTTGATTCCTTTTAATGTTACATTTACAAACCACACAAATGGCCCAAATTATGAGATGAAGAATTGGCTGTAGTAGACCTGGATATTTTTTTCATTATTCTGCCCTGAAATAAGTTCCTGTTGCTTTATGCTTCAGCCCAGCTATATTTGAAAATTCCTAGATGATCTAGTAGGCAACTTTAAGTGGTTGAGAAATCACAAATTGACACAAAATAGATCAAATCTTAATTCATAGCTTTAGCATCAGGGAGCGCGTGTGACAATTTATCAGCCTGTGTTTCAGAATGAAATTATTCCCGCTTTGCGCCTTTCTTACATTTGCCAGAAAAAATTGAGAAGAATGTGAAAAGTGAGCGTGCTTTCTATGGAAGGGCTGACACAGAACATGAGGTTGAATGGAAAGGCCAGTTTTAGCCTTGTTTAGCTCCTTCCCTTCAATGTGCAGCTTCTGAGTTAGGAAGTCTGGCTTCTTTTACCTCCCAAAGGATGAGCTCAGCCTCATCACGCAGGTTCTTAGAACTGTTCTTCGTCAGGCACTGCCAGGAAACCTTTTCCTTTTGCATCACTCTCTTTCCTGAGATTTGGAATGGATGTTTCATTCTAGATGAAAATAATGAGTATGAAGGCTATGGATGTGTGAACAGCTTTTTTTTTCAGGATTTCACCTGAAAATGTTTAGCAGACCTCTGTTTGGGACTGGACATGTCCTGATGAATACCATTCTTAAAAACAAGTTAATCTGGGTTGTTTGGATATTCTTTACAGTTACATTTTTTGCTATGGTTGACCGACTTCCCCACCAACAAGCAATTGTGGACTCCTCAGGCTACAGTGAAGTTTAGTCTTCAGTCCATAGGGAAGTTTATACAGCAGCATTTAGGAAGTACTCTAGGCCAAACGCCTTCTCTCATGTGTTTTTTTGCAGTATGTGTTAGACAACTTCAATTTCTGTTAATTTTCTCCTGCTCTGCATTAAAGCAATTAGTGTATTTCACTGCAAGGTAAAAAACCCATCATTTCGCTCCTACTACTTTGAAGGTACACCTCCAAAATACTCTAAAATTTAAATGCCAGACTGATGGCTACGTGCTTCTTTCTGTACTGTTTTCACAGCACGCTGATGCTGCTGGTACCTGCTGCCTTTCCTGTGTCAGGTTTTGTGGGTTTGGTGGTTTGGCTTTTGGGGTTTTTTAAAATTTTCTGAATTTTTTTTTTTTTTAACCCCTCATATCAGATTTCAGAGATGCTTTGCATATAATGGAAAAAGCTTAATGGATGTAATATATAGCTTTTAAAAATCGCATTCTTGCATAAACACATTATATATTGAGTCAGTAGTGTATTAGAAGAAGAAAAATAACGGAGAAGTTATGACAGTTATTGTTTCCTTATTGAATTCAGAGTGTTGTGAAGGCAATTTCCTTGACAGAATCAACTCCAAAGCACTTACTGGTATGTTGATTCCCTGCCCCCCCCCCCCCCCCCCCCCTTAATCTACCTATGAAATAACCTTTACAAGCTTGAAATTTGAGATAATGACTACTTTATTTTCAAAGATGGAAAAACTTAGTCTTAACAATTTGTTCTCTGTACAGACTTTGTGAGGGGGGGAATAAAATAGCACAGGCTGTTTGACAAGTAAACCACAAAGCCATTTTATTAGTTCCAAATGCAAAACTTGTACTTTTAATTGCACAAAGCTCTCGGTTAGATTTTATTTATCTTTAAAACAGGACAAATTTGTAGTGTGCACTTTCAGTATCTGAGAAAAAAAAGAATAAGGCCTGGTAAATTCGGTCCCTTTTTTGTCTCCCACATCATCTGTTTTGCTAACAGAGATGATGGAAACTTCGTAAGCTGAATTGTTGGGACTCAATAGGACGTGCTTCTGGATGTCTTGGCTTTTTAGAAAGAGCTCAAAGCTGGTACTTCTTACTAACAATAAAGAAAGAATGGGTAGGCATTCGGTTCTGGTTACAGGGTTTTTTCATGAGCAGAAGAGGAGACTTAATACATGGAAGCTCAAGTCTTTGGGTGTCAGTTGAGAATATGCTATGCTCTTCATCGCCTGTGAAAAGCAAACAACACCAAAACTATTGGGCTAAACTCGGAAGGGCTGTTGGAGCCTTCAGGGACAGAGCGGGTTGAGGACAGGTCTTCAGCTAATGCAGGGGTTGCCCCATGGAGCTGCAGCGTGAGGACCAGGGCGCACAGAGCAGCCAGTCTCTGCGGGGAATGTCCTGCTGCCCTTGTGCTTATGTGCAGCCATCCACCTGAGGCTCCAGCTCGTGCCTGAGCCGAAGGATTCAATCCCAGTTTGACTCTTTGGCGTTAGCAGGGTGAAAGCCCTTTCCAGGTATAGAGTGATGTAGCTTATTTGTAGAAATCTCCTGCACCATAGAAAACAGTTAAGTAAACAGTTGCTGCCCATACAATGGAGGTATTCCTGCTGTACTGTTGCATGCAGGTTATCGTCACACCCTCCGTATTGAGTGAAGTGTCTGCAGGCTGTGTTTACAGGAGGCTGTAGGTGTCTGAAGATACTAACAGTGGTACTTACTGATGTGCCTTAATGTTTTAAGTTGATCTTATTTCGTAGGCTGGGTGTTTTTCTGATTTCCAGTAGTCTCTGCTTTGTATCATCAGGCACTTGCATAACTTTGCAAATCTGGCCCAGTCTGTTGTTATAATTTTACCTCTCCTGATTGCTATGGCTTTGTGTGCAAGAAAGTATTTTGAGTAAAGTTAATTATAGTGGTAACTGTACAGTAGTATATTGCATATGACTGTATTTTATTTACTATATATACTTTGAAATTACTTCATGATCTTTAAGCCTGAAGATTTTTACTTTCAGGCACTAAAACACATCTCGTGTTAAAAATGGTTGATGGTACGAGGTGCCGTTATTAGCTCACTCTTCTTTGTTTGCTCTGCTTTCTTGAGAAAAGATCAAACAAAATGCAGTGACAGGTAAGAATGTTTCACAAAACAGGCAGAAGAAATGTAGCTTCCCGTTCCATAAATTACTGGTACTCTGTTCACCAGCTGCCTGTTACGATGTTTTATTGATGAATAAAAATGGTGTCTGAGGCAACAGAATGTCTTGCATCTTACAACGCAGCCAGTTATAAAGATGTCTTCTTGAATAAATTTCACAATTAGAAAGTATTGACAAAAATATTTAATCTTTTTTACATCAAAATAAGCTCAAACATCTGCTGCCAAGTCAGACAATATCAAGTAATCTTTTAAAAGTATATTTTTATTATACTGACAGATGCATGGCTGCATGACATAGATGTCAATTTAAGTTACTAGTGTCATTAATACTTGACAAAGACATGCTCCCAGAAGAATTTACGTTTTTAAAATGTTGTCAGATGAGTATATGCCAACAAAAAGTAACCGCAGTTCTTCAGCTATGTTGTTAACAAAGATAAAAGCATGTTATCTCCAGAGACATCACAAAAATGGGTATTCGCATCTTTTCTATTTTCCTAAATTCCACAGAATTGACAGCAGAAAAAATTATACCGTGTCTGCAAACGGCTGTTCTATCAACCCATACATATATCCTTCTCCACCTTTTTATACCTTTTGGCTCACAGTGGAGAAAGATTTTCATTTCAGGTGAACTTCTTCAGCATTCCTTTGCTTTCCCAAAAATTTCAAATAATCCGACTGCTTGGCTGTTGTTAAGAGAACATTGAGGAAAATGTTAAGACCTGTGCCAGAGTTTCTGGTCTGCTTATACAGTCAAAAAAAGTGTAGGATAGCTATATGACTTATTAAGAAGGCTGAGATATACGTGTCGAGTTCTTGTTTGTCAAATACGCTGGTGTATTCATGATTTCATTGTTGGTATTCTACAATTAGAAACTAAACTTACTTGAAATTCTTTCCTTCAAGGTCTTTTTCTGTATTTCCCCCCTTTTTTTCTTTATTTTTTCTCTTCTGTTTTATCTTCTTTCTCTTTTCCATTTTCTCTTTTCTTTCTCCCCACAAAAGTGTTTTGGAAGGAATTGTCTTTCTTAGAGCAAGGGTGGAATTTTCTAGGTAGGCCAGACCAGTGCTCATGGAGTTTGTTTAGTAACACTGTCCTCATGCTTTACTCTCTGTTAAAAAGCATAATGCTTTAGTCTGTTGAGAAGTCATTTGAAATACTGATTTTTTTACGTTTCTTGAGTGCATTTTTTTCTTAGAGATGAATGTGAACTTTGTAGTATCACTTTTTACTTCTAATGCTTCTAATAAAAAGAAATCTATAGCTAAAGGACTGTGAGCCATATTGCTACTTCTAGATGTATTTTCTTTCTCCCTATTGACTGTGCAGGTGAGATCTGTTTCTCAAAATGCAGATTTCAAGACCCCTTTTAAAGTAGTGGCGATGCTCAGCATCTCCAGTGCTGTGAATTGTCTCACCATGAAGTCACTATTTAAAGTATACCACAGGAACTGCTCCCCAAATATAGCCAGTGGGTTTTAAATTTTTTTTAAAAAAAACCCTTCCTGGTGCAGGCAGAAATACTTAAAATAATATAAATTCTCACCCCAGCTGCCTCTTGCAGGCCATCGCCCAGTGAGATGTTTTGTATGGGGCTTTATTGATGTGTATTTTGGTTTAGTCTGACAAGTACACAGTCTGCTGGCTGCCTGACCACTGTGTCATCACCCTTGCTGGTATAAATAGGTACATATTAAAGGAGTATCTCAAGGTTTGTATTGTGAGTGGATTTTCAGAATTAATGCCCAGGAATCTGTGTAGACTGATTTGTAAGGAGGGAATTTTGGAAAGGTTGGGCAGGTTGACTTGAAAGGGTAACGTGGAGAAGGAAATGAGGTGCAAGAAATCTCTACCTTGCATTTCTTTGTAAATGCTCTTGGGCTTGTTTGGTTTCCTTTACTGTGCTTTGCTTTGGTAACCTGGTAGCAATTCAGTCTTCCTCTTTCCTCCACCCTTGAAAATTTTCTGTGGCTCTGGCATAGAGAAATAAGGACAAGAGGTTAAAGATGGATTTAGTAGTTGCCTACAAATGTTGTAACATACTCTACCTAAGGGTGAGCATGCCCTAAGTTAGGTGGGGGAGTTGTGCATGTGCACACTATAGTGGTGCAATGTAGGGGGGGAGCAATTTGGGTTGCATCAAGTTTGAAGGTTGGATGTTCCTAGAGTCCCACTACTGGTTGCTCACACTGACCTATAGTATAACTTCTACAGTAGGAGCTCCTTTCAGAGTGTTTTGCAAGACTTGATCGTTTAGGAGCACTGATGGACAAAATGCAGCTGTAGCTTAACACCAACAGAGTGAGAAGAGAGGTGATACTTGCTCCAGCTTCATATGATGTGATTACAGCCACGGCACTGGGCTGACCTGCTCTCTCAATCCCCGTCAATGTCCCCAGCTCTGGCTGCATGTTGTGGTTTGATCTGTCTGGCAGCTAAAACAGCCACACAGCTGTTTGCTCACTGCCCTCTGTGGGATGGGGGAGAGAATAAAAAAAAAGAAATAGGTAAAACTTGTGGCTTGACATAAAGATAGTTTAATAAGACAAAAAAAAAGACATCAATAATAAAAATAGCTACAACAACTACAGTAATAATTGTAGGAGTAGAATATACAAAACAAGTGATACACAGCACAATTGCTCAGCGACCAAACCCACTACTCATCTAGTTCTCAAGACAAACTGCCTTCTGGTCCACCTCCCGGTTATATATGGAGCATGATGTCACATAGTATGGAATATCCCTTTGGTCAGTTTGGGTCAGCTGTCCTGGCTGTGTCCCCTCTCAACTTCTTGGGTGCCCCCACCTTCTTGTTGGCAGGGCAGTATGAGAAGTTGAAAAGCCCTTGCCTGCTTGGCAACAGCTAAAACCATCAGTGTGTTATCAACAGTATTCCCATCCGAAATCCGAAATGCAGCACTACAGTAGCTGCTAGGAAGAAAAATAATTCTATCCCCGAAACCAGGACACTGGGGAAAAGTATACTTCAGGTGCTAAGTGCCAAGATACTTCTTTAACCATAAGGCTTTGCCAAAGATGGAAAGAGAGGTGAGGTACATTTTATTGAACCTTACAGGTACAGCGTGAAAAATCTGAAAATAAAAGTTCTTGATTTTTGGATGACACTTTATCTTTCTGGAATGGATCCTGTAAATATAGTTCAGTCATGTTCTTTCCTGGTATTGTTGGGAAATCATTGGATTTTCCTTCTAGTGTGTGCAAGCATAATTCTTGATTACGAAAAAATGCCCATAAGTTATTACTGCAGTTTCAGTGGCTGTAGTAGATGCAGTGCAACCAAAAATGTCTTTCAACTGGTTTTGCTGGTTTTATAGAGGTGTGTGATGCTGACTTACTGTATATATTGTAACAAGTTTTAGAAAATATTGGAAAGACAAACATTGTCAGGGAAATTTAATGAGAGCAACTTAATTCTTTGAAAAGCCATCAGATGGGCAGTGGGGATGTTTACTTGGTATCAGCAGAAACTTGTTTAGGAGTGGAAACTTTGGTCACAGGGAGGTGTAATGGGTCTTAGCAGTGTGTCTCAATTCTCTCAAACGTAATAACTGAAATCCTGGAATTTTATTCAGGAGCTAGATTGGTAATTGTAGGTGCATTACACAGTGCCAAAAAGAATTAAGCTTGAACAGGATATTCATGGCAGTAGATGACACCATTAGTTTTATTTTCTTCTGATATAAAGTATTCGATTTTATCTCAGATAAACTCATTTTACTGCTGAGAAGCTGCTGTTACCTCTTTCAGGAGTACTTTGGAAACTGCTGTAAAAATATGTGGGTCTGTTTGTAACTTGTGTCTGTTAATAGTGAATTTCAGTGAAGGCAAGAGCAGGTAAATGCAGAAATGCTGAGGTTTGGTGGCACTCTGCAATATGTCTGCACACATTGGTTATTACTCTCTCTGTATCTTTTTCAAAGGCAATTTCTATATGGCAGTATTTGTTGCCTGCTACCCCTTTATAGAGGATAGCCAAGAGTCTAAAGCAGTCTTGTTATACTATGTAGAAGCAAAGTAACTGTGACAGTGATGTTCTAGCAATGCAGTTGATTCATGTGGTGTAGGCACATTAAAGTTAAGGATCTCAATCTAATATAACAGTATGTGACAGCCAAAAAGGAGTACTGGCACTGTCTCAGGGGGAATCTTATTGCCACCTACAACTACCTGAAATGAGGTTGTAGAGAGATGGGTGTTGATCTCTTCACCCAAGTGACAGGTGATAGGATGAGGGGGAATGGCCTCAAACTGCATTGGGGCAGGTTTAGACATTAGGAAAAAATTCTTCACCAAAAGGGTTGTCAGGCATTGGAACAGGCTGCCCAGGGAGAGGGTTGAGTCACTGACCCTGGATGTATTGAAAAGATGGGTAGATATGGTGCTTAGGGATATGGTTTAGTAGAGGATGGGTGCGGTTGGACTCGATGATCTCAAAGGTCTTTTCCAACCTATGATTTTGTAATCACACACAAAAAAATCATCTGCAAACAGTGTTGCCCCATCTCCTCTTTCCTAGATATGCCATTCTGCCACTTGTGTATCTCTCCATGAGCCACTTCACCTCAGTAACATGTCCGGTATCTGAACCAAAAGGAGTAGTGGATAGCTTTCAGCTGCTTTACTGAGCTACACCTGAGGGTAGAATCCAGACAGCAAAAAGGAAGTCAGGCACTTCTTTAAAAATGGTTACAAATATCTTTGTTTTAGAAACAAAGATTTTTTGTCCTATTTTCCGCCATTTAATCTTCTGTAGAATTAGAACCAGACCTGGACTGGAAAGATACATGGGAACATCCCTTTAGGTCTTGGTCTCAACAGTCACTCACTCAGTTACTATAGGAACAACAGTCCTAGCATGGGTAACTGGCCCTGTAGTATGTGGCTTATTTTGATTTGATTTTGTCAACTATGGTGGATATAAAGCTGCATGCTTATTGCATTTTGAATAATCTAGAGCTACTCCTCGAGTCACTGTGAGATAATAGTATTAATAGTATTAACAGTATATGCTGCTTTTAAAGTTAGAGATCTTGGATAAGCTACTTTGATGGAAAATGTAGCTTTTCAATGAAGACGGTTTCACTGTAGTGCCAGGGAAAGGCGGTGGCTTTCACATGGTTGAGCTGAAAGTGAATGTTAAGTCAAAGATGTTTGTAGAATATCTGAAAAAGAAAGAAGGAAGACAAAGGTAACTTGATTTTTTTGTGAAAGTCTCAGGAAAGTGATGGATAAAAACAACAGCAGGGAATTTGCTGTTTACAGTCTTCTATTTATGAAGCAGAGGGAAATCATAGAAACAACAATGTATGGCAGTAGAAAGCTTGGATACTGGAAAATAGCTAATTTATTCTGTGCATCTTGCCATCTACCTTTGTCCTGCAGCAGGAAATGGTTTGATGTCTTGCTTCTCCTTTGCTCATCAGCAAGCAGTAAGAAAAATCTATGTCCACCCCTTATACTCTTGCTTTTATACTGTGACTTATCTATCGTACGTTAGAACAGGAATTTCTTTCCCACACATCTAAAGGGGGAATACTTTACTCTGGGCAGGTTTAGAAGCCTAGGTTTTCTTTTTGGTTTTGCCTAGGCATTGAAAGGAAGATGTTTGGCATGGCTCCAACTATGCTAGCTTAATTTCAAGTGCCATCTTGTATCACCGCGCTCTGAAAATCGCTTTTCATAAGTGATTTATTCATTTCTGGCATGGGTAACTGGATGGTTGCAGTACAGAGGCAATTAAGCATACCGAGTAAAATCCCAACTTAATTGCATACAATGGTTAAATAGCCTTTTATATCAATGAGGCCAAGCTTTCTCATCATCATCCTCAAAGGTCCCACGTTATAGAAAAAAAGGAAAGTGAAGCAAAAGTTGCATCTTAAATGGGAGACTTTTGTTTCATTTGGTAATCGAAAAGGAATTTAGAATTATAATTTAGAATGTTTTTTGTTATTATAAATTCAATATTGTAATTTCATAAGCTATTCAACACGTTAGCTTTAGTAATTGTATTAATGTTTTATTTATTACCTTATATGCTTGAATATATTGCAAATTCTGCAAAGGTAAAGACTGTGATTACAGTTTACATAAATGATTGTTTTTTGCAATAAATATTTTTGGGTAAGTGGAGAGTAGCAAAGTTACTGAATCAGTGGAAAAATATCTTGTGACATGTCTTCTGATTTGGTTCCATCTATATTTAGGAAGCTCAATGCTGACAATTCTCCTTTTGTTCTTCTTGCAGCTAATTCCAGCCTTCTTGGAGGTGGAGGAGGTGAGTCTTTGCTTAATGCTGCATGTATTCTTAAATAAGTGTGAAATGTATATTGAAAAAATGTAGTGCTTAGTTGATTATAAAGCACTATGTGACTAAGTTCAAATGATAGAAATGTAAAATGAGACGTGAAAACTCACCAAGGCCGATAAAGTTTCTTACCATGAAGAGAGGCAGGGTTTGTGACTGCTGTTGAGTCCAGTGCCCCCTCTGGTTGAGACTGGCCTGACTTATGTTTAGGATTTTTAATTCACTTCAACCTCGAATGTGTTTTAATTCACTTCAACCTTGAATGTGTGTTTAATAAACAGTTTTAAAAGAAATGTGAAGTAGTTTAAACACAGTAAATAGCCATTTTAGTAAATCAATAAGGCTTTATCTTCGTGGGGTTTTTTTAAACTCGGTTGCTTATCCCATTCTGTTTGCCAGAATAGTCGAGCAGATTTCGATACAAATCTCTGGTGCATGTAAGAAATACTGCCATCATGACTATGAGCAGGACAGGAGATGCTCAAATCTATATAATGTGCGTTGTTTCCAATGGATGTTGTTTTATTTTGGCAGATCAAGGCTGGTTTGCTTTTTGTAATACTGTAGCACCACGGCTGTAAAAGCTTGCGTTGAGTTTTATCAATTTAGGAAAAAATACCCCATGAAGAGGTTGATCTCAGTTTTCTGTGACTTCCGCTGCCTCCCAGAGGGAAGTAAAAGAGCTCAGTTCTGGAAATTTCACAGTACAGGCAGCGACTAATCTTCCTTCCTGGCTGGAGTTAAAAGGACCCGATGATCAGAGCTTACATATGCAAGGGTAAAGGAAAGGGCTCTGTAAAAAGACAGAAGATGGTTGTTGCTTGTGAGGCTTGAGGATAAGTTGTCAAAGCTTTTGTTTTAACAGACTTTACTGAGCAGGCCTCCCTTATTTCTGGACCTCGAAAGGGTGCTTGATAACTGCACCAGGGCATCTAAGGAGTGGTTCGTGTTTCTCAGCTGTGCCTGGACATAAAAGTGCAAGAAAGCCTTACCTGGCAATCCTGCTGGATTAATCTGTTTCTTTTGATTCGAGTTAGCTGTTTGCAGTATACCAAATTTTTCTTTGTTTAAAAGATAATCCTTTAAAAGGTAATCCTTCGTTAGCCGTTCATGTTCCTGTGGAGACATCCGTGTAGCTCCTCTCCAGCGCTTGCTCCCAGCTGGTAATGTGAAAAAAAATTAAAAAATAAATCAATGCAAATTTTCAAATTCCAATCAGGTTCCCAGAGCACTGCTGCTGCTGCAAGGATTTGGCTATTGACTTTCTGTGGTATTTATTCAGCTGGATCGTACTTCAAAAGTTGATGTCCGTTCAGTGTGGCACTAGATAATGTGACTCTCCCTCTGGGGCAGATGGGATGAGCCCGCACCATGGGTCAAGTCAGGATCTTTCCTGTATTTTGTTTGTTAAAAGTGGGGGACTTTCAGTCAGGTTAATTTATCTGCACTTAAAACTATCTTGCCCCCACCCTCCTGCTTCCTGGTCTCCCCTTCCCTTCAGGGCAGGGTGAGGTGATGGTGGCACACAATGCTGGGTCAGTGTGCTGCTGCACCTTCTCCTGCTCTGGCATCATTTTGGGCCTTTACCTCCATTTCTTCAATGAATTTCCTCAGCGATCACAGGAAGCCCCTGTGGCAGCTTGAGTTTTGGCTACTAGGGAACTGGCTGCAATGCCCTCCCTCAGAGGAGGTCTCTCTTCAGCTCCCCCGTGGCCAAAGCCCCATGAAACACATTCCCAGATCCTTTATCCTCCAGCGGAAGGACAACAACACACGGTGGGTTACTATGCAGGTAAAATACTGAATTTGACTATTTTATGGCCTAGAGTTTGCTGGTGATCGAGGGGCTGCATTTGTGCTCTGGAGGTGCCCTTGAGTAAGGAGGCCAACGCTGCCCTTAGAGTGGATTCACTTAGGTTTTCCAAGTCTTTTGAGCCAAAATACTGAGAATTTCAATGCCAAAGTATTCCTGAGTTTGGGCAGCCACCACGAGGTGTCTGTGGTTCCATATTTGGGTGCATGCATTTGCTGTGCCCCTCTGGAGAAGGGAAGGGAGCACAGGGGCTGCAGGCTGCAGCCTGCTCAGAGGCGCACAAGATGGAGGCAGCCCTGGCTTTCCCGCCTGCAGGCAGGTGAAGCGCAGAGCTCTTCTCTCTTGGAAGGGATTGTTTCATTTCCAGTTGAATGGGTTTGGGTTTAAAATTCTGGGTATATTTTTTCCTTTTTCCAGAAGGAAGTGGTAGCAGCACTCCTTGTGAAATATTGCTAGTGAATTATTAAAAGTTTATTATATACGTAAACACCAAAGCTGCCTTTTGATTGCAGGTGCTGAATATTTATGATAATGCACAATACCAGTGTAGTTTCTTCAATAATGGGATTCAGATCTCTTCAGTAATGCTCGTTAACTTAATCTCTGTCACTGCTGGGGGTACTGAATACGTATCTTAGTTTTACAGAAAATGAAACCCAGAAATTTCTGCTCGTTCAAGCTTGTGCAACAGGTTTTGTGATTTTGAGCTGCTTTTGAGCTGTTCTGTGTTTGAAATATCTCCAAAATTGAACACAAATTAGTTGGAAATGGTTATTTGAACACCCTGATCTAACGTTTGGAAATTATTATGTATGTTAAAGCCATCTATCTCCTGGAGGAAGACCTCTGAGGAACCCAACAAGGTGATGTTGTCAGCAAACATAGTGCAATTGGTTGTAAGTTCAGGTGCTGGTGGGTTTGGGTGGCTGCTTATCATCCCTGCGCCACCTCGGAGCCACATCAGGGCATTTGTGTGCTTTGATTTCCCAGAGCCAGAGTAATGATTTGTTCTTGCATTCACCATTTAAATGCTGTCTATTAATTTCCATGACCAATTGGAATGAGAAGATAAAAGAACAAAAGATACCCGAAATAATTTTTCACAGAACTGTTTAATCATAAAATTGAGACACCCACAATAGAGTCTTTGGAGAGTCTTTAGTTAAATATAGATGTTGAAGGTTTCTTTCTGCTTTTCAAATAACTCTGAAGTTTCCAGGATTTCATTGACTTTGGTGAGTGAGCCTTTTTTCTTTTTCATTCTTTGCTGGTTTTAATAATTGATTTTTAATTAGGAGGCATATTTTGCTTTCAGGTCTAGATTTATCACACATTCAGTATCTCACTGCTCTTATTAACTCGCACAGAGAATCATGGCTTATTTGTGCATCATATATTATTTGTCCCATTATGTTCAGCAGTGCAAAGGTGAAAATTATTAAGAAAATTACCTGCATTTGGAGGAATTGAAGAAAAAACTGATATTTTGAGAAAAAGTGACCCCTTTTAAAAACATATCATGAAGTTTTGATTGTTGAGAAATTGAAATGCCCTATTTTGCATGGCAGTTTTTTTGTTTACATTCTTTTACTGCTGTGTCGAGGAATGAAAATATGTGATTTCATGCACTTTGTTAAAGTAAAGTGAGCAAGAGGTGAGATTTCTCCGACCTCTTACAATTTTGAAGAGTCAGTGGGATTTTGGTGGGGTTTGTGCCCCACTGTCCCCATCTCGTTTTCAGTTATTTTCCTCACGGTTCATTTTTCCTTGACTTCATTTGCTGACTCTAAACAAGTTCTTGTTGCATGTTCATTTCTGAATTGGCTTGCTTTCTCTGACCTTAAGTTGAGGATATATCTAAAATAGCAAGCTAGGGATTTTTTTTTTTCTTCCCTCATAAGGTTTTGTTGCCTGTGCTAGAGCTGGGAGACATCATTATTTAGTGTGTCCTGTTATGAACATAATTTTTGTCAGCTCTGTACTTGAAAACAGTAACTTTGTCTTGAAAAGCTCGTGAGAGGAGACAGGTTATATTCTCTTTTGGAAGCAGTGTTTGGGCCCAGTTTAAGCTGGTTTCTCCAAAAACTCTGTGTGCTTTTCTGGTTCGCTCCGTCTCTCTCTCTTTTGCTGGTATAACTATGTCTTTTCTAGGGCACAGAAAAATTAAATCCTATATAACCATAAGTATGTTAGCATATATTAAACATAGACCAGACCTACTGCTCCAGTCTGCCAAGACATGGTTTGTAGACATGTCATTTTAAGCTACGGTTATGGCATGGGGAGCTTGCATAGAACTTCATCATCACACTGAGTTTCTCTGTGGGTTATTGGGTAGACTCCATTTTGACAGTGGGATTTGCTTGCCTCCTTTGTTCGCCTTTACCTCTGTGTTAGATTACAGTAGTGGCAAAAAAAAGTGGTTTCCCCTGCTAGAAGGAAATAACCACAGACTGACATCTATCCTGGAAAACAGGTTTATCAGGAGGGAAAGGAGCTATTCAATGGCTGGGGTCTTTTGCCGAGCCTGAGGAACAGAGTCACATGTCGGAGGAGACAGACTTTGTGCGGAGGTTAGTATGCCAGTTCAAAAACCAGAACAGCTACATTTGTCTAGGTACAGGCATTTAGTGCCACATCAGGCCCATGAGCTCCCTCAGACACAGGTGTGGATCTGGCAGATAACACACAGGGCTGGGTAGGTATCTGCACCTCTCCAGAATGACAACTGAGGGTCTGATATGTCACTTTGTCTGGGGCAGCTGAAGTACCGCTGGGTACTGGTGTTTGAGCATCTGGATTGTACCCTTTGGGTCCAAACTGATGGTGGAGTTGTCTTCAAACACAGGTGTGTAGCATCCCT
The DNA here is from genome assembly GCA_020800305.1 of Porphyrio hochstetteri. Taxonomy (NCBI): domain Eukaryota; kingdom Metazoa; phylum Chordata; class Aves; order Gruiformes; family Rallidae; genus Porphyrio; species Porphyrio hochstetteri. The sequence continues at coordinate 9,114,355 of CM036907.1, forward strand.
CCCCGGGCCCAGGGATAAAGTTTTTATTTTCGTGCCTGTGACTTACTTAGGTACACTATAACCATTTCCAGCTGCCTTCTAATAGCTCAATCTCTGCCAAAACAGGGAGGTTTCTCACTGTCTGAGCAGTACGGTGACACCAATTCACATGGCAAATGAGTATACGTAACTGTGTGACATTCATAACAGCAAATGATGTACAAGAGAAAATTGGAGGCCAGAACGAGACAAGTTGCAAAGCACCCCACAGCAGTGTAAAAGAATACTTTAAATATTAGACTGGCCTGACACTAGCCCATTCAAAATGTATAAGAGGAAGAAGACAGGCCTGTTTTATCCTGAACCAGGATGAGATGCTCTCTGTTTTGGATTTCACAGGGCTTGGGCTTGATATTTACATAATTTAAATGCAAGTGAAGCAAGGGTTTAAATCCAAAGTTCAAATTTGCGCATGACGTGTGCATAACATGAATGCATCCCTTGAGAGGAGAAGAAAGAGTTTGGGAAAGGAGCACTGACAGGATTCTTTCATTAAGAAAATAAGCATTATTATTTTGTATTTTTTTTCTTTTTTTTTTTTTATGTCGGTCTGTTGGCATTTTCTTGTATCATGTCAAATGCATTTGTCAGATTGGGGTGTGCTTGCAGCAAATGGCTTCATGGAACAAATGTACTTCATCTGGGATTTCAACTAGCTTCAAAAGCTTCCAGTTGCTTTGTACACTGTGTCATCATATCTTAGGTATTTAGGTAATAGCTATGAAGGTACAAAGATTTTCCTAGTGAATAATGATCATGTAGAAGAACTGATAATTTAAGGCAAATAGCCATTTGCCTTTGTTGCTAATTAATCCCTTTCTGCTAGAAGATTGCTGCTGCAATTCTGTAGGGCTGTTAAAGTGTTTTATCTCTTTTTACTATTTGCATGCTGTTCTTTTTCATCTCTGTAAATAGAGTGGGTTTGAGAGGGCTGTATCCACAAGTTCCCCCACTGTGACAGTACATCAGCCAATTAAAATTTTAATATTTGTGCATTTATGTATTTCCTTCTGGACAGCTGTAATACTAGTTCCAATGGCAGCCCAGTAGCTTGGGGGTAGCTGTAACCCTTTCAAGGTTTTTGGTTCAGCCTAAACTCTTGTTATTATTTATGAGCTTTTTGTTGGATCAGATCAAAGCAAATAGATTTCTCTGTAATTTAACTGCTTTTATAGAATTTATGCAGACTTCCAGTGTAAGCAAAGTCTTTCTTTACAGGTCAGCTATTCTTGAAATGTTTTTTCTTTCTTCAATCTGTGTACATATGCTTGCATCCTGCCCTACTACAGTGGGTATTTCCATGTGAGTTTTAGTTTGGCCTTAATTAAAATTATGTCCTTTTCTCATTTTCTAGTGCATCGAGAGATGTAAAGATGCTAGTTCTATAAATAAATAAGCACAGCTTATTTCAAAGGACCCTTAACCCAAACTGCCATGATTGAATTTAAAATGTATGCTCTACTTCAGGTTTTTGTTTTGCTTTTGGTTTTTGGTGGTGGTTTTGTTTAAATATGATATATATTTTGCTCTTTGGCTATGTTGGGTGCTAACTTCCTTTCTCCCATCATTTTATACCTTCTTATATTTATGGGTAATAATCATAAACAGGAAGTCTCGGGGTTGATTTTAAGTATTCCTTAGTTGTTGCCTAATTGTATCCTGTTAATTACACTTTCCCAGCAGTTACCTTAAAAATAATAATTATATTTTGCTATTTACAGGAACTGATACAGGTATGTGATCAGCTGTTAAGTTTGAAATGTGTATGTATAGTTGTTGATATAAATGACTTTCCCTAATGATGACTTTTTAAATATACATGTTCAGCCTGTGATTCTTTAATGTGGAGCTCCTGTTTCTGCCAGCGCTATAGGAACATGGCTGTATGTTTCAGTCATTAAAAGAATCTAAAATTTAGTGTGTCCATGCATACTTACTTATTGCTGCTCTCAGCCTTTTAATATTCCTGCTGTGTTGACTTAATTAGGCATTTAGAAGGTGATGTTTTATTTTTCACTCATCAGTAACCTAGTGCTGAGTCCACAACACTGCGCTCCCACTTAATTGTGAGGCCTTTTTTTTTCCCCACTCAGACTGTCACACTGACTATCCTCATTTTCTTTAATTTCGTTATGAGGTAATTACAGTGTTACGTACCCACAACTAAAAAATGAACATACAGTTTCTGCCATATATACACACACACATTCATACGTGTATGCATGTCACTATATCTATTTGTAATTGAATCTTGAAGTCTTTCAGAGAGTCAGGCTCACTGTCTGTGGGTATAAATAAATAAATAAAACCGTGGCATTAATGTTGTTAGACTGAGAAAGACCTTTAGTTCATGGTCATTGAAAATTTAAGGTGCTCTTGATAAAAATCGAAGCTGAAAAGGCAGGCAGTTATGTAAGGAATGCATTTCTTTCTCTTTTTTTTTTTTTTTTCCTTTTTGTTTCATGTTATGGGGTAGAGCTGCAAATCAGGAGGAGAGATCACAAACTGTCGTGGTTTTGCCCCAGCCGGGGGCCGCACCCCACACAGTCGCTTGTACTTTTAAAAGGAAGGGGGAGGGAAAGTTGGGGGAAGGGGAAAAGGGAAGGAAGAAAGGAGGAAAAGAAACCACAACCTAGAAACCAGAACCACGCAGGTTGGGATAAGGATAGTTTACTAAACAATAACAGAAAACTAGATATAACAATAACATAAGTTTAAAGCACAAAATAGATGAAACTGGTGATACACAATGCAATTTCTCACCAAACCACACAACTCAGGCCGCACAGCTTAGAGCCCGTCCCGGACAACCCGACCGCCCCAGAAACTGCACGTCCTGGCGTTGTCTCCCCCTCTTCCCCCCAGTCCCCCCTTATACCGAACATGACGTAACTGGTATGGAATATCCTCTTTGGCCAATTCGGATCACCTGTCCTGGCTGCGTCCCCTCCTTTCTCACTAGTAAGGAAGTATGCAGAGCTGAGAAAGGTCCTTGATTGCCCAGCAACAAATCGGAAAACATCAGGGTGCTATCAGCACTATTCTCATGCTAACACCCAAACATGGCATTCCATCCACTGCTAAAAAAAAGTTTAACTCCATCATAGCTGAAACCAGGACATTATCCACCCCTTATTCCATACCATTTACGTCATGACCAGATCCAACAATTTTCTTTGGGTACAACCAGTTTCGTGTTTCACACACCCATATATGTATGTACACATGTATGCACACATATGTGCATACAGATCTTATTCCCTCAGTCTGTGAATCATCCCTCTGAAGTTGTTGAGTTCATTTAGTCCATGATTTCCAGGCTCCATTTGTCGTAACAGTTTCTCAGGATAGTTGTATGTTCCATTGGCTCGTTGCACGCTGCATCTCAGGCTCTTGACTGATACACCTGGCATGGTCCATGCTCATAGTCTGTGGGTCAGAGTTTATTTTCAACGGGAGCAAAAAGTTCTTGAGAGGCCAGGCTTTAGTTCCATCATCATGGCACTCATTCTTCATTAACTTGTATGACTCCGGCTATAATGCTATGGTACAACATACAGCAATCATAACAATAATGAATATACAATAATGGATTATTTGGCAATTATTATAATTTCTACTTTATTAATTATATTGGCTATTCTCACCCAAAATCAAATCCCCTTGAGGTACACATCGAACTTCTCCATCCCTCTGCATTACCCACCAAGTACAGCCAGGTCCTTGAGCAAAAACAATTCCAGACATGGGTTTACCTTTGCCTGAAGCAGGAATGACCCAAACTCTCTTTCCCAATACACTCTTCATATGCACTACTGGCACTCTGTCTCCCTCTACAGTACGTGGAAATTTTGACTGGGCAGGGCCAGCCCGATTGGTAGATCCCCTAGTGTTAACTAACCACGTGGCTTGGGCCAAATGTGTATCCCAATGCTTGAATGTCCCACCACACATTGCTTTCAGTGTAGTTTTTAAAAGTCCATTATATCGTTCAATTTTCCCAGAGGCCAGTGCATGGTAAGGAATGTGGTACACCCACTCAATGCCATGCTCTTTGGCCCAGGTGTCTATAAGAGTGTTTCGGAAATGAGTCCCATTGTCTGACTCGATTCTTTCTGGAGTACCATGTCGCCAGAGGACTTGCCTTTCAAGGCCCAGAATTGTATTTCGAGCAGTGGCATGGGGTACGGGATATGTTTCTAGCCAGCCGGTAGTTGCCTCCACCATTGTAAGCACATAACGTTTGCCATGGCGGGTTTGTGGGAGGGTGATGTAATCAATCTGCCAAGCCTCCCCATATTTATATTTCATCCACCGTCCTCCATACCAAAGGGGCTTTAACCGCTTAGCTTGCTTGATTGCAGCACATGTCTCACATTCGTGGACAACTTGTGCGATGGCGTCCATGGTCAAGTCCACCCCTCGATCCCGAGCCCATCTATATGTTGCATCTCTCCCTTGATGACCCGAGGTATCATGAGCCCATCGAGCCATGAATAATTCACCCTTACGTTGCCAGTCTAGATCTACCTGAGCCACTTTAATCCTAGCAGCCTTATCTACCTGATGGTTGTTTTCATGTTCCTCCATGGCCCGACTCTTAGGTACATGGGCGTCGACATGACGTACCTTTACAACAAGTTTCTCTAACCGAGCAGAGATATCTTGCCATAAGTCATCAGCCCATATAGGTTTGCCTCTACGCTGCCAGTTGTTCTTTTTCCACTGCTGCAACCACCCCCACAGGGCATTCGCCACCATCCATGAATCAGTATAAAGGTAGAGCCTTGGCCACTTTTCTCTCTCAGCAATGTCCAGGGCTAACTGGATGGCCTTCACCTCAGCGAACTGGCTTGATTCACCTTTTCCTTCAGTGGCTTCTGCTACTCTTCTTATAGGATTCCATACAGCGGCTTTCCATCTCCGATGCTTACCCACAATGCGACAAGACCCATCAGTGAACAGGGCATATCGCTTCTCATTCTCTGGCAGTTCGTTGTAGGGTGGGGCTTCTTCAGCGCGTGTTACCTCCTCATCCTCTGGTGACATCCCAAAATCTTTGCCTTCTGGCCAGTCTGTGATCACCTCCACAATTCCTGGGCGATTGGGGTTTCCTATTCGAGCCCGCTGTGTAATTAGTGCAACCCACTTGCTCCACGTAGCATCAGTGGCATGGTGTGTAGAAGGAACCTTCCCTTTGAACATCCAGCCCAGCACCGGCAGTCGGGGTGCCAGGAGGAGCTGGGCTTCAGTTCCAATCACTTCTGAGGCGGCTCGAACCCCTTCGTAGGCGGCCAGTACTTCCTTTTCTGTTGGAGTATAATTGGCCTCAGATCCTTTGTAGGCCCGACTCCAAAACCCCAGCGGTCGACCTCGAGTCTCCCCTTGTGCTTTCTGCCAGAGACTCCAGGTCGGGCCGTTCTCCCCAGCTGCAGTGTAGAGCACATTTTTAATATCTGTCCCTGTCCGGACAGGCCCAAGGGCCACTGCATGGACTATCTCGCGTTTGATCTGCTCAAAGGCTTGCTGTTGCTCAGGGCCCCATTGGAAATCATTCTTCTTTCGAGTTACATGGTAGAGTGGGCTCACAATGAGACTGTAGTTTGGGACATGCATTCGCCAAAAACCTATAACACCTAAGAAAGCTTGTGTTTCCTTTTTGTTGCTTGGTGGAGACATAGCTGCTATTTTATTAATAATGTCCATTGGGATGTGACGACGCCCATCCTGCCATTTTATTCCTAAAAACTGGATTTCTCGCGTAGGCCCCTTGACTTTACTTCGTTTTATAGCAAAACCGGCTTCTAAAAGGATTTTAATTACCCTGTTTCCTTTTTCAAAAACTTCCTCTGCTGTGTTGCCCCATACAATGATGTCATCAATATACTGCAGGTGCTCTGGTGCTTCACCCTTTTCCAGTGTATTCTGGATTAGTCCATGGCAGATGGTGGGGCTATGTTTCCACCCCTGGGGCAGACGATTCCACGTGTATTGGATGCCTCTCCAAGTGAAAGCAAACTGTGGCCTGCACTCTGGCGCCAGTGGGATCGAGAAGAAAGCATTCGCAATGTCGATTGTGGCGTACCACTTGGCTGCCTTCGATTCCAATTCATACTGGAGCTCTAACATGTCTGGCACAGCAGCACTCATACCTGGAGTGACTTCATTTAGGCCACGATAATCTACTGTCAGCCTCCACTCTCCATTGGACTTCCTCACTGGCCATATGGGACTATTAAAGGGTGAGTGGGTTCGGCTGATCACTCCCTGATCCTCCAGTTGACGAATCAGCTTATGGATGGGAATCAGGGAATCTCGGTTAGTACGGTATTGTCGTCTGTGCACCGTCGTCGTAGCAACTGGCACTTGCTGTTCTTCACCCTTCAACAACCCCACAACAGCAGAATCCTCCGAGAGTCCAGGCAAGGCACACAATTGTTCAATTTCTTCTGTTTCCAAAGCAGCTATTCCAAAAGCCCATCGGTACCCTTTTGGGTCTTTAAAATACCCTCTACGTAGATAATCTATACCTAAAATGCACGGAGCTTCTGGACCAGTCACAATGGGGTGTTTTTCCCAGTCTTTCCCAGTTAGGCTCACCTCAGCCTCTAGCACAGTTAGTTGTTGGGATCCCCCTGTCACTCCAGAAATACAAACAGGTTCTACCCCTTCATGATTCGATGGCATTAGAGTACACTGGGCACCAGTATCCACCAGAGCTTTGTACTCTTGTGGGTCTGACGTGCCAGGCCATCGGATCCACACAGTCCAATAAACCCGATTGTCCCTCTCCTCCACCTGGCTGGAGGCAGGGCCCCTCTATTGCTGCTGATCATATTTGTTTTCCACTGGTTGCATAAAGGACTTAGAGGTCCCTTCAAAAGGATCAGGCACATCAGACATATAGGTAGGCCTTCCAGTTGGTCTAGGGAACTGCCCAGTAGAAACTGGTGCAGCCTTCTTCCTGGCAGAATCTCGTTGTGCGAATGTTTTACCCCGCAGCTCCTTTACTCGTGCTCGAAGGGCTGAGGTGGGCTGCATATCCCATTTCCTCATGTCCTCTCCATGATCAAGCAGGTAAAACCACAATGTACGTCGTGGTGTGTATTCTCCCTCTTGGAACGATGGACGCTTTCTCCCAGTAGCTGCAACATTGCTCCATACGGGTTGGGAGTTGGACACATTGTTGTCAAGTCGTTGAACCAGTTTCTCTACTGCTGCAATGACGGAGAGGGAAACATTGTCTTGGTATTTCCGGAGTCGGCAGGCCACCTCATTTACGGTTGGCGGATTCATATCATTCCAGTCAATTGCTGCCAGTGAATTGGTATACCCTGCTGGTGCACTTCGTACAACCTTACGCCACATATCTGGAGTGCATAGGACTTCATCGGGATCAGAGGGAAGCCGTGAATTGTCCAGATCATAATAAATTATCTCCCGTACAGCTAATTCTCTCAGGTGCTGGACAGATGTCTCTATGCTGTTACACTTAGGTGTCTGGCATGTAATATATTCCTTTATGGGATATCTTTCCTTCACACTTGACAGTAGTCGCCTCCAGAGGCTGAGGATTTCCGGCCTCCTCCCAATTGCTTTGTCAATTCCTCCTTCTCTAGCTAGGGATCCCAACTGCTTGGCCTCTCTGCCTTCTAATTCCAAACTACTGGCCCCGTGATCCCAACATCGGAGCAACCAAGTGATAATGTGCTCACTTGGGTGGCGAGTGAAATCTTTTCGAACCTCACGCAGCTCACTCAGAGTCAGGGATCGGGTAACAATCTCTGGTTCTGCCTCATCCTGATATCCTCGAGATGATCCCGGTTGATCATCATCCTTATCCGTCACTATACGAACTGATTTCTTTGTGCCTTTCCTCTTTTGTACGGGAGCAACAGACACTGGTGTGGGTTGGTTTTTCTGATCATCTGCAGTGTCTGCTGTAGAGATTACAGTAGCTGCAGTGTCAGTCACAGGGGTTGCAGTAGCTGCAGTGTCAGCCCCAGTGGTTGCAGCAGCTATAGTATCTGCCAGTCTGTTTCCTTTCCCTTCTCCCTGACAGCGCTGACAGTGCTGACAGTGCTGCCTGCTATCAAGCAGTGTTTGATAAATAGTGGCCAGAGCCCAGCACAGTGCAGTAAGGTGTCCATCTCTGGGAAACCTACAGCAATTTTTCCTTAGGTATGCAGTCACTTGATCGGGGTCTTGTAGCTGTTCAGGAGTGAAATTCCAAACCATCGGGCGTGAGAAAGTACCTAGGTACTCGCCCATACTTTGCCACATGCCCTGCCACTCGTGATTATTCTGTCTCCGAGAAAGCTCTTCAGTGGTATTCATAAACCTATGCTTGATATATAACAAAAACTGAACCATCTGCACCAAACCTACCAATAGCAAAATGCTAGTTTGAATATCCCAGAGATATTGAAGATTTTCAAAAACTGCCCTAAGAGCTGTTGTATTTAGCCCAAAGGAAAAGAAAGCAGTGCCCCCACCATACCGGCTGCTGTTATTAACCCCTCCCTGTCCAAAGAATGGACAGGACAGCAAAACCTCATACAGGTACCAGCTTAAGCTCATGATCATCGATATTATTGTATCATAGACCGATATCATAAAATACACTATAATGAAGTATGGGAACAAATACGGGAGCCACAGACCTGAGAGAGTAAAGAATCCTGCCAGGATTGTATACAGCATGCGGTGGTTTTGCTGCCACAGCCTTGTAAATAAATACCACAACATCGTGACCAGAGATTGCTTAAACAACAGTGCTTATCTTAATTGCGATAGTTAGGGTCAGATCTACCGTTATCCCAACCGTTCGTGCCCCACGTTGGGCGCCAAAATAACTGTCGTGGTTTTGCCCCAGCCGGGGGCCGCACCCCACACAGTCGCTTGTACTTTTAAAAGGAAGGGGGAGGGAAAGTTGGGGGAAGGGGAAAAGGGAAGGAAGAAAGGAGGAAAAGAAACCACAACCTAGAAACCAGAACCACGCAGGTTGGGATAAGGATAGTTTACTAAACAATAACAGAAAACTAGATATAACAATAACATAAGTTTAAAGCACAAAATAGATGAAACTGGTGATACACAATGCAATTTCTCACCAAACCACACAACTCAGGCCGCACAGCTTAGAGCCCGTCCCGGACAACCCGACCGCCCCAGAAACTGCACGTCCTGGCGTTGTCTCCCCCTCTTCCCCCCAGTCCCCCCTTATACCGAACATGACGTAACTGGTATGGAATATCCTCTTTGGCCAATTCGGATCACCTGTCCTGGCTGCGTCCCCTCCTTTCTCACTAGTAAGGAAGTATGCAGAGCTGAGAAAGGTCCTTGATTGCCCAGCAACAAATCGGAAAACATCAGGGTGCTATCAGCACTATTCTCATGCTAACACCCAAACATGGCATTCCATCCACTGCTAAAAAAAAGTTTAACTCCATCATAGCTGAAACCAGGACACAAACCTTCCCTAATCCAGAGGTATCACATGATGTATAAGGCGATTCCCAGCAGGTTTGTTACGTGAATTGGATAAACACTCTGGAAATGTTAAACACTTTTTCCACATGCAGGAAAATATGTATGTCTTGCATGTATGTCTTGTATGCAGACAAGGTAATTATCTTGTCACTTGCCAAAGTGCTGCTCAGGCATCTTAGGATACTTCTGCTGAGACTCTTCCCTTGAAGGTGAAGAGAATGGCTCCCAGGGTGCAAATAGAGTCCAGGAGTGTGGGAAGCGACATGAGTGTTACAGTGAGAGTATAGTAAGTCAGGCATTGGAGTATATATAGGTGCCAGTCTACAGAAGACAGTTTTTTTAAATGAAGCATTTGGTTCATTTCCTTAAAGAAAAAATCTGTAAATTGGGACACCTGTCAAAGTTGTTCAGTTTCACACCTAACAGTCTCGACAGTGTCCCTTTTGCTGAGGTAAGAATGAAGCGAGCACTGCAGTGAAGACATGTTTTGTTAGGCTCAAACAGGGGTGGTGGTGTTTTTAAATCTGCTTCTCAGATTTAAGGTCTTGTCATGGTTTTGCCCCCCAGATGGGAGCTGAGCACCACGCAGCTGCTCTATCACCCCCCTTTTCAGCTGGATGGGGGAGGAAATATATGTTGAGAGGCTTAGGAGTCAAGATAAGGACAGGGAGAGATCATTCCACAATCAGTATCACGGGCACAATAGACTCAACACAGAATTCATTTATTTTTACAGCTGAGAAATAGAACAAATGAAATAAAGGTACGATGGAGGTACTTGACATGTAGACATAGAGGCACTATTGAATATCAGAGCTGTTACTCAAGCTTTCATGCTGGTATACCTAAGTATGACATAGATCCCAAAACAGTAGAGAGCTCCATAAAAGTATTTCTAAGCCCTAAGGTCCTTACTTTCTGCAACAAATGCCTATAAATGATGTAGGTGGGAGCAGCAAGGCATGGAAAAATGACATGGAAAAATAGCAGCAACTATTTGTTGATCCTTGTTGGTCATTCGGGGTTGGACTGGATGATCTCGAGGTCCCTTCCAACCCCTATGATTCTGTGATTCTGTGATTCTTTTCAAGATGTGTGCGTGCCCCGTGGCATGAAAATACAGGCACTGCGTGACACTAGCACCTCCCCAGAAGGAGGGGAAGGTACCTGCAACTGTGTCTGCTGAGGTACTTGGCCATGAAAACTCCCATTTCCCCAGGGTCAGAGACTGGAGGTTGTCATCATCCTTAAAGCCCCACCTCCCGTAATGCAAGGAATTTATAATAGTTACTTCTTTTTGTTTCTAATGTAAGCAATTACTACTTTGTAAGCGTATTTTCAAATAAAATCTTGAATAAACCCCAGGGTTTAAACTACAGAGGCAAGCAAGAAACAACTACTGAAATATTATAGAGAGTTTACAACTCTCTTCTTGCCGCACAGGATAAAGGATTATGAAATCAGGCCCGTGTTCACCTCTCACCTTCTATTTCAGTTATTCTGCTCTTTCCACAGAGCTGTGCTACTCATTTATGAGTTGGTCTTTGCTGATCACATTTTTCCAAAGTTCCTTTGTTCTGTGCAAAATGCTTGCAGATTATAACATGCAGCTTTTCAGAAGCCAAGAAAATCTCCAGCAGAGCAGCTGGCAAGATGGTTGAGTCTTGGAAAGATGTGTTCTTTGTTTTCTGTGTCCCTATCCCCTATCTTTGCGGTCTTTTCCTTCCAGTTTTAAGAACTCTCTATCAAACTGACAGTATAAAGTGGTATGAACTTTTGGCATTATTTTAAAAAAAGATGAAATGTGGTGATTGCTAACGAAGGATTAAAACTCTTATAGAGATGGAACTGATTTTTAAGAGACATTAGTGGAAAACCTGCATGTACAAGTATTTCTTTGCAGTTGCTCATCTTTTTTTTTTTTTTTTTATAACTGATAAAACTGGATGGTTATGCAGTTTGCAGTTGTTATTTTTCACTCTCGTGCTGTACAGCAAGCTACAAATGATGCTCCTATGATTTAAGAAACGGTTAAAAAAACATACATACACCCCATCCCTCCCACTGTTTCAGGCTTCAAGTGTAGCCTGAATCACTTTGTAGATTCAATTCAGACTTTATTTTTTAAATCAGCAAACTGAGGTGTGAAGTAACCAGGGACAAGAACTGCTGAAGATGGCTTTGATATGAAAAAACCCCTACATGATGAACCTCATCCTTATGAGCATTGTTATCAGAGAATCTAAATGCTCCACAGACCTTTGGTGCATTTACCCTAATTGCTCTGCGCAACAGAGAAGTCATGTTTTCCCCATTTTACAGCTGGGAAAATGAGACTAGAAAACCACATGTTTTGCAAAAGGTCCAAATAGAAAAGAGCAAAAATCTTATCTCTCAGGGCAGAGCATAACTCACTGGGGTTTCATAGTGCCTACAGCGGTTTTGCAAATAGGAGATTTGATTCCTATTTGGAAGGACAAGGAATTTTAATTTTACTACTAGCTTCATGGGTAGAAACAGGATGATGTTTGAGGGAAAAAAAAAAAAGAAGAAAACATACTCTACTGAGAGCAACTTTCTGACAATTAGACCTTAATTGGTTATAAAGAAAATTCTCTAAAGGACTGGCAGAAGGACCACCAACTACAAATGAGATACTGCTAGATAACCAGCTTTACACTAATGGAGATAAAATTTGAATATAGGAAAATGTGATGTATTTGAGGCTATCACCATTAATAATTCAAACTATACAGCGATTCACTGTTATTTTTAGGGGTTTTCTACATTAAGTTAGATAAGGGCTGTTTACTTTTAATTTGAATTTATATAGTATTAATAACAAAACATTTTAAGATCTTTTTGATGAGAAAAAGAATCTCCTGGATTAAGAGTGTATCTAATTTTATTATCAATCAAATCTAACCTCTCCCAACAGCAGAAAAATTTGAATGATTCTCCCATTAAAAACGCTACCTTATTATTATGTGTAAAATAGTTGGGTGCTTGTTCTTTACAAAGTTGCCTTATTTACATCTTTTTCCTTTTTCCTTAAGTAAATGCCTTATAGGGTTTATCATTCAAGTTTCTTTTAAAGTTAATTTATCTTTGTAAAGTTCAAAATCATAGTTTCTGCCATTTGGACTGGCAGATCTGTAGTGTTGTAGTTTTGGCTACATATACAGTAGCGAAGAACAAAATATTTTTTGTCACACTTCTACTGTTACAGTTCAGTCTGTTCCTTTTCCATTATCAGCTTGTTTCTCTGGGCTTCGCAGAGGCATCTGTTTTAATTTTTATTGGGCAGGGCTGCAGTTTACCAATCTCATGTAAGCTTCACAAATCATTCACAAATGTGGATCATTAAATCAATTATGTCTTGGCTGAGTGATCTATGACTGTATTATATGCACACAATGTTAAAAGAATGTTATTAAGGTGCAAAACCAAGTACTTAAAGTTAGGAAGCGCCAAAATTAAAGTTGCCTGCAGGCTTGCAGTCTCTATGCATATATGTATTAGGATATTGCCTCTAACTGTACAGTTGCACTGTTTTTTCCAGCTGGAACCTCATCACAGTCATCCTCTTTGTTCCAAGAATAAACCATGTTTTGCTTTTTGTGTACTTAAACTCTGGTCTGCAAACCAGTATTTGTTATGGTACTTAGCAGTTTGGTACATGATTTCATAAGTAAATTAAAGATTTCATAGGTAATATATTTGTCTTCCCACAAACAGTGGAGTTATCTTTACACAAAAAAAAAAAAAAAGAAAAAAAGAAGAAAAGCAGAGATTAAGGTAAAATTGTAATTTTAAGGCCCAAGCTGTGTGATGGGGAACTGCTTTCTGTAAAGGAATGGAACCCTACTTAAATTTCAAAAAGTACATCTGGTAAATTCCAAGTGATTCTGCAAACTGGAACTTGTACATCGCCTCAGGATGTAATACAACATTATCCTCCGAGTGAAATTCACCTTGATATTCCCACCTCTTCTCTACTTCTTGTTCCCAGTGCCACTGCCTGCATTTTACAGTTTACTGCTCCCTTGATCACATTCATTCAAAAGTCTGTTGGCCTAAATTTACATTTTAAAGAGGGTTTTTTACTTAGACAGTGTCAGACCGTGGTCTTAAAAAAGTTTACTTTGATGTGATTAAGAAGGAGAGAGCGAAGTGCTGACTGAGAGGAGTGATGGGACTGGAAACAAGTGGGAAGGGGAAGAGATGAGTGATAACTTCCTCTGCGGCTGGGCAGATTGTAATGTGAGACCCTGTTCTCAAACGTTTGGGGGGCGAGGAGTGAGTGTTCCCTTTCTAACTTCTTACCTTAAATGTTCACCTCTAAAAATTAGCCTCCTTGCCTAGCTGGTTCCAGTTTCCCTCTGCTCCTGGGTCTCTGATTTCTTTACTGGAAAATGGTTCCGTTTTAGTCCCAGGCCAATTTCCCAGATTCTCTCTTTGAATTCGTGTGCCTGTGCCTTTCCGTTGCCACCTTCGCTCTTATGCCATATCCTCATCATCACAGATTTAGTCACCAGTCCCTCTCATTTTAAGTCATGCCATCTGCCCCTACATGCAGGTAGTGTCCCTTCTCCTTCCTCTCATCAGTTTGTACTGGGATGAAGGGAAAAGTCTTCTGAAAAGACAGCAATTTCTTGAGTCAAATGAATTCATTATTCAAATGAAAGAGAACTGCCAATTTCAGAGTTGCTCTAAGTGAAGAAAAAGTTACAAAAGCCTACCGACTTTGATGGTTTATCTTGGTTTGTCTTTTAATCACAATTTTAATTTAAAAAGGTCACCCCAACCTAGCTGTACCACAGTGGTCAGTCTGCTGTTCCATTGCTCTTAGGAATGAAGGCAGTGATGTTGGTGTCAGAGGATAAAACCCTTGGTGTTACTACCTCCTTTGTATTTCTTCACCCTTGATGATTTGGCAGTAATTTCTCCCTGGGGATTATTTGCTTAAGGGTGGGGCCTCTGCTCAATCCAGATATAACCCAGCTGCAGTGGTATTTTAGCCTCTTCTCTGGGTTTACAAGCAATTAGCGCTTCAGCCAGGACTGCCTGCCCTCCCAGAGAACAAAAGATTCAGCAGAAAACTTGCCCCTTGAAATGATAGCTGGACAAAGAATCAGCAGATTTATCAGACAACTAATTCAAGTAATTTTTTACAGAAAAGTAGCATGACCTCACCGTGGACCAAGATGAGACCTTTTCTGTGCAGAAGTTTATATGTAGATAACAAGTGGAACAGGTGTCAAAAAAAAAAAAGAATATTCTTAATAACAGGAGGTAGAGATAATGGTCATTTGCGAGTACTGAAGGAAATTTGCTCTGGTGGCAGGTCAGTTTTTCATCAGGAGTTGGAAAATTGCAAACATATGATAATTCAAATAGGATGGTGTCTGCAAATAGGATAGACTAAGCAAATACTGGAACATTCATAGGCAATATTATTGTTATCTCCCTCGAGACTCGATTCAGCAGGAGCAGTTGGATTTTTTCTAAACATAAAAAATGGGGATGTTTAGAGGAAATTGTTTCATTCTAAAGGAAAAAAAAGTACCAATGCACATCAAATATTAAATAGAATTCTCTCTTTTTCAAAATTAATTCCCAAATTTGATGCTATAAAATTTTAGCAGTTGTGGGAGAGCTCCCAGAAGACCCTTCATTATGTCTCATTATTACAGCATATGTGAGGCCATAGTACCCTTGGTTGCCATAGTTCCTTTTTAATGAAGAAAAAAATGTTTCATGGCTGCACAGCTGGGTAACCTTATGTATCTATGGTTTTCTTACGAAACAATCACCCCTTACTATCTTAATGTGAATTTTGCTTCAGAAATTCATAAACTGGACTTCTTTTTTCTTTTGTTGTTTTTTTTATTTATTAACCATAGTAAAGGTTAATGTCAGGACACAATGTTGCCCAGTGCTTTGCTGGGTTTTCCTAATAAAGGGAAGGTTTCCTTCCTTCTGTAAGGCCAAATGTGCAAGGTGGGGAGTGAGTGTACTGACTCAGTACTGCAGCACAAGCTGAGAGTCCACGCCAGTGGGTATGGCAGCTTTGCCACCCAGCATTTGACTGTCTGTTTAAAAAAAAAAACAAACCAAAAGTCCCTGAATTCTTAATTACATATTTTTCTTTCATTTCTGTTATTTAAACCCTTATACTTCTTATTGAACAAGTTGTATCAGGTCTCCTCTGGCACAGCTATCAAATAGCAGTTTAAATATTATCTAGCTTTAGGTGCTAGCTTTAGTTAAATATCTGCCCTGCCAGGGGAGACACTGTGAGGAAGACTTGTTTAGCTTTACAATTTCAATGGTAATGTTTAAATAACTTTGCTGGCATGAAATAGCCAGGAAGGCTGCTCTAGTCTCTAGGAGCTTCTTAGAGAGAATTAATGCCCTAATACTCAGGGAATATTTACAGTTTAATAATTGAGGAAAGTTGATTAAATATACAAAGCATTTAAATACCCATTTTAAGCTCACATTAATTCCTGACAAACTAAAGTATCTTGGCATTTAGAGAATTACAAACTTCCAGCAGTAAGTTTGGGCCTTACAGCAGTGTGCCCATTTCATGTGATAGAGAACATTCGCGTTCATGAAGCGTACACGGCTGCATTTAGTCACCAAATCTGATCTCTTGTGGTGGTGGGATTTGAGGATTTGTGAGTACTGTTCCCCCTAAGGTGGTAGAAGGCACCTGGAAAAGTTCCTGTTGTATTATAACTGTGGGGATCATTTCTTTCCCTCTTGTGACTCTGCACAGAGGCATCACAGCTGATGATCCTTAGCAGGTCTGCTGGGTAAGAGTATTCCAACTATTTTAGGAGATTCTCTGTATAATCAGAGGGAAGCAAGACTGGATCAGATGGTACCACTTTTGCTTAGGTCACTCCTGGTGGATACTTGTCAAACTCTTCTTTGTCTTCTGGGTTGTGATTCTGCAACTTCTGTTGGTGGTCTTTTGCAGTGCATCCCTGTCCATACCATTCTGCCATTGAAACATTTTCCCCTGGAATCTTCATTTTTTGTTTTGTTTTGTTACAGCTCTAAGCCTAAAATGAAAGGATTCCTGGTGGTTCTGGGACAAGCTGTCCTGTCATTCACATGTCATCCACAGTGTCTGTGAGAGAAGCAGGTGCCTGTGAAGCAGCCAACGAGGCTAATGATGAAGGATCAGGGCACATAAGAGATTTGTAGACTCATTAGTTTGTTCCAGGCTGACCAACCTGGGTTTGCTTTTGTGGCACAAAACCTCTCTGTACCAAAGTACACTTTCTGAATTTCTGGAGAGAGAGAGACAAGACAACAGCAGTACTCCTGCCTGCTCCTTTGTGAGATCTCCCCTGGCTGCAGTTGCTCTGAAATTACAAAAGGGTGCAAATGGCTGTCTCCTCCTCATCTGTGGGAATAAATCAGACATGAGAGTTGTAGGCTTGGCAGTTAAGCATTTCCATTTGTAGAACACTGACAAACTAATGATGGTAATTTTGCATTTGTTACTACATGCCTAATCTAATTAAGTTTTTCTTAGGGTACAATTGTTGTTTTCTGCATTTAATTATGTAAGCACCAGGTGCAAATGTTAACAGTAGCTGAATTCAGAAGGAAACCTTTTATCTTTGTGTTATGCAAGACTTGTATCTTTAATTTTGCCGTTAAAAAAAATATATATACAGTATTTGGTTGTTCCAAGGGGTTGTATTAACAGTTCTGATTGATATACATAGGAAACGCTAATGAGGGCTAAAACTTTATATTACTCTTAGTTTCAATGTGTTTAGAACTATTTATGAGCACTATTTTTTTTTTGGTTTCAGGTGTTCTAATAGTTCAGACTCTTTTTCCCAGCTATACTGGTGATTTTGAGGGTTGGCAGACTTCCCACACTCCACGACAGATCTGCCCCTGTCTATTTGAAAAGGTCTGAACTACGTAGGGGTCTGTTGTCTGAATCTGAATTTCGTGGAGCGCTGGTAAAACTGCTTCTGTGATTGCCAGCCTGGCTGTGAACTTCTTGCCACCATTTCATCAGAGCTTGTTCAAACACTGAAAGAGAGTTTTCAGTAGAATTCTTTGCCTGGAATAATAAAACTCAAATTTTGTTTTTAAAGCTCAAGGATCTGAGTTTTGAAATGATGTAAAAGACTGCTTGGAGGCAAGTGACTCTCAAAAGGTTTTGAATTTATAACATTAATTTTTAAATAAAGTGAGCAGGAATTGCAGTAAACCTTTCCACCTGTAGATTGGTAATGGTTTTAATCTGTTCAGTAGAAACAAGTAAAGCTTGTATGTTCTAGTTTCTAGTCATTTATTGGTAATCTATATTCTATAATTGATTAGTAATCTTTATAATATATATAAATTTGGCATGAAATGTAGTAGAAAAACCAGATAAACGGTCGATGCATGCTTGTGCTAAAGCGTGAGGTACCCATAGAACGTTTCCATTTTTAATTAACAAAAATTGTCTAGAGAAGCATTTTTCAGCTGTTCCTAATTCTTGATGACTCTACATTTTGTAGTAGAAATATGGCCTTTATATATCATGAGTTTAAACCCACTGCCAGCACGCCTCCTCTTAGTTACCTTTCAAGGATTCCTTCAAAGTAGGAGTGCAAGCCCTCCATGGACCACAAGTCAGTAGTAGTCACCTGAAATATCCTGTCCTTCGCTTCAGGATCCTCTGCGATCACTTTTCATTGGGCTGCGAAGTGTGATGTTACTGATGAACCATTTTCAGTATAGACACAGAAGGGATCACATTTATGCAGGTGTCAGCTTGACAGCATCCATTGCTTTACTTCTAGATCCAGGTAAACAAGGAAGCTGTGTCTGCTAGTTGTTTGGAATGAAGCTTTCCGATGGTTGTGTTGTTGGAAGAGATTTCCCCTGTCCCTGCCACTGTTCTCTCAAACCTCTGTTATTCCCAGTTTGGTTTGTTTCTCACCCTTCAAGCTTGTAATTCAAAACTTGACTCCTTTGTTGGTTTATCACAAAATTTGTTCAGAGGCTTCCCTTTTTTAAGGTAGTCTTTTAATGACTACTGATTGTGCATTGCATCAAAGAAGAGTGGTTGAAAACTTTAAAACCACAAATAAAATCTACATCTATGGGTTACAGTAACAAGTGCTAACATACTGTTTCTTTGCAAAGAGCCCTTTAGGGATAAAAGACCACCTTTCAGGTGATGTGAGAAACAGTGAGGCTGACTGACTTCTGAGAACAGCTCACTAGGGCTAGTGGACAGGTTTTACTAAAAATTAATTTAAAAAAGATTAAAATAGGTATGTTCAGTATTAGATCCTAAAATTCTTTGAATTAGTATCGGGATTAATTCTTTCTGGCAGTGACGCCTGCCTACTGGTGGGAATAATAACTTGTCACTTCATTCCTGTACTTTTTTTGCTTTTAGACTAGTTTTTCCGTTATTCCTGTTCCAAGTGTTGTCTTTTTTTCCACAGGAATACGATGATTTATTTGGGTGATAATACCCAGACTGCAATATTTTAGAAGTCAGTATCTGTTTCCACGTAGGGATGCTTGGAAAAAAAGAAAATAAGACTATCTTGCAAAAAATATGCTGGCCTCATTAGGAGCAAAAGTGTCTCAAATGGCCCTTAAGCAACACTTTGGCTTCTCTAGCTTCTCAGCATGAAAACATGTCTAAGTAAGTTATATTATTTCAGGACAGTGAACAGCTTGCTTCAGATCCAGCAACTGTGTTTATTCTTTGGTTTTGGTTTTTTTCCCAAATGAAGAATGTCACTCTGTATTGTTTACATTTACATCTCAAAACAATTAAGCTAAAACAGCTTCATAAGGTTTGGAGCAGGCTTTCTCTCAGGGAAAGCTTTACATTTAGTTTCCAGAGTCATACAGTAAATAGACTTATTTTTGCTTTTTCAAGCTGGTGAGATTGCATATGTGTTCATCTCTCTGAAGAGATTTGAATGCTGTTGATTTTGAATTGTGCATATTGGCAAGGAAACTTACCCATAATTTCTGTATAGTGCTTGAATTATCTTTATGAGAAGAACAACTAACTGATTTAATATGTCTTTGGGGATGATTTTTTTTTTTTTTTGGAGGGGTTCTCACCTACCTTTTTCATGAAGGGGTAGTACACAGTAAAAGCTTGCTTGCCTTTGGTTACAGGATAGGGTACAAAATGCAGATATTTTGCTCCTTGCATGTTTCCTTGTCCTTGTACTATACCTGCCTGGGAAACAGGAGAGAAACTTTTCTAGTCTGACCCAAACTTGATATATAACATAGTTGTATTGTTTTAGTGCTTTGTCACACAAATACTGCAGTATGTGGGAACTTCAGAACAGACCTAATGTTGCTAAGTTTGTGGGACACCATCCTGTTTGCTTACATTCCTTCCCCATTTCCACGTTTAGTCAACGTATTCAGTCAGGATACATGTTGCTGAGTATTCAATCCAGTCTTTCTTTGCTCCCTGTTAAAATAGCTGGCATTTCTTTCTTGGTGAGCAAAGCTTTTTGATTTTCACTTAGCGGAAGCCACAGGGGTAAAAATTTAGAAGGGGCTGTAAAGCTTGAGACATTCTCAGCTTTCTCATTTCTGGGTCCTGATTCTGTTTTCATCCTTGTGGCATGAAAGGGGATGCCCCAGGTGGCTGCATGAATGAGCTGCCTTCTGTATGCCATTGCTTTCTCCTGCCATTCCTTAGCAAGGGCAAAACCTTGTTTTAGTCAAGAGCGCAAACTGGTTGGTTTGTACCAGATGTGCTGTACAGGACTGAACGATCAGAACTGTTACTTAGCTGCCTATATGGCTGCCTGCCATAATGACCTGCCATCCAGGCCCATGTGAAGACATTCTAATGCACAGGCAACATAGGACATCAGTTTTGTATCCTAGGTATGTTCTTCCCTATACATACCCTGCTTGGGCTTTTTGAAGTACGGAGGGTACTTTACAGACAGTGTCTGTCCCTCATTCTCTGACTGGAGCCACATTCCCAGAGTGCTTTCGTGTCCCTCCTACTTGCCAGGGGCAGAGCAGGGGTGAAGCAGGGCAAATGGGGGCTCAGTCCCTTGCAGGTTGAAGGATTCCCAAATTTTCCTTCAGGTGCTCATCATGCGTCTTCCCGAAGGTTGTCTGTACAGAGCTCGGTGGCAGGCGGCTCCCTGGAATTGTTGAGCAGTGAGCAGAGACTGGGTTGTGAGAAAGGTGCTCCAGGTTCCCAGGGCAGTGCTGTCCCCTCTGATGTTCCCTGTACCCCCTCTTCCTTCCCCCAGCAGGAATAAGAGCCATCAGCATCATTCCTCCACTGTTTTTGTGAGTGGTGTGACCAGAGCTGAGATTTGCAGCCAGCAGGGGTTGAGAGGGCACCAGGCAGGATTTAGCCACTGTTGTGCATACAGTTCAGAATAATTTTCTACTCTTTTGATAGTTCTTGATGTGTTTTATTCAGTTCCAGTCTAATCAAGTTAAATGTTTTAGCACATTGTCTTTCTTCAGACTTTTTACAGAAGGCAAGTGTAATCTCTTAAAAAGAAAACAGTAATTCCCCTTTCATCTTTCTAGGGAGATCACTTTATTCATGTCTAGTGACCTGACTCAACATTTGGTAACTAGTGTGTCACTGAAGGTTCCTCATTACGGTCCCAGCTTGCAGACCACCTGGAGTGCTTCATTATTAATGTGAACTTCAGGTTAAATTTTTAGATCTGTGCAGGTGCGTTTGCACTATTCACTGCAGGCTGGTGACACATGCCTTGTGAAGGGACAAGAGTGTGTGAGGCTGAATGTGTCTGAAGGCGTATGGAATGCTGCTTGTTTTGACACCAGTCATATGAGGAGCGTAAGGACTGAAGCTTGAGCTCTGTGTTGCTTATAATCTAACTTTTGCTTTCCTTGGCAGTCGTTCTTTGATATACAGGCACTTAATCTCAGCACTTGGAGAAAAGAAGTAGGGAAGTCAGAGAGGGGAGGATAAAGGGGAAACCACATTCCGGTTAAAGCCAGTAACATGGGAAAAGCTTAGTTCTTATTCCAGATATGAATGTATCTTCGGATGTAGATGATAGTTATGTGGCAACCAGGCACTGCAGAGCCCTCCAGATTGCTACTGGTTGTAGTGCAAGATGTAAGCAATCCTGTTGATGCAGCTAGGATGCTGTTAAGATGATGAGTTTGGGAAGAATCTTGCATCTCCTTGATGGAAGCTTAATTTTGTCTTTTTTTTGCTGCAGTTGCTTAAACCATGTAAACTCCACCAGCCATCCATCTTTGCCTCCTGAAATCAAATAAGTGACCTACTGAATTAAATCTCTAATCTTAAGTTGTTTGGTTTATGGTCTAAATAAATAGAAAGGCAAAAGATAGCAGAGTCTAATGCGCATATGGAACAACAGCTCTGTACAGTTGCAGGCTTATTCATTGTTTTCCCTGAGATTTTCTTTGTGGGTTATTTTTCCTTTTTTTAAGAGGGAATTTCTTCGGGGACATCTCTCTCTCTGGCTGTGTTTTTTTGTGTGTGTGTTTTGTTTTAAAAGAAATACGGAAATAGCAGAAGTGGGAGGAGAGGTGGATTCAGAGGAGCAATGGAGCTGGAAAGACAAAGGGAGATGGGCTGAAAAGGAAGGGGAAAAGAATGGTTTCAAGTGTGTGAAAGGGAGTGGGAAGAACAGGACATCTGAGTGTGGGATTGAGAGAACTGGGAAATGTGAGCAGGAATAAATTGGATGGGAGAAGAAAAACTCCTGAAGCATGTTGTTGTTTTCTTTAAAAATGCTAGCCTTACTACAGTAAGATAGCCTCCACTTTATTCATTGAGGAACAGATCTTGACATTATCTGCTTAAAATAAGTAATGAAATACACTAATGCTTTTTAAAATTTTTAAATGAAGAGCTAAAGCACCAAAAGGTACTTCCTCACTACCTTAATATTTTAAACAAACATCTCTCTCAAATTCAGAAGGATTAAGGGGTTTAAAATCTTGTACAATTGTATATAATTGTGTAGTTGAAATCCTCCTAGTCATTTTATTCTTATTTAAACTGAATATATACTGATTGTGTTGTCTTTGCACATGTGAAGAGCAGTGCCCTGGTTTTCTAACAGGGTATCACAGCACCTACTTTAGTTGAATTGAAAATAGCATATAGTCTGATAATGGGAATGCAAATTGCCTTGGGGGTAAAATTTGGTTTTAGTGACTGAGGTGGTCATGACAGTCTGCTTTGAATTGAAAAGCTGATAGAAAATCAACAGATCTGATGACACTATAACCACCACTTTCATAGTAATAACCATTGGAAAATTACAGTTTTATTCATAATCCTAATCCACACAGTCACGCTGTCCAGTTATATTTGAACGCATCAAAGCTGACAAATCAAACTACAGGTATTTTAGAGTGATGGTTCTGGTCAATAGCACTAGAGCATGAAAGCAGGACACAGGTCCTGAATGTTTTCTTCCCCCCCCACACCCCCTATTTTTTTAAATTAAAAAATCAGTAAATTACATCTCTAGGTATAAATTTTCTAAATTAGCTGTTAATACAGTGAATTTGCCTTTTGAAGTTGCTTCCAAATATGTGGATATACCTATCTTCTAGAATTTTAAAGTGCTAAATCGCCATTTAAAAGATGAAAGAAGTCTAGAAATTTATTACATAGTTGAAAATGAATTAAATATACCAATTAAAGTTATTTAATATCTGTTATCATTTTTCATCTACATCTCAAATATGTATGGGAAAACATCCAGGATTTTGTATGGTAAATTTAAAATGTGTCTGGTGAATGTCCCATGTGAAACAGTTTTTATCATGCTTTGGAAAAGCACATATTTAATAGTGGAATGCTTTGCTTATGTACTTATATAACTCCAGTGTATAATATGGGTCCAGAGGTCTTTAATTTATTATAAAGATAGGACTTTAATGACAAAATAATGGCTCTGATGTATCTGTAACTTTGGGATTAGATATTAGAAAGGTATCACATCTTTCCACTCTTCCTTATGTGATGTGACATTGCTGCCCCAGACAGTTTTTACTGCATGAGCAATCAACATAAATGAAAACTAGAAAGCATTCATGTTAAGACAAGAAGCAGTGTTACTTTCAATAAGGTGACTTCAGAAAACTGTCACACAGATATTTCACTGGAGACATTCTGGTTTGACCTCTACCTCACCATTCCTTCTGTCTCTTTTTTTTTTTTTCCTTTTATGATTAAACAGAGGAGAAGGGGTTTGTAAAAGCCCTCAAGAAAACTGACAGTCCCTTGCAGAATGTTGCTCTTTCTAATTTCCATATACTTTCCTGCAGGAGAATGGCTCTCTAAGAGCACATTAGCCTTCAACCTTGGCAGGTGTAGAAGTAAATCTGCAGTATTATGATTGAAATGTTATACCTGCTTATTCTAAAACTGACATGATAGGTGACAAATGACAGAGGCATTACTGGGTCAGGTGAAGTCTTTGTCATAATCCCTTTTCCCCTAACTTTTAGCTGGTGCAGCAAAACAGAATCCTGTTTCAAGGATTATTAACACCACCTGCTACAAAATTCCTTTGGGAAGGACCAGAGTGCTTTGGATTCGAACACTGACTTTGAAACATGCAGGAAAATGGAGCAATCTCTGCAGATACTCTAATGGCTCCTTTGGTTTTGTTATAAGCTAGTCCTTCCACTGTAAAAATGTATTATTAAGGATATTCATGCTGTTACTCCCATTTCGGTGCAAAAATGTATTAATTTTAAGCAAAGTCCTTAAATACTTGTTTTTCAAGGGATTTAGACGTGCGGTCAGCTGCAGTTATTGTGCAGTAAGGTTTAACTGATCTCTGCATTGAGGGCTTGCCCCTTAGTTTAGGTTAGCGCGAACAAAAAGCTCTACATCCCTTTTACAGGATTTTTTAACTTATCTTTTATCTCCAGCACTGTTTCATGGCTTTTAAGTTTTACCTCATGTCTAGCTCATCCATAAGACTGCCTGTGGGAAAAATTATTTCTCCCTTTGGTAGACTACTACTGCTGCCCTGCTTCTCTTCTATAACTCCTGTGCAATCTCTAGGAAGGAGAACAGTGCCTTCCTGGCTGACTACAGGTATGTGGCTCATCGATTGCAAGGGTGATGGGTTGGAGAGCAGAGAGGACAGCTGCCTGACAAGAAGCCTGAGCACCAAGTTTCACCCCAGTTCATTTCGCTTTCCTATGTTGGCTTTTGGACTTTTTCAAAAGCCAGATGAGGGAAAGGTATGACTTCTGTTAATTGGTGAG
This sequence comes from Porphyrio hochstetteri, assembly GCA_020800305.1. Taxonomy (NCBI): domain Eukaryota; kingdom Metazoa; phylum Chordata; class Aves; order Gruiformes; family Rallidae; genus Porphyrio; species Porphyrio hochstetteri. The sequence continues at coordinate 9,139,177 of CM036907.1, forward strand.
TGACATTGATATGGTCCATTTCCTGCTGGAACTGCCTGAAGCAGAACAGGCAGAGCAGAGAAACAGGAGAAGCCCCAGGCTCTTTTCATCTCAATTTCTGATTGCAGATCCCCTTGGAACCAGGGCGTGAATCTGTCGCTTTGTATTTTTGAGTGAAGTGAGTGCTGATTGATTTGTCAAGTGATTACATGCTCAGATGAGATACTGGAATATGTGTAGTTTGATTTGTATTCAGTACCACACAACCCCTAGGAGTAGCTTCATATACTACAGTGAGGATTGCAGTCATTGTTGGAGAATGTGTACATAGAAATCACCTTTCTGAATGTCTTTTAAAACCTTATTCAGCATCATATCTTTTAGTTTGTTTACTTTTTGGGGAATTTTCTGACCTTGCACTTGCAAAAATGGAATGCTGCAGTTTAAATGTTGGCCAGAAGGACCCGTTTCTAAATAAACAGTACCAAAGTGCACTGAAGTTAATTGCCTTTTGAGGATATAGCTGTCCTTTCTAAACTCAGATGGTGTAATATGTACCAAAGCCATGAGGAGGTTTCACCTCATCAAGAAGAGCTTTAAACAAATACTTTGGTTGGTTGGCACGTTTATGCTATGGAAGATGTGACTCCTGTGAATACGAATCCTAGAAGGTTTTGTTTCTAAACACACACACACACATACACACTCTCACACTCTCTCTCAAATTAAATCCCCCCAAGACCCAACTACCCATATTTTGTTTTTGGCTGGACATTTTGTGTTGCCATCCCCTGTCTGTTACTTCACTCATCATGGCATATTATTTACAGAGTCAATCTGTAAGCTCCCTTAAGATGAAGCCAGTTTCCACAATCTTGAGCTTTGAAACCTAAAAAAAAAGAGGGAATTTTGCAAAGTTTGCAGACAATATCTAGGTGCTATTTTCTGCTGTTACTGATTACTGATGAACATGTGTTTCTTCAAAAGTAGTTTTCAATATCTGAGGTACGCACATCACACTATGAGTAACGTTTTTCTTTAATTCAGAAAAGGATTTTGTATAAGGGACTCTTAAGAAGCTGTCCTTATGATGTGAAGTGAATATATTGAGTTGTGATTTCTGAGCTAATCTTGTAGTCTGTTTTAGAAATTAGAAACTTGAGGCTATTTAAAACAACTCTTACATAGTAGTTGCATTTGCTAAGCAGCGATTCTTCACTCCGGTGAAAGCAGGGTGTAGGAATGAGGTTTTTTTAGTATTGTGCATTAATCACACGTGTTAACAAGGAGTTACTCTGATTGAGCACGTTGCTTTTCCAGAACAGGAATAACAGTTTTGTAAGTTTTATTGCCATCAAGCCACTAGTAAAATCAAGTTATTTTAAGAATACTAGAACTAATAAAATCTTAAGTTCATTTGAAGCTGTGGTTTTGAGTTGACTGTGGGCTCAACCCTGGCAGTTTGGGCATCAGAAACATGAGAAACAATTACTAATTATTATTGGTTTGTATCCAGGCAGAGACCTGACTGGGTATTACTAGATTGAAACTTCTAGGTCTGTAACTTGAGAAAAGAATACGTGGTCTTAAGTTGGGAAAGATGAGGGTTGATAAACCAAAGGCAACACAAATATTAAGTATGAGCCTGAGTTTGGTACCGTATCAGCAAAGAGCAGGGTTGAACTGGTGTAAGCTAAAACCATTACTGCTAAGCTGTAGTGAGTCTGAATCTCTCAATTGTCTGCATGTCACTTGGTGGTAGTGGCCTGAGGCTTCAGTAATCCCTTGATACTGACTTCCTTCATGTTAGGGGCATTTGTGTGTATCTGTCTCTAAAAGAGCACCTCTTCTCTGAGGACAGGCTGGGAGAGGAGCTTGTTCAGCCTGGACAAGAGAAGGCTTAAGGGAGATCTTATAGTGGCCTTCCAGTGCCTGAAGGGGCTACAGGAAAGCTGGAGAGGGACTGTTTCCAGTGCATGGAGTGATAGAACAAGGGGGGTGATTGCATTAGGCTGAAAAATGGTAGATTCAGATTAAATATAAGGAATTTTTTTATGATGAGGCCCTGGCATAGGTAGCCCAGAGCAGCTGTGGCTGCTCCCTCCCTGGCAGTGCTCAAGGCCACGTTGGATGGGGCTTTGGGCAACCTAGGCTAGTGGAGGGCATCCCTGCCCATAGTAGGGGTTTGGAACTAGATGGACTTTGAGGTTCCTTCCAACCCAAACCGTTCTATGATTCTGTGAAGGGTGTTTGTGTTGTGTGTGTGTGTTTATTGTGTGTGTGTGTGTATATATATATATATAAAACCAAAGATATGAATTTAGCAGATTTCAGTGCAGATTTTATGCTCTCACTTTTTAAAACAGTTTTAATAGTTGCAAAGGGTTGTTGCTGTATTTACTGTCCTGGATGAAAGATGGGCTACCCCAAAGATATTACACATCATTTAAAAATACTCAAGAACTGCTGGTTAAAAGTATCTAAAATGGCTAACTTCTGGGACGTGCAAGAAGCAAAAAAGCCCACAATTCAACAGAAAACCTGAGGAGTGTTTTGAGGTGATAGATGGACACTAAAATGATTGACAAGCAACTCTGCATGGGTCTGATCTTTCGAAGTTTCAAAACAGTATCACTTTTGGTATGGCACCTTTTTCTTTGTTTATTCAACCTCTACAAGCCAAGTTCTGGGTTTCTCTGAGAGGCCAAAAGAACCTTTTAAACTTTGCTTGGGGCAAAATTATATTCAACCTCAGTGGGTTATCTTCTCAAGGTTGGTATGGAACCCACTTAGAAAGCAGGATCCTGTTCTGTTCTACTTGTGTTTTGTAACAGTCTCTCCCAGTACCTCTTGAAATATCAGTGGTAATGTAAACCACTGAGATTCTTTCCAGATGGATATAGTGGTGTCCATATGTCAATGTACATTATTTAGGAAGCGAGGATAATGCAGAGATGAATACCAGAAAATACTAAAAGATATATTGTTGCTCTGATTTCCCAAGGCAGAGCGAAAAGAGGATAGTGTGTCTTCCCTCTCCATGGATAGAGTAGGGAAAAGGGGAGATGTTTGCATGGTCTGAGAGGAAATGGGATTCTTATTAGAAGAAAGGCATGAATAAGATGAAAGGGAGTTATGTGTGGTTCTTGAATGTTATCTGGGTTGCTACTGGATCATGGAATGAAAGGGAGGCCTTTTGGGAGGAAGCTGCGAGACAGTACAGCCTTTCTGAGCACAAGATCATCATTTTGTGTCTGCAGCGATCTCTGGAAATATATTTCAGGAAGTAATTTTTAAACTTCTTTTAAACATTGCTGACATGTTGAAGCAATCAATGTTTTCATTTTATTGACAAACTGTTTGTTTAAGAGTTTGCTGCTGCAGCGAGGGCGAGCCCCTAGCACAAATTTGGAACTGGAAATGCAGTACAGTTTGAGAAGCCTCCGGTGACATTCATGAACAATAACAGGGATGATTATAAGGAAACCAAACCCAGCCTCTCCTGGTCAGTTCCCATGTGCGAGGAATTTATCTCTGCATTGGCTGTGTGCTAAACAGATAACTTCCTTTGTGTACTATTGCACATTTCTTTTAATAAATACATATTAGGAGGATGGCAGACATATCTTCATTCCCAGTCTGGTATGTTCAGTTTTTTGAAATGGAAAGAAATGTTTCTTAACTTGCAAAAATAAAAATGTCCCTTGAAACACAGGTGGAGCATTAAGGGAACATAATTTGCTCCTTTAGTCCATACAGATAATTTGATGACCAAATCAGATGCAGAATTCCTGTGTGTTTTGTTTTTCATTAGGGTCATGGATCTATTTCCTTACCTTAGTGCATAATGCTTCATGATACATAGAATCTCCGTTGGAATAATTTATTTTCAATCCTAAAAGGCAGAGGCAGTACTGATGCTCACCCAGGTTTCTTTGGCACATGCCTGTTTCTTCCATCACTGCTGTAAATAACAAAGAACAAGTTATTCTCCAGTTCATTAACGTACCTCTGCTTTGTTACTTGAAGTTTCTGTCTTGTGTATGTAATAAGTGAAAAGGAAATAAGACTTGGGAATAGATAATGTAAACACCATTTCTGTGGCTTAACTGAAATGAAACAACATTTGTTTTGTAAAAACCTAATTCTTTCTATAGCTTCTTGCATTTAGACTCTAACTCTGCCTGGCTAAGCCTGTAGTGTCTCCATTATTTCATGGATTGGGTTTTATGAAATATATTTCATGTTTTAAACACAAAGGTGCTTAATTCTCTGATGACTTTTGTACATTGTTTAAAAAAAAAAAGGAACAAAAAAGGTTTTCATACCAGTCCCTTGATGTTTATTTTCTTAGAGGTGGGAACAATTGAATTCCTGGTACTTCAGATTTCATTGTGAAGTTGTGTTGTCATCACATGTGCTGCATATAGGTAAAATAGACTGACAATTGAGAGTAAAATGATTTAAAAATTCTAAATCAGTACTTGGGCCTCCCCAGTTGTAAGCTTGTCTCTAATTCTTAGCTCTTTTGTCCCAGATAATTTTCCTATCCTACCAACTAGTTGTTCTCCCAACTTCTTTCTGTCTGGTTTCACTTCCCTGCCCGCAAGCTGTTGTGATTCAGGCCTTAGATTGAATAGTCCAGACATGTTCTTGAAAGTATTGAATTTTCTTGGCTGAATCTTCTTTCCTCTTCTTTCTTTTTATTTTTGTAAATTCCAAAGTATAAAATTTAAAATCTGTTGTAGGTAGGAACTACACGCTAGACCTTGTAACAAATTTTACTCTTTTTATTTTTTTCTTTCTTTCTTTCTTTCTTTCTCCTGATGCATTTAATCCTTCTTTGCATTGCAAATTCCAGAACTGGAGAGATTTCTATCTCTGTTCTGTATATCTTTGAATACTTAATTACTGTCAGTTTTGACCACTATCGCTTGATTTATATTATCATACAAAACTCTGATTCCAGAATGATAATTGTTCCATGTTTTAACCCCTGGTTCTGTGGGTTGTGGTTTGGTAACTAAGGAGCCTGTTCACTCAACTGACTGCGTATCAGCCTTGCTTTTATTCTCAAGTCTTGCATTTTATTTTGAAAAAAACCACAAGAAACATTCTCTTTGGTGTCAAATCTAATAAAATGGCTCAGACATAATCAATGAGTAGCATGCTTAGATTAGCTTCATAATCCTAAGAGAAGGAAGTATTTGTAATGTGTTCTCTGCGTGTCATCTTTGGATGACAGAGACCACTTTGCAGGAATTGCCTTTGGTCTCTTAGTGGCAATTAAGAAGATTTCTCTGCCCTTGAAAAACGTACAAACTAGGGCAAAGTAAATAAAACACTTGTCATTTTAGAAATTTCACCTAGACTGTCACAACTCTTTTTGAACTATGAAGTTAGTGCTATGCTATCTATTTTATGTCTTCACTGAGGAATGGTAAATAGTGTGTGTACATCTGGAATGCTGTGTCCAGTTCCAGGCTCCCTAGTATAGCAGAGATGGAGCTCAATTGGCTCTTGAAGGTTTTCCTGTAGCCTGGAATAGCTAAGAAAACACACACACACACACACACACACACACACACAGACACAGACACACACACACACACACCCCCCCACACACCCCCCCCCCCCACACACCCCCCCCACCTAGCAGTTACAAAGGATTTTGTGAAGAATGCCTCGGGGTATTTAAAGATATACTGGAGTCTGAGTGAGTAAAGTGAAATACCTTTACCATGCTGGAAGAAGGATTCAAGATACCTTTTTAGCATGACTGATCTCTCACTTAGCTTCTCATGCCCAACAGTCAGTTTTAGAGGAGAGTCCAGAGAAATGTGTCAAGACCAAATATATACCTTTGAGAAAAGGTTGACAGAGTTGGATTTGTTTTGTTCAGAAGAGAATAATGACCAATTGTTTTCCGTGCCTGGTGGCTGCATGAGAAGAAATAACAGCTTGAAGTTGTAGCGAGGGGATTTTAATAGGAGGGGATCTCAGCTACATAGCAGTTAAATGTGGAACAGGCAGAAAGGCTTTTTAAACATTGGGTTTGGCAGGGATGGCATGGATATTTAAGTAGCATCAGAGTGCAGGAGTTGATGGACTGCATGACTTGTTGAAGTGTGTTTGTAATTTCTATGAATTCTTTCTGTAGACATACCTCTTTTCTGACATCAGCATAACCGAGAGACTTTCTTTTTTGGGTAGAAACCCCACAGTTTCTGAGGAGTCCTTCGCTTATTTCAATTTATCTAACTGGGCATCTGAGCACAGGAAGTGTCAGATTATATAACTGAGCTTTATTACTGTCAGATAAGGAGAAAAATTAAGACACTGCCAGAACAGCATTAACCATTTGAAGCATAGCCTTTTCAGAATGCTCTGTCTTGGACCATCTCCAGAGCCATCCACATCTTCAGCGGGCTTTTCCAGGGAAATTGAACAGAATACCCAGAGGCCTACCAAATCTGTTTTCAGAGAATACCAGCTACCTATTTTTTTCTGTGTAAAATATTAATAATGAATGAAGCATGTTGATAATCAGTGTAGGCATGCAGGACCACAAGCATGTAACCTTATTCTCTTCATCAGTAGGTAGGAGCAGAGGAATATTTTGGAGATCTTTTTAGTAAGCGGTCCACCACAGACAATGGAAGGGACTGATGTTGCAGTCATTATTCTAAGTATACATATAATTAACAGTTTCAGTTTCTACCTCAGTACATATACATTCTCTGTGGAATTGAAATGGTTTTATTTCAATGAATATTAGAAACATTTTGCACTGTCCTCTGGTAAGTATGAAGTGCTAATCTGTGAATAATAATAAAAGACGTTCTTATAATAGACTGTAATGTTTCTAAGAACTGTACTGTCAGTGAACAGATATGCAAAATCATTCTGGGAGGTTCTTTAATGTTAAAAGTTGCTTTTAAATAAGAGGAAAATTACTGTTGCTAGCCATAACATGCTGGGATTATAACATTCTGACAATTTTGAATTTGCATTCATAACATTGGCATCTTTTATGGAAGGAGTGAAGTCAAGCCCGTTTAAGCACTGCTCTGAAAACCCTACATCTTGGGTTGTGACAACAACAGGCTGATGTGTTCCAAAGCTGATTAACCTGTAGCAGATTTAGGTGCTACAGAAATGTTTTTCTTAGGCCTGAAAATTGATATGCCAAAGATATACTTATGTCAAAAAGCTGAAGGCTTGAAAACTCCTTTATTTTGCTCTGTGCCTGCCGTAATATTCTTCCCTCTCTCTTTACCTTTTCACCTTTCCCTTGTGAACTTTCAGTTTATGATTTTTAGGATTAAATTTGGTTTGTAAGTGTAGTCTTCACTGTATTTACTAGATGTTTCAGTTATCTGTTGTGAACTTTCTTAGCCTTTAAATCAAGGAGTAAGAGCTCATTAACAGCTGAGCCATGTCTTGCAGCTTTCATAGAATATTTGGATTAAGAGTGACTTTGCCATAAAATACTACCAAGTAGTGTTTTAAACAACCTGAATAAATGTTGTTTTTGTCAGAATCAAATTTAACTGCTCTGTTATCTGGACTATTTCTTTACTGCCTTACTATACTGTTATCTCTGAAAAATGGAATAGAAAAAAAAAAGAGTGTTCTAATTAAAAAAGGAAAAGCGTATTGTTTCTAGAGGATTTGAATGTTCTGTATCCATCACAACAATCTGCACACTGCAAAAAAAAGATTTTTCTCTGGGAATATCACTTTTAAAGATGACTAATTTCTAGGATGGCCCATCTAAAGAGATGAAAAATTATGCAGTTTCTAAATATTGATCCTTTGTGTACAAATATGCATGCTTTTCCCACTGCATTGTCAGGAAGGCTTAAATGATTGTGTGTAATATTAGATCATTGTGTACAAAGAAGAGACATTAGCTTCTTAGTCATCAGGAATTACATAAATTCAGTCTGTGTGCTCGTGTGCTTAGCCCGGAGTGTGTCCCACATCAAAATTCAGTTTGTATTCTGTGTCTGTGGCTCTACCGTGCTGCTTCATAAATTGAATTTTTCTTTAACGTTATAATGCTATTCTCTATAATAGTGTTTTCATTTGCTTTATGTGAATTGAACATGTTTCCACAAGTAAAATCTCCCAAGCAAGTACTTTTATAGCTCATACAATCATGTTACAAACTTCAGTCTCAAGTATATTTTTTTAAAGCACAGAGGTAGTTCAAATGACCATGAGGTTTTGTTCCTATTAATAACAGTTGGGGTAATATATCCATTTCAAAGCTAGACTGAGGCAAGCAGTTTGCTTTAAACTCTGTAAGGTGCTTAAGCCTTTCAAAAATTCGGGACTCAGTGAGCTAGAAGATTCAGTGTTTCATTACTTAAGACCTGAGCCAGGCAGGTTGCACCCTCGGTTTTCAGGTCTGAAAGCTTTATGCCAGAGGCACATTTAAAAGGTAACTGTGGGAGACTAGAGAATTTTAATTTCAAATGAAAGAGTATGATAGTTTATGCTGTTATTCACTCACAGTGTCAAATGTCATTAATCTTTATGTCAGCTTTAGCGGTTTAAGAAAAGCCGAACACCCAATTACGAAGTACTTACAAGGTACTTAATGCAACTGTTTAAGGAAGGGTGATGGTGGGTGGGTGGGTGGGTGAGTGAGTGAGTGAAAGGGATGTTTGTGCAGATCCTCTCAATAGTGTTAAAGTATAAGCAAGTACCAAATTACTATTTAAACAAGTGATGATTCTTTTACTATTTCAAGTCTTAGTGCATAAAATACTCATAATGTGAGAGGTAAAAAGAATCCAGTTTATTTTTTTTTATCTTATAACTAAGTATTGTAGATCTCTTGTATCATATAGGCCCTTTAATTGAAGCTGATCTGTAAAGTCCAAAACACCTTGGCCTTCCCTGAAATGGAAGAAATACAGAAACATCATCAGGAGAGGGTTAGAGACTGATGAACTGGGTATCTGAGGAAAGTACTCAAACATCATCATGAGATCAAAATGAAAGAGCAAATAAAAAGAGCTTAGGTCAGCTTTTACAATGTAATATTCTTTGGCAAAGATCCCACTCCTTCATGCTTCGATTTAATCTGTCAGGGCAAAAGGGCAAAGGTTGGCATGATTGCTGGGGAGGGTACAAGATGCATGACAGAGCAATTTGCTGAGTTTCTCTGGATGAGTGTAGACAAAGCTTCCATGTCTTTGCTCTTTGTCTCTCTGACAGTAGCCTTTAACGTAGTCCTTATTGTTCATTTTTTGGGTCACTGGAAGGCATTTATTAAGGTATTTGTGATGCAGAAAGCACATTAAACTGTTTTCTAATTTGTCTTAATTGCTTGTCTCACTAAATGGTTAATTCACATTTGTATGTGCTCAGCAGTTTAGAAAAAAGGTGTTTGTTCATATATAAAATCTTGGTAATTGCCAAAAGTCAGTAGAGATGTTGGTGGATGATGAGCATTAGACCACCTAAATCCCTTTAGGTTTACTTCTCCTACTTTCAAAAGTATAATTTGCTGCACTTTACCAAGGTTGTACTGGTCCTTTTTCCTCCTTAGGGAAATACTTGGCCATTTGAGACTCTATTTCTTGATTTCCCTTGGTGATGGCATGTTTGCCACCCTTTGTTGTGCTGTTAAAATTCTGTGTGCTCAAATTTGCCTTCCAAGTTACAAAGGTATGGGTCTCACTTCAAGTCAATTAACTTGGTAGCAAATAGAGGAAAGGAAGCAAGCACATATCCACATCTAAACTTTTTCTTCTTTGGTCAGCAACAGATCTTTCTAAATGACGAACAAAGAGATTTGTCTTTTACTGTTCTGTACAATACTATTAATATGCATCACTTCCCCAAAAATGGGTAACTGCACGTTTGCAGACTGGGGCATTGATCCTGCAATTGAATATTCCCAAACAGAAGGACTTTCCAAACAGATGGAACCGTGTGTTTCCAAAATTAGTCACAGATTTGGAATTAGAGTTCACAGAAAATGTCTTCTTGTTTTAAAAGATTTGAATGCCCTTGTGCAGTCTGCAGAAATAGGTTAGAGGCTTCGTGTCTCTTGCTTCATTTAATTCAACTTTCTCCTGTTATTGCAGGAACAGAGGAAATGTCTCACAAGCATATGTTTATCTTGAGCAGAACTAATGCAATGTTTTTTATGCCTCCTGTGTATGATAGTAACGTTCAGCAAGTCACTCATGGCCACAACAAACACCTTAGATCAAGGTTATTTTATTAAAGAGTGGGAAGGCTGATAGTAGCTGTAAGAGCAGAGAGGACAAGACTTTACAGTGTATTTGGGCAGTTACCTACAAGCCGTCTGCTTCAATCTCTCTGCAGATTCATTCTCATTGCATGTTTGAGCAGAAGAGGAAAATGACTAATGAGACTACTGAAGGTCATTTTACGGTCCAGGTTTATGTCATCATATTAAATAATGAGTGGTAGGTATTTAAAGGAAATGATTAAATACATCACAACATTCTAGATCTGATTAGTGATTACGGACAGCTAGTGTAGTCATGCATAAAGGACATCAGTTTGTCAATACTTAAGATTTTGGGGAAAGGAGCATAATTGTTGATCATACTTCATAATCATCTTAGAATCATCCTTCTTTTAATAACTGCTTATTGGCATTTCAATTGCTTTGTTTGGAGAGAAAAAATACATTACACAGCCCATAATGCTTTGGGCTTCTGACCTGTGTCTGGGTTGATGTCCAGACATAGAAGATGACTTTAGCAAAGGTCAGCACTTGGGCAATGGAAACTATGTAGTTACTGACTGGACCCGGCTCTGAGGCTTAACCTAATCACAGAATCACAAGGTTGGAAAAGACCTTTAAGATCGAGTCCAACCGTTCCTGTCCTGTGCTAAACCATATCCCTAAGTACCTCATCTACCCTTTTTTTTAAACACATCCAGGGATGGTGACTCAACCCCCTCCCTGGGCAGCCTGTTCCACATCCCAACAACTCTTTCAGTGAAGAATTTTTTCCTAATATCCAATCTGACCCTGCCCTGGTGCAGCTTAGTGCCATTTCCTCTTGTCCTACCTCCTGTCACCTGGCTGAAGAGACCATCTCCCACCTCTCTACACCCTCCTGTCAGGTAGTGGTAGGCTGACATTCATGTTTACAGGTGCCAACTGGAGTTCTGAACAAGTTAGGATGAGTAACACTTCTCTTCTCAGTTGCCTAATTTTGGCTTGTATGTTTGAGAGTTATAACCTTACCAGTTTGTCAAACATGATGGTGTCTTCATATCTCTGAACGTTTAAGGCATATAACAATTATTAAAGAATGCTAACTTGCTGGTTTTGGAAGCAGCAGTTAGTAGCTCTAGTTTTTGTGACATTGTCATCTAAATTCAGCCCTCTGCTCTGTATGTGGCTTTCCCAGCATCATCATCGCTAATGTATGTCCGTACAGGCCTCACTTGCTCCACGTCCAAGAGGAGATAGGCATGAAGAACCTTTCCTGTTGTATCATTTCTCTATTGTACATTGACCAAGCATATTTCGGTTTTGAGAAAGGTCTCAGCTTAGCACAGGTAACTCCTTAAAAGCAATGCAAATAAGTTATTTCAAAATAATTTCTTTGCAGAAATCACAGGGGCTGTGTTTATGTTTAGACCCTTTAAATAAATAGAAATAGAGTAAACTTTCTCTTTTTTTGCCTTCTAGTATTTTCTGCTGCATCTTACGATAAATAAACATCCAAGATTTTAACTAGCTTTTTTGTTTGTTATGTCTTTGCTATTTTTCTGTTGTTTTTGGCATGACTTCCTCTGCCGATGCTTATGTTGACATTTATTCTGATTAGTTTAAATGAAGGTCTTAACCCTGGCTCTATCCTTTTAGATAGCACTGTTTATGAGCCAATAGGAATGTCAATTGTATCTAACTATGCAATGCTTTAGGAGTTTGTATTTAATGTCTGTAAAAATGTATTTCTTCTCTGAGGTAGATGAACCATGTACCTTATGTGAGGAATCTCTGTTCCTACATTCAGCTGCTCAATGAAAAGTTATCTCTTCAGGTAGCTCTCATGCCTTACTGAGAAGTATAAAGCTTTAAACTGTTTGTGCATTCTGACATTGCACAAGGGCTAGGAAGATTGTTCTCTTGTTTCTGCATGTATGTATCTAATGATACGATTTCAGGGTCTTAGGGTGGGTTTTTTAATGAAAAATAAGGGATACTGAGATGTTTTGTTTTATTTGTTCTGGGTGCACTTTGGTAAGTGATTGGATTCCTCTGACTGTTACTAATATGGCATGAGACAAGGGCATTCAACACAGTATAATTCACATTTCTTTCCTGTTCTCTGTGTCCATTTTCATTTAGAATGTTATTTTCATGTCTTTTTCTCATGAAAGATATTTTTTCATAGAAATTCTGTGCCCTGATTTGTTGCTATGGAATCAAAGGGGAAAGTCTCACATTGCTGCTGATGGGTTAAACAGTGGGTTCTGTTTTGAACACTGAGACCTGAGGTGTCTCTTACATGGCAAACCAGGGGGATAAATCTGATTATTTTTACAAATACGCTTCCTCCCTACCCCTTGCTGTTCTTAATGTTAGGGGAACCATCATGTTTATGTTTGACAAGATTGTCATATGTGGCTTGCTTCTAGCTTTATAAATGCCCTTGATTTGAGCGGTATTTTCATTTGCAATTAGATTCTAAGTGTGGTGGTAAATAAGGCTCTGTTTTAAAATGATGACGTGGAATCGAATGACTCAAAAATCTCGTCTTTGAAAAGCCTTAATAAGTTGATATATATAAATATAATTAATAATAATAAAGTGTTACTGCTGCTCATGCCAGATAGAGTGACTTTCTCAAAGTGAGCTTTAACAGGGAACTTTATCACTGGATTTGAATATCATATCTGTAGCATGGCCCTTCTCCAGATGGGCTTTACCACTTTCCAGCAAATCCAGCAAATCCTCAAAATATGAACCCTTAATAGATAAAATATAAAAACTAGTTTTGGGGTTTTTTTTTTTCTTTTAAAGACCAAAATATGGTTGCTAATTCAAAAACCCCTTAACACTTGGACTGTAAATACCGGGAGTTGAAAGTCCTCTTCAGAACTGTCTACTTTGATTTTGGGTGCTGTCTCTTTTCATGTTCAATTCAGGGAAAGTCAGAGAGCCTGCACAAAGACTCCTGCTTGAATGGGAATCTCCTCCTAAGCTGGTGACTTATGTTTTCTTGCATTCCTGATTGTAAAACTTCATGTGTAAAACTTCATTTGTGGCTACACGCTGGAGGACTTATACCTGCAAAGCTACCATCAAACTTGCTATGACCCAACTTAATTCCTACCTCTTCCTGTATTTAAAGCCTGTTTTGTTTTTTTTTTTAGGGCTTTGTTGGTTGTTTTTGTTGTTGGGGTTTTTTTTCTTTTTTTTCCTGTTGACTGAAGTAGAAACAGGGTGGGGGGTTCCTCTCTTCCCCTTTTACGATTGTAACTGAAGAAAAAATAAAAACACTAAATCAGCGATACTAGTTTTCTATCAGTGTTTCTGTGAGATACGCTTCAGGAAGACTTTTGTTCCTACACAACCTGTTTCCTTGAATATAATGTGCCATAGGAAAATGGAGAGTGTGTATTTCTTGGAAGCACACTGTGCATTTGGTATAAACTACAAATTTTTAAAGTGCTCGATGCTTGGCAAACGTGTTGACTTGCCTGTCATTTGAAAGGAGGGTTTGAGAAGAATAATAAAGCATTTGTATTTTCCAAATGAAAATACTCATTTTGATAAGAGCAGGTCCTTTCATATACATAGCCTACATAAATTATGTGTGAACTCTCTGGATTAAATCAGGAGACGCCAAGGTTAATTTCTGAACTCCTACTTATCTGTAAGAGTTGCCATGCAGTTATACAGGCAAGGCTGTAAGCCTGGCATAGCAAAGCATCCAAATGAAATGTCAATGTAAGGAACCCATTGGTTAGTTTCTGTATTTACTAATGCTACATGTGTTTTCTGACTTGCGTTTGATATTTTTTTCAGCTGAAGATGAGAAAATTTAGCTAAACTTGGTTTGAACATTTGTCTTTGTTTGATGGGCAGACAGAGTAAGAAGAATAGGGGGGCTGGAAAAGTTCTACTCTTGAGAGTAATACATGATAACTCCTTAATCTTTTTGGTTATATTATTTCATCTGCAGCTGAATAATAATTATAATAATTTAACTTTTGACATTGAAGGATATCTGTCTCCAGTAAAACACTCTTCTTGGCTGATTTGTTGTACTTAATTAGTCATTTGCCACACAAATAATAGTGACAAATTATGTAAACAAAGCTGAAAACTCAGATTTGTTATACCTAAGATTTACTTTGCATTTCATAACCCAGTATGCATCACTTTAGGTTTTTATAGCAATAATTGAACTTGGTAAGTAAGGGGTAATTGATGTACCAAACCTGCTGGTAGTATGGTGTAAGTTATTCAGTAAGTCAAGCTTCTTTCTGGCACTACAGAAACAACATGGCACGTTTCAGCTGCTTAAAGTCAATCTACCATTAAGGCATGAATTCAATCTTGTGCCATTTTAGAGTAGTGTTCACTCAGAATATTGCTTGAAAATGGGGGAAAAGGGAATGTCGTGAAAGTATAAGAAACAAAACACGCTCCTGTAATTAGTATCCCCAAGGAAAGGAGCCAAAGCTGTGCAAGGTAATTAAAAGGGCTTGTGATAAGTACAACTTTTAAAGTACTTGGTTACGGATGCACCATTTTGATTCCTTGTGATGGCAGTATTCTGGGAATCTCATTGAAGAGGTCAAACTGAGTCCCAGGAGCTTATCAGGCTCAGTCAAATAAAAGCTATGTTACAAACCAGAAAATAATGGAAGGAGGAGAGAGGAGAAGGACAGAAAAATACATCTGGAATGGTCAGAGATATTCTCAAAAGTACTGGTGGCCACTTTTCTACTGATTTGTATATTTTCTGTTTTAAGAGTGTTTGATTTATTGTGTTGTGGAAATAAGACAAATTTTACTATAATCTCTTCTAAAGATTAATTATTGAAGCCCATTATTAAGGGTGGTATATTCTTAACCTTATCTTTAATTTACGAAGGTCATAAATATATCTGAACAAGGGCAAGACCGCTTTCTAGAAAGCAGATGTGAGAGCCAAGAGCTTTGGATCTCTTCCAAGTGGTTATTCTGGGCTGTGGACCAGCTCTACATCTAATAGTAAGAAGTGGTTTCTCAGATCCATTCCGACTGTCCACTTGATCCAGAGCTGTGGAGAGGAGCTTCCCCAGCCTGCCAGCAGTGAGCTGCAAGTCACACAGCCCTTACTGTAACCCAAGGCTTTGCTGCTCTTGTTCTGACCTGTGCACAAATGGGCTTTAAATATATATATATATAAAAAATTAATTTTTATTTCTACCATTACTGCTTGTGAAACATGCCATACACCCAAGTGGTGTTTAAAACACTCGTGTGGGTCATTTCAGTGAATGCTCTGAACAATGCTAAAGCAATTTGGAAGAACTTTTTAGCATACAAATTAATTTGTAATATTAATATTTTTTCATATGTGAAACAAAGCCTTTGTTTGATAGAATGAAAGATTTTTATCTCCAGGTAGTCTGCATTTCTCTAAAGCAGGAATTGTAGTCAGTGGTACCAGGTACAAGGAAGTCACTTTATTTCCCAGCTGTGAGTTAGAATGAAAAACATTTTTGTGTGTTCTTTTTATTTTAACTTGATTACTAGCTATGAGTTTGTTCTTGCCCTTTTAAACCATTTCCTTCCTGTTATCAGTAGATAGTCCCTAATTAAAAAAAATCTAAAATGTAACGTAAATTAAGTACAGAGGAAGGAGGCAAGAGTAAACAAATGTTTCTAACTGCCTTGCTCTCAGTCTGGAGTGTAGCTGGTTTGGATGGATGGATGGATGAATAAAGCTTAAAAAAAGCAAACCAAACATTAGAAGCTGAAGAAAAAAGTAATGGAGAAAACCGGAATAGCACCTGATACAAAAAGCCTTGTATGATTCAGCAACTGGAAATATGAACAGGATCATTAACGATGTATTACCTGCCTTTCTGTCTTAAGGATATTAGGATAACTGAATCTAGCTATATAAAAATATTCTTTGATTTTTTTTCTGTTAAGTGCTATAAAGTGGCAGCCTTCTGACTGAAAATGGTAACTAGATTTTTAAAATTTTGTTTTCAAGATGAAGACTTCACTGTGTAGTGAGTTATTGCTTCTGACCTAGCTCCTCTT
This sequence comes from Porphyrio hochstetteri, assembly GCA_020800305.1. NCBI lineage: Eukaryota > Metazoa > Chordata > Aves > Gruiformes > Rallidae > Porphyrio > Porphyrio hochstetteri. The sequence goes on from CM036907.1 coordinate 9,155,438, forward strand.
CTGCTCCACATCACCGAAAATACGCTGAAGGAGGGGTGAAACATAATAAAGTAGATCTCAGCAACAGTGATTCTGAAGCCATTGACACAAATTATTGTTGTTGTAGATAGTGCTTAGGCAGGCTGGAATTACATTTGGGTGCCTTTTAAGTTTCTCCCCTCATTTTTGCACTTGCTCAGAACATCAACTCAAGACCCCAAGGGCCATGTTAATTACAGCATCGCTTTGCAATTTATTTCCCCTTTTTTTGGCAGTCTTAATGTCAGTAATATATTTTAATTTCTTCATAGTGGTGATTCTGCCAAAAATAGTTATGTTGGAGTTTCTTGTGGTCAGCTAGATAATGATTTTGCATATCTACTTTTGCTAATTTCTTTCTTAATGAATATGTGAAATGGTTTAGCTAGTAGACCTTGAAGAAAAAAATGTGCCTTGGTGGACAGTAGAAAATACAAACTTCTTCACACTATCCAATGTATGTGCCCAGGTAAATAGCCAATAACGAGAGAAGTACCTGGCAAGGATACAAATAATGTGCTAATTACTTTTGATGGGGAAATTAGATTTTAATTTATTTAATGTCTTCATCTGATACATTCAAGACATTGACTATTAGTAATGATAGGGAAAATCAGAAGCAGCTGCACATTCTGAGGAACCAGAGGTGAGATCACTAGTATTTAGCTCTTCATATTATTTGAATGAGCAGCAACACCCTAGAAGGAAAGGAAGCCATCCAGAGGGATCTTGACAGGCTGGAGAGATGGGCCTGGGTGAACCTAATGAGGTTCAACACTGCAAAGTGTCAGGTGTTGCACTTGGCCCGGAAGAATCCCAGACATAGATACAGATTGGGAGAAGAGCTCCTTGAGAGTAGCCCTGCTGAGAAGGACTTGGGGATTCTAGTGGATGAGAAACTTAACATGAGCCAGCAGTGTGCTCTTGCAGCTCACAAGGCCAATGGTATCCTGGGCTCCATTAGAAGAGGGGTGGCCAGCAGGGACAGGGAGGTGATTGTCCCTCTCTACTCTGCCCTCGTGAGGCCCCATCTGGAGTCCTGTGTCCAGATCTGGGGCCCCCAATACAAGAAGGATGTGGAACTGTTGGAGAGGGTTCAGAGGAGGCCACAAAGATGATTAGAGGGCTGGAGCACCTGCCCTACAAAGAGAGGCTGAGGGAGCTGGGCTTGTTCAGTCTGGAGAAGAGAAGGCTGCGAGGGGACCTCATTGCAGCCTTCCAGTCCCTGAAGGGAGCTTATAAGCAGGAGGGGATTCAACGTTTTAAAAGGATAGACAACGACAGGACAAGGGGGAATGGATTAAAACTAAAGGAAGGAAGGTTTAGATTAGATATTAGGGGGAAGTTTTTTACAGAGAGAGTGGTGAGGTGCTGGAACAGGCTGCCCAGAGAGGTAGTGGATGCCCCATCCCTGGAAGTGTTCAAGGCCAGGTTGGATGGGGCCCTGGGCAGCCTTGTGTAGATCCAGGCCTGAGGTTGGTGGCCCTGCCTGTGGCAGGGGGGTTGGAGCTCTATGATCCTTGGGATCCCTTCCAACTCATACCATTCTATGATTCTAGGATTCTATGATCAGCATTTCTCTCTACTTTTCAGGGCTTTTCTGTTCTGTATTGCAGAAGTTTGGGTGGGATGGGAACTTAATTTTCATAACCATTTATTAAATAATACCTTTACTCTCAACCATGCCCTGACATTAATAGTACTATATAATAGTAGTACTAATAATAATTACTTACTAATAATGTTTAGCGTTGCTAAAGGAATTTCCAGCATCACATCTTAAAGGTCTGTACACAAACAAGTTGGAAATGTTAATCCCAGTGTACAGATAAGAAAAACTAAGCAAATTTTTGGTATGCTTTCAATGGTGAGATGTTTGGGGAGCTAGCCTTAGATTCAACGATTCTTTTACTTCCCATCTGTTCTTTTAGCAAAAATCCTCTAGGGATTTTTCTATTTCCCCATGTTGTGGTAGGAGAACTGAGATTGATGAATGGGAAAAAATGCAGCGCTTGAGCACACGTATACTGACATGGGGGTGAGCTGTTGGGTCCACACCCAGTGGGTAGTCGGCAGGAAGTTGCATGGGACTAGTTAGAGCAGAGATAACGCAGGAGGGGAAGAGGGAGCAGGATGCTGCTTTGCTCTGTGTGATGTGGGTTTAGGAAAGAGGAACGTCACTGAGATGAAATAAGCTCTGAAGAGAGACTGAGTTGGCAGGAGCCTGTAAAACCAGTTGCATGTGGAACTCTCAGATGTTGGATATGTTCCTGCTCTCCCTATTCCCACCATTTCATATTCTAGCCTATCTGATGTACAGCTGTGTGTTCAACACGCTCCCTTTCATCCATCCTCTCTCAAGCACTATTTTGGTCTAATATAAACTTTATTGCTGTTTCCCTCCACACTTTTTCTGTCTTTGTCTCTTTCCTTATTTTCTTCTAATTACGTTTGGCCTTTTGATTATGCCCTTATGTCATCTTTGTTGTTTTACTTTCCTAATAATTTCCTTGCAAAGGCTCTTCCAGCTGGAGGGAAGGAACACGCATAGCTCGCTGAATATTTCCTGACCATCATATACCCTCTGCTTGTATGTTGTATTAGTAAATCCTTCTCTGTTTTGTCAGCTCCCGGGAGCTGGGATTGACTGCTGTATATCAAACATATCTGTCAGTATGTATTTGCATATTCCTAATTCTCTGTCTCACAGGCATGTGAAAATTTCAGCCCTGTGCAGTGCCAGCGTGTTCCACCGCCGGCTCAAAGCTCTGTCAGCTCTCCCTGATTTGAGGGCAGTCAGCACGTTAGACATGTCCCAATCAGATCACTTCACTATGACAAGTTATTTCAATACATTTAAAGTCAAATCAGTATAGGATGTTTGAAAAATCTCAACCATAAAGTTTTAAATATATATTTCAGTAGCTCAGGTTCCCAAATATGGTCTTGGTCTCATGTCTACATACCGAGTCTTTAAAAATGTGTGTGAATATTCCTACAGATACTCCTGATTTAACTTCTTTTGCTTGTTCATGACATAAAAAGAGTATTTTAAAAAAAAATTACTGGGACATTCTAAGCTATTAGTTGCAGAATTAATAATGGAAAGCAGCCTAAATAGTCTAAATACAGTTTTTTATAAAGCATTTAGCAGCTTTAAAATAAGCTTATTTCACTATGTGGTTTAATAATATTAGAAAGCTTATATGGGATATAAGGAAAGAACATTGGGGCAGGATTGCTTGACCTTGATTTTTTAACTGTATCACTTGCCTGGGTGCATTATTCATTTGCTATGGTCAAAATGAAAAAAGAACCTGGAATTGTTTTCATAGCCAAAGGAAAATATGTGAGCAGTAATAAGATGACTGGCCATGTCAAAATCTGGAATCATTCTTCAAATTTGCTTTGAAAATTAAGCTTTTAACACCAAGCAACTGGCTCGCTCAAATATCTTGTTTCAAAGAAAATACAGCAAGCAATAAATTGCAGTATCAAATGGCCACTGTAACTAAATCTTGTTCTTCCTTCAGTGGCCTCAGGACAATTGGTCTAAAGTCCACTTTAAAGAAAAAGGCTGTAATTACTGCTGCAATTATTTGCTTTGCCTCAGATGGAGAAAACGTGCTCCCTTCTCCTTTGTCCTTTTTATGGCTATTTTAGCTTCATCTTTCAATTTATAACTGTTTATGTTGAAGTAGACTCACTGTAAGGTTTGAAGACTGGAAGTGACAAAAATGTGAATTGACAGCTTTTATGATACTTGAACATCACCAAAATGTGTTAATACTATAAAATATGTTATGTTTTGTTCTCAGGGTCCAGAAATTGAAATTTTTACCTAACAAATGATCTGATGATTAAACCTTTAATAATATTACAAAGCACACGCTAATTAAAAACATTTAAAAAAAACACATTAAAAATCCCGTTTTACTGGAAATGGATGCTCAGTTTTGCAGGACTGAGGGTCTTCGCAGATCTAAGCAAAGCTATTGCTGCACAGTTTTTGATATTTATAATCTACAATAGAGAAGAGGCTGTTTTATGAGTGTTGAGAAAAGATCGACACGAACACCTAACAGATGGGTTCTATCAAGAAAACATTTGCTAACAATACTTGATCTTAATCACATAATCACTAGGTTGGAGAAGACCTTTGAGATCATTGACTCCAACAGTACCTGTCCTCTACTGAACCATATCCCTAAGCAAAGACCTGCTGATACCTTGTGAAAAAGATTTGAAATAATGGTTCAGAATAGACTAAGGAAAATAAGGCTTTTAATGGCACAGTCCTCGCAACTGTATAGGTTGTTTTAATGGCCCAATTAAACAGATCTCAGGCTTTGAATGAGTCGTTCCACATGTCAGTTTATTTGGTCATGGGTTCTTCTGTAGAAGTATAGGTTTTGACTTCAGCGTTAAGATCTTAAATAGACATCTGCATATTGGAATTTTTAGAATGCATATTTGGACACTTTAGACAAAAATCATTAGATTTACATATTTAATTAAGTGAGTTTAAACAGGAAGCATACTGTGAAAAGATCACTTAATTTGGGCTGAAACTTTCTGGCATTTCAGGGTGGTGTAGCTCTGTGAGAGAGGAAACTGGGCTTAAACGGTTTGGAACTGGAGATGAAAAGGAGTTCAAAGGCAGAGAGTTGGAAGTTCATTGTTTGTAAAATATTTATTTCTCTACAGTGCATGAAAGTAATGGATTTGGGGGGCATTAAATCATTCATATTCTCTTTAAAGGAAAAAGTTCTTCTTGCTGTAATAGGAATTATTTTAAAAATACATTTGTTGAAATCTGCTGTTAGCACAGGGCATCTCTGGCTGCCTCAGGTACTCCTGTGGTTCCCACCCCAGACAAATGGAAGCGCGTTAGTGCCTCGCATGTGTTGGCCTCTTCTGCACCAGGAACTGAAGGACAAGGCAAATGATGGTCTAAGATGGGGGGACTTGATTCTCTCATTACTAAATAACTAAAATACTAATAACCGCCTGCTTATGCTATACCAAAGAGAAAATTATTGCAATGATTGCAGTAGTTTTTATAAGTAAAGGTATCTACTTCTAAGATAGCTCGATCCTTTGCGTACAATCGCCTGCTTACACCTTGCAAAATTACCCACGTACGTGTTCAAAATGGACTACTCATGGCTTGGTGTTTACCAAGCTTATTAATTTTTCACATTTTTCAGGTAAAATAGCTTTCCAATTCCCAAGAATAAGACCACAATTGTTCTTTTCCTTAAAAACCTCTAGTACTCCTGAATTTTAGAGTACAAATTTGATATTTGGCTACAGGATAAGCATTTGCCTCCCCTCTGATGGTATATTATTCCTTGGACGAGTTTTAAACAATAGCTTCATTTTTCAGACTTCTGAATATTTTAACAAATACATTCAGTAAAGAGTGCATCCATGTGGAACATTGTCTGCTTTAGAGATGAAAGGGACTTTTTAGGCAACTGTGTTTCCATGCACTTCACAAATGCAAATACTAGTGTTATTTCACGGGTATGAAAATAAACTGAGGAACATTATTAAGCACACAGATAATTCCATGTCAAATGTCATGACTCCTACCAGGATATTTTTGTAAATTGGTTTTCATGGCTGGTCTTGAGAAGCATCTGAGCAAAAAGTAAACAAGAATTGGCCTCATGCTGAAGAGCAAGAATTCAAATTTGGAGTAGGTAGAGCATCTTTGAGTCAGGCAGATGTTATTTGGGGAGAAGCAGCCACCCATGTAGTACAATACAATGTACTAAATAGTGAATTAAAGCTATACACATAAAATTCAGACTGGCATTTCCTAACTCTCAAGTGGTTCTCCATACAATGATTGTTTGAAACATAATTTTGTTGTAAAAGATAGACCTTTTCTATACAGCTAGTGATATCTGTATCTAACTGTGTGCTGAGGAGATCCATATCTGAAAATGCATGGAATAATTTGCTGTCATTACACATCTTCAGCTGCTTTGCCCCATTCATAACCTCAATCCTTGTTTTGTTTTTTTTTTTTTTTTTCTCTGCTCGCAGGCTATATGTAAGTATGTGCCCTTATCAGGCATGTCTATGAACATCATGTTGCTTTCCAAGTACTTCAAGTCAAGGGTTTGCAAATGTTTCCACAGTATGGACCATGTTTTAGCTGTACTTTAAGTTGCAGATTCCACTTCTGACTTTATATACAGCCTTTCTGTTTTATCAATACTTCAGCAGTTGCTCAGAAGGAAAATAAATATTTCAGGAGTATTTTGCTCCTCTTAATGCAGTTCAAGAGTTGAAGAGGATCCATTGCTAACAGATAATAGCCAGCTTACCTAGGAACTACTTTGCTAAGCACTGTTGATCTGTAGGTGACATTATGAGAATCTGTGCCATAACTGATATTTTTTCCCAGAGATACTTTAAATTTCAGGTAATTAGTAAAGAGTGTGTTTCCTAACTTGTCTAAATTAGTTATATGCATCAGTGCTTAACAGGAGCTTTTTCATCACACAAAAATCTGGCTCTGGGAAAGAATTGTAGTCTTCATTCCCGAAGGTAAGCTGCTGTTTGAACGGCAGACCTAAAGCCAAATGTTGCCTCATTTTTGAAAAGCTTTGTTAAATCAAGCTGAATGCTGCCTCCCGTGTAAGCCTGGAAAAATTAAAATATCATTGACTTTTTGTGTTTGGGAAATCAGAACTTATGATAACAGAGCCCAGAGCAGCATTAAAATGCCCTTTGCTTTTACAAGAGTAACTGTAACCAGAAAACTCTGTTAGTGGGACTTGTTACAGTTTCAGGGCATAGATAATAGGCTGGGATGGAGAAAAATTTCCCTTCCAGGCAAATGATAATCATGTTTTGAAAACACCTGAAGAAGATGAGAAATGTGGTCAGACTGATCCCTGGCTCTTCCTTAACTAGCTCAGTTCTCAAACTTCTGCACACTAACCAACCCCAGATGGTGGATTACTTAGTCTTTAGGCATTATTTTGCATCTGCTAATGTTTCTGCTTCTTGCTTACCCATTCATGGCTGTTGAGGATGGTGTTTTAGCTTGATATCAGTGTCTCCTGGGAGGGGTGCTCTCTTGATGCTGGATGCCCACTTTTGTCACGTAGCCATTAGAAATAGGCTTTAAAATTAATATGAGGGGAAATTTGGAAGAGGCAAGGGTTACTGAGGGTGCAAATATAAACCTTCTCTAGAGCATCTCTTTTCTCTTTGGGTGATCTCCACTGAGGACAGAAGTGGGGAACTGCACATTTGTCTCCTCAGCTGGGAGTCTCCCTGGGAGAAGGACCGAGCCCTCGCACCCCAGGCAGTCTCTGGCAGCTGCGCTCTCTGCCCTGTTGTGACAGAGAAGGTTAACATGGACAAACCATAATTTCTTGATGAAACTGTTCATCACCTTTCTTAGAAGCAGCCACTACCAAGTTTCTCCCATTAGCCTTTTCCTCCTCCAAACAAATACTTCCTACAATTTTCAAACACTACATGTTAAGGTTTTTGTTTGTTATTTTTTTTTTAAATCCCTTGAGGTTCTCACTTTGAAGATGAAACCTGTAAGGTCATCTCTTCCATCTCCTGGCACATTGAGGATTGTCCCACAGAAGTAGCAATAGCTTTTTGTCCATTTTAGTGCTCCACTTCCCCCTGGAGACTACACTTCAGACGATAGTCTAATGCATCTCGGTGGCAGCTACTTACTGAGATGTGCTGTATAAATGCCTGGATTTTTTTTTAAAGCACCATGTCAGCTTATGATTCATATTTAAAATAATGATATGACTTTACCTACATGAGATACAACAATTTAAAAAGTTTAAAAAAAAAAAAATCCCCACCAAACCAACACAACCCTCTTTAATAATGTGTTCTGTGTCTTGTTAGAACAGTTTCCAGGGCATGAACAGATTAATGGAGTCAGGACGATTTTGTTCAGTTTCCCTTAGAGATTCTGTAACACTTGTACTGCACTGTTTGTTGGTTTTTTAGAGGTTTTTGTCTCTTTAATTGAAATTAGAAAGAAGAAAAAAAAAAAAATCTAGCAGTCATGTTAAAAATTCTCTTACCCTCATCTGTTTTGATTGGTAGCTATTTTTTTTTCCACTTTTTGGGGATCAAAATCTCTTTTCTTTTAGAAAGTTTTAAGCAAAAATGTACAAAAAATCTCGTTTATATACTTTTAAATAATTTACAGCACCTTGTGTCAGAAGCTGTTCCAGCTGGATAATTGTATTTGTCAGTTATGAACCTTTTTTCTCTCTGAGCTTTTCTGGACTCAAATTTTAACCACCGGACTTTTGCTTTGTTTGTTATCTAAAAGAGGCTTTTAATGTCAGCTATCTCTGCATGTGTTGCAGGGACTAATGGGAAGACATTTCTCTCTAATCTTCATGTCCATTGCATTTTTCACATCCAATAGATGGTTCCCTGTTTTTAACTCTTTGCTTCAGCTCGGGGGTTTCCAGACAGCAGTCTCTCAGTGGAGTTGTGCTTAGGTTGATGGATCCTCTGCCTTGTGTAGGGCTGGGAAGCCCTGCTTCATAGGCTTGGTTTGGTACATCCCAAGCAGTAGCAGCTGATACGTTCACTGGGCATCTGAACCTGTCCTAGAGTCATAGGTCTCAGCTGCTGGTTTGTTTGATTTTAATCATGCATATGGTCCTGCTTCCTTTTTTTAAAAAATATTTTATTTATTTTATACTAGAAAACTATCTAGTATTTATGTGAATATTTACATAAAGTGTTCAGATTATGATAAGGAGAGGGAGAAAGGGCAGTGAAGTTCCTAGCACTTAATTCAATGTTTTTGTCACTATGTTGTGCTCCAGTCCCTAAGGAGTTAGTAATGGCAGTGGCTTCAGAGTTAAGTGATGTTTGGGTAACTCTTGACACACAAGTATTGCACAATGCTGCACCCTCGTCACCTTCCAGATACAGACCCCCAGGAACAGTGGCATATGATCGCATCAAAGATTTATAAACTCGTGGGAGGGTACAATACCAAGTAATAAAAATGGACAAAAGATGCCAGAAAAACCTAAGGAATAGACTGAAAGCTCCTGACACCTTATATTGTAAGGGACAGAAATAACGAGACAAAACCACTTTCACCAGCTCCCAGACAAGGAAAGAATGACACTTCACGCCGTTTTTGTCAGATAACTTTTAGTGGAGATGAATTACAACCTAACTAAACCATACCCCCTGCTGCTGCCTCTGTGTCCAAGACAAAGGAGATTGTTGTTATGGAAGAAAAAAGTAGTCACAGGGCCTGATTCTTTTATTGTCTTTTTTTTTAAACAACAAAGAAGTACAGCTGTGAACTGATCCGATGTCAGCCTCTGCAGATACAAATATTTTCATGCATGTGAAATCAGCCTCAGCCTTTAATCTCTTGGCATTTTAATAGCATTTATTTAGATTGCTACAGTATTAATGTAAGGATTCTCACCCTTACAGGCATCCATTGTGATTTTGAAAATGGACATTCTGCTTCACCACAGACCATTTTACATTTGGAAAATATGTGATTAGTTGGAATTTCTGTCCTAGCGAACTTGTCAATATCCCTCTGAAAAACAATCTCATTCCTGTGCTAATGACTTCTTTTAATTGGAGTCCATGGGCTTTTTTTTTCCATGTCAAAACATTCTGGATATTAAGGACTTCCTAGTTGTACAGGGTGACTAAAGACAAAATCTTAACAGTAACTTTCAAGTCAAATCACATTTTTACAGACAGCTTAAATGAAATAAAATAAAATCCCACAAGTACATTTTTCCAATCAAAATGCTGGCAGGACTTTCTTCATGGCTGCATAAATACCCCTGCTAAGACGTAGTCAGGGAAGTATAGCACTACCTGTTTGTAATTTTAGATGTAGTTATATAAATTTGTTCTGTTTGTGTCACATAATGGACTGAAGCAATGCTGCAGGCACTTAATGAGGTTATCTCCAACTTATAAATATAATATTTGCAGAATTCTTCTGCGTATGTTATGGCATTTAAATATTGTTCTGCTGCGCTGCTGCTGACATTGTTGCTCTTAACAATAAAATCAAAATGGGTGGTGATTGCTGTTTATTTGAAGTGGAGTTTACACAAATTTTTGCAGAGATTAATGTTTTTTAGAGTCTTTTTTTTTTTTTCCAACCAGAAAACTATGATTTCTTATGAATGTCTTTACTCTAAAAGATGCAAGATGTATTTCCTTTGCCCAGTGTACTGATCTTCCAGCCCATTCTCAATGTTAGATGGGCTTTTTTTCTCAGGAGCAGAACATCCCTTTCCCCTCTGTAGGGTGAGGCTCCTTTTCTTTTCCAGTTTCCAGTGCAGGAAAGGAGAGAGTTCAGAGGAAGCCACAAAGATGATTAGAGGGCTGGAGCACCTCCCCTATGAAGAGAGGCTGAAGGAGCTGGGCTTGTTCAGCCTAGAGAAGAGAAGGCTGTGAGGTTGGAACTCTGTGATCCTTGGGGTCCCTTCCAACCCAGACCAGTCTGTGATTCTGTGATAAAACCTTGAATGAGCTGGGGCTGGGAAGGGGATCTGCCCAGTGGCAGAGCCTTTAAGCTCAACTATACATTGTATTTGCATGTGAACTGTAATACCTCACATCTTAAGCAGAGAAAACCTGAAATGATTAGACAAGACAGAACAAAACCAAAAAGGTTTTATAGACAACCTTCCCCTTTGTCCTGGCAGGCAACTTCCTGCTTTCAAGCTCTGTTTCAGTCAACTGGGTGCACTCAGATAGCAGCAGGGTGATGGGAAGAAGCTTTTGGAGAGCAGGCTGCCACCCCCATGCCTCCTGTGGCAGCCCCTGTTGCAGTGTGGGCCCCCCACCTCTGGCTGGGGGTCCCTCCCTTTCCTGGCTGCTCTGGCTGGCTGGGAGGAGCCTTCTGCCGCAGGGAAGGGCCAGCCGCTTCCAGCAGGGAGCTGGTGTCCCCCTCTCTCATTGCCCTTTCATGGCCTTTTAATCCAGCACACCGTAACTGTAAACTGAGGAGTAAAGCAAAATAAAATACTGCCTCTCAAAGGAGATTCTTTTCAAATCAGAGAAAAGACAGGGAAAATGCCACTTTTTTGTAGAATAAGTTGCAACAGTTTGTCAGAATTGTTCTGCAGTAAGATTGCTCTTAAGGTTTGGATTAGATACTAAAATTTATGGCAAAATCAGTTTCTTCTCACAACACACCTGTGGCTTCCCTTTTCCTGCATTAAATAGGCTGTTCTCACTGGTTTCTGAGGATACACGTGAACTGCAGTCACTACCGATCCTGTCTGGGTGTTAGCAATAATAACCAGTTGCTGTTGGAGCCTGGAGTCCAACGCAGCCTGCAAAAGCCACTAAAGAATAAACACTGAACTGGTAACGTGTGCCTAGCTCTGTGCTGCCAGAGGGGTTTTCAGACTAGCACGGGTATTTGTACACTGCACTGCAGCATAGGTACAGCAGCATGAGTTGGTTGCTAAGTCCAAATATTTCTCACTCAGTTGTTTCAGAGGACAAGCAGCCTTGCCTCTACCACATACCCATTTACAGCTCCTTTTTATCACGAATGTCATCCTGGAAGGGCCTTCTGAAACCTAGCGCTGCTGTACTGCCCACCCATACCAGTATTTGGTAGTTTCAATGCAATTTGGAGTGAATTCAGTGCTGTGAATTCTTGATTTTCATGTCTAGTGTCTGTTCCTCACGTACTTGTGACAGGCCAAGTGAATGTGAGCAATTTCAGAATTTCCTTGGCCATGTGCATAGCTTGTTTGTGTTGTGGGAAGAGGCAGACATTTCTCCTAAAGTATCTCAAATAATTGCTTTCCTTTGGCTATTTTACTGTTTTGTTATATGTTGTACAAGGCTAATCCTTACCAAAAAGGGTATTTACTTTACTGGAGAGATGAAAATTCCTTACTTCACCATTAATTTCTGTGCCTGGCTGCTTTGTTAAAACTGTAGTCAGTAGGAGTTTTGCCCCAGAGCATATAATGGCCATTATATCTTCCACCACCCCTTACAAATGACATCCAGATTAAACTTCCAGCACTGCGCCTCATTGAGGACTACTGGAAAGCATTGCCATACTGATACATTCCATAGATGCAGCTCCCCCAATGTGTGCTGTTAATGTGACTGAAGGATTTCTGCGAGTAAGCCAAAGGTGGAAGGGCTGTGAAAGGAAGAGAGAGGAGTTTTGATATTTCTACTTCTTATAAATACAGAATTTAACTATTGCCATGTACTGGCCTTTGCTTGGCCTCACGGAGCTTTTCTCTCTTATTATGTTGTAAGACAGTACTATATAGCTTCTCATAATATCCCCATCACTGATCCCAAGTTTTACGAGTTGTTATACGCCGTATGTTTTGACTACTTACAGATTTTCATTATTCTTAAATTGCCTACATTTTAAAATGAGATGTGGGGATGTGAGACTGGATATTCAGGCACTTATCTAGACTTTGAATCATAAACTAGATCAATGATTTTTTTTAGAAAGCGGAAAAAAGAACATTATCTACAGAAAGAATTGCACTCGTGGGCTCTTGGCAGCAAATCTCTTGCTTTTATATGTATGGAACTAAATTCAAAAACATATATTAGGTTTATTCGGTGTTGCACCTTGTTTATAGAGCTTTTTGGTGCAAATTATCTACCCAGATGTTTGATCATCAAGAGGAAGATGGTTTAAGCACAAATTAACACAGCGCTCAGTTATTAAGTATTTAATTCTCAGCGGTGGGCCATTACTACAAGTTTTGTTTCTCTGTACCATATAGTTAGGTATTGATTAAATAGAGGGTTAACTTACACATGGAGTTATGAGAAGTTGGCAAGACATAGCATGGAAAAACAGTAGGAAAAAGCAAGTAATAAATAGAAATTATATTAGGTAGCTTTTGCTGTCTGATGTAGAACACAGCACTTCTTTTCTTTCTGGTGGAGGCCTTGGTAGGGCTGTCTCCAGTTTGTTTAAAAAATGGCCGAGGTCCACTGCCTGTTGTGAGCAATGGTGATAGATGCAGCGGGGGCTCTGAAAGCCCTGGAGCTCTGACAAGGGGTGTTAGCATTTTTCAGAACGGGGCCTGTAGTTGTATCACGGCCACAACTTCTGTGCAATGTCACGTGCTAGAGAAAAGAGCCTCGCAAATCAGTAGGGAATTGAAAGCGGGACTAAAACCTAACTGCTTCACTTGAATGCCATTTACTTACTATAGTCCCTTCACTCCACACTCTCATGGCAGCTTGTTATTTTCAACAGACTCAGAGCATGTACAACCACGTGTCTGAGGGGTATTTGTGCCCGCTCTGTGTTTTTATTGCAAAGCCAGGCAGTGGTATCATGCTAATAGAGTGCAGGCCGCTCCATCCTCCTGGAATCATCAAGGTCCCATGGCTCACTAGATCTTTATGGTGTTTTATTATGAGGCTTAGTCAGTGACATTGTTCCCTGGTGGCAGAGTGAGACAGATGGCAACAGTCATTCTTTTGTTGGAAAAGCTGAGGTGGAGACGGGAAGACAGAAGGAGGAAGTGTCAATATTAATGTCTATGATGGGAGAAGCCAGGAAGGACAGAAAAGGACAGCATACAGGGGTTAAAAAGCAGAGTAAGAAAATCAGTGTCCAAAGGGTTAATGTACCCTATTGATTTCAGAAGATCTCTATTGCAAAGTTTTCCCTTGCTTATTTGTCTGAAGGCAGGTGATCTAGAGGTAACATTCTCACCATCTGTATGTCCTTCTAGCCTTAAAAGCTAAAATTTCCTGTGGGTAAGGATACCATCCTCTGTTTGTAAAGTTTGCTCTCGCATCAGCCTTTGGTTTTCTAGGGAGTCTGAAGCATTTTCCTCAGAAATAGGAAACAGAAACCACATTAATAAATGAGATGCAGTATATGTGGCTATATAAACTCATGGAAATTACATTTGTGCTACTTTTTCTGTCATCACAAGAAACTAAGTCACAGGCCATCAGGTTAGCAAGTACCTTTGTCGCTTCCCTGCCCTCAGACTGCAAACCCTTCAGACAGCCGGTGGTTCACTGCACCGCAGTGTGCCGTGGATGTGAAGAATCCCACAGTCTCAGTAGAGCTCCCAGTACCTACCTTGGTATTTCACCCCAACTCCCCTCACCCCGCTACCTCATCGACCCCATTACAGTCTTAACCACTGCTTTCCACTCCATTACTCCCTGGTGGGATTTTGGTTGAGATTCACTTTTTCATAAAATAATCCAGGAAAAGAGCAGTTATGTATATTATATATTAGGAAAAAAATCCTCAGCAGTTCCCTAATATCTCCATAACTAGTCTCATCACAGCCTTGTTAATTTGTTTGTGTGCAGGCACTTTTCAGCGGTCCTATTGCAAAGGCTGAGCTGGGGCTCAGAATGTTTTAACAGTCAGCTGCAAAACTGTGTTAGGTTCTCTGTAAACTTTTGTCTGTTGAGAAAGATTTGGCATTTTTGTTTCACTCCAACTCGTTCCTATCCACCCAGGGACATACTTGAACAGGTTGGCAGGCTGGTAAGGGCCAATCCTACATAAGTAATGTAAAGCTGGAAATTTGTAAAGAGTAAGCCAGCAATTTACAGTGTAAAATTGACACATTTTTTACCTCTGTATGGACACAGATTAGCTATTTGGCTCAAATATTTTTAAAAATGTTCCCATCAAAGAATAAACCTGTCTCACTTGAGTCAGAAAAACAAAACACCGGAAAAGTGTGCAAGCATCTGGACAGAGTCGATAGCATTGGAAAGTCTGGGGCCATCCCAGCTGTGTATTTTGCCTAATAATAAATTATTAGAAAATCGCTCAAGTCTTACAAAGCCTAATTTTATTAGGTCTGACAGACCTTCCCAAACCTTTTTACCTCTCTCCTGATTTCCTTAAGTCTGCATTTTTATGAAAGCTATTTCTATCCTATTCTTCCACCCTGCCCTTCCACTGACTGCTTTAAAACAAGTTCTTCTAGCACATGTGGCTTTCAGCAGCTCAGCTATGCTCCCTGAAATAATGATTGCTTTCCCAGATCAATTTTCTTGGAAAGACTTCCAAGCAGTGATCTAATAAACCTGATATGTTAAAATACTTAAGCATTCAACAAGTGTTTGGCGAGACAGAAGGATGTTCTTGGAGTTAATATCCAAAGAATATAGAACACGTAGTGTCTTACTATGCTCACAGTGTTGTAACTCATTTTATAGTTTGTTGCCTGTGGAGGTTTTTTTTTTTTTTCCACAGTCTTGGGGTTTATTTTCCCCCTCAGTCTGCAATCTTAATTCCTGAGGTGCAAGTGTGTACATTGGGGCAGGTCAACGTTCAGAAGTGCCTTTCTCCAGCTGTACGCTCTCTGTGCTTGTTTGACCAGTGAGAATTTGTACTAATGCATTTACTCTAACGGAACGCTTAGCTGATTGACTCTGTCATCACCTGATAGCTTTCTGCAGGCTTGGGGGATTTGGGGAGGCCAGTTGGAAGTTAGAACGGCTGTTTGGCAAACCTAGGCTTAGTTCTTCCTCCTCCCTGCCTGAAATGAACTGATTGTTTTCCAAAGTGAGTGATTGATAGAAAGGAGGGAAAAAACTTTAATGTGATATCAAGTAGTTTCATTGACACGTAATTTCTCTAGGAAGAAATGGAGATGTAAGAAAGACAGACCTAGGGGCTTGGAAAGGACTGCTTTTATGAATTTTTCTACCTGGATTCTGTGTGTATGTACATATACATGTGTATAACTCTCTTGAAGAAAGGGAATGAAGTTTTCCTGTGCTTGCTGTATAGGCTGAGGAGTTGGCTCATTGCCTTACAAGCACACAAATTTTCGTCTTTGTCCAAATCTCCTCTTTTTTGTTTGATTGAAAAGTGTGTTACCTGTTCTGGAATTACAGAATCATAGAATGGTAAGGGTTGGAAGGGACCTTAAAGATCAAGTTCCAACCCCCCTGCCATGGGCAGGGACACCTCCACTAGACCAGGCTGCTCCAGGCCTCATCCAACCCGGCCTTGAACACCCCCAGGGAGGGGGCAGCCACCACTTCCCTGGGCAACCTGTTCCAGTGCCTCACCACCCTCATAGTGAAGAATTTCTTCCTAATATCCAATCTCAATCTATCTCTGTCCAATTTAAAACCATTCCCCCTCGTTCTGTCACTACACGCCCTTCTGAAAGGTTCCTCCCCAGCTTTCATGAGGACCCCCAATTTATAGAAAAGTGAGGGTCAGCGATGGTGAGCCTGATAAGCTGGGATGCAGCTGTTTCTCTGGGAAGACTGCTTCTTACCTGTTGCTTTGTTCTTTGAAGAGTTCTTCCTTTGCTGGGAAGTTCTTGTTTTCCTCTGCTCTGCTGCCTCTGACATCTGATAAGCAGTTAAAATTATTTTTCTAAGTTGTTGTAGCTCCACTGGCTCTTAATTAGTGACTGTGTCACTGCTCTTCTCTCTCAGTACCAACATGGAACAATAAAAGACCATCCCTGGCCTGAAGAGATGACCATGTAAGGGGAAGTCAGGAAACAGCAAGCAGATGTAGAAAGGAAGCCTGGAAAACCCATCACAATGGAGAGCTGATCATGAATTTGGGGTTAGGCAATAGTCAAAGCATAGCAGCTACCAAGGCACTGCCAAGGAATTCTTCATGCCAACAGCTGGAAGCAGAGAGCTTGTTGGTGCAAGCTACTGGAAGTCTTTATTTTTTATGCAGTTCATATCTAGGGAAGGGAGTGAGATTGAACACCTAATATCAATAGTAGTAAGATCACCTGAATCTTATATATAACAGTTATTAGTCCAAGAAAAGAGGGAAAAATGTTTTATGTGGGTCTGCCAAGACCAGCAGAGGGGAGGGGACTTGTGTGAGGAACAACATACAGCATGAACATGGGGAATGGCAGGAATAACTGGTGCCGTGGTTAGGGGAGTACTGTGCTTAACATGGGCTTCAGTTACATGTTAAACATGCATCATGTCTACTCTTACTTTAAGCTCATCACAGGAATTGGAGCAAATCTCTTTGTGTAAATCAATACAGGCATTGAGCTGTAAGCAGATTTGGAAGTAGAATAAAATATGGTAGTCTAATAAAACACTAGATGACTTTAATTTCTTAGATTTAGATATGGTCTCTCTGGTGGTTTGACCCTGGCTGGAGGCCAGATGCCCACCAAAGCCACTCTATCACTCCCCTTTTCAGCTGGACACAGGAGAAAATATATATGGAGAGGCTTAGGAGTTGAGATAAGGACAGGGAGAAATCATCCTGCAATCAGTGTCATGGGCACAACAGACTTAACACAGAATAAAGGAAACAAAACTCTCTAATTGATGACACTGCCCTGCACCCCCAGTGACACCAGAGTCGGATAATGAGAAGTGGGACCAGATCTTAAAGCACCTCTCCCCACCCCTTCCTTCTTAGCAGACTTCGCTTTAGTCAGGATTTCTCTCCCTTCTTCCCCCACATTGTGGCAGGGAATGGGGGGTCCGGTCAGTTCCTCACGACTTGTTTTCCTTCTTAGCCAGGGAGGCATTTCCTCACACTCCTCCCCTGCTCCAGCGTGGGGTCCCACGCATGGAACACAGTCCCCTGTGAACTTCTCCAACTTTTGCTCTCCAAAAGTTTTTGTGTTTGAAAGCACTGTTGATTTAGATTGCTTGAAGGCGTTCTTTTCCGTTTGATGGGATTCATCAGTGCCAGCAGCCCACTGCTGTACTGTGTGTCCAACTTAAAATATCATAACACGATCAAGTGGGTAATAGAGGTTCAAGCTGACTTGATTTCTTCCCAGAAAAATACACAAGACGGTGAAATAGAAGCCCAGACAAATAATTAATTATTGACTTTAAAAATAGAAAGGAAGAGACAAGCTACATAAAAATAATTCATTCCTGCCTTCAGAGAATACTATTTATCCACACACAAAAGAGTAGTGACCTGTGTTTCTCAGGAAGAAAAGGCAATGACAAGTAATGTTTTTCTACAAAGCTTTACTTCTGAAACATTTCCTGCTAAAGTACAAAAAAAGGTGCAAGTGAAATATCTCAGAACACAAAAACAAAGTGGTTTTAAATTAATAGAAAATTGTCATGATCAATTAGCGTTTCCTATCGTGTTGAAAATCTACACTAATAAGTGAAGATTTGAAAAAAAATATTCTTCTCACCCTCCACTCCTGAAGCAATTAAATAACATTGACAATTCAGACCCTCAGTAGAGAAAACAACCTGGATGATTAATCTGTTTAGTTCTCTGACTGACATTTACACAGCTAATTGTGTAGCGATGATGCTTCTTTAATAGATCTGAATATTAATGGAAGATTTGGTTAAAGTTGAAAGTTGTTTGTTTAGGAATATCACTGGAGAAATAAGAATGCTTCATCAACTTCAGATTTTCATCACAGGTTTTATGACATATCATAGAACTTAAGTGCTTTTATGACTTGTAAAAAAATTGCTTCAATATTTGACATTCTGTGCTTCAAGGAATCCTGATTGGCAGTTGATTAGCCCTTTGCTCAAGTCATTATCTTCTTTAGTGAAATTAGTTGGCTAGAAAATTGCATTGTAATTCATCAAGGGGAAAGTAACGTTTCAAAAGCTCTCGAGAGTACGATCCCTTTTTATTTTGTATACAATATAAATTATTTTCCTAGCATGCTCCTCTAAAAGTTACTATTCATCATATTATAGCAGTTTGTGTTAAATTATTGGATTTGTTTTCATTTTGGTCTTTCATTGAAAGTAGGTGATAACCTGTGTTTAAATTAGCCCATGAGTAATACTGAAGGATGTATGTACAAGAAAGAGTTTGGCTTTGAATAAAAAAAAAAAAGCATTGAAACACTCTTTTAAAAACTTTTAAAAACTTACCCAAATATGTGGAAAACTCCTCTCATTATATTTAATGTGATACTTTGTAGCCAGATCTTCTTCATTCAAAGGAAAAACTTTCTGCAAACATCATGTTAATAAATAATGCAGAAATGTTTTGGTAAAGTGAAGAAAATATGTTTGCAGCACAAGCATCGGGTTTACAGAGTCTGTAGCGGACTGAAAAACCTAACAATAGTTTTGATAAATGTTCCTCATTACCTAAGTGGAACGTATGGTTCCTGAAACACATTGCTAATTAGAGGTGTGGGGGGGTGAGCATGGTGGAGGTCATCTGCTAGAAGCAGTGTGTAAGATTTTCCCTTCCTTGGCTTCAGGGAACTGACTTGTCTCCTAGATGCTCTTCTGCTCTCCCAGGTGACTGTGAGAGCTCACTGTGCAGATCTGTCTGACGTGAAATAAGACAAAGCAGTGAGATGATCTGAATTGTGTGTGGGCTCCTCACCATAAGAAGGACATGGAGGTCCTTGAGTGAGTCCAGAGAAGGGCAACCAGGCTGGGGAAGGGACTGGAGGGCAAATCCTATGAGGAGCGGCTGAGGGAGCTGGGGATGTTTAGCCTGGAGAAGAGGAGGGGAGACTTTATCACTGCCTACAGCTACCTGACAGGAGATTGTAGAGGGGTGGGTGATGGTCTCTTCAGCCAGGTGACAGGAGGTGTAGGAC
The DNA here is from genome assembly GCA_020800305.1 of Porphyrio hochstetteri. Taxonomy (NCBI): domain Eukaryota; kingdom Metazoa; phylum Chordata; class Aves; order Gruiformes; family Rallidae; genus Porphyrio; species Porphyrio hochstetteri. The sequence continues at coordinate 9,175,030 of CM036907.1, forward strand.
AAGGGGAAATGGCACTAAGCTGTGCCAGGGCAGGGGCAGATAGGATGTTAGGAAAAAATTTTTCCCTGACAGAGTTGTCAGGGCCTGGAACAGGCTGCCCAGGGAGGGGGTTGAGTCACCATCCCTGGGTGTGTTTAACAGACGGGTAGATGAGGTACTTAGGGATAGGGTTTAGCATAGGACAGGAACGGTTGGACTTGATGATCTTAAAGGTCTTTTCCAACCTTGTTATTCTGTGTTCTTCCGAAACCATGGGTTTCTGACCAGTTCCCCTCCAGATACATGCCTAGACTGAGCAGGGCTGTTGTCTGGAGATGGTCTTGCCTTAAGCAGTGGGGCTGGACTACAGGACCTCCAGAGGTTCCTTCCCACCAACATTCCTGATTGCTGCATAGCATATTTCAGTTTGCTTCCCTTCTTGCCGTTGGGTTGTCCAAAGAAAACCAGTTCTCTGTGGTGTTGTGGCATGTAGTGCAGGTCATTCTCTTTTCTTTTTAGTAATTCTCCTTCCATCTTCAGCCATGCCTTAAGGTCACATTAGGCAGAAAGAGATGCTTTTTAGTGTCACCAACTTAATTAACTTTGGATTGTGATATAATCAACGAGGTGCTTTTTTGGTGGTGTTTTCTTGGTTTTATAGCATGCATGTTTTTAGGTGTTTTAAAGCAGGACCTTGGAAGTTCGAGATGAAATAAATAGATGTTTAATTGGAATACAAGCACGTGCATAGCATATAAAATTAGCTGCTGTGCAGTTATTATCCAGTGGAAGTTAATCTCCAGCTTGCTGGTAATCTTTTCCCACACAGAAAGACAAAAAACATTTTATCATTGTGTTTAGTGTTCATCCTGTGAGATGAACGTCTGGAAGAAAACACGTGTCAGTTGAAATAAGGGCATTCTTTGTATGTGATTTAATACCAGTTAACTCCCTGGAGATCCTCTAAGACCTTAATTAACATGATGGGTATGTATGTAGCTTTGTTCCAGTATTGACAGACTGTGCCTGCCCAAGATTGTTTAATGAATCACTTCACCATAGAAAGTAACGGGAATCTCTCATAACTTCTCTGCTTTTCTTCTCTGTGCTAGAATAGGTTTGTTTTTACTTCCTCACTTTCCATCTTCACTATCACTTCATTACCAATTCTGTTGGGCTCCATGAGAAGAGGAGTGGCCAGAAGGGACAGGGAGGGGATTGTCCCTTTCTACTCTGCCCTAGTGAGGCCCCATCTGGAGTACTGTGTCCAGATCTGGAGGCCCAAATAGAAGAAAGAGGGGGTTCAGAGGAGGCCACAAAGATGATTAGAGGGCTGGAGCACCTCCGCTACTAAGAGAGGCTGAGAGAGCTGGGCTTGTTCAGCCTAGAGAAGAGAAGGCTATGGGGGGACCTTATTGCAGCCTTCCAGTCCCTGAAGGGAGCAGAGAAACAGGAGGGGAATCAACTTTTTAAAAGTGTAGACAATGGCAGGACAAGGGGGAATGGATTGAAGCTGAAGGAGGGAAGGTTTAGATTAGATATCAGGGGGAAGTTCTTTCCAGAGAGAGTGGTGAGGTGCTGGAACAGGCTGCCCAGAGAGGTGGTGGATGCCCAGTCCCTGGAGGTGTTCAAAGACTGGTTGTATGGGGCCCTGGGCAACCTCATGTAGATGCAGGCCTGAAGGTTGGTGTCCCTGCCTGTGGCAGGGGGGTTGGAACTCTCTGATCCTTGGGATCCCTTACAACCCAGTCTGTGATTCTATGATTCTATAATTCTATTGCTACTGCACGCTGCTGTTGCCCACTATCTGATAGGTGAGTACCAAAAATCATTTGGGCAGAAACAAGTCAATCTGAATTCTATTTACTGTGTATGGTCTGAAAAAAAGAGTTTCACAAAGTTGCCTCCCTGGTTTGAAAGTCAGAACTTCATGCATTTTGTGTTGCAAGTTTTGTATCTTTCCTACTTTAATTATTGTCGTTATAATAATAAAACAGGGTTTTGGTTTTTTCCCCTAATGTATAAAAACTTAAATTCCTGGATCGTTAATAAAACATACCTACATTGCACTCTGTACAAAATATTTGTCAGAAGGAGTAATTAAAATTAATTAATGCTTCTGGTAAAGGCATAATTGTCCCCTGAAGGTATCGAGCACTGGACTGGAAGATGTTTTTTGAGAGCTTCCAACAAAGTAAACAAAACAAATTTCTTTAAAAGAAAGACTGTTTTGAAATTCAACCCGTATTATTGCAGCTTCCCTCTGGAGCTTATTGATTACTCGTTGCCTTAACAAAGGAACTCCCCAGTCTCTCCAGGAAACATCACCAGCTCTGAGCTGTCCCTCTTGGTAGTCATGTTCTGACCACACCATCGTCACTCCTCATGCATAAAATGTAGGACAGAGGAATTGGTCAAGGCTGTTCCTCCCACCCCCCCAGATGTTACATTACGATATGCTTACCAGGGGAAATGTCACAGCCTCTAATTATTTACAAAAGTCATAGTAAGCCCAGTGTAATGATGATGATACTTTGCCTATCTATAGTTCTTCTATCTGAGGAATGTAAAGTACTTTACAAACATTAGTTAAGCAAGTGTTATCTTTCCATCACCACTACTAAGTGGCCCTACTGGAATAATCAGGCTGATGTTAAGTGAAGTTTCTCTGCTCTCCATTCATATTTAACATGCTAAAATAATTGACGTATTTACTGCATGTTCTGATTTCCTTATTTTCCTTTCCTTGTGCTGTGCTCCTCTAGGGCTAGTTTTGGAGGAACGAATTTAATTTTTAAAGAATGTTTATTCTCTAAATGTGAAACTGAAAAAAAAAAACCCCAAACATTTCATAGGAAGGCTGTTTTATAAATAGTTTAAGAATTTGTAACAGTTTGGTCTCCAAAGTGAGGGTCTCTAAAGCCCTGTCTCAGTGTGTGTTGCGGAGTAGCTGGAGAATATGGTGCTTTCTTGAGTGTTTGTAGAGTTGCCAGAGCACCTTTTAGATGGAGGGGGAAATAGAATTTAAAAATAAAATTGTTTGGCAGGAGCGATAGGCTGACACGTATGGTTCTAAAGCTTCTTCTTGGCAATGTTGTGTAACTCCTCTGTCTAGGAAAAATATAAAAGTTGCAGACAGCTTTTATCTAACCTGACAGGGTGCAGTAAAATACAGTGCTCACAGCTCAGGAGGTGCTATCTTCCCAAATGCTGCCAAAATGTATTGCTGTGCCACAATACAGCGCTGCTTTATTAAACTCTCTAAACGAGAAAGTGGGATGGGATTTACACATTTCTTGTCTCATTATCCAAAAGTACCTCTGTTCCCTTTCTTAGGGAAAACCCTACTCTAACTCTCTTGCAGAATATTTGGTTTATGGTCTGAGACACAGGTATCGCTCATTTGCATCGAAGCTTTGATAGACCAAAGCCAAGGAGAAAAGGTTTTCTCTTTGGCTTTGTTGATTTTGGTTGATGGACGTTTTGTAAACTTTGGTGTTGATAGGTCAAGAAGTCATCTGAAGGGCAAGCTGTGAGGTATCTTACAGCTACGAGGAGATATGCCAGCAGAAACCCAATACTGATTCTTTCACAGCATATTTCTAATTTCTTTCCCTGGCAGATGTCAGAGTAACATCATAATGCCATGTTTGAAAAGGCGGAAGGGAGTGGGACATCATCTAGATTGTACTGCCAATTATTTGTCACCGTTACCTGTCCTGGAAGAATTTTCAGGATTTGTTTCTCCGGTGTTTCTGAGTCTTTGGAGTCGAAGGAAGGGTATTTGAAAAGATGTAACTTTCTGTTAAGTTCTCATTCTTTAATATGGCAAGGATACTTATTTTATTGTGTAGCAAAAAAAAAAAGGTAAAAGTTTATGCCTAAAATTTGTAGTATTGCTTTGGCTTGATAAAATTGACTAGAAGCAGAAGAGAAGCTCTGAGGCATAAGGAAAAGAAATCAAATTCCATGTTTTGTAATCTTACAGACATTAAATCCCTTTCTACAATGATTTTTAAGCTATTCCATGCTCCTTGTTTCTTCTGGGGAATCTCTGTGTATGTTCCTGAGTGTAACAACATCTACACATCCTTTTTTTTAGACTTTTCTTTCCAGTTTTCCTTTTCAGTATTGTAAAAGAATTACCTTTATGCTCTTGGGAACTGTTAATGGTTTTGATTCACTAAGGCAGTCTTTGTATGAACAGATAACATTTATCATTTGCTTAATAACTGTCAATTTGTGTTCTCATGTTGAATAATCGAAAGTAAGATAGCAAAAACACATTTGGTTATTCAACAGTTCCATTTGACTGTAGTCTTTTAAGAAAGACCATAACTCTGGATGTGAGAGAGACATTGGGAGTGCAGGTACTTAGGAAGAATTTGTTTGTTGGGAAAAGGGTATGTGCAACAGAAGCTTAATTGTTGTTTTCCCATGCTTGTGCCAAGGAGACGAGGGTGCCGCAGTTAGTGTGGTGCTTTTGTGCAGCCACCCAAGCGTCAAAGTGTTGGGGAAAGAATGCTCACAAAATCCCCCCTTTTGAGGAGACCTTTTGGATACCCACCTTGACCCTCTGCACTGGACCAGGTAACGTTGCATCCAGTTTAGGGGCTTTTGAAAAATTATGCCTTGTTTTATACATTCTAAATCCATTTCTGCTTCACTTTGGAGCAGGTTTTTGTTTTGATGTGTAGTGAGGCGGTACCTACACCAGTGTAACTAAATGGAGCGCAAGGATTAGAGAAACAGGAGAGTACAACAATCACACCTACTGCAGCAGAAATGGGAGCAGAGCCATGAATACCTAATTGACTGTAGGGATGATTCTGCCCCATACAGACATAATTTTTGAGGGTTTTTAGCAATGCTTCAATTTTAACTCTTTCACCAGACCAGAATATGTCTAAAAAATGCCATGAAGAGTATGCTAGCCCGATAGCAACGTGGATGAAGTTTTCATCTGAGTTGAAGAGTCTCATGTATTGCAAGAAGCCTCTGTCCTTATTGTTTGCAGCATCTTGGGAACAATTTGTTTTGTCCTTGAGGTTAATTTAGGAATGTATTCATGGAAATGAGTACAGTGACACTGACTGTTGGGTCTCATGGCTTGTCTTAGCATTTATACTCTACAAAAAGCTTTATTCTTCTGCCTTCCCCTTGCTGTAGTCCCTCTGACCTGTTTAGCTGTTTTGTTGTTGTTTCTGAAGGGATCAATCCCTGGGTAATATAATTTTACTTTTAAAGACTTTTACATCAGTTTAAGTTTGATGATATCCTGAGGCCAGTAAATAGAAAGAGGTTTTAAGAGGAAAGGGCTTTTTTGGAACTATTCTGCCATGATTTTTAATTCTTTACAGGATTCTGGAGGCATTTATGGCCAAGGTAACTATCTGGAGTCCTGTGGACGAGCAGGCTGATTGGACTTCTGAATCACAAAGGCCTATTATGATATGCACATGGTGCCAAATTTCGGACTAAATCCACTGGGGAGTTACCAAAACAAGTTGTCTTTATTGGGGAATGCTGCTAAAATGTAGGTCTGTGTTTGCAAGGGAGAAGTATACCCCTGATCTATGGGAATTAAAACGTAATTAGGGCAGATTTCTCCAAGAATCCCTAATAATTGAGTAGTTCTTTAAAACCTGCAGGTTTATGAATAATAGAAGGGAAAGATTGAACATGGCTCTCTAAACTTTTTTCTTTTAGCTTTTTATTTTGTGCTTTCCTGGGGTATCTATTTGAGGTATCAAGAGAACATTATTAGTTTCACAATGATTAACTCTATGGCATCTCAACAAAGTGCAAATGCTGCCTCATGGAGCTATTTTGTTGCTTTCAAGTAGGCTTGCAACACTAACGTGTCTTGTATGATAGGGAATCTGCTGAACGTGAGAAAATGTTCAGACTGAATAACTTCTTGGTCAATATTCCACCATGAAATGCTAGAGGTGGAAGTTCAAACCCTGGTGTTAACCTGAGTCATCTTATCAGTCTTGTCCATGATCTTTGCTGTACTTCATAACTGCTGTGACCACAGGTGCACACGCTTCACTTACTCATTCAGAGATAGTCAGATTGTTGTAGTGAAATCTGGGACTCCTTGAAGCCGAGGTCAGTCTTGTCAGGGATTTCTTGTCAAACTAGAAAGGAAATATGTGATAGTATCCATTTGTGCTTTGTTTGTGCTCCATCCCATATGAGCTGGCTGTGGATTTTGGAACACTCTCATCCTGGTTTCCTTTTGCTGTCTCTTGCCTACTATTACTTTATTCCCAACATGTTATTTAACCTACTAGTGATTTGCAGATGTGTTTGACAGAGGATTGCAAGTTTCAAAACAAGTGGGTTTCTGCACATTTCTGAACACTGTCCAGAAAGAAGCCAAAGCCTGTCTTCAGGTGGGGAAACCCAGGGAGATTCAGCCATTATATATTTTGTTGGCACTGTGCATCTGGCCAATGTTTCAGATTCAGTACAGCACATGTGGTTTTTACCCTGCCAGCAAACCAAAACGGTCCAGGTTGGAGGTGGGGAAGAACTGAGTATAGAGTAAGTGAAGGGAGACCAGAGACATGGGGCTTTCTGAAGATAGAGGGAAGGTCTAGACAGTAGCATTTTCTCTGCATTTTCCTATTTGGTGTCAGTCTCCTTTGTGAAGTACGTAAAATCCTCTGATAAAAAAGCTCTGTAAAGCCTTGAAGAGTTGTTTTGATGTGATAAAAGCTCTTGCATTCAAATTATGTCTGGTCTGTGAAACATTGCTCAGTGAGATTTCTATTCAAAACAAATATTCTTGTAATACCTGTATCTGTGCTGACATGCACATAAGGCATTAAATGGAGAAGAAACAATATATTGGTACTTGACAATAAAAATCCTATTAATTTTAAACAAAAAATCAAGTGGGAAGTGTAGTTCAAGAGAGAAAACCAACTTTCAGAAGGTTATGAACGTTACCGTCACCCTTTTTCAACAGTCGGGCCAGTAATCAACTATATTCCACTGGATTTTATACAACAATATATTTAAAAATGCTTTTGTTAGGTTGTTTATGTAAATGCTTTCAGTGGGAAAATAGATTTGTTCAGGCAAAACAATACTTAAACTCCAGGCATTGCATGCCAGTGTGGACTAATTAAAATCACATTGTGCAATAGGTCAGTAGATCAGGAAATCGGCCTTCTCATTAGAAGAGGTAGCTCTAAAAAAACTTGTTATGTGGAAAAAGAAGAGCAAAGTTAAGAAAAATTATCTACATGCAAGGAAAAGAAATCAGAACCCAATTTCTCTGCTGAAGCTCTGTTAACAGTCAGCCTTTTTGTTTTTGAATCACGCTGTTACGTACCGAGGTTTGAGGCTTTATGTTGTCCTGCATGAAGGATCTTTGTACTCATCCCTCTGCCTGCAGTTCCTGCCCATGTTGTGCATACCTCAGTCCTCAGATAACAAATCACAGCCTGGCCTCCACAGATGGAGATTGGATGGGAGTATTCAGATCTGGTTTGTATTTGCTGTCAGCTCAGATCTTTCATCCTCCTTAATACTATGGCTACACCTATTTTTTGTGGTTGTTGCTATCACCACAAATAGGTGCCTGCCCAAAGTGAATAGGTGTCATCTTGGGACTGCTTTTGAGTGAATCTTTTGTGCCAATTATTGTTTAGCTTTCGTTCTTCCATCTTAATAATTGAAAAATACATTTATTTTCAGTAACATGTAGGTGTTGGGTGTTGCTTTAGCCTGGAGCATAAACATAATTAGGAAAAATAATAACAATAAAAAAGATTTCAGGTGGTTGAGCAGATTCTCAGCTCTTTCTGTAGATTTTCATAACTTTGGGAGGGTGGAAGGCAGATTTGTTTCAATGCTGCTTTTGTTTTGTAAAGGCAAAGTGAGCAGGGGGTTGAACTGCACAACCTCCGGGGACCCATCCAACCTAGGTAATTCTCTGGTTCTGGGAAAGCAGGTATGTTGAAAATAAACTACATTAATACTATTAAAGCTAGTAACTCTGTCTCTTGGAGTGTAAAGAATCACCTTTCCATAGGACGGTGACAAACTTGTCCTTACAGTAATACTGAAACGTGGAATATTTAGGGCGTGGGATTGTAAATAAACCACAGGTCTTCTGGAGACAGTTTTATAAATCAACCAGCATATTTTGAGTGTTTTGCTTATTCAGTTTGAACTGAGATGTGTATTTCAGGACTACTTAGCTGTGTAAAATTTTATATATAATATTGTAAAGGCTGGGGGGCATTAGTTTTCTCAGTCGTCTTCCAATCAGAAGTAACTAGAACTGTGGCCTTAGATTATTTGTGTAAGTCATCTCGATTCTCTGAAAGAGGTTCTCCATCATTCCCTCAGTCTGGTTGCTTCCCGCCACTTCATCCTTAACATCACCACTGCAAGCAGGACATATTAGTCATTCTAAGACAAGGCTTGTTTATGCTCGTACCCTAGGGTGACTGCTGAATGTTTTTGTTCTGCCATTGCTCAGTTGTTTGTTAGTCCCTGTTTACAACTAAAACCTTAAGGGATGAATATCCTATCGTGCTGACTTCTGTGTGTGGTTGGGGCTGAGTTTGAGTTTGATGTGAATTGTTACTTTGATCTTATGAACTTCGATTCGTACAGGTTGGGAGGGCTCAGTAACAAATTGTAGAAACTTGTTTTACTTAGGTGTGAGGATGCAGGGACTTTCCCCCTGTATCTGCGGGTACACTAACTCAGGCACTGCTACAAATCCTAAAAAAGTCAAATAAATTTCAACTAAAAACAATACTTAAAGTGTGCATTTACCTTGTTTACAGTTGGGGCCCAGAATATGCTTTGGAAGGAAATCCCCTGACTCTCCTCGCTGTTTTGGTATTTAGCATCATCGGGATCTCAGAGCATGTGAGCTAGGTTTCTTTTGGGTGAAACTAGACCGGAGGATGTGTCACTGATGTATTCCACCAGGAAACTGCCATTCAATCCATGGACCAGACAAGAACTATCCCAAAATAAAAATAAATAAAACCTAAACCAAACAAAAAAACACCTTTCCACCTCCAAAAAGCCCCTGACACATGCATAGTATTTATACTATAGGTTCCCAACACCAGTTGTTTTGCTCCACAGATGTGGCCCTACTGGTCCTCTGTAGCTGCTAAAGATGTATGCATAGTGCTAGATTTACCCTCTGTCTAGATAGCAGTTCCCATTGCCTCTGCAAGCTTCCTTGCCAAATTCATTGCAGTTTCTTCTCATAATCTGGCATGCAATTTCCTACTTGCAGGCCTCTGGATAACATGAAAGTAGGTAGGCAAAGCTATTTTTAAAAGGATTCTTTCTGACAGTGGGCAGAGTTATATTAAGAATTGTGTTGAAATTTTTTCTGCATTTGACACCATTGGCATGAGCTTGGTTTCTTGTTTTGTAGCTGAGGTTTGTTGTGGGTTTGTTGGTTTTTTTTTAAATCTGGGTGAAGTTTCTGTTCTGTAAATATTTCTGGAAAGGATGCTGATTTGGGAGTGGAATTTATGCCCCGGATCCATCACTGATAAAGTCAGTGGAGCTTCAGTATCTTCATCCAATGTTACATGCTCTCTTGCTTTATTCTTTGGCATATTAGAATTATTACTTCTTTCTATTGCTGTCAGGCTGTATTGTTGATATGAGCCATGTATGATTGAAAACCCAGGCAATTTAATGAGTCTGGCCCAAAGGTTTTGAGGTAACTTTTCAGAAACAGATTAACTCTTCATTATTTTTATTTCTTGGCAAGCTTTTTAAACAGGAACTTTCCATCTTCTTTTGTACAATGCTAGAAATACACCTCCCTCCCTTCCTTCCCCCCTTCCATGGAAAGCTGGAAAGGAAAATGTGGAGGCTTAGGTATAATATCACAGGATACATGTTGTTCAGTTGTTCTACTCATCATATGTGTTTCCTTTAAAAACTGTATTTTTTATATATTGGGCATATGCACATTTGAATATGTTTACTGCAACTTTGATGGGTTAATGCTGAGCTGCTTTTTCCTTTTAAAGCCATGTCTTAGTGCTCTTGTATTATTTCATTAATGCTGCTCAAACTGCAGAGAGCTCAAGACGCTTTGAGTAAATTGTTGTTCCAAATCACCTCTTAAAACTTCAGTTAATCCATTATGTATCTGTAGGACAGTGCTATGGAATCGATGCTGTTTGCTCAGTTACTGTAGACTGCAGCTCCCTGTGTTGGCACTGTGGCTTGTTTGTTACATGTGATGATCACTTCTCTAAATGTCAGTAAAATCAAGACAAAAACCTCTAGTACAACCGGAAGTAACAATTCAGAATTTTCCTCATTAGTTTTGGCAGCAGAGTAGTCTTACAAAGCAGTATGCAGTAAAACACCAGCCAACTGAGTCCCACACTGTGGCTATAATTACATATTTTTGCTTGCTAATCAGTAGAATTTTTCTGTGTACACTATTATACTTTAATGGTTCTGTTGCAACACAAAATTTACTCCAATGTTCTCTTGAAGAAAATGGCACATAATGATTTTGTATTTACTACAAGAAGATATTAAACTAAATAATACATAATGATGCTGCACAGATTAACCAGCTCTTTAGTTCTTCTGTTCCTTATCTCTCTTTTAATAGTGTTTTAGGACAAACATAAAGTTATTTGGGAGGGAATTACCAGAATTACCGAACTGGTAAATATAGCCATCTGAGTGGGATGTCTTGTTTCTTACTTGAAAACTATTAGATTGTAATTTTAAGCTGTGCTCAGTACTTTAATTTCCCTTCCCACAACTCATGGAGCATAAGGAGGGTTGCAACCATCTCAGATAAGTATTAAGTTCATTAATTACAGGCTTACCTTTCTTGGAGGCTAAAAAAGCTTGTGTGGGATTTGATTAAACAGGCTGGTGAGGTATGGCCCTGCAGAGGGCTGGATAGTGAACAGCTCAGAGAAGTTCCATGTGCAGCTCCTGGCTTTCGAGTCTTCCATGTACCATAAAGGTCACTTGCTATTATCAGGCTTTGTGTCCTTCTTACTTTGTAAAACATTTTTATCTAAAGTGATTACACTGCAGAAAAAAAATACCAAGTACAGTGGATAATGTGGAAGGCATTTTTAAAATCAAACACTCTTTCCATTATCTTGGTGGTTTGGGTTTTTTTCTTCTGACGTTAAATAAATAAACAAATATGCTCAAGATGCTTTATTTCTTTTCTTTTTATTCATGGTTGTGCAGTCACTTAAATTCCACTTGATCATTATGAATATATCTGACAATTGCAGGTTGGTATAATGCTTTTCCATTTGCCTTGGAAACAGAACTTTACTGTCAGAGGCAATCATTCCAGAGATGGAAGGTAGGGTCTGATGCTGGCAGCTTGAGCCCTTTACTCTGTCTACAGTTAATTACACATGAAGGTTGTGCTGATGCCTCTAATATTTTTGTAATTTTGTCAGATTCTGCAATGCAACCTGACATGTTAGTTAGAGCAAATAGTTTTCTTCTGTGTGTGATTTGTGGTATGAATCTGTGTATGATACTGGTTTTATGGAGGAAACTGTACTTGGTGTATACAATATTTTTGCAGGCCGCTGGAAAACATTTGGTGTTTCAACATCGCTGAGTGTTGATTATGTCCAAGGCCTTTTAAGTTATCTTTTGGCAAGCGTTTGTCTTAGATGTGTTGCACATTTGATCTGACATAGCCTCTCAACAAAAGGCAAGAAGATTTGAGACTTTTTATGGGTAATTAGTTCTCAGGCTTGTGTTAAAACACTGTCTGAAGGAACCTTGTTCATACATCATTTTCTGGTTAATCTCTGTTTACCTTTTTCTTCCCTTGTATTTATTCCATTTGAATTGTAATGTGTTCAATTGGATTTACCTATTGCAAGGCAATTTTTTTTATAATTAGTACTGTTAATTAATCTGGCTTGAAACAGCACTCCAAATTGAGAGGATGTTTCTGTGATTGCAGACAGAGAAGTATCTCAACCAAGTTTTCTCCCTTCAGTGGTTCATGATAAAAGTTAATTAGCACAAGTGAAAATAGTCCAGGAAATAAGAAAACCAGCCGCTACTCAGTAAATAATTTGCAGTGTTCCTATAGCCTGTTAAGCCTTACTGCAAGCAAGAGAATATCTCCTTGTTGATACTTCGTCTTATTCCTTTGTACATCCCAGCTGCTGCCCTAATTCCGAGTTCCTACAATCCCTGGTTTTAAAGTCCCTTTTGAAGTGTGCCCACAAGTGGACATACTTTGCTTCTGTATCTAACCTTTCCTCTGTTGCTTTCTTCATCTTCTCTCTTTTGTAGGTAACACCTCACTTAAACCTTCATAAAGATCCAGTGTGGTCCTGTATGGGATAGGGAGGAAGGAAGGAGATGACTCTTGAAAACAAACAAACAAATTACTCATAAAAAGTGTTCAGAACATAATATTTGAAGTCATAAGTCACAAAAGCTTTTTCTTGGCAGACCTACCCATCATTCTTTTTCAAGACTTTTAAGGGAAGTGCGGCTATTCACCTTGCGTTACGTATCTCCTTTGCCTGGCTCAGACTCAGTGTCTTCTCCCAGGTTTTCCAAGTAAAAAGAATTACATTTTCTTTACTTTAGCGGGGATGTATTGTGTTCTGGTGCTTGATGCACCTTAGAGCTAAAGAGAAATGTCACATTCTCTGATGTCTGGTTTAGTTATATTTAGTCATAAGTCGTATTTTGCTACAGAAGCCTTCCGACTTCAAATCTGCAAAGAACTATAGGGAATGCCTTGGCTTCCATGTTCTTTGTAAAGAGATGGTCTTAGATCACATCACTGTGTATTTCAATGGGGGAAAAGTAGATAACTTTAGACATTATTTAAAAATTTTGTTTTCATTATACCTTTAAAACTCTTAGGAATGACATGCTAACAGCCTGTTGGGCCGTGAGGATGCACCACAGATCTAAGGTTCCCTTTTTACAGTCATTTTGCAATTATTACTTGGTAGCCTGCTCTGTCTAAATCCTTGACCTGTGCCTGACAACTGCTAGCTGATCATAGTGAATAAATTTGTATAATCACTGTGTGATGACTGCTTAATAACTGTACTCCAAATATGCAAATACCTATTCTGGCTTAATACAATTCCTCTGCCATGACTGGCCCATGCACTTAGCTTTGCAACTAATGGAGCATGCCATTGCAGTCTCCTGTCCTTTCATGCAGAGCCCTAAAATGCTGAAACCTACAGAGAAGGAAAAGATGTGTTACAAAAACCCAGAGAAAAACAGTTATTGAACAACAGAGATTGAAGTGCTTTGTCTGTGTGTGTTGCAAATGGAGGGAAAAGCCAAACTAAGAACTTCCTTAAGGACTTTGCAGTAATTCTTCTGTTTTCAATCTCTTCTTCTAGGTTAGCCTTTTACTTAGAGTAATCAGCAGTATTTATTTCCTTGCTAATGGTGCTGCTCACATTAAACAGAGGAGTGCAGAAAATTGGAAGCTACCAAATCCAAATGCTTGTGTGAGTCTGAGATGCTCAAAAAATGCTCACCCAAAAAAAAAAAAATAAATAAATCAAGTTAAAAGCATGTCTGAAGTGATACAGAAAAGACATCTTGCCAGTCCTGAAGGCTTGTAAAAATGTTCTGTGGAAGCACAGAAGTGTTTGTTTAAAGAAAGAAACAAGTGAGGTGCTGAAGGAGGCTGGCATTGTGGTCCAGCTGAAGGTGGGCATCGACTTTCTTGCTTGGAAATAGAGATAAGTGCTAAGCAGAGCCTAATTTGCAAATGGCTGTGAAAGTGTGTAGGGGGGGGAAGTCCTGATGTCATCTCTTTACACATTTACATCATTTATGTTCAAGGTGGTGCAAAACTCTAAATGCTAGGTTAAAGCCTAATTAATACAATTTTATTTGTATACCTAAATCGGGTAGTGCAAAGATTGTAACTAACCCTCCCAATTTCATGCCTTTTCAGAGGGTCGTGGCTATAGGTTTTTTACATGGTCTTATTCTTAGTCTGGTCCACATACTTTATTTTTTCTTAGTGGGCATAAGAAGAGTCTCTGATGCATGAAGTTGGATTTCAGAGTTGTTTTCTTGATGAAGAGTGAGAGTCTGGTATTAATAACATACTAACATGACCAGAAATCCAGGACAATCCTAGCAATGAAATATAAACAAGCCTTTCTGTCCTTCCAATCTGTGCGGCGTCCAGCTGGAGAGGAAGCCCTGTGACTGCCCAGGAGGCTGAGGAAAGCATTTTAGAGTCACCAAACCCATTTGTTCAGAGTGATACCACACTAAAAAAACCCTTGCAGCTTCTTAATCGTCAGTTTGGGAAGCTGAGGGAGGAAGTTGAGATGAACACGAGGCGAGTTTGATTTAATCGCGTAGAATAGACTGAAATTTCACCAGGTTTCAGCTTATCACTTCACTTCTCAATAAATAACAACATGCAGCTTTTCTGCTTGCTGCAGTGAGGTATTTAAGGCTTAGCTGTCTCATTTCCATCTGTAGAAGAGTGTGGTATGTCAGGTGTCTCTAACACAATTAAAAGGAAGGGAATGGTTCTTTCACACATGCCTTAATGTCAGCATTTTGGACTGGGAAAAACTGGAAAAAACACTATTGGAGCTTTTCCTAGTTCTTTTTTTCCTGCCAAAAGTGTGACATTCAGGCAGGTTTATCAGACCCATGTTTCTCCAAGCCCTTATGCTGCTTGAGTGGGCTGACAAAAGTGTGAATCCTATTGACATTATAACTCTGTCTACAAAATTGGAGTGGAGCACTCAGAGACTAAGAAAGATGACGTCCTGAGAGTGAGATAAAGCAAATGCTTTCTTTATTGCTTAGTCGTTTATGGAAGGAATTTACCAATCGTCACTGCTAACGTGACAGAGCAACTTTTACTTGGCTTTTCATATATTTTTAATATGTTTCTGATATCCCAAGGTACTTGGCTAAAATAAAAAATCTGCCAGAATTTGTGAGTTTAGTATTGTTTTGTGTTTTTGTCAAAGTAAGAGTGATCAGTTGTGTGCAATAAAGGCAGAACACTTAAAATTTAACAGGTCCATGGTATAGTGAGCTTTATTTTGAATCATTGTTGACTTCTTTATTTCCATACATCTTTCTACCAGTTTATAGTTCAGACATCGATTACGTTGAATCTTTCAGCTGCTTTTGTTATGCTTGAATGTGAACAGCATCTAGATTAAGGACAGTCTTCTCTTAAAACAACCAGTTGATTTTGAAATTTATTTTCCAGCACTTTTCACCATAGCAGGCAATAAATGATATTTTTAAATGCTAAATTTGGAGGATTTCAGCCAAACAATAGTCTAAAAGACAAGTTTTCCATGTCTGAGTTTACAGTAAGGCTTACACGTGCCATTGTTCTGAGTAGGTTTGTTCCTTGCAGTTCATACTGGAGTAATGGTTTTATTTATGCATTGTTATTACTTTCCATGAAACTCACTCTGTGTCCTGGTTCTGGCCAGGCCATAATTAACCTCCCTAAGCAGCCAGCACAGGTGAGCTGAGTTAGCCCAGGTGAGCTGAGTTAGCCTGGGCTGTTTCCACATCACCTGATGTCACTCCCCCATAAAAGGGGCTGGTTGGGGAGGGGTGCTCCTGGGTGCCTTCAGGGCAGTCTGGGTGCATCTTGTCCTCGTGTTGGTCCTCCTGTGGGTCCTGTGTCCTGCAGCACTCTGTAATCATCAGGTTGGTAAGGTATTCTGTGTTACCACCAGGTGTGAGTGTAATTGGCCATTATTGTTCTACTTTCATGGTGTTTTTGTCAGCAAACTGTACTTACCCCAACCCGTGGAAGCTCTGACTGCTTCTCTTGTGGGAGTGAGCTGTGTGTGGTGCTCAGCCACTGGTTGGGGCTGAACCACCACACTGTGCAGCATGGGTTAGTGGTTGGAGCTGGGAGGATCCAGAATTTTAACTCTGGCTGCATTGAGGCCCCTTGTGCAATCTCAAAATGTTGATTCTTAAATAAAGAATAAGAATACAGAGTGTGTGAATTGCCACATTAGGTAATCAGTAGCTTAAGCATGGAGCCTTTAAACTTTCAGTTTAAATTTAACTCAGGTGTAGGCACTAAGAGTTTCTGAAAATAAGACTATTTAAGGACCTATAAATTTAGATGGGCTGTGATGGAACCTGAACCTAATTCAGTGATGAAATAGCCATCTCAGAATAACTAGTTCACCTGTGCTTTTTTGTTACTAACATGGAGAATTTTAAGGCTGAATCAGATCATGCTTTTAAACTCCTTGAGATCTTGGCCAAAAAGTACTGTATAAATGCTAACTATTTAAAATTAATTATGTTGGAGGCCTATAAACCAGTGCATTGATTAAAAATCTTCACTTCATTAAACTTCCCAATGGCAGAGGCCATCTCCATAATATAAACTGCTGCTTCTATCAGCTGCAGCTGACTGGCATCTGTGTTGTAATCTTTTAAGATCCTCACCTTTGTTCATTAGACCAGCAGCTGTTGTCTCTTGCTGGGCAGGATTTATTTCCCCTTGACATTGGTCTCAGAGGTGCAGTTGCAACTTTGGCAGCATTTGATTCCAATGAACTTCCTAGAGGTACTTTACCAGTTTTCCAGAATAAGGCTGATTTTGGTTGTGGCTTGGGTTTTGTGGCTTGGGTTTTTTGGTTGGGTTTTTTGGGGGCGGGGGGTGGGGTGGGGGGGCAGGGGAGGTTGATATGGTTTGTTGGGGGTGTATTTGTTTTGGTGGTGGTGTTTTTTTTGGAGGTTTTCTTTCCACACACATCCTTACAAAGGGCAATTTTTGAAAGGTCCACAGGGACTGAGGAATGTGTATACCCCAGAGGTGTGCTACAGTCTGGGGAAAAGAGCTTCCTCTTGTGTGTCCCTAGCAATATATATCTGTTGTAAAGACATGTTTCTGGTTTTATTCGCTCCTGGCATTTGCCATGTGGAAGAACAGTACTGCTTCATGGATAAATTATGCAGAGCTAACTTTCTTAAATAAGTAAATCTTCTGAATTTCCTAGTGAAAATGAGAAACTAAAATCAATCTGGAAGGGCACCAGAGAATAGGAATCGCTATGGAAAAAAAGAACGTACAGATTCTTGGAAAATAACATGATAGAGCTACATATGTTGTTTACATCGTAACTTCAATTTATCCAGACTCACAAGGTCACAAAAGAAGTTTGGGCCTTATTATTCCTGGGGGAATTTATATTTTTTTTGCTGTGGTGTTTGATTACCTTACCCTTTTTTATTGCCATCTGCACTGCAAGGCTAGTTTTGCTGAGGTAATTTTTTTTTTTTTAGCAGCATCCCATGATACCCTTAATTCTGTGTTTCCTGTGCTTTTGCTTCATTTGCAATTTTAGGAGATTTTCTATAAGAAATAGATTTATGCTATATTGTACACCAGTAAATTAGCTAGTTTTTACTATAGAACCTTAACCCTTTAAGTCTGGAGAACAAATACAGTTGTTTTACAATAAAATGAGAAAGGATTTAATCTTTTGGCATTCTTCAGGGTGCACTGAGCAAGATGTTGTCAAAGATACCCATGTATTTGTTTAACATGTTGGTTTTTAGTAGACTGTCATTTTGCCCAGGAGTTTTATTTTGATACTTGATTTTTGTCCATGTATTTTAAGTAATTGTTTTGTTGCACAAAAACCTTAGCTGAAAACCAATGACTGCAGGAGCTTTGAAAAGAGTTTTTCTTCATTAACAGCTTCTGCTGAATTGTTGGGAGAACAAAATGCTGTCCCTAGTGGCTCCTAAAAGTTATGGATGCATGCAATGATATTGCTAATATTATTTTTAATGAAAAAATGTTGCAGCAGTACTTCTAATAGCTTTAGGCAAGCGTGAATAACTTGAATTATAGAGCTATATCTCAAGCTCCTTGAGCCGTTCTTCAGCCCTCAAAATACAGTTCATGTATGCAGTTCTTCAACTGAGAAACAACTTTCACATGCTCATCCAGCCAAGCTGTGCTGAAACTGTGAATAGAGGAACCCTGGTTGTGTGGAGTCTCCACACAGGGCAGCACAGTGAATAGTGGGATCACATTTCCAAAGGCAAGTTGACCTGCTTAAATCTTTGCAGTAATTGGGGAAAACAGAAGTAGTGTATGGGTTTTTTAAAGCATTTATTTTACCTCAAGGTAGACTGTGGAGAGCAGTAGGCAGCCTGGCAGGCTGTTTGTTGGGAGAGGAGTGTGGAAGAGAAGAAGGACCCATCCGGTGGATATTTGCCACAGATGGCCCCAGGCAGGATTCATACTACTAATGCTGTCAAAAATTCTTGGATTTATAAGCATAAAACTCAGGCAGAACAGTATCAATAAGGACAGTTAGGAACCTTGTCTTTAGTACTCTTAAATCTTACCAGTACTTACAAGTGCCAATTAATCATCAGGCAGACTGGAGATGGGATTTCATGTCAGTTATGATTGATAGTTTTGTCTGTGGGATTTTTCCACATCTTTCCCATAGTTGTGAAATGGCAGGTCACCTGTGTATATAAATGACCCAAAGCATAGATATGATTTCCATAAACCCAGATGGGAAGACAGCCCATAGAAAAAGAGGCATGCTGTGAAGCAGAGTGATAGCTTTGAAGTAGAATGACATTTTTCATTGGTTGTAAAAACCAATGATAATGTGTAATTCCTTATCACTGTCACACGATGCAAGTCAGATTTGACCATAAATGTACAAAGAAATTCCAGGGATGGAACAGTGGGATATGGTTGAATGTTTTCCAAATCTCTTCTGACAAATGCAGATGAGCATCTATATATCAAAACTAATGATACAGATGAAGTATCCAAAACCAATGTATCAAAGATTCCTCGCTTTCCCATAAAAGTCATTTGGCAGCATGCCATTATCACGTAAATCTCTTCCTCCTTACTACACAATAACAATATATCTTTGGCCATTATTTTTCCCTCTTGAGGTTGTTGCTGTTATCTGTAATTTCCATAAAGTTTCCATGTTAACAATGCCTGCTTTTCTGTAGGCTCACATTACCAGTCAGTGCACACTTCCAGAAAACAAAATATCTCACGTAAATGTTTTGTGCGTGCCCATTCCCTGTTCTTTTTGAATTAATACGGCTAAGACATGTTTTAGCAGAGACTGAAGCATCACATTTAGAGTTGCTAATCTACTCTACCTTTGCCAGGGTTTTTTTGTTGTTATGCATAGTGCTTGTATTTGCCAAGGCATTTTGCTGCTTGGGTTTTTCCTTTAGGAATTATCAAACTTGTGTTGCAGATAGTACATATTCCTGGAAGCATAGCAGATTTCTAACATGGCTTATTGGGTTATCATATTAAATGAAAAATGTGTATGTATGAGAGGTCATCTCTGACTTAATGGAATATGATAGAAAAAAGGTTATTCAGAAAATTGTGGGTGGTTAGGTGTTTAGGTTTTGGGGTTGGGTTTTTTGGTGGTGTTTGTCCCTCCTTTCCTTCATTCTTATGTTATCAGTCACTGAAGTCTATCAGATGCTAATGTCTACGTTTCCATCTATGCCTGTCTGGAGTATTCAATCACTTTCTGTTACGCCGCCTTTATAAGGGATGGATGCATGTCTACTTGTTTGGTTTTGGCAGGTGTCTTCCATTTTCCTTGTCATATGTCAAAATCGGTTATGATAGAATTAATTTCCATCCATTAAGAATTTAATCTTTTTTCCATTATTTTTTCCTCTTTCTGGAGGCTGCTTTGATGGTAAAGACTGGACATGGACCCCTCCATGCTCCAGGAAACTAGTGATAGAACATCTGTATCATAGCTGTACATTATTAATGGCGTTCTTCAGTCATGAGAGAGTTTCTAGATGGGGAGGTGGGATGGTCTATGTGTTGGCTGTCCCAGATGATATGGGGTTTGATATGTTAAGATACTGGGTCTGTTAATGTATTGCAGATTTAGAAGAAGGGATAAATCCGGTGCTTCTACTTCCCTGTCAGGTGCAGTTGCTCCTTTTTGCAGGCTCTGTTGTTTGACTGTGCTCTGAGTTGGACTTGGGTTAAAATGAATGGAGATTGGAGGAAAAGAGGGTGACTTATCCAGTTGATTTGATTGAGTGGGTGGCTGAATAAATAATTGTACAGACACTGCTCAAGGGAGCAGACACCCCTACTTGTTAGGGATGAGAAGGACCTCAGGGGTAGAAATGATTAATCCACTGCCAAGGGAATAATTGCATGGACTTGCGTCAGAAATAGTGTGGCCAGCAGGACCAGGGAGTGATTGTCCCCCTGTGCTCAGCATTGGTGAAGCCAGACCGTCAGTACAGTGCTAATTTTTGGGCCCTTCACTAGAGGAAAGACATTGAAGTGCTGGAGTCTGTCCAGAGAAGGGCAAAAAAGCTGCTGAGGGGTCTTGAGTACAAGTCTGAGGAGTGGCTGAGGGAACTGGCATGGTTTGGCCTGGAGAAAAGGCTACTGAGAGGAAATATGATTGCTTTTTGCATCTACCTGAAAGGAGGTTGTAGCAAGCTGGGTGTTTGTCTTTTTTCCCAGGTAACAGGACAAGAAGAGATGGCCTCAAGTTGTGCCAGGGGAGCTTTAGATTAGATATTAGGAACAATTTCTTCACCAGAATGATTGCCAATCATTGAAGTAGGCTGCCTAGGGAAGTGGTTGAATCACCATCTCTGGAGGTATTTAAAACACACGGAAATGTGGTGGTGCTTAGACACATGGTTTAGTGGTGGCTTTGGCAGTGCTACGTTAATGGTTGGATTTGATGATCTAAAAGCTCTTTTCCAGCCAAAATGGTTCTGTGATTCTGTGACTTGAGCCCTTGTCCATGACTTGTGAGGAGAAAGACTTCCTTCTCTGTAAAGAATTGTGCAGGAAGCAGTAGCCTAAGCATCAGGGCTGGTTTATGTTAATATCTCAGGAAATATTAATGTTGAAGATTGTGGTGGTGGTGCTTATAAAAATATACTTGAGGTTTCAGTGCATACTGGTTTACTTATCCTGCTTGGTTTGGAAAAGCATTTAGTAATTAAGTTAAAATAATTAAATCGGATATTATGAGCACAGGACAGATTTCAAGCATTCATTTTCCCCCTTGAGGTTACAAAATATTATTCCTGCATTAGCATCTTGGAGTCTGTGGAGCAGAGATTTTGGGTAAGTTAAAACCAAAAGTTCAGCTAAGGTAGAATAAGAAGACTTGGCATCTTGGCAGAGACAGAGCACAACTAGTTTATGACTGGTGGTTTGGCACTTGCATTCTTTTCAATATGAAAGTTTTAGAACTTCTCATTGCAAGCGCAATATCACATGATTCTGTAATTTGCTGTCTAATAGGAAGTATTTCAAAATGCCATTTTAAAAATTGGTGACATCACATCCAGGGTAAGTATGTAGCATTACAAGGAATAATAAATCTAATTTTACTGTGTTATCTGGATATTGACCCTGTCATAGAACACCTCAAAAAAGGCAACTGGATTTTTAACTCTTAGCAGAGGTTGGCTTCATTCAGACAGGTGATATCTGCCCCTCCACTTGGAGAAACCTGGCTTCAGGTACTTAACACTTTCCAAAACCAGCTATGCCCTCAATGCAGAAAGGCCAATTGCTTACCAGCTTCAAAAACTACCTTGGGGTGAGGGAGTTACTTGGTCTCTCTGCATCCTGGTGAACAGTCAGTAGGTATGCCAAGTGTCCAAGCCTTGTATTGCCCAAATCTTGCTGTGCTGGCCTGTAGCTACACAGGTTACGCTATGAACAGATTGTGTTTATCTCTTGAAAGCTCATCTCTACTTGGCTTTTCAAACTCTGTGGTTTTACTTGCTTCAAACAAGATTTTGGGAACTGCTGTAACTTTTAAATGGTTAAATACGAAATAAAACATTGAATGACACGTATACAGAATTATTCCTTCATTGTCTCCATAAGTATTTGCTGAGTCTTTATATTTCAGCTTGTTTTGACTTTTTTTTAGTTGATATTGTAGTTTATATGATGCTGATTTCTTGTAGTTGAACTTCTCATTCCTGCTGACTTTGGGCATTACTGTAGTTAATATGTTCATGTACACAGTACTTGCCTTTTTTTTCCTTTTGGTTCCTTTTTCTAAAACTTTTGGCCATGATTACAGCAAATGATTTCTTTGATTGCATGTTGAGAGGGCAGGAATGCTGTGCCAGCAGCCTTTTTTAGTTCTTTCTGCTGTTACTATTCTTTTGCTGGCTCCCAAGGGTGATAAGGTCTAGGCACTCTACTAATTTTCTTGCATACTTGGCTGCAATTGCAACCTTTGGTAATTATTATTTAATTAACTCCAAAGTATTGCATGAATAATGCAAAAATAAAAAATGTAAAAAAGAAAAAAGGTCAAAACAATGTATTTTTAATATTTTGAATCAATAAGTATTTCTTGGAACTTTTATATAAGGCATTAATAGGGAGTAGGGGAGGTGTGTAGTAAAAGAATGTTTGGCATTTAGCAGGGGCTTCAATTTGTTTTCATAATTTGTGGTGAGAATTTCTTAGAGCCTCCAATTAAGACCGTTTTCTAATTTTGAAATTTTAATTCTGATTTACCTTCTCTAGGTGTGTTCTTTTTTCAGTTAGTGCAAGTCAACTAGACATTATTCTTGATAACCACATTGACAGATTCTGTCAGAAACCCATTTGTATGTGTTTGGTATCTCCTTATAGACCAGTCGGTCTGTGCTGTGAGGGTGAGAATGAGCAGTATGTGTTTGCAAGGGTGGTCTCAAGCTTGGCCTTTAATAAATAGAAGTTTCTGGGTTTGTTTTGGCAGTGGATGGCTGCATACACAGAGCTGCTGGGCCCAACTTAGTCGCTGAATGTCGTAACCTGAGTGGCTGTGAGACTGGACAAGCAAAAATCACATGTGGATATGACCTACCTGCAAAATGTAAGTCAACCCTTTCTCGGCATTTCCTCCTTAAGCACATGGAGCTGGTATGCATGTTTTATTTCCCTGTAGACTAATTCAACAAGGTATTCGTTTTACAAAATTAGCAGTGGGACTTAATTAAGCGTGTTCTGTAATAATGTCTTCCCCTCAAAGCAATTCAGGCTTTTTCTAAACAATTATTTCACCTGTGTTATCCGATGAAAACCTACGTGTCTCCAAAATATAGAGCATCTTTCATGTTTATTTTTTGCAAGCTAGAACATATCCTTTCATATGCCTAATAAAGGATTGGAAATAGTTCATGAACTATGAACAAAATATACATTATCATATTTAAGTTCCATGGAGACAATTTTTTGAAGTGTTGCATATTTCATAGTCTTCATGCAGATTCCTTGATTCTGAATACTTTGAGAGCCAAGGAGATCAAAGTGATGTATTGTGTTTTCAGCTGCTGTGTAGAGGCTGATTGGCAATTACTCTGAAGGCATCTGTCACACTTTAGCTTTCAGCAGAGTGCAGCTCAGTGCTGGAATGTTTTTGCATGTCCAAAGTGGAATTGTCAAAATTCCCATCCTATTTAAAATAGGAAGAAGGCTATTTGACCTTGTTGCATAGATGGTAAGTTTGTCTGGGAAAAAGGAACACAATGACAGTATGTTGATTGGCCAGTCTATTATGTAAGAATAACAAGTAGGTGATCTCTCCAAGTTGAGAACTTGGAGTACTACATTAAGTTATGATGCAAATACCAAGAAAGCATTACAAACAGCATATAACTAGAATTCCAGATTTCTTTTTTTATACACAGTTTGCATTGGGAACATGGTTCATTCAAATATATTTAGATCTGCTCTCTTAATTGTTCAACAATTTTAATGTAAAACCAAATGTTTACTGAATCAACAGATATCTTCTTGGGTTCCTGTGGCCTCTAATGCCTTAGGTAAAGAAGGAAATTGTGTTCCCAGACATTTGTTTGCACCTTCTGTGATGATGATGATGAAGGCTACCAGTTATTTTCTTGACAGTGATAATTGCTATATATGGGAAAAGATTGCTGTATTTCATAGACTGCTTTACCACATGTTAATGGTTTTTAATGAAAGGATAATTTGAGTAGGGGTCAGAAGTTGTTGAGAGAGATTCAGTGTGGTAGTGATGTTCAGTTCATATACAGCCAAAATTTTTATCAGATTCTTTAAAAATGGACAGGACTGTTAGGCAATACACAGTTATTTACTATACTCGGGATATTTGATGTTCAGTTCTTTGCCATTTAAAAAAAAAAAATCTTGGGAGGGATAGAGAAGTTGCTCATCCATAGGTGTGTAAGTCCTCCCATGTATTTTAATGGGAGAAACTCAATAGAAGTAATCAAAGCAATAAACACTGAGCTGCGTTAGAAAGAGAAAGGGTTGTTCCTGAGGTGGGGCCTCCCTTTAAATTTTGTAGCAGTTTAATGGGTCTGAAGTCAGGTTTGTGGAACAAGGTCCTGTTTGAAAATTATAGGAATTTCTTGTTTGTTTGTTCCTTATGCAGGAAAAATAAACATAACAAGGAGAAAACCCATTATCAGTTGCAGTTGGAAATGAAATCTGCAACCAAAAATAGAGAAAAGTCAATATTCTGCTTAATCAATATTCTTAGAAATTGAAGTAGCACCAAAGACAAAGACACATCTACTTGTATTTTTTTGTGTGTCAGCGTGAGTGGAGGAAAGGATATGTTAACTGAAAGACAGGCCCGGGGATGGAAACATAGAGTTCACATGCAGGAGCTGAGAAATAGATACTCTTGATTTCTTAGATTTTTTTTTTTTTCCTTAAAACATATTTATGTTCACCAGCAGTTGCTTTCTTTTGTGTTTCCCTTTAGAAGCTTTTGGTTGTAGGCTCATAAAATTATTGTGTGTCTTAGACCATTCATCTGAAAGTGATCAAACAATCATGACTCTGGCTTTGTATTTTGAAGAGCTAGGGAGCCACCAGATACCTTTTGTTACTCTTTGTCACTTCCTCATGATAGTATGGCACTGAACTGTGGACACTATTTTACATCTCACTTTTGTAGTGAGAGCAGCAACATGACAGGAGGTCTGGATTTCCCCCATCCAGATGTGCTGTGATGCAATTCTGTGTGCCAGCAATTTGCTGGAGGCTTTAGGTGAATGGATAACTGCCAGCTTCCACAATGAGTTGGCTTTTCACTTATCTATTTGTATATAGGAGACAAACTACTGTAATCCATTATACTTTGAGTAGTACAATGATTATTTTGTTGTCTCTGTGTTTTCTTGTGATTGTAGTTGGATGAATAATGATCCAAGTGTGAAATGTACTTCCTTGCATGATTAATTGTGGGAATTTTATTTTGTTATTTGTAACATTTTACAATTCTGTTAATCTTATTTCCTGCCACTGGGATTTTCCCCATCTCTAATTCTTGATCCTGTAAATGCTTTGCTTGGTGGTAGTTTGCTGGAATCAGCAAAGCTGCTCTGGGATGGAGCAGCCTGCATGTGTGCTGTATGATGCTGGGCTTGGGCTTAAGCTGAGGATTCCCATGTTAAAGAAGATTTAGTATTCAGAGATCATGCACCCTATTTCTTTGTTTTATGGGCAACTTGGAGGAAGTTGGAATTAAACTTGGCATTTGAAGGGAAGATATGCTTTGTTAGGAAGGTGGTAGCTGGTAAATAAAAAAACCTCTGGTAATGTCCTGTATGATCTATTATATTTTTATTGAATACTTTGCTGTATTGACTTAGGTTAAATAAGAACAGGTCTGATAAGTAATTTCTTCACAAAGGAGAAATAGAAAAACAATGTCTGACTGAAAAATGCAACGGTTTAGGGTATAGACTAGCTGTTTGTGATTTATTCTTGTGGCATCAGAGTCAGAGATCAGTTTGTGACACACAAGTAACAGTAAATGTGCAGGGAGCAGATAGGGGAAAATAGTTCATTTTGTTTCCTCATCTTTGTATCTTAATAGCATGAACAGACCAAGATTTACACATCTGTAGCCTGGAGATGTTGCTTTATGAACTTTTCAAGATATATACATATTTTTGAATGCCAAAAAATAGTCTGTATGAAAATAGAAGTGAAATCAAATTGAGGTTTCTAATTGCCACTTAATGTAATGTTCAGTACAGTTTTACACAAGTCATTGTAATCACCATCTGCCTTCTGTGCTGCAAAAGCCCACACAAAGCCCCCCCAAAATGCCAACCAAGTTATTTGCTGAATATAAAATTTTGTTGATGTCATGTATTGTTGTTTTTCAGCAATCACCTATGCAGGCACCCAAGTTTTTGTAGCGCTTTGGAGGGTTGAAAAAGGCAGTGCTTTCTGCTTGAAGATACTTTCTTTTCATGCTCCCCTAGACCCATCATCAATTACTTATGTACTTCATATTGTTGTTCCTTTTAAAGAAAAGTTCGTTCTAAATATTGTACAACCATTCTTCAAACATTGAGCAGTGCTCTGGTGCCGTCATGCTTTAAATAACAGATGAACAGTATCTGTTTAAAGCTCTACAAATGCTTGTTTTCTTTCTCATTTGATTAATAGTCTCAGTTGGCTCTACTGGCTGAAAATGGGCTGAATGTAAATTGTGTTTATGGCTGGATCCAAGGGTCCATAACAGCCTTGTGGCTTGTTATCTGTTTGCAGAAGTTCACCATAAAAAAAGACCCTGTCAGAACACATTAGAAAATACAGTCCTGCCCTGGAAGGTATTTAATGGGCTTAAACCCAATTGAGGATGTGGTGACAACATCCAACGCAGGTAATTGGTACCCTGACCTTGGCAGCAAAGGACCCCCAAATGAACTTTTTTCAATTATTAGTATATCTAGTAGTAATTTCTTTCTTTTTCTGAAAAATGCTTGATAATAAAACCCCTAAACCTAGGGAAATAAAATCTTATGGCCTCTAATATGGGATAGAGCCAAGCATCCATAAATTAAATATGAAAGGTGGAATTTCAGTGCAGGTACCTAGCTGAAAATGCTAGGCAGTTTCTAATACATTGTTTTATGTTGTTAATAAAGCTATAATATTTAGAGTAAATTTTTCTGTTTGCTCAATGGTTTTAGTACTTTTAGCAATGTCCTTTACGAAATACCAAATATAGCATAGTCTTCTGGTCCAAAGTCACTGTGTAGATCAATCTGGGGTAATAATGTGAATGTGCTCTCAAAGACAGTTCCTGCTGTGAAATAAGTAGTTAGGAGGAGTGCTAGTATTAAACCCAGTAGGAGGAATCAGCCTTTGAATTTGTTTAATCAGATTAAAAAGTGGAGATTAAAAAGTGTGCTTCTCTTTATTTAGACATAATTTTCTCTATTTAAAAGATGAATATTTGGATGGTGTAACTTTAAAGTAAGGTTGTAAGATTAGTGATTTTAAGTGTCTCCATATTTTCTTGGCGATGGCTTACAGAGCTGTAATTAAAACATGGGTTATGCAGAAATGAAATTCCAAAACCCTAATAGTCCTAAAACTGATTAACTGGAAAAATAGGGCATAATATTCAAGTGTATTAGCCAAAAATCCAGGCTTCCACAAAGACCTTTGTTTACTTTTAAAACCTTGGTTGATACAAGAATGGAAAAAATTTTGAACTATTCTAAATTTCTGCTATGTGTGAGTCAGAGAGGTACTTTCTTCTGTGTGGTTCTGATGTGAAAAAGGACGTTGTCTTTTCATGATTATTCTGTTTGCTGCCTCCCTGGTTTTCTGGAAAGAGGTAAGTCTGGGAATTGGAAAAAGAAGTCTGGGAATTGATAAGGAAGGCCTTAAGTGATCAACAAGTGGCCAAGAGAGGATTGTTTGGAAAAGACTGGCTGGGCTACTAACTACCAGATGGTCAAGGTCCTTGCTCTTCACTCTTCTCCAGGGTTGCTGTTATATACTTAAGTGAAACAGGTGTGCCAGGAGATACATAACTAGCCTGAAGTTTGATGGAATTTCAGTTGGAAAAAAGGCTGCTGATAAGCATAGGGTGACATGATCATAAATGTAAGAGCAATTTCATAAATGTTCTGGAAATTTTCCAGGAGGGATGTGTCTATACCATTTGTCTTAACTGACTGGCATCACATTGTGCTCAAACTGGGGAAAAAGATACAGCTGGAAAAAGCTCCAGATACAGGTGTTTACAAACAGCACTGAGCTACAGCAGCTATTTGCTATTCCATTTTGTCTTTCCCAAATCTCTAGCATTGCTTCAATATTTAATAATAAATTTAAAATGAAGCAAGGTAAGCTAATATTAATCAAAGGTTGAAGACCCCTTATTATTGAGCGGTATTTTTGTGGTTTCAGTTTCTTTGGGAAAGGATTTTTTGCATGCTTAACTCATTACCTTAATATGTATTTGTGTGTTTTTCTTGAGTTGTGTCTGGGTTCCAAAGACTTTTTAATAAGCTCGAACTATGTATTTCCTGACCACTTAGAAAATAAGTTCAGTGATGTCTTTATTGTTTTTTAATTTGATCTAATTTACTCCTGTCATCTCAAGGACCTGCTGTGGTCACCATTAACAACAGCATACGTTGCATATGCTGTAAATGCATTGGAAGGGGAATATTAATGATTACTGCTTTGGTTCTAAAACCTGCTTAGATTTTTAGAGGGGGTTTTATGGTATATTGTAAAGCTTTACGACTTGTGCACCCCCCCACATACATACACAAAGGGAGTAGTTAGGATTCATGGGGAATACATTTATCAACTTCTAGTAAACAAGTTCAAACATCTCTTCCAAGTCTGCTCAAGGTCTGTCATCAGTTTGGGTAGAAAAGGAACAAGTGCTGTAGCTACCAGGTGAAATGTGTGGTTATGAATCAGCAAGAATCTCCCATCACAGTCTCTGTCCTTGGATTCCAGACTATGCATCTTTCTATGGGTAGATTGTTTAATTTGTGAATGGACTGGAGTGCGTGTTTGTCATGCTCTGGGTAGTGCCGTGCTGAGGATGACTTGTGGCATGTGCTTCTGGAAACCCTCGTTTCATATCACTTGCTCAGTTAACAGATGTATGTGTTGTGGCTAAAGGAAATGTTTTACTATTGATCCTCACAGCGAAATCTAAATCCTCTTCTTCTGGGCATCATTTGTTACAATGTGGTCATTGAATGCTGAACTCTGGGGCAGGGGTGGGCACAGGCAGAATTAAGAGGTGGACAAAACCATTTGAGCAGTAATTGTGTTCACTGTTGGCTTATAATGTGTGTGTTCATACCATGCAGTGGAGGGTGGTAGAAACTTGATGCCATGAGTTGTCTGCCTTTGCCTTATTTCTCTACTTCTGGACATCATCTGTGTTTTCTACAAAGGTCTAATTCTCAGTGTTACTGAAAGCAGACCCAGAGCTGAGTTTGCAGTGTAGTGTGGTGGTGGCAGGAGCCCATGCTGTTTGCTACCTCAGTTTCGTGGCATCAGCATCCAACATGCTGGGGTGCATCCTCTGGATAACCCCTTGATAAAATGGAGTTAAGTTAAAAGTTGTAAATGCTTCCTAATGCTTAATTTATATGTATGGTGATATTTAAAATGTCCCCTAATTTGGTGAAAAATAACTTGTGCTGGAATATGCTTTTTCCACACTGGTGAAGTATAGACATTCCTCAGGCATGTTGGCACTGGAACATGGTGTTATGTCCCCGAAGGCTAATATATTTTATTTCCTCCATACTTGAATGTAGTTGGCCTTTTTATTCAAATAATAATAATAAAAAAATAAGAAGTCTAATGCATAGCAGAAAAATTAACAAAATTCTGATGGCTGCAGTCAGCTGACAAGGAGAAGGGTTCTAATGGGTGATAATGGAGATGTTTATGCTCCTTTAACTGCAGCGGCTGCTGCTGCTCCCACTCTTAATACTTTCCCTCAGTAGCCAAAACCTACACTTGGTACTTGAAAAATTAATCTCTGATGCATGAGATTTTGTCTGCCTGAATTTTGCTTGTCTCATTTTAAATGGTGATAGAAATTGCTTACTGTAGTAAAACACAACATTAACCTCATAGTGTGTTGGCACTTCGTGATTTATGCTGGTTTAGCCTCTGAAAAATATGCAGCCTGTCTCCCAAACCTGGATTTAGCATATGAAATATGTTGGCGCAGGCTTGGGTCTTGACTTGGAACACTAAATGCTGATCCTCCATATCCCTAGGGTAGAAAAAAGGTTTAAAATTTTAGCCTCTCAGAGGTCATTAACTTCATATCATTTCTTCAGATTAATAATAATTATATTATTATAGCTGGGCTGTTTTTTAAAAAGCAGTACTACCTAATTTTCTTCCTTTCAAGATAAGTACAGGATTCCTTTTTGTGCTGAATCTGTATATTCTTCAGCCAAAAATACGATACATTCTTTGCAAATGGAAATAATCAGATCATAGGTAATAAATACATACATAGCTGTGTTCATTCTACTGGTGTGAAATAAAGCAAAAGGAACAACACAGACATTAAAGGTACTGTGATTTATGTTTCTGAGTTACTTTCACTTGTCCACAAACCTCCCTGACTACTTGAGATTTAAAACTGCTAATTTAATTTTTTGTTTTTCCTGAATATGTTTTGAAAGAATCTTAAACAGATGAATAGTGGGACTGTTTCAAGAGGAGTTTTTTAGCTGAAATCTAATTCCTTTGGACCAATCTAAAGTGGATAGGATGGGAAGGGTTACATAAAATGGTTTTAAAAAGATCTTTCTTTTGCTAAGCAGAGAAATCTTGAGGCTGTTTCACATAAACTAAGTGCACAGACAAAATAATGTTTCTTTAGTGAAACCTGAGGTCAAACACTTGAAACATTTCTCTTCAGGAAGAAGACATCAGATGTGAGACTGCAGGGCGTAAATAATGTCTTAATTGCTGTAGGAAAGAATCTGAATACTTACTAACCAGTTAGCTTAAAAAAATAATCTTTAAAAAATGTTATTTTATATGCTGAAGATGCTGTTTCACTGCTGGTAAAGATACCACCATCCAGGACGTTTTGTCTTTCAATATGGGGATCAAAATCACATGGATTTTTTTTTTTTCTTCCTGTGCAGCACTAGAAAGGAGAAAATAGTTGGCTTGTTTAGATTTCCAATAGCATCCCCCCTTTCTTAACATCATCTTCAAATCAGATTTTATTTTAGTTTTTAGTTTTGTTTTAAATACTTCATATGAGTTAAAGAGGATACAGAATGGTTTTTTGTTGTTGTTTTAATTTCTTCTCAGACTTATCACAATCTTTTTTGGTGTTTGAGTTTTCAATGTCATGTTTGGAGATTCTTGAGTTGTCATCAGTGATGTTGTACCTTTTTACCAAAAAAAGGAAGAAAAAAAAGGGAAAACCAAGTGAAGGAGGGGATAAGTTTCCATTACTGTGTACCTTTAGCTATACATTTATTTACCTATATATATGTGTTTATATTTTCTCTGTGCACACTAGTCAGTGTTGCCCACTATTTACACCCTTGTGTGACTTGCAAATGCTCTACCACTTATTCTCTTCTGGATAGATGGCAGTATCTTTTAGGCTAATTAGCTGATAAGAAAATACATGTTCTGGATGACATTGATTTTGGGCCATTTTCAGAATACTCAGAGAAGAAACGGTTTTAGTAGTTGCAGCACAGGGCTCGTGCTGTATTAGGACTGAAGTTTCAATGTTGGAAGTACAGAAGAACTTTGAAATGCATCCTCTACAGGGCACAGCCATTGCTGTGATCTGGGCTTTCCACCTTTCCGTATCACAGAATTACAAGGTTGGAAAAGACCTTTAAGATCATGAAGTCCAACCGTTCCTGTCCTAAGCTAAACTATATCCCTAAGTACCTCACCTGCCTGTCTGTTAAACACACCCAGGGATGGTGACTCAACCCCCTCCCTGGGATGTCTTAGAATAGTAACAAAAGAGCAAATCATAACAAAAGTACCAGTGGTACTTCAAGTGACTGGCAATAGTTCTAGGACCAGGTTTTGGAGAAAAGTGTATTAATGCAAGATATGGTATCTCACTGTGAACTTTCTTGTAGCTGATTCTGCCCACATACGGGGTTGTAGGTGAGTATAATTTGTATTATATCATTTAGACAATAAGAAGTCAGAAGAAAGTGTTAATTAAACAACTGTCACCAACTTGAATTACATCTTCTTACGTACTCTTTCTTAGCTATTTTTCATGCTGCAAATCTTTTCTCTGACTCCTTGGGAAAGTGAGATATACCAAATTCCCTTTAACCTCAGAATTGGTGGTCTGAATCCTTCTATTTTCTAGAGGTGTATCAGAGAGAGGGATGGAGAAATGTCTGACCATTTCGATGTTTCACCGTGGCAAATAAAGAATGTGTTTAAGACATCATTGCACACTTCTAAGCATGCTGCTTATTTAGTTTTCAATAAAAATAGTTGGTAGCTTTCCAAGGCTTTTCCAGACTTCTCATTTATGTATGCATTTACTTATAAGCTTTGCAACACTAAAAATAACCTCTTTGATATCTAATTATATGCATGGCTGTCTGGGTCTCATTTAATTTTTTTTGCAACTTTCTTGCAATGTTTTCAGGATAATTTTATCCAGTGCTTCCATTAGAATTAAAAGGTGGGGCAGTTTTGAGAGAGTACAAATGCTGTAAGAATATAATTTAATAGCTTGTAGTCTGTGGGGCTGGAAACAGCAGGTCATCAAGCCTGTAAACTGTTGAAAGTACCCATGAATGCAAAGAAGGAAAGAGTTTCTTGTGGAAGCTTTTTGTTTTAACAGCTGCATTATCAGTTTTTAATTCTCCAGCAGAACTGAGGAGACTCCACACGTTTCACATGAAGCAGAGAGGAGGGAGGGGGGGGGAAAAAACCCTTGCGAGTTGTCATGGATAGCAAAATAATGTGACATAATACACTCCAAAAGCCCACAGTTTTGAAAATCACAATTCATTCACATAAATGATTGCATTTGTGTCAGGTGCAATCCTGTCAGAGGTGTAATCTTATTTAAAACAACTTTTTTTTTCTTCAAAAAAATGGAGCAGAAATGTTTCCAGGGAAGGCTGTTCATTTAAAATTAATTTGTGGTAATACAGCCTAATTCATGAGAAGCTGAAAGTGAAGTTAATGCAAAAGTGCCTAGAAGTCATGAATATTGTTAGATTTCTTTTGGTTTAGGGAGCTTAACATAAACAAAGATGCAAAAGAAGTCATGTTAAATTAGAATCTTACAGTTGGCAATGAAAGACTATTTCAGAAAATGAGTTTTGGCTTTGAACAATTGGCTGCAACTTAAGAATAAAACTGCCTCCCAATCACTGCCAGGATCCCTCCTTATTGCATGGCTTTTGAAGGCCATAAAAATGCCCCTCCTTTGGTGATTGATTGTTATAAACTGTATAAATGGGGACTGCACTTGACATAAAAATAGTTTTAGTCAAGGCTGATCTTTCAGATTACAAAAGAAAACTGAAACAAGACCAAAAGAAAATCCCAAACTTCCAAACTTTTTGCAGTAGTTATGGTTAAAATGCTTCCAGTATTGTCCTTGTCTTCGTCACTAGTCCCTGCTCCTGAGTTAAATTAGCTCTTGCTGCTTTTGCAAGGGAACCTACCTGACACCCCAGACTGGGATGTGAAAGAGCATCTAAATGATGATCAACTAGAGTGCTGCTCTGTTAGCACGAGACTGATTAGCATAGTAGTAAAGAGAACTTACCCACTGGTTTGCCCCCTGTAGAGAATTCAAAGGTGTTAGAGAAGAGGCAGAGAGGGTCCATGTTGAAGCATCAGGGGTCTGAATCTTATATATATGTGGATGTCCTATTGCAGCTACAGATCTGCGTGCCCCGTTTCTTTAGGGAGCTTTATGTGATTGGGTTATTTAAAAAAATAATTGAAATACACAATGATACAAGTTCTGCAGACACCTTTTTTTTTTGTCAAATTAATGTAAATTATTCCACTTCAAGATATCTAAAATAACAGTAAATTTCCTTTTTGTTGTCTATTTCAGACAATACTTTGTTGAGCTCATCTAGCACATGGCTTTATTACAAAAAGCCAGTTAGTTCATGGGTCAGAGGATCTCTTGTGATCATACATAGAGGGTGAGGCTGAAAATGAGAGAGGCCTTTTCTTAGGCTTTTTTGTTGTTGCTTTTTTATAGTAACAATATTTTAGAGGCCCAGTGACTATGAATAAGAAAGCAGGGCACCATAAATGAGTAAATCCCTTGCATGGCAGACACAGCATGTTCTAAAAGGCAGTTCTCTAAGGTGAGAGAAATCCTCACCACCTACACTGAAGACCTTAGGGGACTTTTGCCTTTTCCACACATAGTGATGCTGTTTGGTGTTTCAAGTGTTCCTGCGGTGTATGAAGACTCTGTAGCCGCAGAGCTCCTTCTGCTGCTGTTGCTGTTCTTCTCCCAGTCAGTGTGGGGCTGTGCTCATGCCTGCAGGGATGCAGACTTTAAGCACCTGTGTAAAAATAAAAAGGAAAGAAATAAAATCCTGTGTGTAACCCACATTAGACAGGTGGGTTGGCATGACAGCAAAGAGAATGTTTCCAAATCTCACTTAGGTTGACTATCTGTTAATAGGAAAGTAACGTGTTTTTTCAAATTTTTTGAATATTATTGGCTTTAAAAATATTTTTCAAATTGCTTCTAACTGTAGATGTGACTTTTGTATCAGAGAAACTTAGCCACAGTGAACTAACTGCGGGGGTATCAGTGTGTTTCAATTAATCCACTGAAGCGGCATCGGTTGATAATCATTTTCTATCGCTGCTGTTCAGTGTCAGATCTGAAGCAAAAGTGTGTAAGGAAATGGCTCTGTAACCTTTTATCTAATCTACTTCCTCATAAGAACCCATTTTATTAAATTAATGGCTAGTCACATTAGGTACAGGTGTGGGAAGTCCCTGTCTTGTGTTTTTCCAGCTGCTTGCCAGTGTGAGCGAGCAGTCTGAGATTTCTCTGTACCACTATAAAGTGAATGAATTGCTTCCTAATCTGCCCGAATTTTCAGGGGAAAGCTTTGGGCAGGGCCAAAGCACTGAGCCCTGCTTGGAAGCAAATGCCTCCAGGGTGGTCACCTCTCAGCAGTACCATTTTTGGCCACATGTGTGGTACCCATATTTGCTCTCCTCCCACACTTTCATCACTTTTCCACATTATCTAACCAGCCAGACATATCTCCCAGCCTGTGGCAGAGGAATGCTTCTTTGATACCGGGCCTTGCGTTTAACTATTAGCTTCAGGCTATCCTTGATACAAAGCAGTGCTAATGCTTATTTGGATTATTCTATATTTTATTGGAGTAATTGCAAGAGAGATGTGTTGTTGATGTTTGGAAAACAATGTGTATACAAAGCAGTGTTTTAAAGAATATCAGCACCCCTACTGCTTTACAGTAGCTGGATGTAAACAGCACGAGCTGTGATTTGGCACCAAGCCCAGCATCCATTACATCTTGCACCTTTAGCCACCAAATTGATAAAATGGCAGGCATACAATTAACAGATTTAAATACAGTATCTCTTATCTAAATGCTGTGCCTGGAAAGTATATTATCCCTCCCCTCCTCCTGCATTTTTCTACTAAATCAGACTCCTCCTTGTCCTACCACCCACACTTTAGACTGTCTCCTTGGGGAGGTACTTTTAGTGGGGATCTCTCCATACTGTTACAGTGTCTTTTTATAGACCAGCAGATCATCCTTGATCACTTCAGCATCTTCCCCACCATCTCTTGCCCCTTCTCAGTTGTCTTTCCTTCTCCATTCATTGTCTTACTGGCTTCTCTTTGATATGAACGCTTTTTTGGTTTGTGGCTTTTAATTTTTTTCTTAATTTTATTTTAGTGCTGACCTATATTTCTTTCTTCGACCTGATAAAAGGAATACTTCCTCTTAGTAGAAAGTTGGGTCTAAATCTCAGTTTTGTTGAAGTCAGACTAATTTGAGTTAAGGTTTAGGGTTCATCTCTACTGAATGTAAGATAGGCATCTGAGTTTGGGGTATATGGAGATGGAAATGCTACCATCCCAAAAAAACCCCAGTCCTCTTTCATCAGGTTTCTCTGTAGCCAGTTGATCTGCAAATACTATTGACTCTTAATTCAGGCCATAGTTAACTCATAATACAAGTTAAATAATTAAAGATGTCATCTCATTTTTGTACCTTATTTTAATATATGCATTAATAAGATCATTGTAACTTCATTTTACTTCATGAGGGGTGATAAGTGCAATAGTCTCCTGTATAGGTGCAGGGAATATTGCTTGTATATCATTGATCAAAACATACACATTTTAAAATGCATTCCTTTGGCTTTCCTTCCTATCAGATGTTGAGAAATGGTTGATTGCAATTTCTCAAACTTGCAAGAACTAGTCTAAGCTTGCCTTTTGATCAACTGAAGTCTTAAGACATGATGATTTATAACAGACCAGACTCTATGATTAAACACACAGAGTTTTAACTTGTGAATACTTGACCAAATAAATGCCATAATCAACAGGAATAGATGGCGTGTGATGATTCCCTGGTTGTGAAAATCCTCTTTTGTTAAGGCATTTGTTACTTACTGCTATGGCATGAGTGTCATCTGCTATCAGCCTCATAACATACAGTTTCTATGCAATTATCAGTTTGATGGTTTGGGTTTTTTTTAATAAAGAAACTGTGTCTTTTCAGATGGCTGTGCTTTGGGTCTTCATGGAAAGTTAAGCATTCAACTGATGGGCTGAACAAATATTTCTTTACCTTGCCCACTCTAACATCACACATGACTGATTATCCTATAAAAAGTGTCTTGAGATTGGTAAAATCGTGCTTTTTTTTTTCTCTTTTAAAATGCTCGTTGTTTTGGAAAGTTAGAGAGACTTCTTTGTTTCTTAGCTTTCAGTCTGTAGCAGCATGCATTTCTTCAGCCTTTAAAACTCGAGGGTTCTGTGTAACCAAGGATTCTGAGGTCCTTTCTTTTGTATGCTTATGTTTGAAGGTATTCATTTGAGGGTAATTCCAAGTAAAAAGAAAGTCTCTTGTGGCACAGTGGATGTCTGCAGGTGTTCTAATCTCCTGCTATATCACTGTCTGGGAGATTTCACCTTCATGTTTAGGGAGTTCATTCGGGCTAATCAGGATTGGCAACTCTGTGCAAATGAGATTGTAAATGAAGCTTGACAGTGGAATTTATTTTAAAGAAAAATATTTGGATTAAAGAGACTGTAATATATTTATCATTCTATTTTCCTCTTCCAGCTGAATGCTTTTAACATTTTCAACTGTTGTTAGATTATATTAAATTTAAAAAGTAGAAGAGATTGTGGTGGATCATGAATACATCCTGCTGGTTTCTTCCCCAAATACCAGTCATACTTAATTTATTCAGAACATAATTGTAATGCACGGAGAATTCAATCTTAACTAACAAGCTGAGAAAGAAGTGAGTAAATTGGTTTTCCTTCTTAATTTTGAAGTGTTTTCTTGAGAACAATTTTTCAAAGGGAAGGTGGTTACATTATGGGTCCCATGTAGGTAGCTTTTTTTCTTAAGAGCAGCGAGAGATTTTATTAAATGCTGTTTCCCCCCCTGAAGTCCTTGCTAAACTCAGTGAAGTTCACTGAAAAACTCACAGCACTTTACCCATCCCAGACGTAGCTGGCTTATCTCTATGTCTCTGATATCTTGTGGAATTTACTAAGTCTTTTAAGGAAAAACTGGGATATACTTCATAAATGCAGATTTTTATCCATTTCCCTTTCTTATATTGACATTACGTCAGCATGTGAGATCAGTGAACTAGGCATGGGCTTTCTCTGTTAGTGCACCACGCTGGCAGTGCTGCTCTGCTCTCCCTAGCACTCCCAGTTCTCTTTCTTCAAGTTTCTACTTGACTAACGAAACGTTTGTGTTGCTCTTTTGCCCAGTTCCTAACAATTCTGTAGAGCATTTACATTTTATCTTTGTAAGAGAGGAGTTTGGGCATCTATTCTTTTTTCCTACCGTAATGGGATTGATTTTGGAGTTACCTACACAACCATTCCTACATTCCTGCATAAGTATAAACCTTCAAAACACATGGAACAATGACCTTTACATATCAGAAGATTAACTGCACTGGAGAACAATAAAACTTAGTGAAGCAGGAATCTTCAAATGATGTGGAATGATTTTTGAAGTTTATGTCAGTTTTGTTAGAGCTTTAATTTTACATTCCTATACTTTTCAGATTAGTTGACAATAGTAAGCAAATAGTAGGGTGTACTTTTTCTACTTAGAGAAAGGAATTAAACCGTTTAAAAAGCAAAAATGTCTTGCTTGAGAGGAATGTCACTTGTTTGAGGCTTTGAAACCCAAGAAATTTCAGTTTGCCCTCTGTTAAAGATGTCATTTCAGCAACCTGAACGAAGTAGTGGCAGAAAAGTTTTGCTTGGAAAGCCTTTTTTTGGAGGTTAATCTTGTTTGCAGGCTTTCTTGAGAATTTAGAAGCAATTGGTTAGGTTGTGGCAGTGACACAATCCTTAGTTACTCAAGCAGAGGTTGGTTTTCTTTCTCTGGCTTTTGCCCTTCACGGTTACTGCAGAGTTAAATATGTTGTCTGTGTAAATCTATTGTGATACTCTGGACAGCACTATGATGCTGTATGTTCATACAGTGTCTGCTTGTGTTCTTCAGATCAGGGAAATATTAAGGAATTTTTCAAGTACATAAATGAGCACAGAACTTTCTAGAGGATAGCAATTTCTGCCATTCAGATAATCTTCCAATTCTTTACAGCCTCAGCTGTCGTGTGTAAGGCTGCTTCCTACAGTACAATACACAAGTCACCAATCCAGATTGTCAACACGGAGCGAACAGTCAAAATAAATTGAAATTGCCCTATGGAATCATTGTCCTGAGGTATTTGAAAGAAAGCAGTGTTATTGAGTGAGGTTATTTTCTCTTCAGGGAAAGCAAACTTGCTTTCCCAAGACTTAGCTGTCACTTCCTAAATACCTCATTCAAAACCGTGCATATGTTTTCATTATTTTTTTTTATTGTGATAGGCACAGAAGTGGGAAGTCCCCATTCATCCCTCCTGCTCTCAACACAGTATCAAACAAGGTTGACAGGTCTTGTAATTTGTTTGCTGCTTCTATTCTTTCATTTCTTTTTCTTCAATTCACAAAAGAACCGTATTCCAACTCCTGTCACATTTTGTGTGTTAAATTCACTTCAAGTGAACCTACATTTAAAGCTCAAATCTTCTGCTCTGAATTAGAAGGTGGCTGCACTTACATGAATAGATTTTAAGGATGAATATAATAAGCTTTGGTAGCTTAAAATTTTATTGCTTAAATCTGTTACTACATAGTAATTCTAAGCACTGTAGTGCTGATTTAAGATCTTACTAGACGCCTTTCCAGGGAGATTGCAGAATGAGTGCGTGGGTATGAGACACATGGGAAAATCTGGCCACTAAATAATACTTCAGATTAAAAAAAAAAAATAGAGACATTGTGGAGCCTGAAGATTCTGGCTTAAAAGGTGCCCTGGGTTGAAAAATCAGTCCAGCTACTCGTGGTTGCTACAAGCATCAAAATGCCTTTAAAAAAAGGTTGCAGCTACTTAACGTGGTGCATTACTTGATGGGAGGTATTGCTGTCAAACCTCCAAGTATACCTTTTCATTGCCTGGGAGTGTCACCCCAGCCATATAAACTTTAATTAAGGGCTTAAAGCATTATATAGTGGGTGAAGAGGGGTCAGAAGAGAAGAAGAAGAATTGAGCTTTGACCAAATACAGATTTTAGTCCAGAAAGTTGCCTTTTTAGATCCACACCATTTTTCTTTTTTGCATCTCACTGACTTTTAACAGGGAGAGGAATTGGGCAATTCACTTCTGCCTGAAAATTTCAAGGAGGCATTTCGGTTTTGTGGTTCTGTGTCGAGACTTTTCTCACTAAGTGATTGTTTCATAAAACAAATGGAGAAGTGGTTGAAAATGTGGGTATGTTGAAGCTCACTGCAGTAAACTGTCATTAAATGATTGAGATCATTTGCCCTGTGTAACACTTCCCTGCCTGTGGTGGTTTTCTGAACACCAACTCCTGTGAGGCTCTGGGTACCTCTGGAGTGCTGCTAAAGATCTCAACTTGCTTTACAGGTTCTTGGCACCTTTTAGCAGTGGATAGAGGAAGAATGTACCAAACTTGTTGGAACAGAGCAGTCTGTGAGTGCATGGAAAAAAATTCTTCCACCTATACCATGACTGGAGATAGGGTGTGTCCCGTGAAGTTTGGGATGGGAAAGATTGTTTCCCGGAGGCAATCATCGTCCTCCCCACTGCTGCCTCTCCCTAGAGTGAGCTCAGAGGTGTGCATAGGAGGAGACTGTTCATTATGTCTGAGGTCTTTTGTCAGAGGCTGCTTGTGTGAGTGGCTGTAGGGATCTGCCATGGAGCCCTGCTCCTTTAATGTGTTCACATCCTGCCCCACAGTGTGTCCTGCCCCTGTACTCAGCATTGGTGAGGCTGCACCTCGAGTGCTGTGTCCAGTTTTGGGCTCCTCACCATAAGAAGGACATTGAGGTCCTTGAGTGTGTCCAGAGAAGGGCAACCAGGCTGAGGAAGGGACTGGAGGGCAAATCATATGAGGAATGGCTGAGGGAGCTGGGGGTGTTTAGTCTGGAGAAGAGGAGGCTGAGGGGAGACCTTATCACTGCCTACAGCTACCTGAAGGGAGGGTGTAGAGAAGTGGGCAATGGTCTCTTCAGCCAGGTGACAGGAGATGGGACAAGGGGAAATGGCACTAAGCTCTGCCAGGGCAGGGTCAGATTAGATTTTAGGAAAATATCCTTCACTGAAATTGTTGTCAGGGCCTGGAACAAGCTGCCCAGGGAGAGAGTTGAGTCACCAACCTTGGATGTGTTTAACAGACGGGGAGATGAGGTACTTAGGAATATGGTTTAGCATAGGACAGGAATGGTTGGACTCGATGATCTTAAGGGTCTTTCCCAGCCTTGTGATTCTTCTGTGCTTGACGTCATGGTATACTGCTTGATCTTTCAAGAAGAGGAGCAAGGCAGTCTTACAGTCTTCATTATGCCCCTTTTTAGTGGGAATAATGAAAGAAGCTAGTATTTTTAATACTGAAAAAATTTAGGCGCATTTATGCATTTGACTTGGATTTCCTTATTCATGACTCTTCAAGGAACAAGGCTGACAAATAAGTTGGAAAGTATATATTTCCCCAGCAGGTCATTAGTAATGAAGTAGCGAACTTTATCTTTTAATTTATATTGTTAGTAGAGGAAAGTTCCAGATGTTTGTCTTAGTGCTTGTTTCCCTGTTGAATAGCTGAGCTAAAGGTTAAAAAAAAAAAAAAAATGGGATGCTTCATCGTTCTTTCAGCATTTGGGGAAAGCTGGGCCAGCTTTATGGCTTCTCTACCAATGTGCTCCAGCTCTGAGCTGCATGATTGACTTCTAGCTAAGGGCTTTGTAAAGCATGGAGGTTCATGGTGTATTGAAGACGAAAAAACATTCGAACAACTCCCTTTCTTCTCCTTTTATGCTTTCTCAGAGCAGAGGAATTTATTTTTTTTTCCCCTAGCACTTATTGAGGGAATCAGTGATTAACTTCTGGAAAATAAAATTATTTTCTTGAAAGATATTAGTGCTTAAACCTAATAATGAAGCAGCAGGTGAAAAATAATGGTGAAGCTGGTTTTAATGCGGGAAGTGGAGGATGCGTAATTGAAACAGTATGATGATGAAAAGGCTTTATGTGAAGCTGTCAGAAATCATTATAATACACTAATTAACACACTTTGCACTCCTAGCTTATGCTGTTGTGTGTGCTAATATTTCTTCTTCATTTGCCTTTTGTATTCCTTAACCTTTTCTGTGGGTATTTGAAGGCAGGCAGTGGTATTTCCCATATTTTGCTATTTTAAATGCTTTGTTAGAGGAACCTGTAACCTGCATCACATGGATTTTCCTCTTGATACCAATTTACGTGTGTGCTTGGGCTTTTGTTTTGTTGTTGCTTTTTTTTTTTTTCCCCTGGTGTTTGGAAGTAACCAGAGATTATATTTCAGCCTAGGTAGATAATGTCAGATATTAAAGGGAAGACTTTATTCCCTTTATGTGACAGACATCTTCCTTTGCTTGCGGCTTATCTACCCTGTGTCACGAGTCTTTCTGGAGAAAGCCTCCTTTTGAATGTAAGAAATGTAAACAACCCAGAAGATCTTCATATCTCACAGGACTTCTGGAACTGGGTCAGTGTGAAATCACCCTACTTAAAATAGCATCATAGGGTTTGCACACTACCTGAGGAGATAACAGCTGAAGTGAGACTTAGGGCAGGAATTGGTTCCATTTATGAATTCGATCCATTGCACTGAATTTAGCTGACCTATCACACTGAATTTAGCTAATAATGTTTCAGACTGTTTACCGTGATGTTTACGTACTTATGATTGAATTTTACCAGTGCTGCTCTTCCATCCTTCCTAACAGGTCTCCATGTGGTGTAGTTTAAGGTCTGCTACAGCTTTTCAGTTCCTTTCCAGGCTCCACACCACAGAAAGTGGGGTGTAAGCTGCCATCCAGCCTTTCTGAACTGGTATGAGCTCTGCAAGGCTCAGCTGGTGAGCCCTCTGTCCCTAGACACCCTAACAGATTTAAAGCACTGAGAGAGCTTCCCTCTGCTCAGCTATCTGGGTAACCTTTGCCGCAGTAACATTTTCTGAAGGTAAGAATCAAAAAATAAAGACGAAAATGGAGAAAAGTACCACGTGTTGAAGCAATCCTTGGGAGAGAAGAAACACAGTGAAATCAGATTCCCATTTCTCTCCCTGCTGATGGATTTGAGATGGGAGCAGTTCTTTCATTCCCAAAGTCTTTAAAGCAATTTTGCTTTTTTTTTGAGGCCAAACATGGACAAGTTTAGTACAGCAGAGGGAAAAGCTCTCAACAGGAGATTCTGTTTATGGAAACCTTTGTGCAATCCATGACTGTCACGGCTTTTCTTACTCCAGCATGCATGCCCACATACACATCCCTGCTGAAAACACTACTCACAGTTAATGCCTTAGGGGTATCTGCAGTGCAGAGAACATGTATAATTTCTAACATAATATTATGTGGTAACCGTTGGCAAACTGTTGGCTCTATGATGGAAGTCAAGTTAGATTTATTACTTTTTGATGTTAGGAAACAGCAGCTCTAAGAGGTACAAGCTGTCCCATGCCCTTCAGAGGCAAGTTAGCATCACGTTCAGGCTAGCTCCTCCTGTAACTCACTGCCTGGGACAATCCAAGTTTATCAGGGGGTGCTGCTTGGGGCAGGGAGTGGATACCAGGCGGGGAACAAGGTGTGGGCGCTGAAGGGGTAGCCTGGGGGGGGTGTCGCTTTCCCTTAGGGGTACTGCCTTAAGGATGGTTTTTCCATGGGCTGTGGTTGCCATAATCTATTCCTGAACTTTGACACCAATTATGAAATCGCATTTCCTCCTCCTTATGTTTTTGCATAATCATGTGAGAAATCTCCAGATATACATCAGTCCTAGTGCTGCTTCAGGACTTCATAATTTCCCAAGATCTCATGAGAAAGGTGGGACCTTCTGGCTGAGGTCCTGTTCTTCAATTAGTTTAGCAAAATATGTTTTATATAGATGAAATTTTGCAGAAGCACAATGGAGCAAGGGTTGGCCATTCTGAAAGCCATTTTTGCTGAAGCTGAAAGAAACACAAAGAGCACTTTCAGAAGTCTTTTGGTTTTGATATTTAAGGTAGTGCCTTCACAATGCCTTTTACCTAGATTTGTTCTCTCAGTTTACAGAATTACTTGAGTGGCAAGAGAAGTGCAAAAAAAAAAAAAATTAGATCCTCATCTCTTCTTTTAATGTGACCAGAAAGGTTTCCCTACAGAAATCGTACTGCAATTTTAATTTGGAAAGCATTTGATGCTTTGAATAGCATATATAATCTGAATTATACCTGAAAAATTTAACTGTGGTGGAATGTTCATATTTTAAAGTGAATAACTATTTGATTTGCTCAAGTTATTTTTTAATCCAAAGTTAAAATTTTTGTGTATGTCATTTGAGATTGATTGATTGGCTTTTCTGTTGTCAAGGCTTGCCACTCAGTCGTTATTGGCAGCTCTGGAATATTTTTAAGATCCTCTAAGTAAATTAAACATTCATTGAAGGTAGCTTGCCATAGCAGCTGATGCAGTGCGTTATATTGCTTAGT
This sequence comes from Porphyrio hochstetteri, assembly GCA_020800305.1. NCBI lineage: Eukaryota > Metazoa > Chordata > Aves > Gruiformes > Rallidae > Porphyrio > Porphyrio hochstetteri. The sequence goes on from CM036907.1 coordinate 9,219,185, forward strand.
TCCTACTTTAATGAGTATTTGAGTCAGAAAGTAATGGGATTTACCTGAGCAAACTAGATTCCTTTTCCTGTGGCTTAGGAAATGTACCCTACCTACCAAATTTAGGATATGCTCACATGAGAAACTGATACAAAAGACAGTAACACTGAATCTCTGAGATGAAACTTGCAGGGATGTAGTGTGCTGTCTGATGGTAAGATAACTTTTTGAATGTGCTTTAAATACAAGAATGTTTTATTTCCCTGGATAACCTGTGCTGTCCACTTGCAAAAGATTATTTATTCCTTTTTTTTTTGTTAAGAAAAGGAACTGCGTAACACTAACACTAGAAGATTTGCACTTATATAACAAATCTATTAGGCAGTCAAAAAGACCTTTCTAAATCTTACTCTATTACTTTCGCTAGCGCTGTCAGATATTTATAGTACAAGCAATTATGCTTGGTGGGGGTGGTGGTGATGGGGACAGACAGGATGGTAGATTCTCACAAATGGTAGATGTCAAACAAAATGTAAAATTTAAAGGTGCCGTGGAAGCTCCATTCTCAGAACCTTTGTTTGGAAGACATGAGTTTTACTGCCTGTATGACAGGAAGCTTGTGTTTTCCAGGGTGGGCTGAAACGTGTCTGAAACCAATGGCAGTCAGTCTCAGCCATTCACGTCTCTGGTTTTCACATTTTGACGCAGTCAGAATGAAATGAAAGCACTAAAGAAGCACAAACGAAGTAATTGGAACCTAATCATGCTTAATTATTAGGCATGTGTTTAATTTTAGGCATATGAATAGGCCTGCTGAAGGGAAAAGAACATATTCTTTTCATTGCCTAATATGACTTAAAATTGTATTCTCTTGAAGTATTTGGATGTTTGATATTTTTACAGAAGAATCCTTATAGTCATCTGGTTACATGGGATTTTTTTGTTAAATGAGCTTTAACTCTTTGTTATGCTTCCCTGAAAATAAATACCCTGACAATAGCATTAGCAAATGGAAAATGTAGCCATGTTTCATTGCCTTGCTTAATGTTTATATCCAGGTATACAACTGCTTGCTCTCCCCTTTTTCTTTAAGTACATAGCTGCAGTCTCTTACTTCTTTTGAAAGAATGGTCAAAGTATCTTCAGTTGTAGTATGTCCTCCACATTTTTCATCTAAAGCTTTCTAACAATTCTGTTTTCCTGTTTGTTGTGTCTTTTTTCTAATGATTGGTGGTTTTTTCCCTGTTTGGTTGTTTTTCCTTTTAAATTCTTGCCATGGGAGAGATCCGTGCCAAGGGAGGGGAGGGGGCAGGACTAGTGTGAACCCTGATCCTGCAAAGTTGTGTGTGGAAAGACAGTATCACTGATCATTGCTGGTGCTGTCAACTGCTCGAAGTAAACAGCATTACAAATGAGGCATGCATGGGATCCAGAGTCAGAGCTAACAAACGATGGACACCTCTGTCAACTGCTGGTTTTTTAAAAATAAGAAAAATATTTAGGTTTTGTGTCTTGTCAGCCCAAGTAGGGCTGGCATGGGAGTTAAGAGTGGCCTGGTTCAGAGCGGCCCACGGAGGGAAGTTGGCTTTACAGATGCACAACAGCTGCCTCTTGGGCTGGCACGCTCTGATTTGAACGAGGCAGCTGAAAAGCTCATGTCCTGAGTTCCTGCAGTTTTAAGCTCAGCAACCAAGGTCCTTGTGACAGCATCTGTAACAGCATCCCTTCTGCACAGTTTGCATGTAGTCATCCATCACTCTGCACAGGAAGGACTCTGCTGTGCCTGTGGAAATGCTGAGAATGTGCAAGATACTGATAACACCAGGATGGGTCATTACTTTGACCTGCCATTTCTTAATGTGTGTGCTCTCCTTGACTGTCCAGTTAGACTTCTGGTTAATCCTTTGGTCTCCATCTGCACATTAAGTGCTAGAATTTTCATCATTTAAACAAACGTACAGGACCGTGTTACTCTTCGAAACGCTGTGTTTGGCCATATGCTGGGTTTGCATCTTCAAAAACATAATCCCACCTCTCATGTGCCCTGTGTGTTTGTCCACACATGAACTCTTCGTAAAGAACATGATGGCACTAGGAAAAGGACCTAGCAGAAGGACCCCCTGGCTGACACACAGCTCAGCCACACCTTGCCGTGGTTTTGCTTTGTTGGTTTATCTGTGTGATACCAGTGGCAGGAGATGTAACAAATAGTTTGTGTTGCCTGCATTTGTCTCTTTCATACTTTTTCTTCCCCCGCTGCAAAAAGGAGCATATGTTCCTCACTGTTTGCATTAATGAGCTTTTGATATCATTGCTAAATGTAGCAGGTAGGGGAAACTTATACTTGATTTCTCTTAATGATAACACGCAGTATTTAATACTCATTTCTCATATATCAAGAGGTCCTCTTTAAATATATATATATATTTTCCCCCTAGGATGGATGGTTAATTTTGCCCAAAGACAATCACTCGTGGGACTAAACGTTTGAAGCAAATAGAGAAGTAGTTGTTCCTGTGTCATGTATTGGTAAAGGTAGAACTCTTACATGAATGCAACTTGCTGCTTTTAGAGTTAGATTTCATAATTACATCAGTAAAAATATACACCTTCACATTCTCATAGGAAAAAATACTTTAAAAAAAACCTGTATTTTTTGTCATAAAGGGTGAGAGATTTAAATGTCTTTGTATCTGGTACTAACTGGTATTTTACGTAGATGCTTTCTGTTTGCAGAACATATCACTAGAACAGAAGTGTGATGCATTTGAGTTTATTCTTAGGTCTACTTTTTACCTCTAGAGAGGTATACCATAAGCTTTCACTTCTGAAAGTTCATCTATGCTGACAGTCTCATTTTTAACTGATTAGGAGCTGCTGTAGCAGAGAGGCTGAGGTATGCTTTGTGGCCCTGGATTTCTCTGTCACCAGGGTAAGAGCAGAGCCTCGAAAGCTCCAGAGGAATGAGTTTCAAAGATCATGGCAAGCCAAAAGGTTGCCTGAAGTCATGTGAACCTGCACGTAACCCCATCACCCCAGTCGCTTTCAATTGTTCATAGTCATATGCTTTTCAGTCTCATTCAATAACAGGTTTGCAGACCTTTGACATCTCTATTTAAAAATGAACTGACAGCTTTCCAACAACAGCTGGTGAAGGGCACTTTTGGCTGTTCATTATGAAATGGATTACAAGAAAGCACATGGTTTCCTGTTTCATAGTTTGTCTCTAAAGTTCAAACGAATATTTACTGAATTTTTTTTTGTTTCTGCTTGACATTGATTTAGCTTATATATATATAAAATATGTGCTTTTTACTTTACTAAACATTTCCTTACGTGGGAAGTGTGAAACCAACAGTCTTGGCATACTATTTCAGTGTTGTGAATAAATTTGATAATTGGTTGAATTGCTTTTACAATGTTGGCTATATGAATTTCCTCAGATGCTCCATTTTTGGAATTTTTCTATACAATTCAAAGAGACCTTGCTGTCAACTGCAGTTGGAATTGTTTCTGCAATTTGAAAGTAGTAATTTGAAGTCTAATTGGGGCATCACACTGAAATATAGCAACCATCAGTAATCTTTCTTTATAAATTTCTTTATAAATAGATCAATTTCTCATTAATATTCCAAACTAATCATAACAACTGAGTGTATGTGGAAGGTCAGGGTTTTTCTGGAGTCAGCTGGCACAGGTTGTATGGATTTTTATACAAGGAAATAACTTCATAACATAAAAGCCTATCCACACGCTTCCCATTCCTAAATGCAAATTTTAAAGCTAATTTCCATCTCGGTATTCAAATATTTCCCTAGACTGATGGCTGACATTTTCTTGGTAGTTTGAAGTACAAGGCTGTGTGTTTATGAAAAATCTGAAGGCTTAAATCTACAGTGATGGCAGTAACCATCTTCTAAGCAAAAAACATTCATCTGACTGCTGTGATCTTCAACCACTGCTATCATGCAGTGGTTGAAAGCTCCCCAAATATGACAATTTGCTTTCAGACTTTGATCCCTGACTCTTCTCTTGAGTTCCCTCAGGGCAACATTCCACTTCCCTGACCATCTTGTATGTAAATTGTTTTCAAATGAGTGAATTAATCAACATTGCAGAACCTTAATTGAAAATACAACTGATGATGCATGTCAGTTCATTCAAGTTAGAAATATATTTTAATTTTCATGTTCCCCAGAGAAATTAGCATCTCTTACTTTAACATTTCAACCCTTCAGAATTATAAAGAGATTTTAACCTGGAAAACGGCAATGTTACAAGTGTCAAATATCAACTTTTAACTTCCCTTCTGTTAAAACCTCTTAAAAGCATCTAAGAAATATTAATCAAAGAACTTCATAGACAGACAGAAAGCCAGAAAAAAATTCTTACCAGAAGATAAAACAACTGATTTTGTTGCAATCTGTGGCTTGAGAATATACTGAACCTTAAACCACTAGTTTGGGTGTATTCCCAAAGGACTTTTCAGGCCTTGCAGACAATCATTTCTGTAGTGATACTTTAGGAAACTAATTGTGGTGAAAGAGAGAAGTCAGGAAAATGGACCATATGTATCTGATGGAGGAAAATCAGATCTCCAAGAAGCTGCTCAGTCAAGACTGACCTCTGTAATTCCATGCTGTGCTGCCTGTCTCTGTGGTTCATGCGCTCCCTTTGCCTGGGCTGTGCAGTCCTTGGTGTTCTGGTGGGTTCTCCCAGTTGGAATAGACTCAACAGTGTTTTGGGTCTGGCTTCAAGTAACAATCCAGCAAGACTGGTGAAAGAAAATGACAAAGTTAGTTCTTTTTTTACCTCCCTGCCTTCCAAGAGGGAGAAAAAAAACCTGTCATCTGTCAGAATGCATCAGCCTCTGCCCCTACAAAATGCACTTTGATTTCCCTGCTCAGACTATTAGCCTCTGGATTATACTCACTGCAATTAGTGTCCACCATTTATTGTGTGTAAGGTATATGTGCCTTGTGGATTGATCAAACACCCATCGTAGGTATTACCCTATCCCTACTTTTTCCCTTCAAGCTCTGTGAAAAGGAGTATCTAGGTGGTAGCTGTGTGAAAGGATAGCCTGGTGACTGTCACAGACAAACATTTTAGGTCAAGTATTTGACTTTTTTTTCCTGTACAGTCGTATGTCTAGGTCATTGCTATTAACAATTGTTACTGTCAGCTTCAAGTAATTCCTTCCCCCACCTCTTTCAGTATATTAAGTGAATAAAGTGGTTCATGTGACTCAGAACAGCTGTACTAGGAAGGGTGGAACTATTCTTATTTTTAAATTGAAGAGCTTATTAAAAAAGAACTACTTCAGTAAGTTAAATTACTTAATGCTGCACATCCTTGGAACCCTAATCACTTCCAGATGGAGCAATTCATACTTCTAAGAGAGCACTAATTTTAAAGTGAATCGGGGTTTTGGGTATATGCATCTTAGAGCACCCTTGTACATTGCAGAGCCAAAGCCCTTAAAAAATTAAGCAATCTTGTTGTGAAAATAAGTACTTTATTTTTAAACTTTATCTAAGTAGTTCCCATTAAAAATAGATTTTATTTCCTGCTGCTGTTCATGCAGTACTCGTACACATTCGTTTGAAACTGCAGTAAACACAGAGACAGGAGAGTAGGAAACGCAATTTGGTGAGATACCTTAACCTTACCTCTGGAAAGGTAACCTCTGCCTAGGTGAGAGTGAGACAGTTTTGCAGGTACCATTTGAGGTGTTTCATATTTGCCTTATTTTCCTAAAGATCTTACATTTCTCCTCACACATCTGAAAAATTCCCTTTTTACTTTTTTTTTTTACTTACACTAAATAACTCATTTCTGGTTTGTCTTATGGGCTTGAGGATATGAATCTCTCACACAATTGCAGTATTTGGGCATCTTCTCTGTAGTAGCAGTGCAAAATCGGTGTCATGACTTGCTTCTTGGCCTTTTGGGGCACTTTCTTATGACAGCAACAATTTCATGCCAATCTAGAGATGATACAGCTGTATCTTTTCCCCTGACAATGTTGCACGGGCTAGTAATCATTGATAAAGGGATAAGTACGTAGACTGGGGATGTCATATGTCAGCGAGGGTGATTTCAGAAGGTAGAGGCTTTGGTGGTTAGCCCCGTTGCTCATCATTTCACTGCTTAGCAGAGCAAACAAAAGAATAGTTTCACTTATCTAATACATACAATAAGCCAAAAATACATATATATACACGCACATTGTAAATTGCATGTTCATTTTGCCATACAGTAAGAAGTCTCAATGTAGAATTCTGAATAACCTGCTTTATGACTTCCTCTGTTGGAACCAGTGGGAGGGTAGGCTGGAAAATATGGGAAATGCTAGGCATCCTTTTTCTGCTCAGAAGGAAGAGGGGGAAGCAGCAAAGAAACCTGAGTTGTACTGGGAGAAACCAGGTTGTAAGGATCAAGTGAATCGCCACATATTCACTGGCAAATTGATGCTGACATAACACCATACATATTTTGTCATTTCTTATCCCTTGTGACTTTTTCCTCTTCATGTAGTGACCTCTTGGACAGCAAAAGGCAGGTTCCAAATACAGCTCCATTCCCAAATCACACCCTTTTGTCCCGAAAGATGATGCAAGCGGCTGGCACTGAAACCTGCCCTGGACATCATATCAGCTCAGTGTTTTGAGTAACTATGTCATTGCTTCTAATAGCAAAGGAAAAAAGCTGCAGCACAGCGCTCGTGGCCTTCGGCCCAAGTGCAGTGCTTTTCTTAACAGGCAACATGGCTGATTTCCCCTGGAGAGAGAGGTTTTATTCAAGATTGAACCCTCTTTATAACTAAAAAGAAAAAAAGGATGCATTTTTATCATGTTTTGTGCTTGCAAGAGGTGTTCTTATTAGCTTTGAAGTCATTCGCTTAGATCCTGAAACAAGCCTGGCTTCTGTGTTTCTCCCTACCCACAGCCTCAGTAATTTGGGTAAAGATTTTATTGTTAATATTGAGGGATTTTTAATTATCCATACATTTACATTCCACATTTTCCCCTCAAAATTATTTTACATGTGAGTGGGTCAAAATAGACTGCATACATTTCTCAATAAATTTTAGGAAGTACAGCTTTCCTGTGATTGTAGGTTAATAATGTTCCCTACCATGACAACCATTTTTTAAGCTATAGATATGTCATATCTTAACCATAATGCGTTAGTAAAGAATGTCTAAAAGTGAGTGTTTTGGTTGTTACTATCTGTAGTTAGCAGTGCGCACACACAGAGAGCATTTTCCTCTTTTTGAATTTGCTGAATACAACTTGAGCAAAGCAAGAAAGATTTGCAGTAATTCTCTTGCTACAATAATTGCACGATAATAACCTTAATATTATTAAGAGTAAAGGCAAAGAGCAACAGTACGAAATGCTACTGTTAAACCAATAACCAGCACATCATTAAAGCAAGTAAACTCGTGGTGTTAACACTTGGCAATCTCATGTTATTGGGTTGTTGTTGAAAGCTGGTTTCTTTCAAAGGTTTATAGCAAAACAGAAGTATTTGCCATGATATATATTTACCAAACATGTTTATAAAAGCTGACACTGTAAAATGATCTAAAGTAAACTTTTTTTTTTCCCCAGAAGAGGTCATACTCCTGGGATGGAAGATTTTATAGTTGAGTGTGTTGGTTCAGCACAGAATTTACAGACTTAAAAATTTGCTACTGCTCATTTTATGAAAGCTAGATTACAACCAAAAGACTGTGTGTTCATGTGATATGCAAAGTCTAGGCATGCCTTGCCAACTGGTCAGCTGCCAGTTATAAATTATGCTGTAGGTATTTTCATGTAGAATATGGATAACATACTGCAATTGCTGTGTTTAATTTATTAAAGTACAGTGCAAAGCAATATATAGTCAGCGTTCGCGTACTCGAGCTGCACAGTAGGCATATGCTTTTGTTCTAAATGTAATCAAAATTATGGTATCTCAGATACCACTTAGTGAAATCTGTTGGCAAAGGCTACGGTTTTTATTGTGATGACTGTATTTTTACATGTCTTAAAACTAAATGACATTGCTGGAGCTGCTGATTTTGGAGGCAGCGATCTTTTCCTTGCGGTGCTGTGTGCGGCTGCTTTGTGGAACAGGAAGGATGCTGAGGGTGATGGTATTCCCACCTTTCAAGTCTGTAGCAGTAACACAGGGAAAGATATCAAAATCATTACGTATTTCTAGCACTTGCTCCAGGGGTGGCCATGGAGAAGATCACAAGTAGCCCCATGACTCAGATTCAAGTGTCTTGGTGTGTCTTGGCAGCAGTTTTCTTGCTTGGAGAGGAACATCCCACAGGCATGCCTATAGTCAGCATATACTCTCTTGGAAGATCACTTGAGCGCATAGGATATGTGGCTTAGTACAGCTTAAAAAAAAAAAAAAAAATCACATGCAAATCTTCCATTTGGATTCAGTACAGGTAGAGGGAGTAGAGGATTATTGCATGATGCCAGCCCTTGTTCCTTCATAAATTAGCTTAAAAGCTGATGCAAAGTTATCTTTGAAGATTCAAACAGCAATTAAAGCAATATCAAGATAATCAGTCATTATAGCATACTGTATTCTAATGAACTGAAGAGCTTAAATCTCTTTTTTCATCTTTGACCACACCTCCACATATTTTATTTCCATCTGAGATGTCAGACATCCAAATAGTGTTCAAAAGTTGGGCATCTGTTCTTAATTTTATATTTCTATTCTCTGTTTTCCGTATTGATATTTTTATTTTATCTATTCCAAAAGAAAATTTTTTTAGGAGAAATATTTATGCAATAAATATTTATGAACTATTTCTTTATACCAATATTTATTGATAACTCTTATTGATATGAACTGCCTGTAAAGAAGGGCTTGTTTCACTTTCCACTTTTCCTTAAAAATTGCTTAATTTTGCATTGGAGAGGGTATAAGCCCTGTCCAGAGAAGAAGCTTTACCCTTGGTCCTGACACATGATTAAAAAAAAAAAGAAATTTAAAAATTTTGTGGTCAGGGCAAATTCTGGATTCTGAGCCAAAATCTGTGGGCTTCTCTGGACTCTGTATAGTGAATTAAAACCCCAGATGTTTTCATAGCTATAACCTTGAGCAGTTGTTTTGGGATAGATACCAATAAATATAATGGGTCCACTGGGAAGAGACAGAGCATTTTGAGATTTATGAAGGGGAAAAAATCAATAGTCTCCCTGAGGCTGTATAAGTCATGAGTAGTACCAGTAGTTTTATGCAAAGTTGACAATATCATGAAATATAAATCCTTGGTTTGGAATTTTACCAGAAATTAAAGTGGCATTAAAAAGAAAAGTAAATGTTTTGGCATCTGTATTAAGAAGGTGGTTTGTATTTCTTATCATTTTGCACTGCAAATTCCTTTCAACTGAGCAATAAAAGACAGTTCAGGAAAGATTTAAGAAGAGTTTGGTTTTCAAACCACATATCTCCGCTGAATTATGTCATCGTCTTTTTTCCCCCTGATTAAATGTGTGTGTCTCTGAGGAACACTCATTTGGTAAATGGCAGGTCACTCAGACTGTTCTGCAGCAAACTGGAGGTAATGGAATTAGGAATAGATGCTGGTTTTGAAGAGGTTGTGCAAGCTATTCACTAATTAGAGCATTTAATTGCACATACTCACGTCTAAACACACATGTAGTTTTGGGAAGTTGTCTGGTTGCTCCCAAGTCTCCTGGCTGCTTGTCCTCCTCTGCACTTGCTGGTTTGGTTTTCAATCTGTTGTCAATATTTTGTCTCAGAAAAGGGAAAAGAAAAAGGAACTGCACTCAGGTTTATATATGCGTATATTTTGGGGGAGGGATAGGTTCTTCTTGAGATGGAAGGAAAAGCCGTTCTTTATACAAAACAGATCAGCTGAAGGAAGTTCAGCACATGAGTAGCATGAATTGCACTGTAGCATGAATTGATCTGCACATATAAAGCAGAATTTTCACAGGGACAAAAATGTGTTTGGGTTAGTGCTTAGACACTGTTTAATTTAGGGTTAAATGTACTGAGTTGCTTTGCTAACAACTCTGCTTTTGAAGAAGGGCTGAAGGACTGATAAGAAGCAAGTTTTGCTCAAAAGCATCCTTGGAGGAGAGCTGAAAGGCTGATAAAGGGGAAACATCTCACCCCAATAGTAGATGATGCAGTAATTACTAACCAATTAGTGTAAACTTAAGTGGGTTTTTCTAATCCTGTAACAAGATAAATAGGTTGTAAATACTGTGTGTAGTGGGCTACTTTACTGGAATTACCACCTAGCACCCATCTCTGCTGAGACAGGGAATCAATCAAATACGTCAGCTCTGTGTGTGTATTGGCGTACTGCACACTGGATAATGACCCCACTTTTGGGACAACACTTTGTCTTTAAGATAAGACTTCCATGAGGTGACCTGTGTTTGTGAATGAAACAAAGGGAAAATAATTCTGTTCTGAAAACATCCTGGTTCAGTATGGACCCTGCTTTGGCAGGGGGGTTGGACTCAATCTCTTGAGGTCCTTTCCAATGCCTACAGTTCTGTGATTCAGTGATCCTTACAAGTGCGAGTTCAAGTCCACTTGCCAAACATCTTATCCTGTTACTACCCCATCAAGATTTTTAGAATCATCACTTTTCATTTTCCCATGTACACTGTAATATGTCCAAAGCGTAGCATTGTCCATCGATGTTTCATCAGTAGCTGCTTTTAGTTGATACGATGATAAAGGATTTGGGATGACACCCTGATGGTATTCAGTCACAGTGAGAATGTGGTGTGTTGATTTGTGTGGAAGTTTTGTATGTGTTTTCCCTCAGTATATTACAAATTTAGATCCCACAGCAGAGATCACAGAATAAAGCCGTAGGTGTTGTTAAACTGAGAAGTGCTAGTATTTCTGCTGCCCCCCCAAAAAAGAAGTGTGGTGTTGCTACTGGAAAATCAAGAAGCTAAGAGCATGCAAAAGATTTCTTTCAGTCTTTATCTACAGTGAAGAACCCTTGAAGGAGATATTTATTTTACCTATGGGCTGGAAGAGAATCTGCTTACTCCTTGTTAGTTATGCTAATTGAGGTATAAACAAGACAACCTATGTAATCTATACTGGCATCTGTGTAACAACTTTCTGGTCAAAGCTTTAGGCTGGGCTGCCTAACCAGCAGCCAGCCGGCTCTGCCCACGCAGGTTGATTCATGTGGGCAGCCTCCTCCTGCTGCTGCCTTCCCCCAGCAGCCTTTGAGGTGGGTGAAGATGGCTTGATACTAGACATGTTTGCCTCCGTGGGCCCAGACAGCTGTGTTGTGTGTTGAGGATACCTGTGCCTCCTCCCATGAAAACGGTGTGTTAAAGGGGAACCTGCACTCTGGATACAGACCCCTTCTCAGCAAACTGGGCTTTGCAGGGCTGGTTACCACCACCACAAGCGGTGAAACTCACCTTGGCTTTGCAGAGGAAAGAGGACAGGAGTTTGGCACTATTCATCTCAGGGTTGGGCTGTGTCTATAGTCCGGAAGTTTGAATTGTACCAAGCTCTGGTTTAAATGCTGTACCTGCATGTAATTTAAAAGAGAGGAGCTTCAGCTGTTGGGGACATGCACAAAGTTTGGATATGCAGATATGACTGAATATACACAGGGAACAGATCAGCTGAGCTTTACATAGTCATTTTTCAAGTTAAACATGCTTTAATGTAAGCCATAAATTTCGTCATATGAATATTTTTATGAGCTGCATTTCATCCATTTATTACTCTGGAGTTCCAGATAGTGACAGCAGGTAAATACAGTGCCAGTTCGCCTGTGCGTTGAGACACTGGGAGCCTTTTCTCTCCTACACCTTGTTTAAGCAAGGGTAACAAATTACCAGTATCACTTCAGACATATTTCAGTGAGTTTTTTATTTGACAGTGCAGCTGTCTGTGTAGGTCCAGGCTGGGGATTTCTGACTTAAGGTTCTAGCTTGGAGGGTTCAAATGTGGTAGTAGTGGCAGCATCTTCACTGTATTTTCACCTATTTTGGGCAGATTTTGCTTTTATTTAGGATCTCGACCCTCAGTTGCTTAAATTAAAATAAGTTTCAAAATCTGTTAAGACTGTGGTGCTCGTGAAGCAGTGAAGTACACTGACAGTAGTAGAATAGAATTAGCATTAGAATAATAACCTCAGAATAATTTGCAGTAGATTTTAGACAGATTATTGTGTGCACACCATACTATATGCAACTGTGTTATTAAGACAAAAATTGTGATTGACTAAGAACTCTCTGAGAACCGTGGTTGCGAAAGGAAGCTCTGCCACAGTCTTCCTTGGGCAAACAAAATTTCTCTCTATTCTCTAGAAATATTCAGGTGAGAACATGGAATCTATTGGAGAGACTCTGGCCTGGTAAAGCTCAGATTTGTGCTGCCTGTCTTCAGGTGCTTATCTGAACAATCTGAGTTTAGGTACCTGCAGATGTGAGCAAAGGAGGTACACTTCTCCCACCCTCTTGAAGAGGGACAGCTGAGTTGATAATTCAGGCATACTTGTTAGGTGTCTGATAGTAGGGTGGGATAAATGCCACCCATAAATATGGGCAAAAGGCAGTTTGTTTTTTGAAGTCTTTTTAGAGGATGGCAGTACATGTTGGACATTATTTATTTAACCAGGTCTGTTTTCTGTAATCATTAATAGAGAATAAAAAATCATTTCTGATACAGGAACCACCTTGAAAAGACATCTTATGTGCTTCAAAGTACAAGTAAAGTGGAAGAAGCTAATTTACAAGTAGCTTACTACCTGCTGTATTGGTGCTTTATCCATCCGACTAAACTTACTGTGTATTTAGAAGGTAGTTTAGTATTTTTCCTACATGTACCTGAGAAGTAATGATCTCTCTTGAAAGTTTTACTGCAGAGAAGTACATCATGGAACAATCCGAGAGCCAGCATAGCTCCCTAAATTTGCTTCTCCTATTTCAGTCTTATTAGTATTTTTATCACTAACTTAAAATTGATCAAGGAAGACAAGTCCTTGGAGCCATGAAATAAAGTGCTGGAAGCAGTCATTGCCTGTGTGAGCGCTGTACCATAGCAACCCTATCTGTGGCATGTACCAAAGCATCGCAGAATGAATTTTGGTAGGTGAAGGAACTAGCTATATTATTAGCAGCCCTTAATCTGCAGATGGTATAGAGCTTTGAGTGTGGAGTGACCTTGTTTGCTAGGCATAGCACCCTGCCTGACAGCTGTATAGTAGCTTCCTAATTCATTTCTTTTCCAAGAGTAATGCCATCTCTCAGCCGTGTATTGATGACAAAATTGCCATGTTTCTAGAGAAGGGGATTGTACTATATCATGTAATCTTTTTCTCTGTCTTCACTCAGATTATATTTGCTTTAAAACTTCGTGGTAACAAGAAGCTGATTCTGTAAATTTGCGAATAACAACCTCCCTCTGCCCCAGATATCCAACCCTCCTTTTTTTTGATTGTTACTCATCTCTTTATTCAGGGAAATCCACTATTGCCTTTGGTCATTGCAGCTTCTTATATCTTCTACTTGGTTTTGTCATACCAATTCAAATAAAAAATTCTATGCCGAATTGGGAATGCTTTATGGTCCTTACAGTGGGTAAAATATGTTAATTTGTGTAAATGCTCTTCTGAGTGCAGATGCTTCCACTGAAAGCACGCTTATCTTAAAAGCTGCATGTCTTTCATTCTGGCCTTCTTTTATATGCACAGTTTATTTTTTTAATACATGTCTTAATATTTGAGAAGAGTTTTTAAAGGAGACATGTGAAGCTAAGTGGAAAAAAAAAAAAACCCTCCTAGCTTTTTCATAAATATTCATTATTCCATACAAACTCTTGTAACTGAATTGCTATTTTCTTTTGGGGATTCGTGTGTTCTTCCCCTTTCCCCCTTTTTTCCTTTATGTTTCATTTCATTGCTACACATTAGCAAATTAAGAGTGCTAGGTTGGCTGAACCATTATATGCTTGACATCAAGTCTGGTATGTGAAGTGTTAGTCTGCTCACTTTTGTTATAGAAAGTTTTATGTATCTTAATAGCATGTGATAGCACACAAACAAGTGAATTAAGCAGAGTTAATACGACAGACTATGCACTTTAAAGATTTAGAGTATAAGCTGAGTATTTATTTGCATGTCATAGTTATTGAGCTTATAAATAGAAATATATGCAAGTTGCATTTGAGGTTAACCACCGCAATATTGCATTATATGTTAATTACATTATGAAGGAAAATATAGTGAGAAACTTTGTTTTTTTAAAAAAAAATCCTTCTTTTCAAATGCTGCTTAGTGAGAAAGATTTACTTCAGAACTCAGCTGTTAAATGACCATTGGATTCAGAATATGAATTTAGTTTAAGCTACATGACAGCTTGCTTCCCAGGTTCAGATATGAAAATCAACTAATTCTGATTCAGGGGAAGAGTCTTTTGTTTTATGAGACTCAGTAACGCTGTTCATTGAGGAGATGTCATCTTGCTCTTCCTATTTTTAGTAGAACCTCTTTTCCTACAAAGAATTTAGAAGCAGCAATGCCATGTAAAGCAGAAATAAATGTCTGATATCAACAGCTGGACAATACTATTGCAAATACTGACCTGTTAGAAAAATGTGATGGAACATATGCAGCAAACTCCACTGATACATTTCCCTTACAACAAAATACAGGCATATATAATACTATAATCATTAAATATTCATTTTTCAGTCTACACCTACAGGAAATGGGTACAGTATATAATACATAAAAGATGGACTGTGTAGTGTGATAAGAGTAATGAATTTCACATTTCCTGCTATGAAACCCACAGAGCTTGGTACCAACTGATCGTAAATAAATGCCCAGTCAACAGCAATGTCAGTCCCCGTAAGGAGAACATCGGGGTAAATAAATCAAATGTTGTTTAGGACATTTTTCTCAGTAGGAAAGAAATACACAAGTGCTTTCCGGATGTTATTCACTGCTGATTATTCACTGCACACTTTTATTCCATCTCATTCACTGAATTTCAATGTGTTAGACATTTAAAATTCAGTCAAATGCTGGGGAGAGAGGGTAAAAATGGCAAAGGACTAGGATATTCAAATCTCACTGGAGAAGTGAGTGTATAAAGCAGAAATCTGTCAGCACACTATAATAGGAAAGACCTGTAGTCCTTTTTCCTTGGTCAATAGCTTAGTCAAAAAGACAGCTTTGCATATATTACAAAGATATCTTTTAATAATGTATTTCCCTTGTAGAGCTTTACCCTCTGTCCCCTGTCTTTTTTAGCATACTTTGCCATGTGCAATTTGCATTCACATTACATATTCCTGTTGGAGTAGCACACATGCATGCTGACATTTTTACAGCTTAGACCCATCGATGGCTTTCTTTGGGGCAGAGGATGAATGGCATTGAAAGTCCCAAACTCACCTGTTCCCGCTCACTGCAGAACGTGTTGCATTGGAAAATTATTACACAGAAAGCCACATTGTGATTTTTTTTTTTTTTTTTTTTTTGCTGTACTTCCAGTTTCTAACACCATTTCTAGGAAAGCTAATTATAGGGTCCACAAACAGAGGTTTCAAATTCAGATGGCTTCTTGTTCTTCCAGTTCCTTAGTTTGAGTATGGGCATGGGAACACAAAATGCCATGATTCGTCCCTGGTCATGTCTAGGACTGCAACAGAATGGGGAAGGTCTTGAACTGAATGTAAGGAAAGGTCAATATACAAATATAGTGTGGGTAGTAAAAAAGAAGGTGTTGCATATTATATATATTGACATGAAAGAAAAATTGATACAAGTCATCCCTAGAAAGCAAATAATTTTTAAAAAGTATTAAGCAGAGGGTTTACATCCTCTGGGCTCATGCAGCCTGTATCCAGTGGCGTGGCATTTAAGGAGGAAAAGAGTCTGAGTTTCAGATCTCTTCCTCTGTTACAGATGAGCCACAGTGTAGCACAGAGCCATTGTCAAGGCTGAAGTTTAGCCATACTTGTGTATATTTTCTTATGGTTTTGGTTCCCCAGGATTCTTGTTTTATGCCTAGGGGTTTAAGATTTCTGCCCGTCCCTGGTTTTGTTAACATGGTTGAAGCTAGCAGGGAGTCAGATGAAGAGCTTCTGAGATGAGTTACATATGTAAAAAAGTCACACCAATGATAGCCCTGTCATCAACTCCTCCACTCTTTTAACAAATAGACCGAATTATATAATCAATGTATATAAAGAAATTGCCTCCTCCTGCTTTTTTAAAGTGCTTTTGGATAGAAAAGGTCCACCAACATTAATGTGAAACACTTATACAAAATTACTCTGGCTATTTGTGCTCTGCTGTAATGCTACCAAAAGAGATGGTGTTGAAATAGCTTTGGAATTTCTACAGATTGTTCTGGCTGTTGGAATGGTAGTTTCTGACTTGCTGAAATGCATGGCTGTGCCATATCAGGGAGAAGGATTTTCTTTCTTGTTGTTTGGTTGTGTGCAGTATGCACCTGTGAAACAAAGATCCTAGAGATTGTGACCTAACTCACCGTTAAAGTCGGATCCACGACCTTTTATAATGTTGAAATCTGCAAGGCTCTGGAAACTACTGGTGAAATTATAATATGAATTTAACCTTCATCATCTGTTTCGGTTGATCCTTTTCATTGGAAGCATATGTTATATCACCTTTACTCAGCTTTAGAGCAGGAGAGAAGCATTTCCCCAAAGTCAGCAGATCTTTGCTGTGGAGTAGATGTAGGTTGTGACCTCCCATACCCTGTTGTAATCAGTACACATGCTGCTGCTGTAGCACAATGTTTGCTGCATGCCAAAGTAAAATAATAACAATAACAATAATACTATCAAGTTCCAGTACAAGGCTTCCAGTACAGTGATGTTTAGGTTGGTGACACAGGTAATCTCTGTCTTTCAGCTATTAGGATAGCATGGGCTAATGTAATATTCGATAGATTAGTACAATGATAAGTTGTACTTTGTTTAAGTAACTGTTTATAGCTAGACTTAGCCAAAGCAATAGGAGAGGCGAAATGACTCGAGTAGCAATATTCTGGATGTATATAAAAGGAATTGTAGCAGATATGGGGAAGCTCAAGAATAGATGGATGCTTTCATCTTAATGAAAGATACTCGGGACCTGAATGGGAAACTTAAAAGGATTGAAGAGGTAGCTATTACAAATTCTGCAGTGGGTAAATAAAGAAAAAAGCTGTTGAAGAGACTATTGGAAAGGAAATAAGTACTGAAAAACAAAGTACGAACTTGAGTTGGAGCAGTGGCAATGTCACTGACAGTGACAGAAGGGATTCAGTATGAAAGAGGAACTGATTTAGTATGGTACATGTAGAATTAATAAATAAAAAGGGAATCATGATGTAAAAAAAGAGCAAGGCAGGCATAAGTTAACACATTTAAAGGACTTGATCCAGTTGGTTTAATGCATTTAAAAGCTTAGTGTATATCCTGATGCATCTCCGATGAAATACTCATTGATGTGCACTGAAAGAAAATAGATGAAAGACTCAAATTTTCAAGGAAGGTATTCCTTTTTTAGCTGTGAAATCTGACTAGCAATGCATAAAGATTCCCTGTTAAGTGGAAACAGAACAAGGAGAACCAGAGATACAATCGAGTTTGATGGAAGAGATTTTATCAAAGCATGTAAGGCAAACCTTCCTCTCACATTTATTTGGTGAATGCGGGTGTTTGAATCTTAGAGGAGACCTTGGTGTGCAAATTATTGTCACCCTTGATTTTTGCCAATACCATGCTGTAGTTTTCAGGAGAGAAGCTGAGTAGAAATAAGAATGGCTGTACAAGTAAATACCTTGTACTGTTGTAACCGCCCACAGAATGAAACATGGGAACACGTTACGCTTTGCCAATAAACCACCGAGGCCTGAGAGAGCTTTAATACCCCCTGAAATTGCATCATTGCCATCACATGCTTTAAACCCTTTTTGCTACGACTCAAGGCTTTGTACAGAAAGATGTGCTGACAATGGAGCAGCTGCCATTTGCTGGCTCAGTGCTACCAGGCTTTGAATCAGAAATGTATTGGAAATAATGGCAGAGTGGTGCTCTTTGGAGGAAGTAGTTCTGACTTCCATGCCTGGTTTGTTAACATTAACCTTGGGAAATACTGTAAGCGTTAAGGAATTCTGTACCTAATACTGTCATAGAGTATGTATGTCTGCTTTAAACCTTGTTGGCTACTGAAAGTCAGTCTTGATTCTAGATCATAAAGAATTGCAAACTTTCCATTGACAGAAAATTAAATGCAATTAATATGGAAATATATGGATACGTTGCATGCACGCTTCTTTTAAATGCTATAAGTGGAGAAGTGGGAGCTGGGGTATTTACTTCAAAAGTCTCTTAAGTTAGTAAGGTTCTGAATTTTTTTGTCAGTAATGACTTCTCTAAAAGTCTCCACCCACATGATCTTAGTATCTAGGTTAGATATGAGGTGACACAACAGAGAATAAGAAAACATTAGGTCTGGGAAAGGGAGAGGACATTTACATAAAGTAAATGAAGCTCTTTGATTGCAGTTGGTTACACAAGATAATGGGTTACTGTGGTCATTTCTTTGGGGAAGGATTTTATTTTTTGTTTATGAGCAGATTTAAAGAGCAGAAGACTAATGCTATGGCTCAAACTGTTCAAACTGAAAGGGGGAATTTGGCCTAATACAGTGTGATAGAAGCATCCACAAAAATGATTCAGAAGGCTTTTTCTGAGTTCCTTTGATCACGTAGCTTTCAAAACATACACAACTTGCTTTTTTGGTTCCAAAGTAGGGCATTATCAAAGAACATGTGCTACTTAACATCTTGCTTCCCTGTAGTCAATCAACTGCATCCCTTAGTCATCACTTGGAAATATGTGACTGTGACTTGTCTTGGTTTGTCTCCTTTGTTTTTTACACCCTTAACATGTTGCATCAATATAAAAAAAGACCCCCACTTCTACTTGGGGGATGTTATACCACTGCCTCTGGGGATGGCATTCCAGTACTGAAAGAATTCAGTGCCACCTGCATGGAAGTGACATCCTGGGTTTATCTGCCTTTTACATATCATTGTGCTGCTTTGTGTTTACAGCTCTGTTCTCTCTGTAGACTCTTTTTCTGTATGCTTCTGCAAAGCCTAGCATTCAGTAGATCTAACCGTGTCTTTATGGGTTGCTTGTCCCCTGGGTTGCTTCCAGCCTCTTGAGAAAAGAAGTGTTTATGCTCCTTATCGCAGACAGCAGTGAACTTCTGCTAAAGCTACGAGGTTGACTGCTGCTTGTATGTTGTGCAGCTGGAAATCATAGTGCTGTGTCTTGGGTGTTTAATTCATGCATTAAATAGAAAGCTTTTCTGTGCTTGCTTCAGTTTTGTGATCTTACCACATGAAAGGGATTCTTTTCACTCATGAGATCCCATGGGCATTGACCCATAGTCTTTATCTGTGCACATAGTTGCTCTAAGAGAATACAAGAGTTGGGAAGCTTGTCCTTTGGTACAATTCAGACTAGCAGGTATGTTTGTGTTCTTGGAGGATGTATTCGATTGCCTGGGTGAGATAGTAGCTCTGTAGATAGAGTCTGTATCCAGCATTCAGGTATGTTTGCCAGAGATAGTTAGCTGATCCTGCTTGTCTCCAAAGTAAATGAATGGCTTTTCATTTCTTTTCAGCAACAAGGAGTTTGGGATTTCTGACACAGTACATTGGGCTCAACTTTGGAAATAATCCAATACAAGTTTTGCAATTTGTTAGAGCTTGTATGCAAACAGGTGGCTCAGCTATGGGTGTAGCAGCTGTTGATTTGGAAATTGGGGACCGCTGTGATGGGAATATTTTGGCAAATTTCAGGAACCACAAAGATGCATTTATTTATGCTAAACTACATGCCATTTATTACTTAAAACTAAAAAATTAAGCATTAATCAAACACAGCCAAGCCTTAGCTGTACATTTGATGCTGTACTGTGGCTCTGCAGACTGCAAGTCTGACTCTTCACCCCTGAGGTCAAGCTGGCTAAGCTTGAGAGCTCTTTGTCAAGGAAAGCCAATGGGCATCACTTTTCTTTCCCAACCTCTACTGGGCATCACTGGTGTTCATATATACTTTTTCTGTGCATCAGGACCAGTCTCATCCAAAGTGTTAATGTCCTCTTTTCATAGGTTAGAATTGCTCTGTTTCAGTGTGTCCAGAGGGCTATTGCCTTCTGAGTGCTGGTCCATTCTGGCCTCTTCAAATACATGTTACTTGTTTTTCAGACTGGGTAATAATCATCATGTTTCTTCAGGGTACTGCAGACTGTGTATAATTTATGACTGGGTATGATTATCTCTACTATTCATTCTTTCAACTCAGTCAAGCACAAATACTACAAAATATTTCAGTTCCTACCTTATGACATGCCCTCTTGTGGTATTTTTGGGATAGAGGGCGAATGAGATGTGTTCCACAAATAGGCCTTATGCCACAGTTGAATGGCCCTGAAATTATGTGTGCCTCATGTCACCTACATCAGATAGCATGTCAAAGGAATTTAGCTGCAGCATCAGATCTTCCTAATTGAGCGGATATCACTCAAGACTCTTTTCCTTGAAGACTACCCACACATTTTCTTTGAGATCCAATCATGAGATCCTTTACTGGGGAGACACCTGTTGAGGAGCTGAGCAGATGCCTTTGTAATCTGTTTGGCTGTCTCAAGTCATCAAAGGTGTGAACTTCTATCAAAAAAAATCATTTTGTCTGTGTTAATTTTATAATTGGCATGTCTTCCTAGATTAAAACATACCAGAGATTCTTCTGTATGGTCAAGACAACAAAACCAGGTCAACCTCAAGTTGCTCAGACTACCAAGCATGTTCACTGAAAGGCATAGAATCATAGAATGGTATGGGTTGGAAGGGACCCCAAGGATCATAGAGGTCCAACCCCCCTGCCACAGGCAGGGCTACCAACCTCAGGCCTGGAGCTACACGAGGTTGCCCAGGGCCCCATCCAACCTGGCCTTGAACACTTCCAGGGACGAGGCATCCACTACCTCTCTGGGCAGCCTGTTCCAGCCCCTCACCACTCTTTCTGTAAAAAACTTCCCCCTAATATCTAATCTAAACCTTCTTTCCTTTAGTTTTAATCCATTCCCTCTTCTCCTGTCATTGTCTATCCTTTTAAAAAGCTGATTCTCCTCCTGCTTATAAGCTCCCTTCAGGGACTGGAAGGCTGCAATGAGGTCCCCCCACAGCCTTCTCTTCTCCAGACTGAACAAGCCCAGCTCCCTCAGCCTCTCTTTGTAGGGCAGGTGCTCCAGCCCTCTAATCATCTTTGTGGCCCTCCTCTGAACCCTCTCCAACAGTTCCACATCCTTCTTGTACTGGGGGCCCCAGATCTGGACACAGGACTCCAGATGGGGCCTCACAAGGGCAGAGTAGAGAGGGACAATCCCCTCCCTGTCCCTGCTGGCCACCCCTCTTCTAATGGAGCCCAGGATACCATTGGCCTTGCGAGCTGCAAGAGCACACTGCTGGCTCATGTTAAGTTTCTCTTCCACCAGAATCCCCAGGTCTCTCTCAGCAGGGCTACTCTCAAGAAGCTCTTCTCCCAGTCTGTATCTATGTCTGGGATTCTTCTGGCCCCAGTGCAACACCTGACACTTGGCAGTGTTGAACCTCATTAGGTTCACCCGGGCCCATCTCTCCAGCCTGTCAAGATCCCTCTGGATGGATGAAGTGCAATTGTTTGGCAAAGTATAGATATCTGTGTGTGCAACAGAATTTTGCATAAAAATCATTGTAGGAAGGTTCTCTGATGGGTGATATATTGCCTTGACTTGGTTGATGAGATCCCCTCTGTTCTGTTGCCTCCAAAGTATTTGCTGCTGTCTTCAGCACGTCGGACTTGTATCTGAACGTGGCTTGTTGTCAAGGAACGAAGCTCAACAGGGTCCCACCTGGCTCTGAAAGAAAAGGAAACTGCACTGCCTACCTTCTTTTCAACAAAATACAGCTCGAGTTTTATCAAAGCTGTGGGAAATCCTGTCATTTCTGCTTTCTTGCTTCACTGAAATGGAAAAAAAAATGTTTTCAAAAGCAATCTTTTATCTTATTTGGCAGATATATCCAAGTTCTGCCATAATAGGGACTAAATTTCAAAAATCTACTTTATGTAGTATGTTTATGTATGTTGTGGTGCAACTTCTTGTTTAAAGAGGACGATGCTATATATGTGTCAACATCATGGCTTGCATAGATTATATTCCAGATCTTCCCTCATGTGGACTTCTCCCCTCTCCAGGGCTGTAGCATGAGTAGAAGTGTAGAGTTTGAGTAGCAGGCTTCATAAGATGTTATTACAATCTTAATGTAAAGCACAGACAAAAGTTTTCTTTTCTCCATTTCTCCCCATTAGGATAAAACATGAGGGTGTGTTTTGAGCAGGTGAAGCATGCCCAGTTCTGCTATCTCAGCTTGTTAGTCACTAGGTCTTATAAAATGTTGCAGGACTTTAGAAAAGATGTCCTATCATCCTCTGCTTAAAGAACCCCGTCTATTAAACATATAAAGTGTCTTGGTTGTTATTAAATTCTCCAAAGTGGAACGATTGAGTGAATCAGCAATTGCCATTTTCCCAGCAGAGTCCTCTGAGTATTTCTGAAAGAGGGTGTTTCTCCTGTGAATTGGGTGCGCTGTCATAAATTTGGTTGTTCACTAATCAGCTCCGTGTATGAACCTAGATTTCATGAAACTTGCTCTCTCTAATGGTTTTTCACAAGATTCACTCAACTTCACTGAGGCTGTGATAGCCCAAGACAGAAAGGCAGTCTGTATTGTACAGGAAATGTTTCCTTTGCTTTGTAAAGGAATCGAACCTGCTCAGCATTTGCATGTCATTACCTGGCTCCCAGCTGTTCATGAGCAGCGCTGCTGTCTCAGCTCTGGGAACAAACAGGTTTGGGCATGCATGTCAATGACATGGTTCGTTCCCGTCTGTTTTGCAAGCCAGAACTGTGGAAGTATTTCCCATTCTTGGCTTGACTGTTATTCTCTGTAGCAAGCCTTATTTTCCCAGGGAAATTGTTGAAATGTGCTAATAACCCTCCAAAGAATATAAAATAGGTGCTCCCATGGTTACATATTTCCTGGTTCAAAAGCTACTTCTTGTGGCAGACCCAGGTATGACAGTATGAAGCCACCTGAGATCATTTGCTATGCTGTTTGCATGCCCACACCCAGAATCACATCTAGTTTGCTGCTGTCTTGGAACAGTAACGTTGCCTGAGACCTGGATATTAAAATAAGGATTTGGACTGATGTGCTCTTCTGATAAACACTCATATTCCTTCCATAGTCAACCAATGCTGATAGCTACTTTTGAAGTAGAATGTAAGAAACTAGAAAGCAAATGTATATATGTAGCATGTCACTCAAGAAATCTTCTCTTCAGAATGAGAGGTGGCTTTACTTTCCAAAGTTGGTGTAAGCCATAGCAACTGCAGTTAGGACCCTGCAAGCTATGCATACGTTCAGCTTTTCTATGCACCAGCTTCCTCACATGAAGTGAGTTGTATGAGAAAGTGACCTTTGGAGGCTCACAGATGTCCATTGTAATTGTTTCAGGGAGAAAAAGTGGGCTCCTGAGATAAAACTTCTTTCCCATGCCACAGACCTATACTCCTGCACAAATGGACACCTGCCAAATTGTCTGTTATCCTTATGATCGGGGCAGTCTGTGTCTCTTAACTTTATGATTCAGTAAGACATGTGACTTGCCTGGTGGCATATCAGCTGGCTTGCTGGCCTGACTTCTGCCTCTCATACCTGGGGGGAAGTGAAGGAGGGGAGAAGGTGTGGCTGTTCCCACTACAATGCCTTGAGTCCTCTCAAGCCCCAGCTGGATATTATAAAGTATTCAAATCAAATTTGGAAAAGTAGGCTGTGACTGTCTTTTGTATTTCTACAAGCCTAACAATCACAAAATAAGTATTGTAGGTGCTTTCTGCTAGCATACTCATGGCTGTGCACAGCCATGTAAATGTTGCATATACTTTGTAAAGCCAGGGACTTTTATCTTTGAGACATTTTACCAAATTCCTGAATGGAAAATAGCTAGGTGGTTTTAATTATGATATACCATGTTAACTCAGCTTAATTCTTTATCATCAATACTCTGATTTTGATAATAAAATTTACAATGGAATAATTGTGAATTTTTTATTATGATATTTTCCAGAAATCCATTGCTCAGTTTAGTTCAAAACCCAAATGTTCAATAAAATCAAAGACACAGTGGGTGTTTGTACTTCTGCGCTTTCACAGGAAAACTTGATGACTTCACTTTTTGTTGTTTTTGGAGATCTGCAGTGCTTTATTTTTACAATGTACCTGTGATTTAAGGCCCTTTCTCTGCTTTGGTAGAAAACAAAATTCACAACTTCAGTAAACTGGCAATGTGGTTCTTATTTTGTCACCTATTTGAAAGTGTGAAATCATTTTTGGCAGGAAAAAAATAATGCTTAAGTATTTCTTACAAAGAAACCTTAAACTTCATATATGAAATATTGCGTGTCTGATATTGACCAAAGCAGCTCTATGTGCTGCTGTGCTGTGGCCTTTTAAAGGCAAGGTGTGTTTTTTGCTTTTTTCACTGATCAAGATGAATTTACTGAAATTTTAGTAACTCTTTGCTGAGTCAGAATGTTGTACAAATTGCTGTTTCTATTTATACAACCCTCTCTGTAATGGGACAGAAAGCAGTAAGTGCACAATAGCTGTGCTTGTCCCCAGAGAGTCTGTACCTCTGAATGCAGTTCACTGGAGCATCCATACACCCTGGCCCAAGGCAACAGCTCGCTCAGACAAAACTCAAGAGGTATCACAGAATGGTAGAAGTTGGAAGGGACCTCCAGAGATCAGAGGGTTCAACCCCCCTGCCAAAGCAGGGTCCCTAGGAGTAGGTGTCCAGATGTGTCTTGGGTATCTCCAGAGAAGGAGACTCCACACCCCCTGGGCAGCCTGTCCCAGGGCTCTGTCACCCTCACTGGGAAAAAGTTCTTCCACATGTTGGTGCGGAACTTCCTGTGGTCCAAGTTTAGGCCATTGCCCCTTGTCCTGTCCCCACAGACCACTGAGAAGGGGCTGGCCATTTCCCCCTGTATCCCACACTTCAGATCTTTATAAACATTGATCAAATCCCCTCTCAGTCTTCTTTTCTCAAGGCTGAACAGCCCCAGCTCACTCAGCCTCTCCTCGTAGGGGAGATGCTCCAGGCCTTTAATCAGCTTCATAGCCTCCTCTGGACTCTTTCCAGGAAAGTATCAACTTCAGTCATTAATATCAGGAGTTTTATCTTAATCTTTCCACATCTGTGTGTCTCTTCTCCTCATAATCCCCACACCTTGGCTGCTTTTTATAGTTAGGTACAGAAGGGGTCAGATCACAACCGCATGTGAATCACACTTGCTCCTTGAAATGAGTTAGAGCTGGGCTTACCTGTTCACCATCTGCCATACTGCTGGTTGCACATGGAGGGGAACTTCTGCTAAACACATTTAGTAGGGGTTTCGTTTGATTTCTTTGAGTCCCTGATATATCGTTAAGTATTGATCTGAAAAAAACGAACTTAAACAAGAAAGGAAAGTGAATTGATTTTAAACATCGGCAGAAAACACATTCTTTGCTCTGTTAACAATTTTAAGTGAGTAAGAGTGATTTTTTTCAGAGGGTCTAATTTTACATCTCCAAATGCTCTTCAGAAATGGAGAGAAAGAAACCTTGCCTTGGGGGAGTTGAGTGCTGTCTGTAGTATAAATCTGATGTATTAGTATCTCATGAATAAAACAGAGTGAGTATCTAGTGAAGAAAAACTCCCCTAACCAGACATGAACGTACCCCATGCTTCAGTTAAGTGTGAATAACTCTTATCTATCAGAGGTCCGATATAAACTCTATATACATGGCAGACTGCAGTGCACCAACGACATGTAAATGAAAGTAGAATTCTTCCCAGGGAATGACTTTGGGATTACAGCCATTTATTAATAAGGCATTTACAGTTAAGAGTATCTTCCAACTATCTGTAACTTTCAGAGATGTTAGTTCATCGTGATTTGGTCTCTCTGCAATGGCATTATAAAATCTCTCTGCAACACTTCTAGCATTAGAATATGCATAGCCTACAGGCAAAGTGCAGTAGCTTGAAAAAGAAGTGGGATGTTTATTAGGTCTAATTGTGCATTATTTTAAAAGCTGTTGAACATCTAAGAAGAGATAAATGTTTTCACACTTTTACTGTTCAAACATGGCACACTGTCTTCACACCAGTTATGCTGCTGTATCCTATGATGTGATCTTCACTTTAGCTTTCAAGCTTCTCATTTTTATTAATTTTCATCCAAGAAATTAAGTAGATACTCTGCTTAAAGATTTTGTAAAGCACTGAATTTTTTTCTGCTTTTATACTATTTTACTATACGTTAACGAAAGTAGAGCTGGTTTTGGAACTAACGTGCCTTAACATCCTCCTTGAACCTAAAATTCAAATTACATTCAAATCTATACAGAGTAATACTTGTGAAGAAAAAATTCAGATTTCAAAGCATGTGTACAGTTCTGGTTCACTTATTATTCATTGTACAAATTATACTTTGGCGCTGCATCATTAAGCGTTATTTTTATTGAAGAAAAGCTTAGAGTTTCCCTTTTGTATTATAAGCATTTATTTGCTTTCTCATGCAAGGAGGATTTTTCTTCATTAGATTTTCATATCTGATCCAATAATTTATATTTTAATATCTACATAATAACCTTCCTGTTTAGATTTGTATCTCTCCTAAATAGAATAAAGAATAAGGATCTGATTGAAACCCGTTTTACATAGACCACAAATATTTTCCAGAAGGGAAAAAGAATGACAATTAAAACAACCCCAACAAAGCAGCAATGTAAAATTTTGTAGTGAAGTTTCAGTGACGTTTTAAGCTTGTCCTAGTCCCTCAGATATTTTAATTCTCACTCACAACCAGTGACGTTTAAGAAATAGGCGTCTGCTCTCACATTTCAGCACAAACAACTCTGCCAGTCCTTCAGGAATAACGATTTTCTGAATGGTGTTTTCTCAGTTGTGTTCTTCACCAATTGCTTTCTGTTTTGAGTGGGCAGGTGAAATTGAACTAAGGAAGCAGAAGCGATTGAACACTGTTGGTGGCTTTGGTTACAGTGGGGAGGGCTTTTTAGGAAACAGATGGCTGGCTGCCAGCGATGGAAGAAAAGCCATTCATTTGAGGGCATAAAGAGCATCTTCCAACTTTGATTGCAGCTGAGTGTAAATGAGTGGCAGAGCTCTTAAGTGCAACGGGTTGAAAAAGTCAAACAGCTAGTGAATGAGAAACAGAAATCCAGAAAATGTATTAGAATAAGAAGGCAGTCTGAAGAGAGGAGATGGAGAGACGGGCAACTAAATGCAGGAACAAAGAAGCATTCATAGTATAGACTTTAAAAATTCATCTTCAGTGGTAGAGTTCAGCTGGAAACCTAGGTAAGTGACGGAGGGAAGGAGACGATGGGAATGTTAAGGACATGCGCCTCTGTGTTATCCACTTGAAGTATTTCATCAAAAGGCAGTGGAAGAAACTAGTTGAGAGATGTCACATTTTCAATGAAGAATGAGAAGAGGAAATCATTTAAGAGAAAAGATGCAGCAGTGGATGCAGAGATACCAAAGGGAGAGGCATCGCTGTAGCACTAACACTGATAAAAATGGCAGGTTAGGTAGTGGAGTCTATGGAAGAATATAATGTTCTGCTAGTGAACAAAACCCCCCTATTTCTTCTGCTTTAAATGAGCCCAGCAAGTTTTCTTACAAGCCTCTTTTTCAAAACTGAAAACAGTGAAACATTGAAAAGGTTACAGTACATTCAGAGAGTAGCAGAAAACAGTTAATTTTGGAGTATATCCAAAAGTATAATGCCATCAATTTGGGTATGCAGTGGTATGGTAGTGGATGAGAGAAATCAGTTAAGGTCAGAAGGAGCGGGGGAAGGGGAGAGGTGGAGGGGACTAAGGGGAAAGGAAGAAAAATCAAAAGGTTTTTGATGGAAAATTTCCTAGGGCTACCTTCAGTCTTAAACTTATCAGACATGACACCGAGTGTCTTCAGCAAACACTAGATGGAAACCTTAACTGTTTTTGAAGAATAAAAACGTAGAAGCATGAATCTGTCAAATGGTAGTAGCCAATATACTAAAATAAATATCAAATGCCCACAGAGACTGAAGGAACATTTAGTGAAATGCAGCAGCACTGAACAGAACAGCTGACCCAGTGAATGAGCTCAATGGGCAGTATAACTTACACCCCCAAGCATGTGATCCCAGAAATACAAGCTTAAAATTGCATCTATGAATTGGAAAAAAACCTTGAAATCCTCTGCCTTGACTTCGAAAACCAGATGCAGAAAGGATGTTCCCTTCTTTTTTCTTTGAAGGATAGAAATCTTCTGCTCTTCCCCACACCAGAAATGTCAGCTTTGTAGTAACAAACCACTACCAAAGAAATGGGACTTTCCATGGGTCACAGGGGACCAGGAGAAATACTGTCCGTGTAGTATTTGCTGAAGCAGATATTAAGTGATCCAAGTCTACTTCTGTTTTCCAGGTGCTGTCTCAATGCTGGGCAGACAGGTGCATACTTAAAATAATAATAATTAAAAAAAAATTAGAAGCAGCCTTAGAAATAAAGGAAAAAATAGGGAGGTGATTTATTTAGACTATGGAAGCATGAAGAATGGCTTGGTTAACAGGAACCCTAAATAAAGTGGCACCACTGGGAGTTCAGAAGATATAAAAAGGATGTTCTCATTGGGTAGCTTGGGGACTAAACCACGATATTTAATAATGTCTTTTCCAAACATAAAACCTTAATGAGAAAAACTTGCATGAAAGTCTAGAAGAGGTTTCTTTAGAAATGTGTGTGTTTTCACACCCCATTCTCTTGTTAGATGGATGGCTTTCAGGTATTTTCGTATCACAGAAACACTATATCAGATATAAATATCAAATATTTTCCTATTAAAGAAGTCTAGTTGCCAAGAGGCAACTAAAAGAGAAATGGGAAAGACCTTAAACAGCTTTTTGATATTCATTTATGCTGTGCTGTGAAAAGCTGTATAAAAAGTCTAGGAAGAAATTATTTAGAGGCCCATAAAAATAAGTAAGATTTGTTATTACAAGAAAATTGCTCTTATATAATACTCATTCCACACTCCATTTGATACAATTTCAGTACTGGTCTATCTTAGTTTCATTATTTCATGGTTAAGAGGGTTCTTGAGCTCAGCCCAGTAAAAGTTAGGTGTGTCTGTACTTTTTCCACAGGATCACTAGACTTGAACTTATCAAATTCTCAGGCCATCATGGAAAAGGACTGTTATGAGGGGATTTTTTTTCTGTCTCTAGCAGTTAGAGAAGCTTCTAATGTCTTGCATCGGATAGTTTTGTTCTGATACATAGTATATCTCATTTAACCAACTAGCTTCAGGCCTGGAACAAGGCTGGATAAACCTGTGGTTTTTAACTTTATGTACCAAGAGTAGATAGAACCTGTCAGTGGGACAGGGCCAGTTCCCATCACTGAATGATTAGCTTGAAAGGTCCCTTCCATCCCAATCTATTCTATGATTCAGTGTCTTAGCTGGGAATAGACAGCAGAATGAAGTGCATCTGTGCCATACCTCCTGAAGGCCATCAAGGTTTAATCGAGAGTCAGAGGTGTGGAACAGGATGGCTTTGATAGAAATCTGTGGTGCAGGGAAATCTGTGGTGTATCCTGGTTGGGATAGATTTTGTGGTAAGCAGATTGAAATTGAACTCATCCCTGAATCTTCTTTTTTATTACTTGCTCAGTTTTGAGTTTGGGCTTTGGTTGGTTGGTTTTGGTGGGTTTTCTTTTTGGCTATAATAGAGATTTTTCCAATCTCTTAGTTAATTCATGCCTTTTGCCTGACCTTAGTTCAAGAATAGTACATGGCTTTATTTATTTTTTTTCCCCTGAGCGTCTCTGTTGGGTCTCTCTGTTGTCCAAAGACTTTTTTTGATTCTCATCTTTGTAGCTTCCTTTGATTATAATGCTCTGTACACTAGGAGTTTTTACTCTCATCTGAAAGCTAATTTCAGATGTTGAAACCAGTAGATGCTCTATTTCCCAGCAGTATCGCAGGAGAGATTAAAAACAAAACAAACCATTATGTTGCTGAGGGACCAAGGTGCCCTTACCTAACTAATCAGTATTCAATCATTATTTTTTTTCATTTCCAGAAAAGAAAATATCTTTCTTCAAAGTTGCAGTTAGCTATAGGTATTCACATATCCAGGTGGCTTATGGAGCATTATCAGGACTTGTGAGTTGAATTAGTCTTTATGTAGAATTCCATTTTTCTTGTTTCTTTATTTGTATTTGTATAACTTCTGGCAAGGGTGGACTGAGAATGTGCTTCACTTGAAGCTCTCCTTATTTTGGTCTGGCATAGCAGTGCCTGAAGACAGTAACAGTATTTCAGGAGTCAGATAGGTGTTCACTGGTTTATATCTTACATAGACTTTTCCTCCAAAACCAGGTTTTCATCATTGGTATTTGGCACTGCTGATCGGTTGTTGGTGGGGGTGGGGAGGAGTTCAACATGGACACGATGAATGGATTTGAAAGTGCATGATGTTGACTGAGAAGATCTGGAAGCACCGTTGCCTCGGTAGATTACACTGTGGATACTGACATCTTACATGTTACAGTAATAAATGCAGATGTTCTATCTTTATCTCTATTGCACACACTGACATCTGCCATGAGTATTATATTTTCTTGCTGAAAAAGAGCTTTTTCCAGCACCCTCAATAGTGCATGGATACTTTCTGAAATGAGTCTTTTTCCACATTAGCCACATTTATTAATGACTCCAGCAGACCTTTTTTTCACATCTACTAATGCAGAAATTTAACGTGTTCACCTGCAGCATATTGTAATTCAGATCACTGCGGGAAAATTGAAGCTCAACATTTGCAGATAGATTCTATTTCACTGGAGGTGATGGATGTGGGTATGGATTCTCTGTGTAATGAATTGGTTGCAGGTGAAAGAAGGTACGCTGTCTTGGGCTGAACGTGATGAATGTGAGGTGTGAACGCCTGGATATTGAAAACACACGTTGCTTGGATGGACAGGTATATGGTATCCACACTTCTCATCTCTGCTGCATACCTGTCCACACTAGTCTTTTCCTTTGGTGCTTGCTGTGTGCCAGATTGCAAGTTTCGTAGAGAGGGAATTTTGGTGTGAATCTGAAACCCACTTACTGAGAAATATCAAGGAGTGTCTGCTCACTGTGCTCATGTATTCTAAAATACACAAAAAAGCAAGGGGTAACTTCATCCTTCCATTAGCTTGCCAGCCTTTGATACAAGCAATAAATATTGGATGTTTGTTGGTGTTCTGAGTTCATTTTCTTGAAGGGACTGGTTGTTGGCAGCTGCCTTGCAGTGATGCAGGATACCTACTCAGCTTTTCCCCCTTCCCTGCTGGCCACCGTGAAAGGGAATGGCCCGTTATTGATTGGCTTGGTCCAGGAGCTGCTTCAAGTTTCTTACAACTCAACAGTCTGGAACTGAGCAATTTTCCTTGGAAAACGCCAGTGTAATCTCTCTCGCAGCCAGAGATGTCTTGGTAACATGATGCTGCGTGATCTAGTGGACTGAACAAAAGGCTACTTTTGTCTCTGACGTGGGCTTCTTTTTGTAGCATTGTCAGAGTCACACAAGCCAGGCCTTTCACACTGTCCAGCCAGAGTCTGGAGAAGCTGAACACTTGCAATTTCCACTGGCAACAATGAAAGCACAGCAACTCTGAGGAAAGCGTGCCAGTTTTAATTTAGGAAAGTAAATAGAGATTATGGGGCTATTTGGAAATAGAAGACTGATCTAAAATCAATATCTTTAGCAGCCTTTGAGAAGGGACTTTAATTACTGTTAAAATCCAGGATGGAGCAGAAAGAACAGCACTAAAAGGATGCGTAAGCAGGGGATGGCAGGCTGCGAAGAGCTATTCAATTTGTCAAGAGTTACGCTGCATCTTCTTTGCCCCAGTCATCCTGAGGGCTTTCACGCTGTCCCTTTGCGTGTCCTTCCAGCCAGCTGTCATGACCCTTTAATGATAAAAATGGCCCAAACACAATACTAGTGTTAGTGTGGAGTCTGGGAAAAAAGTAAAAAGATAATTGGTTCAGAAGAGAAAAGGGAGTTGCAGAAGCTTTGCTGCTCTGAAACAGAATCACAATTTTATTACATGGAGTAGATTGCAATTCTCAGTGACTCACTTCTGCTGCTTTTTCTGACTGGAGTTTCTGCAGTCATTTCTGATGAAATACTAAAAAATTACTTTCAAGGCTCTTGGGATGACGATGGACTGTTGGGATTTACAATGTTGATTAATAGAATATGAACTGTCAGATCTGAAAGGCAGCTCTCCAAAAATACCAGGAAGATCCCTCTGACACAGAGTTTGAATGCACATGAGCTGCTTGAAACGTTTGTTATGATAACAGTGGTAATCATCACATAACTCAGTGCAGTGTAGTCCTATGTTTTAATGTGACAATGTTTTTCAGGTTGTTCTTGATGAAGTGTATGATCACACATCCCCACAGTACCTAGTTCTGGGTGACTACATTTCATGACGTACCAGTTGTCTTAACAAGGCTGCTACTTCTTCCTTCTGCCATTAAAGCAGAGACCTAGTACGTGCATCTCCTCTAGCGTCCCGCTGCTTTTCATGCAGTCACTCTACCCCAGTGAAATGGGTTCGAATCATCAGCAGGTCTTTACAGAAGAACAGGAAAAGGCTAAGTAGGGACCATGCCAGGCAAGTGCATTGGGATAAGAAGCACCAAGAAATATTTCTTTCTGTACTGTTCAGAATTTATGTAAGCTGGTGTTAGTAGTCTAATTTGTCCTATGGCTGTGCAAAATGATAAAGTTCTGCTGACCTTCCCTTAATTATTTATCCCATAATTTTTCAGTGCATAACCTCTGTAACTAAGCAATGAGATGCAGAGAGTATTTTCCTATTGATTTTTTCGCTAGAAGCCTGGTGGTGTGGTATGTACTGTACTTCTGGCACTCAGTGTAAACTCCAGAGCTGCAGATTTCGCAGGTCCTGCTAAGCTAAAAAGACACCTTGGGCCATGAAAAGACTGCAGGCTTTCTGTGATGGGCTGAAAGAGGAATGTAGGTATGTTTAATTGACATAAACTTTGGGACTGGCCTAAGTGTCTTGTTACTCTTCAAAAGAAAAAAATAAACAACCCAAAACTACAAAAAAACCCCCCCTCATCCTTCCTCCTGCTGTCAGTCAGCTTTCTCTAGGTACAGAGCAGACAAAAATATTCAGGGAATTCTTGCTGTGAGAAATGGAATGTGTTTGTTTTGGGTTTTTCTTATACAGAGGCAAAAGTAATACAAACATAGGAATATTTTTGCTTTTCAAAACCAGTCAATAAAAATTGATTTTGCATACACCATATACTTATTTCACTGGCTTAGTCTGTGTGTATAAGGAGCACATGCTATTGGTGGTAACTACGAGGCAGGAAGAGATCTGGGGCACTGTATTTGGT
Source organism: Porphyrio hochstetteri (assembly GCA_020800305.1). Lineage (NCBI taxonomy): Eukaryota > Metazoa > Chordata > Aves > Gruiformes > Rallidae > Porphyrio > Porphyrio hochstetteri. The sequence goes on from CM036907.1 coordinate 9,252,839, forward strand.
AAAAGTACTTCAGCAGAACTGTTTAAAATTATACAATTAAAATTTTTTAAACCTCATGATGTTTTCTGAAGTACTTTAAGTTTCTGGTGGCATTTGAATGGCATTTGAAATATTTCTTTATAATTGTGTTTACCTGGTGCCCCATGGAAAGAAGTTTGCTTCAGACTTCACAGGGCAAACCAAGAAATGGCAACAATCCCCCTTCAGTAAGACCTAGATGCTTTGTCTATAGAAATGTGCAGCTCTAAGTGGCTGCCATTACAAGAAATATTTAACCCATTGTAAGGTGTCTTTTCTTGATACAGTTAGAAGTTGACAGCTCAGTGTGTAGTCTGAATCTTAATAAAATAGTGCAGAAAGACAAACAGGCTGTGGGAGATTTAGTGGTGACTCACAGAATCGTTTTGGTTGGAGAAGACCTTTAAGATCATCAGGTCCAACCACCAACCTAGTGTGGCCAAGTCCCTCACTAAATCATGTCCATTAGCACTTTCATCTGTTGTTTAGAGATGGTGTGTTTGAAGCAAAACAACTGGAGGACACCTAAATACATTTGGAAACACAATACTGCCTTAAATGTAATATTATTTAGTTAATGTTCATTCTAGATATTTAGTAACTTACAGTGTTTTGGGGTTTGGTGGGTTGTAGGGTTTTATTTTTGTTTCTTTGTTTGTTTTTATTGTTGTTTTGGTTTGGTTTTGTTCATCTTGTGCTTGGAACTTTTAAAATACATTTTTAGTGTACTCTTCTACAGACCAAAATAAAATAAATTAATTACATATATTCCCAAACTGAAAATCTCTTACTTTTTGACAGGCTTATGGAGTGGAAGAGAGAAGTAGAATCTCTTCAAATTTCCAGTAATGCTTCATCCATAGCTGCTAAATACAGTTCACTTTCTCTTTGCTTCTGAAACTTTCAAGCTGTTTTACGACAGCCGTCGCAGTCTGTGCTCTGTGCACATACACGGTTTGATAAGAGGGGAAAATTACAAAACTGGATCTGAATTTTGCCTTGATTGACCTTGGGCTCCTAATTGCTGGTTAGTGAAGAAACACTCCTTTGAAGTGCAAAAAGCAATTGCATTTACAGACTTGGACTGCAGGAGTGGGAAAACAATCTCTTGGGATATTTTTCATTGAAAAAGTTGATCTGTAAATGATAATCAAAGAGCAAGCTATTCAAGAGTTTCTTCTCTTGTTCTTTTAAATGCTTTCTGTTCTTATTCTGCATTCCTTATGCTGGGCTTTGGCATTTGGAGATGAATGCCATCTCATATGGTGACAATAAGGCCAATTCAGTTCCCTTCTGTAGGACATTAGGCTGTATGTCCTGCTACACGTAAGGGATTAATTAAATAGCTGTGAATAGCATATTTGAGACAGAAAGGTCACTGTCAGCACTTCATGTGCTTATGCTAACCAGTTATGTTAGGAGAATAAAATGATGCATTAGGCATAATTAAATGTGAATTTGAGATGCTTCAAAGTAGAACTGGTTATTGTCAATTAATTGACTTGGTGTTTTGTGTGGATGATTTGCTTCAGACTTTGTTCATTACAGGATTTCCATAGTTTTGAAAAGGTATTTTATTTTCTTAGCAGCCTGATTCAGGTGGTTCATCCTGGTTCAGGTGGCCATCTGTTGGCTACATGACTGTGTGTGTATCTCTGTATATTACCAACCTAGCTGGTCTAGAAAAGGAAACACATATTTGGAAAAACATTGTGTCTGAAATTGCTGTTGGAAGAAGGTCTTAGCTGCTACCAGTTGTAACATAAGGATGAACATAAGACTGAGGCACAGATGAAAGAGAATATGGGTAAAAACCACTATTCCCACACACTGATGGGGAAGTTGACCCCTACACATTTGTCTGTGTCTTGGCCATATTGATCACACTGCAATGTTCTCTTCTCTATATTGTCTTCTACAGTGCTTGGGGCAAGCGGGCAGAGTTGGGGCACAACTGAAACCTTGCTTTAATCCTTTCTCTGCCCTGGTCTGAGTTTATTGTAACTGCCAGAAACTCTCCCCTGCCTGCTCTGCCCCACTGCTGCAACCTCTTCAGGGGCATCTTAGCTGTTTAGTAGCCTTAGGTCCAGAGGTTAAATAACAAGAGGGCCTCCACTGAGGAAGGAAAGACCATCTTCTTCCTGGGCCCATGTATACCAGGCTTCTGCTATGCGTGTGCCCTCTCATGTGCCCTGCAATGCCTCTGTGAAACTGGTTACCAGCATAGGCTCTTCTCACCATCTTTATTGGCAGATGGGCTACAAATTACTGTTACAAACTGGATGCTGTCCTCTCCCTTATTGCTGATATAAATTGAATACTGCTATTCTGCATGCTGTAAGAATGGATAATAAATAGCAGTCTTTGTCAGCAAGAGTTATCAATCCACATTGTTTTGAGGGTAAGTGATGAGGCAATAGACTGCTAATGCACAAATTGTTCAGACGCATGGAAGTATTTAAGTACTACTATCGTGATGTTTGCTGTGCTCAATTTACTGGTATTATTATGTCATACTGGTGAGTTCATCACCAAGATCACTCATATTGTTCTGTATTTATAATGACTAATACAGTTTAGTTTGTGCACTCTTCTTTGAAATGATTTCATATTTCTCGTATATCCTTGTTGAGTTTTCTATTTTAAAAAAAAACTGAAATCCTGGCTGTTTGGGAAGGTTGTCTGCCTCAGTTTTTAATATGTGCAGATGAAGATATTAATGATGTGTATTCAGCTGGCTTTTTCTCACAATGACAGGTTATCACTCCAGTACTGTAGGGTAAGACTTTAATTGCATTCATTATATTTGGTGGAGGATTGGCTAGGATAGTCTCTAAGGATTGAAAGTGTTTATCTGGGTATGAAAGAATCATTTGGTAATCTGCCAGTGCACTCTTGTTGTAAGGGGAAGTTTTCTTGTCTAACTGAAGAACCACTCAGATAAACAGGCTTTCTGCTCAGCTATCTTTGGTGCATGAAGTCATTAGCTTAGGACACCTGTATCTCAAAAACACTTGGGTTACCTGGTCTGCATCAGATACTTGTGGTGACGTGGTAAACATTTATGTTTTAATCCTTGAGGTCATGTTAACATTCCTTCTTATCACATTAGAAATACACCATCAGAGGTTGTTTTGGCATTGGGGTTTTTTCATGGTTTTCCTCCTCAGCTGGTAAACGAGTCTCTTGACAAGAACAGCTCATTCAGTGCCCAGTAACTGGTAGCTCTTATTGGTTGTACAACAGGAGCTGCATACATAGAGCTGTTTTTCATCTTGTGGAAATTCACAGGCTATCCAAAAGTATAATTTCAAACAAAATAAATCCATGATGCATGCAGAAAGTGCCACAGAAGTTACATTCATCTTTTTTTGTACTAGGGAAAGCGAAGAATTAAAACCAATCTGGTGAAGCAAGGAAAAATACACCCTAATTATGTTTATAATGAAACAGTAATAATAATAAAGACAATGGCTATTATTTAATAGTGGGGGTTTTTTCTATCTTTTAACTGTGTCTGTTTTGCTCTCTGTATGAGAGAGGACAATATGTGCCCTACTCATGCAACGGGAGATGATTTTGATAGTTGTAAAAATTAAATGCCGTTTTAGTGGAGAAAAGACAGCATTTGATATTAAACAGTGATGAACTTGACTTAATAGATCTGAACTTGTTTTATTGAATACTGCTGATAGACAAGTAAGCTAAACCTTTTATATGTAGAAACTTGCTCTTACAGGAGGGTTCTGCAAAAGTGCAGTCAGGCTCATGCATCACCAGCAGAAGACTTACTGGAAAACTATTATTTCATTTCTGAGTTTTATGCTGCATCTTTGATGCATCGTGTAAAATTAACTTTTATCTCTAGACAAGATCTAAAACATTTCCAACAGTTCACTTAAAAGGGTGGGGAAAAAGAACAGTGTGTTAACTAAGAAGATGACATATTGCCTGAGGCAGTCTGCTTTTCTCTTGGCTCTAGGAGGAATTTGCTGTCTCCTAAAGGTCTGATTCTTTATAAGTGGGCTTGTTGTGTGGTGGTTTGTTTTGTGTTTTTTGGGGTTTGTTTTGTTTTCTTCTTCTTTTTAAAGCTGTGTTCTTCTCTGATATTTTATGAGTGCCAGTTGCCAAAACAACACAAAAGACTAAAATATCCTATATTTTTGGATAAGGTGAATCATTTGCTAGCCTGCTTCATTTTCATTTTAAAGACAGCATTTGATTCACATCACTCTGGGGAGCATTCTGATCCTGGAACAACTGGAATCCATAAGAGAAAATTGATCTGCTTTTAAAACATGTGAGCCGATGTGTCTCACAAGTCCTTTTCATTGAGAAAATGATAATTGAATAAAGTTTCAGTATCACTTGAGCAGTTAAGCTATCATGTGTCTGGCCCAAAGAACTGTTAACAGCTGTCTCCCCAAACAGAAGGATCCTTCCCAGAGTTTGTTTAGGGCCATTGATACCAAAGGTCCTGGCTTTTCAGCTATATTTATGGACAGTGAGATGTAGTCTCTGTCATGCTTTAGGGAAAGGTTAAAAAAAAAAAAACTAATCTGTTAGCAAAGTCCTTTTTTCACGAGCAGATTTTGAGAGTGGTGGGACTTCATGTGCAGAATGCCTCTCTGTTCAAAAGGCAGGCCTAAGGACTTTCATTTCAGAGCGGGCAGCTAATCAGAACCCTGATGCTATTTTGAAAATCACCATGGGAATGTCTACAAATAATAACCATTTCTGTGCAAATTAAAATATAAATGAACTTGTACATAAACACTGTCATCAACTTTAATATTGAAAATGCCACTGAGCTTTAATGTGTTTTTCTGTCCACTTAGACAGATATTCTGCCCTGATTCAGATTCAGGCGTAATACTGGGCCTCAGCATCTGTTTTGTCCTCATGTAGAAACAGATCCAAAGCCTACAGCCATCTTTCTTGCAGAGTTGTGAAATTTGGATCCCATATCCATCTTATTTTACCAATTTTAAATGAAGATTATTGGGGATAAAATTCACTTCCTTGCATGCCACAGAAACACTTTTTAATTAGGAATTCTTTGTTCTCAGCTTTGTCTTCCGTGGCACCTTCCCGTTCCCATGTGGTGAGCCTGAGGTTGGAAGAGTGTGAGAAGTAGTCCATGAGCTACATCCTGCCGCCTCTGGAGGTTATGTAGGTGGCATAGATGTGTGAGGTGGGCCAGCAAAGCTGGACATATCTCTGATCATAAATTCTACATGTTGTCCATGTGTGGAAAAAAATGCTGATTTAGGAAATGATGTAGTACCAGCTGGAAAAGAGTAGGAAGATGGGGATGTATAAGGGGAAAAAGGGAATCAGAATGGGAGCATCTGTCCTTGATCTTCCCTATGCTTCTGTAGACCTTAAATCTTGCACGTGAAAGGTCTTGTTCCTTTCACAGGTGGTGGAACAAGCATTCTCTATATCTCTCCTACACCTCTCTACTTGGAGCCCTCCCTGGCAGCTTTGGCACTCCTCTGGCTGTATGTTTGTCTAATGGGTATGTGTAGCTTTTTTTTTTTAAATAAGGCATTGTTATTTTTATAATCATTATGGAAGTCAAAATGTTATGGACTTCCACAGATATCTTTAAAATGTGGAGTAGATTTTGGCAGGTTTTTTTTAAATTCCAAATTAGAGGAATGCCAGCTACTTGGTTTATGAGATCCCAAGTGTACCCTGCACTCCATAATTCCTGTGCAAAATATGCAAGATTACATTTGCAGGCAAGGTCTTGTACTCAGGTGGAGTCTGTGTCAGGATTTAGGTTTTAGGGAAGGTGGTAGCAGAAATGTCAGCGTGCCATAACTCAGTCATTATAAAAGTATTACTGGCCTTGGGAAATACTTTCCTCTTCTGGTGATGCTGTTCATGGTGGTTTAAAGGAATTCATGCTGTGTGAAAGGTTTCCCAGTCAGACCATCACAAAACAGTAAGAAGAATGTGTGAAATGAATGAAATAATTGTTTCTATCATGTTGTTTTGTTAAGATTATTTTATTAATCTGACTAGCTATACCTGCTTGTTTATCACAAAGGCGGTGTTTTTAACTTTGAAACAAGTGCCTCAGGTATTTAACCAAGCATCCTTTCTGAGTGAAAAGGAACTGCTACCTTTTTTTAACCACTGTTTTGAAGGGTCCTGTTTTGTTGAGAGTTTTGCTGATCTGATTATTTGTGTGTATTTGTAAAGTACAGAACTAAAATCTTTCAGCTTATACCTCTTTTTCAGCAGTGATCTGCTCCATGAGATATTTAAACCACCAGGCCAACTTAGTGTGGTCTGTGTTCAGCGTATAGACCTAAGGCATTTTTCAAGTAACCATGGAGCCCTTGCATGCTTACACTGCCTACGGTTTATGATCTCAGAGGGAACTCTGTTGTATCTCTATGAACCAAAAGGCCATTAACAGGAAGGGTCAAAGGGTTAATGGAAGAAATAGTCTCTGCTTGCCATTATCTTGCAAGGTTCTGCGGGAAATGGGGAAAGATAACACTTGCTCCCCTATTTCTCTAGGTGGTTTCTAAAGAGGTGGCCTCACTAAAAGATTAAATGCAAATACAGAGGCCAACAGAAATGAACTTGCTCAATCTGCTAGTGGAGAGCCACGTTCCATTAAATGACCGCTCTGGATGCATCAGGTCAAATTCTTCTTAGACGAGTAAAGGTCATAGAGATTGTATTGCTTAATTGCCTAACTTTCTTTTCATGTGTATTTTTGTTATCCTTTCATGTACTCCAGGAGAAGAGGACTTTGATGTCTCTCTGGGACTTGGGTGTGCAGAAGATACAACATTGAGACAGATAAAAGGAAAAGTTCAGTTTAGTTATAATATCAGTGATATGTTGACCAAGTAAATAATTTTCCAGAGTGTTAAAAAAGTTTGAAAAGTAGTTGAAAACATTAAAGCCAAAATGTGTAGCTTTCTCCAAGATATGCACGTGGTTCATCAGATAGACAGGAATATGTATGTATTTTATTAATTATTAATGCTTCTTATAACCTCAGTTTTGATGGCTGGTTAGCCTTTTGGAAAGGTAGAAACAAATATAAATCGTAAAGGTATAGTCCATGATACATTGTCTGGAAAGGTCACTCGCTGATAGAGCAGAACATAATAAAGGTGTCACTATATCAAAAAATCGGAGAAGATGCTACACAAGAAAGATTACATTAACTTTTTGACATCTGCATTGTATTTGGTATCAATGCTAGATACCCATAAGCCATGTAAAAGTTGTGAGGGAGAATTGCAGAGTTGTCAGAAGTCAAAAACAATAAGGGGAGAGTCGAGACTGAACGTTTAAGGAGATGATGTGCTGATGGTTTGGGTACTTCTCCTTTAGTTTTAGGTTTGTAAATCAGATTGGGCTTTTATGAAAGCCAATGTGAACTGATTTATTAGTCACATGAGATATATTCAGTGTGGCAGTGAAAAGTTGAACCAATGCATGAAATTTAAGTTTCTTGGTCCAAAGGATACCAAGTAGCACTTTTAGCATAATATTAAAAATTCCATTTAAACATCAAGATAGTCTGGATAACCTCTGTTCAGCTTAAGTAGGGCATTTTCCATAGTCATCTCCATATTATATTAAAGCTGCCTGAGAACTTCATTTGGAGTAAATTAACTGATAGTGACTTCAGATGACAGTGCATACGCAAAAGCAGATGATAATGCATTGATTAAAACTTCATATATATGCATATATATATGTAGAGAGAGTTTATCTAAAGCGTATGACCAAGAGGAGCCTAAAAGAGGACTGTCATCTTTGCTGTGTAAAGTTCAAGTATTTGATAGTTCCAGCTGAAAATACTTACCGAATGTGGATCGTTCTGTAAGGGGTCATAGGGCACGATGGGGCTGATGGATAGCTAACAACCCAAATACCAGTGTTATGCCCAAGGCATTATCTGCTCTGGCCAACTGTATAGCTGTGTTGTTCATCCCCAGACTATGTGATTTTGAGGTTAGCTTTAGGTTGTGATGGCGTCAGTTATTGCTGTCACTTGATTTCACTAATTCAGACAGTAGAACCAGGCTTGGATAAAACAAAGGGAAGAATTGTTTGTCTTTAACGTTATCCCAAACAGCTCTATCCTTTTCTCTTTTTGCATCGGGTATTTTTGGGTCACATAGTAATTCAATTTTCCTTTTTATTTTTTAAAATATCTCCATTACAAACTAGTGAACAGGACCACTCTCTGGCTGGCAAAAGCCCCGCTGTCAAAAATATCTGGCAAAATCCTGCTTCTGTCTTTGTCACCTGCCAGTTTTTCTTCCACTTTCTTTTCAAATTGCACTATTTCTTTTCCAATGCATCACTTTCCATATATTAAACACTCCACTTCTTAAAACTGGAAGCGCTTGACTATTTTATTTCTGTGCAATGAATATGGTGATTAAAGGGACACGCCGCACATGTTAAACTTATGCTAAGCACAGAAGACACTCTGAGGAAAAGCATTAGACCCATTCCCAATTGCAGTTGAGATAGAAAAGGGAACTTGTCAAATCTGAAGTTGTTGAAAACTCTGCCTTCAGTTTGACCCTCATCGTATGGTTTCTTGTTTCACTGAACTAAACACTGTTAAACAATTGTGCGTTTTTAGAAGTTTCTCCAAAATCCTACAACAGCTTGCTTTTTTTGTTTGCTGCTGCTTTGTTGTTTCATTGGTAACTGAGTGCTAGTCTTTTTCTGTCAGTATTTTGATTCATAATGCTCCTTTTGACAGGAAATTGCATACAGCTTGTGAATAAAAAAAATGTCATTTATAATAACTGTTTAGCTGTTCAAGGGAAAATCGACGTGAGGTTTTTCTGTCACATTTGCATCCGTGAGTTATTTCTTGCTATGCATGTCCAATAGGAGTTGCATGAGTTTAACTAACAAAATCATTTTCTGTCTTTTCAGGTGAATAAATACTGTTCATTAAGATAAACAATTAACTCACTGTTATTCATTGCAAGGGAAGAAAAATTAATTTTATGTCATTACGTTGGTGATTACATAAATAAAATTCACGCCAAAGTTATTCTTGAGTCATTAAAAGATTTTAAATATTTCCTTTATTCCACTGTAAAAGATCTTTTCTCACTTATTTTGGCTTCTGTGATCTTAAGCCACCAGACTTTGTCTTTTTTTTTCTAGGGTTGGAGGTTAATTGGACGAAGCATTTCTTCATTCACGTTTCAAAGTCTTCTATCTGATTTCTCACTTTGTGGAGAGTCTTTGAACTTCTGTCAGAATGTCAGATCTCTATAAAGACTTCATTCAGGGAACCCGATTTATTTTTTTTTCCCCTTCACTCTACTTCAGGGCTTTGGGGGAATAAATGATTTTTAGGCCTGTCTCTGAAAACTGCACAGCTAATTCTACCTACTTCCATTGTCCTTGGCCGTGAGCCTCCAATAACTTGCCTTCCCTTTCAACAGAGAGACCTTCTTTACTGAGGTGTGAATAAAGGAACAATGCATATGAAGCCTGCCAAAAATATTTGTGTGTGGCTGCTGAAGAGGACCTTTCTTGGGCAAAGGAGAGAGAGGGAACTGGGAATTGGGAAGGCTGGTGCTGAGGCGGCTGCTTGGAATTTCTGTCAGTGAGGTAGATTGGAGTGTTGTCCTGGGGCCCTGTGAAGATTGGCTGGGGCAGTAGTGGCTCCAGGAGGATTATCTGTAGCCTTACCAACTTAAAAGTCGATACTTGCCAACATCCTTGGAAGAGAGGCAAAGGATGGGGCATAGCACTGGCCTAGCTTTTCACAGTAAGAAATGGATGACCAGAGTATCACTTAAAATGCTGTTGGGGGGGCCACAAGGTTAGGCATGGGTGGAGTAATTTATTTTCCTTTAAATGCTGAGATGGAATTTATAAGGCCTCAGGAAATTTGGAATTAATCTCTACTATGTTATGTTATACAACTTTCAAAGTTTATCCTGTGAATAAACCCTTTTGCACAAAGTTGTTGGTTATTTTTGTAGGAGAATCGTGTGTTTTGGAAATAATTTTTTTATTCCCCGTACTATTTTTAGTCTCTGATACAGGCAAAATCACAATTATTTTGAGACACTGTACTTTGTAGTTGTGAAAGCATCTGACAGGGTAACTACTGAAAGTAATCCCCTTCTCTAATCTGTGATTTCTGACATGGATCTTTTATCTTCTTTCTGAAATGGATTTTTTTCATATTATCTGGTATGCTTTTCCCCCCCTGTACATCTTTGGCACCCAATAACCCTTAGAGAATTTTGTTTAAGACAAAATAGTAACTCCAGCAGAAAATAAGTGGAGCCTTCTCCTGTGTAAGCTGTAATTGAGGTTATGGCACGGCATATTGCCTTTGGCAGAGTTCTATTACTGAGAAACTGAAACCATGATTTTGAGGCTGCTGCAGTGTAAGCAGAATGAATTAATTATTAGAGACATAGGAAGAATTAGAGGAAAAGAGAATGGCTTCTTGAGTGAAATACGATGTATTGACTTTCAGGGGAAAAAAAGAGAGAGGAGCAGAGAAAACAACTTAGTAATGAATAATCCACTTTCAAGTAACTAATGACTTCTTTGCAGATCTGCAGTAGTTTTTCAGCTGGTTGGGTTGGCTTTCCAGGGTCTATCAAATGATTCTTAGAAAAATTATTTTTGTTATGTAATTCTTTGGATTTAACTGTGACTCGTTGTGGAGGTGCTTGTCAGATATCAAGCCGCTAATATTGGTTGGTTTTAAATATATTTTTAAATTAATTGCAAGATTCACTTCAAGTGAAAAAGAAAGAAGTAAAAAAAAGCCAAACCCTAAATTTTTTAATATAATTTAGAAGAAAATGCTGGCCTGATTAAGGAAACATTCTAAGTTTATCATTTAAAAGACATGGAATATGCTATTGAAGTAAATCTTTATAGGCATGTGCCTCTTAAGCATTTGCTGAACCAAGTCTTTCTGTCATAGAGGGATGCAGTGCATAAATACTAAGAGTTCTTTCCAAGCAGATAAAAAGAAAAAGGTTTGTGTACAGCTTTGGATGGTCTCCCTGTGAGTTTAGGTCCATATAGACAAAACCCCAATCTGCGTCCAGATTTTCCTACACCTGCTAAGGTAACTTTATACCTACAAGCTGTCTCTAGATATGGCAAGGAGAAGGGTGGAAAACAGGGACTATTAGACACAATGTGTAGCAAACCTGGCCTCTCCTAATGTTTGCCTGTCATGTACTTTGCTGATTACCTTTTCTTTGTTTCTACGCATTTTTTTTTAGGATTTCTCATGGAGCTCTGTTATTTTGGTCAGACATCAGTGAAGTTTGTTTTCTGAGGGTGGAGGAATGCTGAGTGTCTCTACACTGGAAAAAAAGTGATATGCTTGTTTGGGTTTTCTGTTTTATCTCCTTTGATTAGCCTTGCCTGTTTCATGGTTCCAAATGTCCAGTTGTAGTAGTAGGAGGATGCTTTGTGAGTATCACAGGTGTATCCAATCAGTCCAGTCTCTTCTTTACTCTGATAAAGGAGGGTGAATCTGCTGTCATACAATCTTACTGAGCACTCTGCAGCATTCAGTACATACAGTTAAACCCACTGTCTCAGCACTTAGGGGTTTTTTTTTAAATATGAGAAAGATATTGCAAGTATACAATTAGGTCCCAGACTCGCATCATGCTTTTAAGAGTTTGCAGTATTACCCCTTTTCTCCTTGTTTTGCTCATGAAAGTAATTTAAAAATAAGAGTAATATATAATAAAATGTTATAATATATAATAATCATATATTATTATATAATAAATGCTAATAAATATCTCTACAACTCTCATTTATCTACAGCTATAGTTTTCACCTTGTAAGAAAATCAGAGTTTGTCAGATAATAGGAAAGGGCAAATATTATCTGTTAGAAAGAATATTTGATATGCCAAATGAAACTGCTGAGGTGGTATGAAATCTAAGTAACTCTGGTAGTAAAATAGTTAAGACACATGCTAGAGCAGCTAAGAGAAGAGATAAACTTTTGAAGGCTCTTGTCCTGAAGAAAGGCTGGGGAAAAAAAAAAACCAATACACAACTTCTTTATGAGGACAGAACATGAATTTTGTTGAAAGTCAGTTGGACTTCAGCATTGAAAAAAAAACCTTTAAAACTGAGTGTGGTATATTGATGAAACAGCACAGATGCTGTACGTACACATATTAATATGATTAAGCTGGGCTTAGATTGAAATGGTTGGAATGATTGAAGAAGTAGGGGAGCAATGATCTCTCAAGTTCTTTCACCATTTTTTTTAATATGCTTGAAGTTTTTATAACAGACTCTAGCTTACCTTTCTTCTCATGGTGCTAGCGCCCTGTATTGAAAATTATGTCATAGCTCAAGGATGAGATGGATTGAAGTGCTTTTTATTACTGACTGTTCCCAGGCAAAATGTTTTAAGCTAACTGGGTAAAGGAGGTAAATTATGTTATATGGGGTGCTGGCCTTAAAGTGATCTTTCTGTTATCCTGTCTGATAAAACAAAATTGTATTTCTGCAAAACAAATGAATAATTGAGGTGTGTAAACAATAATTAAAGAAAAAAAGGTGTTTTGACTGGTTTAATAAATAAAACAGAAATCCACGAAGTTAAACAGGCTTTTACTTTAAGCTGTTTGATAGAGGAAATCCAGCCTACTGGGAGGCTATGAAAAGAAACCTACTTTGAATTTTGAAGGAGCCTGAAAAACTGACAGATACAAGCTAACAGCTCAGCCACAGTCTGCAGACATTTGATAGGAAGTGCCTGGGTCACACTTAGGTGCAGGGAGTTTAAAGGTTGGAGTCCCCCACCACCATCTACAAATTTCACCAGTGTAGAAAAAACAAGTGATGCTGTGTGTGTGTGCTGGGTTGGACTGAAGATGTGTTTAGCCCAGTGTCCTTTCAGGGGCCCATGAGAATATTCCCATATCTCAGAATTTTTCTCATCCTCCAGTATTTGTAACAGTCATCTTCAGCCAATGTAGTCTTTTGTTTTGTTGGGGTTTTTAATAAATCTTACAAGTTTTTAGTTTCCTGAATGTCTCCTGTTGCTTTTGAACTTGCATTATGCTTCCCAGTGGCAGCATACTGCCACATTTTCCCACTGTTTTATTGTTGCATATTTCATGAAGAAAAGTGTTTTCTTCTGGGTTTTGTTGGGTTTTTTTATTTCAATTTTTATTTTTTTCCTCAACCTCCCTGCTGCCTGTTGTATTTGACTCCAGTTCTTGCATGTGAAGAGGCAGTGAACAGCTGCAACTTAATCACCTTCTTCAGGCCACTCAAGCTACTATGATCCTTCATTGCAATTTTCCAAAGTAATAATTATTATAGTTGATACTTTAAAATATTTTGTGTTAATTAATGAGAATGGGGGGTGTGTGTTATATACTTAATGGTTTCTGCATATTGGTTAGGGCTACGTGCTGAGTTCCTGGGGTCCTTCGTGGGGCCTGAAGGAAAACCCACTGGAGCTCTCTGTTATGAGAAGAGGGTGGTGTCCATGTGTGTTTGTATAGACACAGGTAATTATTAGATTGCTGAAGGGCTGTGTAGAGCTGCGTTTTCTTTCTTGTGCTTTGTCTTTTTTTTACAACTCCAAGGTAATTCCTTTGATCTGCTCTTGCGGTTTGTGTCGTGCCCAGGAAGCAGCCAGCACTCTGTTCTCCAGGGTGAGCTTTACCTGTGCTGATCTTGGGAGAGAGGTCCATCACCTCCGTAGCAAGCACCCTCATTTTCCTAATGCAGTGCTGCTGCATATGTGGTCGAATAATTCCATTTTCAACGGGCAGCACGCTCTGGTTTGTTTCTGCCTATTTTACATCATGTTTTGCTTTACATCTGCCTTAATGCAATTTGCTTTACATTTACATTAATATGTTGGCTGTAAGAGAGGCAGGCATCCCTCTTAATGTAATTATGGCGTATCTCTTCGGGTGGTAATCCCTAATAGTTATGTGCTCTGTGGGATTGGGGTAGCTCTGAGGGCTGATAGAGACATACTGAAACCTTCATTACTGGCTAAGCTGTCCTTTCTAGCTAGCATTGAATAACTGGCACAAGAACCTGCCTTAATGAATTACACATTAATCAGTAGTCATAGCAGAGGTCAGTGCCATGTGCATGCCTCTGCCTGACTTGTATGCTTCACTTGTGTCCTGCCTGTCTTGTTTAAACAGTGTTGATACAAACATCACCCCTTTTTTTTTTTTTTTTTCTCACCTGTGCAACCTGTCCTGGGGAACCTGCTTTGGCAGGGGGGTTGGACTTGATGATCTCTGGAGGTTCCTTCCAACCCCTATGATTCTGTGAATCTGTGAACCTTCTCAGAATCCTTCTCTGAAGAGCAAACTTTAGTCATGTGTAGGTGACTAGATCCGGCTGCTTTCCTGAAGAAAAAAAAACCAGGCAACAAGACACTATAAAACAGTGGTTTTAATAAAATCTCTATAACAGATGATGGTTTATTTGAGAAGGATGGCAGCCAGAACAGGAAAAGGGGGAAAAAAAGCTCTGAGAAAAGAGAATGGTATCCTGTGGTTCAGGAAATGGACCTCATAAGTTCTTATGGTTGTCTTCTTCCTTCTGTGATCCTTCTCTTCATAACATATTGCCCCTGACAAGGGTATGGTGGCTTATTTCATAGATAAACATTTTTCAACACTTCCAATAAATATTTTAAAGAACTTTTTCTTAAATGTGAATGTGATTGATAAGGTGACATGGCCCCAGTTCACCAAAGCACTTGAGCATGGGCTGAAGAGCCCTGGTGAAAAAGTAGCTGATACAGAATTTTTTCCAGTGGTCTGATTTAAAAATCAATTTTCCCTTTTGCTCATATCCCATTTTCCTGCAAATTGCCATCTTTTAGCACTAACATTCCCTTGCCTTTAATATAACGTTTGAGCATTAGAAGAATTGGTGTTTGGGCTGGCTTTGCGGGATTCAATTTAGAAGAATTTAGTGCCACTAAGCTGCAGCACTCTGTGCTCTCCTCCTCAATTTGCTGGTGTTTAACAGTTTGAAAATTGGTCATTGGGCCCTGAGGATATTTATATTTACTCTGTTAATTTTGGGACACCCATGTTGTTAGAGCGCGGTTGGTCTTTACCACCTAGGTAGAGCATGCTGAATTTAACAAGGCTTTTTGAGCGCTCTCTCTTACTTGGATTTTAGAATGTCATGCCTTGGTGACCAGATTGAGAGGATCTTCATTTGCCTTTCACAGTGAATTTATGGCCCTCGGCCAAATTAAGTTCACATACTCTCCTGCTGCAATATGTGCATGGGCGTGGAAGCACAGATAGAAGTTCTGGCTTTACTATAATGGGATAACGGAAAGTCTGTAGGGAATGGGACAATAATTTCCCCATTATGAATGGGAGTGGGAAATGAGTTTTCAGTTTCACTAATGTAAATCTTCTGTAGGCCCACTCAATTTACTATCCGCTGTGCCTCTGGGTCTGTGCTAAGAAGTGCTTCTGCACTTGTCTAGACTGATTAAGATTCATATAAATAGATGCTTTCTGTATGAAATGTATTTTGGCACTCTATTGACATTGGAATATATTACTCTTTTAGCCTTTAACAGTTGAACAAATTTAAATAAAATGATGGTTCATTTTTACTAGGCGATAAAGTGAACATAATTGGGTTAATATCTTAATCTGGCAGCCTGGAATTAGATTACACATACCTGTATGCACAGAATTTGATTAGAGAAAATCAGATTTTCCATTCCACTCGGTCCTTTTTTGACTGTAGGATATTCCATCTCATTGCCCAGAAGGAGCCAGTTCAGACCAGCCAGTCCAAATCTGGTGGTGTCACTCATTCCTCCCCTCAATTGCTTTTTGTCTATACTGTTTTCTTAGTCTGAGAGAACATTTGTTTTCCCTTAATATTGCTAAACAAATTTCCTGTAGAAATGGCAGTAACAGGCAGAGGGGTTTACTAATACTTTGGCAGGTGGCTCTCACAATTAATTCCTGACAGAAAAAATAAGAGTGAGATGAGTTTTGGGATATGAGCTGTGGTTAGATTGGCTTCCTACTATTTGCTTTGCAAATTTATTTTGCTTATCAGTCTTTTTTTTGGGTTTCCTTGGGTTTTGGGTGTTTTTTTAAAACCAGGTTTCTGTTGCAAATAACACTACAGTGGGGTTGGTTGCAAAAACCTGTCCAGTCACTGTGAGGGCAACAACGTCTGTCACCAGGGCTTTGGGAACAGAACAAAACCTGCCTCAACCTACCCTTGAGCATACTAAAATTATTAGCACTGCTTCCTGGTGTGACCTAGAAGCTGCAACAGGCATCACACTCTGCTTCAGATAAAGTAAGTTCAGTGACAGAAAATAACCAATGAGATAGCAAAGCACAGCTTCCTGAGTTTCGTGCATGGGACTCACAAGAATGGTCATGGCTTAAGTGTTTTATATCGCTAATTACTGCTTATCTGCATAATGATAGGTTTTTTTAATCTGGTGGGATATGATTTTCTGTGCTGAGTGTCTGGATTCCCCAATAAATACTAGAGAGTTAATTGACTACATAAAAGATATGTTACCTGACTTGCTGTGTTATCATCAAATCCAACGCACACACTCTCACACACTTTACCCTCTGCTTCCTTGTTGTTCCAATACTTTATTCTGGTTTGGCAGATTTGGTGTGTCCGAGTTGCACTATGTTGTTGTGTCTCCACCATGTGCTACTTTGTAGCCACTCCTTTTCTCTCTTAAAACATTAAAATACTGCCCTGGGACCATCAAGTTACATTTGTGACATGTGCCCATGATAAGGCATAGTAAATGAATCCTAATTAATTTATTGCCTCATCAGGTTGAAACACTTATATATGACTAATTTAACTGTTGACAGCAGTTTAAAAGCTTAAATACCAATTGCCATTACAGGAAGAAAAGTTCTTTTAAATTAATCACTTAAAATTCAAATTTAATGTAGTCAAGTTTAGCAATTCAGTAGACTATTTAAATAGAGCATCAGATTAATAGATCTGGAAGTCTCTAATGTTCGGATGAACAAATTAAGGCATCAAGGCTCATTATTTGGGCTTTTAAGGATAAAATAATGTCAAAGCTGAAGGTTGGCAAAAGTTACCTTTCTTTCCAGGACATGTTCATCAACCCTTTATTGTACAGTCAGGAGGTGCAGTGGTCCTTCCCGTCTGTTATGGATGATGCTGCATTTTCAGTGATGTGTGCTTGGGTATGTCGTGGTGGCATGTATCATTCAGATGCTACATGCAGTTGATTCCTGTGCCCCAGCATGCACCCATGGAAGTTTATTTGACATATTCATCTTATGTTCTAGTAGGGATGAACTGCTTCTTCCTGTTCCAGATCTGTTTCTGCTGGTAGGTCTGTTAGCAGCAATTTAGTTCGGTGAAATCAGTGACAGTAAAATGCTGGGGAATTGTTTGCTTCTGGTTTTATTTTTAATTTGCTTTTTCTTACTGTCTGTTGCTGTGCAATCTTAGTCTGTACATATCTTCCAACATAAAGCAGGTTTCCCATGGCTACTTAATTCATGAATGTGTAGTCCAATTTTTAGTAAATAATTTTATCATGCTTTTAACAGATAGCGTATATTACTGCTATTATACTGTAGTGTTATGTTAGTCACTGTAAGACCTACGAGGGAATGCAGATGAAATTAATCTCAGTTTCAGGCATCGCTCAATTCCTTACCCTGTACAGGTTTGTTTTGCTGATATTGCCTTGCTGTGTAAACATATGTTGAATCTCAGGTTCTATCCATCCTCATCTCCCCCTTAAAAATGTGTGTTATCATAGACTGTTGACTGATGTATGGTTGCTGCTAAAAATGAACCAAACATTAGCTTGTCTAAAGCATGGACTGCAAGTGTGTGCATAAGATACTGTACTGATGAATGAATTGCTTGTTTGCACATTGGATGGTTCTGGCCATGCTTCCTCAAAGAAAACTGGTCAGAGAACTTAAACGATCCATATATGAACAGTGAAAATTTAGGAGCACAGAGAACATCCTCTATACAGAAAGATCCATATTTTTTCTTCCCTGTAGATAAAGGCATAGAAAGCATTGAATAGTTGTTATATACAACATGGAGGTAAGAACGTGATTTGTTTCTGGCATATGAGGAAGAAAGGTGGGAGATGTTTAATGAAGCCAAACAAGCTAGAGAAAGCAAAAACTGATTTAGAAAAAAGCCAACAACACAACTCATAATGTTTGATTGAGTGGGTACAGCTGTAAAGTATTATGCCAAGCCTTTAAAATAAGTAAAAGCAAAAGGCAGGATGGGAGGTGCTGGGATTAGACCTTTGTAGGGACAATAGTTATACATGGAGGGAAAAAGGTTCTCAAGTTACTCCATGACCAGGCAGATGAGTGAAGCCATGTTTCTTCTGGGGACCTGTTCTTTGTCATCTGAATGTCCCTAATGAATTAGCACCAGCTCCTTTCCTTCTCCTCCCCTGGTCTGCGTTGGAGACCTGTACCTCTCCTGGGTCAACAGGCTTTGGCGTGGGCTAGACATGATTTGGTTGATCAGCCTGTAAGTGTGATGTGATTGATTGGCTGGCTGCTGCCAAACGGGATGTAGAGCTGCAGGCTATGGCCCGTCTTTCCTGCAGCAGATGCGTGAATTTAGGTGTCGGCTGGCTTCCATGATGCTCTGGGGATATAACTGCCTCTTGGATTTTCATGCCCTTTCATTTTTAGTTTCAATGAAGTTGGCCAGAAGGTTCAGAAGTCACGTTTTGGTGGGGGGAGCAGGGAGACCGTCAGAGCCAGAGCAGGCACGTAAGCCTTCTTGCTATGTGATACTAGACTTAAAAGAGAAAACCTGGGTTTTGGAAGTAATTAAATGACCCTGCTTTAGGGTGAAAGACAAATTCAGATTATGTTCACAATGTGGAGAAAACGTTTATCTTGAAGCATAATGTTATCCCTTAACTGTTGCCATCTGGATTTCTTGTATCTTCCTTGGAAACATCTGGTATTGGCTACAGTTGGTGAAATGATACTGAACAAGTTGAATCATTGAGATGATCTTGTCTGGCAATTCCTAGACTGCTAAGTCATTCCTCTATCGCTTTGTCCTTAGCTCTCCTGATTAACACAGCTTGCAAATACTCTTCTAAGTAATTTTGTGGTATGTGTTGATAATTTATTTTCTGCATGGTCAAGACACTTTTATTCCTTCCAAACGATGCTAAAAGGTGAATTTCAAAACCAAAATGTTCTTGCATTTGAGAGCATGAATGGCTTGTGACAGGATGGGAAAGTGCTATCTTCTTTCTTAAACGTGCCTGAAGAGCAAATTGGAACAGCAGTCGCTGACGTTTGAATATAACATATGTTCTATGTTGATCTAGCTCTCTACCCTTATGAAAAAGGGGGGGGAGCTAAAAAAGATGCTGACAGGCCAGCATAGTTTTTGTGGTGTGTGATATGTGCCAAATTTCCAATGATCCAACAAAGCCATCTGCTTTCACATTTATCAAAGGTCAGTACTTATGAATTCTAGCAGCACAGCTGAATTGATTCACTGACATGAAGGTAATTATGAGCTTGGGTCAGAGTCGGGATGAAGGTATAGCAGTGAAAAATTCTGTATTTTGATGACAATTTTTTATACTGTCTAGACCACACTACTCTGAACTCTTAAATCCCAGGGTTTTTTTTTTTTTTTTCTTCAGGCTGCATGAACTTAGATGTTCACAAAAGCACCAAACTTTTGAGAGAAAAATCATTGACTTGCAGGGAACATCTATATAATATTCTTATTTTTTAACAAAATTCCCAGAAACTAAAAGCAGCAAGTTGGAAACTTGGGAACATTGCTTTGAAAAGGGAAGGATCTGCTAGATGTCTTTCTGGCACAAAACCCAGTAAAGCAGCTCTCAATTTCATTCTTGATTTTAATGCTTCCAAGCATATAGATTGCATAATTACATTTGTATGTTAAAATTCATTGATACGATTAATTTTTCAGAGCCTTTATGAAGCAGTATTTTTTTGGTGAAAATGTATTAAAATTTAAAAGCAGCAGAATCAGGTTTTGCCTCTTGGGTTCACACATTTGTATCTAGTTAGTCTAGAATTTGAAGTGCTAGAATCTTTTTTGTGGTTTGGAAGCGTCGCAGCCATATGACAACTCTTCTTATAAACAGCACAGAATGAAACATGTTTTAAGACTGAAGGGATGTACTGATACCCAGATATGATCTATCTTCCTTGTTGGAGAGGCTGAACCTAGCAGATCAGAAGTTCCTTGATACTATTGTATTCTTATTCACCGAGATTATTCCATGCTACTACTCTGCAGACATCATTCACATCTTACAGATGAAGAATGGAAAGCAATTTTGATCTACTAGCCATAACATAAAGAGGTGAAAGGAAGCATATTGGTGACCACAACCTGACTTTCTTGATTTATTCCAATGCCAAGCAAACTAAAGAAGTATCCTTTCCTCAAAGATTCTTCCATGCCAGTTTGCCTGTGAAACCTCTGTTTAGGGCTTTGTAAGTTATTTTCCCTGTAACGTGGGGTTCTTCTGGAAGTCTTCAAAGAGTAAGGCCAAAAATCTGTTCATTTTCTCTTGAGCTTGAGTAAGTATGACATGTCCCACTTCTGCTTCTTTAGGAGGAAGTGAAGGATTTGCTGACACACTAATCTTAAATACTTAAAGCAGGAAAAAAAGGTTTGTTTTTCTGTATTGTCTTTCATCATCATCCTTTGAAGAAAAAGCTTACATAGTCTTGAAATTCATTGAGAGCTATTCCTCCATTCCAACTTGAATTCTCAGAGCAACCTTTGCTAAGTCAACAACATTCAAATTCTTCCCTTTCAACAAGAAAATGTCCAGAGATATTGATTACTTTTCTTCTTTTTTGGGGGACATGAGGGTGTGGTTTTTGTTTGGGTTTTTTTGGAGTTTGTTTTGTTTTCTCTTCCCAATTTGGTCTAGTAAGACAAAAGTTAAATCTGTTGCTAGGGCTCATGTTTCCTCAGCAGAATCAGATCATATCTAGAAACACATCTCCTCTTGCAACCTAGTCAAACCCATGAATATTTGGAAAGGCGAACACTTAGCAAGTCACCCATTTTTGTCCTTTGCATTGTAAAAAGCCTACCTATCCGTCTGATCAAAGTTTCATTTGGCACAGAATTTGCCAGCTGACAATGCTGATTTGGCATACTTTAATTACTCTTTTTAGAAAACCATTTTACAGCTTGGAAGATACATCTGTAAAACTCCATCAGTCATAAGTGAGTGGAAGTTTTGCTATTGACTTCATCGAGGTCAGGATTTCGTCCATTATTTTTTAACACTGTTAAGTGGAGAGACAGAAACTCTTCCTGTCAGTAACCATTAGTTGTGGCAGTGTGCTGGAATTATTACTAGAACTGTAATGGCCCAATAAATCAAAGTGGTTCAAATTATGAGAGCAGCCTAAGATACTGTCACAGTGTCTGACAAACCAGGGCGTCGTGATTCCTTTCAGCATTTATTTCTTCCCTCCTTACAGCTCACTGTCTACCACTTTTGGGGGAGGGAAGAGGGGCACAAAGGGGGAAGAGACAAGCCAAACCTGGACCACAAGGTTAAAATTCTATCATGACTGGTTTTTTTACAGATTTAGAGGGTAACCATTAAACCACAGTTGAATACATTGCTGTAAAATATAGCTGTTGAGTGGATTTGCTTCTTAGCTTTTCCCTTTTCTCCATAAAATTTCTGCTTGATTGGCTAGGATTCAGTGAAACCTCTCATTAGGGCACCATGGTTCATTAGAGCTTAAAGAGGCATCACTGAAAATTGAATCGACTGTGCTGTGATTCTCTAGTTGCTGTGATTAGTAATCATCTGACGTTATGCTATGTCCTCTGCATGCATAAGTCTTTCTAAACTCCATGCAATTTGTTAAAGAGTTAATTTGTTTACTAGTTAAACTCTGGATTGCAGAATTGGCAGAGAAATTCTTTATACAGTGATAAAAAAAAATAAGCAATGGTCTTTCATTCTGAAATATTTTTTTGGAAATTGTTCTGGTAACCTGTACAAAACAGTAATTTTCACACTTGGCAATTCTTCAGATTCTTATCTCAAAAAAATGATAATTTCTTAGCTTTGCTACTGCCATTGCCCAGACTGATCGTCAAAGAGGATCTAATGTCATCATGAAAAATCAGTCATTAAAACTTCTCTCCCCATCCCCCAATAAAGGGAATAATAAAACATAATTATGGGGGGTTTTTTAATCAGTTAGCCACGTTTGCCAGAGCACCAGTATGATTCTGCATGTGTAATTGATTGACTGTAAAATTAAGTCTGTCCTGATTTGAATCTTGAAGTAAAATATAAGGAGAGGGGTGGGATCTAATTTAAGAAAGTAATGACCGAATTGGTGAAAGCAGCAACAGCAGAGATGTTTTCTCACGTGCTGGCACAGAGAATCCTGTTTGGGTCCAGGTTGTACCTCTGGTTTGCTGGTCAAACAAGGAGGGAACACCATGACATGTTAAATGATGGTACAGATAATAATTGACCTTTGCCCTGGAGTGATGATGATGTGACTGTATTTGACCTAGAAACTGGTTCCTTTTTTGCTCTCCAGCTAAAAAACTGACTTTTTATGAAGTTACTGATCCTTGAAATGGCAGTGTCAGGTTTGTTTAAACAGATAAGAAAACGTTCTTTCAAGGAACAAGGGCTTCCCTTCCTTGCTTTGGAGGTGCATAGTACCTCTGTAGAAGAGCTTCAGGATGACCTTCCTAAGAGCAAGGAGAAATTTATTTTGTTTTTTGTATGTGTAGGACCTGGCTGAGGCCTTCTAGGGCTTTTAGGTCTATGGTCTTCTAGGGCTTGACTCCAGATGCTACCACAGTTCAGGCAATCATGCCATGCAGTGTCCAGCAGGCCAAAGACATCAATAGCTCAACATTACATTTCACACTTCTAGTCACGAGACCTTGCCCTACTCTACCTGGAAATTTTTTGCTGTAATAACTTAATGGGCAATGACCAAATCAATTAATTTATTTTCTTGGCTTTATGCATATAATAGTCTGTTAATTGCCAAGACATTTAACTACACAGCTGTAATTAAACTGGGGAGTGAAGTTTTGAGTTGGATGAACTGGCTTGAGGACAGCTTGCAAGCCTCTGTTTGTGAACATCATTACTGTTTAAATTTCTTATTATCAGGCCTGAGAAGGAATATTGTAGCATTACTGTTAGTATCACGTAAACTGGGTTTTATCTCAAATAATAGAGAGCAAGAAGCAATGGTAATCTCCATTTTAATCTGTGTACTCTGTGAAATGAAACATCATGCAAAATTAGAGGTTTTTTGTCTCCAAGGAGGGAGAGCGTACAGCTACAATGACATATATTTAATCAGAAGGAATATATTTAATAAGAAGGAATTGTATGACCAAAAATTGTGACTAAATGACACGGGAACTGCTTAGAGATACCAAGACACAAAATTTACACTTTCTATTCCATTTCTCTGAAATGAGCATTTAAAGGTCAGGAAGAAAGGCTAGTATTTGCATTTAAATGGAGATATTTTAAGTTGAAATGGTGATTGCTGACCTCTGTACTGACTCAAGTGGATTTTTGTTTTGTTTTTAGGACTCAGAATGAGACATAAAAAAAAGTAAAAATACTATAAATCAGTAAAATGTTAAAACCAGCTCGCAGGCTCTACGTTATTGCTGCCTATTTGCACATACTTGGACTTCATCAAACTATTCTGTGGTTTGTGCAGTTTGAAATAGATGTTTGGCCTCTACCCCATAAGCACTGTAGAATCTTCTGAAGGGGAATACTTTACAAATTCAAGGAATCTGACTGAGGAAACACTGAGGGTATCTGCAGATCCACACATTTAAGCTCTCCGTTATCTCAGAGCACACGCATTTCTCAGCCTGTGTGTGAGACACACAAGAAGTTTATGCTGTTTGGTAGCCTCCAGCTCAGCACGACACGTTCTGGAGAGACCTGAAACAATTTCACTATGTATTGGTGGTGTGTAAACGGATGTTCCGACTCTGGAACAACACAGCAGTGTCTCCTGGATGCAGGTTTGATTTGATGCATATTTTTCTCCCTGTTTAGTTGAAGCTGATGGGTGGGATGTTGGCATAACCTTTAGCTGGATACCTGCAGACTAAGCTGTGTGTTTCTCTCTGGAGCAAGCAATGCTTGTACTGCTCTGTGCAGTTGGGAGCTGAGGCTTGTTCCTTGAATTAATTTGTGTTGACTGGAGGTGTTAGTGCAGCAAAGATTGCTTTTCCCGTTCTCCTCTTGATCTGGGATAGGTGTGGCCTAGATGAAAGATGATGATAGAGCTGTAACTTCTCTAGTGGTTCCAGCTTGGGTCAGGTGGTGTCTATTCAGAAGTCACGGTCCTGAGATCCAGATTTGCTGCTTTTACAATGCTGACACCCGTTCTGCTGATAGCACTTCATGTAAGGCTTGAAGAAACTTGTCTGGGAACAAGTTCTCGAGGGGAAATTTTACTTAGCGTCATACCACCTACCAGTGAGCATGGGGGGGAAAAAAATAAGACATTACCTTCTGAGAACTGCCTCTAAGATGTCACCTGCATCATCTTCTGAGCTGTCAAGATTGGCAGCAAAATTTTCACTTATTTGTTAAAAAACTTTTGCACTACAGGGGTCTGCTGCGTTGGAAGTCATGCACGGTAGATGGGAGATACGTGTATAAAACGTGCAACCTGAAAGAGAATTAAAAGACACTTAAAAGATACTGATATTTGAAGACAAGCCTGCCATCCTTCAGACTTTGATAAGTAACTATGTATTTTGCATGCAGCGTATTATGCTGAAGATAATCTCTGCAATTAAGCAGCATTTAGATTACCTGTATATTTACTCTCTTGAAATCCAGGCTGTATCTTCCAAACTTGCTAAAGAGGGAGTTTGAGTAGTTTCAGGTATTTCACTAGTGACATCTTCCTGAAAATTTCTAGCCTTCAGGCAACAAGCTTGCAGCTTTTTTCCCTCTTTCTGAAATACAAAATACTGCTACGAGCTATTGGGAGCTACCTGGCCAAACCAGCATGCATATGTAGTCAGAGAACTGGAGGAAAACAACAGGGCAGAAGTTTTTATTACCCCTTGGGAATGATAATGTTTTAAGACTTATTGGTTAATCAAACGTTCAGCAAGAAATACGAGTTTTTAATTGATCCTGCCCTTTTAATAAACCATGTCCAAGATTTCTGTTCCCAGAGACTTGAGCAGGGGTGAAGGGTCAGCTGTCTTTGTAACGGTTTGCCCCTCGGAAAAGGAAGAAATCCTCCTTTTCTCAGCCCTCAGTTAGGGGCAATATAAGATCCTGAATTTCTAGTTCCATCTGGGCTGCCTCAGGAGTGACTTCCAGAGCTGATGGGGTGACTTTTGGCTTTTGCTGAGAATACCGCATTGCGGTATGTCTCGGTCTTGTGGTACCGAGGTGTCAGTACATGTGTTCAGCCAGAAACACAGTTTCTCTTTTGAACATGACTTTTTCAGTCTTGCTGCTCTGGAAGGAAGTGTTTCTCTCTTCATGGTGTTTCTTAATTCTTAAATTATATTTATTAGTTATGATTAATATTGATCATTCCTTCTTTTTTGTAACAAGGCCCCCCATCTCTCCACAATGGACTTTCCTTATTAATGCTGAGAGATGCTGATGCTCATGGCTGAGCAGTCAGATAAATGAAAGTTCAGAGGTTCCTACAGTTACAATCCCTAATAACAAAATCCTATCTAAAAAATTTGCTGGTTGAGTGTTGGTATATTCTAGTTTTGCTTTTGAAGGAATAGCTGTAAAGTTTACTTTGCATCTATGAACCATTACATCTGTATATAAATTAAGTAATTATTTGATTTTCAGCTGTAAAAGGAGTCAATCTGTAGAAGAAACGTATAATACTTTAATGAATATATTTGAGCTCCTCCCTTTCTTTTATAGTTTTGCCTTTTTTGTTTTGTTTTGGTTTTTCTTCTTTTATTTCATGAAAGATTTGTCATATTTTCCAGCACCTGTTGATGTGGCTTTTGGGATAAGATGAAAAAGGGACATGCGTGGTTTTGGTAGTAAACAATTCATTGTGCTAGCAACCAGAGCCAGCTTAACTGTTCTTATGTGAACCAGCCTGACATCTCCTGAGTAAGAATTTAAATTACTTCCACTTTTCAAGGTTTGAGCATCAAATACTTACTTTTGAACTTGGACTTAAACATTGTGGCTTTTTTTCCCTGGATGTGCTGGATATTAGACAGTGTGTCTGTAGACTGACATCTTTACCTTAATTGTGTGACAGGAGGTTTTTCTGCTCTTACTAAATGAGGTGTCCGTGTAGGTGTAAAATCTCTACCTCCTAAGACTGTAAGTACATATTTCACCATCAGGAAGTAACAACATACTCTGTTTTGGCTGGGGAAGGTACTATTTAAAACCCAAGAATATTAGTATAGATACTGCTTCTGAACTCAGGGCTCATTAATCAATTTTACAATCAGAGCAGCAAAAATAAGAAGTGTCATCTGGAGCTGTGATTATTTCCATCAATGGCAGTTTAAAATGTGACTTGTGTAACTAAGGTAACAAGTAGGAAATAAAAAAAAATAATAAAAAAACCCCAATCCCCAAAGACCATAACACTTTAAATTGAAGTTATATAACAAGCAGGAAGCAGCCAGGGAAACTTCTGGCTCTTGCTTTCTGCAGTGTGAAGGGTGAACATTTGACACGCTGACTTAGAATTTACCAAATTTGAGACACACTAGCTTCATGTCTTATGACATTCAACTGGGACCCAGTTACTTCTTTACAGCTGTGGCCAAAGTCATGAGTCAGAGGAATCCTTCCATTTTATTTCAGCCAAACCCATATTTTTAAGTGACACCAGCGTTTTCACATTTCTACTGGGGACATTCACGAGGGGAAGAAAATAAATGGAGTCATAAATGTGAGAAGATAATTGTCAGGAAAATGAAATGGGGAAAATAGAGAAAGTAATTTAAACAAAAGGAGGGAGAGCCAGCTAGGACTTACTTATGCTTTCTCAGGTCTACTTTTGCTCACGTAGAAACCAATATGCTGAAGGAATGAGAAACTCCTGCAATGGGTGGAGAGGAGAAATAGCAGGACACGTTTTCAGTGCTGTGAACCTGGTCTTGTGAGCTCTGTTTCGACTTCCCTGGTGCTAACAGCATAGAAAACAGCAATTAAAGATGGACTGCCACATCTTATTAAACACTGCTGTTTAAACATGCATTGAGCAGATCTAATTGATATGTCTGGGCACTGAGAGGAGTGGGGCTACTAGCATACCTGGAGCCCATAAGGGCCTATAGATTTTCAAAGGTCATCAAAGAGATAGTGGGAAACGGGGGCTTCTGGCAGCTCCTGTACTATGAAAGGGGTCAAGAATCATCTTCTTTTTATGAAAACAGTCTAGAGGAAACTAGTACTGCAGGGAGAGAGATGTATTTTCTTGGTATCATATGGAAACAGCAAGGTAGGGAAGAGATTCTTTGTTAGTTCTAGCATGAGAAGCAGATTTCTGACCATGAGCCATAGCTACCCAACCTTCGCTCAGAGAGCTGCCCAAGTCCTCAGATGGTATTTTTGAGAAAATGATTGTCTATCATGCACCATATAAAGACATATTTGTGGGTACATTTTAAAATGTATTTGAAACAAATGGAGATTCTTATTTATTTGTGTGTGTGTGCCTTTAAGTGGTATTTCAGAAAACAGACAAAGTTCACATTGTGCCACCAAATTGTGCTACAATACATGATAGTGGCACCCTCCTGAGAAGATAATGATGATTCAATTACGGGCATTCATGGTGCTTTTTGACCGGTAAATGTTTGTAAACTGAAGAAAGTTGCAACAGCATTAGGGACGTGCATATTATAAACTCTGATAAGTGACAGACTCTCAGTTCTCCAGCAACATGAAGTGGAATGGCATGGAATGGCATGCAGTCAGTTTTGCAATTATGACGGCCATACAAGTCTTATTTGCTCAGATATATTTATCTTTTTGTTAGCTTGTATGGATGTGATTTTCAAGGAAGAGTAGTCACAAGCTTTCAAAATTAACTGCTGCAAAAATGAGTCTTCTACCCCACTGCTGATCTGAAGAAATGCAAGCTGAGTATTCATCTTCATAGCCTTATACTTCCAGTTTCTTTTAAAAGGCATTTTAAAAAAAGATTAATAGATGTGTAAGATGTACAGAGATGTATAATGATGGTTTTAAGGTGACAATTTTCCTCTATAACATGTCTTTGTTTTGCGATGTCAAGAACCATTTGTTATAATTTTCTTACTGTGAATGGATTTTAGGTCCTGTGAAGTTTGAAGTCTCCTTTTTATTTCATGTTCAGCTGAAAAAAAAATAAAATCTACTGGATAGGATGAGAATTCTAACTTACTCTGACAGATCAATGGAAATTTAAAGTTGTCTTTTGTGTCCTTTCTATGTCCCTTCTCTGCCAATGAAAATATTGCCACATGGAGATTGTCAGTCATCAAATAGCACTAGGATAGATTTCCTTACAAGTTTTGGCTGTCAGCAGTGTGTATGGAGCATAACAGAATGGTTTCAAATCCGTCAGTACCCATACATTGCTTAGTTAAAAAATGGGTCTTGATTCTCTCTCCCCCCTTCTTAATTTGAAATAATGTGTTTCCCAATAGGTGCTAGA
Organism: Porphyrio hochstetteri; assembly: GCA_020800305.1. NCBI lineage: Eukaryota > Metazoa > Chordata > Aves > Gruiformes > Rallidae > Porphyrio > Porphyrio hochstetteri. The sequence continues at coordinate 9,281,637 of CM036907.1, forward strand.
TCTTCAGAGCTGTGCTTTCAGATTTGCTTACAGCACAAGATCCTGATGTGTTCACTGTGCTCTGTAGTGTGCACGGCATAAATTTTGATTTAGGAGCTGGCAAGTTGGAATGAGGAGTTAAGATTACAGCTAGCAATTAATGTTTAATGTAATAAAAAAAAATGTCCTATAACCCTTTTTTGCATGGGCTTGCAAGAAGAATGACACACACTAAAGAGTAGATTTAATTAGATGTCAGCTTTGCTAAGCTAATTTGTTTAGAGACATACCTGGCAAAGAAAGTTGTGTGGTGCACTGTAGGTTCCTGTCCATATCCAATGATTTTAGTAGGGCTGCCTTCATCTCCTGATCTGATTTCTCTCTGTGGTTGGTCTCATCCCTCTGACAGGCATTAGAGTCTTTAACTTGTGTCATCTCCACCTTCCAACTAATTTCAGTGAACTAGACTTCCATGGAAAAGATTGTTGCCCTGGACATCTGCCACTTGTGAATTGATCTAGTTTAAGCAGCAACCTCCTGATCTGCTTGGATAGAAAAAGCAGTGGTGTAGCAGTGGGGAAAGGAATTTGAGTATTCAAGAGAAAATCATTCACTGTCCTGACAATCAATGCATAATGAAATCCTATCTCATTGTGAGCTTGTGGCTACAAAAGTGAGTTGCACTTGGACAAAAAATACACATCTGTACCATATACCTTGTCAGCTAGGACAGATGATGCCCTGCCTTACTTAGACCTCTTTTGAAACCAGCTAACTTAAATAGGACCTGAGGACACAAACCATAAACCAGAAAAGGTCCCTGACCTCTTTCATCCTGCTTGACCAGCAAATGCTGCCCCATCTCTGAGGCTGCAATAATTATATTTCTCATTTCAGCTTCGTATTGTGTTAAATGTTGTTTTAATTAAAAATAGGTAAAACAACTCCCTTAGAAGTGGTATCCCAGGAACAGAATACTTCAGGGTATTTTGCTGAAGTTAGGCTTGCTTTCATCAATTTTGCTGGAGGACGTGGCAGATAGATGTCAATCTATCTCAAGTTATGTATGTTAAAGCTAAAGGAATAGTTAAAGGGTTACAGCTAAAATTGACCTTAAACCTGTTTGATGTTCAAATCATTCATGTGTTCACAGGTCCTCTCAAAGTGAAGGTTGCTGCTTCAGCAGCAGAAGCTTTCCACTTCTGTATAGCCCTCACCCACCACATAAAAACAGTCACATTCCACCTAGAAATTGTGGTTCTGTTGACTTTCAGCTCCTACGTAAGTTGAACTGGGTCCCCTTAAATAGTCCATTGAACCATTTCCCCGCATATGCACGTTTTAAACTGGAATAGGTGTTTAGACTGTTTATCATGCAGGATTTCTGTCTGGTGTGTTTACTTTTCCCCTCAGTAGGTCTATGAGGAGGACTTCTACTGACAGGTGATTTGTTACTTCTTATTAGGACTAAGTTTTATGGTTTGTTGTTCAGCCCATCACACTTGATAATATTCACTCAGATAACCCCAGATAACTTATCTTTGTCCTTTCCACTGATAGCCTTTCCTGTATGGAAGAGCTTAAGCCCCATGAGAAGCCAAGGAATGGATTGAATGTTTTCAGGGATTGTTCAATGCACTGGATAGGTCTTGTGCTACACCAAAGTATGTCAGAAATGTCCAGCATTTCATAAAACACTGAATGAGCAACGTCACCAAGTCCTGTCACTCTTGTTCGTTGCCTTACTGTGTCACCAGTGTACCAGATAGAATTCTGTTTCTGCCGGGTCTTTTGCTACTTTTCCTTAGCATGTGGTAGCTGCTGTGTATCTGATTAAGTGCTAGTTTTGGTGTGCAGTTATGAGTTTGTTCGCTTTATCATTGAAAACCTGTGCCAACCTCACTGCTTTTTAAAAAAAAAATCTCATTTAGTCTTGCCAGCCCAGAGACTTCGGGGCTTTTTTCTCTCTGAACTCCCTGCAGTTTGTCTACATCGTTCGTGGGAGCCAGCGTGGTGTAGAGGTTAGGTAATAAATCTGGGTTCCTGGCTCTGGCTCAGACTTCTTGTGTGATCTTGATAAATCATTTACCCTTATTGCCTCAATTATGAAGCAAAAAGAGGTAATATTTACTTACCTCAGAGGCACTGCAAAGTTAAAATGTCTGAAAGCTCCTCTGCTTTATTTCTCTGGCTACTTTATGTATCTTTTTCTTCACTTGCATATGGAACTTTGTCCTTGGTGTCTTCCCCACCCTGTTTCCCTCCTCAGGTGGCCACTACCTGTTTTCCATAGGAGTTACTTTCTCCATAGTGGACAGTAATGTTCTCTGGCTCGTGATCTGTCGTTGTGTGGGTCATCCTGAAACTCTCCTCTTGTAAAGTAAAACGTTTTCTTATGCTGCATTTTTTTGATGTTTTTGATGTCCAGGCATTGGCAAAATTGTTGCTTTTTAAAAAGTCTTTGTGCTTTGTTAGTACCAGCTCATTTTTTTTTGTTACATTTTCCTATCAAGGTTCAAAGATGCAGTGTCCTTTCATATATTCTATTGGTGGTTTTCTTCTTTCACTTAACCTTTCATAGTTGTGTAAGAAACATTACTAGGAAATTGTAGTGTATTCTCAGCTAGGGAAGAGTAAATTGTTCAGGAGTAATTAGATTCTTACAACTATGCCTGTGTTCTTAAAACAAAAGAAAACCTCTGAGTTTTGAGGTAGAGCAGAGACGCCTCCGTACCCCAACTGCTTCAACATGGCCCTGTTTGTGCAGTTGTAGCATCAATAAATCCATTATGTCCCTCTGAGTCCCTATCACAGGGATTACATAAAAGACAAATGAATAAACAATTGTGTGAAAATGAATATGCTTGAAATCTGAGTGCTGTTCTTGTTATTTGCACATTTATTTTTGTAATAAATTGTTAAAATAACAAATGAGTAAGGTTTGCTGCTGCTTTAGGTTATTTTTCCTTGGGACGTGAACTGTGATCTTTCAGGGGTGTTTTGCAGTAAATTTTAGCCTCGTATTTCTTTTTGTAATGATAGAATAAAATACGCCAAACATTTGTCAGTTTTAAGGAGAATAATCTGCACTGCATTTTAAATGAGGGTTATACCTATTAGAAAGGTACTACTGATACCTAGAGACAGATTAATGGGAATTGCAGGTCAGAGCTCTCTTGTTCCTGGTCATTCAGTAAATGATGCAGGTACTGTCCAATAGGCTGGAGGTCTTTTTGCTTGGGGTTCTTTTTTTTGTTTTCCTCATCTCTTCCCCCCCCCACTGCCAGACAACTTCAGACTTCTTTTTGTCTGCGCTCCGTACTGTCCCTGATATAACTTGGGAGAAATGTTTACGTCCAGTCCAGAGCCTGGTACGAGTTGCAGGCCTAATCAGCAGACTCCGTGACAGATTACTAGAGCAGTGATTTGAGCTCCACTCTCCAGCTTCAGACATTTCCTGCAATCCTTTGGCTTCCCGGGCCTGCGGCAGAGCCTCTTCGTAACCCCAGTTCTCTCTATCTCTCTGCCTCACAGGCTTCGGGATTTAGATTGACATACCTTCCAATATCAAAGGGTTTTGAATCTCCTGGAGCAGATTCAGACCTGCAGGGTACAGAATCGTGGCAGGCACTTTTTATTTTTGGCAACGGGTCCTTTCAGAGGTGGTTCATTTAATGATCCTGTCTCTGGCTGGAGTTCCTGTTCCTCCAGAGCTCTCCCGCAGCGAGGAAGTCTGATAGTTTAGCGGTCAGGAGCTCAATCAATACCAGACATTCATGAGGCTAGAGACCTGCAAGTGATAGCTGGAGCTGTTCTTGTTCACACACCAGCAACTCTTGTGCCTGAAATGCTGAGTGAGAGACGCTCGAGCTAAAATGTAGGTGGAGTTCAGTGCTCAGAGTTACTCCCTCTTCTCTAGTGCTAGCTATAAGGTATCAATTAGAATAATGATTATGCTGTTTAAACAACACCTGTTTCTCTATTTTGAATTGGCACTTTAAAAAGCCAGTGATCAAGTTATTGCTTTATGAAAGTAGATCTGGTGAATATACTAACTAATGACTTTGGAATTTGATGTGACGTGAATGTTCTATTAATGCAGAGGAAAAAAAAAATTAGGCTATCATCCCTGTCAACTCAGAAACAAAGGGATGATAAATGGTGGGAATAGCTACCCTCGCTTTGTGCAGTTTCATGCAAGTTTGAGGTACCACCCTGAGGAGTTATTTTTAGAATGAAAAAGAATAAAGTGAAGTACCCCGAATGGCAGTATAAGGGAACTTCCCTAGGCAGGCAGGACAGGAAAGTCTCTGTTTCATCTTCAGCATCCATCACTGGCAGTTACTGCAGTGCAATGTTGTGAATGAGAGTTAATGCCATGATTAGCAGTAAACTTAAGTGTGATCTTATTTTGTTGTCGCTTAAAAGGCTGTAAAGCCACCTGCAATGAAACTGCATCTTCCAAGTGATAGGAAGCTGTTTGGTACCTTGCAGCATTTATGCAACGGACTGGCTTAAGGTCTTCTCTCTTTAAGGTACAGTTTAATAGAATGAATACTGCAACCATTTGTTCCAGAGATATATTCCTCTAAAAGGTTTCTTTATTGACTTTTTTTTTTCCTTCCCACTGTTCCCTTTCTGTAATTTCTGTGGAGTTTAATTATTAGCCCCAGGTATCCTGGTTGAAATCCAGACTATAAGAAATGGAGGTTTAAATTGAGACGTGTCCTTTGAAGTGCTGTAGAATAGTTTTAATATAGTTGCTATAATGTATGTTTTTCTGTTTACACTTTTGGGTAAATGAGACAAAAATCATAGCTTCTGTTTGAATTTTGGTATATGAATTCAAGAGTCCCAGAGCAAATGTCTATGTGATTAAAGCAGTATCGAAGCATTATTAAAAAGTTGTCATTTCAAGTATTTTTTTTGTTATTTGGGGTGGTTTTTTTGTTTGCAGTCAATCAACAATGAAGACTAGTTACTTAATGTAATTCTGGTGCTTGCAGTCTGCTGAAGTCAAAGAAACATTTCATTGGCCCCTGTTGACTTTGGATCAAGCCCTTGGTTTAAAGTATTGATTAAAAAAGCCCCTCAATATGAATGGGAAGCCAAGAGAATAATACAGTGAGTGTGGTGAATTAGCACCAAAGGGGGGAAAAAAAACCCCAAACAAAACAAACCCCAACCAAAATAAGCACCAAGCAGCTGGCAAAAGATTGCATCCACAAATGCAACTTGTTCCTTTGATGAGTCTGGTTTCAGGTGCTTGTACAAGAACCATCTAAGTAGTGGCTTTGCCTGTATCTACCCAAATGTTGGGTTGGGGTTTTTTCCTTCCTCTTTATTCTTCTTCTAGTAACTCAGCTGTTAAATAGATTATGTTTTCCTAGTGTTTATTAGATTGCTATGCAGTAAAAAAATATAAACACAGGAGACTTAATTAAGGACTGCTAGAGCAGTTGAACCTTGGAAGACAAAATAGTGAAGTAGTGAAGATTGTTGGAGCACCCCAATAAAAGGTGAAGAGCCAGTGTTGCTACGATATGGAAGCCTCAGAGGGAAAAAGGGAAAATCTGCACGGTTCAAGGTGTCTGCTGTATTCCTGTCCCCTAAATCACAGTCCTCAATAATGCTAGTGCGTGTTTTTAGGAGAGAAGGGGAGAACAGAATTGAGTAGCTTCTCAAATAGCTCCCTAAGGTCTGCCATATCTAAATACTGTGAATGGAAATTGCTGAACAAAAAGAATGCAGTTTGTTCGACAAATCATGTGCTGATTTACCTGGACTTTTATATCCTTGGGAGGTTTCTGTGGCAGAGAAAACAACTCAAAAGTAATATAAATCCGGAAAACATATCGCAGAACTTTGTTATGCAAACATGCTATGTTTCAAGTCATGTTGATTGGAGGGACCAATAATTGTGATTTAGAAACTAAGTTTCAGTTGAGTAAATAATGTTTTATATATATCCCATAAGGTGCTGCTGAATCTATCACTTTATTAGGCTTCAAGCGAGACCCCTTCCTAACACACTAAAGCCACACGATCCTTGGCCTGTTCTTCAGGTAGGGAGAAAATTTTGAAAACTCTCTGTACAGAGGAAGCATCTGCAGCAGCAGAAGACTCTGTATTCTGGCTTTTCATTAGGTCAGCAATTTTGCCCATGAAATTAAAATGGTGGGGAAACAGAGCTTGGGGACAAACAGGGGAGAAGAGGGAAGAGTTCTGTATCTTATGGTTTAGTCATTCTCAAATCACTAGCCGTGTCTTCAGATTGCACTTCATAAGTTTAAAGTTCAGTCCTGCTTATGTGAAGGGCCAATGTGAAATGCTATTTTACTAAGAGTTTATGCTGAAAGAATTAGGGAACCCATTGCTTTAAGTGTGGTGGCTGAGATCCTACAGAAACATCCACATTTTGGTTTGATAGAGACATAGTCATACTCTCCCAAACAGGTAAAATGGAATCTAACACACGTTTCCTTTCCTGTCTCTGAAATGATCCTTCTTTCCAAAGAAAGAAGGAAAATATGCACTTGATAGTAGACATGTAGAAGCAAAAGCACAGCGTTTCTGGGGGCACTTACACTGCTAAACAGAGAGGGTGACAAAGCATCCTTCAGCATTCCCTTAGCTCTGCTCTGCATTGCTCTGACTTGTGCTCTCAAAGATCAAATCTGGGGTGGCTGGAGGACTACCCCCCCCCCCTCCTCCAAAAAAAAAAAAGATTAACAGGTGCAGAAGGTGAGATGAACTTGCTTCTCCTTTCTAAAGATTTATGTTTTAAGAAATAGCTCTGTGTGTTTACTGGGGTTTAGCTGTCTTGTCATTCTGTTTGATCAATTAAGTTTCAGTCATAGGCAGAGAAGATATATGATGATGATGGTCTGGTGTCTTTTAAAATTTTTCTTCTTGAGTTTGTCTGGTCTCATGGAAAATTTTAGAAATCCCATTCTATATAGTCTGTGTTTGCAGGTAGAGCAGATCAAGAAGTTTCCAAGATGAAGCTTTTTTTCTTCCTCCAGAGCTCACCGGTTCCTCAAAAGAGAAATGTTTTCAGGAAAGCTCTAACTGAGATCTGTCAATCCATTGTCTGCTTTTTCAAGTTCAATCATTTAATTTTCTACCTGTTTATAGAGCTGATGAGTGAGTCAAGTCAGTTTACCTGAATCTCTGCAGCGAGGGAAGGATATAGTAATTACAGTAACAGAACTCAGGAACAAGCGGTGGATAAATAGATAAACCAACTAAAATTAGTTTTTCTTCATATCAACTTATCAAAGTAATGACAGCAGTAGTAGTATTTTATTCTGGAATAACTGTGTGAAGTTTTGATGTGCCATCAGAAGAATATGCTTCTGATTTTTCTGTGCTGTCATTATTTTTATGGGAGAATAAGCGTGTCTCTGTGCATCCCTCATGATGTTGCTGACTAGAAGACCAATGAGAATACACCTAATAAATTAAAAAATAAGTTTCATTCCTCTATTGAAAGGCAAGTTTAATGAGTTTTTCAGACAGTAAACAGTAGTGAGTTTATGAACAGTCCTACCATGCTTGTGGTGAAGGCTATGTAAATTACACTGATGCATATTTATTCATGTACTTCTTGTGGGAATATATTTAGGGGCCTATAAGCATATATCAGAATTTGTTACAGGGAAGGAAACTTATGAGGAAGGCTTATTATCCCAGGAGTGGAATTAAGGTGAAATTAACAAGTAATTGAAGTTATCTTTGATCATGATTTTTCATTCCCCTTTTTTTCCCTGCTGTAAGGAAGTGAATATTTTTGATGTTCAATAGAGCAGTACAATGCTGCACGGAGAAGCATAATGCAGAATTTTCATAATAATGTTTGTAATGCAAATGAGGGACACTTCAAAAACAGGTTGATTAGCATTTCTTAATAAAATGCCAGTCTCCTCCTTTTTCTTCATTAATTCTATCAGCAGATTACATAGCGAGATTTTAACGTTAGTAGATGGGAAGTGTGTGGTGGCTTCTCAGGATACAATTATTTGGTGGCTCTAAATAGTTTCAGGTTGTGGGGTTTAAAACAGTTCCTCCAGCACTAAAGCATTACAGTGAATTAATGAGTGGCTTGTCACCTCTGGGACCTTTCCTTTGAAATCCAGTCTGGCTTAAAGTGAACTCCTACCATTTCAGGCCAGCAGCTGGTAAAAGGTTAGAAAATGAATGAGCTCCAGGGACATCTCTGAACTTCCACAGGAGCATATATTTACTTTAGTGCTGGCTTTCAGAGATCAAACCAGGGGAAACACAGAGCTGCCAGGCAGTTCCTCCCACAGCCTGCATCAGCCAGCCAGAGTATTCCCCCACCGCTCTGCTCTCCGTAACATGCTTTGCTCTCCTCTCCTTCCCCTCCCCAGCTTCGGCAAGGGACGCACAGCAACATAGCAACTTGAGCAAACGAGCGGTGTTCTCCTTCCTACATGTCATTTAGGCTTTTTCCCTAATTATTTTTGTCGTCTCCTTTTTAATTGCCAAAGCTTCCTCCTGTTCCCTCTTGTCCTTTATGTCATTTTAGAAATAATTTACTCTCTCCCTTGTCTCCCAAATCTTGCTTTCTCCCAGTGTGTGTGGTTTTTATTCTCCTTTTTCTCCGTTGTTTCCCAATGGGAGACCTGACAAGGTACCTCACGCTCCACCCCAGGTGCATCTTTCCTCTCCTGCTGGATACCTGTGAAGAGCTCTCTGCTGCCCTGTTGTGTTCCCATTAGAGAGACTTCAGAGAATGAAATGCTTGCTGTGCTGCTTTGATTTTAGAGGAGAAACAGGAGCGTGACATTGTCTGAGCTTTAAGTTCAGAGCATCAGTAAGAGCAAGTTGGTGAACCCAAGTCTCTGCCCAGCTCTGATTCCAGTTGAACGTTACTTCGCTGGTCAAATTTCTTTTCCTAACTACATAAGGCAACAAGAAACTGAGTTTTCAGGGGGGTATTTAAAAAATGTGTGGCTTCTGATAAGCATTCACATTGTGCAACTGAACTTGGAAACTGAAAAGCTGTGGAAGTACCGAAACTTGTTACTGTCCCTGGAAAAGCACTGAATTTAGAGATACTTTAATCTGTTCTATGTCTTAATGATATTTTGTTAGTGGTTTCTGGCATGGGGACTGTGTAACTGCCTAACATAACATCTTGTTTCTTCTAAGACTCAGTGCAAGACTTCTTTTTTTCTCCCTCCAAATTTGAATGTAGAAATAATGTATAACACTCACCCTTATTAAGATGGTCTCTTTTTTGTTAGTAAATCATCTTGACAATCTTCTTCTTTCATGTGTGTTGATTTTGATTGGGTAATTCATCAAAAACCTGTTGTTAGACATTTCTTGGAGTTTCTGTCTCAGGCAACCGCTTGTCATTTCATCTGGTTGTGGATGCCAGGCAGCTCCATCCTTTGATTTCCCTTACAGTGCTGCAGGGAAGTTGTGTGGAATTCCCCTTTTTCAGTAACAGTGGCATTTAGGATAAAATAATGATTTTCAGTACTGATGATTGCTTAAGCTCTTTGCCATTGATGCTGAATTGGATCTTAACTTTTTTAAAAAATAAATATAGCTCCAACAAGCTGTGTGGTTTGACAACCCAGTGGTTAAATTTGTGCATGGCAAGTTACATCACAGAATCACAGAACACTGGACGTTGGAAGGGACCTCTGAAGATCATCTAGTCCAACCCTCCTGCCAAAGCAGGATCGCCTAGAGTAGGTTTCACAGGATCACATCCAGACGGGTTTTGAATATCTCCTGAGAAGGAGACTCCACACCCTCACTGGGCAGCCTGTCCCAGGGCTCTGTCACCATCACAGTACATTGATGGCTTCTGCTGTCCCTTTTTAAAAAAAATTTGAGAGTTGCATTACTTAAAAAAAGGATTGCTACTAAATTAATTGAGTGAAGAAACGTGATTTGTGGAAATATCTTAATTTAGAGAAAAATGCTGCTTCCCCTCCCTCCCCTGCTCCTTGCTTTTGGTTTTGATTTAGGACCACAGAAAAGTCTGGGTTGGAAGGGACTTGTGGAGATTATCTGGCCTGACATTTTGTTGCAAGCCTGAGGTATCAGGCCTTAGCTTAGGTTATCTAGGACATGAACAAGCTGAGCCTTCATTATCTGCAACAAAGAGATGCCATCCCTTCTCTGAGCAATCTCCAGTTGCTCTCATGGTGAAGAATTTTCTTCTTCTATCCAGATGTACTTTCCCCTGAAGCAGCTTGTGCCTGTTACCTCATGTTGTGTCAGAACACATCCCGATGAGATGTGTACCTCTGCTTTCTCCAGAACCACTTTTATATATATATATATATATATATTTTAGGTATTCGAAGATTGCAACTAGATCTTCTGAGCCTTTTCTTCTCAAGCTTTGTTCCTTCGACCTTTCCTCCTATAATACATTCTCCAATTATCTGATTACCCTGGTGGCCCTTCACTGGACCCTATCCAGTTTTTCAGTAGCTCTCTTGCAGTGGGGACACACACCCCCCCCCCCCAAAACTGGACACAGTATTCCAGGCTTGCCCTAGCAAGCATCCCTTGACCTGCTGCAGTCCAAGATGTGGTTTGTCTTCATTGCCTCACTGCTGACTCACATTCACCTTGCTGTCTGCCAGGACCTCCAAATACTCTGTCAGAGCTGTTTTATGGACTTATGTACATTCAACTTGTACAGCTGCTGCTCTCTCAGTTCTCTTCTATGACTACAGGCATCGCTGGCTTTTTTAGTCTGAGTTGTATTGGGTACTGGCTACCACAGGAAGAAGTGCTAGGATGGAATGACTCTAACCATGTCTTCTGGATGGAGGACAGGATGGCTGTGTGCCCCCCACCGCTGTCACCTCGGTGCTCGGATACTAATGGCAGGGAACTGGTGTTTTAATTTCTTTATGCCTACAGGAGTAATCTGGGTTTTGATCAGGACGATATTCTAAGTCCATGAACTGTTTCTGCGTTGCATAGAAATGCCTGCCTGGGCTCAGGCAATCCCTGCTGAGGTCCGGTCTGTGGAATATTACACTTGCCAGGCACTCATCTGGCCTGCGTTTTTTCCCCTCTCTTTTGCAAGCTGATCTGCTCGCTTTGCCTCTTCTCCCCGCCAGGCATCCAGAACCCAGCTCAAATCCAGAGACAGAGGCCTGTGTTACCATGACCTCAGCTTCCTCAGCAGGGCCCAAGGACCCAATGTCAGCACTGGGGAGGAGCGGGAGGGGGTGTATGTGTGTCTGTGTGGTGTGTGATTCCAGGCCTGCCTGGACTGGAGCACCAAACAATCTCCCATCTGTTGTGAAAGACCTTCTGTACTGACAGGGCCTTACCTAGCAAGGTGTCGTGGTTTTGCCCCAGCCGGGGGCCGCACCCCACACAGTCGCTTGTACTTTTAAAAGGAAGGGGGAAGGAAAGTTGGGGGAAGGGGAAAAGGGAAGGAAGAAAGGAGGAAAATAAACCACAACCTAGAAACCAGAACCACGCAGGTTGGGATAAGGGTCGTTTACTAAACAATAACAGAAAACTAGATATAACAATAACAGGAGTTTAAAGCACAAAATAGATGAAACTGGTGATACACAATGCAATTTCTCACCAAACCACACAACTCAGGCCGCACAGCTTAGAGCCCGTCCCGGACAACCCGACCGCCCCAGAAACTGCACGTCCTGGCGTTGTCTCCCCCTCTTCCCCCCAGTCCCCCCTTAAACCGAGCATGACGTAACTGGCATGGAATATCCTCTTTGGCCAATTCGAGTCACCTGTCCTGGCTGCGTCCCCTCCTTTCTCACTAGTAAGGAAGTATGCAGAGCTGAGAAAGGTACTTGATTGCCCGGCAACAAATCGGAGACATCAGGGTGCTATCAGCACTATTCTCATGCTAACACCCAAACATGGCATTCCATCCACTGCTAAAAAAAAGTTTAACTCCATCATAGCTGAAACCAGGACACAAGGCAAAACGAGAGCAGGGGAGCGGGTGCGCTGCGCGGCGTCCCTAACCACCCAGTGCTATGTTTGCTCATTCTCTGCCACTGCCTCCAGCAGCTTTTCTATGAAGGTTGTCTTGGGTCATAGGCAGCAGACTCAGCCTTTATACTGCTCTGTCAACAATTATATTGCAGATGAGCGCTGCCAAAATTCAGATCATTTACTGACTTGACAGCTGAATGCATTCGCTCAGTGAAAACAGGGTTGCACAGTCTCCCACATTATGAGGAAACAGCTGAAAGCTGTGGGAGGATCAGCAAGCTCCGAGCCTGAGGTTGGGATGGGAGGGCTGCCCAGCACCAACAGCAGCTCCACTGGATGACTGAGAAGGAGCAGCGATGTAGCATCTGCTCTTGCCTGTCCTGTTAATTGAACCGTGACAGCTTTGTGTGTCATCGGGTATCTGGCCAGGTTTCCAACCAGGGAAAGGGAATAAGGATTTTTATTTTTGCTTTTTTCTTCCAACGAGATAAATAATTGCAGTTGTTATTGATCGCGAAATGCTTTATACCTGAACTACTTTCAGAGTCTGTGGCTCTATCAATGCCCTGTATTACTTGACAACAATTACACAGGACTCTTGATAGATGGATGATACAGGGCGAACCTCTCAGTTAAGCCTGTGGGCTCTTTGCATGATTGGATTAGGTCAGTTCCTAATGGGATCTTTTTCCATATCACAAGCCAGACTCAATAAAATGTAATCAGAGAAGAGCAGCTAGAATGCTAGCATGGCTAGCTGTAATAAAGTGAAAAATCAACTTCACTTTTTCTTAGGTTGTTGCAGCAATTTATTTTAACACAACAAAAGTTAATTCAGTCAGGAACCTGCTATGAAGTGGTGGTAGCATTGCTGAGTGTCATTTCTAGGAAGTTTGCCTAGCTCCCCTTAAAGCCGGTGGAGAACCCAGAGATGATCAGCGTGGAGTCTGATGAATTGAGAAGCACTCAACATCTTCAAAATCTGAATTCTTATTAGACATTCAGAACTTGAGATTGAAAGGCTCTTTATTTGTACAGAAGGGAAAAAATATATTGCAAGTTTTAATTTAGGCTTGAGTGGACTGTACCTTAGCCAGGTTATCAACATTCACCTTTCAGCAATGGTTTCATCAACCAGCTTACTTTAAATAAAACTTAAATGAATAAAGGAAAACAGAGACCATTCCTCTGGTAACGATAAAAGCCCAGTGCCCTTTGTCAGTAATGGAGCAGAAATGACCCAGTGTCTTTTCCTTCTCTTTGTTTTTCATTCTGAAGTTTGCTCAAAATTGTGCTCATGATGTTTCAAAAAGGTGTAATTTCAGGTAGTAGATGTCCAGAAACAGGGCTGCTTTGATTTGTGTTTGCTGTCCTCCTGGGAGCACTGCTTTGCTTCCAGGTATAAGGGCTAAGGGAAGTCAAACACTTCCCATATATTCCCAGTACTGTACCCCTGGTGTCTGATGCAGCAGCAGAGGGTGGTCCGAGACCCCAAGGGATCATGTCTTTTGCAGGGTACTGAATTCTAGTGCAATTTGTGACTGGTGGGAAGAAGACAGATGTTGTTGTATTCTGATCACAACACCAAAAAGGATCTGAAATGCCTGCCTTGCTCTGACGATGCCTCTACCAGAGCCTGGGGGGATCTATTAAACAAAGGCAGTAGCTAGACCAAAGCAGAAAGAGAGCATGAAAGTAAGTAAGGTTGTGAGTTTGATCCTGAAGTTATAGGAATGATGGAATGTACTGAACAAGTAGGTGATGGGTAGTAAACTCACACTAATGGTAGATGTTGGTAAGCAAAATACCCCCCCCCCATTAGTTTCCTACATGATTCACTTAGATAAAATACTCAGTAGGAGTTAAATCTGGTCTGATGGCAGCATTGGAAGATCAGTTTGCTACTGGTGAGTAGGAAATTGTATCTGGAAGGGCATGGTAGGAAGTGGGATCCGTTTCATCAATTTCTTAGGAAATTAAATTTTTAATTAAAATAAAATTAATTTATCTTCCTAGAGATAGGCCTGTAGAGGCTTACATGTGGGAGATTATCATCGAGCATCCACAAACAGATGGCTTCCATGTTCCTTTACTTATAACCTGCCCAAGCAGAGAAAATAAAACAATAATCAGTACTAACTACTACTAGAGTCTTGTTGGGGAGCTGTAGATTTGAGAATTGAGGGGGTGTGTGTGTATAGGGTTGTTCCTGCTGCTCAAAACTACTGGAGTTATTCATGGAGCCATCAGCGATGGAAGAAAACAGATGAGGTGACAAAAAGGACTCAGCTAAACTGGTATGTCCTAATAACATATCTTTTTCACCAAAAAACCCCCAACCTACTTTTTTTCTATTAGAAAATATAAAATCAAAACAATTCCTTGGGACAGTACTGCCAATTTGGATATTTCTTTTGAGTTAATTATACAGGCAGCTCAGTGTTTGGTATTTGATATTTGAAAACAGTCAATATTCTGGCAGCTATTGTTAAAAAAGCTGAATAAATAGAAAATAAAAAGAAAGCATGAAAGTATGGTTGGGAGTTTGATCCTGAAGTTATAGGAATGCTGGAATGTATTGAACAAGTAGGTGATGGATAATAAACTCATACTAATAATAGATGTTGATAAGCAAAATACCCCACACACACCTTTGTATGTATATTCAAAGGTGGTGTAATTTGGTCAAAGTGCTGTGGTCTAATTTTGAGGAAATTACTTGCTCTCCTGTTCCGTGAGAGGCCCTCAGCAGAGCCTGGGAAAGGTGTGAAGTTTTCCATTTCAGGACTGTTATGCTCTTTCCCAAAATGTTCCCATCACATGTGTTTCCATATTCCTCTTAGGGCAGGTCCTAGCATGTGCAGAATTTCCAAAATGTCTAGGTCTTATCAAAAATTCTCCTTTCTAAACCCAGGTTCAATCTCTTCCTGCAGATGCAGAGTTTGATTTACGTTTGGCCAGGCAGCAGTTTCATAAGGGAAGTGTTTATATTTGCTCACAGTTGGTGCTAGATAGGGGTTTGGGAGTGCTCAAACTGCCCCCCCTCCTCATCCCATGCTTTATTTCCACAAGCTAGAAACTCTATGGATATGCCAGACAAATGGAAACTGCATTTTTAAGTGGGGAAGAAGGGGGAAAAAAAAAAAGAAAAAAGCTAAGATCAAATAGTGTTCAGTACTGCAATTCAGTGTGAACAGCTGGGGGTGGCAGGCAGAAAATGGAAGAATTCAAATAATCCTACATTTGCATTCACAAAACCAGGGAAAGAGAATTTCTCTTCAAAACTACCCACTCCTGAGCCATGTGCCACCAGGGCAGAAAATAAAGCCTGAAGGTAAGGCAGAGCAGAGCCAAGCACCGACCAGGAATTGCCAGTGTGGTTTAAGAAAGATAAATAAAATGGTTAAGGGAAAAAATAAGGGAAGATTGTTGTTAAAGGAAACAAGTTGAAGTATAAAAGCTGGCACTGGAGAGCAGTCTAATGCATTGATCCAAAAACGGCCCTGTGAGCTTTGCAAAGAAAGATGCAGTGCTTTGGTTTCCCTGGAGCATGCAGGCACAATGATTCTGAAACAATTCAAAGGGGGAGAGAGGGGGAAGGATATTTAAATCTAGCAGAAAGATGACGCTTCTGTCATCTTTCTAACCCCAAGTTATTACGCATTTCCCCATGCTTAAAACTCAGTCCTGATCTCTAGGATCTGGCAGAACAGCTCTTGCTTGCTGTGGCCATCCACGTTCTGAGACTGGAGTTCTTCCTCTTGGGTAAACTCGTTTAGGAAATGCCCCCCAACTGACCCGTACTGCTCCCCATATAAAAATAAAATCAAATATTGTAGATAGAAGAACAGCTAGAGAAATGAATCCTTTATAAAATGGTACAAAGATGTCATTGGAGTTTCATCTCAATCCAAAACAGTCGCTGAGTATTGATACTGATTTAACAAGAGCTGAATGGAGCCATTTGCACTGAATAATGTATTAAGTAGTTGGAATGTGAAGTGTTTACTAAAATAACAGTAATTATACAAACCAAGCTAATCGCATTGAAGTTGTTGGGAAGCCTGTGGAATGTGATATGTTAGTCTGCTGCAGCATGAATGCTCTGGGTAGGGTTTGGTTTTCTTTTTCTAAACAATACTCTGAATTTTTAAAGTGGTGGGTGTTTTTTTGTTTGTTTGGGGTTTTGTTTTGTTTTTTGCTTTTTAAATTCCTTTTACATGGGAATATGGGAAGTCCAACTAAAGCCTGTTTTTCACTGATTTTACTGTCTCATCATACTATGTTTTAAAACTTCCCCCACAGTGCTACATGCAACATGCAGAGGGTTGAGCTGCCTTTCAAAAAACTTGGGAGTTTTTAAGTACTATGCTAAGGTTGGCACTTTTTTGGTTATTTGGTGCAAATAAACTTGCACCACAACATCATGTGACAAAAAAGGAAACATGAGAACCGTTCTCCACCATCTTCTGGAGGTAATAATCAACAAAGTATTTGATTATGATCTCACAGAGATCTGCTGTTTATTGCGAGGACTGCATCCGTATCGTTCGGATACAGCAGGAAGCCTGTTAAAGAACTTTGTGTTCTCAACTGCAAAAACTAAACTGATTCTGTGCCCACTGGCAAAGGCTGAAGTTTCCATTGACAAATGTGTACAATATGTAGAGGCTTGGATTTTTAATCTATTTTTTTACAGCCAAAATTCATACTTTAATGTTTTAAAGAATGTATTAGAATACTGTCAAAATGCTCTTAAAATAATTGATTCATGACTCAACATGTTTTCAAATATTTAATCTATCTTTGCCTTTTAGTGTGAAATTTAATCTGTTATCTGTGATTAATATTGCTACAGATACACAAATGTTCTCTTTCACAGAGGCACACACATGCAGTGGAACAGAGAGTTACTTTGCTATAAAACTCAGGATCTCACCCCAAGCCATAGATGCCAAATCAGAATTAATCTTTTTCCAATTGAGAATAAAAGTGGCAAACCACTAATGCACCATCTTTAGAAGGATATTTATGAAAAACCATTTTAATCATTCACCAGCCCTCATTGTGTTAAAGTAGCAAAAAATCCCCCTAGTCTGACTATTGCAGGTGGGACATAGTGTGGGAAACAAGGTGGTTTGTTCTCCAAGCAACCTGCTTTGCTTTTTGTGTCATTCGTAGGGGAAGACACAGCAAGTAAGCTAATGAAAGACCTTGGCAAGCTTGGCATGCCACATGAAGGGGGGCATAGAGCTCCCTTCCCAATGAGAGGTGGGTGTGGGTAGATGAAGCAGTTGCTTGTGTTTAGCATGATCCATAATCCCAAGCTTCAGAAAGCATCCTTAATCATCACAACTACTGAAAAAGACAGAGTCCTGTGGATAAGAGGGCAAAAAAAACCCCTGAGTTTTCTCAATGTTTCTGTTGGTTCCCAAACTCCTTTGGTGTTCTGCAACAAGCTCAAATCCAGGAGCCATCTGAACAGCTGTCCAGTGTCTGTTAGGTCTGCCCAGCAGAGCTGGCAGTGACAGGATAGTCTTGTTTTTATATGTCTGTGAATTCAGGCGCCTTCCCTGTCCCCATCTGTTGATTTCCCAAATTGAAGGGAAATTAACTGCCTTCATTTTACACCCTTCTTCCAGGTCTGGTTGAAGCTGACTAATGGCTTCCAAATGTGTTAGAAGACAATTTCCAGAGAAAAAGGATGGAGAGGCAGGAGGATGGAAGGAAAGTGCCTGGACCTTATTTTAGGGAGCCAGGGTCAAAACAGAGCCCATATGTGCATTTTAAAAATTAATCTAGGCGTGGGAGGAGGGGGAGATAGGCATCCATTCAAACCTCATCTCCAGCTTTCTCATATACCATTGACAAAAGGGGAATCAGGCAAAGTCATGATCTTGTTGAGAGGAGGACCAGGTCAGTACTGAGTGGTTATCCAAAATCAGCAATAAACCTTGGCCAGCGGTACTCCCAGTTACATTTTCACTGGAGAGAGCTACAGACTAATGGTGATGCAGCAAAACAGATGGGAGCTGGCAAGGCTCATCTAGGGCTGAGCCTCTCCAACAGGACGAGTGGAAATCTTTGTCTTACAGTAACTTGGCATTCTGAATGTGACTGGTGTAGGCTGAAGCCCTGGCAGTGTGTCAGTGGGTCCCGTGCGTGGTAGGTAATTAATTCCAAACTGTTTGTCTATCTGCTGAGGGCTGGTTATTGAGAGCTGGGACTGTCAGTGAACTTTGGGTCAGAGGAATAAACTGCTCTGGTTAGAAGGAAGCATCTTGTTATTAAGGAATTGAATTCTGAGTAGTAATAATTGTATAAATTAGCATTAATTTAAAAAAAAAACCCCGTAGCATCAAGAGATTTTGCAAATGCTGCATGCAAGAAGAATGAAGCAGTTGGCCTCAGAGGTTAGGCTGAATGAAGCAGCAAGGAAAGCCACTACGATAACTGCACCCAGCAGTGATGGGAGGTGTTTCCCCAACTTGACTTTCTGAACGTAAGGGGTCAAGTTCCGTACCTCCAGGAGAGTCTCTTCTGTAACGGCTCCTGTAATACAGGTAACGGCCAATCAGTGCACTCGGAAGTTTTGAAACCGAATCCAGGTGAACTCAGCTGGTGGGGTTTAAAGCACATCCAGCAAGTTGTGTATGGGAGAACTGGGTCCAGTTCTGGGCTCCTCACCATAAGAAGGACATGGAGGTCTTTGAGCGCGTCCAGAGAAGGGCAACCAGGCTGGGGAAGGGGCTGGAGGGCAAATCCTATGAGGAGCGGCTGAGGGAGCTGGGGATGTTTAGCCTGGAGAAGAGGAGGCTGAGGGGAGACCTTATCACCACCTACAGCTACCTGAAGGGAGGTTGTAGAGAGGTGGGAGATGGTCTCTTCAGCCAGGTGACAGGAGATGGGACAAGGGGAAATGGCACTAAGCTGTGCCAGGGCAGGAGCAGATTGGATGTTAGGAAAAAATTCTTCCCTGACAGAGTTGTCAGGGTCTGGAACAGGCTGCCCAGGGAGGCGGTTGAGTCACCATCCCTGGGTGTGTTTAAAAAAGGGTAGATGAGGTACTTAGGGATATGGTTTAGCACAGGACAGGAACGGTTGGACTCAATCTTAAAGGTCTTTTCCAACCTTGTAATTCTGTGATTCAGAAGCCAACTGGCTTTGACAGCCATCCCCCACCTTAACTCATGGGATCCAAAGCGTGCTCCTCTCCCCCTGCCTGGGGCAGCTACCAGAAGCTGCATCAGGTAGATGCGCTCCACTGGGTTGTTTTAATTTCTTTTTACTGGCATTAGAAGGAATATTTAAAAACAAAATCTGCCATATGTGAAACTCTGCATATTTTCTGTGGACCAAGTCTCTTGGTGGCCATTTATATTTTAGGAACTGACATGTTCAGTTTTATTAAACTAGCCTGAAAATGGAGAACAACTGTTTAAGACCAGAACTGTTGACCTCATATTTCACAAGTAATAAGATTTTATTTACAGTAGTTACTGCAGGCTTACTAAAATCTGAGTATTTTATTTATTTATTTTTAATCCTTTGAGATTTCTGGTACATACATGTAGATACACATGTTGCTCTTTCACCATGTTCAGGTCAACAATGAAGCATGAAAGTACATGAAGTACATCTGAACCCACAAGTGCTGTTTTCAGTTCAGGCCATGAGTTTTAAAGCAGAAATGTGCACCAGTTTCACAGAAAAAAATGGGTTTTTTCAGTTTGACATGGAAGTCCTACAGGATGCAGGTGGGCTTGTGGCATCAGTATTACTCTTAGAGAAGAACAGAGATTCCTTTTAGCCAAAAAAATGGTTGAACAGATTTTCTTATGTTGTGTTTATTTTCCTCTCTGTGCCGTGATTCCTGCCCATAGTTTTGCTGGATTATAAAGTAGTAGTGCTTTTACACTGCCTTTTATTTACAATTTTACTTAGGCTTTAACAATAGAAGCTTCTCCTGTGTTTGACTATTTGAATCCTGCTGGTAAGGGGAAAAAATCCCCTATTATTCATAATCTCAAATGATTTTTGCTTTAGGTAGTCCCCAAAAGATTTAGAGAATCTTGTTAGCATTTTGTGCATGATTTTGTTAGTATTTTGGCATGTTTCTGGAGCTGTATTCGGGGTTTTTTTATTGTTCTTTCTTGTTTTGGACTGTATTATGCTTCCATGCTGAAGTTAACAGATCTGAAAGGGATTGTGCTTGCAGAAGTGAAGCTGACTGATAAGGTTGGAGTTTTCGAATTTAGTTTCGGGTGGGTTTTGGTTTTGTTTTTCTCAAAATGTAGAGAGAGTGAGGGAATATATTCAACTGAGTAATAAAATAGTTTGCAGTAAGAAAGTTGAGGGCTTTTTTTGAGGTCCCTTCCAACCCACAACAGTCTGTGATAAAGAACCCTTGTGACTATGCACGGTTGTTCTGTCTAAAGAGGGGGATTTCAGAGGGGTGGAAAAGTTTGTGTTTTGATCTTTCCATAACCTTGCTGGCAGTGGAGGTAAAAATATAAATTGTATTTTTTAATTTTATTTTTAAATTTAATAACCCTGCAAGAAAAGGACAAATATTCTTACAGCATGGCAGAATTCTGAATTCCTAAAATATACTTGTTTACTATTTTTTTAAAGTCAGAAAATTGTTATTCTTTGTAACAAATGACTAAAACTGCGAGTTTGACGGAGAAGCAAAGGAAATTGGCTTAAAGGAGCTCTTTTGTATACTCACACAATATCCATTAAGAGAGCAGCAATTTACACCTCTGTCAAGACACATGCCAATAGTTTAGGTGTGTCTGTCTCAGGAGTGTCACCCTCACTCTTCAACACCCAAGGTGGCAGCTGGATTTTAACTCAACTCTATCTTCTGAACAGATTAACAACTACTTGCCAAAGCAATAGTGATGTTAGATTATGGACTAATAATAGGTTTTCTGATGCACAGATTTTTAGCAAAGAGGCAGAGGGTCCGAGTTCTCTTCCAAAATACTTTCTTTCATAGCTTGCATTCCCTCGTTCTCCCTTGTTGGTATGTACTTGTGTGGTCCCTCTCTTGCTGGTGAGCCAGAAGTGACATTTTTCAGAATAACTTGAGAAAGATACTTTGAAAAATGTCACTTCCTTATGATAATTTAACTATCCCCTTTTTTTCTTCACTGAAAGGTGACAATTTTGGCAATCAGTAATGTCACAGCAGTATGATCTCCACATAGTATGTAGTACTGTATATATTCCATCACGAATATTCCCCCCCCAAGGGGAATGGCAATACAGATAGGCATTTGCCTGAAACTCCATGGTAGTTAACACCTAGTGTAGCTAAACATTGTTGCAAAGACCTTTATTAAAACCCCCAATATTGGAGGACTCAACTGAAAATAGCTGTGTGATATGTCTGAAACAAATGCAGATGTCTCCGACAAGTGTAAGGAAAGACCTGAATACCAGGATTGGATCCCACAAATCCTCTGCTCGGTTTTACAGAAGGATCAAGCAGTTTATGTATTCAGTTAATCTATTTTCACTTCAGTGCAATGACTTGCAGCTGTAGCCCACTTCATTGGCAGATCAGAAGCTACACTCTAGTATCTGTTCGACCCATACCATTTGTCTTGGAAGGCTAATTGTTTAGCCTAAGGCATGTTTTATTCTCCCAGGCTATGCTTAAAAATAAACAGAGCCCAGGCAAGCCAAACCCTGCTCCCCTGTGATAACTCTGGAAAGTCCATGGAGCTTGCTGTCCTCCCTGGAAGTGCATGCAGAGCACGGGCAGCACAGATTCATCACACTGGGCCCTGTTTGGGTGGGCTGGTAGGTAGTCAGTCCACACTTTGTAAGGACACAGATCCTTTTCAGGTGCTCACTAAAGCCAGTGCTCGAAAACTGTTTGTCTCACCCAGCTGGGGATGCTGAGGTGGGCTGTCCGTCAGGGCAGGTTGCTGAGGCACATTTTCTGATTCATCATTCAAAGTTAAGAGGAGGATAACCCAGCCTCCGAAACTATGGGGCCTCGTCAGGTCTTCAGGCTTTTGTTTATTTTTTAGAACATCCCTCTCAAGCTGTGTGATTTTGTTTAACAAAAAGCAGTTTCCTTTCTGCCCTCTAGTATTTGCATATAGCAAGGACTGAGCCTCTCTGGAAGTCTGGCTCTAGATTTGAGGGAAAACCCGAGCTTGGCTGCTAGTGTACAGCACCTACAGTAGCTGAGCTGTACTCTGAAAAGTCTCATGTAATTTCTGATGCTCTGATGATTTGCTGTGCTAAGAGGAAGTTTGTTGGGGAGCTCAATCACATGACTTGAAAATGAGAAGGTGGCTCTTTTCTGAGAGGAAAGAGGTTCAGATCTTTCGAAACTGAGTGAAGTTGAGTGGTGCTCGCAGAATCTGAGGTCCTCTTGGCTTGCCATGGTATGCTGGCATCTGTATCACTGTGGAGGATGGGACCAAGTCATTTAGGCTCTTATGAAAATTACACATTGAAGCTTCAGTACGCACTGGCCTACAGTGACCTGCTCTGGGTGGAGAACAGTGTGACAAGGCAACGACTTGTCTGCCTTCTGCCAGGAAGCACAGAGGTGCCATTGAGCCAGTGTGCACCTGAAGGTGATGTGAACTTCCCTCATCAAAACGTGGTGCCTGATGCCTAGGCCTTGCCTAACACTCCCTTGGGAAGAGGTTTTAATCAGATCAGCCTTTCAGCATTTGGCTATGCAAACAGGGGAGCTGACTGGTAACAACTGTGCAAATACATGTGTATGACCTAACATATGCGCCGTATACGCAACCTTGGGATGTGAGTTTTGTGTGGGTTAAATACACATGCACATAGGCATGGAGTCGTGTTTCCTGCTTTGCCGTGTGTATTTTGGACTTCATTAGCTCCCATCCTGAAGTAATTAGATGTACAGTCCAAAAATACTTCCGACAGAGTGCTCTATTTCTTCTCCTATCACTTCGGATTCAGAGCGGCTCGTTTGGAGCTCAGCGTTTACTGCAAGCTTCTGCAATTAAACCCTTCCCCGTGGCATTTTACCACATGGTGTCATGCTGCAGCGCTGTTTACTTAATCGCCTTATTTTGCTGGATGGCAAGTGTTTCATTAGGAGCTGTTATGAATTCGTTATAACGCAACATAACCTAATGAGGTCTTGTCTCCAGTCGGGACCGCGTTGCTGGTTGATACGATTACCTAGGTAAAGCCTCAGTATGTATAGACTGGGCTAGGGAGGCTTTGGCACACAGGTTTTAAAATACAGTTGTGTTGTCACTAAATGCCATACCTGCAAGAGTCAGGAGGATTCATTTAGTAGCTCAGCTGTGAAATACCGCAGAAGACTTTTCATTTTAAAAGTTCAGACAATTAATTTAACGTGTAAACAGTGATTGTTTGGAGAGATACCGTGGCTGTGTAATTCCAGCTTCGTTCTTGTTTTATTGTGGTAAACTTAAATTTAGCATTGTGTTGTAAAGGCAGGAGCATGCTTTTAATTTGAACTATAAGACTAAGTTGAAACATTGCCTTCGGGGTATTTGAACTGAGTCCTCGCCTTTGATTTTACTAAGAGAAAAGTTAGTGGTGGGAATTGTTTTAGAACATGTGATTCCAATTAATGGGTTGGCAAGAGCCTTGGTTCAGGATTTTATCTAGAGTTTGGCACTGCTAACAAAGGTGGAAATGTAATTATTTCCCAAATGGCATTGAAATGGCACCTAAATTAGGCACTAAGCACATGCTGAATTATTTGCATAAAGACAACTTGTGCTTTCAGCGCTAATGAACAGGAAAATGCTGTGGCTCCCTTAAGATGACCACAGAAATTTTCAGCGTTAGGTTCCCCATTGAGATGCCTTTGCCTCCTTTTCCAGACTTTGTGTAAATCTTTGACTCAGATTTATAGTATCTTAGTAGGAATGAAATACAGATTTTTAAGAGGCCAAGATGCTTGGCAAACGGGCAACTCACTCTTTGGAAATATTTGTACATCTTATCAACTGTATGTCCTCAAGAAAATGTATATTTCAAAAGTTTCTTTTTTTCTTTTTTTTTTCCTTTTGACATTTTCTTGTCTGTCCTTTGATCCTTTTTCCTTTCCTCCTGTCTCTTTAATTTGCTTCCTTGATTGCAGGAGTTTCATAACTGTAAACCACTGCACAGTCCTTTTGCACTACTTTCACCCTATTCTGTGGCTGGCATGTTTATACCCTGATAGGCAACTTCATCTGTTACCAGACTCCCAACGCGCGGCAGAAGTGGCTCTGCGCATGGGAAGGCCTCAGGAAGGACACGTGGTGGAAGGGTTCTCTCAGCAGCCCTTTCATGGATAAAGCTCATGGAACCACTGACTGCCGAGAGAAACGCACTTGGCTGCTCTCTGCAGCAGACTCAGCACGCAAAGAGCTGGCAGGGCTGAGCTACAGAGAAACCCAAGTGTGACACGAAGGCCAGAGATTCATCATCTGGGCCAGAGTTTGGCACCGATTTATGGCCTTTAAATAAAACAACCCACAAATCAAAACCCCAAGAAAAAACCTCACCAAAACCACCCCCCTCTCCCCAAAAACCCAACGCCTAAGCCCTGATCTCCCTCTTCCTGGGAACTGCTGGTTTATTTTCTAGAAAAGTATCTGAAAAGTATTCAGTCCTAAATGGCCTTTTAGATGAGTTTGAAAGAGCTTTACAAGACAAGTGCAGAAATTAATGGCAGTGGCAGATGTTTAAACTTCACCTAAATGAGGCATTCTTTAGCCAGATGATACAGCTCATTGTTACACTGAAATATTGATCTAAAATGATGTTTTCTAATCCCTTCTCCGAGCTCCCACTGCATGATTCCAGGTATGTTACAATAGTGCTGCCTCCTTCCCATCCCTCTGAGTTTCACTTCTCTCTCTTCTGTTTGGAACTCCCATCTACTCCTCCATCACACCAGTTACTGATTCGTGATTCGTGAATGCCATCAGCAGTAAGCAAAGCCCTGTCCTAGCACCTTAATTTTGATCCAGTCGTATTTAGACAGAAAACTAACAGCTCGTTAGCAGTCTGAACTCAAACATTTTCTCTGCCCCCTACATTTCAAAGCACAGCTGCCTTTACTGCTTCTGTTGTAGCTTTTGAAGACCAATTTAAAAAAGAAAAAGGCATCCAGGCTCAGTAAAGTGTCAGCAGCCTTAGCAAACAGGTATTTGGAAGAGTTTTTCCTAGATGAAGGTGCTCCCAAACCTGTGGATAAGTTGTTCATTGTATGTATTTGATTCCATTTTAATTTGCAGACTAATAAAACTATATTGATATTTTGGAGTTATTATTAGAACTACTTATGTTTAATAATAAATATAGTAGCTTGCTATAAATTATCACTTATTACTCAGAAGATTTTTCCCCAGAAACAATGGAAATATATTGCCTGCATAGCATAATTATAGGCTATGGGTTCCTTCTTTTGATGCTATTCTAGGGATTAATTAGCAGGGAATCAGGTGTATCTCCACAAGAAGGACACCTTTGTGCTCTCATGTGTGCGCACAGGTAGAAGTAGGATTGGAGAGTGGTTTATGTTTGTTTATAGCCCGTTCTGTAGCATGCTGCACAGACTAAAGGAGTGGGTGATAAATGTTTTTAACATACAGATTTACAGTGCTCAGTGACTGTCTGTCCTTTTGTTGCTTCCAAGTTCTTCCAGGAAAAAAAACCCAACAAACCATAACAAACAGATGGGAGAAGTACTCATTTGAGTTTCGTATTGCAGTATGGACAGCCTTAAAAGGATTTTATAAATTTATGGCCTCTATCATCTGAAGTTCTACTCTTTCACAGCATTACAATAGGTTGGCTGCCGAGTTGTGCGTTACTGTACTCTACTTGAGCTGTTTGGAATATTACTTTGAGAATTGGAAGGGCTCCGGGGTGCTAAAACTGATTATGAGATTTTTCTTTGCTTGACAAGATGAGCAGGTCCATGTGAAGTATACGGCAGTTATGTGGATTGACGGCAGACAGGTTTCAATCACAGAATCATGTTGTGTTTTGCTCATCTTTGAGGTGGGATGCCGGCAAAATTGAGTTTCAAGAGGATAATTGCAGCCCAATCAAATTTTTGGGTTAACTTTAATTACTTTTTTTTTTTAAATTATTTTAAAAGAGATTCCTGCCAGTGACTCGGCATATTCTGAGAGTTCTTCAGAAACTTTCTTTATAATTTGTCTTCCAGAAAATCAGAGTGAAAGGTTGTAAAGTGCTCAAGAACTCCAGCTGAACCAAAATCTTAATTTTAAAAGTTGTAGTTGAATAATGTCAACAGTGCCCAGGCCTTGCTGGGAGATTTTTCCTTCTGTTAGTGAATATTACTCTTCAGCACACGTCTGACCGCAGGTTTGTGTGCCGACACCTCCGTCAGGTAAGGGTCTCAGCAGGCTGATTAAGTGATCCTGGCTTGTAACTGCCCACCCAAGAGATTAAAAACCTTACATAGACAAGTACCTCACCCTCTTAAGAAACTGGGAGTTAACACTACTGATGGGGGACTGTTTTGAGTGGCAAAATAATCCCTGTAGCTAAGCAGGATAAGCCCTGAGACCAGGCAAAGCCCTTTTAGGAAGTTACAGTTCTACATTCCTCAACACTAACACAACCTTCACAATTCCCCCAGTATCATTATACCATTTATTGGTCTCTGACCACAGTGGCTGGGTAAGGGTGATGGCTTTTCTTAATCTACTTTCTTGAGAAGCCTCTGTGGCAGTCCCTGGTTTTCATTTGTATGCTGGAAAGTCTCAGTTCAGGCTCCTGTTGCTTCAGCTGTCCCTCTTGCCAACTGCTTTACACTTCCAAGTCGAGTCAACTCAAACTGCTTCACTGGGGATTGGGTTGGGCTCCCACTCAGCCCCAACTCCTCCAACAGCAGGTTTCTCCCTTCCAAACCTCCCTGGAAAACTTTCTGATGTGATACAGATATTCTGGTAATACTCAGACAATCCCCTCACTCGGTTCTGGATGGACTGATGTCTTGCACTCAGTTCCCCAGTATCTGGCATCCTACCTCTGCTCTGCAGAGTTGCTGGCCATCTCACCCTCTTTTTCTGGTGCCGTGCATTAGTACGTGTCTAGGTGTTCTGTGTGAAGGTGCTCCTCGCCCTTGCAAGGCTGGAAGTGATGCTTAATTTTGATACTAAAATCTAAAGTTTTGTCTAAGATGTTCCCTCCTATTGCCTTTTGTGGTCATGATCATTCTTTTGTACCATTCTGAGGTTTTGGGGGATTTTTGTAGTGTTTCTACTTCACTTATTTCTACTTCACTTATTCCTACTTCTTGAATTACACTGTGTCTGAGTTGTAGAAAGCTGAGTTTGAACTCCAAAAGGTAGCTAGTGTGATTCAGCAGTGCCCTGGTGTATGAATTGATTTCTTTCTTTTTATGTTGAAGTTCACTTTTTGTTTGGAAACCAGACTCCAAAGGTTCCCTTGAAGAAATTCTACTGAATTCCTTGAGCAGTTTTGTTGCTCAGAATGCCATCTTGGTTCTTTTATACACCCAGAAGCACCATTCGTGTGCAGAAGGAATTGCTGTGCCATCTCAGCACTTGCCACCTTACTCAAGGAGAAAAAAAGGGTTATGAAACCAGACTTAGTAAAAAAAATGAGCTGCTTTTTGCTCAATTACACACGCTGTCTGTATGGGGCTTTGATCTCACCGCAGCCATAGACAGTCCCCATCTTGGCTGACGCCCTTCTGGGTTTGCAGCTCTGTCCCTTTGGTGGGACAGGCCTGACAGATGTGGGAGCTATTTCACGCTGCTACACCAGTAGAGAAGTGTTGGATAAATACTAGATTATTTCCCAATAACCTGCCCCAAACCAGTGGGATGGGAGCCTGGCATACTGTCTACAATAGGAACAGAAAAATTTGGTATCTGTATGACAGTGAGAACAGAAACAGAAGAGCAGGGAAAAATAACACAGCTTTTCACTTGTACGTAATCTGAGAGGTTGACGTTAATTCTGGGACGAAATGCAGTTGAAGTGTTACCAGTCAAGTTCCAGTTTAAGCAATCTTGATGTTTTTCCTCCAAATTCATTGTTTGGTACTGTGTAATTCTTTAATACAAAGCAGTTGTTTTCATTTTTAATGTTAGTTACAGGAAAATTTATGATGTATTTGTACTTCTCTGCAAATATTCAAGTGCTCTTCTGGAAGAAGGTATGCAATAAATAATGTTGCTTCATACACAGAGTGGGCATTAAATCATTTAACAGTATAATAAGAAAGCCTTGAAATAAAATCTTTGTGGACTTTCTGAAGGGTTTTTTTATTAGATTTTCCAATATTCCATTCTTCAGTGGAAAACTTTCCCGCCTGCCAGTATATATTCTATCTTATCTTAAAATTACAATATGGCAAAATATTTACTGTAACTACAAACCAGATATATACAGAAGAGAGAAAATATATCTATATTACAACATTATGGTATAATTTATAATATTTACATGCCTTTTAAGAATACTGGCAAGTCTGAGTGGCTGGCAATATATAGCAGTGGTTGCATTAGCTCAAGTTTGCAAATACCAAAATCAAAAAATGGTTTTGGGGTTGGTTTTGTGGGGTTTCCCCCCCCAGTTTCCAGCAATCACTGAATTACTTACAACTCACAGTTTCCCAAACTGGGGTTGTTAGTTTTATTTCTCAGTGCTCCTGTTATATAAACCCCCCCTTAATTCTGTAGTTTTCTCCACAAGTAGGCTTAAAATACACATGGAAGCTTTAAAGTCTATAAACTGATGCAGATACATATTCAAGCAAGGACCGAGGGCAAGAGTGACAGCACCAAAGCCGGTGAGCTGAAGGAGTGACTTCACTAGCTGTCGTCACTGGCAGCCTTTTATGATCTTAGGCCTCACCCTGCTAAACGACTCCCAGACAGTCATCCCTGCAGCCCTGTTTTAGCTCAGTAACAACTCCCTGCAAGTCCCAAGCCTTTTTGTTTTAGGGAAAAAGCGAATGCAGGGGATGTAATTGTAGATGTGAAATTGTTTGCATTTCATTTGCCTTGGTGACCTGAATTGCATGTCACTCGTGCAAATAAAGGTTTGTCTGTAGGTGGTTGTTTTTCCAAGAGTTTTTAAAGTCAGGCTTCATGCCTTCTATCCAGCTATCATCTCCTTAGGCAGCTTCAGACAAATACTGAAGGTATGAGGAAGAGATCTCAAGTTAGGAGAAACCATCTTCAACTTGTCACCCTTCAAGATAAAATTGCACTTAAAATTTTTGAAGAAGTGAGAATCAAGTTAAGGTTTCTGCTTCAATTCAAACAAGGGGAGATACCCTCTGCCCATCACAGAGCATCTGGCCCAAGAAGAGGTGCAGGTAACAATTTCTCCCCCGCTCTCTTAACAGAGCAAGGCTGACACTGGGTCCTGTCCGTGTGTTGCTATGTAAAAATACCTTGCAGAAATGATCAAAATTAGGCCAGATTCTTGGTCTGCAGGGATGACACGTCAGAAGATGTGAAATTCCCCATGGAATAAGTTGTATATCATGCAGTGAGATACGCCTGCACACATTCTTGTGTACGGTGCGAACACCCACAGATCTGCTTTCTTTTCCCGCTTCCCTTCAGTTGAGATTCTGTGAAATCCCACTCAGAGAGGGGCAGGTTTTATGAGGGGATTTTATTTTATTGCTTCTGCTTGTGCATGTGCTTCCCTGTATTTCTGAACTTCCTATGTATATCTGCGTAGGGTGCTTTAGAAATCTGGGAATAAATTTGCAACTCATCTTGAAGAAACTTTTGCAGTGCAACACTTTGCTTCGGGAAGGGTTTTTGGTCATGTATTTGCTTTTATGAGGAAGTAGAAATAGGTTCACAGAATCGTAGGGGTTGGAAGGGACCTCGAGAGATCATCGGGTCCAACCCCCCTGCCAAAAGAGGCTCCCTAGCTCATATTGCGCAGATAGGCATCCAGACGAGTCTTGAGTATCTCCAGAGAAGGAGACTCCACCACCTCCCTGGGCAGCCTATTCCAGTGCTCTGAATACTTATAGCAAATATTTTGGTGAGAATTTATCTTGTGCCATTGGTTCTCAGCTGTGGCTAACAAACCCATAGTGCACAGCAGCTACTTCAGCCATTCACGTTCCCTCTTTCGAGACATTCTACCCAGGAGTAGGTTTTTTGGTTGGGGTATTTTCTTTTTTTGTTTATTTTTTTTTTAATTTCCATGTCTTTTAGTCCCCTCTTTGTTCTGCAAATGTGGAGTGTGGTTATGTTTCAGTTCCTTTGCTCCCTGGAAATGTTAAAGCCATTTGCCGTTCTAACTGATCCCTGCTTGGAGTGTTTCATTACTGACGCAATCTCAAGGTGAGCATTATAAAGTGAAGTATTATTCTTGATCTCACTGCGAAGCGGTAGGGAGTCAAACTGCAGGCAGCCAATGTCAAAATCGCCTTTTCTAAAGGAATTCTCCTCTCCTTTTGAGCATGAGGGTGAAGTGCATTTAAGGCTGCGTTTGCTGATCTCGAAGCTCAGGATGTAACGAGTAAAACGACAGAAGAATATGACCTTGCAAAGAACGAGAGGGATAAAATCTACATGAGCTTTGGGAATAATGGAAATCAGGCACAGTCCAAATGAATGAGACCTTTAAAAGTTGCCTTTCCCTTCAAAAAAGTTTTTGATACAATGTGAAGCTTCTAACAAACCCTTAAGAAAAGACAATTACAGTCCTATCCATAGGGTTCAGATTGCAAGGTGTTCAGGCTGGCTGCAGTTTGACAGCCACAGAAGCCATTTCCCATTTAATCTATTTAACTAGAATGAAAGAGTGTTTTCTCGCTCTTAGTATGTAGAATACTTAGTCATTAATTTGGTTTTATACTTTTTTTCACTGCTGAGATTTGAGCATATTGTGGAAAATTAATTATCTTAGCACATACTGTACTTATGAAGTATTGATTTGCCTTTTCCAGTTACAGAAAATTGTACCCTTTTTTTTTTCTTCCCCCTCTTAAATTGAATTTATGTCTTCAGAGGAGTTACACTGGAAAAATGCAGCATGAAAAGCTACTATTTAGAAAAGCAGGGTGTATTGAGTGGATTTTTTAAAAAAAAAAAACAAACCCTAATTTGAAATATTTTGGGCAGCCTTCTTTCACAACCACCTCTTGTAATGAATGCATCAGTCCCCAAAGAAATCACACAGCGCATCTTCAGCCGTCACAGACTGGGAAGCGATTACGTGCAGGTCTGAAAGACACCAATGAAGGTACATGTTGAGGGCCCGGCCAAGGAAAGGCAATTCAAGAGTTTCCCTTTGGTAGCTGAGGCCCTGTGGGAGGATGTCCTTCATGATTAAGGTAGCAACGAGGTTTCTGTGAATTGCCACGTCTTACCTTTATTATAATTGGGTTTTACTCTGATGCAGCTGTATTTTGCTTTCTATGCAGTCGTCTTATCCGTGATTTTCACCGTGTTCAAAGCTTATTCCTCCATCCCTGCCTTCATGTAACTGAACTGATTATTTTTTTTCCTCTTTCATTCTAGACTTGCTGTTTTTAGAAAGACAGCTGGGGTGGTAGAGAGGTTGGTTGTTTTCGTATATCCAGGGGGGTGGTGTAATTATTTTTTACCTTTTTTTCCTTTATCCCCCTATTTTTCCCACTTTCTTTTTCTTTATTTTTTCCTTCCCCTCTCCCTTTTTCTTTTTTCCCTTTTTTTCCTCCTTCTTTCATAGTCCTTTTTTTTTTTAATGAAAATATGTAGTTTCAGGAACTGTGGTAAATCACAAAATCACAAAGTTGGAAAATACCTTTAAAGATCAAGTCCAACCATTCCCGTCCTAAGCTAAACCATATCCCTAATTACCTCATCTACCCTTTTTTTTAAACACATCCAGGGATGGTGACTCAACCCCCTCCCTGGGCAGCCTGTTTCAGGCCCTGACAACTCTTTCAGTGAAGGATTTTTTCCTATCATCTAATCTGACCCTGCCCTGGCACAGCTTAGTGCCGTTTCCCCTTGTCCTGTCTCCTGTCACCTGGCTGAAGAGACCATCACCCACCTCTCTACAACCTCCCTTCAGGTAGTTGTAGGTGGTGATAAGGTCATGATACATGTTGGCTTTAATTTTTTCGATGTTTTTTTTTTTTCTATGCCAATCTGTGTCTCTAGACACCTCTCAACTGACACCAGTCATGCTGGCACTCTTCTTGCTGGTCCTTGTGTAGTTAATTTTGCTCCTGTGTGCAGTGACCCCTCCCTGTCTCCCCATCCCCATGCTGTGTTTCTCCTTTTTTCCTTTTCTGCCAGATTTCACTTGCCATTTCTTTAGCTGATGTACAAATGCTCGGAATTTCAGAGCAGCCCACAGCTGCAATTAGCCATTTGTCAAGGTGTGCATGAACCAACCGGCCTCCTCTCTGCAGTGAAGTCCTTCAGCTGCTTTGCTGACGCACCACAAA
Source organism: Porphyrio hochstetteri (assembly GCA_020800305.1). Lineage (NCBI taxonomy): Eukaryota > Metazoa > Chordata > Aves > Gruiformes > Rallidae > Porphyrio > Porphyrio hochstetteri. The sequence goes on from CM036907.1 coordinate 9,314,053, forward strand.
ATTATCCTCTTAAGCTCTATGAATGAGAAAAGTCCCCCAGCGATAGAAGCCTGCCTGGGTAATATATGAAACCCCATTCTGTGCATTCACCTTTTTTTATTCTATTTTTTTTTCCTCTCCCCTCAATGTAGACATGTTTTCCCCTTTCATCTTCGTGTTTCTGAAGGCAAGAAAAGCTTTGTCCACCAGCAGTTACACATTTCTGGCATGCCACACCCCCAATTCAGGGCTATTACACTCAGGCTTGTACAGCTGGAACCCCACGAGGCATTTTCAAGTATCTTCTCCATCCAACTCAAGCAGTTCTCATCACTCCAGAAACGTCTTTCTTTAGCTTATAGGACAGAAGAATGAGCTCCCTTCAGAGCTTAATATACCTCCGCTTCACACAGAAGCTGAAGGGGTGCTGAGGTAATGTAATGAGAGCACAGGCAATCTGAGCTGGAAGTAAAATACATTTTCTCTGTGATGTGCTCAACCTTTTCTGCCCTGGGGCTTAAAAACTGAAATCTACTCTTTAATTTAGCGTTCTCCGCCTGTACACTGAAATGCCGCTAATGATTCCAGAGAGTTAACAAGAGGGTAGCAAAAATGATATGTCAGATATGTCTGAAACCATAAAAATTCTAGAGGCAAGACAATTTGACTCATGTCAATGGATTTTGAAAATATAATTTTCTGTCTACTGGAGGCCAGGGAAGAGAACATATTGAGTTCATTTGTGTTGCAGTATTTTTACCAACTCCTTATTAAATCAAACTTGAAGTAAAGGTTTGTTTTAACAACAGTTAGTGTGCTATTTCTTTAGAATGGCAAAATAGAATTGTTTTCAAATTTAAAAATAGTATAAAAAAATCTAGATTGCCTCAAAACGGAGATGAATGTCATTTGTGGCGGTTTTCTTTTTCTTTTTTTTTCTGTAGAAGCAGTGCTCCTGGGAAAAAGACTGTGGTTTGTGATTCACCAGCTCAATTATTCTTACAACTGTGTCATGTGTGTCAGTTCTGGGGTTTTTTTTAATTCTTCTCTTTTTTTTTCCATGGGCTTCTACTGGCCTAGCTCACCATGTGTCATGAGTGCAAGGGCACGTACTTCCAGATTAATATCCGTTTCCAGAAACATGGCAATTTCTCATGATTTGTGAATCACAGAGATGGCTACTTACACCATCTAAAAATGCTGAATAGGACATCTATTATTTAACCTGTCTTAATTTTTTTTTTTAATGCTGTAAAGAAGTTCATTTATTCAGGAAGACAGTTGCTTTTCATGACACTTTAACATCTGTTTCTGAGTGATATCTTCAGCTCCGTAGTGAAACTTAAACCTACTTTAGAGTTGGGAACTAATGCATGTTAGTGATGGCATACAATGCAATTTTAAGCCGTTCATGTATATTTAAAATAAGATTGATTTACAGCGGTTTCCTTCCCGGGGAAGTACAACTTAAACTAATTCTTAATGATCCAAATGCATTAAAAACCGGTTCATAAAATCCTCAAAAAACACAAAACTCGGAAATCTTTCAAAGCCAGTTCGCTCCAGCGTTACTGTCGTGGCTAAACCAGCATGCTTTTCTGAAAAGTGCTTGGTCTGCTTGGTGTCTCTTAGCATTGCCTTTATTTAGCTCACAAAATGAGATGGAAAAATGCATTTCTGCAATCTATGTTTTTGGTGTAAGTCAGCCAGAGATGCACTTGGGCAGGTACATGTCACCGAAATACTCCTGTGATATGGTTTAGCATAGGACAGGAATAGTTGTACTCAGTGATCTTAAAAGTCTTTTCCAACCTTGTGCTTCTGTGGGAATAGGTTAACACAAGGCTGCAACTAAAAGCAAACCCCCAAACTAGGCTGTGTGCCACATGGGTATATGGGGTGCGTAGCCAGCTCCCCCAGTCCTCCTTCCCCACTACCCCGTGGCTTCTAGAAGCGTGCATTCAGCTCAGGGAACAGTCCTGCACTTTGCATCACAAGAGTTAATTTCTTCTCTGTAATAATGTTATTGTGGGTTTATTTTTGTGTTCTTTTTTGTGTCTGTGTGGTTAGGTTTTTTGGTTTGTTTTTTTTTTCTTTAAGAAATGTACTCTTAGAGGCTACTCCTATCTCTTCATGGGGCTTATATTCTGCTGGTCATCATACCTATTCCCTGTCTTCTTTCAGTTAGCCTGAAAGCCTTTTCACACGTGGGGGGTTTTTAGTTGAGTGGCTAGAAAGGAAGAGAATGAAATGTCAGTTAACCTGCCAGAGAGGATCTAAGCTTTTCTCCTGCTCTGGCTGGTGGGGGGAATCATTATTGCAGGTTTTGAAGGGGATATTACAAAAGTATGAACATGGGATGCATACACAGTGGACCAGCTTCCCTGGTAACTGCTTAAGCACTTCGTTTTGCCCTGCTGCTGGGGCTGTATCTGTGTTGTGACCCACAGAATCACCATGTGACATTAAATGGAGTCAAGCATGCTATGAGATCACGTCGACAAGGCGAAGCGGGAAGTGTATTGGCACTATCTGGTTAGCAGAGTAGTAAACTGAATCCGTGAAGGCTAAACAAAATTTGCTTTGGTCCCTAATTTTAGCATGCTTTTATTATTTTTAAGGGATCGAAGCTGGCAGGAGATCTGTGTAAGAAGATTTTACGTAATTCTAATGAGCATCTGAGCCCTTTGTCAGTGCACAACCAAATCCTGAGTAATTTCCAGAGTTTAGGATGGTGTTAATGTTATCCAAGAGTATTTACAGAGAATTTTTAAATGGCTGAATGTCTTTTTATAACGCATCGGAGGCGTTCAAGGGCTTAGTCTTGCCGACCGAGCGTGCGGGTGCAGGCAAGCCCCGTCACCCGCCGCTGTCGGGGTGTGCGGCCCCGCAGCACCGGCATTCAGCAGCGACGGGGAACGGCAGGCTTCGGGGTGAGGTCGCTGCTGCCGGCGGCTACAACCGGACTCGATCCGCTATTTCGGTCAATTCAACTCTCTGTCAATTAAGAGGCTTTTAATCACCGGGTCTGGTAGTGAGAGGTAAAAGCCAACCCGCCCCTGCTCCCTGCCGCCGCCGGAGTGGGCCCCGTCAGCCCCCATTCGCGCCCCCCGCTCGGCTTCTCCCGCCGCCGCCTGGGGCATCCCCGTCTCCCCGCCTCCCCGTGGTGCTCAGCACTAGCCAAAGCTCCCGTCAGTTACTGCCTCAAAACCGGCGGGTCGGGATGCCCGGACGGACCGGCTGTCCCCGCGTAGCTTCTTCTAAGAGCGGGTCCCGGCCCCGCCGCGGCGCTGGCGGCCGGTACGGGCGTTGCACACAGCGCCCAAGCCCCGCCCCTGCCGAGTTTTGGCGGGCGGCGCGGTTGTTTTGCCTGTTGGGGATCCGGCCGGCGCCGGGAGCCTCCCGCAACCCCGCCCAGCCAGTCGGCCCTAAAACGGCGGGGGTGCTGCACGGAGTCGTGGCGGTAGCGCCTTCGGGAGCCCTTCAGACTGAGAAACGAGCGTGGCGAGGCTCAGTAACCTGGCACCAGCTGAGAAGGGGTGCGGTGACCGGGGAGGCGAGTGTTGTGTGCCGTGCAGGGCTGTGCTGATACGTGGCAGATGGACAGATAAGCTGGATGAGAGCTCTCTAAACCCAAAAAGTGAAAGCAGAAACCCTCGAGGTCCTCTCCAGATTGGCTCCATGTCCTCTCACCTTCTGCTCGGTTTCACATGCCTGCTGCTGCCAATGGTGTTGGGGTTGCTCTGGGAAGAGATACTATGCTGCCAGGGCCAGGTTAGCCAGCCTCAGGGCAGCCATGAGTTAGGGTTTACACAGGTAGAAGCATGTCAGGTATTTCTCACAGCGAAAGGCAGCGGCAGATGGGTGTAGTTGAGGTGTTGGTGTTGATGGCCATCCTTGCAGACACTTGCTCTTCTCCCAGCAAGTGCTGAGGTGTAGCGATCTCGCCAATTCAGTTAACTTCTGTTCCTGTCTGTGGGAATCATTGCAGCATACTGTGTGTAGCTGTGAGCAGCTGTGAGCAAAAGTAAGCTTTTGCAATAAAGAAATACTGTATGGAGTACTTAATCCTTACTGCACGTGTAGCCTATTTCCAGTATCTTTCTGTGGTGGGTTGACCCTGACAGGAGGCCAGATGCCCACCAAAGCTGATCTATAGCTCAGCTAGATGGGGGAGATAATATATGATAAAGGGTTTATGTGTCAGGATAAGGACAGGGGGACATCAGTCCACAATTAACGTCACAGGCAAAACAGACTCAACATGGAATAAAATGCATCTGATTATTACCCAATAAAACCAGAGTAGGATAATGAAAAATCAAACCAAATCTTAAAACACCTTCCCATAGCCCTCCCTTCTTCCCAGGTTCAACTTTATTCATGAATTCTCTCCCTTGTCCAGACTTCTCCAGTATGGTACCCCACAGAGTCACAAGTCCTGCTGCCACCCCTGCAGCCCCCCCACTACTACCAAAACCTTGCCACGCAACCCAAAACCACTTTCTTTAGGCTCTTCCTGTTTTCTTTGAGCATTTGGGCACTGCTGAAATAATATGTTAAAAAGGAGACAGAATTCCTCAGTAGTAGGCTTCAATTTCTGGGGTTCATAGACTTGTATAAAGTTTATCTTACCTGTGTTTCATGATTTGGTGACTATTTAGTAATAACGGTCACCCACATAGCGTGCCTGGATGCCATGCTGTTTAGTAATGAGAGCTCCTGGAGTTCTATGAAGGATCTAATTAATCATCATAGTGCCAATTAAAAAGGCCATTAGAAATACTGTCTGTTGCCATCAATCCTGCATAGGTATTCCTCCTTGAAGAGATGCATATGTACTGCACTCGGATTTACACGCAGGTGTGCATTTCTGTTTCCAGGTCAATACGACCTGGCAGAGCAATTGGGCAAAATGAATTGGCAGCGGCAATTAATTTATATTCTGGTTTATGTCTTATTATAGTTAGAGCCTAAATTTATTCCAATCTGTTAAATCTGAAATCGGGTTTTTTTTCTGTCAGTGGGACATAATTCTTTATGTTGCGCAGTTACGCTTAAGCTCCCATTGGCGTTACACTGAGCGTTATCAGGGTATGATTTTAAGGCTGACATTCACTGAATCCTTTCAGAACAGGGACTTTCCCACAGTACCTGGTGGGGAGCTGGCTGCCAGTTTGGGTCTCCAAGCACTCCAGTAATATCAAGATAAGTGTGCATGAAGCAGGCAGCATTTTTACCTTGCGTTGTTTGTTACTTTTAATTTTTAATTCTTTTTGACTGGTGCTCGTAAGTTCTTTATATTTCACCTGTTTGAATTGAGACAATTTTATACCCATTCTGTGCCCTGGCATGGTATTTTCTTTCCTGAAAAGTCCATTTGAAAAGTTGAGGTATTTATGAGACCAGGTGAAAAGTACAATGTGGTTTTGTCCACGTTTAACATTGGCAAGAGGAATGGAACTGGGTGGGATGGATCTGTACAGAGTGCAACACCTTTATCAACAATCTGGAATTGAACTCCGGCTTTTTCTCTGCTGTTACCAAATACTTTATGAAACGCAGTAGCGGATATATATGTTATCGTCCTGTTATCGTAGAAGATAATCTGCTGCCTCTGTCTTTTACTGCAGTTCCTCAGGTAGCTGGTTTTTGATAAGTTTGGAATTGATGGTATGCCTGTTGGCATCAACGGGGCTCCATAGTGGGATAGTGGTTTGGTTTTGCAGTTTACATGTAAAAAGGAAAATACCCAGATAACCAGTTTACATTAAAAAATAATAATCCAAGCAAACGGATTTTGATCTTTTTTCCCAACCTCCAAACCCCAGAAATTAGATGGAGAGACTGTGCATTAAAAGAAGGTCAGGGAGCTATTATCACTTGCACAATTTTGCTTGTCTTCTCTTTTGTATATGGGCATCATCATTTGGTTTTTAATAATGTGATCCTCAAGCCCAAAAGAGTTTTTTTGATTGCAGAAGATGATACAGCTCTATGAATCAGGCTTGTGCCGTGAAGTAGCTCCCTGTCTCGTTTTGTTGCTGAAATCAAGAGATGGGAGTCTTGCAAAGGAGAAGAGACAGCCCATTACTTGTTTCATTGCACAGCCACCATCACTGTAAGCCCTGTGGAGGACCCACCATCAAACAGACAGCACCCACAGATGTCCCTGAATGAAGAGCAGGGGGCCTGGGCAACTACACTTCTTACAGCTGCCACTGAAATTAGGAGAGCAGCACCCTGAACCCTGTAAAACACTAAGCAGTGCTGAATACCCTTAGTGGGGGAACCTGCTGGCTTTTCACATGGCCATGCAAGGATCTTGGAGTCAGTTGACCCATACCCCAACTTTTATCCATGAGAGGATAAAATTACTCTGTCAGATAGGAGTGGAAGAGTTTGCAAACAGCAAATAGCCTTTTATTTTAAGTAGCCACATCCTAGCATGCTGAGCAAAGTAAAATCTAGGATGGCATTAAGAATTTTACATTCAGAGCAAAATCCAGAGGATGTTACAAGACAACCAGAAATTACAATAAGGCAAATTATGAACTAGCTGCTTTCGTTCTGTGGGACTCTGTGTTTGTCATTTATATTTGGGCAGAGAGAAGATGCAGCTCATGGACAAATCTTGGGAGTTTAAAAGGGTGAAATTTTAAATGAGAGTCTTCGTAATAATAAAGGAACATAAAGCTTCTATCTGTTACAAGCAAATTTAAAACTGAAGCCTCGTTCCTGCCCTTCAACTTAAAATCTTATGATTATCTTAAATACCAAATTGTGGCTTCATTGTTCATTTCCTTCTTCCCAGAATGTAAAATAACAGGAGCTTGAGGTTTTAGTGTAGGAAAAAAAAGAAAAATAATCCTTTTTCATTATAACTTCTGGTAGTGTTTTAATTAAAGGTATTAGAAGAACCAGCATGTGCAACACATTTTAAAATTCCTGTACAGTGTGGTAGGAATATCTGGGAAAGGGATTATGTGCATCAGTTGTTCGCTTGCGCGGTGAAGTAGACCAGATTTTGTTGTTTCTGACTGTTTATCCCCCACAACTTGATCATGTGTTTTTACATGGCTGAGCGGAAGCCTTGGTGTCTTTGTGTCTGTTGTTTATGGTTTGTAATCTTTTTAACAAATTGAGACTGGTTTTGGCCAAGTTCAGTGTTGTTTCTTCATACAGGAAGGAACCTCTCTGAAGAAAGCTATGTAAAGTTTCAATACTCAGTTAAACAGAAGACTGAGAAAATTATTTATCTGCTTTTGTGAGAGGCTTTTATTTCCTCTTGGTTTCGCCCCACCACCTTTCCCCACCTCCCTCCCCAAATGTGCCCTCGTAGCACAATGCAGCCTGTATTTGTACGTGCCACCTTCAGTGAAGGATTTTGAAGATTCACTCTAACAGGCTGTGCTGTTCTGTTGGGATCATATGGTGTTGTCTGCCTGGCTTTCTGGGCTCCCATCACACTGCCTGAGTGGCATGGCGCTACCCTTCCACAAATCCCGTGAATTTAACCAGGTAATCCAACAGAATTCTTTGCGAGCATCCTCTGATCTGGTGATTGTTTGGGGGTTTTTTAATGCCAGTATTTTTTCTTGTGTGTTTTTCTCAAAGAGTCTGCATTGCATCGCTACCCTGTGACTCCAGGACTAAAGTATATTACGGTGATGAGGCTGAGCAATAGAGAGTCATTGCACTGGTTGCTGTTCAGAGCGAATAGATTTGGGTTTTAACCTCTGACATTTTGGATGAGAAGAGGATGGAGGAAGGAGGTTATCCCCAGGAATTGTCATGTGACGTGTTTGTATACATATGTTTTAACAGTAGGATGGTTTTTCCACCCACTCCTTAGCCTCCAAGTAAGGCAGGAATGGCACTGCTCTTAACAGCTGCCAGAGCAGCTACCCTGGGTTTGAATGGGAAGATCCTGTTGATTGACATTTAAACAAAATGCTAATTTGTTTACATACCACTTGTTCCCAGTGGACTTGCTTAGATCACCAGATGCCTTGAAAAGCCGAAGTCATCGGCCACTGTACAGAATTCGTGCAGTTTTTCTGCTTATCCTTTGTAGTAGTATTTTTCTCCAGGAGAGCTGAAACACTTGTAAGATCTCTTTAAGTAGGTCCTTTGCTTTCATATTCAGGTTTTAAAAAAAAAAAAAAAGAAAAAAAAGCTAAGTAGGTGTCTAAATTCAGCTGAAGTTACTGGATATACTTAAAAACAATTTATGAGGTGAAGCAGGGTTACTGTTGAGAGAAACAAGTGAAATAAGGGTAGATGCTGGCCACTGCTTGGACAAGAGGAGGAGTTGTGTGATTTTGCCACTGTCATGCTCTTTTTGAACAGTTAGTAAATTATGTTTCTTAACTTAGGGTTTTTTTTTAGTTGTGTAGCTGACAGCTGATTGATCAACCACTCCTCCTAAAGCAGATCTTTTCAGATGTACCTTTTGTATTTTTTTCAGGTTTTTTTAAGTCCTTGGGATCTCACCTAATTACAAGGTGCATAGAATGCCTGTGGCCTAATTCCTTTTACCAAAACAAGTAACATCCATTCAGGAATCTGGGTGTTCCTTGCATGTTTTCCACAGATGAATGGATCCCAAGTGTAGTTAGCAGTAATACAATATATTGCTGTGAACATATTAAAGAGAACATAAAATAAATTGAAACGACTTCCCATCTGTGCTTGGTACAAGCATGGATGTAACAAAAAGTGTTTCATCAAAACCAGAATTTCGTCATTTCTTGTTACACAAAAGCAAAGTATTGATCTTGCAAATATTTGAAGGTTTATAGAGTCCACATGGAGAAATTTCTGTCCGTTAATGCACGTTATTAATGAATGCCTCTGGTTTGTTTGGGATTTTTGTATATGGGACACAATATTAAGAGACTTGTGTGTATGAATTTTTCTGAATCTCTGGAACAGTATTTACTTAAGTGCAAATGTCCCATGGAGGCTTTGCAATAATACCAGCATTTCAGCAGAAAGCCCAAGGGGAGATTTTATAGACTGTAGTTTGGGTGTCTCAACTGATCATCACATTAAATAACTAGAATGTTATGTAAATTAAAAAAAAAATTACTTGAAGAGCTGCTACAGATGTCTTTCTATAACTTTTATTTGGTGAGGCATAAAATGATGCGGTACGTGAGCTCATGTCGCTGTATGGGTTCTGCTGCACCATCGAATTGACCTAAGAGCAGAATGTATAGACCTCTCGTTTTCAAAGTACCCATAGTTATATGGCTTCTCTCTGCTAGAGGGGGTGTGTGTGTACACAGCCACAGGCAAACTCTTTTCTTCTCAGATATCTCCAAATACAAAACTGGAATGTCAGTAATTTTTGATTGCATGGCCAAATCTCTCTTGTAATCTCTCAGTTATTAGCAGTTTGTCACCCAGTAAGAGCAGATTCTGCAGTCATGGAGTGAACTGAAACTCTTGGTTTGACCGATGAAGCCCAGAAACACGTGTGGGAACTGGTTAAAAATCCCAGATAACTGGAAGAAATTATACCCTCCTTCCCCCAGGTGTCAAGGGACCCTGTAGCAAATAATAAGCATACTTTTTGTTTCCTTGTCAATGAGATTAAAGTGGAGCCATTTCCCCAAAAGTGGCCACGCAGTGTAACTGTCACCTTCCTGCCCTCTGAGGCTGCTCTTCATAGAGGGGCTGGCAGGTTTTAGGAAGAAGTAGGGAGAGCTAACAGCTCTTGTTGAGTTGATTTGTTTATTCCTTCTGCAAGACAAAGGGAAGCCTCTGATAATTCACTGCTGGCAAAGATGTTTCATCAGTTTTCACTGTCTCATACGTTTGGTTTTTGATATGTTGGGTAAAGCGACCAAGTGTAAAATTGAAGGAGGGACGGAAAGGGGGGACAAGGAAAGGGCGGGCCAGGCCTAGACTGTGAGTTAGCCAATGCTTCCCCCTTAAAGCCTAGAAAAAAGCTGTTTGGAATTGCTGAGTATGAAGCAAACATTGCCTGGGTCAGCTTTCCAGCATGACAGCAATAAACATGCGACCAGTAATTCAGCCTGACAGGGGAGGTGTTTGAGAATACAAATACCACGAACGCTTGGTTCTGCTTATGCACCTAAAATGCGATATACAAGCCCAGAGCTCCCTGACAGCGTGCTGTCTCTCGCATCCTCGCCTTTGATGAGTGCCTTCCATGCGAAGTGCAGCCTTTCCCATCCCATCAGAGAAGAGAGGCTGTGCCTCTGCAGCCCTTTTTGCAACCCTTGTGCTCTGAGAACCGCACTGTGCGTGGGGGATTCGTGAAGAGATGCGTTGGGACCTAACATGTCACAGGCAGGCTCGTTACGGATGAAATCCAGTTGACAGAAAGGATTAACTGCAACCAAGAGATAAAAACAAGGAGTCATGTTGGGTTTTTTTAAGGGAGATTGTGGTGCAAAATTTTGATTATTTATTGGGCAAGGAGATAGTCAGGGCTTTGTGTTATTAGAGATTCTGTACCCTAGGAAACTGGCAGCGAATTTAGTCTGGTGCTGCCAAACTGTACTTCAGAATCTGAGGTTTCATATGAAAAAGGGGGTGGAGGGAAAAAAAAGCAAAACAAACAGAAAAGCCTCTATACCCTGCAGCTGCAGAGAAAATACTCAGAAACTGGCTGTGACCAGAGCTGCGTTCTTGTCTTGAGTCAGCAATCAGTTTGAAGCAATACCTTTGAGAAGAGCGAACTGTGCTGGTCATTTCAGTGCATGTGAGCTATGAAGCCTGACAGGTTTACACAGCAGCTAGCTCATTTCTGTGCTTTTTTTTTGGGGGGGAAGAACAATAAAAAGTACAACCCCCAGTGTAACACGTGCTCTTTGAGAATGTATTTTCCTGGGACAGAAGAAGAGAATCAGAAAGTTTATTATTATTTTTCATGTAAATTAAAATTAATGTTAAATGCCTCTTCCTTTCTTTTTCTTTCTCCCCCAGCCCCCCCCAAAAAAAGCCAGCATGAAAAAAAGAGCCAGCAACTTTTCAAATTGTAGAGAAACAGAGAAACAAGGGATATTTTCTTTGCCCACCGGAAAAAGCTTTAGTCATATCCGGACTCTTGAAAAAATCAAAACAAAACCCCCTTCTTCCCACTAACTCCTACATTCTCCTTAGTGCCATATGCCCCAACTTAACAATTATCCAGCTTTTAATACATTCCACTTTTGCTCTGACAGCTATACAATGTGCAACAGTTGCACAGAGTCAGAAGGCAAATCTGTGAAGCACAAAGAATAAAGAATTTAGTGACAGTTTAAAACAAATGCAGTGAATGTGAAAGTAAATAACTTAGGTAAAACTGGATACTGAATGTATTTTTGCCTTTCTGTATGTCTGTCTAAACCTCCTGTCTCACATTTACCTACATGGTGCTGCGATTTTTTCCCTTCTGGTGTCATCCCTGTTGAATTTACATTTAGCAGGCTGCAGAACAACGGGGGATCTTGTACCTAGTGCTCATGTTCAGCCTGAGGAACCTCTTAATCAGTGGAACAATTGTATGGTTATATGGCTCACATCATGTTTGAGCATTGGAGCTCAACGTTGGAAAAGCACTGTAATTGTTCATAATTAGTACTGGGTAAGCCTCACAAGGTTTACTTAAAGTCCTCTCGTGTCAGATTCATATCCAAAGCATATCTGAAGTATCTGAACTGCTTAAGGATCTGGGAGGTAATACTCTGTCATTGTGTAAGGCAGAAGACCTGTATATGAAAGGGCAAGGGGATTGTGAAATAATTACTGGCTCTGCATTTAATTTGAGTCAATGAAAATTGCCAGAATGATTGAAGTGTTTATGCTGAAGATCAAGGAGTTAGATTGGAATAGGGTAATCAAAACCAGGGACATCTTTCTTAAGTTTTTTTTAATATTTCTTAGGGAAGAGATAATGGAGGACTGTGAAGGAAGGGAGTGTTGGAAGGAAAGTCAGGATCAGAGGTCACACCTGTGTGAAGCCATCGTTTGGAAATGACAAGTAAAAATAGAAATATGCTTCACTTGACGGTGATGAATGGGTTCCTTGACCTGAGGAGGAAGACTAGAGGTAGCCTTGCACTGTGGATATGGTCATTTGATTGTGGCACTTGCAGGTGAAAAAGTTTGCTGTTAGAAATACAGTGGAAAAAAAGGATTGGTCTTAATTATGTATGGGCACTTGTGTCCCTGGGCCCCAGTTAGGTAGCTGTGCTTTGCTGCAGCTGGGACGCTTTCAGTGTGCCATTTTTCCATAATTCCAATGCGATTCTCCATCCCTGTTTTCTCCAGCTGTTCTCAGTATGCCTTTTACTTTTTGTTTGTCCCTGCTTCACTTACCCTCAGCACTGGAGTGTTGTGCACCACTCACCTGAGTGGTGAGAACTGTTGGGCTGGCCACATGACATCGGTACACTGATGAACAAGGCTTCAGGAGTCAGTATTGCTATACCTGGGACTTTACATAGAGTTGCCATGATAAGCAGGATCAGTCATATCTTGCTTCCACAACTCTTGCATCCCAAGGGCAGGGCAACATTTGCCTAGAACTTCGCAAGCAGCAAATGCCAAGAGTCTTGTCAGCTTTTTACATACTAAGACAAAAAAGCATGTTACGGGCTGCTGGCAGCTTCAGTTCAAACAGGAAGCATGGATTTTGGGGTTAGTACAGGTCTGTTTGCTTAAAAGAGGTTCTGATCGAGATGAATTATGAAAATGTCAATAAATACCACATTTTAAAAGGTAATAAACTGCCTATTAATGTTGAAGGCAGACCTCCAGGCAGACATTAGCAGCAGCCTGAACCCCCTACTTTTACATAACTTCTTCCTCCGTAACACTCAGCATGAGGAGCCAAAACAACCCTGAACCCCAGAAAGAGGTTCCTAAAGGTCCAAGAAATAGAAAGTGCTTCACAAACGCTGTGGCATGGGTTTTGTTCCCCTGTGTGGGGGTTTCTGCCACAACTGGCCACGTGAGTCCCTTATGCACATGTGACATCAATCCATCTCTCAGCTAAAAATACACAGTACCTTGCAGTTGAGTGTGGTGCAGTCAATCATGTGTTTGGGCACCGTGATGCCAAGTTTTGTTTTGTTTTGAAGTGCCGTGTGTGGATAAGTGGAAAAAAATAAAATAGTGAAATGCCATGTTTAGCATAGCTCCTTTCTTTTGCAATTCTTTCTAAAAATGTACCCAAGATTCCTTCTGACAGCTTGAGTTTGAAATAGGCTCTTTATACACCAGGTCAGGGTCTCATTGCTTGCCCACCCAGTCAGGGGTTCCCTGCTATTTGCCAAATTCCGATCCATGGGCGATCGTGGCACCAGTTTAGAGATTGCCAGCTCAAACAACGCATTTGGGGAACACCCATACGTCTCCCCCTTCCCCTGTGCTGGACTTGAAGTCTGATTAGTGTTTAGACATTGCTTTGAGATAATGATAATGTGCCTTTTAATTAGCATCAATATTTCTAATCTTCTGGGAAATAATAACGCGCTGCTTTTTTATGCCTTGACTGTTGACAGATGGCCATTTATTAGACAGCATTAAATTCCGATATCAATCATTCCTGTGCTTTTTAAAATATGTTTGTCATTTAAGTGAGAGGGTGTTTACAGGAGGAAGGTTTCACACTGGGTCGTGCAGCCTTTCATGCAGTGCTACAGCAGCGTTTCGTGGAGGCCTTGGGCTTGAAGACGTTAGAACTCTGATCTCCGAGGCCTTGCTAGCTTGTCGTGTCAGCCTACATCTGTACCTCAAAGGGGGCTCTTGTGTGGAAGAAGCCCGAATGCTTTGGAGACAAAGCCACTATTTAAACGTTTGGAAACTTGAACTTTTGAGAAACCTGTTCTTACATGCAGAAAACATTTCATGCATTTACCCAGGAATTCATACTGTATGTGCTCTAGTGAATGCTGTGAAGATGGATTCCTGGGCACTGTTTGCAGCAGCGCTTTATTTGACTTGATGCATTCTTGGCTGGAACCAACTTTGTTTAATGGGTACAATTACGTCCTGCATTGTGTCCTTGCTCATCTTAATAGCAGTATTAATTTGCAGGAAGGGACGAAAATTATCTTGCGGAGTTATCAAGTGGTGTTTAGGCTTTCTGAATGCTAATTAATTCAGAGCTCAAATTCTGTACCTGCTGTTTAAAAGGCTGGCAGCTTGTATTCATCACCTGAGTGACAGCTGTTCCTAGCCTTTTCTACTCTTAAAGAGAGTGGGGAAGTTTAACTCCTTCCATGCTAATGACTGCCATTTTATTCAGAATTTAAATTTGCAAAATTTTATCTCTAATGGATTTGCCAGTTTTGAAAGTATATTAGAGAAAGGACAGGTGACATGTATTGTTAAGCCCAACTGCTAAACACTTCTCCGATACACTGTCAGCTTTTCTGGGCAGCAGAAAAGAAATCTCTTTGACCTTTGATGTCAGAACCAGATCCTTCATGTAAGCTAGAAGAGAAAGAATTAAAACACTGCTAAGTCAAATTTGAACATTTATAGTGAGTATGGAATCTGAAGAATTTTTCTTTTAGAGTCAAATCCTTTTTTTTAATATTTACTGTCAAGGAAAAAAATATTAGTTGCAATTCAATTAAATGTTCACTTAAGCCAATTAAATATCACACAAAATAGTAAAGAACAGTTTTGTATTTTATATGCTGCATTCAAAAGATCATCAAGTTGTTATTTGTTAAACTAAACTCCTCCACACTAGGAAGAAATGTGAGTCTTTGGTGATAAAAAGAGGGCTTAAAGACATTGCAGGTAATTTAATTTAATTTAATCTGAGAAGGAGCATCATCTGGTATAATGCAGATGTTCATATGCGGGTTTGAGAGGATTACGCCGTTTGCCCGAATGATTGCGGAGGCGAGATACTAATACTGGATTACATTCCTTCTTTCCCACACAGAGGAACAGATAGCTGAAATATGTTAACTCCATTCTCCCCTGCCACCCCATCAAAGCATTTTAATGGTACTACCTTTTCTTTTTTGAGGAAGGGTCAAGAACGCCTCATGTCAAAGTGTATTTCTGAACTACTGATGCCAAAGAAAAATCTACAAAAGCTTCTGCTTACTATTTTAGGGTAAATGCAAGAGGATAAGGAAATAAATAGATATATAAAACTATATATATATAGTTATATAGCATAGGCTTTGCTATATAACTTTCAGAAACACAGATATACAGCAGACATGTCATAATGATAAAATTTTTATTCTCAATTTGTTGGTCCTGTATCTGTAGGGAAACTCTGGGTGGATTGACTAATGCCTCTGGGCTTTGATTCTGCTCACATCAGGTTTTTACGCATTCTGATCCAGTAAATCTCATTAGGCACGTGTTGAACTCCCAGTATTCACTGAAAGTTCCCTTGACTTCAACAGCAAATTAAGAACATGCTTAAATGTTTTTCAGAGCCTTAGGAAAGGTGATTTAACTGGGGAACAAAGTATGCTATTAAAATATTTTAAATCATTAAAATCCAGCAGATTTGCTGATACTGATGCACTGAATGCTCTGTATTGAAAGTAAAACAATTATGTTGTAGTTGGCTGGCTCTCATGCAGCTTGGAACACCAGCATCAGTATTAGCTGGCTATTTCTGCTGTGACAATACGTTGCCTTTTACTTTTGACCTAGTGTTCTTTTCTTATAATTAATTAGTGATTGCAGTGAGTGATTGAAAATATAGTGGGAAATTAAAAAAAGTTTCCTTGTTTGCTAAGTGTTCTTGAAAAGAATTTTTAAGAAATTGTTGTCTTGTTCTGGGTTACTCAAACGTCTTTTGTTATCACACATTAACGTCAAAAGACATTTTTAATTGCCATGCACAGGGATGATTTTTTCAGACTTTAGCATTACTGCCTTACTGTTCTTTGTGTGTGGATATCTTCTGTTAATTTATTGTGGAGTTTGATACAGAGTAATTGAAAACCAGGCTTTGGTAAGACTGAGATGTAGTCTTTGAATTAGCGTGTCTCTTAATGAGTCCAGCAAGCATTAAGAAAATGCACTGCAGTGTGTAGTTCTGTACTTCCTATGTTTTTTATGAAAGTGTTCCTCAATTTTTTAGACTTTTGTGAAATACTTTCTGTAGGGGAGATGTGTTGCACTCTAATCCATGAGGAGAAGGTTCTCTGTGATGATTCAGAAACTAGAAGATTCCTTAAGTGTTTGGGTAGGGGGGCAGCAGGAGATTAGAGGAAAAGTTGTTGGGTGTTTTTTCTTTTTATTTATTATACCGTAGTCAGACCAAGACTGGAATAACTTGGGAGGCCAAACATGTCATCATTAGTTTTCCCAAGTTCCTGCCCTGTAGAAGTTTGTACCTGTGTGGTACAAAGTCACAAGCTCATTGAAATCCTGGAGTGAGTTACTTAGGGTCTGTAGTCTGTCTGCAGCTGCTTGAAATAAGTCCAAGTACTAAAGCTACATAATTGTTGCTACTGCAGTGTTAAAATCTTCAGCATGCTCACTGAGTCAGACCAAGAAACCATTGACTCTGCTGACTTGTGTTTGCTTCTTGACCTTTTGGCAAAGATCAAGTGTAGCATATGTTTTTATCAGTTTAATATCTGTTATGTCCTCAACTTGAGGATTTGATATTAAATGAGTTTGGGGACTGGGAAATGTACTAGGAGCTTACGCCATGCTCTCTATGCATGAAGCTGCTCTTGCTGTGTTTCTAGAGTGGTGTGAAAATAAAAAGAAAAGGAAAAAAAAGCAGCAAGTGCCCTAATGACCATAAATGAGCTCAGAGGGAAGAGTAGGAACAGAGCAAGCGTAGCGTGTGCTTTTCTAAAGGATTCTCTTAACTTCCACCTATTTTCAGCTTGGGGGTTTTCCTGTGCCTCAATAAAGCCCCTGTAAAAGAAAATTAATTAAAATAAAATAACATAAAATAGTACTTCTGTTTAATCTTATTTTCACTGTCTTCTTACTCCATATTAATAATATCCATGTTGTAATGTCCAGTTTTATAACATCAGGTTATCACGGTCAGGATTGGACATTATGTTATATGTTAAAGTTATAGTTACACATTATATGTTATAGTGAGCCTGCACTTAGCCTCCTCCTTGTTGAAGATCAAGTTACCGCCTCACCGTTGCTGTTGATTGTCAGTGACTTACAGGTGCTTATTTTCTGGAACATGAGATAAAATAGCAATCAGAACTAAAGGCAAAACCCAAAAGAGAAGAAACATGCAGCACCATGGTGGAGTGGTATCACACAGGGTTTAATTTGGTTTGGTTGAAGACCATTGAAAAGAAGCAGGCTGAGGAAATATCACTATCACAAGTGTTTAAAATTTATTCAGAAATAACACCAGAAGCTGTGGAGAGTCGGTGTTCACACCAACATTTGTGATTGATGGAATGCCAGCTTGTGCCATGCTGTAAACGGGGGGTCCAGAACCGTTCATATGTGTGGCGATCAGTGGGGGGCTAACAAAAGCTGGCTCTGTTTGGCCCGTGACATGGCTCCTGCTGAGGTCTCTGTAATGTAGCAGGTGATGACAAGCATGGTTTATGACATCTCTTGAAAGAGAATCAAACCATTAAATGCCAAGTTGATGTGACAGGGTGAGAACTGGAAGTTGTATTAGAAACAAAATTAATACAGTTCAGATAGAGGGTGATCAAAATCATTTCTGGATGACATAAGAATTTGACCCTTCAAGGTTTTCTTACTAAGTATGTGAGGTAATACAGACAGGAGGAACCTGTGTCATTGTAAATTAGTGTCCTTGAGTTAAGTCTCATTACCAAGACACCTTGAGTTTTTTAATTATTTGACCTGCCATGGTTAATAAAGAGAAAGTTAATTTGGTGTGACATTTTTGGTGGTAGCTTGGTGCACTACCAAATTAAATCCTATAAAATAAAATAATAGTTTCAAAGAAAACCCCACCCCAGGCTTCCTGTTCCTTGCATTTCCAATCGGTTGATGATTTCTTAGTCATTATTTATGGCCACAGTTCTTAAATGAGGATGTGTTAAATGTTTGGGGGGGAGGAAGAAATTAAGTATTTGTCAGTTTTAACTATTTTAATGTTGCTATTTAATGGAAAACACACTATTTAGATTCTTTATCATTTCTGTTTAGAACCAAAAAATAGTGTCTACAAGATAGAAATCCACTGCAGCAAAATACCATCTTATTACTATGCGTGCTACGATGCTTACAGGTTATTGTCAATATACAGTGTCTACTGACTAGGAAGCTTTTGTTTGTCATGGGAACAAAATGATTGCTCCTCATTTTTCTTCACTGCTGAGCTCTTTAAGCGAAAAGCATTTTGATCCTGGAATAAATATTGATTCTCTCTTTTCTCTCACTGAGAAAATTAATTTAGTGTGAGTTATATTCAACCAGGTGAGGTAAGGGCAGCTCAGGACCCCACAGGCTACTTAAACCTGTGTCACAGGCCAGTGTTCAAGAAGTGTCTTCATTACCCTTAGGTCAGCACATAGATGCTAATTCTTTTGAAGAATGTCTCCCAGGACAGAGCAAGGGAGGATATGGCAGTAGGACTGCAGGCTTTCTTTGTTCCTAGCCTCAGAGTAGAATCTATCTGCCTTCACTCCTGTCCACCTCCCCATCTTTGGAGTGGTTCTGTACCCTAAACCCAGGTTGTCTTGGTAGAACCAAGGGCACTAATGCATTGTGCCTTCCAGAGACAGCCTTTGGAGAAAAGTAAAGACCTGCATTTTGCTGAAATCCTTTTCATGGTGCACTGGGGGGAAGCAACGAGGTTGGCAATAGCCAAGTCTTCCCTTTGTAAATAGGCTGAAAACATGGAAGAGAGAGCACAGAGCATTGAGATAATGCATGGGAACACACTAACAGAACTGAGCATCCATTGCTCTGGCCACTCTTCAGCTGACAGGGGACATGCTCATCCTTGGAGAGAAGCTTATAGGCATATTTTTGGTACACAAATTGAAAGAATAGGCAAGGGCAAATGGGAGGAGTTGGACAGATTCCTTTAAAGAATTGCACACTTCCACTTCCTCCTCTTTGCAGCTCTTTTAAGATGACGAGGTGAGGAGCATCTGAACCTTTGCAGATGACTACGTGTGCCCGTTGCTATCATAGTATTTTGGTATCAGTCCATGTCCATGTGCATCCCTATCAGATTCACAGCCTAAGCCTGTGTTACTGTACCAATTATTCCATCACCCCAACTTAAAACTAACTTTCATTAGTCAAGTAACAATTAGACCAGATTGCTGAGTTCCCTTTAGAGAGCGATACCTATGGTGCCTTAATTTCACCATTATAAAAGCAACAATTAGCGTACTAAGAAATTAGTGTAGTGGAGTTCATAACAAAATTATACACTTCGATATTTTTAAAGTCTGTATAAGCTTCTGACATGCTGAGTCACTAGATACTATTGTGAAACTTTTTTTGATATTTCTGAGGCCATTTGCTTAGTAAAATGTTTTGAAGAGATGAAGAAAAAATGATAAGGATTGTACATCTCTAGCACAATGGTAACTGTACATCTCCAGCATGATATTATCATGGCTTTTTTTCCCCCATGGCCAGTACTATTGAATTGATTTTGAATTCTCTTTTAGGGTTTTTATCATTATTATTTTTGACTCATATTATTTTTTGAAAAAACCTCCACCATAATAAACTAAACAAAAATGATCTGACAGATATAACTTGCTCACTTCTTCTGGGCCTCAGACAGAGCATAGTCCTGCCATCGACTTTCTGAAAACACTTAGGATTGTTTGAGGAGGTTTTAGGTTAAAACGGGGACTTTCATGTGGCCTCTATTACCTCTGCTCAAGTGAATGTGTTTTGTTGGAGTGACGATTTATGACATTCGGTACTAATGTCAAACTTTGTTCTGCCGTGTCAAGTACATAATTAAAGCACCAAAATAGCACAACACAAGCAGTGGAATGTTGTTGAATTTGTAGATATTTCCACATAGGGGTTTTAAAATTTGATGGAGCAGAGATGTGAGTGTTTGAGGCATGTCCATGTGGGATGTAAAAAAACCCCAAGCCTTAAGCACCTTAGCTGTTTCCCTCAGAAGCATTTTATCCAGAGAGGAAGATGCAATATTTATGTGTAATAGCAGCTGGGTATTTTTAGAATAATTTTATATTCCTTTGTAGTAAGTCTCTGCATGATTAGAGAATAGATAGAAAACAGATAAGGTAACAGTTTGTCCCATTTGTGTGAAGTGGTCTTCCAGGATAAAATTACAATTTATTTCCCTCTAAATGCAGGTATTCATTTGGGAGTAAATTAATTAAGGCTGAACTGCTAACTATCTGCTGTTGCTCTGCAGTGGTGATGTGGCAGAAGCTAGGTATCTACATACAAAACTCATCTGTACGTTAAAAAAAAAAAAGAAAGTGCCCGTGCCTGTTGTTTCTGGAGGTCTTACCTGATCCTTTAAATAAATGGCTTTATTCCATGTTCAGAACACCCAAAGGTATAATATTGCATTGTTGTTACAAACTTAGATTGCATTAGTGTAACAGCTCTTGCCTCATTTGAGAGCCTTTTCTCACCATACGGGAAGGTGGTCTCTGCACACCGAGCCCTGCCTTGTTTGCTACTTTAGCTGTGCTCTGACTTGAACCAATAAAGAAGAAAGTAATGTAAATTGGGGATCCTATAGTGACTCTCAGTTTGGGGTCCACTCAGTGATCTTCATGGATGGAGAAAATGGATTTGGAGGGTTTATCAGTGAGACCATGATATGAATTAAAATTAAAAGAGCAGACAATGGCAGGACCAGGGGGATGGATTGAAGCTGAAGGAGGGAAGGTTTAGATTAGACATTAGGGGGAGGTTTTTTACAGAGAGAGTGGTGAGGTGCTGGAAGGGGCTGCCCAGAGAGGTGGTGGATGCGCCATCCCTGGAGGTGTTCAAGGCCAGGTTGGATGGGGCCCTGAGCAACCTTGTATAGATCCAGGCCTGGAGGTTGGTGGCCCTGCCTGTGGCAGGGGATTTGGTACTGTATGATCCTTGGGGTCCCTTCCAACTCATACCATTCTATGATTCCATGAATTACGTAGTTACTTTGTACATGCTGGAAAACTGGGTAGTTCCCTTGCTTCTGTTTGAGGGGAGGTCAAAAATTAATGTGGCCGGAATCACAGAGTTGTAGGGATTGGAAGGGACCTCAAGAGATTGTTCAGACTGTCAGTGTTTGCAACAGTTAAGACAACAGAGAACCGCATGTGAGCTTCCCCTTGAGTTCTAGATTGCTGCCTTGATGTCTACATGTGTTTAAACACAACCACTTTCTATGCTTCTTTCAGTCATCACTGGGTTATTTGCTGTTGAATTATTTTTCTGCCTTAAAATTAAGCTAATTGCAAAATGATGTCACAGTAACGATACAGACTGTAAAGATACACGTTTCAACGTAAATGTTCTTTTGTATGAACTCTCTACAATGAGGTGGATGGAAAACCAAGTGCTTTTGAATGCTATTTTCAAGCAGATATTAAGAAGAATGAATATAGCCAGAGCTTAATTGTAATTTTTTTTCCCTTTCCTGACAGTACTGACATTTACTTGTTTCTAGACAAATAGAGGAATGAGAGCTAACAGGTTGCTTTGATCATTTGATGCAAAACCAAAGCTTATATATTTTGACCCTGTACCTCTGAATTAACTGTAAAAGGCTGAAAGCCTAGAAGATGATGTTTTGTAAAGACTTATGAACTACTCTAAAAGTTGCTCCATTCAGTAGGCTTCACTCTGGGAGGCTTCAACCACTGATGAGCCATGGATGACTGCCTATGAAGGGAATCTGGTGGGTTATCCTTCATCCAGTGGACATTTGCTGGCACATAGCACTGGAAGCTGAATATTTTGTGGTACTCTTAATTTTTTTCCACGTGAATCTTTACCTGCAGCTCTTACTGTGAGTGAAATTGAGCCTGTGATCCCAGAGAGTCCAATTCACAGCAGGCTTTTTAGTTAGAGGGTTTCACATACAGGTTAGAAGGTTGCACTCTGTTTGCACCTCTTACTGCCTGCTTGATTGTCTGAATATCTGGTAGAGTAAGAAATGAAAATGTGGATATTTGGATGGAAAAAGTATTTATATGGAAAAAGATGGGAAAAGTATTTATACACTGAATATAGAAAATAAAAAGGGAAACCTTGGCCAGATTGAGGCAGTTCCAGTTGTAGTATCCCTGTATTTTGGTATGAAGAACAACATAAAGGACTAGCGTTTCAAAGGATTTGCACATGCAACATGTCGGGTACGGGAATGAAATGTTGGTTCTGAAGTTGGCTTCCAATAGTCAGGATAGAAAGTATTCTATTAAATATTTCTCTGGGAAACAGTATTAGACTGTGTGCAGTTCAGCTAAGGTAGCACATTTATTCCTTAAACCTTCCTGTTTCTGTGGTTTAATTTATTTTTTACCTGTATGTAGGGATTTTTTCAAAAAGTAGATATCTAACCCAGGCCATATACAAGCCTTCAGGTTTAGCCTTTTCATTTTGCTTGACGTGCTAGAAGAAGATAAGGAGGGAATGCTGTCAGAGAGTTTACACAGAGTGCGGAGAGCGGTGGTGGTGATAGGGGTAATGACTTCAGCTCTGATTTTCTTCCTTCTACTGCAGTGAGGCATCTGTATTCTCTGCTGGGTACAACCAGCCTGTGGGAAGCTTTCGTTCCTGCAGGCCACAAGTAAGTCAGCAGATCATCTGGGAAATTAAAGAGACATCAGAGCTGGGCTTGTGGTGACCAGTTTTTAAAAAATAAATAAATAAAGTGTGGATGGATTGTGGAGGGGAATGATGGGAGGAATGCAGGAATGACTTAGGTGTGCTTCCATCTGCAGTATTGTAAAGATAAATACTGCTGTGGTACCGGGCGCCACGAGCTGCCAGCCAGCCATAGCAACAGATCTTTGTCTTCCATTTCACATACACAGGGGAGAGCTCGTTCAAAAATCAACTTGCAGCTGGCTGGCACTTTAGGGGGATCACTGACAGTAGTGAAGGAATAAGACTGAATGGTTTTGGGCTGCTATTAGCTGAGGTCTTCTCTTATCATAGAATGGCTTATTATACCATAATATTCAGGCAAATGCGTACAGTGTGACAGCGTGTCAGTCATTTTGTTTCGTAATCAGACTCTTCATTTTGTACTGCAGGAAAAAAAAAGCCTTTTTCAATTACTTTAATATGCTACATTCTTTAAATTAGATGGTCTATAGGCAGCGTATAAACAGCACTCTCCCAATATCATCTCAGTAAATGAACAGCACATGTGATGCCCATGCTCATCTACAAGAGAAACTGCAGAGTGACATAGGTTCTTGTTGTTTGCTTCCAGATGAGCAGCTCTGAGTAAATGTGCTTTCTCAAGAACTACACATTTGCTGCATTCTGGCTCGGGGAAGGTTGTGTGTCTATTTGACATGCTCTCAGTGGAGAATTGCTTATCCATGCCTGATCCTGACTGGTTTCACCTTCCAAAAGAAACTAGCATAGGTCAAAAGTTGTCGAGATGGATTGAAAAGTGTTTCCAGCTGATGGAAATGCTTTTGGTAACCAAGTTGGAGAATTTGAAATCTAATCTGTTCTCAACGGAAAACCAGCAAATAGCCCATGTTTCAACATGAACAAGCTATTCCGGTGTCTGGAGCGCTGACATACGTGAGGCTTTCAAATAACAGAGACTGTGAACCAACTACTTTTGCATGAAAGATACAAATACAAAATCCCTTCTCTAATGGACTGCAGTGTGGCAAGAGAGAACTTTCTTATTTACTGGTTCACTGCATTGGTAATGGCTACACCTGCATGGGAATATCTTCAGATTCTCTTTCCTCCTCCAGTTCTTACATTTCATGATTTTGAGATTCCTAATTTCTCATTTCTTTCTCTTTGTAATGTCTTAATATTTTCCCTTCTATAGTTGAAACTTTCCCTCATTCGAATATTCCCATTTTCCTTTTTTCTTATCTCAGTTTCTTTTTCCTTTTTACTAATTTCAATCTTGCCTGTTTGCCTTGTTTAGGTTCTTCATAAGTAGTCCCCACGTTGTCCAACACTTTTGAGGGAAACACATGTTCTCACTTGTTGCCTGTTCCTCCTTGTGGAAGACTCTTTGTTCTGTGAGCTGAGGAGGAGCAGAGCTTTGTCTTGTTGGACAAGGATTATTTTATTCCTCCTTGATTTTCTTAGCTACTCTTTGCCCTACATTCCCTCTGTTTGTCTCTGACTGTAAGCAGAGTGTAAAGCAAAGTAAAGTTAGTTAAGTTTCCTGTTGAAATACAGAATAATGATGAGAATGTGAGTCAGAGACTGAGTAACACTGTGCACAACACTGTGTAAGTACTTTGCCTGTATTTCTTTATTACAACTTCCCTTTTAAAAATATTCCACTGTTTGTCCTTTTTTTTTCTCTTTGTACCTCTCTCTGCTCATTTATACTGATGTATTATAGGAGAACTTTAATCAAGCATGGTTACATTCTCATTTGCCTGGAACAGGGAGCTCCTTAGGTGTAGGAATTGCCCTTCACGGCTTTGCAGGGCTAATGAAACCTCTTGTTACACCCACATCTGCCTTTGCACATCACAGATTCCTTAGTCAACCTGGGATGTGCAGATGCCAGAACTAAAGGCAAGGAGCCCTTACAGTTGTTTTGGTAAAATCTTCAAAAACAGTTTCAAAATTAAATTTCTCCTGACAAGGGCAATCAGCAAAGACAGATTTCTGTATTACAGGAGCAATATTGTTTGGCTGGCTTGGGCAAATTCTCCCACTGCTGACGGACTACTGAGATTAAGTGGAATTTCTAATAAATCCTGTTAGAACGGGTCAAGCACAGTCTCACTGGTTGTACTTACTTGTTGCAGGCCTCAGTAGAAGTCTATTTTAATGCAGCGATTTTATGGTGCTTGGGATATCTTCATACTCTGCTACAGATAACGGATGACCACTTGGTTAATGTTTGATGGCAGTTACAATGCACATCTTCCAAAGTCAAGTGTCCTTACGTCTTTATACAAGAACTGACCTTCAGGGACAGTAAACATATTGTTTGGCAACAAGTTAATTACAGACTTTATCTTCCAAAAACATTCATGTCACGGGCAGGATAATTAAGATGTCCTTGCAAGTGAAAAAAGTTCTTGAGTTATAGTAATGCTCCAAAGTAGGTGTTAGAAACCGAGGTCACAACAGTATTACAAGAGCTGTGTACTCATGTTATTTTGACTAAATAATTCTCCTCTTCAGGCTATAAAAATGAAAGATGGCCTTAATGGATGTGTATGGCAATATATTCTGTAAGTCTGTTTTAAAAAAAAACCCAAAGGGATTTGGGTTGTGCAGGGGTGTGATGGGCAAGCAGAACTGATTGGGTATGATTTACTGAAGGATTGATTACTAGGCTTTGTTTTGTTTTTCTCCCCTTTCCTCCTTTTAAGGCCAGTGTCTTTTGTTAAATGCTTAGGATCATGTTGACCCTTTCTAATTTTATAATGCGAACTTCACGGTGATAAATAGCTAATTATTTGCAATTGAATTAGGCTATGAATTTAAATATGACACAAACAGATGTACCGGTGATTACCGTCAGTGCATCGCTCGGGGGATCCAAGTATAAACACCTTCCAGAAATGTTATTCCTGAAATGGAGCGGTGCAGCTATTGAAGAATGTCATATTGATGCTAGTGAGTTTTGTGGTACATGAACATCCTTCAGACTGATGCTTCTCATGTATGACATGTGTTTTGGTTTAGTTTGGTTTGTTTTTTTCCTGGAGGAATTCAGGGAGGGAGGAGAGGAGAGCTGTGTCCACTGATGGCTTCTGAAATTCCAGTTCTGGAGTGTTGAATCTGAGCTGGAAGCATGTTGGGGTGAACTTATGGAATATTTCTTTCACAGTGTACATTCCAAAGAGGTCACTGAGTGTTTTCCAAAGATGCAGCCCCTAGAAGGGCACATTGCAGTCCTCGTTGGCTAAATGAATTACAGTGTGATGCAGCAGGTGAACTACCCCAGCATGCATTTGTATGAAGGTGAGAATAATGTAATTTAAAGATTTGAATTGTAATATCTGAAAAGAGCATGGACACCGCACATGTTCTCTCTCAAAACTTGATTCAGAAGATCAGTAGGTTTACTAATCAGACAATTTTGATCTACTGTTTTCAGTTTCAGCTTTTCTATTTGGAGCCTTATATTCCAGCAGAAATAAGTCACTCCTTTTTTTAATAGACAGTATAATTTTGGACAATCCAATAACTTCAGAATGAGTTTTTGATAGAAGAAGAGTCATTTAAAATTAGCAAAACATTCCTGACGTACAGCCATGACACATGGGGGCTGATGAGTCATACCTTGCCAAAATGTAGCAGGAGTATGAATGATTGAAACACACCTTGAGACCTCTTTCCACGTATCCATTTGTGGTTAGAGTGATGCTACTTAAGCATCCCAACATTAGAAAGTAGTAGAAAAATGGGATCTTAGCACAAAGACTGTGCTTAGATTGATGGAACTATGTCGGTCATGTCTAAAGCAGCACTGGTAACATGCCCATTCCTAATTGATGCAGTAACACTGCGTGTGTCCAGGCTGTGTTTATACAAAGTGCAAGGCAGTAGAGCAACACCTTCAGAATGGATAACCTTGAGGCCCTCTTGGTGACTTTGAAAGCTAAATCCCTGCATCTTTGCACGTAGGGAAATGTTGTCCTCAGATATTGGAGCATGGTGGGCTGAAGAACAGTCAGATAATCTCTTCCAGATTCCCACATTATTAAATGGCACTAGAATGCAATTTTTACTGTGCAAATTCAATTCAGGGGTTTCATATTTTTAAATTCATTTCCAGCCCTAACCCGAAAACGAGTTCATACTTGTTTTACCTTCTGCAGTACAGGAGAGTTGAGTAAGTCTGGATGCAGTATGTCTGAAAACAAAGTTGCCAATGAACATTGTGTGCTCTGTGTAAAGCTTCTATTTTCATGTAAACTAGATACTTTTTGGTGAGCCAGCTTTTCAGTTCTCATGTTTTTACTTTTTAAATATGCAACTTCCTCCTTGATTTCTTTTTTTGGGAACTTCATAGATTGTTTTCAAGTTGTCTCTGTTGTTTATCAGGTTTACTTGTGTATTCTACTCAATGGCTCTGTTGAATTTCATTTGAGGTGATTCTTTTCTGTAGAACTGTGTGCAAATAAGTGTTCCGATAATCCCTTTCTTTTTACATCAGCCGGTTTAATACTTGCTTCTGTCACTGGTACATGGAGATGAGAGACTTGACCTATTTTTTTTCAAATGAGCTTTTTTGCTTTGCTAGCTACAGGGACACAGAATTTAAGAATTTTTAGAATTAATTTTTTCATGAAACAGTTGCCATTAGGATTCGCTGGGGCACGTGGTTGATAATTTTGCTTTTAATTGTTATCTTTTGCAATTGAATATAGTGGAATATTTTTCTTCTTGTAACCCCTGAGTGTTTCCTAACCTTGTTAGTGCTCTTCAGCCTTTGACTTTGACCTGCTGCATAGGCTTCATCTTCACTGTGTAAAAATTGCTTGGGCCCTGCTAGAAATGCACAGATGATTGCATTTCATGTGCATTCAAGCAATAGGCATGAAAGTTGATTCATATATGATTACAGTTATTTCTAAAGTGACATTAACCCCAGAACTATATTAAGTTGTTAGCCCTGGGAAAAAAAAGAAAAAGCAGCATTTTGTTAATGCTATTCTGTATTCAGTGGCTTTCATGGTACTTGTTGCAGATGTTTCAGATTACTGTCAAAACTTCATTATCAGTGATAATATACTAATGCAGTAAGTTGACATAGGGGTTGACTGAATGACTATTGCAGTATATAATCAGGTCGGTGTAATGTGATGCTTTTCCACTGATCCTACACAGCCTTTAAATGAAATCTGTTTGAGACTGAATTCCCTTGCTGCATTGTTACCATTCCCAGTGTGACTGCTGCCATTTTTCCTGGGATTCTTGGGGGAGACGGGGTGTTGGGTGTTCATAAATTAAAGAAGCTCCATGTTACACAGCAGCAAAACCATTTTTGTTCAACATTTCTTTTAATATTAAGATCCCTGCAAAGAATAACACCGTTATAGTTAGCAATCTTGTCTGGAACGTGTATCTCTGTCTCAACCTAATAAATGAAATCAAAATATATGGTGTTTATGTTCTATGTAATCCGTATACTGTGTATTACCAGTATTTAGAAAGATTAAGTCATTTGAGAACTATTGCAGCTTCTGACCTGTATAAACAGAAGATTGTTTGCAGAGATGTTTGCCTGCAAAGTGAAAACCCCAAATTTTAATGGAATCCTTCCAATAGCTGTCAGTTTCTTCCTCAGCTTTTGATAATTGAAAGGTTTGTTATTTTTTTGAGAAAAGGAAGGTGGTTTCAATTATCCCGAGCTGGCGGAATGTTTAACTACCCTTCTGCTATCAGTGGACTTGTTTACATTGGGATTTTGACTAAATTGAGATTGCACATATCCAGATGTTATCTGCCTGGGTGACTTTTTCATTTACTTTGGCAAAGGAACTGATGGTATATTGCTACCATCTCTTTGTCAGTTTTCACATCATATATTGCAGGCGACATTTAGACTTTTCTTTTATAGACTACTTCTGCTAAATTGTTAACTCCTAAACTTTTCCTGCTCTTTTCCAAGGGCAATTCCTCGTTTTACACTAAGCTTATCTGAATAAAGATTGCAGGATATGGAAAGTTGTAGGTTGTACCCTCTGCGTGGCTGTACAGACAGCTAAGTTTTATTTTTCAGTTTTTCTAGTTAATGTCTTTTGGTTTTACACACATGGGGAATGTCATTGCTCTAAGTCCAGACTGCAGCCTTGTGTTTTGCCTCATGTGGAAAGCGTGGTGTTGTTAGGCTGCCCCAAGGAACAATACTGATGGGATTTTGAACCTACTGCTGGTTTTCTCATTGGTTAGCATGATAAAAGCCAAAGTCCCAGACAAACAAACCCAAAATCCAAAGGAAACTTTTCTTGTTCTTGATTTTTATCTCTGCTTTTCAGTGCTGAGGGGCAGGGATGTGTCTGAAATGTATCCACTCTGCAGTGTCCTTAAGCGAGATAGGAAAGGCAAAGCTCTTCACCAAGACCTGCTTTCTTCCCAGTGTCCAGTGACCTATTATACCGATGCCTTGCTCAGAGGAGCAAAGGCTCCTCGTTTAAGTAGCCTACAGCAGGGTAACATTCCACAGAGTATCAGTGGGGAATTGCAGAAAACATTCACCAGGACTGCTCAGGAGTAGAACTATAGAACTGAAAAATAGGACCAGTTGAAGAAGCGTATCATTTAATTAATTGCTGGCATGTCGTTTTTCATCACTGGTGGGGTTTGGGAGTGGGTGGGGGGAGAGAAATATCCTAGCCCAGAAACCTGCTCCTCAAGATGTCCAGGGCTGAGAGGCAGCTGGAATAAAGAATCCTTTTTTCATGTCTTCCGAGTGCTAAAAATGTAATGTGAGTGAGTGCCCAAGCTCAGCAGCGATCAGACAGAGCTGCAGCCAACAGAAACAGTGGTTTGAAAGTGTAAGATCCTAATCTTACATCCTAGAGAATTTCCTGGGGAGTTATTTTACCTCTTTCAAACTCCAGACTTGGTTGCAAAGTAAAGGGAGTTCCTGCTGGTGCTCACATGACTCAAAGACAACGAACATCGTAGGTGAGATCTGAATGGAGCTCCACTTACTAATATCTACACAGGCTGGGTCGATCTAATCCGATTTGCAGGCCTTTTAAAATGCCAACTTTTCATTTTAAGCCTGGTTTACTTAAGCTGCAGTATTTAACCTCAGAAATGTGTGGGTTGGGTTTTTTTTTTTTTCCTCAGTGGTATTTTAAAAAGTGTAAGGCTTGAAATCAGTAAAAGCAATGAAAATTTATGTGCTTTTTTTTGTATGTATGAGTTAAGGAAACCTATGGTAACCATATGTAGTGGGATTTGAATCAAGCAGATTTAATTCTTGCTAATGCTGTTTATTTCGGTAATGCCTAAAGAGCAGCTTTGTTTGGTAATGTAGAAACACATGGGGCTGGGTTTATAATCTCCTGTAGTAGCCAAGAGATGAGTGATATCTGTAGAAGTTTGTGGTAAAATCCCTGGACAGTTGATGTCAGCAAATATCCAACTAGTTCCAGTTTGAATATGGGAGAAAAGAGAAAGGGAGAAGAAAAATTGATTATGAAGATGCCAAATAGTTGAAAGGAAATGTGAGACTGAAAAGGGAGAAATGAATATACAGTGAAGCTAAATTGAAGGGAGGGAAAGAAAAGATGATCTGCTAAGCAAAAGAGCAGTTAGCACAGGAAATCACAGCAAAACTTCTGAGATTTATGAAATGTCTCTTTTTGGCAGCTTTTGCAGCTGCTTTTACTAGTTGGAGAGGGGCTAGGTTTCTCTCTGAGTATTTTACGCCAGGCCAAATAATGGAGAGAGCTTGGGCATCTGCAATTAACTATCCACAGTTAATAAATTATTACCAATTATGAGATGTTCTTAGACATGTGCTTACAGTATACAAAGGGCCGTGCAATAGGTGGGTGTAAAACTGTGTCCTGTCTTCATATCACTTTGCAGCATCCATGGCAGGCACAGAGAAAACACGTTGTGTGTTACAGTGGCAGTGGTGGGAAGGCTTAGCATACCTCTTCGTCTTCTCCAGTTGAATTTCATAAGAGAGCAGGGGGTTGCTCAATATTGGGCATGAATCATCTTCTCAATAGGCAGTTGACTCGCTGCATAATGACATATTTCTATAAGATCTGTAGGACTTTGAAGAAGTATTTGGAAAAGGTGGCTATGAAAAACACATAACATAAACATAAGTCTTATGTGTAACTAGCAGCATCAGCTGGGTGGGGAGCTAGCCTACAGTGTTAGCTTTTGTATAAACTTAAACCATACCACTTTTTGGGTACAGGAGCAATAGCAGAGTGACATGAAAATCTGAAAGAACCAATAATCCCATGGTGCCTACTTTTTTCCATTGGCTTTTCGAAGACATTTTTGTTTTCCATAGAATTTTTTTTTTAAGATAATGGTGTTTAAAAAAACCTGGAATTTCGTTTTCATAGCATGATTTTACACAAAGAGAGTAGTAGGGCTGTTGATTCTGGGCAAATGAAGGTGGGGAGAAGTGTTGGAAACGTGGATCCTCCCTCTCCCTTGGGTATCTGCCGGTCAGGTGCTTAGCAACATGTTGCATTGCTACATTAGGCAGTTTTGGCCTGGCCAGAAGGAAAGGGCAAGAGGAGGGGAAAAATTACCAGTGCTGCTTTTCAGGTCAGCCAAGTTTCCTTGAGGAGCTCCCAGCAGAATGTTCTCCTCTTTGCTCCTTGCCTTGTATGTAATTAATTTGTGCTGAATGACTGTTTTTTAACTGAGTTAGGTATTAGCTGCTCATTCAAAGAATGGGGCCAAACTGTCAGCCTCTGATATGTTCAGTGTTATCAGATGTCTTCTCAATTGCTGGTAATAATTTACTTAGAACAAAAGAAATCGTGGGCTTTGCTCCAAACCTGAGATTCCAATCTCCTCTTCCCCTGCAGACTTGGGAGTCTTGAGAAGAAAGGTGATTTTGACAGAAGGAAAGCAAAGAAACCAGAACTAGTGCTAGGAGTTCAGAAGTGTTTGGAAAGATGGAGCTCTCTGGCTGGAGGGCATTATGTAGAAGGAAAACCATGTGCCAAAGGACATAACAGGGAAGGCGACCAATGTCATCTACCTGGACTTGTGCAAGGCCTTTGACATGATCCCCCACCACATCCTTCTCTCTAAATTGGAGTAGATTTGATGGGTGGACCATCCAGTGGATAAGGAAGTGGTTGAAAGGATGCTGACAAAAGGTGGTGGTCAGTGGCTCTGTGTCCAGGTGGAGGCCAGTGACAAGCGGTGTCCCCCAGGGGTCTGTCTTGGGACCAGTGCTCTTCAACATCTTTATCAATGACATGGATGATGGAATTGAGTGCACCCTCAGCAAGTTTGTGGATGACACCAAGCTGAGTGGTGTGGTTGACATACTAGAAGGAAAGGAAGCCATCCAGAGGGATCTGGACAGGCTGGAGAGATGGGCCTGGGTGAACCTAATGAGGTTCAACACTGCAAAGTGTCAGGTGTTGCACTTGGGCCGGAAGAATCCCAGACATAGATACAGACTGGGAGAAGAGCTTCTTGAGAGTAGCCCTGCTGAGAAGGACCTGGGTGTTATGGTGGACGAGAAACTTAACAGGTCTGTGGCCCCAGGTCTGTGGCCTCCAATAGAAGAAAGATGTGGAACTGTTGGAGAGGGTTCAGAGGAGCCGCAAAGATGATCAGAGGGCTGGAGCACCTGCCCTACGAAGAGAGGCTGAGGGAGCTGGGCTTGTTTAGCCTAGAGAAGAGAAGGCTGTGGGGGGACCTCATTGCAGCCTTCCAGTCCCTGAAGGGAGCAGAGAAACAGGAGGGGAATCAACTTTTTAAAGGGGCAGACAATGGCAGCACAAGGGAAATGTGTTGAAGCTAAAGGAGGGAAGGTTTAGATTAGATATTAGGGGGAAGTTTTTTACAGAGAGAGTGGTGAGGGGCTGGAACAGGCTGCCCAGAGAGGTGGTGGATACCCCATCCCTGGAAGTGTTCAAGGCCAGGTTGGATGGGGCCCTGGGCAACCTTGTGTAGATGCAGGCCTGAAGGTTGGTGGCCCTGCCTAGACAAAAGAAAGTTTGGTGGCAGGGGAATTTGGTGGCAGGGGGGTTGGAACTCTGTGATCCTTGGGGTCCCTTCCAACCCAGACCATTCTGTGAACAGAGGCATTCCGGAGTGAAGAAAGTGAGGCTTTGGGATAGAGGGAGTTTTGGTTTGTGGGTTTTTTTTCTAGATTCTTTTATCTCTTGCTGTATCTAAGGTTGAGGCTCATAGGAGCTCTTTGCACAGCTGTATGTTCCAGATGTCATCCAGAGCTGGTTGCTGGAGAGAGAGAGGGAGGCACTGTAACTCTGGGTTCCCAGAAGGAAGGAGCTGTGAGAAAAGGGTAGGTTTAAGCTATCAGGTTGTTAATTTTTTATGAGAGGTGTTGTGAAGAACTAGGGAAGCTGGGGATTATGTCTCTCAGTAACTTGGCAGAAGAAAGAGACTGATCTGGTACTAACTTACACCAAAGGAAACTTGAGAGCACCTGGGTGCATACCATGTCTAGTTATAACATAAGAACTGCAGCTGACACTATTTCCCTGAAAACTTGACAGGTTGAAATAACAGTGGGAGTCTTATGAAAGGAGTGGAAAAAATATTGTACAAAGAAGTGCACGGCTGATTGCATCAGTGCCTTTATGTCAGTAAGTCTTCACCATGAGACGTGCACGAAGGCTCTAGAGCATGTATACACATATGGTGGCATATACATGTTTTTTTTACCTTGTGAGGTGTCATTAGCAATAGCAGCTGTTTCTTCTAAACATTTTTAGGAGTTATATCTAATTTAAATAGCTGATGTCAAAGTCTACCTGAACCACACCCGGATTTTCAAACTCTAATATTGAACTCACTGTGCTTCAATTCACATTTCATTCCTGTTAACAGGCAGACAGGATTAGTGGGAAGCAAGAAGGCACAAACTGTTTTTATTTGAGGAAAGAAGGTAAATTATACAGTATGAAATGAGCAA
The DNA here is from genome assembly GCA_020800305.1 of Porphyrio hochstetteri. Lineage (NCBI taxonomy): Eukaryota > Metazoa > Chordata > Aves > Gruiformes > Rallidae > Porphyrio > Porphyrio hochstetteri. Next base: position 9,347,744 of record CM036907.1, read on the forward strand.
AATTCCAAGAGAATTCAAGCCTTAGAACTGCATTTATAAATTACACTGCCTCTTAAATCTCTGAATTATAGCTCACAAAAGCAAAATGAAACAAAACTGGTACCCAAACTTCAATTTATCAATCCAAACGGAATGTGCAGAGGTCAAGGCAGTGCCAGGAAACAGCACCCTTCAACCTGTTGTAGATCAATGAAGTCTACCAACCATACTTCACCAAGTCCTACTCCATTAACTTGACGGTTTCCCAGTCCCATTTCACAAAGTGCATTCCCTGGTCCCAGGTGGGTCTGGATGTGGTTTTGCAGAACTGTCTGTAGGAGTCTCCAAGGCTTTGACTAGAAACTGCAGAAAAAAGAGTGTGTTCCCAGGTGACTTCCTTGTGTCCGTACTTCCCATTTTCTCATATTCCTTTAGTGTGGCTTTTTATCAAAATACTCTTAATCCGCTTTCTCTAGACTAGATTCTATGATTGTTCCACCATTTGCATTTTCCTATATTTAATATTCTTTTCCAAAGTAAATTTTAACTCTGAACAGTGCAGTGCAGATGCATTGAGGACAAAACAATGTGTAAGTTCACTGGCTGCCACTTGCCCTCATTTCTACAACAAGGACATCATTTCTTCACCCTTTAATCCTCCTTACTTTAAGTTCCATGCACAAACATTTAGCTTTTGTTGAAATGACAACATCAGTGCACACTCTCTGAATGCATTAGAGCCAGGAGGTGCTCATATTTTTCACTTGATCTCAGATCCTTCCTAAAAGTGTGTCCTTCGCTCAGATTTGCTATGCTTGTCTCAAGCATGTGAATGTTGCCTTGGATCATTTGCACTGAACAGCTGCAAGGCGATCTCAGAAAGAGAGAATATGCTAAGTAAATTAGCAGTTTTAACTGCACAGCAGTCAGCAGTCTTTCATCTGCGATATTGTGTGCTTCTCTCTGAATTCAGGAGTAAGTTTCCATAGTTCCAGAAAGCTCCTGGTTTTGATGTGTGGAATTCCAATGAGCAGGAACTTCTGACAGCAGTTTTTTCCCCAATATTTAACCTTCACAATGTCAGTGAAGCCAAGCTCTGATTTTTCCCCTCCATGTCACCCCTAAAATACTTCTTCTCTGCACCATTAACACTCACTGTTAAGAAACCCAGTACATGAAGGTAGGCTGTGCTGATGAACAGAGCACCCCGGCTCATCCACAGACCCTTAGTATGGAAGTACCATCCCTTGACCCTTTTTACATCAAGGGGGTAGGTGTTACAGAAACCATATTTTACCCATACAGCTGTTGTCCTGGCCATCACTCATGCTTTAACACCACCCTTTGATGTCAGAGAATTTTGGGGTAAAGTGACAGTCGTAAATCTTCATATTGGTAAGATTCCTGAAATGTAATCTCTACATGTACTTCATTATATATTTTGTGCTTCAGCCTGTTACCAGATGATGAAATTGCAGGGTTTGAGGTATATCTTTTATGTTTTGGAAGATAAAAGACATTTAATACATCAGTGTCACCATAGTATATGCCATCATTTCATGGCAATTTATGTAAGGTAGTAAAACATGTTTGTTCCCAACTACTTCTCCATTGTGCAGTCGCATAAACTGTTAGGGTAGCTATGGAAAACAGCTTTGAAAAAGGTGGTACTGTCCTAAACTGGGTTTAAACTGTGTAGAAAGCACAGTGTATTTTGAAATTGAGTTCTATGCAAAATTTCATTATTCCCTCTTTAAAAGAGAGAGCAGAGAAGTTCTGCATTCGTTTGACATATGATGAAAAGAGTCTGAGTTGAACAAAACTTGTCCTACTACCTACCTTGCATGTTGTAGGTCAGGTTAGAGCAGTATTAATCCTTTATGAATAAGATGCTGGTAATAAAGGTTATGTGAAATAAATTAATTTGAACCAACTTTCAGAAACTGCTGAAATGTGTTGAGATTTTGAGAATACAAAGCAGTTACCTAGCCATCCTCAGAAATACCACTTTTTTTTCTGCTAAAAAATATGGAAAAATCTTCTTGTTTAAGAACATGCTGAGCTATAATTTATCATACTGTCATTTAACAGGGGAACGGTGGCATGCTTCCCCCAATATCTGTAGCCATCAGAAAACAAGCTGATTTTCATTGCTGAAACCAGTGTTTTCATTATGTTGGTAACTAAAGGGTACAATATTTTCAGTTGCTACGACAGGGACCTACATTGTTATAAATACACTTCATACTTAGTGAAAGGTTTTGGCTTTAATAGAGAGATGTGTTTTTGAAACTTCTATGAGAGCAGTGGATGGGATGGCTCTGCATTAGCACTTCTGGGATTTATGCTGTATTTTGCACTCCAAGTGTTAAAAATTACTCACACAAACACCTGCATCTGCAGAAGAAGAATTATCCTAGACCAGTAATAGTTCCAAAATCTGTCATATTTTTTTTTCTGTGAGGAACCAGGATTTGAATGCAGCATTCCAGCTGCTAATGGATATTCAGGGTCCTTCCGGATGGAGTCTTGATTAGTAGATGACAGATTAACAGAAGAGCTGTGTTTTATGGTTAGGGAGGTTAAACTAAACTCTTGTTGCTTTCTGGATGGAGGGGAAGCGGGATCATTTGGAGGCTTTACAGGAAGTCATGGGAGGGGAGTGCCATAATGATTGATGAAGGTGGTCCATTATCAGACACTTTCTGAAAACTTTTATTTCCTTTAAGTAAATCACACAGCTTGTACAGGGCACAAGTAGAGAATTAATTTTGTTGCATTTTGCTGGAAACATGTCAAACAGTATTCAAGCCAAAATTTAGGAAGGGAAATTGCAGCGTATTTAAGCCAATCATGTAGCTGATGTTCCCTTTGAATTTAGCAGCTTTTATTTCCTGGTGAAAATGTTTTGTTGGAAATTAACTTCTTACATGAAGGCTTTTTAGATTTGTATATCCAAATACATGAAATAGAGCCACAGAAGTTACAAGCTTTTTCTGTAAATACATACATTGTTTGATTATTTCCATCTAACTTCGAATATTGCAATTTTCTTTTATTCTTACCAAAACAGCATTTAAGCATTATTTAAGGAAATTGAATTTTCTCACTTGCTGTTAGCATTTGAGGCAATGTCTATCCCATAGGTAAGGAAATCCAATCTTCGAGAATAATAATTCCCTACGTGCCATGTGTTGCTAAAGTGTAGTTTTGGATAGGAAAGCTGTGAAGGTGTTCAGGCTCGAAAAATTCATTTGACAAATCCTTCTGAACAGGAATGATACGTGCAGTCATCCATGGGCTTTACAGACTGCACAGTCCCCAAGGAGCGCAGCAGCCTGGTATGTAGAAAGAGGTATATTATCCCTGATTGATAGAGGTAGGGCTTGTTCTGTTGAATGGCCCTGGAGTTTGGGATCAAGGTTTTCAGCTTGAACAGACATGGGCTGGGGTCTACTAGAAGTATAAGGTAATAACTGTGAGGGACTGTGAAACAAAGTAATCCCTTCTCATTGCAGAAATGCTAATGAATGTTTCTGAGCAGCCACATCTTGCACAAGCTTTAACCTTTGCTTTATGGCTGTGTCTGCCTAATATGTGCTTATATAAGGCAGGAGGATCAATATGGTGCATGTCTGAATTGCCATTCAGGGAGCCCTGTCTCTGTGGTAAAAGAGAGTTATTTTAGTTGATCAACATAATTATGATTTAAGCATGATTCCAAGCTTCCCATCCCACTCAAAGGAAGAAAAGGGGAGGTACGAGCTGGAGAGGGAAGCCATTCCCCAGGAAGTCCTCTAAAAAAGTATTCACATCAGATTCATTCAGGTTTATTTTGTACCAGGTGTTTCTTTGTGCGAGAAACTGGTACTCCTGACAGTCCTAAATAATCAGGATTTACACATCTTCTTTTAGACTCTGGAACAGTTTGTAATCTGTGAGACAAGAGGGAGATCAGGTTTAGCTCCTTTTATCTGGCACTATGCTGCTGTGATCTACATGTCTGGTGGCAGATAGCCTGGATATCCCAATGCAGTGAGTCTTTCTGTAGACTCAAGTGTGTTATCAACTCAAGTCTGCAAACCGAAGTGTTGGTTACGTGAGTGACCTGTGGAAGGATCTGAAGTAAGCCAGAATCCAGGGATTAAAACGTGACATTTCTGCCTTAAAGCATGCCCACCGACCAAAAACTGCCAAAGAACAGTTAATATTCAGCACTGTTCCACTGTGGCTCTTTAGAAAAGTTCCCCACGTGGTTTCCTCACTCAGGTGACACAAACTGAAGCATCGTAAAGCTCATTTAAAATTTCAGTCTAACAAAAAGGAATGAAATGAAAGTATCTAAGGTTCAGAGACCTCAGAGGCTAATACCAACGTTTTCCTTGCATACATAGGTACTTGAAGGTAATCTCAGAATAGATCATAATTGTTTGTTAAGAAATCTGCACAGAAAATCCTTGGCTGTTAAAGAATTATGTATATCTCATACTATTTCCATGTAAGAGGGGCTGAAGGGGTGAAGGGAGGTAGGCTGTTCTTTCCATCCCAGTACAAAGTACTCATCTTTTCATTGCTTCCTTAAATACGTTTAACATTTTGCTCCAAAATTTTTATGAAAGAGACTACCGGGTCATTAACAGCCTGTTAACTGACTTGAGTTTTATTAGCTATACTTCTTCCTCAGAAAGAGGTGTATGCTAGATAAATCTCAAAACTGGAAAATCTCATTTGCCTTCACATCCAACCTGAAGTTAAAAGCAGGAAAGCCGTTTCCTACCCTCAGTCAGATGCAGCCAAAGCTTCTGCCCTCATATATGTTGGGAGCATTGTTCAGGCTGGAGAATTTCACTGCGTTCCTGTATTACCCACATCTAGATTAAAGGTAAAAAATCTTTATCCTGTTTGTAGCATGGCTTCCTTGGTTGTAGTTTTCTCTCCATTATACTTTTCTCAGTTCTCTAATACAAGTTACCCATTTCCATTTGATTTTTCTTGACTTACTTTACTTTTTCCTGCTGTCCTTCCTATTCTCCATTTCTTCATTTCTTTGAAAAGTAACTGCATCTCTCTTGATGATATTGTTTTGTTTGCCTCCATACTCTCTTGCACACCATGTGTCTCTCCTTTTGTCCAAGTATTTTTGTGCTTTATTTGCTCAGCCTTCACTAGGGCTTTTGCTCTGCCAGCTTTGGTCAAAATAATGCCTTTTAAAATGAATTGGTGAATCTGTTCTCCACATATTCAACCCTACTTGTCTTTCACTTTGAAAGGCCTATACTTATCTCTAGTAATGTTTAAATGGTGTTATAATGCATTAATTGTTAAAGTGTCATTAAAGATTCTCAAGCAACTAGCAGTATTCTTGTTTTCTGGATAAAGAAGCACAGATAAAGGGAGAGATTGTTCATGACCCAGGGCTTTTAGGTGATAATATCCTGTGTTTTTTCCTCTGAGATTCTTCCCCGTATCTGTTGAGCCTTTTGAAAATTTTGCTTGAAAGGCTTTGCTCAGAGCAAGGTGTAAATAATGCAGTGAGGAAGTACCATGCTTGCTCAATAAAGACTGTTCCAGGTTTCCTTGTCATGGATGAGCAGCACGGCTGGTCGTCTCCTCTCATGGGTTGTTGTGACAGTTAGAAAGATGCAGGAGCTTCCCTGACATCGTCAGGGACGCGCAGAGTACTAACAGCTGCAGAATTGGTTTTCCCTTGCTAGAGCTTTATAAAGTCAAAGGGAGAAATAAGGGGTTTTCAGGAGCCTGGTGTGGGCTTATGTGGCATAACAAAGGGTTTCACATTAGTAACTTGTGTCTTTTTAAGGTGCTTTTAATACTTGGAAAGAGAAATGCAAAGATTGCAACAGACATCCCAAAATCCAGTCTGTTCTAGCAGTGTCATAAAGGAATTTTAAAGAAGCCTTTGAAGAGGCCTCCATTGTAGGGTGAAGGCCTAGTCTTCTCTATTGTGTTTGACCCTATTTGCCATCTAGTGTTTATTGGAGCCTTTTAACTCTTAATACTTTCTCCCAATTAAGATGAACTTAAATATCTTCTCTCACCTTATGCTAGCTGATGATCCTCTGGGTAACTCTAACTAAACTTCCACAAAGGCTTGTGGAGGGTAAGTAAAGACAGCTTTTTTAGTTGTTTTAAAACTGACCTCCCTGTAGAGCTGTCTTGAATTTCAGGAGGTATGTGGCATAAATCCGATGTGTTTTATTGCTTGATGTAGTGGGATTTCTAATGCAAATCTGCCATTGAGGTGAAGTGCAACAGTAAAACAAGGAGCCAGTTGTTGTATTATCACTTCATATCAGTGCGTCACTAAAGATTCCAACTGACTTAGGACTGTAAAATTACCTGATAGCAGACAATGCAGGCCTGGAATCTGTGCTAAGAAAAATGACAGAAGAATTTCTACAAATAGATAATCATTGACTTACCAAGTCTCTTTAAACTCACCAGCATTTCTATCCAAACAGATTCAATCCATAACCTACAGAATCTGCAAAATGATGTGTCTCCTTGCCTTTATGACAGGTCTTCATGCCCATACCCAGCCTAACTTCCTTAGGCAGCATAGCAATTTCTTCACATTTCTCTCATGCCCACCATTTTCCCCACCAATGGTGCTTGCAAACTTCACTTGGTTTGGTTTGGTAGAAAAAGACACCCGGGGGTGAGGCTGAAGGCAGATTTTCTACAGCAGTTTCCTTATCCTGCTTCCCCACATCATCCTCAAAAAAGGCACTTCCAAGTTGAATGATTTTTAGTAGCAAAACCCATGTTCTGTTCGATTAGATTTAAACTGGGTTCCTCAACTTTCATGGTCATCCCATATAAAAGATTTTGAATTATTTTTGCCCCAACTTTACTGTATTAGTAAGAAACTTTCATAAATGGTAATGAGGTAATAAAAATTCTCCTATAGAAAATGTCTAAAATGGAAGTACAGATTTTTGTTAGTTACTATTCCTGGCAGAAAGTAGCTAATTTGTTTCTGATGTGGGGAATTTTCATTGTGATGTCGTTGTAGACTGATGATAGGCACCTGAAGAAGATCCAAACGTTAGTTCTTCAAATTTCCACCTGTTGGTAGTGCACATTGAATATACTACTCAAGGTAGAGCAAAGTCCTTAGTAGACTGACAATAAAATCTTATGTAGATGACAACTCTGTGAATGACAAAAGGTGATCTTGATGTTCATGTGGAACATCATCATCCTGGCTCGTGATTTGAATTTTATGTTCAGAAATGCAAAATCTGCAAAGATTTTGCAAATCAGGGACTGTTTAGATTTATTTACATGTGACATATTTGTTTCCTTTGTTTTGACAGCTAGCCTTACACATTTCCTCATAAATAATTTAAAAAATCAGATCCATATGACTTCTTTCAGACAACTTCTTTAGAATCTGCTTAACGATAAGCATAAGGAAGGTTCAGATGGTTCGAATATAAGTTCACTTCTGAATAATGATGTATTTAATTGCTTTGCTAAATTGAGCAATGGCTTCCAGTCAGCAATAGCACGTAAGCCTGTCTCTGCTTAACTTCATGTTCAGCGGTTTTTGTGAGTAGGGAGATTTGGTTGACTGTGGGCCTCCCGTACCCAAAGGGGGTGACTGATCCAGAAGGAGGAGGTGGTATGAAGGATTGGTTTTCAGAAAAGAACCATGGACTGTTTTGCAGCATTGCTGTTGCAGAAAGCAGTATCTGTGCTGGACACTATGGCTTTGTACTCTCTTTGTGGGCTGCTTTCTGGGGCCCACAGGTACAGTCTGGTTCATGTCCAAACCAGCACCCTCCTGAGTGGAAAGCCCAGGGCTCTTTTTTGCTTCGTTTGTGGCCCCAACATTGTTATTTTTGAGACTGGTGTTGGTTTTCCCCAGAAATGCATTTGACTGAGACAGCATTCCGATTCTAGAGACACTCTGTAGTTCATCATGCTACATTCATGAGGATAAAAGTCCTTTTAGAGCTTCTCCATTTTTCACTGTGACTGACTTACAGGATGGTAGTTTTACTACTTATATGTAGACCAATTTGATTTCTTCAGTGTGTAAGTGTTCAGTTAGCACAATCTCTGCCATTCTTATGAGCGAAGAACAGTTGTGAAGAATTGTAGGATTCAGATTGTGAAAGCCCCCCCTCTTTAAGGTAATTAAATGGTCTCGCTTTCAGTGTTTCCTTAAAAACAGATCTTAAAATATCAGCAGGAGGTGTTTCTCCTTGTGTGAAGTGATGAAAAGAATGGCAGCTGAGCTCCCTGGGAGTTTTGGAAGGTGTGTATAGGAGCCAGGCAGCTTCGTGGGTTACATGAGACAATCTAAATATGGGGGGCACTGGGCAAAATCTGTTAGGGGGTTCTGCAGTTGTGTAAGATAAGGAGGGAAAACGGGTCTTCTGTGGAATGGGGGAATAGTCACAGCTGCTGCCATTTTGTGAGGAGAGGGCTACTTGGCAAGGGTGGGGCAGGGGAACAGTCACAGCTGTTGCCGTTTTGTGGGGAGAGGACTAATTGGCAAGGCTGGGGGGAGAAAGGAGGTAGGTGTGAGAGCTTCACAGGTGATGAGCTGAGGAGAAGATGGAAGCTGATGCTGTGCAGCTGTGGTAGGAGTGAAGAGCAGGGCAGCGCCTCAGGGGGCAGCGCCTCAGGGGAGGTGAGTTCCTGGGCTCTTGTGTGTGAATCAGATCCTGCACCTTCCAGGGTACGCCATTTTGGGATAGGTGAAGAGTTGTTGGAGAAAAGGGAGCCTTGCTTGGAGGAATGAGGGCTGTCCTTTTGTGCAGGATGGACTTGGATCAGGTAAGGAGATGGAAGAGAAATGCTCATGGCAGCCGGAGCTGGGCTTGTTTATTGGAACTGGCAAAGACTCAAAGGAATGGGTTTTGGTGTCGGGGAGGGAGTGAAAAGGCAATTTGAAAAGCTTATGAAAGGATTTGTGTAGATGCTGTCCTTGAACTGGCAGATTTTGAGGCCCCTCTTTCTTCTCTGTGACCATGTACTAACTGGATATTAGTACTCAAAGCTGCTGCCATTTTGTGGGGAGAAGACTACTTGGCAAGGGTGGGATGGGGAACAGTCACAGCTGCTGCCATTTTGTGGGGAGAGGACTAATTGGCAAGGGTGGGACAGGGGAACAGTCACAACTGCTGCCATTTTGTGGGGAGAGGACGAATTGGCAAGGCTGAGGGGAGAAAGGAGATAGGTGTGAGAGCTTCACAGGTGATGAGCTGAGGAGAAGATGGAAGCTGATGCTGTGCAGCTGTGGTAGGAGTGAAGAGCAGGGTGGTGCCTCAGGGGAGGGGAGTTCCTTGGCTCTTGTGTGTGAGTCAGATCCTGCACCTTCCAGGGTACGCCATTTTGAGACAGGTGAAGAGTTGTTGGAGAAAAGGGAGCCTTGCTTGGAGGAATGAGAGCTGTCCTTTCGTGCAGGATGGACTTGGATCAGGTAAGGAGATGGAAGAGAAATGCTCATGGTAGCCTAAACTGGGCTTGTTTATTGGAACTGGCAAAGACTCAAAGGAATAGATTGTGGTGTTGGGGAGGGAGTGAAGAGGCAATTTGAAAAGCTTATGAAAGGATTTGTGTAGATGCTGTCCTTGAACTGGCAGATTTTGAGGCCCCTCTTTCTTCTCTGTGGCCATGTACTAACTGGATATTAGTACTTAGTACTACTACTAGTTACTGTGCCACTGAAGGAAAAGTGCTTTCCAAGAATGTCCTGTGAAAAGCCTCTTGTACATACTGCAGAATATTTTATGGATGTGTTCTTCAGGTGTGTTTTTCTGCTCTTTTGCTGAGGATGATACATAAGCTTGAATTGGCTGGGGTATTGTAGTAGGATGGCTTGAGCCTTGTAAGCAAAAGAGACGGTAAATTACACTAAAAATAACAAGTGGTGATTTATTTATTTTTGGTAGGTACGGTTTATTGTTTTCTGATATTGTGGGGTGAAAGTAAATGATGTATAATCTAGCTCAATGCAGTTATGCAGATTTGTCTGCTTTTTCTTACTGTACTTAGAGTTCTTAGCAAATCATGGAATATAACAAGTGCTGTTTTAAAGAACAAAACAAAAAACACTACCACAAACCACTCCAGCAGAGTTAAGTGTGTTGTTATGCCCTTAATTCTGTATTTTTCTTTCTGCATGCAATCATTTCTATTATTTGGCGATCATTATGTGGTGTAGTGGAAGTGAGCTGAAACACTAAGCATGGAGTTGACTCTATGAAGAAATTTTTTAGAAAGAAGTGGGTTGTGGCAGGGGATTATTATCTGAAATACATCGGCATACACAGAGTATCTTTCACTTTTAGTGGCACTATGAAAATACTCATAATTAAATGTATGATACATGGGGTAATTCTCATGGGCGCCATTTCGTATAATTGCATTACTATGTAATATTGTGTCACACAAGAAGATAAATACTCTGAATGGTATAGTTGGAAAATAAAAATGGCTAATTCCTCAGTTCTTTAGAGAGAACAGATCCATCCAGACATGGCTTCTTGCAAGGGGGATAATGCTGATGAAACATTGCATGCTGTTTGAGGAAGCAGTGTGGGGCTTTCTCCAGCAGGTCTTTATTAGGAGTGCCAAAGAATTCATACTTTGGGTTGAGGTATACTTTTATTTATGGTTTTGGAGCTTATTGGGTCAAGTCACAAAAGAATTTGCCTTTTTTATTATTTTTGCCTCACTTTGAAATCTCAGTACACTAGAATTCTTTGAAGTAAGTTTACTTATGTAAGCTGCTGAATATAACATTTTTTTCATTAAAACCTAAGTCTTCTGGCTTCCAATATATTCAAGTTCCTCACGTGTTCTGTAATAGCTAATAGGAGGCCCGATTAAAAATGCAGAGGGCTTGTCAGAGTGTGAGAGGTGATTTACACAGCTTTTGGGCAGCTTTCTATGTAGAAAACCAAGACCTTCTTTTCACAGTGTTCTTTAAATCTTTAATTTCTGCCCGCCCTCTTTTCCATTATCTTGCGTAGTGCTGGTAATAACAATGTATATATTGTGAATGTCAGTTTAAAGCCAAGTTTCTGTCTATTATAAGTAATGAAAATATATTGAATTTAATGCACTTGGTTGGAGATATTAGTTACTGACAGTAAATGATTGCTCACGCTAATTATGGTCACTGTCATGCAAGTATACTGTATTCTTTAAACCTGAGTATTACTGGTATTTGAAGCTAAAAATGTTTAAATTTAAAAGATATGTTAAGTTTATTTTTGTCATTGCTACTTTTTTTTGGCCACTCTTAACAGAGCTGAGTCCGTCACATCTCAGTAGGCTGGCAAGGAAGCTCCAATACATTCAGAATTGCTTGGCTTGCATGGGAGGGGGGAGGAAAGGTGGCATATTGACTTTGTGGGTCTATTTTCAATTCTTCTTCTTTCACCCCTTCACTTCTACCATATACATTTTGTATGGGTAGGGGTGTGCTGGTTTTTTTGTTGGAATGGAGCTGATGTTCTTCATAGCTAGTGTGAGGCTGTACGTTTTGGGTTTGTGCTGGAAATGCTGCTGATAATAGAGACTTTTGTTCCTGCTGAGCAATATTTATACAGAGCCAAGGCCTTTTCTGCTTCCCACCCACCAGTGAGTAAGTTAGGGATGCACAAGGAGTTGGAAAGGGGACACAGCTGCTGGGACAGCTGACCCAGACTGACAAACAGGTATTTCCATGATGTCATGCTCAGCATGTGAAGCTGGAAAAGAAAGGAGGGGGATGATGTTAAGACTGGTAACAGTTACTTGGGAAGACAAATGCTATGTGTGATGGACCCCTGCTTTCCTGGGGATGGCTGAGCACCTTCTACAAAACAGTAGGAGAGTAGCAGCACAAGTTCATGGGTTTAGCTTAATGCATTGTTTTGTTGTTGCTTTTTGTTACCTAAGCAGGAGTAATCAGCTGTTATCACCTGTAATTTGTGGGAACATATCTTAAAAAAATCCTCAGGATGTATCTCCGTTACCAAGAGCCGTGGTCCCAGTCTACTCCTAGCTGCTTAAGAGGAATACCTGAATATGAATGTCTTTCTAAATTGGGCCTTTTGACTATAATTTTTTGCTGATTTTTTTTTTCTCCTTTTTAATCAGTTCATGATAGCTGTAATTCACATACAGTTATGTGAGACTCATAAACTGTCAGAATAATTACGTTCTACACTCTTCTAAAAACTTAAAAGGATGGAAATATTTAAGAAGCATAGGGAAATGTTTTCAGGATGCTATCATGCCTCTGTCAAAGCTCCCAAATTTGACAATATATCTGTGTGTGACTAATGGAATAGATTGCTATTAGAATGTGAGAATGGAAATTCTAATTTTTTTTTAAAGCATGTTTCACTTGTCTATGATAATAAAATGCTGAATTCTGCAGTGAAATATATTGGATTTAGCATACTTGCTTGAGAAAATCTGTTTGTCAGCTGCATCCAGTTGTTCAATGTAACTAATTACTGTATGGTAAATGAAATGCATTTTGGAGATAAAAATAAGGGTGGGTTTTTTCCTTGCCCCGTTCCCTCAAGGCCATGGAAATTAAGAATTTTAGTTCCTAAGTGCAGTAGGTGCATGTGTGTAGCTGGCTTGGGCACCCAGATCTTAAATGCAGAATGCAAGATGAAATGGTTGGCCGTGGTTTTTTAGGCATGCATCACTGGCTGCACTTCTGTGGGTTTATTGTTTTGAAAGAGCATTTGCCTTGTTTATATGTAAGGCATGAGAGCTGAATGATTCTGGCAAGTTAAAAATGTAAAAGCGACATTTTCACTGTTTAAAAAATGCAGGAGTGTAGCCACTGGTATATTAAATTAGGGTAACTGCGTGTAAATGCCCAGTGTATGTTCACTTAGCAGGTCGCTTGGACTAGCTGCTGGATGGCTACTGGGTTGCTTTGTATTACTGAGCAGATCCAGACGTGAAGAACAGAAAACATCTAGAAGTAGTTAATTCATCTGTTCATCCAGGCTGAGCAGCTCTTAAAGCCTCTGCAAAGCTTAGCTGCCTCTCCAATTTTCATAATGCGAATGAAATGCAGGATCTGCGTTAATTTGTATTTTTTGGTAGGAGGCAAAAAGGAGGAATGCATTTGTTTCTTAATAAGAAAATAGTTATTGTATCATTTCCTTTGACTACATCAGCGTTCTGCAGGAGTTTTTTTAATACTTAATAACCTCTTGCAGAAGAATAATCTTTCCTTTTTTGGTGGTGAAGTTTGGGGGGACACCCTGCTAGCTAATGTGTTTGTACTGGCTGTAACATGAAGTACAGCTCAGACACTGCCTACTCATTTACGCTTCTTTTTCCATGCTTTTTAGGAATTCTGTGTTGGTCGTTTACAGGACTGGCTTTTTTTATTCATAATGGGAATGGCCCCTCCAGATGTGCTAGAAGGTCATCCGCTAATCAGTAAAGCCTGTACTTCTAAGAAAATGAGTAATTTGCTGTATCCAACTTAACATTTGTATCACTTCTGGTTAAATATATCAAACTCTACCATTTTCCAACTACTACCCCTCCTGGCAGTCTGAAGGAAGGTGGGGAGCTGGTGACAATAAATGTCTAGTTACCTTTTTTCCTCATGGTTGTCACAAAGTTGTCCAAACCTGTTTGATGTTAGATTACTGCTGCTTCTCCCCACTGCCCACCCGCCCATTATTTGTGAACAAATCATTTAGCAAATGAATGTCTAAACCCTGTGGCTCTAAGAAAAGTAAGAAAAACTGGTAGCCAGGAAAGACTATCTAAAAGTAGGGGAATTAAGTGCTTGATACTATCAGTAATGGTCTGACCAACACAGGGCTGGTATGTCTTGGTTGACAAGAAGATGAAAAGCAAAGCAAGCATTTAGACCATCTGTATGTTGTTAAAGTGATTTGGGATCCAATAAGACATCTGATTTTACTAAAGAAACTAAACATTCCGAAGAAGATAGTGGTAATATCGAGAGCTAAAAGGTGATCCTATTTTATTTTTCTCAAGGATAATGGGGAACAGCTCAACTGAGGGAGCTTCTGTTTTCACTAAGAATAGACACAATTTGCTGAAACTGGAAGACTTAATTGCACCATTCTCTGGGCCTAAAATATTGTCATTTTCTTTAATTAATTTTCCCTTCTGCTTTTCCCCTATGCACTCATACTCTTTGGCTTGGAGTGGATCCCAGTGTAATGTTGCTTTTTGTACAGTTAGCCTTATTGCATCTACTTATTTCTCACATGCACACTGTAAAGATTAAAATGACATTGTTGTTTTGAAGAATAACAGGGAAATTATCCTGTAAATAAATGGGAAAAAAAACCTAACCTGTGCCCAGTAAGGATAAATATCGCTACTAAAAGCTACTCCTTGGGTCAGAATGTGCTCAAACATGGGAGTTCGAGTATTTTGAGACTTGCTGAAAAAAATTTTGTGGTTGCCTAATGTCATTGTTTTGCACAGATTGCAGTGGGATGTTTGGATTCTTACTGTTTGTTTCCAGATTGTGGATAGTTGATGGCTTGGTGTTCATAGAGGTTCCACTTTTGTGAGGCATGAAGTTGGCTTTGACTCAGTTTCTGTATGGCACACACATGAGCAGGAAAATCGCTGTCTTCTTGAATAGCAAGTAGCTTGCATGATTGTGCCTCAGCTGTGCCTCTTGGATCATCTGTCACCTCGATGACTTTGTGCCACAAGACTCAAGGTAGTGCCTTTTCTAGTAGCACCCAGCAAACAGGATCCATCACCCTTGTGTCATGTTAAGTGAGAGAGTTTATCTTTCCATCACAGCATTATGCAAGATAGAAGCCACCGGTGGCTCCTCACCACTGTTGAAACAGTCCAGTTTAAAGGACTGAATCTGACTATAAATCAAAGATTTTCCACCACTGTATGGATTCTTTTGGGTGTTTCTGGTTGGTTGACCTATCTTTGGAAGATGTTGGCTTCTGAGAGTCATGCAGCCTTTGTGAGGTGTGTATACATCAAATTGGAGCTATGGATGCATCTGGTTGTAGAAACTAAAATCCCTTAACTATCAATGCTTGTGGCATCAGTTTAGGATATATTTGAACTTCATGTAGGTAGATAATAGCTTGTGGCTGAGTAACAAATAAGGATGTAATTTCTTGCTAGTGCGTTTGCTGGTTCCTGGAGATGAGGCAAATGCTCTGAAGAGGCCATGTCTCAAAGGTGATGAAGGTTACATTTTTCTTACTCCTAAACGGGTAGCAACATCTGTATTGGGATGCAAAGAAGTAGATCCAAATTTGACAGTCCTAGTAGTATGACGATCTAGTTAATGCAAAAAGGAACTCTGAACTAATAATGATTTTTGAATATCTGCATATGTAGGTCTGTATGTCCTTTTGACAAGGTATCAGTGGGAAAAGGCTATTTTTTTTTAAGCAAGCAAGCCTTGTTCACAGTGCATAAGTTAGTTTCCCTACTGTTAAAAAATACTTACTTCCTCTTGGATAAATGTCTGGCATAAGTTCCTGGCAGGCAAGTTTTACCCAATGCTTCAATATATCATCTGACTTGGAAGCTTCATGGGATGATGCTTGGATGTAATGTCACTGTTGATTAGAAGTCGGGTAGTTTGGGGTTGTGTTTCTAAAGACAAATACTTTTTTTCAGCAGCAAAATGATCATGGTCGTCAAATGAATTATGACTTTCCCTTGGAAAGGAAGTCTAACATCTTTGAACTTGTAATTGCAAAAGAGTAATGGAAATTTGTTGTATATGAAAGTCTTGAGTTGCATGAGCATGCACTTCTGACTTTTTTTTTTATCTGAAATGCCACTTCATAGGTTAACCTTGTTGCAATGAAGTAGAGTATAAAGCCTCTATTGGTATAAGATCAAATAATTAAAAATATATTGGGTTGACTAATCATCTTAAAAAGCACAGCATTTTTGGAGATGCCATTTTAAGACACTGTTTGGTTTGATACAGTTTTCATAATTTCGAACCAAATGGTTCAAATAATGGACTGGCTACTCTAGCAACTTGGCTAGGGCTTGTTTATGTGGTGCTGTTTTTATCTAGGTTGGATCACTCTGTGTCTGTTGTAGTGGATACTTAAAACAATTTGCCTTATTACTATTTAAGAAGAAAGAGGAACCATGACATTATATGATATTTTAAAACACTTGTTGTCATGTCCTCATTTTTAAAGGCATAAATGCATTGAGAGAGGAGAACTGCATTTTAGTGAGCTTAACAGTATTGATAGAACTTCTCTAGCCTTAATCAGTCCCTAGAGCAACTGAAATCTATATATAACGAGCATTCTGGAAACAGCACATGTCTGTCTCTACTGTTAGAAACCAGAGCTTACAGGGGTTTGTTGTTTTGTAATTGGTGTGATGTTCAACTTGAGTAAATTTCATTCACATTAACCTTGAAGTAAGGAGCTTCAAGCTGTTGATTACTGTTTTTTCAAGTCTTGAGTGTTTTGTTTCTTGTTCCTTTGTGCTTTTCATAATAGGAAAATGAAATGGAGTTAATAAAATT
This sequence comes from Porphyrio hochstetteri, assembly GCA_020800305.1. Classification (NCBI taxonomy): domain Eukaryota; kingdom Metazoa; phylum Chordata; class Aves; order Gruiformes; family Rallidae; genus Porphyrio; species Porphyrio hochstetteri. The sequence goes on from CM036907.1 coordinate 9,364,251, forward strand.
TATTTCTAACATCTCTCTGTATTCTTTAGTTACGAGGAAGACTTTCAGTTGCTTGCATAAGGAAAGCAAATTAAAACCAGGTGATACCAGTTCTACTGCTTCCAACTGCACTTTTAAACAGACGCTAACAAGGCTGCTGGGTTTTATAGGCTTATTGACAGACAGCAAATGAATTTTATCCCTTTTCTTCTATTCACTGCTCCTTCCTTCTTTTTCGTCTTAGTTGTGCTTTTCTGGGCAGGAATAAAAATAATTTAAGTGTACAGCACACGAATGTTCCTGACTGGCAGTGTGTCAATGTGATACAGGCTACGCATGGCTCCTGACTTCATTGCATATGAATTTGAGTCAATTGTTTTACTGCTTCCCTGAGAGAGGATTTTAAAAGGCAATAATTGAAGAAAAGTCGACTATATTTTATTGTCTTACAAGATCTTGTTTCAGGAGTAAAATACTCAAACTGCATTTAAGGCTCTGAAAAATACAGTAAATATTTTAAATAGAATATAAGAAAATGGCTATATAATTTTTTGTCACTAATGTTATCTGACAGTCTTAGTGAATTGTTTCCTCTCGCTCTTTGAGCCATAACTCCAGATTGGATTATCTTCTGAGGTTTTTCCTGATTTTCCTGTAGGGTTTCTTTGTCAATTAGCCCCGATATTGGAGGATATCAGCAACGTTGGTTGTATGGTAGGAAGTCATCTAACTGATGCCATGTATGTTTGTTCTGTTACCTAAGAATTCTGTTTTCTCCTTCGCTGACCTTCTTTCCACTTTCCCTTCTTTGCAGCGTTCACTTTCTATACCTCGATATGTTGCTCTTCCCTCTAGTGGAGGGTCTTGTTTTCTTTGACATTAAGATGATGTTTCACATTTCTTCATCCCTTTAGTTTGCTATTATGTTTGGATTTTTTTAAAGCCAGTATTTCAACAATGAAAGTATAGATGTGTATATGTACATTGAAAAGATGAGCTGTGTTCAGGGACCAATTTCTGCATAGTAAAAACAATGAGAATAATACTTGGGTCTCCTTGCAGCTGGCTGTGATGCACAGAGACCCATGCTGTGGAGGAAATTGTACTGAAAGCTGTTTAGTTGCAGAGGTTGGAAAAATTACAAATCAGGTCTGTTAAATAGATGGATTTTTTTTCAGTTTTACACTTAGTCGCACTTGTTCCCTGTTCAGTTGCATTATTTTTGTTAAATGCACAGGTGAATAATACACTCTTAATAGCTTATGCACACATAGAAAATTAGCATTGCTAACACAAATACATTTTAGATCAATTGCTAGTTAAAATGTATAGATAAGGATGTTGGTTGTTTGATGTATATTATGGGAATGTCCCCAGTAGCAGATCTGTGAACTGTTGAGGTTCCCTGATCCAGTGTGTGTTGAATTGGAGGAGGGAGTTTTTCTACCTGTCTTGGGGTCAGGTTTGCAAAGGTAGGTGGGATTACTTAAAGCATTATGTTGGACTTTTTTGTGCAATTGACATGATCTACAAACCCTATTAGATGTTTTGTGTAGTGCCTGGTCTGGATGAGAACCCTTCTCAGTCAACTTGTTGACATTGCTTGTAATTAGCTCTCTGATGATGGGAAATAAGCAGTTGTTTGACCTTCAGAAGCAATGCCAGTGGGTGAGCCCACTGCAACTCCTAAACACAGGAATACTGCTGAGGTGGCCTGTCCGTTCCAGCATTGTGGGCTGCAACGACATTAAGCAGCTCCCACATGAATTCGCAATGCAAACCAGAAGATAAGTTGGGCGAATGTGGCCACAGCTTGTTACTAAAACAGAAGAGAAAAATCAAACAAAAAAACCCCAAAACCAACAAACCCACCAAAATGTTTCCTACAAGAAGCTATTCTTTCATCTTGGATTCCTTGTACTCTCTTGGCTCATGGAAAATGTGACTTACTGTGCTGTAATGCTTTATTTGCTGTGCATAAGGAACATCCCAGTGACGTTTCTGTGTAGTTACTCTACTTTTTTTTTTTAATTATCAGTTAATGGAGTAAAAATATGTCGGTACCTAGCCAGAAATTTCATTTCAGGGAGAAAACTGGAAGTTCCTGAATTATCAAAACCCAGTTCTTTAGTGTTCCAAGCCATGTTTGTTAGAATTAATTAAATCTAATTGAAAACCTGCTCAAAACTCTTTGGAGGTGTAGGGTGCTATTTCCAAGAGTAGTTTTTTTGTGGGGTTTTTTGGTATAGGGAATGCAGGTTTGCCATCTCTGTTCGGAATAAACTGTTGCAGTCTGAGATGTGCCGGACTCAGTGGTAGCTGAGTGCTGTTTAACATACACTTGCGCGTACCGAAGGGCTCTCTGCCCGACTGGGGATGCACATTAACAGCATTGCTCTGTCTTGCTGCGTAATTATCTTTGTGTGCAAAACTGGGAAGAGAACACAGGAAAGAAAAATATCTTTGCACAGCAATAATCAATAAGACCAGCAGTATTTTAGGCCTCTGGTGATCACAATTTAGTTGTTTTGAAAACAATCACAAGAAAGACTAATGATGTAGAACTTGTCACTTAGTGATTGTTCCTGACAACTTAAAAGAATTTGTGTTAGGAATGGGATTAATTAAATATTCTGTTTATCTGATTGCATTAGTGAAAGTTTGAAATAGTAAGTGTAAATTAAATTATACTACTCAGTTTTAAATCAATGGCAAGCTTTATTTCCAGATTATATATCTGGAAAAAGGTGGGGGGGCTCTGTGCACCCTGCCAGGTCCAGCTTTGTTATAAACTAATGGGAGTTAAAGCACGTGCTTTTGGGACAGTGCTGTAGTGTGTGGCTGAAGAGATAAATGACCAGTATCTGGAAAATTACTTCTTAGCCTTGCCCACTTTCATCACAAGGAAGTGCCAGGTTTTCAGGGGGTGGGGAGGGTGGGTTATGCTTATGTATCAGGTTGGAGGGGAAATACTATGTAACTCTGTTAGGCTTCTGCTGAACAGGTTTATATTTAAAAACCTGTTTTCCATGTCTTGTGGGGGAGGCTCAAGAAGCAATTGGTTTGGTTTGAAGCAAGGATGCTTTTCCTTAGATGTCAGAAAACCTTTTCGAAGTCATTAGCTCAAAAGAACTTTTTAATGGAATTTCCTTTATGGAAGAGAATTCATATATGCTTATCTATTGATCTAAACCAGCCTTGTAGATATGCAAATATGTTTCTGTAGAAGTTGTGGAAATGTATCTCCATAGAAGGCTTGGGACTGGATAATCTCTTCCAGCTCTCTTTGATAGTTTGGTCGTTGTTATTTTTCTTGCTCAGACTAAGATTGCTACTTGAATTGTGCATTAGTAGTTATTTCATGTGGTAGGTTCTTGAGAAAATGCTCTGAAATTCATTTTGAAGCAGCAGGTACTAAAATCTGAAATTTGTGAGTCTATTGTAATTTTTTTGCTGTATCCTAATAAAGAACCAGTTAAACAGTCTATTTGAAAAGAGAAAATTAGAATGAAGCAAACCAATTTTCTTCTACAAAATTTATTCCTGAGCTCACTTTCTAGTCTTCAGATTGACTGAAATTACCTGAGTAAATAATAAAGCTAGAAAAGTAGTTCTTAATAATAGAAAAATTGAGTGTCCTGGCTACTGTGTAAGCAAGTATTGTTGTAAGCATTAATGATGTCCATTTACCTTGGCTCCCATGCACCGTTTTCTAACCAAATGTCTTTTTCCCCCTTGTTTTCAGTTTTCTCCTTCTCCGGTAGGCTCTTATCTTCTAGTTACGTGATTCTTCTGTCCCTCTAATAAATCTGAGATGGAGACAGAAGGTGAATAACATACCTTGAAATGTTAATTCTGCCTAAAATACTAGGAAGATCCTGGTATTTCAGTGAGAACCTTGTCAATCATTATATTAATGGGAATGAAATATTCTGTTGAGTCATTCTAGGCTGAGCTACACGTGGAGTTTAACCACAGATTTCTTTTGAGTGCTGCCCTGAGGCCTCTGTTATTGAGGGTATGTCTTCATGGTCATTTCCAAGTAAAATTGAACAAGCTCTACCTATGCTCAGAGCTGGCTGGAAGCTCTCTGACGCTGCTATCTTACTGGGGAGTCAGCTTGACTCGGAGAGCAAGCGAGGAGAGCAGTCATCTCTTAGCACGAAGAGTGAGCTTGTGAACAAAAAAAGCTTTTTCCACTAGTAGCTTAGAGTCCTGTGCTTTATTAGCAATAAGGTCTTGATCTTCCCAACTGGAAAGAACATTTTTAGAATGTAAATCTGAAAGTCTGCAGGGTCAGAACACTGCTAAGTAAGATATTTTTTTTAACAGAAGTTCTTATGTGTTGACCAAATTGTGAAATGGTTTTTTTTTATTTTCTTAAAACTTAATAGGAAAAAAAAATTAAGATTTTTGAGCTGTAATTTTTACCCTTGAACGTTTTAAAATTCACAGGACCTGGTACCTTGGGGACTGAAGTGTAGTGCAAAAGGTTTTGCTTGGAAACAGAAGCCTTAGGCTATGTCCTACTGCTCCTCTGGGCTGGTACTGGTGGTGCTTGAGGTGAGGGGGAATGAGGCTGTCTTCATAGGCTGGATTTACCCATTTATAGGCCAGGCTTAACAATCAAAACGTAACACGTTACTGCACTTCAAGACACATTTGTATACTTGGGGAAAATAGTGTAAGGAAGACTCATGTATGAATTTAGTTTACACATGAAGTTTCTTGTGCTTTGATATCCTCTCCTTTCTTCAGAGTCAGCCTGACTTCTACAGGAGCTCTCTGAAAAAAGGCTTTTTCTGTCTGGTTTTCAGACAGTGGTTTTAAATTATCATTAAAATCAGTTAGTATCCACTTGAGCAGGACTTCCCAGGATGGGGCTTAATCACTTATTTGGGTAGAAGTGTGCATGGCACTCGGCCCTCCTTGCAAGCCAGCCAGAAATGAATCTTCCCTGTACCTGCAATGATGCTTTTGCTGCTCTGTGGTTTTATGGAACTAGAAGTCATTTTACACAGTTGATAATCCCATGTTTGGCCTGCTCTTACTCCTCCCTTACATAGATTAGAGAGAACCAATAGACAACTCTTCTTACTAAAATCCCTGAGTGAGCTTCATTTATCACTGGAAAGGTTCAATTTCAAACTGCAGCGTGTGGAAAAACTGCTGCATTGGGGCTTTCTCTGCAGTTGTACGTGGAATCAAATGCAAATTTTCAATGTGTGGCATGTGGAGAGCTCAGGGATAAGGACTATCCTGTGCTCATCTATCATCTAGGTCAAGGCCCTTTCTCCAGAAGACTCCATCTTGAACAACAATGTTTTCCATTTATCTCTTACCTAGTACTGCTCTAGATAAGAGGTAGGGTTTCCTTGTACCAGGAAAGACCAGGAACGTGTTGTTGTACACAATGCTTTTTTAATACAAAATGCAGAGGCCCTTATAATTACTTTCCAATCATCTGCCTTTAGTGTTTTGGGATTTTTTTCAGAGAAAACAGAAGCTAACTTTCTGTGAGACAACATAAGCAATGGAACAATACTTAAATATATAAAATGTTCCACTTTTAAACTATTTCAGAGTTATTAAAAGACAGATTTATTGAAATTGCATACTGCTGTACATCAGAACTTCTAACATAATATCAACCTCAATTATTAATGTTTTTAAGTAGAAAGGATCACTGGGAATATTAATGGGCTTTGTGGCTTATCCTGAAACTTTGGCACTTCTTAAAACTTCTGAATGTTTTTAAAGTGCTGCTTCTGTATCCTGTTTCTTCAGTGTGGCTTTAGGAGGGTAATGATGTGAATGGTGACAGTTGTAGTAAGGAAGATAAACACAGGGTGGAAGAAAGGGCTGAAACATGAGAGTAAAAGTCGTGGTTAACAGTGGCTATCTATTTACGTGTGGAAGAGGGATAGTAAAATTAAGTTTCCAAAGGAAAAGGAAAATGAAAGGTAGAGATGGAATTATAGGGAGGGACCCCACAGTGGTGGAAAACCAAGGGGGAAAATCTCTGATACCTGATCTAGGGATGAGTTCCCCCTCCATCATGTTCATTTGCCCCAGTCCACAGCCCTTGAGGACCAAAAGGAGAAACGTGGCAGATCAGACATCCCTGCAGGGTTTGGATGCTGGAGAAGGCAGCAGGACAGGGTTTGGGCTGAAAGGTTGATTTTTCAGCTTTTCTGTGCTGCTGTAGTGCCTTGGGAGGTGGTTTCTGAGCCTACTTGGCTTTTAGGAGAACCATCTGCATTGTTAGGCATCTTGTAATTTCATAGAATGCTTTAGGTTAGAAGGGACCTCAGAGATCCTCTGGTTCCAGCCCTCCTACCATGGGCAGGGATACCCTCCAGGTCGCCCAAAGCCTTAAATGTCTCCAGACTTCCACAACCTCTCTGGGCAGCCTGTTCCAGTGCCTCACCACCCTCATAGTAAAGAATTTCTTCCTAATGTCTAGCCTAAACCTGCCCTCTTTCAGCCTGAAGCCATTACCCCTTGTCCTATCACTGCAGTCCCTGGTGAACCGTCCCTTTCCCATTTTCCTGTAGGACGCCTTTAAGTATTGGTAGGCTGCAATTAGATCTCCTCAGAGCCTTCTCTTCTCCAGACTGAACAAGCCCAACTTTCACAGCCTGTGTTCATAGGCTTCAATTTAACAATTATTTTTGTATTTACTATTCTAAACTTTAGCTAAAGTTTTAGTGAAAACTTCAGTTGGAAATTGTGCAGGGACTTGGTGAAATTAGAGATGTTGTTTTGGGCACCTCACTTCTGAAACCTCCAACTTCAATATCAAATGTATTTTTCCAAGCAATGTGCTGTTGGGTTTGCATACGAATATTTGCCTTTGCAAATCTTTTTAAACTTTAATTATTGGGAAGGTGGTTTTTTTGGATTTACTGTTGTGGTTCAGCTAAGGCCAGCCTGCTACTAGTATGAGGAAAAGATACATTTACATAAGCCTTAAGTGTTTGCTTCTGTGCTTTGACATCCGGTGTGTGCAGTATCATTTATTGAGACAATTAATTTATGGCTTGGTGGCTTGGGAAGGCTTATGTTGAAAAAGAAGAAAATATCTTAGCTGACATGAATTTTCCTAAAATATTTTCTTAGCAGTCACATCGTATGATGTTCTTTTGTGGTATTTTGTTTTTCCTGATGCATGGGAGGAAAAAAGAATAACCACCCTGCTTTTTATTTCTGGAAGTTTTCTTGAAGGCTTCTGCTTCTAAACTGTGTTTTTTCAGAGTATGAAAACAAACAAGGAACTAACTAGTTTCCTGGAAAGTTTGCATTGATTTTAATTTAGTTGTGTGACTAAATCAGGTAAACTTATTCAAGGCATTTATTGTTACTTGCTTAAAAAGAAGAAAAAGCTATTGAATCACGGTATGCATTTTAAAATCCAGTAATAAAATAAGTAATATGGCTGAAAAATGCACACTGGAATTAGCTTTGACACTCTATTTGCTTTATGTCTAGCTTTATCTTATGATGCATTATTCACTGGTAATATACAGACTACTTTATTAGGTCTTAATCAAATGCAGTTTATAAGTGTCAATTAAATATTTTGTTATTGTATTTTTGCTTTAAAATACTGAGCTGTTTGTAAGTGGAATGATAAATGTTTAGCAGTTGGGTCAGGAAGGGACAGTTTGATATTGGCATTTTGTAAAATTACCTATAAACTGTAGCTCTGTGTTCTGTTCTGAAGGACCTGTGGATTCAGTCAGCTTTATTGCAGTGTTGAGGAAGCAAAACAGCTTTATCACATTTAGATGTGTTGGGAAACGTGTTTGGAAGTGTATTGGAAAGTGAATTAAGCCTTTTTGATCACTGCAGATTGCATATCACAGAATCACAAGGTTAGAAAAGACCTTTAAGATCAAGTCCAACCGTTCCTGTCCTGTGCTAAACCATATCCCTAAGTACCTCATCTACCCATCTGTTAAACACACCCAGGGATGGTGACTCAACCCCCTCCCTGGGCAGCCTGTTCCAGGCCCTGACAACTCTGTCAGGGAAGAATTTTTTCCTAACATCTAATCTGCTCCTGCCCTGGCACAGCTTAGTGCCATTTCCCCTTGTCCCATCTCCTGTCACCTGGCTGAAGAGACCATCTCCCACCTCTCTACATCCTCCTGTCAGGCAGTTGTAGGCAGTGATAAGGTCTCCCCTCAGCCTCCTCTTCTCCAGGCTGAACATCCCCAGCTCCCTCAGCTGCTCCTCATAGGATTTGCCCTCCAGCCCCTTCCCCAGCCTGGTTGCCCTTCTCTGAATGCGCTCGAGGGCCTTGACAACTTTCTTGTAGTGAGGAGCTCAGAACTGGACACAGTTTGCATTAGAACTAATCAGAGTTATGTGTAGGTGATCTTTGTGGTGTATGTGCAATGTATGACTTCTGCACACAAAAACGGGGACTAGAAGATTGGGTATGTTAACGTACACAAATGGGTAGCACCGTAGCTAGGGATACACATGGCTTGCATACCTGAGTCTGCCTTTTGGACTCTAAATATTTGGGTTTGCATAGCAAAAGATAACTTTGTCTGCCTTGAGCTGACTGGGTAACATACAGCAACTATTAATAACTGGTTTAAATCAGAATCTTGGCACTTTTCCCTGCTTTCCTAGCACAACCTAGTTGTGCTCTAAAAATGCCGAGTTGGACAATTAGCCCCACGTACAGCTGTAAGGAGATTGTAGCTTTGCAGGTAGGTTAAAATATAAGATGATAATTTTTATTTTTCAGCATCTTAGCTGAAGGCTTGTGGTATCTTCTGTACAAAATACAGATAGGTTAAATGGTTGGTTAACTCTCTCCCATATGGGAAGCAAGAATTAAGTGGTTTCTGTGTCACTAATCAATTTTTTTGTTACTCCCATAAATTTACATTTCTCTACAGCAACAAAGACTTGTCTGACTACAAAGCATGGTTAAAAGCAGCTGCTATTTTTCATTAAGAGGGACCAAAAGATAAAGCAACTCATTTACTTGGGCTAATGCAAAAACCTTCATTTTTTTCTCTATAAATTCTGCATCAGGCTTCGCTAATGCCGATGGGGATTAAGCACGTGTATAGTAAAAACCAGACCTCTGAGGCTGTAACAAACTCTTTCACAAACAAAATAGATGATGTTCACTGGTGATACTTCCCCCCTGTCACCCCCAGCCCCGTCTGACTGAACTGTTTGGTCAGAACACACATCATGACAAACAAAGCAGTGTTTATAGTAGCATTAGGAGGTTTATAAGCTCAGAATCAGTGCAACAGTCGCAGTGTTACAAGTTCTGGCTCTTTTTGTCTCATTTTTCTGGCCCTGAAGATGTGGTAGCTAGAAAAAATTAGGACATCCATTCTCAAAGAAGGATTGGGAAGTATCTATTCTATAGAGGACTGAAAGAATACTTACATGCATTCCTTCTTTCATGTGTCTATAGAATCAAAGTTAAGGTAGAGGGTAACTTACTTTCCTAGGGCATGATACAGTTACACTGCAGAACCGTGAAATATGCAGCCAAGTGCTTCTCTCGTGTCTCAGTGGGGCTGTGCTTTGCTGCTCTTCATGTGTGTGTGTTTAATGACCACAAAAAATAAAAAGCTTAAAGGGCACTTCAATTATGTGGCCTGCTATTTCTTCCATATATACTATCAGATGCTGTTTTTCCATGTGTGCTTGAGTATAATGTATATTATATATATTATTTAAAAATGTGAGAACTTTGAGCTATTAATAGTGTTTGGAACAGTCTTAGAGTGGATGTTTGACTTGTTCAGCCTTATACACAATAGTCACTTTGCAATATAAATTGAAGAGGTGTGTAGGATTGTTAAAACAAAGTAAGCTGTAAGAAAACTGGATGGCTGTAGCTTGAGAGAGGTTAGAAAATACTCCTGTGTCAAGAGCACTGAAGATATGCTGAAGTTCAGCTTAAAAATTTTAAAGGGTATTTAAATAGTAGAAATGGTGAATTTTCACTTTGCACTTTAGAGCATTTTTTTCATTAAACATGTATGAAAAATCCCTGCTGGAAGGTATTCTGACTCGGGTTGTAACGGCTCTGACGCTCCCTTTTGGAAAAACACCTGTGGCTGAACAGGCGGCTTTCCTAAATTCCTGCTTGGGCTTAGCTAGTGAGTATAAACCTTTGCTTTGCTGGCAGTGCTGTGGTTTGAGTCACGTGGAAATTGTATGGCTGGGGCTTGGTCTGGCTCAGAAGTGGTGTACAGAGGTGTGCATCCGCCTTTCTTTACTGAACACTGTGCTGCTGAATTTGAGTACTGGGATATGTTGGTATCTAGTCTGATTTCCTTAAAGACTTTGTTGTTATACCAAAGCTTTTAGTGTTTTGCCAGTGGGATTTATGTGGGTTTTTCTTTAGCTTTTCTCTGACTTGTAGGAAAAGATGTTTTCAGATTTAACTATTTTTGGACTTGAAGGTGCCTTTGGAATTGCCAATATTTTTTTCTTTCTATATTGAAGAAAAAAGTAGTATAAAGCTTACAGAAGTGATTGACTGAGAATTTGCTAACATGTCACGCTTCTGATTCAGGTTTAGACAACACAGATCTTTCTAGCTTGAATGAGAGAAAACAGTGTGTAGTTGTTAAGTACTGCATTCATTTTTAAAGTTCCACATTACTTTGTGTTTCTCCATTCTTTATTTTGAGTTAATTTTGAAGAAATGAGAACACTACTTGACCTGTCTTGCAGAGAAAGAAATGGTTCTCTTGAACAATGCATACAATTCCCTACAGCAGATATGCTGGAGGTCTGGGAAGAGAGAGCTTATCATTGATTTTCCTGTGGCTCCGCTACCATCTGAAGCAGGAGGGGTTTCTAGGAATTTCACCCATTACTCCTGTATTTTCTGTACCCTTACCTTACCTTTCTGACCTCCATCTGTATTTCTTGTTCTCTCCAGTTATTCCCTCTGTGGGAACTGATGCTGCTGTGCCCCATGTGTGTACATATGTATGAATTGCATGTGTACACATGGCTATGCACATTTCTGAACCACATATTTCAGGTTCCTAGTATTATTAATTATCAGTCTAAACACAAGTTGAAAAGAGTATGAATATAAAGACAATGGCATTTCAGATAAACCCTGTAGAAAATATTCTTGCTGGTAAGGCAGGTAGCCTTTCAGAGGACAGAATCCTGGTCTTCCAAGTATGTCCTGTGTTTGGGGATCTATTTCAGGTCTTCAAAACATGAGGCCTTAGATCCTAGAAATCTTATCTATTATGCACTATGACAGTCCTGCCCTTTTAAAATGTGTTCTAAAAGATACGTAGAAGTCTAGGAGTAATTTGCAAGTGAAGTACACTTTCCCTTTGGGATGTCGTAATTATTTTGGAGACTTAATTTGTCATGTATTCCCTGCTGAGTTCTTGAAATATTAGTTTGGTTTTTTTGAGGTTTCTGTGATGTGCAAGGGCAAATTCGGATATTTGACCCTCTGGCTGTAGCTGCTATTGATAAGCAAATAAGTCAATTTGTGTTTCTAATCCTGCTGATAATGTAGTAGTCAAATTCTTGATGACAAACAAACACATATGTGCGTTGTGGAAGAAAATAAGAAATCTCTTCCAAAAAAAAACCAGCAGGATGTTTAGATGAAATTCTTCAGTCATTATACTTTGAAATGTAACATTTATCTTGGCATTCAGTACTCTTGAAGGCCCCTCTCTCATTTATTACTGTTAGCATACCAGAACAAATATCTTTCAGATGTGAAAAATCAATCATCTCAAAAATGTCTTCAGTAGTTATTTGGGTGGATTAATGCAAGGTGTTGGGAGAGTAAAGTTGAAATGAAATGTCATAATTGAGCAGCACAAGTCACCAGAGAAATAATAGTCAATTGATCATGGTTCCGGCTTGAGAAGCTTTTTAAAAAAACAAAATAGAAAAAACCCATGAGGAAGAAACTCAGCGATATACAATATGTTATATGCTGGAAGGAGCACATACTTTGTGAGTTAAGCTCACCAAATACAGCATGCAGTTCATTACTTTTCAGACTTTCGGTTGTTGGCCCTGAATGTGTTTTCAGAGCTCCTTTGTAATACTCTAGAAAATATAAACCAGTAGAGATTAATTATTCTGTAACCTCCGATGCTTGAGTGTCAGGTCCAAAATCTTTATTGAGCCCACATGGCCTTCCTCTGCAAGGAAAAAGATGAGTAGTGATGGTCTTGTCAAAGGAGAGTTGCAGAGAAATACTATTTTTCTTACATCAGTTGTCTACAAATACTGAGGGTTTTAGCTGATTTGAGGTAGGATAAATGCTGTGTAGCAGAGGGGAGGTTGTCCAGTTAATAAACAAGTTGTAGTAAATCTTTCCCCTGTAAAATGCTAAAGAATAATTATTCGTAAGAGATCACCCACACCTCCAGTACTGTCTGTGTAGTCAGCTGAAATGATGGAAAACACATTGCTAGCTTGTCCATGTTCTGACTATTGTCTTCAGTGACTGAAGCTTCCATGAGAGGGAGGGTCGTTAATAGATTATTAATAGAATAATCTATTATTAATATAGCATATTTTGAAAGCAGAGGAACACTTTATTATGTAAACATAGCCTCTTCCCCCAGTGTTCCGATCGCCTTAACTTCGTATGTAGATGATTTTGCCTTTGCAGCGTACAGATAAACTTGAAGAAATGAGAGTTGTTGTACCTGTGTTAGGGTTCCTGGTGCGTTTTCAGTAAAGGGGTGTCCACATTTTCTAGCGTGTTTGGATAAAACACTCAAGATGATTTGGAGAGAAGACATTTTTGGAAGCTAAGAGGGTTTGTCTGGGGTTGGTGAAATGGATTAAATTCTGGTAATCCTTGGAGAGTTTATGATCTTGTCACACATAGGGCTTCTCTGACATACGTCCATTGCACTGAATCTTAAGAGACCCGTGAGGGTGTTAACAGGTTTTGTTTGGGGTTTTTATTATTTATAATGTATGAAAGCTCATGACATGGGTTACTTTAATTTGCATTGTAATGAGGCATTTCTTTTCCGGAAAGTGTCAGTGAGGCTAAAGTGTCTGTATGCAAACTACCTGCAGGTCGTTCTCTGAAATCAGAGTGCTTTTGTGGAAATTGGGAAACTAATTATTAAATGCCAGTTGTCATTGCTGCAAACTCTAACTGCAAGAGGAACAAGAATCTAATATAAACCACAGAGCAGGATGTGACAGATGTTTCAAAGTTAACCCTGAGTCGAAACGAAGTTGGAGGGGAGAGCGTTGTTTGGTAGTATTTTGACATTAATTTTGACATTAATTAATGGAATTGAGTTCTGCCCTTGGGGTTTTTGTAGTGCAGATATGAATGAGGGTATTGACAGGAGAAAAGGGAGTGGTGCGAGGTGGGGGAGGGTGGAAATGTTGCTTTGGGATCTCAGTATCAAATACCTTTTCTCAATACAAGCTTGACAGACCTCTGAAGAACTGTTCCTGGATGGGCTTTTAGGGCAAAATGTCATGTTTGCCTAGGCTAGTGAGAGAGTGTGTTGTCAGTGGTTATGCTGCAGATGTTTTGGCTGTATTATTCACTGTACTAAGTTGGTGAAAAAATTGGAGTTTAGCAGTATATAAGCTATTTAAGGTCAGGGATATAAACTAAGTTCTTTAAGGTTCACGGACTGCTTTCTTGTTTTACCAAGCATAGTCAGGAGAAAAGCCTGGTCCCACTGAGTTCAATGGCAAAACTTGTGTCAAGTCTGAAGTCAGAATTTCATCCTCGTGTTGGTTTTGCCTCTTCATTTATTTCTTCTATCCCTCCACGTCCATGGAAAACTAGGAGTTAAGTACAGTATATCTTAAAACCAAACCATTACAAAAAATGCTACAGTGCAGGCTTTCTTTGATAAATGATTAAATTAGCTGAGGAAGATGTCCAAGTTTACTGAATGGTGATACTTTTTTTTGTTTTCCGTCTTTGCCCTCAATTCACTTGTATGTGGATTGATCCTTTTAACTGTGATATCCCTGCTCTAACTTGGATATCTGCTATTTTATATTGGAAACTCCTCAAAAGGACAGCACTGAGTGATCTGTGTTTTAAATTCTGTGTGTTAATTTGGGTTCACCATTGTTCTGCCAGCGTGCCTAAGCGCAATAAGGCTCTGCAGCCATACGTCATGCTTTTCCTTCAAGGTGAACTGTAGCTTCTGTTTATGAAAAGCATTTATAAATTAGTGAAGATGAAACAATAAAATTCAAACACACTAACAAATTAAATAGTTTTGTTTAGATGGTAAGTAATTCAGCATGGATCATTAAAATTAATTAGAACTGTGTGCTTATTTTGAAGCTGTAAGAATTCAAAGCAGATGGGAATTTGAAGGAAAGGGTAATCACCCTTTCTGCATCTTTTAGGAGTTTTAAAAATAACGAAGTGACTTCAATAACACTCGGTCCAGCAAGGCTCCTTCAGCTGGTGTGCTAATACTGCAGCAATGCCACTGCCTTCTTTCTAGCATCCCTTCAGATTGCTTCACTGAGTTTTCTAACTTGCAGCTGAAGCTAAAGCTTTTGAAAACAGTAATCTCCTGATTAATAAATGTAGTCTGTTTTAAGTTATCAGAGACTCCAATTAGAGAATACTCACTGTTATGGAAGAAACCATGGCGTGTGAGCCAGAGCAAGTTCTTGCACCAAATCAATCCAACCCTGTGCTGTCAGTTTACCATTGCAAAGCCTAGTTCAAGAAGTGGAAGCTGTAAGGGTGAATGAAGCCAAACATGCAAGTTGCACAGGTGCTTGACAGATGAAAAAGAGCTATAAAGAGCATCATGTACAATACCCATTACTGCTTTATGTTTTAGCATTAATAGTGCTTCCACTTCTGTAACTTTCAGGTAGGATTCTATCCTGGTAACTAGTCTGGTAAAGGTCATTCAAAATTTTGTTCTTGGTATAGTAATGAAGTTTTGTAATGGTTATGGGACCTAGAGGTGGTGTGGGGAGGTCTATGGGAGCATGAGGGTACTGATGGTCACCCCACAGTCGGGTGTGACTGGGAAGCCTTGTGATGGTATTGGAGTATCTTCAGTGGATTCAGTGTAGGAGGAAGCTTTTCACTTGAACCTGGGTGTAATTTATACTTAGCCCACTACCAATTGTTCTATTTATTTACAGAACACTTTTAAACTTTCATGATTTTTGATTTGAATAAATATTCCTGTCGCTTTGCTCAGCAGTACAGTCTCTGTAGTCTCTGGCCTTTCTAAACAAACAGGCAATGGTCAAGTGGGTTTTAGCTGAGCCAAACTCTTTGCTGGTGACCCCAGTATTTGAAGCTCGTATTGGCTTTTCCCTGTCCTACTTAGTGCTCCCTCAGTGACTGTAAAGAAGCCTTTGCTGTAGGCTGCTGGAGGCATGAGCTGTGACTACACAGGCACCCACCCGCTTCCCAGAGGACCAAAGATCACACGTTAGAACTTTAAAGGTAAATCGGTGGCTCCTATAATCTATTAATGGATGTTGTGTAAGTTTAGAGGGAACATCCAGTGAGGCAGCTAGCCAAATGTTAGTGGGGAGCCTGGGAAGAACAGTTTTACTTTAAAACAGCTTTTACAAATAAAGAAGCAGGCTAGCCCAGATTATTTCTTTTTCAGTGTGCTTGTTCCTTACACAGGCATTATCTTCTTTTTTTTGGGAGGGGTGAATCTTGATTCTTCTGTTTTAAATAATGTATGCAGCTAGTACTCCTGTAGTATGTTGGAAAATGTCTGCCAAAACCAAGATTGCCTTCAATGTATTTTTTCTAAAAGTGGAATTACAGTACTTCTCTCCAACTGTAGGCTTTTTCATTTGCAGTACTCATGACCTCAGCTGTCAGTTCAAACTGTGGAAGCTTACAGGAACTTGGCCACATTTATGGTTGGTAATTACCAAATCTGAAATTTCTGAAGATTGTTGGGGAAAAGAGTTTTGAATTCCACAGGATTTTTGAGAGTCTGTGCTTTGTATGGTATTTTTGCCGTATTTTTGCAGCCTGATTTTTGCAGTATATTTGCAGACTGATACTGTGTTTCCTTATTTTATGGGGCTACATAGTGTAAATGTGAAAGGGTATTGGTTATGATGCCCCAATTTCTCCTTCTGCGAGAAGTGTTGAAAGATGTCATACAGTTGGATTGTACGAACTGATAAGTCAAGAGTTGGGCATAGCTTGTTTTCCTACTGATCTCTGGTAAACATGTATTATAGTGCATAAACCTGTTCAGCATTTTCTGTAGTGGCCTGAATGATGAAATGGAGCCTGGACTTATTAAATCTGCAAGTATTTCAAGATGGCTCATGAGTATGCTAAAAGGCAGGAGTACAATTCTTAGTAATTTTAAATTAGAGAAACAAACCCCAGAAACTGGATGACAGTGTGGATAGGTGATGTGCTACCAGCAATCCCCCACCCAAACAGCATAAGGGCAGGAGGGCTACAGGCAGGATCTTGGGATCATGGCAGATGACAAGCTGATGAGGAGTCAGTGGTATCCTGTTGTGACACAAAGACACCCAATTTGAACTTGTAAGTGGGGTAATAGCATGCCAGATGTACCAAGTAATTCTCCCAAACTCTGTTCAGCTTTGACAAAGTCTCAGCTTAGCATACTGTTCCAGTTTGGAAAGAGGATAACCCTTTGAAGAATATCTGAAGGAGTCTAACTGGGGGTCTGGAAAATGTGACTCTGCTAGTCAAACAGGAGAAGGACATCTTTAGTCTGAAGAAAAGAATAATGGAGATGTAGGGTTTTTTTTTTTTTATATTTAGCTTTACAGTAAAGAAAAAGGGAGTAATCTGGCTTACTGTTGTGAAGAACAAGATGAGCAGCAACAGGGTAAAAGCTAGAAAGTTAAACCTCAGGAAAAACTGCCTCCTTATGAAAAAGACATGGAATAGAGCAACATGAGCAGGTGGTGGAGTTTCCATCTTTCACAACATTTAAGGGGAGTTCTAGCAACATCTTTAGTTGATCCTCTTTTGAAGCTGGGAAATTACTTCCTCAAATCCCCCGCAGCGCTGCTCTCTGGCTGGGTGTGATATTCTGCCTCTTGTGTGAATGGGGTTACTGTGCTCGCAACCACCTGGGCATGCAAGCGGAGGACTGGGCTTAGGCTATTTGAGATTTGGTATAGTCAGTTGCTTTGCAGGTTTAGTGCAGAAGACATGTGAGTGCTTACATCTTGTGTTAGTGGCACCAGCTTTTCTCACAGTTAAAGGTGACCTCTTGTAACTTTGTAGGAGAGGGTTTCTGCTGAGGTGGGCTATAATCCTCTCTAGAGATAGAATCCTGAGGAACTATAAAGCTGTTACATGTAAATGTAGATTTAAGTTATGAAAAACTGACTTTTGAAGTATATCTTAACACCACAAGAGTGTAGTAACCTCACAAGACTTCTGAAGAAGGCAGGGAATAAATTTGACCACCATGCCCGTAGGTGAGCTCCTGATGGGCTCCCGATAGCCAGATATTCTAAAGATAGCTTGAAATGGATTGTGCTTTTATTTCATTGAAGTGTACATGACATGAAGTTCATTACAAATACAGCAAGTAAGAAGGTCAGACACCTTGCTGCTTCATTGAAGAGTCTGATTAATCAACTGTTGATCTATAGTGAGAGAAACAATGTAATTAGAAAAATGGATTAACTGTAAGTAAGCTTAAATTACATGGTTTAAAAAATTGTGTAGAAGGAGGAAATCACTCTTGCAAACTGCATTCAAAATAAATTTGCAAGTGAGTTACTTTTCCTTTAGAGATTAAGCCTGGTCTAGGTAAAAAAAAGAAGGGGATCTTGGTGATGTGGTTGTTACCACATCTCTTCTGGGCTTCTGCAGTATGACTGTTCCTATGGCATGGCAAGTGCTGGCAGGAAGGGAGTAAGCGATGCCAGTGTAATGCATCTTTACACTGCAACCACGTTGATTATTGGGACAATAGCCACACCACCATTTCTGGTGGGGGAAAAACTAAGATGAAAAATAAAAACCTAACCCCAAATTACCAACAACAAAATATCTTCCAGCCAAAACCCAAGACCCAGCACTGAATACTCCCTCATACCGCCCTATGCCCATAGCTGCAGGGAGCAAGGAGCTGTGCTTTGGAGGCTGGGGAAAGCTTTCTCTCTCTTCTCTTGGGCCTGGGAAATGCGCTGTTTGACATTATAGTAGCTTTGTGACTCCAAGATGCTGTAAGTGTAGAAGGGAATGTAATACAAATGGTGCATTACAACTTTAAATGAGTCTTTTGTCACCTGGTCTCTGCCTCTCTCTGAGCCATTTCATCTCCCCCCCAGCAGAGAAAGAAGGGGCTCTTTCCTCACTCTGCCTTCTCCTTGTTTCTTTTCTTTGCCCTGTTTAGCTTGAAGCTCACTGGGTTTAGGAAGGCAGATGGGTGTCTCTAACTGAAAGAGAGAAAAGCTTTCATTTATCTGCCTTTTCGGAGCGGGGACGTGGGGACATAAATGCAATCCTACCTGACTGGAAACAAGACTCTGTGTTCTCTCCTCATGGACCTGAGGTGATCTGGCATGTTCAGGCCCTCATGGATAAGACTGCTTTTATGCAGGGAGCAGCCAAGCTGTGGCAAAGTTAGAGAGTCCCAGGTGCAGCAGTGAAAGCAGCCAGCAGGAACCGCAGGGCTAATTTGGTTTTATGAAAGACCTGAAGGAATAACTTGCAAGCCGTTTCAGCTAAAAGCTGTAGGAGGCTCAATTGGCTGTTCCTGCATCTCAGGACTTGACTTTTCAGTGGTGTTTAGTGGTTTTTTTTCAGAAGCTTAACCTAACTTTGTTTCTGTTGTCAATAAATGTTTAATTTTATCCATTTTGCATTTGATATGCATCATCTCTTTTCAGACCTACTTACTCAGCCAGTGATAACCTTCAAACCTTTGAGCGTGTTGCTTTCTCAGCAGCAGAAGTTACCAGCACAGAAGTACCTGTGGACAGCAAAGCCTTTCTGGTCATTTATGTGCAACTGACCTTTTTGTATCTCTCAGAATTTCTTTTTTTTTCTTTTTTTTATTCTGCTGGTCATTTGTTCCCAACTATCTTCCAGGAGGAGCCTTGTTTTATGTGCTGATGGTGGGACATCTTCCTCACAGCCTGTTTCCTCATATGCTTCACTTATCTCACCACGTTCCCAGACTCTCTTGCCCTTTTCTTTCTTTGTCTTGCAGTGGCCTTCTCATCTTTCCCCCTCACCCCTTCGTATTGTTCCTTTCTCTTTTTTTCTTTTTTCCCATTTCATTGCATCTCCTTTGGCTGTTCCTCACTCCCCAGCGGCCCCGTGTGTTTGTGAGTGTCTGCCAAGTGCAGGACATCCAGTGGGGTTGACCAACATGTGTTTTTGCAGCTGCTGCATGAATCCAGAAAGGGACATTTTGGGTATAGAAGCTGCTCTTTGCTTGCCACTCTGTATGCATGAATTATCATCTCAAGTGTAGGCCCCCTATGAGAGCTGAAGGAGAACGGGAAAGGGATTTTGAAGCGGTCAGCTCTTTATCCATAGTTTAGGGATTATGCCCGCAGTGGGTGGGTTAGATACACAACTTCCCAGCTCTACAACTTTTATCTCCCCTGTATCTAATAGTGCTAAATTCCAGTAGGATTTCAAACAGCGAACACACTTTTGTACCAAAGTTTAAGTCAGTTATAGGTTAGATTAAGCCACTTTCTGTAGGGAGGGAAAGTATGCAAAGATCTTTAAAGGTCGCAGAGTGGGAGGTGATCAGAAGAACAGACGGTGCTTGCAGCTGTGTGCAAGCACCAAGGAAGATAGTTGTATGGACTGACTCAGAGTAGTGGGATTTCATGGTTCCATGTTTCTCTTTCCTTCTGGCTGTAGTGGTTGGTGGATTAATGGTGGAAGCTCAGAATTCACTTGTTACGGTATGTTTCAACAGTTCACTGCCCTGGCTTTGGGAAGTATTGTGTGGTGTTAAGGTGACTGATTTCTGAGAAGTTCAGATACAAGGAGAAGCCATCTGGCGTGTTGGATCCAGTATGTAAGGTGGGTTTGGCAGAAAGAAATACAATGAAAAGATTTGAGACTTCAGCCAGCTGATGGTAAATGGAGTTCTGTCCCACCGATGAGCTGGTATTAAAATCATGAAGCTGCAAATCCTCAAATGCAATGGCTGTGGGTTGCTCTTAAGTTGGAAGGGTTTTTGTACTCATTCATTCTGCAGCTGAATGGTCCTTATTTTGTGAGGGCTTGGTGGGAAACTATTGTAGTTGCTACTTGGGGTGGTGACGTTCGGGTTCAGATTCCCTTTCGCCTTATTCTGCCCAGTGCTACTGAGCATTTTTCTCCTATTTTTGATTCCAAATTAAGATACTGAATTTTCACAATTATCAACTATCATGAAGTCTAATTGCTCTCTAACTCAAATATAGTGTGAACAGCAAACCCCAGGGGCTTTTAGTATGGGGTTTGGGTTTTTCAGCCAGCATGAAAGATTTCTAAAATATATTGATGAATATGCAGCTCCTTAAAGCTTAAAATTTTTGAGATACCAAGATAACAAATGTCATTTCATGACATTATTTAAAATGAAATCTGGATGTGAGTCTCTGGAGCTGTAGCTATTTAATTTCTATTTTCAAGACATCCTGCTACAATCAAAATTCAGTGTGATATGTGATTTGCTTAACTCTGCAACATGCCTTATTCAGTCATGGTTCCTATCATGTTGTTCAGCCAAGAATTCTGTTTATGGTAATAAGGATAAAGTAATCGTGCATCCTAAGGGGTTATAGTAGTTTAGAGTTTAGCTTCTGCTGCTTTCTTTTTTATGTTTCTATTTTCTTTTTAAATTTAAGGTGGGTAGGCCAGAACAGCTACGTTGAGACAGGTATTTTTCCTGAAATAGTTTTTAAATAGGAAAGTTCTCTGTTTCTCACTTTCATTTAAAAACAAAAAAAAAATCATTATATTATTGCACTATTTAGGGAAGGCTTTTTTGTAGTGTCTGTTAAACACATCACCCTGTCTTGTGCTGACAAGTTAAAGGGAAGCTTTAATGTCACATTGTTTGCAATTGGTGGCTTGTTTTTTTCCCTTCTGTTTCCTTGCTCTGTTCTGTTTCTTGATTGCTATTAAAGTAGAATTGCAGGGGAAAGCACAGATATGTCACATCTGTGCCATGTCCACCAAATCTGGTGTCCATCCAAAAAAAGGTTCAAACTCTGATATTCCAGTGAGTTAAATTGCTTGATGTATCTGCACAATTATTGCTGCTGCTCTGAGGGGGAAGAGGGGAATGCTGGACTGCTGACCTTGCAACTGCAAGGTTAAATCCCCCTCTGTGCTGACTCAGATGTGGGATGGTGGCAGCCGATTAGCCAGTCATGTGTGCCGGTCCACCTGGAGTGTTACAGCCAGCAAATTAAATCACACTGGGTAGAAATGACAAGGGCTTTGTATTTTAGGCCAGCAAACATCAGCTTTAATGGAAAGTTGTGTGAAAGAAGACAGGGCTTTGCTTTTTCTTTTTTTTTTTTTTTGGGGGGGGGGGGGGGGTGTTGGTATTTTCTTCTCACTAATATATTCCTTTCTTTGTCTTGCTAGAATTCAGTCTTGTTTACTTTAAAAAAAAATCCATGAGTATTCTAGGTAACAGAAGAAATACCGGTCTTGAATATGCAGTGCTGCCTTCCGTGTACTTCTGCTCCCATGTTAACATACAAAAGATAAGGGAAGAAATCAATGCAGTAACTAAGTGGATCCCTCTTAGTTTTCAGGCAATTGATTTTTAGTAGGCATTTGTGTGTGTTAGCAGCTCTTGTGCTCTGAGTGGGATGGTGCTTCCAGTTAGATTTTTAACTGCCAATGACTTACCAAGCATGTTATGTTATTGATTGTTCCAATCAAGCTGGGAGGGGGGGGAGCGAGGGAGAAGAAAAAAGTTGTCTACTGGCCCCAAGTGAAGGCTGAGCTTTTTCTGTTATGCCATTGTTACAGATGACTTTTTCTAATATATTGATTTTCCCTGGTGCCACTGCCTTCCATGATTAGGTTTGGGTTTATTGAAAAGTTTATACTATAATCAGATTGGCTTCACAGAAAATTCTGCTGTATCATTTTAGTGCTGCAGAAAGAGCCCATATAAAGCATAGAAGAAGAATGGTTTCGAATTTTATATTTGAATTTCACTGCTTTTCAGGTAGTAGCATCAGTCCTGATTAGATTTGGTCAAATAAACTCAAGGCTACTGTGTTGGAGCTGTGATGCATAGTGTAATGCATGAGATTAATCCGTTTTCCTACTGTAAGGCACAGGTACTAACTTTGCCCCTTTTAAGACTTGTATTCATAATGTATCATTAAAAAGAAAATAACACTTTGTACTACATATTCATGTCTTACCTGCTAAGCCATTTGAGTTGAGCAAATGAAACTGAATTTGTAAGCTTCTAAAGGTGACTAAAATGAGAGTGGCGATAGCAGGGAATTCGTGCATCACTGTAAACTGAGTCTATTGATCTTGAAATGAAAGTTCAGTGGAAAAGCTGATGGAACAAGTAACAGCACAAAAAGACAAGCTGCACAACCGATTCAAATGAACTGGCTGGCTGTGAACATTCATGTGAAAGAAATGCGAATGCAAACAATGCAGAAGAAAATGTAATGGGGAAAAAAATATTGCCAGCATTACAACTTCTTGAGTATACCTAAGACACATTTTCTTATGGAAAAAGAAATTAGTGGCTAGTGAAATGAAAGTGGTGTGGGGTGTCCATGGAAGCAGGATCCGAATACCTAAGGTTTCTCTGCAAACACCAGTCTTGAACACGTAATGACTGGAAGTCCAAAACTTCTACACTATCAATGTGAATGTGCCACTTGATCAGAATGTGTTTTGAAAGGCAAATGCAATCAAAGTCCATTATGGTGTTTCACTGGGTGCAGTAAAATAATGTCAGCTCCAAAGAAATTTTGAAAACAGCTGAAAGGCAGATGTAGAGAGGATGCAAATTGCTGTTACTCGTTACGTGCCTGTGAACGTGTGGCTTACAGAATGTATGGAATTTGAGTGTGGCAAGGATGTCTTTTGGAAATGTAACTGATAGGAAAATTTGACATGATGTCTAATGATTTCAGGCAAGTTGGTTATATTGATGAGCGAATCGCGTGTGCGTTCTCAGAGATACACTTCTGAGCTCATAGTCTGGTTTTATATGCAAATGGGCAGAGTAGTTTTCCTATGAACTTGACTGAACAATTGGGAACAACTGGAGGATAATTCTGAGAACGGTGATTGAGGTTGATGAGGGAAGATATAAGGGATGCCCCATCATGAAACTTTATGGCAATCTTTCAGGAAAAAAATGATAAAGTGCAAGGAACAGTCAGAATATTTTTGTTGTCAGTGTAAAAATTCAAAGAATGACATTTATTTTCTCTCATATCTAGCATACAACATAGCTGGTCCCTGTAACACTACTGAGTTTTCTGTCTTTATTGTGGGTAACAAAATAGGAGATGGGGAAGATAGTACCCAGAGTTGTTAACAAAACAATATTGTGTCTCTATGCGTTACGAAGGGTAATGTGATACACTAGTAAAATTGTATACATACACACTGCATGGGAAAAAAGGCTGTGATACAAATCAGTACTTCTGTAAAGCGTTAAGTAAAGATGTATTTCTGTATCATATTTGTGATTTCCATTTAGACTTGTACAGATTTTAGGGGGTTTTATGACTGAAGTTTGGATTTTAAGAGGTAAAATTTAATTGTTGTCAGGGAAGAAATAATTGTTCTGAAGTGTTTCAATTCACCAATATTCTGACTTCCACAAAAGCCATTGGGTCTCCAGGCTTTTTTGAGTGCTGATCTGCTTCTGTTTTTTATAAGCACTTCTTGATCTTGTATGTATTCACAATTGACTTTGTTTCTTTTGTACATAAACTACACAGTGGAGAAATATGTCAGGATTTATTTTTAAAAATACTTTTTTGGTTTTCATATAAACAACCTGGGATGATCAAAATGAAAGACAAAGCATAACCCAGATGAAGGGTCAGCATCTGTGTAAACTTGAATGCTAAGCACATGTGTGGCTGGACTGTATCCTCCCCAGAAATATGTGTTATTTATCATGTGGCTTTACAGCATTTAAAAACCAAAACAAAACAAAAACCTTAACCCTGGTGTGCTCATTTTAACTAGTATAAATACATTTGCAGAACGAAGAATTCAGAGTTGACTTGAGTTTAAATCCAAAGCAGCCATCTACTGAAGCTGAATTGCATAACTAATTCCTGGCTTAAGACAATCAAATTGAGAACAGTAATCATCAAATCACAGAATGCTTTAGGTTGGAAGGGACTTCAATGATTACCTAGTTCCAACCCCCTTCCATGGGCAGGGATGCCCTCTCTAGACCAGGTTGCCCAAAGCCCCATCTAAAATGCAGGGAGTTAAGAAAATTATCAGATCAGTTCTGATCATTGTGTTATAGCTCTATAGCCTGTATTTGACCCACACCATTCTGTAATTTCACTTCTAACAGCTGAATAATTAACCTGTGTTTCAGCTTCTGTGTTGTGTATTAACATAGTTGAACTGACAGCTTAAAGGAGAGAAAATACATAAAACGTGTCAAGAAAACATTCCGAATAAATTCTTCTTTAATTGGAGAGGATTGTAGCATGAAAGTATGACAACAGAAAGTTCAGTGCTTTAATATCTAAAATTAGCTATTGCTATAAGTGCTAATTGAGTAGAAATATATTTTGAAAAAGCTGCTAGAAAGTGTATGTTCATATGACGACTCCTCTTAAACAGCTCTGCTTTTATCCTTCAAGGGTATTGCATCAGCACAGATCAAAGTCATCAGACATATGTTGCTTTACAAATAATGTATCTATTTTCTTTTTCTTCTAAAAGATATGCCAAATAAAGAGAGTTATTAAGCTTTTTGAGGCAATTTGAATAAGATGAAGCTTGTCGGTGGTGTTGAGCTGCCAGAAACAAATAATATCATGTCAACGTTAGAAGAACAAGCTATTCCCCAAACAGTCTGTTGGGCTCTTCTGCCAATCAGACTACACCATATTTCATTCTGGAATATGATCTGTAATTCCATGATAACTCCCCCAGACAGTGATAAAAATACTTTAGGTAGATCTCAAGCACTTCGGCAGCTCGGGTTATGGAAGAATAAAGGGTCCATGTTATACCAGTATAGGTCAGCCAGCATCGCCTTTGCTGTCAGTGACAACAGCGTAGCCAGTCTGGCCTCTCAGTGAGCCCTCTATGTCTTATTTTCTATGTCTGTACATGCAGAGGACTGACACGGCTCGGATAAGTGTCTGTTTAACATCCAGGCCTATGAAGTATAGGTGGAAACGGATCATAATAAGATTAAATTCCAGTGAGCCTGCCTTTTGTATCTCTTGCCATGCATGTACAAGTAGCAGAAGAAAATCACAAGCCATCACCCTTCAAGGATTTATCCCAAAAATACACGCAACCTTTTTCTTCTCCTTGCCTTGTGTTCAGCTGCAGTGTTCAGAAGGAAACTAAGTACCCAGCTTATGTGTTATTTACATAGCTCAACATAAAGGAAAATAAAGCCTCTGCTGTTGCTGCTGCTGTGTTTGTGAGACTATGCAGTTGCATTAAGACATCTTATTTAAAATACAAGACTGGAAAGGAAAAGATGAACTGCTGTCTCGAGCAGAACTGTGCTAACATGGTAAATGTGATGTTTGTCCAGACAAATCTCACTTTAATTCTTTGCAGACATTATAATGAAGCATAAGGAATTTATAAACTTTGCTGAAATAATACAGCTTGAGTTTGTGATGGTACAAATTGGCAGTTGATGCTGATGAGAAGCATAGCTGGACAGATGAGAAGAAAATGCTCAGAGAGCTGAGAGAAATGCATGGCAGCATGGCAGGGCTGGTACGGAGATGCATTGGTTTTATTTCCAGCAGCAATCAGTCCAGAGAAGTATTTCAGTTACTTCAGATGGCCTCTGAAATGGTCTTGAAAAATGAAGACAAAAATCCAATTGGTTTAGTCAAACTCCTTGGAAGCTTAAACAGTGAAATCTCTTACTCTGCAAAATTTCCTTCCCTCTTTCCTGTATCCATACTTTGTTACTGAAGGCTTTCTGAAGGGATTTGACTTAGTCACTTGACTGTTTCGCAAAGCAAAAGGCTGTTTGAAAATTCAGCTCTTTAAAGACAGAGTTCCAGGTTCAGGTTGAGGGGATGCCTAGCCTTCCTACCCTGAAGACTGCCATGCTTGTTTGGCATTGGGTGTCTGTCTGTGTGGGACAGAAGGCAGGATGTGTTCAGAGAGGGCAGACCTGGCACTCGGAAATCCAACTGCTGTACTGTAAGGGTAGTCTGATCCTTCTTAAGGATTACAGTTTTTAATGATAATTAGAAGCTTCTGATAGCCTAGAATTTGGAGTTGTTCCCCAAACTTGTTAACTAGGAAGGAATACTACTTTAAGTCCAGACCTTTTTGTTGTTTGGAGTACAAGGCACATTCCCTGTACCTCCCCTCCTGTGTTTTGCTGTTCACACAAGTTGTGCTCCCATTCCAGATAGCAAGTTCCTATTTTGCAATAATATCAGCAAGAATCAAGTTACTTGTATGGTTTTGAAATTCCTGAATTATTTATGAAACATCCAATTCTGAATCAATGACTGAAGATATAATATGAGGTGTGAATTGAGATGAGGGGACAAGCATGAATTTAGTGCAAATTATTACTCTTTTTAAGGAAAATACGTGTAGCTCAGGTTTAGTTCCTTTCCAAAGCGGTACAACATTTTGCAGGCAATAATAGCACTCACATTTTTGCGTAGTTTGCAGTTTGACATATTTGGACTCTGATAGTTTTGTAGAGTAAAACATCCTACAAAGCCAGCCGAAAGCAGTTACTTGGAATGCAGCTGCAGAGGAACTGATTGTGCATATATGTCATAACGTGAGGCCACATCCACGTTTTCATTCCAGGAAAGTACGTTTGTGATTACTTTTTTCATCTCTCGCTGTGGAAATGCTCTCTGGCTCACAGCACATGTATATGTGACTGTATATGAGCATCTCTACCACGGTAAGTTTACATTTCTCTGCGTATGGGGATGGATAAAAAGTTTTCCCATCTCTTTTTTTCTCCTTTCTTCAAGCATGGGAGAAAAGGATTTGCACTTGTAGTAAAATAAATAGGCCGTGTATCCCGTCCATTGTATTGATCCTCTTGCTTACAAGCTTGTTAGTAGAGGAGTGGCTTTCCTCTGCGGAGGACCTGACTCTTCACACGATTGCCCTGTAAAACCAAATTAGTTGTTACACCAGAATTTAAAAGAAAGGAAATCGCTAGGCTTGTGCTCTTGTGAGAGCAGATGAGCTAGTTCAGGACAGCCCCTCCATATAGCCTATTGAACACTATGTTGACTTGTTATGCAAAATAGATGTAAATTTATGTAAATATACATGCAGAATAGCTTTGACCCTCAGGCTGTTGGCTAGATGCCAGCATGGTCCTGGGTACTACAGCACTTTCGATCTCTATATCCTGGCAATTTGCTGGGATTGTTATCATTTGATTTTTAATGAGACTTTCAGCCAGTCTATGGTATGATCGGTTTCCCTTTTACCACCAACTTTGCTTGTGCAGAAGTAAACAAACTTATTTATCACCCCTGGGATCAGTAAGTGCTAATAAAGTTGCTGTTGTCTGCGTATTAGGTTTGGTTTTGTGATGGGTGTGTTGCAAATGAATGGGTCCTGCTGCGCTTGTGCTGCAGCTCAGTGGGAAAGGTAAAGATGTGAGCCCAGCAGCAGCACTGGGGTAAGAGCATTGCTGTGGCTGGGCTGGCGAAGCCTGTGCATGACCCCTGGCCCGTGGGTTAGCTCTGCAAGAGGTTTCTTATCAGTCTGGGGAGCTCCCGGTGGCACTTCAAGACTTGGCATTTCAGATGGCATTGTTTTGGTTCCAGTAGCTCTGTGTTTGCAGGGGAAGTGGAGATGATAGTGCAATAAATCTGAACCGCTGTGAGGTTCTGATTTGCCTTTTTAACGAAGTTAGGTACAGTGTGCCAAAGCTGGCTTCATACTGGTGGTCTCACTACACATGGAAATCCTGTAATTACCTTTCTGGAAGTGTACCTAAGAGTCGCTTATGCATGTTTTTCTGGGAATCTGTAATAATACTTTACCTTCATTTAAAAAAAAATAAAATCGCTGCAGCACATTATATCATCACACATACAGGACACCATACTGTTCCCATTTGAATTTTTAGGTGTTCTAATCCCTGGTCTCAGCTATGCCTTTTAAACTAATTATCTAATTGTTTGCTGTCCCTGACAGATATTTCCAGTGGATGTTCTGTGTTAAAAGTACAGGTTTGGGATTTTTGAAGCAATGTTTACAGGTGTAATTAATTACTGAAGATTACCAGGGAGCTTCTTTTTGTAAAAGTGGCACTGACTGTGTGGTTCCAGCATTTCTTGCAAAGCAATATTGGTTTTTCAGTACAGATCATATTAAAATATGAAAGTTAATTCCACATTAAAGTATGATTCTTGATTGTATAGGGAAAAATGTTGTCTAATTTTCCCATGGGAGCTCATAACGATTTCAGTTATAGGCTGCCACTCATGTAATCAAATATGTAAAATAAATAAGATGACAAATAAAACATCTCTCTATACCCCAGCCAGGAATTTTAATTCCTTTTAAATTAGCAAGTCCATTCATATCTTTTGATTCTGCAATTTCCTTTGACAGTCGTGTTATAGCGCTAACAACACTTTCTGAACACTGACTGTTAGTTTTGTGTATTGAATTATTCTTGCATTTTAATTTCCCTGTTCTTGTGAACTTGTTCCTCGGTTCATTACAGGCCTTGGAACCATGACCAAGCCTGCTCTCACGTGTCAGAGGACAGTGTTGTTCAGGAACACACACACGGTGGGTTTGCGAAGCAGAAAGATCACGCCGCCTTCACACATGCATTAAAACAATGTACTTAGTATCAAGTCATGCAGAAAATACTTAGAAAAACTTAAAATAGTTGTGAGAACAAAAAATAAACAAAACTGTTACATCTCATGATGATGTTTGTCTCCTGAGAATGCTTCGTAGATGCCTGCTTTTCAGATCTGTCCTTGGCTCCTGACCTTCAGCTGTTTGCAGCGTGGTGACCTGTCCCTCCAGTTGAGCAGCTCAAAACTGCTTTAAGTGTAAAACATCTAACCAGCCGGTGATGTGGATGTGCCTCTTCCCATAGACCTGCCTCATCTTGAGTCCTCCCTATGTATATGGAGGGTCTATAACAGGAATATTGTAGTATGGTATTTTCTAGAACAGTTTGTTAACCTCCATGTTGGCTTCTGTAAGGCTTTATCCCAACTGTGGCTGGTATTTACAGTACTGAGATGTTTCTTAGGAAAAAAACGTTGCGTGTACTCTTGCAGTTGGATTGTCTTGCTTTTGTGCGTCTTGTAGCTGTAGGTTTTGCTGTTAGCCTGGAAGGTCACTTTCTAAGGAAGCAGCAGCTTCCTTATTTACCGAATGGAAAATCTATGGAAAATGAGAAACCATTCCAAAAAAAATGAAAAGCGTGAGGCAGCTAGCTTTGAGCTAAAAATTTTTAGGTGGTTTGAAAAGGTAGCTGACGGCATCTGTCAGATTTTGAGTCTCCTGTTGGGTTTGTATTTTCCTCCATGCTTTCCAAATATACTGTGCCAAAATTGAAAACAGTGTTTCTGTTGGGCTTTTAGAGCTCTGATGCTAACAATGACATCATAGTAGCATTACATTTGAGAAACAAACAGCACACAAGTGCTGAACAAATGCTCTTTACATAAAAAGCAACCCACTTTGGTTTTAAAAGGTTATTCAATGGGGTTTTTTTATTACCCTGGACTTTGATTGCAGAGTCCTGTAGTATTCTGTGGGTGTCAAGTCCCCTGTAGTGCTAAAATATCCTTTGTAATGAAGAATTTCAGTTACTTTTTTTAAAAAATAAGTATATTTTTTTTTCAAATCTTGCTTTTTTATATTAAAAAACTTGAATATTTGTCATATTTAGACATTTAGATTTGAAGTGATTCTTACAGCAAGAGGATTATACTTGTAGAGTCGTTGTTTTTCGTGTGAAAAGGATTACAGAGGTAAGAACTTGATAAGCAAAGGTGCCATCTTCATCTGGTCACACTGGTATGATCCATCTTTAGAGCAATGTTGAGCCAAATCAATGATTATGATGGAAAAGATTTAGATTTAAAGAAATTTAGATTAAAAAAAAAGATTCTGTTGTGTTGCCAATCAGAGTTGTCGTTGGACCTCATAAAGCGATTAAAAAGCTGTTGTGCTAGCAGTGTGTAATATCACTCATTTGTAATAGCATTAATGAAGTCACTTAACTTGGCTCTGTGGCTGTCAGTGCCAAGACACCAGCCACTCTGCTGCTTTCTCAAAACATCAAAAAACCCAGAGCCTTGAACTACTGTCAGGCAAAGAATTTTTTGCCTGTTCTGTAGGGTTTTGTTTTACTGAGGCCTCCAGGCATGTCAAACAGTGATCTTCGTGTCTGGTCTCAGACCCTAGGCTTTCCAAAAACTTGTTTCTGCTAAGGATTTTCCTTTCTCCTTCCAGATCCAACTTACCATTGCTTCTATTCCTAGCAGGAGTCTGCTTTGTGCAGAGCAGATTGTCATCTCTGAAAATTAGTTAAATTTGTTTCATTTCTTCCCTGTTGTTTATGTAGATTTCTCTTACCCCCACATTAATGTGAGATGATGGATATTGTAAAGGAGAAAAAATTTCAGGATATCACGTGCGGTGCTTGGCTCTGGGCTCTATTACAACGGAACACATAAGTTGGCAGTGTTTTCTTTCTTTTTTTCCTATTGATTTGCTTTCCTGTCACCCCCTCAGTAACTAATTTTCTTCGAGGCTTCACGTTAGAGGAATAACTAAAGAGGAGTTTGCCCATGTACTTGTGGTGTAAGCCATGTTTAACTCTTAGTACCAAAAATTCTTTTAAAAATGTTATTTCTTTGTGGTAGCGTCCTTGTGACAACCAGCTCTTTTCTGGAGCTCTTGGCTTTTAATGACCTTAATCAGAAGATGCATGTAGGGGTCTCTGTATTTGCTGTTCTTGCTTCCGCGGTGTTTTTTTAGGAAATGGCTGCCCTAGTTTCCAGCTGCAGGTTTGTTTTGTCACCTGTGGAACTATGATGAATTTAGAGCTTACAGAGAACACTCATTCCTATTCATCTCTGCCACGTCACAGTATTTGGGCAGGAATGTGAGAATTAGTCTTGGAGGATGGCGGGCAGAATAGTCCTGAGCAGGCTCTGGTAAGAGGGAAACCTGGTGGGTAAAATGAGACAGTAAAACCTGTTGCTCTTTGTGGAGCAGATTAAGTCATCTCTGAAAGTAGCTTAATTTGTTTCATTTCTTCTATGTGGTTTAGGTAGAATTCTCTACCCCCATGTTAATGTGAGATGATATATATTCTAAAGCATTTGTTAGAACACCTCTGTTACACACCCAAGTTGGCCACAGTCTGCTGGGTTTTTTTATTACACAAATGACATGACTTGTGAACTGCTGGCAAGTTACTGATTTGTCTCTGACATGTACAGGTCAGATGGCCCTGCAAAGAGAAATACCGACCTTCTGGATTCGTTCAGTTGCAGTACAGAAATGTGTGTTCTCTAATGGTTCACTTCAGCATCACAGAAACGCAATCTCATCCACATGCACTCGAGGCTTAAGAGTTCCATGCTGTTACATCTGTGTAATTTAGGAAGTTTAAAATAGGCTTTGCAGATGTTGGGTGTAATGGAGTATGTTGTTTACTTTTTATTCATTTCCATCATATGTCATACTCTGCACATGAATAGTCAATCATAACGGAGTATATCTTCTATAAGGATTTCCTGTGATTTCAGTGTCTTGTTTATAAATATTTAACTTTTGTTTGTTAAATTTGGGTTAGGCAATATTTTACAAGGGTCTCTTTCGTAAGCATGACACACAAATTTGCATTATAGGTACCAAATTGTTGACTTATTGGTGGTTTTACCAATATGTCTTGCAACACTACCGTAATGCTTCTGAAATGAGGTGCCAGGCCTTTGTAAAGTAGGTATTGAAACAGCCAGAATTCAATACCAAAGATCATCCATTGTGACTTAGCTTGTGTTGCTGTGACTAATGTTCAACATGCTACAATTTACTCCTATAGTGATACCAACCAAGTAAGAAACCTTAACTGTAAACTGGTATGTCACTGCTTTTCCTGGAAAGATCCTCTTAATAGGAGGTCAATGTGACATCGGTTTTGCTAGGCAGTATGCCTTTGGTAAGGCATACCAAATACCTATACTTCGGGTCTCCCTCTCTCTCTCTTTCCATGGCCTGCAGGTGGGATCCTCTCCATCATCTTCCATGAGTTGTGGGGGCACACCCGCTCCACCATGGTTTCTCCATGGGCTGCAGGGGAATCTTTCTTTCCGGCACCTGGGGCACCTCCTTCCCCCCGGTCTCCAGTGACCTTGGTGTCCACAGAGTCTCTTGCATCTTCTCACTGCCTTCTCTGGAGGCAAAAAGCGGCTCCTTTTTTTTTTTTTTTTTTTTTTTTCTCCTCTTAAATGTGATTGCCAGAGGCGCTGTGACCATCGCTGATGGGCTCGGCCTTGCTCAGCAGCAGGTCCGAGCTTGAGCCGAGCTGGCATTTACTCTTTTAGGCCTCGGGAAAGCTTCTCACTGCTTCTTGCAGAAGCTGCTCCTGCAGCCTCCCTGCTCCACCAGAACCCTGCCATGCAAAACCACAGCAGCTTTACACTGTGACAAGTTAGCTTGTGTTACACACAAGAGTAATTGGTGCTGCTTTTGTTACTGCCTGAATGAATTTCTACTGCTACAATAATGCATTCTTCCATGTTCCTGTTGCGGTAGCTCTCTGCCTCTGTTCTACATATGTCTATATGCTGTACTAAAAAATAGGCGAGATCGAATCCAGTCACAGACTTGATCTCTGGACTCACTTAGTCCACCACTTGTTTTCTGATGGGCAAATTGTCCCTATAGCTGAGGGAGGAAAGCTGGAAGGATGCTGTTGATCCAAGAGGTTTTCTAGAGTTCCTTTCATTATTTTAGGAAAGAGTAAAATATGACAGTAGCCTTTGCTGTAGGTATAATCAAATATTCTATGGTGATTTGACTAACAACTGCAGTTTGGGGAAGAAATGTTTCTGTCTCAGCCAGCTGGAACCGCGTTGGGCTGTAAGTTCACATTCATTCTGGATTTTTGGTGTCTGTGTGTTCATAACGACAAATCTTGTTAAATTAGATCCAGCACTTGCATTTATGTATGCAGTATATTATCTTTAAAAGATAAGCTGGTATGCATCTGCATATTTTATCGTAACTCAGATTTTAACCTATAAATGCTTGTCCTCAATGACAAATTTCACTGATCGTTTGCAGTGTTAAACTCCCTCCAAACCATAGGTTTTTTTGATTGCAGGTATTCAGTGTGCAAAGAAAGAAGTGCTTGGGTTTGACTTTCCTCTGTAGGCAGTGCTTTTATTCACACACTCTGAAACTAAAATTTGGGGGCCCTTAAATTTCTAAGGAATGTGCTGCTAGCAGTTAATATTTAAACTAGGCACAAAATGTAAGTAAGTGTTTCATTACCATCAACATGTCTCTCAATAATTGTTTTAGCTTGCGCCCTGGGTGGCAACTGCAACTTTTAATGTTCTCATCCCTCTATCCCTTTTTATTTCCATCTTTTGTTTTCTTAGTTGCAGAGAAAATGGCCTTTAAAAAATGCTTAGACTAAGCTCTTACTTTTGCCTTATTGACTCCCATGGTTTTTGATTGTACTATGGCCTGGTGAGGGAGGGAAAAGAATATAAAATACATGTTTTGTTCTCCGGTGTGGAAAAAAGCCCTAGATATATTAGTGGGTTGCTGACAGTCTTTCCCCTTGTGAAAGCCAAAGAAAACCAGTCACAATACCTCTCTAGTCAGGAACCTGAAAGTGGTGGGAGGTATCACCTTGAGGTTTGTGCTGTAAAGAAAGCGTTACTTGAAAGGAGAAGCCCAATTCAGGAAGTGAGTGGTAAACTTGGTGGTATGGAAGAATGAGGAAAAAATTGCTAGCAGTGAGATGAGTTGTTCCTTGAAGATTACTAATAGTACCTTGTTGCTGAGTCTTGTAGTCTGCCATTCAGAGACTTCCCAGTGAAGTTCAAGGAGCTGGTCTGGGCTTTTAACAAAGTAGTGTTGCAACTTTGTTGTAATTCCTACCTTTCCCTCAGGAAAAGTATTCCTGTTCTTATTTTATTTAGCAGAAGCGTCTCATCTGGAGGGTGTTTGGGTTGTGTTCCAAGCGTACAAGGGCTTTGTAGTGCATTGCTCTGTCAAGACCTTTGGTTTTGGAGCTGGTTCCCTATGTGGTCCTTCTGGATATGCTTGAAATGCTGCCTTGCTCTGAGGCTGGCAAGGGTTGATTTGGTGAGGTGAAGTTTTTGGAGGGGTGTGAGATTAAGAATAGGGGGATGGATGGATGGCATCTCAGTAAAGCTAATGGTCAAACTGTGCCCCAGCTGTGAAGTCTGCAACACATGATTGTAAGCTGAAAGGGTGAAATAGATGGAATTGAAGCTCATGAAAACACTTGTTCATAAGAAGCCATGTTACAGGATGGCAAGAGGAAGGGGGGCAGAAAGCCCTGGGCCAATGCTTTTAAGTTGACTTTCAAAGCCTATCCGGTGTGGAGCGTGAACCTGATGTTTCCATTATGGACTGGCATTTCTGCTGCATCAGGCACTGTCTGAGAGTGCCCAGACCTGCTAGAGTAACACCAGATTGCTCTGAAGGCTTCCCTGGAAGAATCTTCTAGTGCAGGAAGGAGACTGTCACCCTGATACTTGTGATGACAAAGTGCAGTAGTGACATCCGCAGACATGGAGGCATGACAACAGTGCACTTGTGGCCCTACCTTTGTGCTGTGCCATGATGCAACTCCACCCCCAGAAACGGGGAACAGCATAATAACAACCAAGAACATCTTCAGCTTCACTTTCTTCTCTTTCAAGATGGATGATGAAATGAATGTGTAGGGATGCTGCTTACTTCCTAATTATATATAAAAGACTTGAAGGAGGGATAGCAATTTCTGCTTTCAGTTTGAAACGTGCTTCTGGAGATCAAATCTTCTAATGTGTCTTCAAAGAAGAAAGTTTATTAGTAGCTGGGGAAACAGTGCGGAAGCTCAACTATGCTTAAAATGTAATATATGCCACGTTGGCACTAATCATTCTGTGATATGTGGCATGATTCCTTTAATCACCTATGAGAACTTTCAGGAATTGTTAACATTTTCTGTCATTTGTACAGCAATGTCATTCTCTTGTTTTTTTGAGGAAAGAATAACCCTCTGTTGGCTTATGCAAATAAATCATCTCTTAATGCACTTGAAACAGAATGATTCCCGAAGGAAGATGAGTGGCAAATCAAACTGGCTGCAAATGAAAGTAACCTCTCAGACCAGAGTTACAAATGTTTTATTCAGATGAACAAAGCGTCTTTATTTTAGCACTTTAATCCGTTTTCCTTTTGCTTTTTTCCAAATAGTACTGTCATCCCAAAATGACAAGGATTGATCGTTAAATTACCGTTGCGTAATTTGCCTCATCATTCCTCTGTAGACAGTGTTTGATTGAAAGTTCAAGTCTTTTGATGGGTATTGCTAATGGGGAATTTTTTAAGTTTTGGGCAATATATTACAATTTTTGACAAAAATGCAAACAGTTTGCTATTTGGATGATTAACACTTAATGAATAGCTTTGAGAAAGAATCAAATGTGTTGTTTCTAATTAGTTAAAGAATTGTATTCTTAGTGCATCCCATCATGATAGATTTTTCCCTGATTGCCTCTGTAGCTGCTGATTTAAAATTCTGAACGTTGCCTTCAACATGGATACTTTTGCAGTCAGTATTTTCCAAGTCACTTAAGTTTCGCTTCTCTCTTAGTCTGCCACAAATTATCCAGGGAATAATGGTTTGTAAGCATTTTTGTAGTATTGCGATATTTTTAACGCTGTAAGGATGTCATTGTTAAGGCGAGGAGGGAAAAAAAGGTACTTTTTAAGGCAAAAGTTTTCCAGATAAGCCAATATGTTGCTGTGAAACCACCCTTCGCCAGCTGTCATGGAATTATATAATTGTATTTATGCCTGCCGGGCTCATGGTGAAAGTTTTTCTTGGAAAGGCAAAATGCAGCAGGTAACTCTTGTATTGCTTTTGCCAGCTTGCAAAGCAGAGGGATGATTGGCTGCCTTTGTATGCGTGAGCTTTTTTTTTCTCTCCCTCCCTTCTCTGAACCTTGCATTTCTGAGTATATTGGCTCGCTGTCTCCCTGCCAACACTGCGTGTGTTTCCATGTTCAGGAGGATTTTTGATGATCCAGCTCTCAGCTGCCAGAAGCGTAGTCAATGAACTGATGCTCCCAAGGTCATCCATAATGCGCGTGGGTGTATTTCCTCGCTGTAAACTGTGTTCGCAGCCATCCCAGGAAATGGAACTGGCTTTGATTTTTGGCTTTGGCTGTAGCTTCAGACAAATCTGCCTCCTCGCTTAAAGTTGGGAAGACAGAAAGCTGACAAATATAGGGAATAAAGAAGTAGAAACAATGCAGTTTATCGGGCCAATGGCTTTAATTAAAATCCCAGTGCAGAGTTTACCGAATGTACCACCGCATGGTTTACGCTGAAGTTTAGTAAAAGCACATTTAAGCATTCATTTGTTAAGCAGTTGGATTTTTTTTTTTTAGGCAAGGGATAGTTGATGCCGGCAATATAGAAGATTCATTTGTATTTCTAGATTGTAGTCAGCAATGTTCTTATGCTGTTGGTTTTATTGGCCTTATATTTGCTTCTGATGCAAAGGAAACTAAATGTAATGAGGGATTTCTTTTTAAAGTGTTTGAAAGTAATAAATTCCTGTAAATTAAATCCAGCTCTCTGTAAGGTGGAATATTAATATCCCCATATATATATTCCTGTATAATGTATGTATATTAAGAAAAAAAATTGTATTTATCTATGAATGCTTATGCAGGTGGCCTTTATTTCTTTTCTATTTTCTCTTAAAAACACCAGGTAGTTTTGTATTTGGACATATTGAGGGCAAGCTTTGTGCTTAGTTTTGCATGAGTGGAAGCAGATACCAAAATCACTGTTGTCATCTGGTCTGACTTTTTATGCCTCTCCTATGCAATGCAGGAAGTGTTTGGGCTGGATTTCCCTGATGTATGAAATCATGTGGTGCAGGCACCTCTGTTGACATTAGCTGCTCCATAAAAGAAAGCATTATATTTGTCTGTGTGTTCACAGTGGGTTGCATATAATGTACAAGGAACCCTCATCAGCAAGGCACACAGATGCTAGAGAGTCACATTTATGTTGGTGGTGCTTTGGCTACAGCTCCTTTGAGAGCCCAGACAAAGCCTAATGTGTCACATACTCTCATATGAACCTTTTCTCCAGGAAGTAAAACTACTGAAAGTCCCCAGTGTGTCTGTAGGTAGTTGGGGAGATATAACCAGAAGGCTGTAGGCTGTGTGTATTGATTTCTGTTTTGAACTCAGGACCTGTGACCACGCTATCACCCAGTCAGCAGCACAGAAGACCTTGTTCTTGCTGAAGTCAATGGGACTTCTGCTCTTGACTTCAATGAGAGCCCAAGTCCCAGGTGAGAGAACTGGCTGTGGATCTTTAATAGGAAAAGGCTAGCATTTCTTACATTTAACTGTTTGGGTTTCTGTCTCTAACATCTACACAAAAAGCGAGATCTTCACTGCAAACTAAAGTTGATGTTACATACCATTGTACAACATCACTTGATGGTTCTCATAAGGATTTTATTAAGTGGCATTATTATTTTACGTGTAATAAATGAAGGATGCAGAGAAATTGTGATATTCATTGAAAGCTTTTTTCCCAACAATATAGTATTAGTGGTGGTTTTAAAGGTGCTGAGTACTGATTGCTGCTTAGTGCTCCTGGTAATTGGGCCTGTCTCTATGGCAAACAAATTAAGTAGCCAGGTGAATTAAAGGTAGGATGCTGCTGCACCTCTGCACTGGAGCTGTGCATCAAGAACAGAAATTGCTTTCTGAAGGGGGTTTTAAAGAATTTTCTTTTCCCAGGTTATGAGGACAGGCTTACTCCCAGTGACTTCTCCTTGGAATCCTGTGGAAACTTCTTAACCTTTTAACCAGGGGATCCTCTTACGTGACCCTGCAGGGGCCTCTATCATAGAATCATGATAAAGTTTATTGGGTTTTTTTTCCAACCTTTTAAGGTTGGAAAAGACCTGTAAGATCACAAAGTCTGTCCAATACTACCATGTCTTGTTTAGCAACAAGAACTAAGACCCCCACCCCCAATAAGGCACTGACAGAGAGATAATCTGTTGAGAGATGGCTAGGTGTCTTAGTATTTCTCTAGTTCCATTGGCAGTTGTTCATTAAGGATCTAAATATGCCACCTGGGACTTGATAGAGCTGAAACCACAATAATTACAATGAGCTCATGATTCATCCTAGGTCCTTATCCTGCTGCTAGAGTTTGGGGCCATGCATGACTAATTCATGGACTGAGAACTAGGTATTCATATTGTAGGATTGGTTTGGGGTTTTTTAAGGTGCAATTCATTTTTTGTTCTATCTTCATTTGGCTGCATACAGACTCACTTTCCTAGTCTGTGGTGATCACAAAAAAAAGCTTTACATTGTAGTCTCCTCTGTATCTTCCTTCACTTTCGTTTGGTTATTTCATACACCCCTTCCCTTGCTTTTGCATCCAGCTGAGGCAGCTCCTTAGTGAACAACCATCGCAAATACCCTTTGTGTGGTGTGGACTCGGGAGCTTCTACAGTCTTTAAGGATAAATCTCTGTCTGGAGAAAGAAAACACAGGGAAAAGTCAACTCTATGTAGTGCTGTGTAGCCTCTTTGGGTTTGTATTTTGAAGATACCTTGTCAGAAGGATAAGAATTTGATTTTTAACAAGAAAATAAAGGTCACAGGACTGTGCTGTACCTAAGAATGTCACATGAATCTTTCTTATTCCAAGTAGTTTGCTCTAATCATGTTTATCATGGCTCAGAACAACTGTGGAAAGCATGGAGTGTTATAATTATTGCTGATGTGAGCTGATCAGTGGGACTTGATGCTGTATAAAGGGCTACACGGGCTTTTTCTTTCCTTACTCTGGCTGGCATCATAAAGAAGGTGAATACCATTACAGTGTTTCCTTTATTAGACAAATACACAGGTGCATGCAAGTGACTTGCCCAAGATGTGCAACCCGCCAGTGCTGAAGACTAGAACAGTAACTGGATTGTCTTGTATTCTTTATGAACGTATGTATGTGAAAAGTACTCCTTAAGCTGCTTGGAATTAAATGCAGGGGAGGGGTCTTACAGACTTGTTTACCCATAATGACCTTTGCCTTATGAGGACTATTTTTTCCAGTTTTAATTTAAGAGAGAAGATTAAATAGAGGAACTCTTTAAAAAATGCTGTTCTTGTGTTTGTTGGAGAAAAAAGTGGAAAG
The DNA here is from genome assembly GCA_020800305.1 of Porphyrio hochstetteri. NCBI lineage: Eukaryota > Metazoa > Chordata > Aves > Gruiformes > Rallidae > Porphyrio > Porphyrio hochstetteri. The sequence continues at coordinate 9,403,884 of CM036907.1, forward strand.
TGTCCTCTGAAAAATCCTGGCTGTTCAGAAACCCAGTTCAGCTTCAGCAGTCGTATTCGATCCACAGCTTCCCAGCCTTGCTTTAAGGATGCTGAAGTTATTGACAGCCCTACACATCCGTGAAAGGATAAGTAAATGAATTGTTATTAGGGAGTGTTGAAAGAAGTGATTGTCATTGAAGAGTTAGGAAAATGTTAATGTCAGGATTGACAAGGAGGTAATTATACTTCAGTAGCTTCGTATTCAATTGATGTTTACTGGCAGGAAATCTGGAGAGTATTTCATAGGCCTATAGCCTGCCGCCTCCTTACTCACGTTTTCTGCCTCTGTCTCTCCTATCTCCCTTGGTCTCATTTATCCCTTTCATGTATGTGCCCTTGTATGCATATTCTCATGGGGGAGGGGTAGGTTAAGAAAGCTGCAACTTTCTTTCTCCTTTCGCTGGATGTAAAAAGATTTATTCATTCAGGTTGGAACGGAATTCAGTTTAGTGAAAGTCATTATCAATTATGAGAATGTGTATGGGCCCTGTTCTGAGGCTTCAAGCGCTCTCTGTGCCTTTGGTTATCTGTGGTTTAAATGGCAGGGGCAGGAGGGAAGTTCTCAATTTAAAGTAGGCAATGTTGGTGTTGGTCTTCTTAACTTCATGAGCATTTGTAAAGGCACTTACCAGAAAACTGCAAGTATTGGCCTTATTCCCTAAGAGAGGAATGCCTGGGGAAATCAGTGTATGGTGGTTTTGGTTTTATTTATTGATTAAATTTTTTCAAGGCTGGAGTTTGCTGTGACTATCCTTAGCCTGTTTTTGGAAGAATTACAGCAGTTGCATCTTCCTGTTGAACTGTTTGGGCAGAAGATACTGGTAATTGTCTCACTACTTAGCATACAAAAAATCATGTACTTGCTGTGGTCCCTTCTGGGATGCTGAAGAGCAATGGGAAGGGCCATTTCAGGTGAGGGATGCTGCTCTCACAGGACAGCAGCTAGGGTGGATGAAACCCAAAAGCTCTGAAAAGCTTGGAAGCTTTGGAGCAATTTCTGACAGTGTGATACCTTCCCAGGGTTGTAGTTGCTGCAGAGATGTTTCTGATGAGTAGAGGGAAGAGCTGGTGCTGTTGCTTGAGTTGCTGGTGCAGTCATTTGAGTTCTCCTGCTTGTGGACATGGTTTCCCCCTGAACATGCACAGCAGCTTCAGTTCCCCCTGTCTCTAGTAGAAGACCTTATGTCTGTCTTCAGCATGACCCAAATCAGTAACAGTCTGGGTATTTATTTGGTACCACCGCTGAGAGACTGTGGAGATAAAGCTGACCCAGACCTGAGGGGACTTTGTTCTATTAGTTACATGTCTCCTATGCCAGAAGTGGCTTCTTGCTGTATTAGGTTGGAGCTAGCTAATGCAGGAGACTGTCCTTTGCCTTTAGGAACTGGGGTATGAAAAACAAATGCTGGACCATGCTGAGCACCTGTAATTTCTCGTGATGGGGAGACAGGTGCCAGCAGCTCTGTAACTGGCCTTACAAAACAATTGGCTGGCAATTTACAGACATAAATAGCTGCGGTGCTAATTTTTAGAGGTGCTTAGCACCATCTGCTCTCATAGGACTCACCTTACTGAGGAGAAGGTTAAGTGGCTATTTAATCATGGTCGGTAAGTACCCACTGAGGGATAAGATGTCTGGAGTAAAGGACTCTTTAAGCTAGCAGGCAAAAACACAAGATCCAGTGGCTGAGAGTTGGAAGTCAGCAAAGATCAAACAGGAAATGCAAGACATATTTTTAAGTGAGGGCAATTAGTCCTTGGAACAACTTGGCGATGGAGTGGCGAAACTGTCCATCATTGCAAGAATTTAAATCACGTCGTACGCTCTATTGCAGTCACAAGTAGTTGGGCTAGACAGAGAGGCTTGGCAGGGAGAAGTGCTGTGACCTGCGTCATGTGGGAGGTCACACGAGATGGTAATGTAACCCTTCCGGCTGTAAAGCAATACACCTGGAGTCCGGAGTGCTCCACAAAACCCAACGCAACAGGAGAATTTCTTACAGCCCCTCTCCAACATTCACAATTAGCTTTCATCCTCCAGTGAGCTACAAAAGTCCCTTTGTGCTCAGATGATGTGCAAGCCCTACAGACGCACACTTACATTGCTGAGCAGAGAAGTAAAAATTCCAGTCCCTGCTCTGTGTCAAGTAGGGCAAGGTTTTTCATTGCTAGTTGCAAAATTAGACAATGTATATAGAATTGAGTCCAGCTCTCCCATCTTCTTAGCTGCTAACCTGTCAACTGAAATACTTCAGGTCTGCCTCTGAAAGCTAATATTGGGGGGGGCGGGGGGGGGGTATGTGTGTGGAAAAAGTCTATGAAATGATACAGCTCCAATGAAATGTGGTGTGTTCATTAAAATTTCCAATTAGATCATGTGCTTGAGACCTGTGAAAATCAGCTTTGAGCGAACAGGAAATGAAACAATCGCATCATGATTCAGGCTGGAAGAAATTTTGCGATTCCTTTGAAGAGATAATGCAGTTCTACAAGTGGAGGATTAACCATGACAATCTTCTTGGGGGGCGGGGGAGGGAGAGATGTTTTGTTGGGGATTCAAAAGAGAGAGGCCAGCTGGGGCAGGCAGTGAAAGGTCTTTCAGTTGCAGGGCGCCGCTGTGAATAAAGATGCGGAGCATCACGGGAGAGCCCGGTAGAGGAGGGAGGGCGAGCCTTGCGCTCTCTGCCCGAGTGAGCTCACCAGCTGGGATTGCTGGACATGGCTTATCAGGCTGTGCCACGGGTGGGTTCAGTGCTCGTTTCCATCCAGGAGCTGGAGCCAGGGGATGGGAACAGAATGACTGAGATCGTACCCTTTTCCTCCCAGTAAATACTAAATTCACTAATTTAGTGCTTTACACTAAATTATGGTATGTTATTGGAGTCCACTTAAGGGCTTAGATATGTGCATGCTGTTCTGCAGGGGGCAGATGCCCAGGCTTCGTTTTTGTTTAATGTGATGGTTTTTGGATTGCTTTCTTGAAGCTGACAAAGCATCTGCGATCTGGACTCCCTGAACGCTTAACAGGAAAGATACTTCGTGCTTGCAGCATGAGGCTTGTTAGCTCTCTGTTCTTCTGCGTTGATAGTGATCACCCTACAGATACACCCTGGTTTTGATGGTGAACCACTGCGTCTGTCCCGTGTATCTGAATTCTTCAGATGCATGGCTACCACTTCAATCACCAAAAGAAGCTTCAAACCACCCAGCTGGTGGGTCAGCATTGCCTGCCATCTAGTAATACATCACTCATGTGGGATGCTACCCTCTACCCTCCCCAAAAAGTGACATGAGGGTAGGGAAAGAAGTTCAAGTTCAACCCCAAGGCAGGTTGACATGAAAAAGAAAAGCCTGTCTTGGACTTCTCAGAATTTTGAGTCTGTCAGTTGCTGCTAATTGCTGCCCATGGAGGGCTTAGCTCCACTGGCAAAGCGTTTTCCTTCCTTATCAATGTTACCACAGTGCACACGGCCTTTCTTTAAAGCTTTAAAGAAAATCAGGGGGGTTTAGAGAATGTAAGCTTTTCCTAGAACCAACTGTCACTTGTATGTTGCACTGTTAATACTAATAAGTTAATACCATATGTGCCTGGAAACAAACGCTTTTTCATTAATACCAAGAAGTTCTGGAGGCTATTTGATTTGTGTGCTTTTTTGATGAAATTACAATACATCAGTGGACAAAAAGATGTTACATGGTAATTTACATGACACTCGGGGCAAATTGGAGGGAGCAGCTTTAGCTGACATGCGTGGCAAAAATGTGCAGCTGTTACAATATTTTTGGGTCCTTAATTTGTCTCTGAAGCATTACATGGGTTTTGATTTTTGCACAGGCAGCTTCGAACTCAAATATTTGATTTAGCCTTTTCAGTGGTTTGGTTTGTGTTTCTGCTACGTGTTTTTATCATGTCTGAAACCACTTACAGACTTTGCAGAACAATGTAGAAACTACGTGCGAGGAAAGACAGCCTTCAGTAAAGGGGTGATTTGGACAATAAGCTTTGCATGCAAGGTTTGCCCTGTGATGGTCAGAGAGGAGTCTCGGATGTCTGCTCATCACAGGAGAAATCCATTGTGGTCTTGATGTCCAGTCAGAGACAAATTTGACCAAATCCTGTTTTTGGGAGAGCAGCTGTATTAATTAGCATTATTTATGCTTTGCTTTCTGGTTGAACACAACCTGACCTTTTTGAATGTGATATGAAAAGTGTAACAGGGTATAACAATATCAGAAGGTCCAAAATAATATCTTCAGAGTTTGCACTGGATGTCTCCAAAAAGGTCTGCGGTCCTTTCCATCCCCCTTTACAGACAGAGATTGGAATAAATTGTTCAGATAAAGTGTGCCCAGGGGAAGGGGGGCATGGATGGCTTCCTTCATGTTGAAGAAGAATAATATACATGAACAAACTCTACTGCGGTCAGGTAACCACAAGTAATGTAGACTAGCATCTGGCATTTTATATGTATGGGCTTCATCTGCAGCTATTATCATCGAGAAGTTGGGGTGGAAAGGGAACGAGAAAGGACTAGGCTTGATTGGCTTCTGTAGTTTGGCTAAGAAAATTTAAACTTGGTGAGAGGCATCTGCTTTATTTTACAGAAACAAAAAGCAGATGGGGATGAGGATATAATCCAGACAACAGTAAGGTGTGAGGTTAATGGGATAGCTGTGTCTGCTGTTGAGATACCTGTGTATTTCTTTGAATAAGTAACACACAATTAAAAAAAAAGATTTAATAAGACTTGTATTCATTATCAGTAACAGGGTCGTAACTGTTCTAACACTGCTGATGTGCCATGCTAACAGGTAAAGATTTATTTTTGCTGACGTACAATGGGAAAAGAAGTTGTATCAGCAGTAATAGGATAAACAGGCCTGTTGTGAAATATATGAAAAAATATTCTAATACTGCCAGTAGCATCATTTAAGTGGGTGTTTCCATTTTAAAGCTGACTGGGTGAGAGATGCTTCTGCCAACAGATGCTCTAGCACTTAACCCATCCCCTTGTGAGCCTCAGAGCTGGAGTCGCTTTGTCAAAGTACCCTGTGCTTACCACCAGCAATATCAAAACTGCTCTTCCGTGTTGCAGAGTGATAGGTCCCAGTGAACTTTAGGGGCTATTGGCAAAAGCTTTGCTGACCTTATTTCAGCAAAAAATTTCTCATATTTGGGAGAGAGAAAATAAAAGGTATTTCTAATCCTTTTATGTTTGGAGATAAAGCAGGCTTGCCATTCAGTTGCATCTCAAACTAGAAGAGTGAAATGAGAAGCAAGCAGCTGTAGTCATGCTCTCTTCTGATGCCAGGCCAGATAAAGCATTGGAGTGACTCAGTCATAAGCAGCCAGGTCAGTGATAACTCAAGTTTGGATAATTCATTTGAGGAAAAATCCCCCAAATCCCAGCTGTGAAGCCCTGGGTATTCTTGCAGCTTTAGTTTGAAGGCGCTCAGAATGTCAGGACTTCACAAACATGGCAATAACTCATGTGAAGTAGTTTCTGTAAACAAATACAGCTGGGTGGGTGATGCATAGAGTTACATTTGTGCTTGTGTAGTGTTGGGCAGCAGTCCATGCGTAGGTGTTCAGCCACGTGGGATCACTCCTGAGTGTCTATGCACCCATGCTACCTCTGGGGCCCAGCATCGCTGGGGTGTTCAGCTGGTGCCCAAAGAGCATGGTGCAAAACACACCTGCTGCTCATGTGCATGTGAATCACAGGGTAGGAGGAAAGAAATATCCTGGAGTAAGCGTTTGTGGGTTTTGGGGTTTGGATGTGGCATCCCTAGATTCTGCATGGTCTCAGTTCAGTAGCCTACCAGTCATGCTGAGCACTCTCCATCATGAAGCTTTTAGGTTGTTTATCCAGTTGAAACTGTGGATTTATGGCCCAAAACACATCAAAGGGAGAATATAGCTGAGGCTGAGTTGCCTCTAGCCAGGTATAATGCTGTCACCTCCCCAAAAAGCCCAGCACTGTTTTTACCTGCAATAGTTAAATCCCTCCAGTGCCCTGGGCAGCTGAACTCACTGCTTAGAAATTTTGGCAGCCTGATGTTTTATTACTCTTTCTGCGGAACTTTAATGGGAAACATTTAGTGTGAACTTCTTGCGTTATTTTTGCTCAATTGAAAGCAACAAGGCTTTTAGGGAGAGCATTTTTTGTCTTCATAATAAATAATGTTTGTGTGTGTGATAAAGAATGAAGGCATGTGTTGAGGCAAGCACCCAGGCACGTACTTATATGCATAGATATCCTTTCTTTTACCTTCCAATATCATCCTGGTATGTTTTTTGGATTAGACTTGCATGGTTCTGAACTAAGTATTTTATTATGTTGTTCTTACTATCTGAAGCTTATATATAAATGTAGTCACTGAAGTATGTTTTAAAATTATATCTAAGTATTTATTGGAAAGTTTTATAGCTTTCTGTATGCTGTACTATTTTGATGACAGTTTTCCAAATACATGTGCTTGGCCATTCCTTTTCAAGAAAACTGAGTTAAAAAAATAATAAAGATCTCGTGCCATAAGAATGTGGGAGTTTTTCTAATGCTCCCAGTGATTTCAGCTGACAATTTCTAATGAAATGCAACATCCCCACGTTCAGTGTGAGAATTAAATACAAATATGATGTACCAGCATTTAATTCAGATGCTATTTAAGCTCATCTTGTCTTTGGTAGTAATAGAATGAGCATGTTTCCATTAGTTTTCAATACCTTGTAGTAAATTTTTTAAACAAGAATTGGTTCTTGATGTTTTCAATATTAAATATATTTGCTACAACTAGAAATACTGGATTCCTGGCAGCAACAAAAATCTGTAATATTTTAAAGTGAAACATTTCAAAACTACTGGAGGCTTTGGAAGAAGCCGCCAAGTTTTGGTTTAGGCTTTGTAAACCTAGCAGTGGTTGAATGTGTGATACGCTTTGACAGGATGTGTAACCTCTGTGCATTTCTTTAGTCAAAGACAGTTTTTGTGCTGGGTGCTAAATTAATTTATATTGTAACAGCTAAGTTATAAACTTAGGACACAATTCACAATTACCTATGTCTCAGTTAAAACCCTGGTTCAGGAATGAAATGTCAGGATGACAATAACAAATAGAGTGTACGCTTTGTGCATTAAAACTTCATTGGACTCTGTCAGCACATGGAACCTGATATTAACTCCCAAATCAGACCTTTGGAGTACCAAAAATGGGTCTGTACATGTGGCTTCCTTACACCCAAGAGTAACCTGCTCAGTGAAAAGGAAACTGAGACCCTGCCAGAAAACTCTTTGAATCTGGGGAGGGAGAAGAGAGAAAAATGTTGTCAAGAAATGGGGTGGGTAGGATGGGATGATCTGAGATCAAAACTTTTTGTGTGTCTTTTCTACTTACTACGTGCAAGACAGTATGTTACTAGGGGCTGGCAACTCAGAAAATGCTCTTCCAGTAGAAAAAAGGGCCACAATTACTGAATATGGGTGAAAAGAACTTTGTCAAATTAATCTCCTTCTGTACAACATGAAGTTCATTCCTTTCAGGAGAATTCTTCTGGAAACTGGCCGGATTTCAAGCTATGTTTTAATGCAACTTTTTGGCTGCCTGCCTCCTTGGAAAGTCAAGGGTCACTGCTCAATAATTGGGTATAAATACAGTCAGTGCAGTAGGCCTTCATTTCAGTCATGCAGAACCAATTTCTAGTTTGATGGTATCACTGTTGCATACTTTTAATTGAAACCGTCATGAGAAACATTGACATAAATCTCATTATTATTCTGGTTTTCCGGTAAGCTTATGGTGCTTGTCTGGCTTTGATATTGCTGTGATCACCAACACTAATATTCAAATGTAGATGTATCATCAAGTTTGGGAATTGGGAAAAGAATTACCTTTTGATGATTAAAACCCAGAGTACTAGAGAGTTACCGCTGTATTTATTGCACTGTTAATCAAATGCTGCTGTTAATACCAGTTGTTATAAAGATTTAATATGTTTAACGTGGGGCTGTGGCACAACCCCAGTAGCTCTTAGTGCTCTTACTGAATCTAAATATTCATCCTGGCAAACAGACCTGATATTTATTTCCTGGTGATTTTGTCCCCTTGCTCCCCAATAAACAGAAGGGAGCCTCTACTCTCTGTTGAATATTTCCTTCAAAACAGTGTGTTTAAAATAACGAGAGCCTTCCTTGCAAGTCTTGATTATTCTACCTTGTTAAAAGTAACAGTTCCCATGAATAAGTCATCTCTAGAAGATAATTATATCTTTTATAAAGAGGTTCTTTTAATCAGTAACTCTTTGTTGTTGATGGCTCTTGTACAGAGACACTTAGATGCTGAAAAAGATGATGTCAACATAGTCGATTTGTCTGTCAAAAAGTGACATAACTTATACCATGTCCATGACTTCTGCTGGGCATGAGTCTGAAAAACTCTTCTCTCTGTCCCTAGCTCTGGTACCTGACTCCCAAGAGGAAGGTGAATGTCCTGAATAGTGACTTTATAAAGTGAATGCAGTTGTAGAGAGAGGCAAACATCTCTTTTGGCAAGGTTGAGGTTTTGAAATTCATCCACCATGTTCATGCAGCTTGTGATTGAAACGATTGTACAGGGTTTATCTCTGACCCCTTCCAGCCCCTTCAATCTATACAGTATCTCAGGAAGAATTTAAAATGCAGCTCTACAGTACCATTACTAGGCAGGGGAATGTGATTTAATTTTTTCTTTCCTCTCCAGTTTAATGACTGCTGCTGTAGCACAGGGGAGACGAAAGGATGTAAGCTGCTAGCCCAGTGTCGCTATTTTGAGGAAATCTTGACTGGTCTGTGTGTTTTCAGACAGCCCCTGCGAGGCTCAGGGGATAGATACTTCCTGTGACCTGTCCCAGTACAGAGCCCAGCACAGGGAAGGTTCTTCTTTGCCCCTTTTTAGTTGGGATTTGACTAGATGGGTTAATTTTTCTTTGTATACTTATATGCGTGAAAGTAATTCTCTTCCTTAACTGATTTATAGCTGTTTTATGGCTATTGTGGTCTGAGCTTTTTAATTTGTGAGATAAGGTGATGGAAATTAATAGCAGCGTTTAGCTCAAGTGATGGCAGCTCTAATGCTTTAATATCAAAACACCTTGCTTCCTTTTGTCCTCTATGCATATCCAAGTCTTTTATATGGCTTTATATGACTTTCCCCTGTAACAAACACGGAGTTTCAGAACTGATGTGAGACTGTAAGCAGTTGTGGTTTATGGCCTCCTCCCTCTTTAAACAGATCTCACTGTGTCTGCTCAGGGCAGATCTGGTTATTCCCTTTACTTTCTAATACTGCCGTGGTAGCTAACGTTTTTGTCGCATTCTGCTACCTCTCTGTAAATGTAATTTAAGATACTAAAATCCACTTGTACCTCATCACCATCCTAGTCACTCGAAATGGGTGACAGTCCCTATTTGAAAAAGTAAATCTCCACGTTTCTTTGTGTGCCGCCTGTATTGTTAAATATTTGAATGTTCTCAATATTTAATCACTTAGGGCGTTTTAAAGGCGCACACAAAGAGCTGGCAATGCTTTTGTTTATTTAGAAGTAGTAGGCTCAGGTAGGGTGATTATACGTTGTGTCAGTAGCAGCAGGAAAGGAATGTTTGGGAAGACTCTGAAATGTAAATTTGGTGAACAGGCTACTAGGAGGGAACAAAGGCAGGGATTATAGAAAAGAATTTGCAAGCAAAAACAGATTAGAGAGACTTTGTTTTTCTCATTAGTTTCTGTTCCTTCAGGAGATCAGCTACAAATCACCCGAAAAAAACCCGAGAGTCCACTTGAAAGCCTTGTGCACTTGAAACTGCTGGGTTTCCTCCCTCACCCCTCCCTCCAGTACCAGCCTAATTGGAAAGAAAAAGTCTTATCTGCTGTGTCTATGCCGATGGATAACATTGATCCGCACCCTTCATGTGACACACCTTCATGTGACACTTTTAGTGTTCTGCGGGGGAAGCTGGCCCTGAACTCTGCTCTGACCCACCTGAGCTCAGATGCTATCTGAGGAAGAGTATTTCTCTGAAATTTGTGTAGTAAATGGTTAGGAAAATACACACTGACGTGAACGCCATGGGCAGACTCAGTTTCTTCATAGGAAAAACAGTGACAGGCTGTGGATAACCTGTAATGTTTGGGGTCTAGCTCTACCTTCTACTCCTGGCTCCCGAGTTCCTCCAGGGTGGGCAACACCTTTACTTTCTCTGGTCTCTGCAAGTATGTAGGCTTCAGTTGGATCCAGCTTTACGCTTAAAAGTTGCATTTTTTCCTCCCTGAAGCCAACAATTGTAGGCAGTACTGGCTCTGTGTCTTTAGGAAGTGTAAGCAGCTTAGTTAACAGTGTGAGGAAGGAATTTTGCTTCCAGCTTTGAGGAGCTATAGAAAACTTCTCTCCTTGACATGGAAAACCCCACCAGGCCAGAAGTCTGCTTTCCGGCTCAGCATGGTCATCAGGCAAAGCCCTGTGCTGATCACTGGGGAACACCCAATTACAGCACAAATTTCCCAATTCCGTCAAAAATAATTTATCCAATGGCTTGGCCAGCGGTGTAATTGCAGCTTGAGATTCACATTAGATAATCTGAGCAGACAGGTAGAACAAATTAAAGAAATAACATGGTGGAGTGGGGTAGGTCAGTGGAGCGTGGCTTGCTGGTCCCTTGTTTCTCATTCAACTGTTGGAATGCCAGTCTGAGTTTTTCAGGATTCTCTGGGCCTCATGGTCTGTTCTGCACTATTCCTGTTTTCATCAGGTGTCACTTGGCAAGTAATTGTTGAGACTCCTCAAAACCTAATCTGTGGGGAGAACAGGGGCTTCCATTTTATTTTGTTTGGGATTTTTTTTTTTACTAATTCCTCTTGTCTACTGATGTTTGCTGGTGTGTGACTTCCCCTTGCTTTGCCCCTCAGTTTCTGATTCTGCATTGAGACTATAATCCTCCATCACCACAGAAATTGAAAATTCCTTGTTATGAATCTACTGTAGGGTCTGCCAGGGTGAGAAGTTCCTTTTTGAAATTGTATGTTGATAAATTTCACATGGATTGTACTCTGCAATAACAGTCCCTATTCTGGTTTTGTCTTTTTTGCACCCTTATTTTAACTGAAGGCAACTTGTGTTGGGGAAGGTCTGCAGTTCTGTGCAATACACTTGCAAAACCTCTGGCATCTTACTGTACTATTTGGACATATTCGAGACACACTCAAGTTTTGTTCACTAAAAAGTGCTTATTTTGAGCAAGCTTTGAACTTGTGGTTTTACTTTCAATTTATAAGACATAATTAACTTTTTGGCTCGTGTGTTATCGAATTAATGCAGCTGAATTTACTATAAATGCAAATTAAATTTCTGTTGTAAGATATTTAGCAATTGAACTTAGTATTTCCATTCTCTGCTTTCATTTGGCTATGTAACACAAAGGATAATGAATACATGATGGAATCGGATTGGTTTGGCATAACCAGAGGTAATATAAAGTATTAATTGAAGTATTTGTTGGTGGGAGAATATGTATTTCAATCTTCCCTTGAATGATGAACACAGAACCAGTATGATTTACATCTTAAGAGACTGTAGCTTAGCTCTTGGTGGTCATCAGACTCCCTACAATGTTTTTGCACTGCATAACATGTATGAATTGCTCTGCTACTTTTTTGCACTAAGCCAATTGAGATTGTTAAATATATCATTATTCTTGTTAGAGAGACAATCTTAATAAAAAGTGAAGGCTTCATACAGGTTGGCAATTCAGTATTGAAAATAGCTTATCATTCCAGTCCCAGCATGCTTACCTTTTGATGTTTTTTGTTCACCTATTAAAAACAAACAAAACCTACCTTTTATCCCCCCCTCCCCCCAACTTACAACAAGGCCACCTTTTTTTGGCTTCTTGTGCTTGAAATAAACCCCATCTTTATTCAAAATATGTGAAGTTGACTGTGAAAAAAAAATGCTCTGAAGATACTAGCTGGTGAGAGAGAATAAACATGTCATTAGGTATTCAAAAACATTAACCATAGTTTGCCTTAAGCATTGTAGTTGTTATTCACATTCTTTTCTATTGAAAAGGTTTTATTCATCTATTGTATTGCCTCTATGACTGCAAATTATACTTTTTTGCTGATAATATACGTGAATTCATGAAATTTGCAAGTTAGAGACATGTTTTCAGGCAGCAGTCCCATGCAGTACTTCAGTATTCCATTTAAAAATAAAGAATAGTTGCAGAATATGATAGCATAGCAATTTACATCGAGTATAAATTTGGTTAGATACATTTTCTTTGACTGTTAAATCCTGACTTTGGATCTAGATAGTTCATAGTGTGATGCTTGCCAGCCTGCTGTCATGTTGCATGGAGTTCATAAGAGAAGTCAGGAATGGCATCTTGACATTAGAGTTGTTATATTTATGAGCTCTGCATCTATTTGGTCTGTAATTGTTTGGGGACTTACTGGACTCCCCCCTACATCTATACCACTGCCAGAAAGCCATCGTGCATTGAACTCGTACGGACAGGGTGTTTTCTCTGATGTGTGAATTGAAGCGGATCTCTTTTGGCTTTAGTGACTCTTGACATGTTTCTTTTATTATGAGGGCATTGTCATGGTTGTATTTGCAGGCTCTCCTTGGGATTTCAGAATGGAGAGTAACTGGCAAACTTTCAGAACAGCTTTTGCCATTTTGAAGTATGAATCAACCCTCTTCTCTGCACTTTGAGGTCTTTCAGAGTAAAACATCATTGTAATCAAAGATCATGCTCATCCCTCCAGCTCCAGTGACAGGGTTTGAGAGATCTTAGCATCTGTTGTCTGACTCTTCCCAGTAATTTTGGCATTGAGCAGGGCTCTGATCTGAGCAGAAGCATAGTGCAAGAAGAAATGAATAATCTGTAACTGAGCTATCCAGTGCGTGGCAGTGCTCTCAGGGACTTCCTACAGTCGTTATTTGTTCTGCTTACAAAATAAATTGTCTTGACTTCATGTGTGCTGGAAATGTCCACAAAACTTACTTCAGTGTGGACAGAACGACAAGATCTGCGTTTGCACCAAGGCAGCTGGTCCTGTAAATTTGCCTTTCATTGCAGTGCTTTGAGTTTTCAAATGAAAATAAAAAGTCTGCTCCTGACAGCAGGCGGCTATATTCTTTGGGAACTGCTTGAAAAATTCAGGAGTTTATGGATGTGGCTGCATAAGGGGTGGAAAGGGTTGGGGGGAATATCTTTAAATGGTTCTGCTAAAATCAGTGCTGCTGGTGCACACTGGTTCACTTCAGTAATATATTGTTAAACCGATCTATAACTACTGCTCTAAAATCTTGCACTGAAGACATTTGGATTATTTTTGTAGTGATGTTGTGAAAAGCCACAATCAAAACTCAGTAGCCTTGGTGACTATTAAGCAAGTACTCTTTGTAGCAGTGCTGGGCACACAGGGGATGCTCCTCCTAATGTGTGTGCCCTAAAGGGGCAGTTACACAGCTTTTATACAAGTGTCCTGGTTTCAGCTATGATGGAGTTAATTATTTTTAGCAGTGGATGGAATGCCATGTTTGGGTGTTAGGATGAGAACAGTGCTGATAGCACCCTGATGTTTATGGTTGTTGCCGGGCAATCAAGGACTTTTCTCAGTTCTTCATACTTCCTTACTAACGAGAAAGGAGGGGACGCAGCCAGGACAGGTGACCCGAATTGGCCAAAGAGGATATTCCATGCCAGTTACGTCATGCTCAGTATAAAGGGGGACTGGGGGGAAGAGGAGGAGACAACGCCAGGACGGGCAGTTTCTGGGTTCGGGGACGGCTCTAAGCTGTGCGGCCTGGGTTCTGTGGTTTGGTGAGAAACTGCATTGTGTGTCACCAGTTTCATCTATTTTGTGCTTTAAACTTCTGTTATTGTTATATCTAGTTTTCTGTTATTGTTTAGTAAACTATCCTTATCCCAACCTGCGTGGTTCTGGTTTCTAGGTTGTGGTTTCTTTCCCTCCTTTCTTCCTTCCCTTTTCCCCCTCCCCCAATTTTCCCTCCCCCTTCCTTTTAAAAGTACAAGCGACTGTGTGGGGTGCGGCCCTCGGCCGGGGCAAAACCACGACAACAAGACATATATGCATATTCATAGGGTTTCCGAGGAATGGTTAGGTTTTGCCCTTATGGAAACACATTATCACCCACTCCCTCATGAGCATTATAATCTCTTGGTGAGCTTCAAAGACATTGGGTGGTCATTTACTTCATTTACTCCATTACATGTCCTTTTGGTGAGCTTTAGGTTTTGCCACGGAGCTGGTTCTGCAGAATTGAGGTGCCCTCCTCTTCTTTCTCCCTCTTCCCCTTTATCATCCCCTTCTTGGATGCAGTTTTTTCTCCTGCGGTATCACAATGCACACAATATGCTAACACTGTGGTCCTTTAGGCAGAGCTCTGCACATCCTTTACATAGTTCATCGCTGACACTTACTTGACAAGATTAACTAATATTTATCATGTTCCCTGCTTCAGTAGTAGGAAATATTTATTTCATTTCCCAAAACGCTGCTCAGATTCTTTCCAAGGGGTGGCCAACTGGTAAGGAAAACTAACAAATGAAGGATATCTTCAAAGACATGACAGCATAAATACCTGTTTCTGACTAAAAGTCAGCAGATGTTTAGCTCTTCCCCAATAGCAAATGTTTTTGCAGATGCCTAACTGAAGTTGGAGAGGGATGAATTCAGGTCTGTTTCCAAGTGGCACATGTTTACCACACGTGAACTGGCCCTCAAAGCCAATGACATCTGGCAAAACTGCTGCCAGAAAGCCAAGGAGTAATTGGGACAGAACTGAGCTGAGACTCAGTGCTTGAAGTGAGCCCAGCTGGGATGTGGGTATGATGATAAAGCAAAACATCTTCTCTTGCTATTTGGTCATTCTGTGACTCAGCAAAATGCTCCAGTCCTTTTGCGAGCACTGAAGTTCACAATCTCAAATGAATCTTGAAATAAGGGATAGAAACTTCTCTCATTTTGGCAAGTATCAACATTTTATATGACAATATTTTTAAAGGCTTTGTGTTCACCATACTGGCAAACTTTCATGTGTTACGCGGTCAGTTCCTGATAATTAAGTCCCTATAATTAAGCATCTGTCAACCCTGTAACAGTGTCATCGTCTCGAGGATGGTGTTCTTTTCCATATGCTCAAAATGTTTTATCTTTAAACCTTATTTTTCTAAATGTGTAGTTCTGTTTCTTATGATGAAATTGCTGTGTAATTATTTATAATAATAATCTACAATGTTGTTTTGTAGGGAGCATAAATGCAAAAGAGCTTTTAACTTTTTTTTAAGAAAACCATCTCAATATATGTAGTCAACTAAATCAGACAGTGGGTACCAAGTTGATCTGAGTTCATTCAGTTGAATATTGAGTTAGATTCCTGGTAAGCGGTGGGAATGCTGTAATACTAGGTAGTGCCTGAGAAGAGGAAAACTCACTCATCGCTAGGTTTAGTAGTGGCAATTTGCATTCTGTCAGGACTACTGGTCCAGTTTTGTTAATCATGTCAAGTTTCTCTGGCTTGTGTTCAGTGTAATGCTTTTTTGATGTAAGGCTTGTTAACTAGATATAAAGACAGTGGTTCAAGAGTAGGTATTAAATTACTAGATGGTTTTGAATTACTTTGCTGCTGTTGAATTGATGAAAGGCTGGTACATAAACATTGCTCTCCAGAATCCTGGGGTTTTTTATTATATGCATAGTTTACAAAGGTTTGCCGTGTAGTTTATTTTTTAAATTCTGTGACACTGGTCAGTACTGAATTGGATTTTAAATTTAACAACAAATTTTACTTTGACATCAACATCACTGGAAGATACTTGTACTTGACTCTGACTGTAGTAGAATTTAAATTAAGGGTTGTGTGCTCTGCTGGCCTTAAGTGTGTCTACAGTTGGGTATCTATTTCAACATATGCATGAAATCTGCAGAACTGACTGATTTCCATGTTTCTTGCAGTGTCTAATTTATTTTTTTTTTCCATGCATAAGCAGAAGGAAAAAGAAAGGATTTTGTCCCTTTGGTTGTTTTGGTATACAGATGCTGTCTCAAACTAATTTGATTTACTTTTTGAATACTAGATCTGTGCAAAGAAACAATGTTTTAAAATGCATAACCCTGCTGGCTTCAAAACATCAAAGAAAAACAATATCATGCCTCATTCCCTATTACGCTGCCCTGCTTTTACCCAAGCACAGTTTGCTTTATTTTACCCATGGTAGCCCAAAAAGGCTGTTGTGGAGAAGAGAACTGGCGAAACACAGCAATGTATCGGGCCCAGATCTGAACATGATGGTGGCTGCCAGGGGGTCAGTCATGCCTGGGGTCACTGCTGCATCCCTGTGGTCTAGGCTGTGCCACGCAGTGAGCAATTTTTGTTTTATTTTTAATTATCTTTTTTCTTCTCTTGATGTACCAGCCAGGGAATTATTCTGTGGAGATATTAACTCAGGGAAGAGAACTGACCTCCTGTTCTTTAGCAGGGAATATCAAGTCACTGGATAATAGTATTGTGTGTTTCCACTAACAAGGAGGCTGATTTAAAGTCTTATCAGTTGATGTTCCCACATGGACCTCCGCCAAGGAGCTTTCCTAGAGAAAACTACCAAGCTAAAATAGAAATAATATGTGCTGTGGGGAATAGCAGCCATATAAAAATATTCATAATGGTTTGTGTTTAAATAACACGCTGCAGCATCTTTAGGTGGATGCATATTGTGGGTAATAAAATAACCACATTAGGTTAACAGTTGTAGATAGAGGTTATATGCCAATGAAGCAAACCCCTTCTGTCCTTCCTGTAACTTATTTACATGGCAGCACCTCATGGATGCAGTCATGTTGTGTTACTTCACACAATGCTATTCGCCCCATGGGAGCAGGGATTCATCTTTGTGCTTAAAAGGGAAGAAAAAAGCTGCCATGCCTGTGCTGTCCCTCTCATAGGTCACAGGACAATTCTGGTACAGCTGCAATGATGGAAATGGCAGTTTGGGTGAGTCCTTCAGAGGAGCCGCCCTGAATGGCAGCTGCTGTATTTGTCAAAGGCTTTCTGTACATAATAGCATTCCGTATTTGAGAGAGCATGTGGATCTTGGTTTATAGTTGATGCCTTTTGGTACGTTGAAAGCCACGTTGTTTGCTCAGTTGGTATTATTGAGTGCACAGGCACGGGACCCAGCGGGGTGAACGTTGCCCATGTGTAATCAGCTTTGAAGGATCAGGGCCCACACATTAATTGTGGCCACAGAAGAGTGAGTTTTTTCTTTCCTCTTGTAATTTCTTCCAACTTGCTCAGACCGGTAATGACTCTTTTGATGGCCAAGTGCTTTTTCAGCACGCTGTTTACTTTCCAAATTGCTTGAAGTATGTAATAACTAACTCCAGGCCAGCACGTAATTCACCCAAGATAATATTCCATGTTAAAGTTTAATTTAAATTTTTCTACTACTTAATCTACTGCTCCCCTTGTTCTCTCACTTCGATACAACTTTGTTATCATTGCATAGGTTTATAACCATCGAGTAAGAGACATGTAGCAGATACACTCAGATATTTCTGAACACAATATGCCATTATTTCCCACTAGCCAAGGACTGGGGGCAAATCCCAGCTGCTGGATGTCACTTGCCCTTTGTGTGTGTGCTCACAGAAGGAGATGTAGGTAGATACCCACATTCATACAGGTGTTCAAACCCTGGGCAGGAACAATAGCTTTGATCACTCACTCTTTCATTTGTCTTCCTTCAGACTCTGAAATCCCATTCCTCTGCTAATCTCTTAGACGCTCTGTAATACATTCTGTAACCTCTCCGTAACTTTTACAACAACTAATAGATCATTGGGTGCTTGAAATCAAAGTGCTGTTTCTTTCCAGTTGGCTACACAGCACGGTCGTACAGCATGAGCATCGTAAAGCTTTTAACAGACTAATGGAAGAGAAAAGGGAGCAGCGAGATGATGTGCTGGAAAAGCGCTGAGCACAACACAAGTACACCTTAGTGCAGTGCTGTGAGGGGTAAAATGCGGCACCTTTCAGCCAATAATCTGGAATCCCATTATCACTGATCCGTAAACTGAATTATTGGTGACGTACAGGCTGGATTATTCTATCTGCTTTTTGCCCGTATATCCAAAAAGTTGACACTTAATTATGTTGTCCCACAGTAGATCAAGTTTTACAGCAGCAACAAAAGATTAAAACAGTTTTATATTGGGGACATTGAGAGTATAAACAGTGCTGTATTATAGGAGAGAGCAGCAGTCAGCTGTGTTGCCATCTGGGAGAGAAGCATTGAAGTGCTATTAATATTTAAACCTTTTAGAATTTTTTTTTTTTTAGAGTTGGTAGCATTCCTAAAAACTGTTTATAACTCTGTAGTAAATTGTGGTGTCAAAGGATGCTGCAAATAGTATTACAGCAGCAATTAACATGGGCACAACTATAATCTCATTTGCTTTTAAGGTGTCTTCTTCAAACACTAGTACAGTGAGAGTAACAGATCAGATTAGGATGCAATAAATACACTGCGTTGCATAAACACTCTCCATTTGACACAGAAAAGGACAGTGCAGACTCTTTTCTTGATCTCAGCAGAGCTTATCCATATTTATTGCAGCTAATCTTTTGATTCAATGTGGTAATCACTTAAATATCCTAATTGGCTAATTTCATTATTACGTTCACTGCTAATGTGTTAATTGTTTTATTTCTGGGAAAGATGTAAAAAATGCTACTCGATATTGATTTGTTTATCTTCTGCTTCATTTATTTTTATTAAATTACAGTTGGATTTAATTCTGTATTTCAGAAAATAATTACTGTACAGAAGTATGTCAGTGAGGAAGGGTAGGGGCAGAGTGAAAAGAAAGAGGAGCCATTGAATGGAAGAGATGTGAATACAAGGTAGAAACTTTGGGTTTAAATGAATTTCTACGGTCTGGCTGCATTTCATTCATCTAGCTTCCTTGCAATAAAACACCAAAATAAAAAGGCAATCAGCAAAAAACTCTCCAGGGTTTTACTGTCCTGGTTTCTGGTCAACAAGGCCCAGTTGCCTCTTTACGTTCTTGAAAGTATCATCTGTTTGAAAAGGCTCGTGTAGCTGTGCCTAATTGCTGAGAGTGTCTTTCCACACAGCCAAGAGCTATGGCAAGGAATTAGCTCCCCAGAGCCAGGATGCTTTCCTTCTCTGGGGGAAAGCTGGGGGAAGGAACAGCTTCTCATCATGATGAAACTGGGTAAAGGAACAAGAAACTCCGAAATCTCATCTGGGAACAGCTCACTCCCTTCCAGGCAGAAAATTCACCTAACACTATTTCATCAGTTTTCTTGCTATCTTTTTGCTATGCTAATTTTGTGATGGCTGTGTCAGTTATTCCACAGGCCAGTGCTGGCACTTTGCAGGGTTGAAAGCTAGTAAATGCTAAGGGTATGCTGGAGTTGGAAGCCTGCTAGCTTATTCCCATTGAAGTGATGAAAACGCTGTGCAGGAATGAGACAGTGCTTATCCTTAGAATTGAGGCCATCCTGAACCTCAGCCTGTACCATTTTCCTCCTTTTGCATTTACTGGGTCAAAACTGGGAGTAAGGTCTGTGGTTTTGAGTCTTGTAGCTAATTCTGGAAACCTTATCCAACCATTCAGGTTACAGTGTTTGCAGGAGGTGCTTTGTGGATGTGATGTCCCTGCAGATAGGTTTCTCTTGGTTCCGTGCTATTTGTGACCATTGACATGATTTACTCTTTCTGATATGGGGGAGGAAAAAACCTGTGTTCTGACCTCCATAATTTCTCTCTGCCATGTTGCAACGCAATTTACACTCTGTGCATGCTTAATTTATAAGTAATCCAAATCTCTTTGGGTTTTGAACTTATCTTTTAGTCATGGAAATAAGGAAGGAATTTGAATTCAGTGAAACCACAGAAACCATTAAAGAATCAGATAAAGCATTTAGAAGGGTCAGCTGTATAAAAACTAGGCTTGAATATCTGAAAAGCATTGAAAACTCTTCTCAAACACTCTGTTCTTTAAGAAAGTTTCCAAAATGACAAAGCAGCCTCCTTTAATCAGAAGATATTTTTGACAATTTTATTACTTACTGGTTGAATGATAAGTTTAAGTGGGCTACCTGTGTTCTCATCATATAGCACAGCTGATGCATCCCCTTCACGTGACCTTAGGGATGCCTCATCGACTTTCTTGCGGTCAGTGGCCTTTCCATGTATCTCTGATGAACCTCTAAAAATCCTAAGTGTTTTATATGGTCTTTTTAAGGGGTGCTGGGCTCAGTTTCTGAAGGAGATATCCTTCCTCTTTCAAAGTCTTCTCAGCATTAAAAGGTAGTTATGTTTTCTAAAAAGGAGGTCTTAGAAGTTTTTCAGGATAAAATGAATTGCACCCTGTGTTTTCTTAAGTATATCAAGTACACTTCTGTGCCTTGTTTTTTTTAATCATTGTGCCTTTTAATGAAATACACAATTTCTAAATTCCCTGATGAAAGGCATTGTGCAAGGGTGCAAAAAAGTTCACTCCTGAGGCTATTTTATCTCCCTGTGTACCTTTCTGTGGCTTTTAGCAAGGCTGGAAACCTGTGAAAAGGATATTGTTAATTTGGAGACTGAGTTGGGTGCTAAGAAGTCTTTCCTGAATTCTACAGACCCACCTACCTGTATGTGTGTCTGGTGTGTGTGTGTTGTCCCATGTCCCCGAGTCCATGTCTCCCTCCCTTCTTTACTGCCATAGGAGCAGGCCACCGTATTAATCCCCACCCAGGGCTATATGCTTTATGTGCATTATCTGTTTCTAATATGAAGCTGCAACAGTGTTCACAGCTTAAATCCGCAGTAGTCATCTATCACTTGAAAGAAGGTTTTAATTAACGGAACCCTAATTTTAATGAAGTACTGAGCCATGATCTTGTAAATTCTGCAGCACAGAGAATCACTTAGTTCAGGTTCACTTGTAACAATCCTCAGCAGCGTGGTGCTTTTTATGACATTGTTTAACAGATTTTGATGTTAATCTAGAAGCCCTTTTTGGAGTAACTGTGTTCTTTATCTTGTAAGCATATTTTGAATTAATTGTGTTATGTTTTTTTTAAGCAATGATACTATTGCTTGCCTTCTGAACAGAAAAATTCTGATATCTCTGAACTATTCATCCTGTGTCTACCCTGGGAATTCAAGAGGGATTCACCATACTCAAATCCTTTCCAAAAGCATCTTTGCTGCAACACCTAGGCTAGTCAAATTGCATTATTTTCACAGAAACCACTCGTGTTTAACAACCGCAACAAGGTAAGCAGGTTATGCCACTTCCCCAACCTGCAGCAGCAGGAAGGAGGAACGGGCAGCTCTCAGCAGGGCCTCTGATACCCAACTGAGACTCTCTGGGTCAAAGATGCCACGCTTGACACAAGACCAGAAGGTGAGACGTGAGGCAGGGAGGGTTTGGTGCCAGCTTTCTGTATCCTTGCGTCTGAGCCACCCAGTTGCTGGTCCTCGTCTGATGGCAAGTGACAGTGGCACATTGAGCTGATTTAACGTGTGGTGAGCTTTCCTCACTCTTCTTTTTCTTTTTTTTTTTTTTTAATAAGTGTCATCACTCAGAAGGAGCCATTCAGGTTGTTGTAAACATTATTTTAATGGGGCTATTAGATTGGGGTTTCCTAAATAACCAAGAACCGGAAATGTTGAAATAGTTCCCTGACAGTGGGGAAAAAAGAACATCATCCTGAAAAAATTTAAGTGCTAAATATCCAATTGCATATCCATAGCAAAATAGGAAATTCAGAAAGCTCAAAGCATGGGGCATTCTTTTGCAGGAAATAATCATACAGTAGCCCAAGTTGGTGGTTGTTTGTTTGGGACTAATCCAAAGGCTCCAGCATTTACTATTGTTTAAACTATTTTGGACCTCTAGTAATAATTTTTAAAAACAAAAATTTATGGTTTCAACACACTGATACGTTATTTAATGTCACACTGATTTACCATTCACTTCCTTGAGCACATAATGTTATATTCATCTTTATAGTGCCAGGATTTCCACTTTTGAAGTATGGATTTTTGTTTGCATTTGTAAAATGTGCATTTCATAGAACTGGATTTCAACATAATTGCTGAATGTCAACCTCTATTTCATGTTACCAATGATCTCCACTTCCAGAATTTAACTGGTGATTTTGTTTCAAATTATTAGAAAGCTCTTTTGTACTAAGATCAGCGAGAAATGAGAAGTAATTTTATTTGAAGCTAAGTCATTTTCTCATTCAAGGGCTTTTAAAAGAAAACTTAAATCAGCATTCAAGTTACTATTCAGACTGTTTATTTTAACTGATGCATTTTCATGGTCATCTTGTCCTACTCATGTTGTGATGAGAATGTAGAATTAGATTTTCTGGTATCCATGGTTCATACTGCAAATAAATGTAATTCTACTTGACTTGTTCATCAGCTGGTAACCGAAAACATCAGCAATGGTTTCCATTTTAGTCTCAGGCTCTGACAGGTTTGTTTGCTTGTTGTTTAGAATTTAGCATTTAGGCTTCAAATCGAATGTGTGCTTACTTGAGCAATCCCATTTCATAGGATGCTATGAGGAACTTCTTCTTGGAAGCATCTGTGTGTTCTTGGAGCCAAACTGCTGTTGAACACTTACAACTACTCAACTAGTTTTTGCAATCTGTTGTCCTGTAAAATAATAAATGGCCCAAATTTTCTGCACACTAATTAAAATTCCATTTCTCATGAATTCCTTAATCGAGAGCAAGTCATTATGTGCTTTGTTGATTCTTAAGTGCAAAGATAATTGCAATGGGCAGCATGAAAGTGGTTTGATTATTGCCTGTCGACCCTTGTGAATTCTAATAGGTCTAATTGCATAGCATCAATTCATCATCTCAGCATCACTTCTTTTTATTATTAGCTCTCTGAATTGTAATGTGCTCATAAAGAAGTGTAGTAGTATATCAGGGCTGACATGGTACCTGGCCTATTGTAATTTTCCTTCCTTACCTAATATTACTATTGAATTAAAAGTTTATTATATGCTCCCCCTTTCCAAAAAATAGTTTTAAAATTTCTATCCATGAAGAAAGGCATACTGTCTCCTTCTGAATTTGCATTTGTAATTTCTCTGCTAAATGATAGTTCTATTTTTTTTACTTTTCAAAATTGTTCCCATAAATCCTGACCGTAATGTGCTGGCTGCAAAACATGTATCAAAAGCTTTATGACAGGACTCTTTGTTATTGCTGAACATTACTTAGATGATGAAGTCTCTGTAATGATGTGAAGTTCCAAAGAAAAATTTTAATTGCTGAGAAACAGAAAAGAAACACTAGAATATCTTAAAATTGCATTCTGGGGGTAATCAGGAAGGGGAGTTGGTTTTGTTGGGTATCCTTTCTTTGCCTTTGCTTGCTTCCACACCTCCCCTGCACCACTCCCCATCCCAAGGGTGTCAGTTCTTAAAAGTAGTTGAAGATAGGTATAAACAAAACCACAGTCTGGTAACCGAGGGTGACAAGGCTCTGGATTAATATTTTTTAACAGATTTTACTGCAAGCATACAGAAAAATCCAGGTTTCACCAAAAAATAATGTTTGTGTCCAGTTCTGGGCTCCCTGGGATAAAACAGACAGGGATCTCCTGGAGAGAGTCCAGCGGAGGCTGCAAAGATGATTAAGGGCCTGGAGCATCTTCCCTATGAGGAAAGGCTGAGTGAGCTGGGACTGTTCAGCCTTGAGAAAAGAAGACTGAGAGGGGATCTGATCAATGTTTATCAATATCTGAAGTGTGGGACACAGGGGGAAATGGCCAGCCCCTTTTCAGTGGTCTGTGGGGACAGGATAAGGGGCAATGGCCTCAACTTGGAGCACAGGAAGTTCCACACCAATATGTGGAAGAACCTTTTCCCAGTGAGGGTGACAGAGCCCTGGGACAGGCTGCCCAGGGGGATGTGGAGGAGTCTCCTTCTGTGGAGATATTCAAGACCTTTCTGGACACCTCCCTGTGCAACCTGTCCTAGGGAACCTGCTTTGGCAGGGGGGTAGGACTGGATGATCTCTGGAGGTCCCTTCCAACCCTCACAATTCTGTGATTCTGTTTCTACTAAGTCAAAGTATTAGAAACTTTTAAATTTTATGACATTAACATTGTCAGCACTAACATGGGCTAAATTCCTTATCTCGGAAATGCTGCTTCTTGAGTTTTCTCAAAGAAAATTGGAAGGTGGCTTTGTGCTTACGCTGAAGCTTTGCCTTTTTCTAAAACTTTGTAAGCACTGTGAAATCATTGTCCTAGATTTCTCATCCTTCACCTCTTCCATCTGCTTCTGCAGCCCTGGTAGCACATCCAGACCTCTGAAAGCATTCCCAGCCATTCCTGCAAAGTGATCTTCCGAGTTGTGCAACGGCTCAGGCATCATTCAGCAGTTCACTGCGTGAATGCCACTAGTGAAGCAACTGGATTGAGCTTTTTCCAAGGCAGTGCTTTCAGATGTGGGAAGTACATTGGAAAACATTCATGTGTATAAGGTCAGGATGCTTACTGTGATTAATATCATGAATGTGTTTTTTCTTGGAAAACATGTCAAAGCACATGTCTATGTTCTGTTACCTTTGGTGTTGCCTTGCCTAAGTGTGTTTTTGCTTGCTTGACTCTATTGCTCAGCTGGCAAGGTCAGCCAAACTGTTTGCTGCCTCGTGGGCTCTGATTTCTTGCTTTTTGTAAGCAGTAAGAGCTGATGTTATTCTCGAAGCAAATGCTTTCACTGTGAAAATACCAGTATGTCTTTCCGACAGCCCACACAAGGGGAATATGACACTGTGAAGTACAACTTTGTATGCAGACTTCTAAAATTTCCACCTAATCCTCAGGCTGGTGTTTAAGTGAATAATGTGAGTTTGCAGACGCTTTCTCTTTTCCTGGAGAAATGAGCTCGTGGGCACTGCAGGTGGCAAAACAACCAGTTTCCTGCAATAACAAGGGTGATAAAATTTACAAATGATTTTTCTCAATATGGCTTCACAGAAATTGAGCTGTACCCCTCAGCAAGGCACAGCCTCACATATGGAAATGACCGCTTTCTCTGACACTTTTGTCACTCTTGCAAGCATAGCGATTGCCACATTTGGGTTTTCTTCAAAGGCTGTGAGTACAAAGTATTAATACTGTTTCCAGCCATGCTCTTTCAGGCTCCTGATTCCTAAACCACAGTAGCCTATTTAAGAGACTTTAGTTTGAAACTGGCTTGCAATTGTCATGAAATCCTTCTGACAAGCTAGGGAGATGCTACCATGTTACTCAGACCTGGAGTTCACTGTGTTTACATCTCTGTTGCTTCTACAGCAAGGCTAAGCTTGAGACTGTCCTTTAGCAGCTATAATACAGGCTGTTACAGAATCAGAAGGTTGGAAAAGACCTTTAAGATCGAGTCCAACCATTCTTGTCCTATGCTAAACCATATACCAAACCATGCAGAATTTGTTGTCCATTAAATTACAGTTCACAATGATGATAAATACAGAAATTATGGCAGAAATATTATATTTTTCTTGAAAATAGTAGTATAAGGAGATTTAATAGGTAACAGAATAGAATTGTAGTTACTGTAGGTTTATGAAATAGTTTTAGAAGATTGATCAGGAAAAAGTAGTGAAACTTGACTCTGAATGGTTGATATTACTGATATGCTAAATATGTATGTATGTACCCTGCAAATACTTTGTGTAGCTTGATCACAGAATCACAAGGTTGGAAAAGACCTTTAAGATCATCAAGTTCAACTGTTCCTGTCCTATGCTAAACCATATCCCTAAGTACCTTATCTACCCTTTTTTAAACACACCCAGGGATGGTGATTCAACCCCCTCCTTGGGCAGCCTGTTCCACATCCCCACAACTCTTTCAGTGAAGAATTTTTTCCTAACATCCAATCTGACCCTGCCCTGGCACAGCTTAGTGCCATTACATGACTTTCCAGAAGGTTAAGTACATTTTCTTGATTGAGCTGAACAAGGTAACACCAGTGTTTTTCCAAGGGACACTGACATGGAGAGCATGAGCAGTGCAGTAAGCCCCTGTAACCTGCTAGCAGTTTGCTTTGTGATACAGTTTGGGTGTTTTTTTCTCTTGACCAAAACATTTCCCTGCTCCTTATTTTGATATGCTTGCTCCTGCCACTGACTTTCACTGATGCAAAGCACTCAGATGTTGTTGTTCACTTGGGTTCACATTACATACTGTACAAATTACCATACCACACCACAATTTTTATTAAATATGCTCATTGCATGTATTTCACTCATTTACTTAGCTTGTGTATCTGCCAGCACATCTGAGATGAGCACGTTTTCTGGAGACTCTTACCTCCTTTCCCCCTCAGTGGTGCTTACCTGTGTCATTGGTGAGCTAAGCTGTGACGTGAGCAGGCAGCTTCTGTACCAGGGTGGGTTAATGTGAAATACAGTATCTGTGGAGTTAGGTGTTGTGACTCAAACACAATCCGGGTGGTAAATGGAGTAAAGATGGGTGATGGTTTCTTGTCAGCACTTTGTTTCTGTTTGGCTCTTCTTCTTCTCTGGTCTGCGTGTATCTTGAACTGGAAGGGAGCAGAGATCAGGAAGCTGCAGTGTGATGTTTCTGTCATACCTGTGAGAGCTCTCTGGAGGTTTCCCAGAGAACACTGATAAAAGCAGGGTCAGTGCTAGGGACAGTGTGCCGTGTTCAGATGCAGCTCGATCAGCCAGGACAACAGTTTCTTTTCTCCTAGCCCACCTTGAGGGTGCTGCCACAATCTGTGGAGGTACAGACTGAACTGTGAGTTGTAAGCTTGGGCTCAAACTTAAGGAGTCTCAAGATGGAGCAAGACGTAGCTGGAACGTCATGGGCTGGTGACTGGTTGTATTGGGCAAAAAGCCTCCAGTCGGCTGAGTGCATGCAGAACTGAGTGCTCTAGGGCAACTGTACCCCACTGTACCCTTGCTCACCTAGGTGAACAGTCTGCTCTCAGGCTTGATTCAAGCCTTATGTTTACTTAGTTCTGCTAAAATAGTTGCTGGCTATTAATAATGTAAATTAGCCTGTTTACTTGTTTTGTTTGAAGCATTGAGAGAAGTAATAGATGTTTACTCATAAAGCATGCAGGCAGCAGGGTCGGGGCACTGAAGGTCTCTAAATCTGTTGGGGTTTTATTTAGTCTGCACCTACAGCAGAGTATCACCTGTGTAGATACATGTCTTTCGATTTTTCTCTACTCCCTTAGGTTCAGGCTTGCTCGTACCCCCATCATCTGCTGGGTTTGCTTTTAAGATGTCTTGCAGAGCAGTGAATTCCAAGTGCTAATGATTGTCTTGTTGCCAACTGATGAAAGTGTCTTTCATACTAGAAAGCATCTTTGGAGAAGAGACAGAGAGGAAATGGTCAGAGGAATTTATCCTGGATGCTTGGCATGTACTGCCTTTCCACAAGTTGGTATCTGGACAGCACTGATATCAGGAGGGTGCTTTAGAATGGTTTCAGCCACCTAAAATGAAAATAAAATTGATGATAGAAAGCAAGATTCCTTTTCTAGGCATGGTGTCTCACATTAGGGTTCAAAGAACTGTCCACTTCTTTTGCTTATCTCACATATGAAGCAATTAAAGTGACACTGCCAACCTGAAATCTAGTCAGCTTTTAAAAATTAGCATATTTTAAAAAATATTTCAGTCTTGTCATTTCTAACTCTCTTCTCCCTGTGCATCCACATTGAGAGGCGATAAATGGTACCAAGAGACTGCACGAGGCTCTCCTGTCTGTATTCCAAAAGTGCCAAGGGAAATGCTAAACCTTCTAGCATGGTCTCCAAAGTTTCTGAAGCACTCAAACTTTAATCACAGAATCACAGAATTGTAGGGGTTGGAAGGGACCTCCAGAGATCATCAAGTCCAACCCCCCTGCCAAAGCAGGTTCCCTAGGACAGGTCGCATAGGGAGGCGTCCAGACAGGTCTTGAATATCTCCAGAGATGGAGACTCCACACCCCCCTGGGCAGCCTGTCCCAGGGCTCTGTCACCCTCACTGGGAAAAGGTTCTTCTACATCTTGGTGCGGAACTTCCTGTGCTCCAAGTTGAGGCCATTGCCCCTTGTCCTGTCCCCACAGACCACTGAGAAGAGGCTGGCCATTTCCCCCTGTGTCCCACCCTTGAGATACTGATAAACATTGATCAGATCCCCTCTCAGTCTTCTTTTCTCAAGGCTGAACAGCCCCAGGTCACTCAGCCTTTCCTCGTAGGGCAGTTGCTCCAGGCCTTTAATCATCTTTGTAGCCTCCTCTGGACTCTCTCCAGGAGATCCCTGACTTTTTTATACCAGGGAGCCCAGAACTGGACACAATACTCCAGGCTGATTTAGCTACCACTGGCTTCTATATGAGATAAGTGGAGAACTTGTAATTTTATCACTTTTTTCTTTAAAAAAGACGGGCAAAATCCATAGCAGAGCATGTGTTTTCTACTGTGAAGGTTGTATAAGTTAGAGAAGCATCATATGAAAAAGATGTGCTCCAATTTTTGGAGGAGGAAATGTCTTTATTCTCATGACAATGTGTAGAAAAAGTAAAGGGAAAAAATGAGTGATTTCTTGCAGTTTGCCACCATCAAGGAATAGACACGTCACAGTGAAGGTATGAACAGAATAAAATCTTCCTTAAAACTTTAAATCAAGCTTTATTGCTGCTTTAAGGAGCCCATAAAACTTCCTATTAAGGAAACGGTCCTTTCATTATGATTTCTAGAAATCTTTTTACCTGGAATGATCTGACTAAAAAATTTGTATCCCTTTACTCAGCAGACAAAAGTGGTGCTGACAATATCCTCTCCTTGCACCTCAGGTTATGCTGCTCCTAATGTGTGATTGGGGGCTGTTGGTTTGGTGGTCTAATAAAGATTAGTGTTTTGCGAATGTTTGTGCTGATGTTCTATAATCCTATGACAAATAATTTGATTCAATAATTTTGGAAAGGGGAAGAAAGCATTGAAGTACTGGCCCAGTGACCCTTGGTTCTGGCACTTGCCTTGCAAAGGATCTGGGGACGTGCTCGTAGTGAAGACCCAGTTCAAGACTTCCCATGGCCACAGCAAATGTTAATAGTCAGGGTTGGTTTGTTGTTGTTTGGTTTGGGTTTTGGGGTTTTTTTTTTTGTTTGTCTTTTACCATAGTTTGCTTGGGATGCCTTCCTTTGTTTCAGCATTTTTGCAACCATCTCAGCCAAATAAGAAGATATGATTGAATAAGAAATGTTAGTAATGTTATCAACACAGAACTTGTATAGGAAAAATCCTTAAAATAGGAAATAAGGGGCTTTCCCTATAGCTTTCTGTTAAATTATTCGAGTGCTCTGTAGCACTGTTTGGCATTCAGAGGAAAGCAGAATATCAGTTGCAAGAGCAAAACTTTTCTGGATAAAATTAGTCTGGTACTAAGCTTTGTAATGAGACTGAGAGTGTGTGTGTGTGTTGCGAGGCGGGGGGTGTTGGCTTTTGTTGGGTTGTTTTATCCCCCTGAAAGGCGCATCCATGCTTTATTTGAGCAGAGGTAACTAAATCAGCTTTAATGGAACTGGATCAGACCCTAAAAACAGATCCCTCTGGTAATGGATCTGTGCTTTAAGGAGCGGAGAGCCACTACCTCACTTCAATTTGTGCTTCTGTAATTAATTCATTTCCAAAACTAGAACTAAGGCTGACTTAACCCAAAAAATATTTAAAATATTGTTTGCATATTTTATGATTTGATTTATGTTACTTCTTTTTTAGGGTCATATTTGCAAGCTTTTCAATGGAATTGAAAAATCAAGTGTGGCTAAAGGCATCTTGAATTTATGTGGCTAGGATCACATTTGGTTTGAGATTTTTGTAGGATGGCAGACTGAAACTCTCCTCTTTGGTGGTTTAAAAATAAGCACTCTCAATTTAAGGGAAAACAAGTTTATTTTTGAGTGGTGGAAAACCAACTGACTGAATTATTAGACCAACTAAAAAGAAGCTCACTCCCAACAAGAGAATCTTTGTGGCTCGTGCTTTCCTATGTGTAGCAAACAAACCAAAAAAGCAGCTTTAAGACATCTTTGTCTATAACTGTGTCTGTTTGCAAAGAATGATGGTCAGCAAAAGGTGGAGAGCATTACTCAGGTCAAGGGGGTCACTTGGTATGTGTTTCCCCAGCCACTCAGTGAGGACAGTGCTTGGCTGAGCTCCGCTGCTGCTACAGCAGAATGAGGTTTGCCGTAGCCTGATGAGGACAAAATCTGCTTGGGGCAACAGAGTTTCATTTAGTGTTCTGTTTTCCTGGGTATATTAAGGTCTTGGTTTGGGTAGGTGATTTGTAGAAGGGAACGAGAGATAGCCCTTGAGCGTTGCTGCTGTGAATGTTTCAAGTCCAGATTTAAAAAGAAAACAAATAGCAAGTCATGGATGCTGTAATTTCACATGAAGTCACATCATGTTCATTTCATGTTCATTTGTATCGCATCATGTTGAGTATCCCAAATGGAGCTATTGCCTTTTAGCTTTACATGTAGGCAATTATTTCCATGGAAGTTGTGGGGCCGTCTGTCTCATCTCTGCTTTGAAATCTGTCATTGTAGTACTAAATTGCTTTGTAAAACCTATTACTTTTGGGATATAGTATAGTGTCTCTTAATTGCACCACTTGCTTCTCCTGCCTGAACAGAGCCTACTTTTGTTTCCGACGTTAATGGCGAGGCCCTGATGGCAGAGCGATGCTGAGAGTTCATTGATGGGAGGGAAACTGCTCTGGGATTACAGAGGCATACTTGGGCCTTGTATTTTATGGAGAACATGAGTGCCAAAAAACACTTGGGTTTTGACTTGTGTGACTGAATTCTCTGGCCGGCGGTTGAGGCGGTGGTATAACCATTGCGAACAAGCTCTCTGTGTTTTTTAGCTTCCCACAGATGCTGAGCGACCGCGCTCTGCTAAATGCTGGCTAGTGAGTGCAGGCTTCTGTGACTCCCCTAAGGATATCTCGGGCTCGGCAAATCCATTGCCTCTCCCTTTGGGAATATTGTTTTCTGACTGTCTCATACTTAAAATATACACCTAACCCATAGAGAGGGATGTTAGTTAATCGTTTACAATAAACATATTCTTTACCTTTACTTGGGCAGACAACGCTGTTTAGGTGAAAAATGGCTTAAATATTTTACACAAGTGACTTCTAGGTATCAGAGCTTTTGCAACTAGTGAAACTTTTTTTTTTTGGTTCACCCAAAACACCTATTTAATCACTGAAGGCAGCTATAAAAGGTACAAACTTCAGATTGAGCAGTGCTTGTTGCTTCAAGCCTAAAAAAACCCCTGAGACTGTCTCCTTAACTGCTGACAAATGCAATGTATATCTATATAAAGCAAATAAATGCTTTCTGAACGGAGGAGCTGTGTCATATTTAGACAAGTTTTAGCATTGAATGATCTAGAAAAGATGTTGCCTTGCATTTAAAATATTCAACTCGGCTAATCTAGTTTTGTAGACACATATTAGTAAAAAAATTAGGCTGTGGTCCTGGGGGATTCATTTAAGCTGAACTTAAATTAACAGTTGTTTGTTACACATTGAAAATGCGTATTTTATGTGCAAGTGCATGTTGCTAGAAATAGAAGATGAACAAGCTGAGCATATTTGTATACCAAAGCATTAGGCTACACACGTTCTTAAAGAGCAGGGATATTCCATATGTAGAAATTCCTGGAAGTAATTCCATTTCCCATCAATTGAACTTCAGCACCAGTACAGTGGGTGTTTATTGTGTAAATCAACTAATAAGATTTACAAACGGAGCCCTAAATGCTCTGAGTTACAGGGTCAGATTTTGGGGTTGTTTTATTCAGCGGCACACACCGTGAGATAGCTCCCTTCTTAAAATTCATATCGTTCCTGCTGTGATTGACAAGGTACAGCTTCATTATGCGCTTTGCTAGATGGGCCGATTATGGCTATGAATGCGTGAATGGGATGGAGAGAAACGTGTCATTGATTCTAGCTGTGGTCGGCTGGTTCATTAGCGGTGTGAATGCGCCACGCTCGCGGCTGCGAGGGAAGAAACAAGAGAAACTTATTTGTACTTTTTCAGTTGTTTGGAAGGGCTCATTATGCTAATTTTTTTTTGCCATCTAGTGTCACTTTTACGAAGAACAAGGGAAGAGCAAATTACATGAAAAGTAAATTATATCTTTCCTCTGGGTCAGTTTTTAGGCACAGTCGCTTCTCTTTATCCTTTTGTGACTGGAAGTCGTGCTTTCTTTGTCCATGTTGCTCTGGCCTTTCTCTATAACAGTGTAGATAAAAATTTGGGGGGTTTTGTCCCATGCTGTGACAAACAGCATGTTAAGATGCACGGAGTGCCTCCTTTAATAAAAAAAGACCAGAGAAAACAAGCCTCACTGGCCTTTTTACACATGGAGTTTGTATGCTACAGCAGATGTGGTTTCTTTTATGTTTGGCCTTTATGGGAGTTTGCGGGGAGAGTCCCTGTTGATTAAACGTACAAGCTATGTATTTATTTTCACTGGTGGCTAAGTAGTGACAGGGATGCTTTAAATGCCCAAGCAGCTGTTAAACCACATGCTAAATCTGGAGGTCTACATGAGATTCAGTTGTCTGCTTTCTTTATACTTTTATAGAAAAAAAAATCCTTTTTTTATTTTTTTCCTGAGGAAAAAGAAGAAAAAACTGAACAAAACCAAGCAGAGGTGACATAGGGGGTGTGTGCACACAGATTGGGGGTGACTGCCATGGGCCTTGCTTTGGCTGCCAGAATTTCTAACCGAATAACTGAGAGCAGTAGATCCTATAAGCTCTCCTTGGATGAGCCATGTGTCGCAATGCAAATCTTAGAAAAGCCAGTGTAAAAAATAAAATGTTGCTTCAGCCCTAAGGGAGCTCCAAAATGCAGTGGTACAGCTTAGATTGGGTTGATCCTTTCTTGTGACCACCTCTATCTTCCCTTTGGAAGCATTTCTGTAGGAAAGAGAGATCTCCTTCTCTTATAACTAAACAGCTTCATTAGCAGCATTAAAAGCAGTTTGATCCATTGCTGTGGCCTGATCCCAGATGAGAATATACCTTCCTCTGGGGCTCTTTGCCTCAGCGTACGATTAAAAATTTAAGCAAACATTGCTGCTCTGTGTACATAATGTGATTTATGAACACACAGATTGCAGCTTTCTTTTTAATGAAGTTTCTTATCAATGTGCTTGGCTGGAAGACTGACCATTGTAAATCAGAAGCTTCAAAGCAGTGCTGGCAGCTTCATTTGACAGAAAAATTAAACTACTACAAATGGCGAGTGCAGCATGCTCTGAGAGCTGACCGGTTCCTGGTTTACTCTGTTTGCCTTGTTTTGAAGAATAAAAAGAACATGTTAGAGGACACTTTGAGGAAATGCTGCTGTTTGACCTCATGAAGAAGACAGCAAAGGGGTGCGGGAACCTCAAGAAGAAAGAACAGGAGCTGTTTTGGTAGCAGGGATCTCTGCCATGTTTCTCCAGCCAAACTAAATCTTCAGAGATTCTCTCCATTTTCCCCAGTTTAAAAATGTTTAGGTGATGAGGCCGCTTCTGTTTCATGCTGTTGTGTTTGTCCCAATGTCCAGTGCTCCTGCTTGTGCTGCAGTTGGCTTGCTTTCAATGGGGAAACTCATCCCTGTACGTGTGTTGTGATGGTCCTGTACTGTCACTGAAGTCCAGCCTGGAAGTTGGAGTTGCCTTCAGAAAGGCTGCGTACTTCTCTAGGGTGGATGCTCCTTCTGGTCACGGGTAGACTGGTGTGGGGAATTGATAAGTAGGGCTTTCATGCTAATTTGTCCTCTCTAGCAGTGCCAGAGGTTTGTGTTTGGTGTCGCCTGCTGTAGTGGGTGGCCAGAGTAGCTGGGCCTCAGCTCTGCCCCTTCACTTTGTGGTAGAGGAATTCCTGTAGGCCTCCCGCCTCCAGTGTACCTGCTCTCTTCCATCCTCCGACTCCACAGCATGCAAATCTCCCTGGCTCTGCACAGCTGTGGGAGGGGAAAATGTGTGAGCAGAAAGGAGAGTTTGTTGTGACAGACAAGCTGGAAGATTGACACAGTCTTCATAGATAGATTAGAAACAAATGGCTCTGCTTCAGCCTGTGAAGTCTGATCCTCATATATTAACTGCATGGGCTGGCGGGGGGGCGGGAGCTGTTTTATTTTCCAGTTTGTTTGCTTTGTGCCTGTATAATCTCAAAGGGTTTTTGCCTGCCTGCAAACCTTAACATACTGTGGAGTAGCTTAAGCAGAATAATGTATAGTTTAGGTAATGTATGGATACACTGATTTTATTGACAAGGCACAACAATAAAATCATTACTTCCCTGTTTGCTGATCATGAAACACTGACACATTATTAATGCTGCTCTGCTAGTAAAATCTTGCTCTATCGTGTATTTCAGAATAACAAAGGGCCTAAGAAAAGCAGTTTTTGCCAGTGATACGCTGTAAACCATTACAGTAGTTTTGATGTTTTATAAACCAATTCATAAGCATCTTCGGTGTCCTGTCTAAGGAGCCACTGATGATGGGCCTGTAAAAATTAAAACATAAAAGCTAATAAGTGCATTAAAGGCTGCCTATTTACGTGGCGTGTCTGGTGTGGTGGTGGAGGGTTGTTAACAAGGCACTGTGAAAATGCTAAATCAGGAAGCTTCTGAAAAAAAGATGACAAGAAAAACATTTCCCATTTACTGAGCTGAGAATTTTTTAAATTAGTGTTTAATAATGGAAGACTAAAGGAATGGAGTTAAACATTTAATGAGTGAAACGCCTCTGGAAATTATACCAAGGGGACTTCTACACAGAAAGACCCAAGGAAAGTTTTGGTACTTGGGTTGTTTCCCCAAAACTCTTTCTTGCTGTTAAGTAATAAATTAATAATTTAAGCCGTTAAACTTGAGCTTTTCACCAGCTGCACCTAGAAATGCAAGTTAACTGACCCTTACAGAGAAAAGGAAATCTTTTATGATTCTTTCTTTCATTCATCTTTTACATGTTCTTTTAAAGTTGACTTTATAGTAATTCCTTTATTTTCTTGTTGGCTGGTGGGTGTCATGGATTTGAAATGAATCGTGGCACCTCTGATCTTAGTGTCTGCAAACGTGGGATGACCTCGATTGGGATCAGATTCACCAGTATGTTCCTTCCCCCTTGCTCAGTAATTGTGACTTGCTGGTTTCAAAAACAAAGAAGGGGGTGGGAGGGAAAGTCAAGAGAAGCTTTTTCTTTCTCTGAAGTGGCTGACAAGTGCCAACACTTTCAAATAGAAACCTTCCTTGGGAAGTTTCAACCTGAAAGAAATTGCTGTAGGTATGGTCTGAAATTACGGCCTTCCCTAATAGAGGTACTCACACAACTTTATCTCTGTGAGCAGAAGCAAACACTAAACTAGCTGTTCTATAT
Organism: Porphyrio hochstetteri; assembly: GCA_020800305.1. Lineage (NCBI taxonomy): Eukaryota > Metazoa > Chordata > Aves > Gruiformes > Rallidae > Porphyrio > Porphyrio hochstetteri. The sequence goes on from CM036907.1 coordinate 9,439,460, forward strand.
ATTTTTTTTTTTCTAGATCTTAAGAGATCTCAGTTTATTATAGTAGCTAAAATGCATGTAAAGAGCTCTTCTTTCTGAACTCCTGGTTTGAAGGCATTCTGCTTGTTTCAATCCCCTGCTATCACCCTGCTCATCAGTGGGTACAGACTCAAAACCTACGTGATGGTTCAGTTGCCTGAAATGCTGTAGGGAGGGTTTGCTGGAGTCACTGCCTGGCAGCTGTGACACTCAACAGAAATTATCCAATCTGTTCATCTTGTTCCTACAACTGAAGACAATTACTGCTATCAAAATGGAAAGCAGAGAGTTAACCTTTTCTTTACTTCACAGGAGGGTGGTTTGCTGGAGCGCTTGGGAAATTCAGTTCTTGTGGGTTTCAGTTTCCCATCACTGCTAATTCTTCTGTTTCTGGGCACTGGGATTCTCTGACATGCTTTTATTTGTGGAATTGTCAATGCTTTCTGGCTAACATAAAGAAAAAAATTTGGAACTATTCAAAACATCATGCTTCAAAAAAAACCCAAACCCACCAAACCAAAACCAGGCAGTATATGTTTCGATGCTTGTTTGTCCATTTTCACTTATGTTTTGGTACCACTTGGAAGGAAGTAATCAAAGACAAAGAATATTGGTGTGAATTCTGTAGAATTTGAGTAAATTAAAATATTCTGGAGTGTAACAACAGCGGATGTTGCATGGAAACATGTCCTTATGGGACAAACCCAACCAATGGGACCCAGTGGTCCACCATTGGCCTAATCTACTTGTGGTAATGTTGCACAGAATGGTGCTGCTGGTTATTGCTGTGGTATAAGCAATCAGTAAGGGAAAAAATATGTACCTGCCACCATAACTCATTCTGTTGTGTTCTCACATGCTATAGAAAACATGTTTCCTTGTAGTGAGTGAAGGGGATGTGGGGGGAAATAAAAAAATAAAACCATGACACCTGTTACATAGATTTTTTTTTTCTTAAGTTTTTTCTTTTTACTCCACATTTTTTACTTCATTTGTCATATAGTGCTTTAAGAGAGTTTGATTGCAGCATCTGATTTTGATGAGTCCAGAGGCATCATACCTAAGATATTCCCTGACTGTACTTTTCTCTTTTTGTTCATTAAGTTTCTTCAAACAGAATATTTGGATTTATTGCATGATGTCTCCATCTGGTCTGATGTGAGTTATTTGAATAACTAACACATTCATAGGTCACAACTTTTCCTCTTTTAAAATGGCTACTGAGAAAAGAGTTAAAATATAAGGTAGAAGAGATGACTTGTGTATCATCAAAGTTCTGAGTTTTTGTGTAGTGAACTTTCCCAGTGAGAGGGTTTTCAATGAGTGAGAACAACTAAGGATTTCAACCAGTTGTACAGTATTTACAGTTGTGCAGCACTAAATGTTTGGTGTATTTATGAACACATTTAACCTATCCTGCATGTGGACTGTAGTATACTTATAACAACTGTTTAGTGCATCTCCCTCACCTTTTCCTTCAGTGTAAATACTGTTTTTCACTTAGATTTATTTATCAAAGATGTAACTTGTTACACAGTTTCCAATTATAATAATTTTCTCAAAATATTATTGCTGCCTTTATGTCTAGGTACAATACCAGAATGGATTGACTTGTGATAAATAAACCACCTTAGGATCTCCAAATTTTTTAATTTCTGATTTCTTGTAGATGTGATCCATACTGTTGGGCCAATTGCAAGAGGCCATCTTACTGATACTCATAAAGAAAACCTGGCAAGTTGCTATAAATCCTCTCTGAAACTGGCAAAGGAAAACAACATCAGATCGATTGTAAGTACTCAACACATTGGTTCTTTCTAATTTGGATCTTTGGGGCTTTTGCTGTAGAATAATTATACGTATAACTGTAGGCTTCCAGAAGGAATTCTTGCTCTATGTGGTATGAAAGTGCAAAAAAATGAAGTATTGTTTGGCCAAAATATGGCTAGAAAAGGGATGTGGCTGTTGTAGGCGATAAGGAGCATTGGCCTTGTAGTAGGTTTAAAAACAACTGAACTGATAAGAAAGGGAGGGAATGGGCACTGGTCCCATGACTCGCTTTTATCCTATACTATTTATTTAAAAAGACCTAAGAAGCCAGCGGTCAGGTGGATAACTGTGTGTGATAATTGCCTCCTAAATAGCTGTGAAGAGATGAAGCTGTTATTTATTCTGTCCGTTAATGTGTTTTTCTTCAAAATAAAGATATTGCTCAGGTGGCAATGTTTACAGCACCCCACCCCCCCCAAAACCCACCATACAGTAGCCTGTTAGACGATTTTCCATGGAATGATAAAGGTTCTTTTGATTGTTTGAAATATAAGTAATGTTTTTGTACCTCAAAAGGCCAGATTGTCCAAATCCACAGAGCGAAGGAGTCGTTCCCTCTCCTGCTCTGGAGCTGTGATTCTGTAGCTCAAATTGTAGAGGCCAAAGTCCTTAGACTTATCACTAGGTTAGTTCCCTAAATCTATAACCAGCGAGGAAGTTATCACTTGGTCAGGACTTCACACCTTCTGGGTCATTTTGCCTAGTGATATGATGGCGTGTATGTTTGGCAACTTAGAAAGCATACTCTTAAAAATAAAGTGAAATGAATCAAAGGTGAAATAATAGTAAGGGGAAACTGTTCACATCTGAAAAATTGGAAGTGGAAAATAAAGCTTGTTGAGGAGAGCTGCAGGACAGGTGCAGGGCTTTGAGCCTGAGTTAGAGGTTCCCTTCAGAGCTAAAGCTGATGAATAATGCTTTTTTTCTTTCTTTTTTGGAGTAAACAGCATTCTTCACACTCTTTCTGTTGCTGAAGTCCTCTCTGTACTTCTCAAAATGCTGTCCAGGAAGCCTTCTCCTCCTGATATCCAGCTATGAGAGGTGGTACCTTGTTTAGGTGTTCCTTGAGTGTTGTTGTTTGTTGTCTTTATTGCTATTCACATCCATTAGAACTGAAAGCAGCCTGGGCAGTGGAGGGGGCACTTTTTGAACTCTTGTCCAGAAGTGTTGGAACACATAGGGATTTTTCTCTGTCCTGCTGTGATTCTCATTTGAGCTAGTAAGATTTCAGTGCTGTTGCTACTACATTCATCCCTGTTCCTGCCTAGAGGTCCAGGGCAATTACATGCTGCTTTAGGGGCACTGCATGTAGTGAGAATAATGTTCCTAACATGGGGGGTGGAGGGTAACAGGACACTGTGTGTATAATAATGAAATGGTATAAAAATATTAAAATGAAAAAGGAAAAACTCAGTGGGTGTTGTTCAGTGCTGGTAAGGCATCTCTAAGGGTTGTGTGATTTTAGGACATTCTAGGTGGTATTTAACGTGGAATAACAAAGAGTAGTCATACTCCTGGGTTTTATGAAAACTAGCCTGGTGTTTTAGTAAGAAAAGATGACCACAGGAGAAAACAGCCCTGGATTATTTCCTTGCTGGTTAAGATCTGTTGACTGTGCACCTGTTTGAGATAAAAAAGTAACACCCAGACTTGCAGAACACAGCTGCACAAGCTGGACAGGAGCCAAGAGCCATTCATTCATACCAGCATCAAGAAGCTTAGCCAGCAATATGGATTTTAAAGTCCACAGGACAGATCATGGACCATTCTGAAAAGCCCTAAGTCCAGTGATTTCGGTGATGCTTTGGAAAGTGAAGGCCACTTGAGTGTCTACCCTAATGAACAAATCAAGCCTGGAGCAAAGTAAAATGTGTAATTCATTCAACTAAGGAGCAGTAGATTACTGTGAGTCTGAAGAAAAGAATGCAAAATGTGAGTGGCTTTCACAAGATCCAGTGCAGTAGAGGGAAAAGAAAGAAAATGAATAAAAAAATACACCTAAAGACTTCTGGGGCTTGCAGGGATGTGGCAGAGAGAAGTACTCAAATTGACTTAAATAGGCAATATGCGAGGGTGGACTAGATTGTGGTAACAGATATATTTACAGTGGGAATAAGACAAGCAAAAGGGAGGGGGAAGCTTGCCCATGTGAAATAAAGAAGAGCAAATCAGCTGTGCTGATTGGCGTGTTTTGGTGGCCTCTAACAAGAAGATGAAATGAGCACAGGAAAGAGGAAAATGAGGAATTTAAAAATAGGTACTGTGCAAAGGCAGGAGAAGTGGTGTGTTTATGACACATAAATAAATAGGTGTTGAAGATAGTAAGTCATAGTATGCTAAATGAATTAACTAAACCGGAAAGCATTGGAGTAGTATCAAGTGAGAAGGAAGCAAGAAGGCATGAAAGGATTGTAACAGTATGAATGTGTTACTTATCCGTGAAACAGAAAGGACAGCAACTCTAGGAATTAATGCAGAGAGGGGGGAGGGGGTGCATAGCACTGTTCAAATTCTTTTGAACGTGAAATGTGTCATAGGAATTAGAGTTGCTGGAGGCGTTATGAATGAAGAGGAATGATGAATGGCGATGTCTCTCGTTGGGCAGAAGTGTGCAGGGTGACTCAAGGTACACCGCTAAATGTGGCTTAATTTAATATCGTTATTAATGATTTTTGAAGAGTACACAAACAGCTCATTAATTACATTTACAAATGATGCCACATTTAGGCAGCGTTGCAAACACTAGAAAAGGACAGAGATGTATGATGACAATTGATTACAGAGACGGCGAATGTAACCTCATCCAGCATCCGCTATGGCACCAGAAGGGAGGTTTTTTGCCTCCATGTGAGTGGAAGATAGGTCAGAACCTGAGCTGACAGCTACAGCGTAACTCGGCTTGGGAAAAGATGAGGTAGCATATGGTGGGGGAAAAATAACCCAGTTTGCAAATAGTTGAAGGGAGAAGCGTGCTGTAAAACCAACATAATGAAGAAATGGTCCTGAATAATAAGCCTCAAATTAGATGTGCTTACAGCAGTCACTTGTTTTGTTTCAGTGTTACATACTGTTGAGAAGCCTATAGAGAAATGACGGGTGCCGTAGAGGTTGTAGTTTCTGTTCAAAGTGGACTGGGGAGAACAGGAATCAGATTTGGAATAGATCAAAACTCACTTATCCGTATGTGCATGGAGAATTTTTTTGTGTGCTGAGGAAGGGAAGTGATGATCTGGAAATACTGTATAAATTGTGAGATGCAGCTTTATTGGAGGGAGGAGAGAAGAATCTCATTGTGTGTATAACAAAAGGGTAATTAAATGGTGTGGCTGGTACTAACTGTATGTCTGAGGTGCCCAGGCATGGATGAGAGCAACAGTGTGTGTGAACTCTTTGGGGAGCCACTGAAATCTCCTTTGAAAGTGTTGTAATGTCAATATATTGGAAATAAGATGCGATGGGTAAAGCCAGAAATGAGATCATAGAATCATTAAATGCTTTGGGTTGGAAGTGACCTCAAAGATCATCTAGTTTCAACCCCACTGCCATGGGTGGGGACACCCTCACTAGATGTGGTTGCCCACAGCCCCATCTAACCTGGCCTTAAAGACCTCCAGGGATGGGGCTTCCACAGCCTCTTTGGGCAGCCTGTTTCCAGATGAGGGGATATAATGAAATGCCACTCAGCCTGATTGCCAAGTTTCATAATTTGCCCGCAGCCCAGACATGGTGAGGATTTGCAAGCCCGGAAGGCAGAAAGAAGAGCCTTAGGAACAAATTTGATAGTCTGCAGGGCTGTTGACAGAGAAATCAAACAGCCCCTGGCATTTAAATGTCTCCCATGCCCATTTTCTCGAAGTTTTTATGTTCAGTTTGAGATTTCTAATGTTAATATCAGCTGTTTTCACACTAGAGAGACTGTGTGTCTCCAGTCATCTACTCTACCTGCCTTTTATGTCAGGAAGGTAAGGTGTATGTTTGTGTTTGTACTTGTTATCTGATGTTTCCCATAAACATGTGTCACTTTTTCCTCCACGGTTGTTTATGTAGCTGTACCTACTGTAGGACACTTGAGCTGCTGTCTGACTATGTGGTCATTGGCTCTGAGTGAACCTTTTGTGTTGGTTGATTCTATTGTTTATTCAATCCTCCCGTTAAGAGGATACTCGAGACATTGTTTTTGTTTCTCTCTGCTTAAATTGGTACAGATCAACAGGAGAAAATAAGGTAATAAGCAGAGTATATTTTAGGGGTAAATAGCATTTAAGCAAATTAACTTTCTCTAAATCTTTGGAGTAATTTCCTAGTAACATCAAAAATTATATTTTGATGTTGATCTTATCAATGCACTAGTAGCAATTGCTATTCTGCATCAATTACATCTCCACTGCCTGAAACACTGGGAATACATTAGAGGCACCACATCTTCACTGAACAAAGAACTGGTGAACATAGTCCAACAGATACTTTTTCTGTTTCCCTCTCTTGGTTTTCTAACTGAGTCTTACAGGCCAATTAATTGTTGGGCTATCAGGCAGACTGGGGGAGTTGTAATCACTGTTTTCAGGGATTAAATTGGTCTCCTGCTTGCACATTGTTTGACATTATCTACTCTGTGTGCTCTGACTTTCTTGGAGGACCTCCTGTCCTGCTTTACTTTGCATACGCCTCTTTGAAGCTCTCCAATACCCTGGAACTTTTCTAACCATCAGGCACTTTCCTGCTACATATTTCATGCAGATTTTGCTTGTGGTTGGAAGAAATCTCAATTGCTTTGAGGTCAGTCGAAGCTGGGATTGAAGTTAAACAGACACTTGATGAACGACACAGCAAATTAAAATATAAATGCTGTGCATTATTGTGGCTGGAGTGTGTTTGCAGAGAAGGTGAGGGAAGGTGATGCTGATACCTCACCTGGAAGGCAAGGCAGGTTTCTTCTGCGATGATTACGGAGATGGAGAAATGTTTTTTGGGACTACAGCTCTGCTGTTGTTTAGAACTGTGCCTACCATGGTAGTCTTCAGGATCGCCTCGTATTGGTGGGGGGTGAATTGTAAAGCTTTAATAAGAAGCGTTTCTTTAGACAGTGCTCTCTGACCTCCACTTCTAGGGAGAATTATGGCTGATGCGTGGGGGCTGGAGGAAATCCTCAAAGAATGTGGCTTTGTGAGTTGCTTAAGGGAGGTCTGCTTACTGCCACCACGTCTATTAACAGGGTTAAATACAAAATACAGACTTTCTTCTATCACTACAGTTCATGCTATTCTAGAGCCTTATTGATTGCTGCTACATTAAAAAAAAAAACCCACACCAAAAATATCAGTCTGTCTTTCTGCCTGGATGTTTGTGCTATGAATGCACAAGGGGAAAGCTCCTGCTTTGAGGAAAGCCTCTCAGCTGGATTTTACTTCTCAGTGCAACCACCCTGCTCCTTCTGTCCAAAGTACATAAAGGCAAAAGGCCATCTAGAAATATCTCAGAAGAGGACCTATTCAAGGGCTGGCTTGCTCATCTTCAGGTCAAGTGGAAAAGCAATCATTAGGTGGTGGGATGCCTAGTGACCCGTAACAATGGGATGTTTCTGGGAGAGTAGGTTGTTTGTTTTGATTCTAGATAATACGCATCTCTCCTGCGTGCTCAGCTTATGCTGCCCTTTGGGTTAAGGTTATTATGGAAGTGTGCTAAATAAGGTCAGGGCTCGCCTTTAGAAATCCACACTGTGCCTGTTTGTGAGGTCTGAAATCGGCGCCCCCAATGCCTATAACTAGCTGTGCATATGTGGTGCTTTAAAATGGAAGTAGTATTTGGGGCTTTGTTAGATAAATAGTGCTTTCTCAGAAATATTAAGTTAATATACAGGGAGTTTGGACTTTTGTAGTCTTTTGTAGGTGTGTTTCACAAATCCAGGTCACTTAATTTTAGTTGTAGTCCTGGTATCAGCCAAGTAAGCACCAATACTCTTATAGCTCACTTGTACAAAAGCATGATCTATTAATTTTTTCAGAGCAACATGAAAATACATCAGGAAAGGTGCCTGTCACTTACCCATTTATAGCACTTCAGAAATAACCGAGTTGTTTTTTTAATTGATAGAAATATTTGTCCTCACCTGTAACTGTGGGTTTTAAAAATGGACTTTGCAGCTATGTCCTGTCAGGATTTGCCTTTACCTGTGAAAGGAAGGTGTGCTACTGATAGGCTGAGCTGTTTCTTTGAGCGAACACACATTGAGCTCCTATGATGCCTGAATCTTCAATTGTAACTTGTGGACTTAAATTTTTAATATCAGCATCAAAGCCAGAATGTTCTCAACAACTCCTGTTCCAAATTATAAAATTCATCAAAGAGGAATTTTACTTGAACTGTGGAGAGGCACTTAGAATGGTGTACTGTAATGTATGAGTCTAATAGATTGTTTTATAGCCCTGCCTTTACCTGCATTGTTCTCTCATGATGCAGAGTTATGTCTTAAGGAAAAGTAAAGCAATTTTTAAAAACTATTTTTTATTTTTAAGGAAACCTATTTCCTGCTGAGAATGTTGCCATAGCAATGAGTTATAAGTCTAAAATTCCTAAAGGTTGACTTTATTCTATCATCTGGTTTTCTGATTATAGATTCATATCCATCAATCAGAAGAGTTACTTTGGAAGGAAATTTCCGCAGCATCATAAATCCACTTAATTTGTTTCTTTGAAACACTTGCTTAACTTATAAGCTATGGTATGACTGATCTTACCTGCTCAAACTGAGCTTTCCTCCCAGCTTAGCCTTCCTCATTTTTTTTTCTTGATACTTTATTTTCTTAGATAGTTTCTAGAGTATATCTTTTAAAATTGAGCCACTGCATTGTTTTAAAGTTTGCTTGAGTACCATGTTGGTTTTTTTGTCCTCATCAGATGAGGAGGCAATGACCTCTCCTCTTGGTTACAGGAATTGCTGTAGCTGGCCATGCTGTTGTTAACCCAAGGTGAACCTGCTGCTGTGTGTTGCATGTGTTCCCAGCCATTTCTTTCCAGATTGTCTTGGCAGATTGAATTCACTGTTTCTTCAACAAGGACTTCATTAAATGAGATGTATTCAGCAAGATCCAATATAAATTGTTACACCTAAACAGAGATGCTTATTCAACTGCCAAAGGTTGAGAAATGATTGTAGCCCTGGGCAGAGGTTCCTTGGGGAACAGGATGGAGTTTGCTGTAGCTCATGAGCTGCAAGCAAGTTGATAACCTCACCCTGTCAGGGAGAAAACCAAGAAAGGAGCAGCTATAGAGCGACAAAAGATCTGAAGTTGCCTATTGTGCTACTTTAGTAGAACTAACTGGACCAATCTGTCTAGTATGGGGAACTGGAAGACAGTGCTTCAGCCAGCAGTGATTATGGAGTTAAACACCACCACACGCAGAGTGAAAAAGCTGTGTAAGTCAGGAGAATAGAAGTCTATAGGTGAGAAGATAAAGACAGAAAAAAATTCAATAGCACTGCTAGCATTAGAGTAAAAATAACTTGTCTGGGGACAGGGCAAGAAGTAAAAGTCTAAAGGCATGGAATTTTAGGTTAGAGATTGAGGCATTTCCTAGTTGGAAGGGATGGTAAAGCATTGGAAAAATGTTTAGGAAAGTTCTGGCTCCATCAGTGGCTATACATGAGCCATCACTAGCACTTGTTGAAACCAGGGTTCTTAATGCATCAAGAGTGGAGCTCCAGCAGCAAGGCAACAGGCAGGTGACCTGGTCACTGTGGGAGCTGGCTGTGCACCTTGCTTTAGGCTGTGAGCAGAACTCCTTTAAAAAATGGTTTTCTTTCTGTCATGGTTTATTGTGTTGTTTTGGTCACACAGTTGCACTACTTTTAATTTATTTTTTCCTCCTTGCCAGTCTGTTTTTACCACCTTGCCAGTGTGACACTGGGAACAGGTCTCCTGTTGAGATGAATACTTTCACTTTCTGTTTCTCCTGCTACCTGGCTACCCTTCTTTCTCACCCTGGAGAGCTCTGTACTGACACTGAGAAGATAACCAACTTAGGGTGCACGCACACCACCTGCAGTAACGCTGAGACTTGCATACGTGTCTGGTTTTTTAATAATCCATTTAAATTTTGTTTCTGCCACCATGCAGTTATATTCAGTATCTATTTCCCTGCAGGAAGCAGATTTGGTTTATTTGATGCTTGAAACGTATGTCAGGGTTTGTTTCCTATGGCCAAGAGAGGCTGGAGCATCTCAGATGGGTACATGTATCAGTTGCGAGTATGTCTCATAGCAACGTACCACATAGAAATTATTTGTTGTAATGGTAATGATATGGTGGTTCTTTTTTTAAAGTATGATATTTTGACTCCTGTATAGGGTTGTCACTACTTTCCCCTCCGCCTCCCAGATGTTCAGGAGTTTGGAGTACAGGCAGGGTCACCTATAACCCCAAACTGAGCCAAGTGCTTGAGCTTCTACTGACAGACAGGCCTTGGGGTGCTGAGGCTTATATACTGTACCAAGTGGCACTGAAGATGCTATAGCCCTTCCACCTGCCTGGTTCATATCCCAGCCAACTGTCTATATAGTGCAAAGAGCTAACAGCAGTGCTTTAATACAAGGACTGCATTGCTAGGAAGTCTCAGGTCAAAGGAGGTGATCTTCCCCCTCTACTCTGCGCTGGTCAGGCCCCACCTGGAGTATTGTGTCCAGTTCTGGGCTCCCTGGGATAAAACAGACAGGGATCTCTTGGAGAGAGTCCAGAGGAGGCTGCGAAGATGATTAAGGGCCTGGAGCATCTCCCCTGTGAGGAAAGGCTGAAAGAACTGGGGCTGTTCAGCCTGGAGAAAAGAAGACTGAGAGGGGATCTTATTAATGTTTATAAATATCCAAAGTGTGGGACACAGGGGGAAATGGCCAGCCTCTTCTCAGTGTCTGTGAGGACAGGACAAGGGGCAATGGCCTCAACTTGGAGCACAGGAAGTTCTGCAACAACATGGGGAAGAACTTTTACCCAGTGAGGGTGACAGCCCTGGGACAGGCTGCCCAGGGGAGTGAGGAATCTCCATCTCTGGAGGTATTCAAGGCCCATCTGGACACCTCCCTGTGCGATCTGTCCTAGGGAACCTGCTTTGGCAGAGGGGTTGGACCCTGGAGGTCCCTTCCAACCCCTACGATTCAGTGATTCTCTGCTGCTCTGTGGTGTTAGCTCTAGCTGTTCTGCAACACTGTGATTTTGTGATGGGAAGAGGGAGAAAGGTTAATTATTTTTGTTGGGCTTAATGAAACACTGAATGTACACTTTAAAAAAAACCCAACACTGCTGAACTGGTGGAATAAAAAAAGGAAATGGCTTGTTGAGAAACAGATTCTGTGAGTTTGTGTATGTGATGTGTTTAAGGTGTGATAATTCGCCCATCACCCTGTGGGAATCCTGTGCTTAAAAAGGACAAAACTTTCTAGAAACGCTGCCTGTTGGCTCAATAATTGGGCAACTGTCTCATTAGGGAAGGACAAAGTACAAATCTGCCAAGCTGTGGACCAGGATGTTAGTTATGAGATAGCTCATAGAAACTAAGGGTTGCTGGACAGCCTATACCATAAAGTGCAAGGGAAGAGAACAGTTTGTGTTTCTGTACAGAGTAAATTGTACTGGGGGAAACAAAAAAGTCTTCATTTTGATTAAAAAAGAAAAAAGAGTTTTGTGGTTTTTTCAACAGTCCAGAGGGATTCTTATTTGCATGCAAATCTTAGCTGTCTGGGATCAAGTGTTTAAGAACTTTATGGAAATTCAGAGTAAAAGTTGATGGCATATAGAGGTGCCTAACAAAGCCCCTAGAGCTGGTGGCCATCGGGCTCTGCAAAGTCTTCACTGCCATTCTACATTTACTTCCTCCCATTGACCTGTTCCCTGTTGTCTTGTTTGCAGTTTATAGGCTCTTCAGGAGGGCTTGTGTTTCCTCTGTAAGGACAGTCTGTGTGCTGCAAAGGTGCAATTCCTGTTAAGGGAATCACAGCAAAAGCAGTAACAAGAAATAACAGTTTCAACAGTCAGTTTTTACTTATTTATTTAAACATGGACTGCAGTGACTCTCCATCACCAAAATGGAGTCTCGAATTAGAAAATGCTTGTTCATAGGTTTCCATGCTGGTGGAGATACTCTCCATGATGCCTCAAAATGTATGAAGGGCTGTCTGGCAGATAGTGACATGTCACTACCGGGTACTTTCTTTTTCCTTGCAATTTAATGGTGGGGAAAAGAACATGTGATGCTGCATTTTGGCACTGTGCAGTGCTCCCAAGGTCCCTGTCGCTTGGCCTTTTTTCATCTGACAATTTTGAGATGCTTCTGTACATCCCATTTGTGGTTTTGGGGGTTTTTTCAAACATTGCCTCAATTCATCTTTGTAAAAAGCAAACTGTAGTATGAAATTTCTATCTACTTCTTTACTTGAAATCAGGCCATTTTTCAAATTAAAAAAAAATTTGGACATTGTTTTTAAATTTGCATAGCTAATTTGAAGCAAAGAGACAAGAAATTAAATGCATACATTATTTTGCATATCAAGTGGGCATCATAACACTTAACTAGGTTAAGAAAAGTATTTAATTACAGCATAATATCTGTTTAGGATCAGAACAAATATATTGGAAAGCAATTTTGAAAAACAAACAGAAGGGGCTTGCTTTCGTCAACTTTGTTTGCAGGCCATTAAATGTTTCCCTTGCATTGCTACCAATCACTTGGAGCCAATAGAAATGACATATTATGTCATAGGTACAAATAAAGAAATAGGATACAATATTCATACCCTTACCCAAGGTGTGTTTTAATATTGCTCCAGTATGATGATGTTGTGTTATCTTTTAAGGCCTGTACAGAGTAAAATGGGTCTAATTAAAGTAATATGTCTGGTACTTCAGTATTTTATTGTGCTGAAAGACTGATTTCTTTAATCTGAAAAACTGTTCCTATCAAATACAAACTACTCACAGTCCGTATTCTAGCAAAACAGCCTTAATTTTTTCAAGGCTGATTTGCTCATCAGCTCCCAGTGATGTCTGCCAGTTAGGATTTAGAGAGCTGTTTGTACCACAGATGAAAGCAAAAATAACACATGGAGTTAGTTCTGGTGAAGAGAATGATGATAGACAAGATGTGTATTGTAGCATGACTACCCCCAGCTTGCTGTAGAAGGACATTATTGCAAGAGGGAGAGAATTTTTAAATTGGGATAATTCCAGGAAAATGATTTTTTAAATATTATTTTCTCTTGTTATGCCTTTCCTTCCTGAAAGATGACTGCCCAAGTTAAAGCTGCAAGCTGAGAGCACACATGTAGACTGCAGCTAGGCCGAGCATTTACTTCAGTCATGGTCTTACTGAAAATTACTTATTCTATTCACATTGGAATATGGAATATGTTGTATAGTAAACTTTTTCTAAGGAAACAAATCAATGTATCACTGGCTCTTACAAGCTGTCATACCTTTCTGACTATTCTCTGACAGACACTGGCTGGATTAAATCTTTAGGAACTAAATCTTGACCTATGTCTATTCCACACAACTGTGCAGTTCCAGAAGAGGAGCAGAGATGACACAGTGGGTTTGTTCATACCAAATGACATAGTCTGGACAAAAACCTGGGATGACTATCTCCATCAAGAAAACTTAGATGGTGTTGGGGCAGAATTAACCATTAATGTGTCCTTCTTGAACCACCGATGCAGACTCTGCAATTCCATAAACACAGCACAATTCTTTTTGCACAAGCAGGGAACAGAGGGGAACTGCAAGCATGCCTTACCTTATGGAAGGTAACAAAGCATGAGCCCAACAAGTTTTTATATGTATTACCTCTTGGTATTCCTTGTTGTGGAATGCATCCCTCCCTGAGTCAGGCAGAGATAGCTAGGCTTTGTGCAGGAAATTTTGCTAGCATAGTAGCGGTGGGATTAATCCTCCTAAGGACTGATGTAAGGAGATGATGCTGCTTTAATATGACCACTCTGCATTTTTTTATTTCTGACTGCCCTGGATCCATCTCTGGCCACCCTTGTAAATGTGCTGCTTTGTGCTTGGGTGCATTGGAAGTGAAATGTCACCATGCTCATCACATGCCTGCCTCCTGCAGAAGGAGGAGATGTGGCTGTTGGTGATTCTGGGTTACCAAAATGTTTTTGCTGTTGATCTTAAATCTCTATCTCCTATTCATTTCTCATTTTATGTCCTTTCTAAGTCCTTGTGTGAATGTCTTTTCTAACTGGATCATTGCAGATCAGAACGTTGTTTTCCAAAGCACACAATGGTGCAAAGCACTTCTTCATACATCTGCTACATGCAGGCATTCCTGTTCGACCGCTTCTTATCTGTTCTTCTATTCTCACATATACCACGACAAATGTAAGTCATCAAACTGTCATTTTTTTTCTTACTTTCTGCTGAATTAATGTCTCCCTTGCATTCTAATTCCCTTGTTTATGTACTGTAGCACCATATTTGCTTTCTTTAACAGAAAAACACAGTGTTCCAAATATCATATTATTACTTACTGCAATCTTAAGTCGTTATGTTTGTTGTTTGTAGCTCTGTTCCTTCTAAGTGTTTATTTATGTCCCTTCTTTCATTCCTCAAAGTGTATTCATAATGTTAAATTCTATAGGACATTTATTTATCTGTTTCCCTAATCTCTCTCCATCTCTCTCTTTGTTCTGTGTTCTCATGCATCTTCATTATTTCACTCCTTTAGATTTATCTCTAAAATTATCAGGGCTCTTTGACTGAGTTACATTATATAGAAGAAAAGTTGTATCCAGACCTAAGATGGCAGATAGAGATTCTCATTTATCCCAGAGAATATATATCCATCATGTTTAATGTCAGGACTTCACCCCCAGAAGCTCATGACATCAATGACAGCTGATTCTACTTAGGCCTGATGATGGTGGTGACTGCAGCTTGTAATCGGGTGCTAGGAACAACCTGCTCAATAAATTCAAGGATGCTGAGCCAAATCACTTACTGCACTGTTGACTAATTAAAACTGCTGGTGATCAATGCCTTTGGAAGCAAGAATTGCTGCTGTTCTTCATCACCTCTTATTGTGCTTTGTTTCGCTGTTTTATGTCTCTCTCCTTCATTTGTAGTTGGGAGGGGGATATTTGGCCTTTTTTCTCACATACATGGCTTAAGCTGGATTCATTTTAGGAAGGCCTTGTCCCGTGTCATCAACATCATCTAATGGATTTCTCTAGGTACCAGAGGCAGTTCAAATAACTTAGCTCGTGTGGGCTAAATATTCACAAATCTCAACCAAGAGCAGCTCTGTCACAGCTGCACCACCTGCAGTCCCTGAACTGGGTAGCTGGGATGTGTTAGTACGATTTATCATCATACCTTTCTTTTGCAGTGCAGATGTACTTTAAGTAAATGAAACCATTTTTCTTTATTATCTCCTTGTTAAGAAAACCATCCCTTGTGTTTTCCCCAAGTGTAAGGCTTCTCTGAATAAATGTGCAAAGCATCATTTCACAAAATGACATTCTACTGAATCCCTTTGTGCTTAGTCCTGCTAGAGGAGGGAGAGCTGAGATGGTTTATAAAACAAATACGTGCACCTTGCAAGTCTTTATGAGGTAGTTGGAGGAGAATAATGGAATGCTACAGGAGTGTCAGAGAAGTTTGGGTTAAATGGCAGGCTCTGGGAAAGGCTTTGGAGTATAAAATGCAAAGTTAGGTCCTTGCTAGTACCTAAATAACAGCCTGGAGTTTATAAAAGCATTTCCAGCCAAATAAAATGTTAGAAAATTTGAACTGTATCGTGAAAGATTTTTGTTAGTTAAGGATAACTTCCATTGTAATTCTGACTTGTGAATAGTCCCTATTTCAGTATTAAAGTCCAAGAGGGAGAGTAACAAATGGGCAGGAATGCTTGGGCATGAATGCAATGTTAGCGTAGCTTAGGAAGAGCTGGAAAAATCCCACCCAAGACAAACTTACAAATGTGTATGAATGCATGTGGAAAAGACTAATTAGAAGCAGATGCTTTGGAGTTACAGTGGGACTGGTGGCAGGTGTTGGGAAGTCAAAGACTTCCTAACAGTATGCATGTATATTTGTAGTAAAATATAACTATTCTGTGTTCTTTTAAGTTATTAACATACAGGTGCTGATGCTCAAACCACTCCTAGAAAGAGCTACTGTGTGCTTCTGATTTGTGGACACAGTCTTCACCTTGGTGTGTGCTCACAGCATGACAGTGCCAAGGTGAGCAGTGACTGGGGTGTGAAAACACTGCTCACCTTTGTGTATCTCATCTTAGTGTCTTTCTTGCCTGTAAAAAAGGTTGAAATTCTTAAGAGAAAGAGCAACTGATTGCAATTAATTGCTCCTCCAAAAATCAGAAAGCAATAGTGGTATTATGAAGTCCTAAGGCCTTCCCATCAGTGGCACTGGTGGAGGAACAGGTTTATATTGACAGAAAACATTAACTGTTATGAATGTGTGTCCAGACCTTTGGCTTAAAATGGTCTGTGGAAACCCATGCTTCTGTATGGTAAGCTATAGCTTTTGCTTTCTTTGTTTTTTTCTTTCTTTTTCTTTGGATGGCTCAGGAGATCTTTTTGTAAATCCTGTGGGTTCTGTGTGTGTCAAGAAAAACACTGTCCTGAAAGACACAGACTTGGAGTCAATTAGCTATAGTCATGTCAAATGATAGCTCACTTAGAATTAGAACCTGGGTTTATCTGTAAAATTTAGGAAAGCGTGAAATCTGTAGGTGAAGGGTATATGTCAAGTAGACCACTTTCCTATTTTTCCCAAGGTTTTTCTAATGTGTTTATAGTTTATTAAGCTCTTCCAGAATACATTTTTCTGATGTTTTACATCGAACAATAAATAAAATTAACCCCTTTAACGCATCAGGCTCTGTTAATAGCAAAGAGTGGGCTTGCAGCTATATCCCTATCCTCTTCTGAGGTATTACCAGGAGAAATAAAATCTTTCAAGAGCTCTTGAACAGAATGACATTGAGCAATTCCTGAGTATACATTAGGAAATGTTTGTTTTTACAAAAAAAAAATGGAATAGTTTGACTTTCAAATAGGCTGATCGTTAAGTGTGCTTCCTCCCTCCTGCCCCCATCTAAGCCCCCCAACTGCTGTGGATGAAAAATTTGGACTCAGATGAAGCTATTGGAGTTGAGCTCCCATGTTTTGCATCTGAAGTAAATCCTGTAAACTCTGAGCACCCAAAACAACTTCAATTGGTAGAAAGGCTGCAATCAATAAGTAATAATTGAATTTTAGATGGAGAAGGGAAAGATCTGTAAATGTTCTGGTACATCACGCATCACTGTGTTGATGTTAGAAAACAACATCAGTGGAAATCATCAAAGTGGGGCAATATTCTGCAGCAAAAGTGTCAAAAACTTTAGTTTCTGCAAAAAGATTTACATGACTTTCTATAAATTTTCATATCTAATGTGACATGAATCATTGTGTACTTGGCGTCTCACTGCAGAAGTGCTCAGCTGTTGTTGCGAGTCATTTAAACATGTTTATTGCAGCTGAAGGTCCCTGGCTTGCAATCAGTTCAATGTAACAAAAACGATCAAAGGCTTCTGGGAAGTAATAATTTAAAAAACAAAACTGCTGATATACTTTGAAAGCTAATAGGCAGCTTTTCCCATAAGGAGTTGTGATGGACAAAGCCCCAGCAGTGGAAAAGTTGCAAATGTTTGATGTGTAGTGAGGGCTAACGGCAGGAGTTAAGCCTGCCTGGCTCGCTGTGATGCTCGGTCTGTGGGGAAATGTTTGACATGGGGTAGATTTCAGATTCATAAACCATAGCAGGTAATACAGTGTGCACAGAGAACCAAGGCTGACCTCATGTTTGCTTTATTTTGCTTGTCTTGGTTTAACGTTTTATTCCTACTAAAGTAACATGAAGGCGTGTTGACAGGCTAACGGGGGTGAGCTTCATGGGGGAAGCTTCGTGTTGTGTTTAATTGACTGAGGGAGGCCAAAAGCCTTGGCACCTTATGAACTTGGAGACGTTCCTGTAGTAGTGTCCAGCATGGAAAAAGACACACTTAAGGGGATAGAAAATTAAATCTAGAGGAGCTCTGATTATAGGATCAGTGACGGGAATAGAAAGAGTGAAGGATAATGTGATTTAAAAAAATAAAAATAAAAAATTAGGTTACCAGATTAGATGATCTGGTTGAAGAATGTAGCTTGAGTCATAATACCTTGGAACTGGAAGAGTGCAGAATACATACAAAGTATTGGATTATTTTTTTAAAATTATTTTTATTTTTAAAATCAATTTTAGGTCAAGGTAAAACAGAAGCTTGGATGCTTTGGGAGAAATCCTGGGGGAGGGGACGTGAAGGTTGCAGCATCTATGAAAAAGGTCAGGATGAGGAGGGGGAAAAAAAAAGTGATGGAGGCACTCTAAAAGGGAAAGGGGGAAGACCATAAAGTTTTACTAAGTAAATATTTTCATGGTAGTACTTGGAGGCTTGTATTTTCCTTAGGAAAGCAGATAGGCAGGTGTGGACAGAGGCAGGCTGGAGAAGATGGTTCCACACAAAGCAGTGGCAGTAGTGCCTTGGTGATGCTACAGGGACCACATAAATAAATATTTCCATGGCAAGTGAAGGTTACTGCTCTCACCATGATGTTCTGTTGTGAAACAGGTGTCTCTGAACCCTAATTACTCGCTTTCCACCTGTAACTTAACTGGTGTTGTCTGGAGCAGTGTGGAAGCCCTTTTACATGTGGGATGCATGTAAAAATAGTAGGGACTGTCAATGGAATCCTAACCTGACTCATTACTGCAGCCTTCGTTGCAGCAGGAAGAAAACTGTAACTCTTCCCTGGCGCATTCAGAGCCGGTAATTAGCCAGTGACACTGTCAGTGTCGTGCTGGTGTCTTTATAGTCTCCACAGATGAGCTGTTCTTAGGTGACTTGTTGCTCTGCTGTGGAAGCTCAGGCTTCGTTCCATGCGGAGATTTGCAATGAAGCAGATGGGAGAAAACCCTCGACGTTTCTGAGGCAGATGGATAGGAAAAGCCTGAGCTAACCCCACAGCGTATCTCAGGCATCGAGGACTGCACGTGTTGCTGAGCAGTGGGGTTTTTTTTGCTTTGAAGAAGTCATTTGCCTCTTGGTGCTGCTCATACAGGCCTCAGACATCACGGTGGTGCACATCACTGTCCTCTGTGCTTGTAGGCTGCACTTGTAGGAGGCTCAGTGTGCAGGCAGGCACGCAAAGCTCATCTCTTTGCCTGCTCTTGAGGCTGCTGGAGTGTTGGCTGCTATTTTACAGGGGGAAAAAATGATTTCTACTTGTTTTTTTTTCCCCTGCTCCCTCTTTTCTTACAGTCGACACGGGAGGTTGAAGGAGAGATTACGAATGCATTAGGAGTATGTTATTGTAAGAAGCTTTAAAGCATCTTGCATGCTTTCCCAACAGATGCAGGTTTCCACATTGTTGTTGCTTTTGTCATTATACAGACAATGTTTAAATTAAGGATAGTATTAAAGGTCTTTTAATTATATTACCAACGTTTGTAATGTCAGCACGATAGCTGAACCTGAAGTATTTGTAATTAAGGCTTTTTTAACATTGTTACCCAGATAAACTGAATGAAGAGAAGAGCTAATTGACTTACCTTGCTCAATTTATCAGTGTGCTTTTGATAACATTTGACATCATTTTATTAAACATGATGGAGAAAGGAGAGCGGTGGAATGTTTTGTTCTTCCTGGTGCGTTATTTTTGGAAGTGTCTAGGGTGCATTTAGATAAACTACAGTGCAAAGTCTGAGCAAGAAAGACCTAAATATCCAGTGAATTACTCCTATTTGCATTGAGAAATTAAGCATAATTAGCATTCAAGTTTTAATGATATTGTATTTGTGAAGCTGATAAGGCCTCTGGGAATGTGGTTGCAAGAAACTTCTATTGTTTACTATATGCAAATGTAGCCACTTAGCTTTAATTAGAGGTTGAAACCTGGAGCAATTATCAGCAGTTGCTTTAGTATTAATGAGCTTGACAGAGCTGTCCATCATGGTGTGTTATATGATTGAGAATTAGAATATTGAATCCCAGTTGGTTCACTGTTCACAGAACTCACAGCCTTCGTCGAGCAAAGCAGTTTCATTTAGTATGCCATACGTTTCGTTAGTGACAGTCACTGGAAAGACTGAAGTCCGTATAAATTTGTATAGCTGCTATTTTCTGCATGATGGTTTGAGAATATAAGACAGAATTTATTTTAAGGCATTTGTTGCCAATGATTTTTTTTTTAAATAAATGATTCTAAGAGCAGTTACATGGGTGCTATATAAAATATAGTTGCTTGACGTCCCAATACTGCAGTTTACGATAACTGTTGGCTGATGAATTTTCTCACAGAATTAGCTCATATGTCCTCTTACATGATGGACCTGGATACTTCCATTCACATTCTGGTTTTAATGGAGGACAAGACATGTAAGAAAAACAGAGGAAAAAACCTATAGCGCCAAGGCTCTTAAATGTTCTTTATTTTACTCTCATTTAATGGAAGCACTAACCATTAGTGACTTCCATGCTGCTTTTTAGTGTTGGGTTTTTTCGAAAGAACAGCTTTTGTATTGAAGCAGTAAAAAGTTTCTGTGAAAGATCTGTATAGAGGATGAAAAAATTTAGAAAATGCCACTTGAAGTTAGTACTTTTGGTAAACACTGAGAGCTTTTTCTTATTTTTGGTCTGCTTATTAGTGGAACATTTCTCCCTTCTACAAGCCTCTGAGAATAGGTACGAAATAAAACTGTATTTAATGTTTTATGTGTAATAGATGCTTTGTATTTTTGTTATTGCAGTTTCATAGATGGCAAAATGTAATTGTGAACTTTCATGTGCTCTGGCAGGCGAGGTTGAAATGAAACCACCAGTGATGTTTTTAGCATCTCTCAATATTCCTTAGGATGTAAAAATCTTCACCATATGAATGGCAGTGATGCCATCTAAACTGCTAACCACTGGGGCATAAAGTACCGTTTTAGTTGCAATGTGTATTTAAATGCAAGATGTTACAGGGCTTTTTAAACAGAGATGGAAGACTGGGAGCGTTTACAGAACACTATTTTATGAGGTGGTGATGAACAATCCTAAATTTGGAAGAGCAAGGCAGGGCAAGCACTGGCAAAGCGGCTTGTGGCAGGGGCAGAAGCATCTTTTTTGGGGGGGTCCTGCCTTGCCACCAGGACATGTATTTGTTTTTTTGTGTGGATGGGGAGTGCTGCCCTCACTGCAGGATGAGTTTTTACTTCTGCTGTAGGTTTGGGTTGCCTCCTGTCCCTGTGCTGGTCCAGACCAGCTGGCACTCAAAAGGCACAGCCTGGTTACATGCTTGGCGTTGGAAGGGTCAGACAGAAAAAGAAAGCCTTGTTTTTCAGGGGGAAGGACAACTATAGAAAGTTTTAAAAGGCTAAATAACAATGCATGTTCTAGATCAGTATCTTTGACAGCTAAATACTGTGGGGAAAGGAACACACTGAATCTCTGCTGTTTGTAATTCCAAGTAAGTCGGCTACAGCTAGATGGAGCAGAATTATGAATCAGATACAGAGATGCTAGTTCCAATTTATTCCTCCAGGAAAGCACAGCTTCTAAGCCATATGGTTTTTGGTAAAACCGCGCTTTTTCACTCATTTGCTAGGTGGAGTTAAGGCTGTGGAACTCATATCACATAGACAATCAATTGGTTTTATTGTATTGATTTGTTATGCAGCCGTGTCATATAGGAAGTGTACAATGGAGCGATATTCTTAGTCATTTCAGCTTTGGGAAAAGGCTAGTTAGGGATTATCAAATAAGTAATCCAGCTGGCTGAATCGAAGCCATTAGTTACTAACCAGCTCTCAGGTCATCACCCTTCCATTTCCACTTCTGGCCTCTGAGTCACTGCTCAGCTTGTCCGTAGCGGAGCCAACTACATGCAATAGGAATCTATAATTCATGCAGTGTCTGGTAATTTGATTTAAGCAACAGACCGCACAGGCTACGAAAGGATAAAAGACAGCACATAAAGTTACTCACCTTAATGAGGCTCGTTTGAGCTGTGCTTTGCCTGTTTATTATGAAACGGTGAAAACTGGATGCATTTTGCCCCTTTATCCGCTGGCGTAAGAGGAAATTAAAAAATTGCTGCATATATTATTTCCTCATTGATACTTTCACCGCTATTAACTTTATAATATGTATGTTTCAGTACCTAAATTACATACAGTGTTCGTTCTTCAAAGGTTTGGTTTTCCCCATGTTTTTCAGCAAGAAAGCCGTGATTTACCTTCGCCCTAATTTGCTTTGAAGGGTACGTGTAGTTACAAGGAAAGGAGAAGCTGGTGGTGGCTGCTGTTTTTAAATGCCATTAAGCTTTTTAACTTGGTTTGGTTTTTTTGGCATGTGGACCATTTACCGTTATTGTATGTTAATTTCTTGTACAGCACAACTTACAGTAATACATATTTAACATTTGTTATCTTTATTTATGGCTCCTATTAGTTACTATATTCATAAAGATAAAACACGCATAAATTACCAGTGAATCAAACCCATGTTAAAGCTGTATTTAGCAATTCAGTTGGGTGATGTTTCTGTTGTTATTTAGGGCTCTTGTTCTTGTTTATGTCCCATTACTCTTTTATATTTATAGCCATTTAAAGCCATTAACAGCTTTGTTAAAATTTTGCAAATAGGTGACACACTTAACATTTCCTAGAGCCTTCCAGTGGTGGGGGTTTTTTTGTTGCTGTATTTCATTTTCACGTTTCAGCCGCTTCACTTGCACTTTTGAAGCCTTGGTGGCAGGAAACCCAGAGAAGGGGACATTTGGGTATGTCTTTATTTTATTTTTATTGTATTTGGAAATTGGAAATAGGCTTAACATTAGCATTTCTCTTAGGAAAGATTTTGCACACCCCCTGATCAGATGTGAACCGTATCAAGCAATCATCGCTGAATATAATAAAGTTTGGAAGCAGGGATTGTATTTTCTGGGGCCTCATTGGCGTTTTAGAAGACAGTGTTATTTGTTCTAGATATAACTCTTCGGGCTTGCTTACATCAAATCTCTTTTGCGCTTGCCTAAGTGGTAGCTCTGATAAGTTCCCCAGTAAACAACCCAAGGTCATTGCAATTCATTCCCACAAGTCACTTCTCACTGTGGAGCAATCACTTGAAGGCACACGTTTGTTATTTAGTGAAGAGCAAAAGAGAGATGGGACTGTGCGGCTGCTTTAGAGCGGCTTTGATCTTCTCTTTCCTAACAACAGTGCACAATGGCAATTACAGTTCCTTTTAAAACATATTAGAGAGGTAGGATAATAAGTGAAAAGGGAATTTTCAGTCATTTTCAGTGTCGATGAATGCATTATTAACTCCCAGTGATTTTGCAGATGCTATTTCTGCCAGATGAGCCTGAATGAGTGGTGCTTGCCAGGTCAGCTATTTAAGGAACTCTGTTTTCTGCACTCAGCAAGGGATGGTTCCAGTCAAGTCTACTTGTAAATCCGAATCTGAGAGACAGGGTGTCTGTTGGGGCTGCCAGGATATTATGTTACACCAGCTCTGATTCTTTTGTCTAGAACAAGACCAAAAACTCTGCTAGAAAATTCCCTTTTTGATTAATGCAGCCTTGGCTGGCTGGCTTATTTCTGCATCATGGCAGAGCAATTAGCTTTGCAGATGTATCTGAGCAAGACAGTGAAACTGAGGAAGGCTGCTACGAGGAAGCCCCTTCCAAGATGAAATGGACCCACTCCATCTGGATATCAGAGCACCAGCACCCATGAGAGGAAGCTGTGTTGTTTGTCTTTGTGCAACTGACTCTGGGACCTTCTGGTCTCTTATGTCTTGCAGTGTGTGAAATTTGAATAAAGAGTTTGCATGTGAGACTGACTCGATCCCTCAACATGAAAATATCTGAATATACCAATCACTGGGCAACTGGTACATTAAAAATAAAATAATTAAAATCAGGCTTTTAATACTACAAAAGTAAGTTTTAGAAATTGTCCTCATAAGTATGTATCATTTTTGTTTGAAATTACTGTGGCTTTTAAGACCAATTCCATATTTAGGAAAGGCTGTAATGGAATTCCTGAGCTCATAAATAGTAACACAGCTAAGCGATCAGTTTTAATAATCCATTGGCAGTATTGCTTACCAAGAAAATGCGTATGTTTCGAAATGACTTCAGCAGAAAGCTAATCAAGCTTAGTCACACTCTTTGAATGACTAACTTCTGCCTAGTAATTTTGCTTGATTTCTCATATGCTGTAAGAAACGCAGGTTTGTGGTTTTGTGGAAGATTATCTAAACTAATAGCTTTTCAGGACAACTCTGCTGTTAGAGAATGTGAGTGGATTTCCATGATCTTTTTATTTTATGGGGGTTTTTTTCTGGACTATATTGCAGGACTAAACCTGTCTTTCTCTATTTTGTTCAGTCTTGACAGTTGTAGCTCCTAATATGCTTTAGTTATCATTCTTGATATGCCTGGTTGGATGTGGTGAAGGGAAAAAAAATGACAGCTAGTAAAAACGTTCATGGGATGCTGCAGAACCTTTGTTCTTATTACATTAGAAAGTTGAATCTCAGATTTATCATTTGAAATCTGCGTGCTATAAAACAGGAAGCAAGAAAAGGATTTCTTAAGCAAACAAGTAACACAACAGCACTTGTAGCAACAGGACTGCTGCAAGCTGCTTCCTGTGTTAGCTTAAAAAAACCCCGTTGGTTTACAGTGATCCAGAAAAACCTCAGTTCCTAGAAAAAGAAAAGTTTCTTATCAAATCTTATAAAAAAATAAGATCTTATCAGATTTCTTATCAAAAACTTAACATGCTGTATTTTGCTTCTATTAGACCTGCAATGGCAATATACAGCAATAAACCTTTCCAAATTTATATCAGTTTTTGTTGACCCATCTGGCTCATCCTGTAAATAAGGTATGCAACAGTCAGAAAGGCATTTACAGCCTTTCTAGTACTGATGCTGTTAAATTGAAATTCTGGGAAATTTAATAATGTTTTAATCCACAGTCACTTTATCCAATTGCTCCAGTCTTGTAGCAGAAGGTGGTACGGAGTCAGATCAGGGATCTAGCTCTCAGTGGCTGCTTGCAGAGTGGCCAAGAGCAAATACTTAGAGAAAAGGAGAAGCATTCAGCGATAGGAATATTTTTGATCTTTGTTTGCTTTTCTTAATCTCTGCTAAGCACTGAGCTGATGTTTTTTGCAGAATTACATATAACTCAAGCTCTTGTTTCTGAGCCCTAATAGCTAAATTACAGCTTATCATTGTGTAAGTAAAGTCAGGAATGTTTTTTCAATGCTTGTTAATTTACATTTGTCAACATACTATTTCATCTGCCGTTTCATCACCTAAGCAGTCAATTATTGTGGCATCTTTTCTGCAGCTGTTTGCAATGGGGTTTGTTTTTCAGCTGTCATGATTAGTTTTGCCCAGGTGCAGGTCCCTGCCAAAGGGCAGGATTTTTGTTTGGCTTCTTGGTGGCTGCTGGCCATCTGTGCTGAGCCTTAGCTGGATCAGCAAAGGGAGGTAGGTGAGGTGGTGGTGCTGTGACAGTCCCGAGACCTTAGTTTTAAGGGTTACAGCTCTTCAAAATATTTCAGTAAGGGCTGAATTCACAGAATCACAGAATTGTAGGGGTTGGAAGGGACCTCAAGAGATGGAGTCCAACCCCCCTGCCAAAGCAGGTTCCCTAGGACAGGTCACACAGGGAGGTGTCCAGACGGTTCTTGAATATCTCCAGAGATGGAGACTCCTCACCCCCCTGGGCAGCCTGTCCCAGGACTGTCACCCTCACTGGGAAAAAGTTCTTCCCCATATTGGTGCAGAACTTCCTGTGCTCCAGCTTGAGGCCTTTGCCCCTTCTCCTGTCCCCACAGACCACTGAGAAGAGGCTGGCCATTTCCCCCTGTGTCCCACACTTGAGATATTTATAAACATTGATCAGATCCTTAAATTTGCATCCAGCACTGTTAGAAATGCTTTTGAGCTTTGGTTGAGCTTCCTTTGCTTCCTTGCCTAAGTGTTTGAAGTAGTACATCAGAGGTGTCTTACAGTGTTAGTGGTGGCTCACTGGTTTTCCAAGCCCTTGTCATTTCATGTGTCCATCTGAATTGGATGTTGGCTTAGTCTTATTTTGCTTCTGTAGGAAAGATGTTTAGGATTGGAAACAATTCACCTTGCAGATGTTGGGGTGCTTTTGTATGGGTTAAAGCTTTTGATACAAGACTCTCTTTTTGACAGGTCATAGGCTGTATCAGCCTGGTTTTATAATGTAATGCTTCTTCTAGAAATTGTTCTTCCAGTTGCACTGCTGTTGGCTCTGAAAATCAGCACACCTTTTCTGCTTTTTCTAGTGTTTGTGCTGTTACTGTTGTCCATGCTTTTCTTTATAAATGATCCCATCCTGTTGGATTGCTAAAAATGTTTCTCGGCACGTCTTTCTTCCACAGCACTGGCTATGGGTGCCTTTGGTGAGCTGCTTGGAGCAAACAGACTGCAAATTTTGGTGGTGGGAAACCACCAAAAGTGCTGTCAGCTTTTTTAGATAAATGCCAGTGAGAGACACCAGGATGCTCACGTCCCAGAGGGGAATGCGAGTCAACAAACGAGTTCTGGTGTGAAGATAATAAAGGAGTTTTGCTTAACATTTACTGCTTTGTCTTTCATTACTGTCTTAAGAACAGTACTGCCAAAAGATTACTTTTCTCTTGAGAAGAAATCATGCACGTTTGTGGTGGTGTATTCTCAGAGAAAATGGGACTATGTATGGGCCTTAGGTAGCCTCATTAATTTGGAGTTTGGTTTTGGGTTTGGTGTTTTGGGGGGTGGTGGCAGTGATGAGTATGCTGGTTTTGGGTGGTTTGGGTTTTTTTTCATTTTAAATATGATGTGTTAAATGGTCTAGATGTTTTGTGTGCATCTTCTGCCCAGATATGGCTAGGTTTTGAGCAATGTGTGCCTGGGGAGAAGTGGGATTCTTTTTACTTCCTTATTGAAAATGAATTTAGCTTGAGGATTATCAGGAGTACTTGCATATTTAATTATCCTGTGCCTTCCAAATAAACTTTCCCCTAAAGGAGGGGGATTTAGGAAAGCATATGAAAAGAGCCAGAACATAAAATACAAACCAGTGAGAGGCTATGACTGAGCTGTGGGACTGTGTCTAACTGATGATGTTTCACTCCTAAACAACTGACATGCTCTTAAACAACTACCTTTAAATAAAAAGCAAAGCCCCATCCTCCCTTTTCCCTGGCTAAGTGATGCTTCAAAATGCTGTCGAGGTGTCATCAAATTTTGTGTTTATAAGTTGTTTAAAGAAATACAAAGGAAGGTTTAACAGAGGATTTATTTGGGGGGAAAAGCAAAACACTAAAAACCTAAATGAGTGCTTTAGTCATTTAAGTGACTACTGTGGGACAGCTTATTTTCTCAATAATTATTACAGTTTATTTTCTTTGATGATGTATCTTTTGCCAGAAAAAACAATTTAAATGTCAGTTTTAAATAATAGTTTTAATAATTTTCCTGGGTTTATTCCTCTTACTGGGAACTTTACTAATAAAGCTGGTTTTTTAATCATTAGCAGTTACATATCTTGAGAATTAAATGCACGTTTTAAAATCTTACCACTTTTAATTTGTCCTGGAATGATGTGAGAGAATTAGGAGGTTGGTGTAACACTCACCATCAGGTACACACTGCTTCAAATCCATCTGTATCTTAGAAATCTTGTCAAGCTGGTGATTGGGCAGCTTTCTAAGACGTGTAAAAAATCTTTGCTCACAGTCGAAAAGTGATAGACAGAAGGTTTTGAAGTAGAAACAGGTTGTGACAAAGCAGTTGGCAGGAATATTGGATTTTGGAAGATTCATTAAAATCTCCAAATCTGATCTCACAGGCAGGGAAAAGCTGTTCGTTATTTCTGAATGATTTTTGAAGGACCACAGAAAGATGCAGCAGTTTAACTGCCTTATTAATCATATTTTACTGCTGCTGTACTCATTGGAACTGGCACAGTCAGAGGTGTCTTGCTGGTTTTGCGTGGCAGGTTCCCATTTCACTGGACTTGGATGTTAACATTCGGTCCAGCTGAAAGCTTTGGGAATTATAACTGTATCATGATTCCAGTAATGGATAGCTTTGTAATGCTGCATTGAAAGATTTGGGACAGGGTAGGCTTATGCAAGCCTCATTATTTATTTATTTATTTATTTAAAAATCTACTATAGCAAGTTCTAATTCAGTTTTTGGAAAGAAAAGGTGATTGAAAAATGTCACGCTAGTCTATTGAGGTCTCTTCCTGAAAAAAGGGAGGGAGAATGAAAGTGGTTGTCAAGCAGAGTAGGAAAGACAGAATGAAAATGCTATGCCATGTTAGTTTGTGAATAAGCATCACAGAAAACATTTTTCTCTGCTAATAATGAGAAAGCTCATATGGATGCATTTCTCTGTCTTCAAATGTAAAAGAGAAACAGGCAGCACTCTATCCCCTTTTTTTCTGTTCAGAAATGTCATGGGATTTATTGTTCCTTGCCATTTTGAGACAAATGTTGCAAATGCAACACCAGAGATTTACAATTCCTTAGCCTCCAAAAGAGACACCCCCCCATTCATTCTCAGAGCTACCATCTAAACTTCAAATCTGATGTATGTGTTGTCTCTTAATATTAAATAAGAAAACTCAAGCTTTATTGAAACTGTTGGCAAGGAGGGTGTGAAGTTGTGTAACTTAATTTCTGAACTCTCTTGTGGCAGAGTGTTCCACACTTCAGTCTTACATTACTGATTTTCAGGCAATACATATAAAAAAAAGACAATATACTCATAATTTGCTTTGTCTGTATATTAATCACCCTCTTGGTACTTCAATTTTCTTCCTTGTTATGTTTCTTCTTTCCCACATATGAGTACACTGAATATTTAAAGGAGTTTAAAATGAGCCAGCTGGGACACCAGAAGTGGTACAGCAGTGCCGTATGGGCACTGGCACAGGCTGATTTGCTCTGCTTCGTTGCACATGACCCTGTATGATGTAGATGCAGCCTAAGGTAAATCATTACAGTCTTTTTAGTCTCTCTTCATGAGAGCTTTTCTAGGTAGTTCAGCAGTCTTTGAACCTTCTCCAATTCTACAAAATACTTGTGGTGGTACTTGGAGCCCTCACAACTTCTCAAATCATCCATGCTGACACCTACCTACCGCATGCCTCTGCTTCCAGTACCTTGGGCTTTCCTTATGGCAGTGATCCCAGTTAATTTTTGCAATATAAAAATACATAGGAACTGTTATGAAATATTTGTTATCTTTAACTCTGGGTTAACTTGATTTTATTAATGTCAGTCCATGAACTTTAGTTGAATGCTTAATGTGGTCCAATATCCTCAGATAGTTTATTCCTCTACTTTCTCACCCTTCCTTAAGGCTAAATGTGCTTTTTTTACCTGTTCTGCTGTATTCAAAGTATTGTTTGGGAAAGCTGCTGCTGTCCTATGTCAGTATGCACTCTCACATGCACAAAAATCTATAGGACTGGAAACAAAGGGAAGTTCTTTATCAAGTTAAAGTTCTTTTAAGATTTAAAGAAATTTGAAATCTAGAGGAAGCCTTTCTCAGAATTCGCTGCATTTCTAGAATGGGAGTTTCCCAGTGAGCAGTAGGTGAAACTATGACTGAAATGGGTATAAAATGACCAAAGCAAAACTCTTTTCAAAAATACTATCCTTTTGTGTTTACAGATTGCTAGTAAACACTGGTGACCTCTATCATGCTTTAAAAATCATAGCACTCATTAATTTTCTATTTCGACATGTATTTAAATTTATTTAAAATGTACAGGAATAGAAAGCAAGTAGATGATCCACCAGTCTCCTTCTTTTGCATGTAGATAGTGTGATATATTGACTGCTACTCAGAAAATACCATGTTATTTTAGAGAAGTAATATTACAGTTCAGTTATCAGAGTGTTTTGTATGGAGAGGTGCAGAATATTTGCCTCAGGAATTGTTTCAGTATTGGAACTACGTCAGAAGTGAGGAAAATGTGGTTAGTTAAAATGCTGTAAGGCATATTCCACGACCAAACATTTTTTTCTGGATCTTTCTATTCTAAAGCTTTCAAAAATCTAAAAGAACAATGTAACAATGTGGGTTGCTTGTGTGAAGATGCAGTGTTCTGTGTGAATAGTTTGAAGAATTACACTTCTAATTACTATTTTTGGCACTTAACAATATGAGAAACGTCAGAGCTGCGTCAGCATGATGTTACTGGGAATAAGCATGATGTTACTGGGGATACACGTTAGTAGGAATAGCTCATTCTCTTCATTAATTATACGAGCACTGCGCAGCGTAAGGTGACGGAGTAGGAAAGAATGATGGGTTGCTGTAGCACGGGAGGACTTTGGAAAAAGCTGGGGTAGTTCATAGGAATTAGAGGCAATTCTTTCTGGGAGTGGGCCAAACCACAACCATTTCCTTATGCACTATGGTTTTTCTCTTTTCTCCAACCCTTTTTTATACCTGTTTTAGTTTCATTTGTCTTCTTTAAGCAGCTGAGGACTGTTTCTAGCTTTACCGTGCAGACAGCTATCCTGAAGCTGGGAGCTAGGAGGAAAATTCTTGTTTTCCCCCAGTTTCATTTTGGATTTTCACAAAGGCAAATATCCTATGTGATCTTCAGGAAGGAAGAAAACCACAAAACAAAACAAAAAATAATACTGCATCATTTAGGTCATGTTTTCTATGTTGACGTCAGACATTGATGGGGCAAGCATAGTGGGAACCAGAGGCTGAGACACTTGCATGTCCCCTTGTTGTGCTCCAAACCTTTGCTCAAAGTCTTGCTTGAACCAAATGAAATGCTTAAAGGTTTGCAGTGCCCTTGGGAAGTGAACAGTGATTAAGGCACTTGGGGAAGGTTTCCCTAATGTTTTGTACATGTACAGTCATAAACAAATTTTTGAATTCAGTAAGTCATGCCAGTGCTGTGTGCCTGCTTTGCAGTACAGTTAGTGCACCTGGACATGCCATGGATAAATTCTTACTTTTGATTTGTAGGTAGGTATGTTTGCTTCTCCTCTGTCTTTTGGAGAGGCAGTCAAGAGGAGGGAGAGAGGAAGCTCCTTCCTATGAAATGTATATAAATACAAACAAAATAAGCAGAATAAAGTGCTTAGAGACATAAAATTGCATGTATCTAAACAGCATGAGTGTTTGCACTGTGGAAGTTCCTCTTCTTGAAGGGATAAAAAACCCAGCAAACAACCACCACAACAGAAAAAGAACAAAAAAACCCCTCCTCACCTCAAAATCAGATTTCTGAACCGACTGGGAAATTATAAAAAGCACGAGTGGGATCAGAGTAAAATGTAGATTATTTTTTTTCCCTGTTCATGGTGGCATATTTTTGCTGTGTTAAGTTGGGCAGTGCATGGTTTCCAGTCAGTGCCATCTTGCCTGCATATAAAGACTGGAGAAAAAGAGGCTGGAGGTACGAGGTAGCACAAACTACCTTTGGTTATAATTTCATACCTACCTCTTCAGTATACCTCTCTTTCCTTGAGAAAAATCACTTCAGTTAATTTGGCATTGTTGTTCTTAAGAGTTTTTGTACATTCTCCATGAATAGTTTCATAGAGCTTACTGAAATCAAAACACAGTTCACTGGAAAATTTAATTGCTTATTGCTAAAGCATACTTTCCACAAAAATGTAATTTTTCATCTCCCAGCTGTTTCAGCACTGAAGAAGTTGAAGAAAAGGATTTTATTCATTATATTTTTACGGGGAAAAAAGTGTTTTCACTGTTCATGCAAAAATGGTTGAATCTATTTCTTCAAAGCACCTAGAAAAATTCAGCTTAGGACACAGGCTGATAGGTGGAAATTTCAGACCATATTGAAACTGAAATAGTTTTAAATAGAAATCCCTTTTTTTTTTTTTTTAGACTGTCATAAAGCCTCTGCTCTGCATGCTCTTCCATGTATTATAAAAAGTCCGAGAGAATTTGGTGTCATATTAATCTGTAAAGATCCATTTAGCAAGAGCGTAGGTCTGTGAAGGGATTGTACTAAGCTAAATAACTTGCTGAATCGGGGACTCAAACATTAAGTAAAACTAACTCTTTTAACTTATACAAATGTGTAAGAACGAATAAAGGCAGTAGATGATGTAGGGTAAACTTTAAAACTCAATTTTTTTAATCCTTTTTGTCCTTTTCCCTTTCTACTGGTTGCAGGCTGCTATGAAACTGCTGATATCTCTTAGTTCTGTGGGCCATGCAGATTTTAGTTGTTTGACTTGTCTAAATTTTTTACAGCCGTTTTTGTTGTTGATATTTTCTTGCTGTCACTAATGTGATTTATGTACCCTGTAGTGAGCAAGTTTGGCAGTATGTATGGATCTTCCATCTCAAAAGCTGACAATTCATCAGTGCACATAGATTTTTACACCCTAGGTCTCTTCAATCACTGGAAAAACAAAATATTCCTTTTTACTCCAGTTTGCGTGAGAGGTTCCCACTCCTGGGTGTTTAGCAGCAGGAGCCTCTACCCCTTATCCCCACCTCACTTCAGTGAATAATTTGGCCCTAATAGATTTGGCTGCTCCCTGACATTATTAGCAAAGGATGACCTGAGCGGTAGGTTGCAGAGGGAACAACCTGTTGGCATACATGAAGCAGGTCACATCTCAGAAATATTTTCTTGGGGGATCTGCAGTCACAGGTAATTGCTTCGTTGGTTATGGTTGGACAATTTCTCTGTGCAGCTGCAAGAAGCTTTTTCTTTAGGAAAACAGTGAGGCTGATGTTCTGGTGCAGGCAAATACGGTATCAGTACATTTATGAAACACATCACACTATCCTCCTAGTTCCAGTGCTGAATCATTACTGCATTGTAGATGTTACTGTAAAATCTACTTGAAAGGAATGAAAGCTTGTTTAGTCACAGAATCACAAGGTTGGAAAAGACCTTTAAGATCATCATGTCTAACCATTCCCATCCTATGGTAAACCATATCCCTAAGTACCTCACCTACCCATCTTTTAAACACACCCAGGGATCGTGACTCAACCCCCTCCCTGGGCAGCGTGTTCCAGGCCCTGACAACTCTTTCAGGGAAGAATCTTTTCCTAACATCTAATCTGACCCTGCCCTGGCCCAGCTTAGTGCCATTTCCCCTTGTCCTATCTCCTGCCACCTGGACAGTCAGCACACATGTTGTTTGCATTCATAGACTTGCCCTCACAAAGGTATGTGTCCAGAGTCCCAGCAGAGGATACCAGTTTTATGGACTACCAGTTTCAAAAATGCATTGCGGCTCTTCAGCACAGCATTACCTTGCTGATAGTTCACTAAACCACGCTCAGCATAACTTGCAGATATCTTGGGGTTGATGTTTAAGGCAGTCTTCCAGCCCATACTGTTAAACTCTTCTGTCATACTGTAACTGCTTCCTAATCTTACTTCATGTTCCAGCACCATTCAACACTGCAACGCCTGAGAGATTAAAAAAATTAACTTTATTACTAAGGTACAACCAGGCTGTCATAGCTCAGTTGTCCCTCACTCTAGATTCAGTACTAAGATAGGACATGCCTTAACCACATCAGACGATGTCCTTCCATCCCCAACGCTGACGCTGCTGTGTTCGGGTACTTCAGAGAGACAGTGCTAGTATTGAGCTAAAGAAAAGGAGGCAAAAGCCTTAGATAATGATTTCGGAGAACAAACTGAGGATATTGATCCTCTATTTTTTTTTTCATCCTTAAATAGAGAAGCAGGGAGATTTTCTTCAAACTTGATGCTATTCTGGGTCACTGATTGCTGACAGACTTCTGCTAACAAATTTATTAACAATTTCCCTAAGCCTCTTTGCCAACAGTTTCTAGTTCTAAGGTTGGTATATTAATTCTTTTTTATCTAATTTTGAAGCCTGATTAATTAAAACACTTGGATAATGTTGTTCGTAATTGAACCAAAGACCAGTTTTGCAGAGAATTTCTAGGTCTGTTTGGAATGAAACAAAAATCTTTTTATGACCAAGCAAAGTTTTTCACCCAGGCAAAGCAAGATGTAGGAACCCTGCTTTAGGCTAAGCAAGAGCCTCATAGATAAGATGAGCTGTGAAGAATACACAATAACATGGTGCTGCAGCTTTTCTCTAAACCTCAGGTGGTTTTGTCAGCCTCTTCTTCAACTTCTTCTCTTGTTCCTGTTTTATTTTTTATAGATAATTCAAATATGCATCCCAATGAATATTTATATGGATATGGAGAGAAGTTCTGATGCTGAAGATTAGGGATTTTTTTCCATCATGTGGAAGACCCATGTTCCATGTAACAGTCTTTCTGGTTCTCTGACAAAAGAATCTTGAGTTGTCTTTGTAAACTGGAGCAGCTTTAATGGGACAGCCTGGGTGAGAGACTCCTTTATCTGCTAGGTAGGGAAGTGCTCTTGAAATACATGGAAAAAGGAATTTAGCTTAACTGCTTTCATCACCTTATACTACATGTGCTCTTCTGTCATACTAAAGGAATATTTCCAAAGAGAATATGTAAGAAATAGCTGTTTTAGAAGCTACCAGGTTTTAGAAGACCCTTCCTTCATGTTATTTGGTTTGTGTATCTAAAGCTACTAGTCACTCAGAGCAGAAAACTTGATCCTCTGTGGGACAGAAGAGGAAAAAAATAAGTACGAGTTGAAAAGAGATGTCAAATAGGCACCTTTGAAATGGGTCCACTTCAATAAACCACCCTATTGATCTGCTGTATGCCATCACTACGGGTACATTTACAGATTGGAAAAAAAACCCCGTATTTTTTTGCAAAGTTGGATATCAGATGATTGCTTGGTCCATGACAGCTTCTCTTTCTTTAGTCTCTTAAGTTTTATATAGTGTCAATCATGTATGCATAAGGTTTTTGTTAGATGTTGAGTTGCTTTTTAGATCTGGGATTAGTTGAAGACTTGTATATTACTGGCACTGCTTTACACTCTCACTGGAGGTTAGTTTTAAGATGTTATACTGGAGTATACACTATCTCTGGTACTTGTTTAGAGTTTTCCTTTGGGGTGAAAAAAGCTTTGTAAGGAGGAGTGTGTTTCATATAGTGAATCAGATCAGTCTCTAAGGAATGTTAATGAGTCTAATTACTAAAAATTATGTGATGTTTGATTGTTTTACTAATTTAGGAGGAGTTGGTGTTTTATCTTGACTGCAGCAAGCAGTTTTGATGACATTTAAGAAAAGCTTTTCTTCAGGGAAGGAACGAAACCAATTTTCGTTTATTCTTTCATTTCCTTTTAGTTCTTGGCAAATATTTTCAGATTATTGTCAAACAATTACAGTAGGATTCTGTTTTGGTTATGACAGAATATTAATTCCCTAAGATATTATTGTACACAAGTGAAGATTAGATAGGCTTGGGTAAAGGGCAGATGTCTTTTAGTAATGTCCAACGTATTTTTTTAATGATATACCCTACCTAGAGCCTTTGTTCTGATCTTTTCAAATCACATGGAGAAAATATTGAATCGAGGTTAGAGACAGGCAAATAGTTATGACCTTCATTTGAGGCATTAAACCTTTGTTTTGGAACAAAGATTTTTGTTAGGCTGAAGTGCTATAGTTTGAATTTAGAATGATGGAAGCACAGAAGCTGAGGATAAACTAAAGCAAGTACATCTGTTCCCTCCACTTTTGACTTAACTCATCTACCCAAGATGGTGATGGAAGAAATGGCTACTTTCAGGGCCTCAGCATTTGAGGAAAAGCATAATCATTTTTCATTGTTGAATGTTTTAAGAACTGAGACATAGCAGTTTTACTGGTTAATGTGATTTGCTGGAGCAAATGCCAGCTACTGACTGTCTCAGCGACCGCTGTCTGGGAACCACCGACCCAGCGCATGAGCAGCTTTGGGGGCAGAGGGACGTCTTGCATGGTTCCCTTCAAAAATGAAGACGTAGCTAAGATAGTGAACATCCAAGTGCTTCTCCCTGCCAGTACCTTTGGCTCTTCAGGTCCTCAGGTTTACCAGGGTTTTGATCTAGTTCTTTTATTTGTGAAATTACTTACTACATCTTAGAGACTGAATTAGTGATTATATTTTTTTAGTTCTCCTTGTATTTTATGCCTGAAGAAATAACAATTCCAACAGCTAAGAAATGTTTAACAATTGCATGCCTGCAGTTAGCCTTTGACAAATGATCCCTATCTCTTAGGGGTTTTTTCCTCCTCGCTTGGCTGTGCTTGGCCTGCTTGCAGAGGCAACTTTCATGATGTTGCTGCACCTATTTCTAAGGCCAAACATCTTTTTCTTTGTCCTCACTTACTGTACACCTTGGCTCTGACCTTAACACCATGAATCAGGTGCATAATTGTATCTCATTACTTAAATCACCAATCTCTGTTACCTACAAAGGCTTTTTTTCACCATGACAAGGCCTTTTAATCTAATAAGACAAATCTTGACCAAATAACCTGAAAAAGAGGTGAGCTAAAATTTGCGTAAGGAGTACCCATAAATTTTGCTGTGTTAATGCTGCGGGGGAACGTGGAGGCTATTTTAAGCAGATTATTTCAGAAGTAAAATTGGTTCCAAATCTCTCTTGTCCATTGTGAGAATTTCTCTGCCAAGGTCGCTGTAACTTTTATTCTGTGCCTTTTCACTCGTGAAGTGAACCCAATGTGAATGATGTGAACCCCAAATTAGCAAAGGCTATGTTTTTCCCTATTCCTTAGTCTTTTTATCTATGTATCTGTGCATCATTACGTGTGATATATGAATGTTATATATAACACAGCTGAGATTATGCCTGATGGATTGATTTTTTTTTTTTAAAGACCAATGTTTTACTAATGTGCCATTCTGACAAATGAGAGATAATTACTGAGGTATTAAAACACTATTACATAAAAAAAGAATATCCTGGTCCTGTTACACAGTGAGGTAAGGAAATGCTCCAGTGTATACTTGGACCAAGTCCCTTACCTGCTCCAGGTTTTTCGAGTTTACCCCTGTCTCCGTGTTTCAGCTGTAGGGTGCATGTGAAAAGAAATGGAATAAACCATTTGGATGAAAGTTAGCAAATTTGGTTGACTTGAGTTCCATTTCACAAAGCGTTCAGGCCAGGAAATATTTTCTCGCTTTGTGTTTTTATCATTTACCTCCATAACATGAGCAGATTCATTCTGTGTGGCCAAGTATGTGTGTGATTGCAGTATTGCTTATATACAGAGCTCAGCACTGGCCAGCCAAATCAATATATATTTATGCTACTAAATTCAGCTGAATTAAGTTTTTATATCTGCCATATGGATTTTAAGCTATCTCATCACTACATACAATAGGACAGACTGGTTTGGAAAAATAAACACCTTTGTGTTTCTAAACTTCTTTTGAAATGGCTGGTGGACACACACATACTGTTCCTGCGCAGTCCTGGCAGTTCCAGCTACAACCTACCTGCTTCCTCAGTAATTTTGGAGGTAGCTTTCCTAGTAAAAGCTTTCCTCCAGACTTGAGAAATGTCAAACTCCCACAAGTAGTATGTCTAAATAGTCTTGTAGATGTGAAACGCTTATTTTGAAGCCTTGTGTGTGCTGTGGAAAGCACTTGGTCCAGTACTACTTGTTTGTGGTGGTCAGGCTGAAAGTAAAAATACTAGTTTTTTAGGAACAGTGTCTGTTCCTTTAAAATAAGGTGGCTAGATGTATGTGTACTCTGTGTGTGAGAAGAGTTTATTGCAAATGGAGATAGAAAGATGCTGGTAAAATTTTACCTTGCAGATGTCATAGCAGCATATCATTGTTTCCCTTTAGATTTAGTGGTGACTGAAATAGTGATAATAAATTGCATTTACACTTCATGCTTGGCATATATCATTTCCCAAATATTTTATTCATGTTTGATGCAAGTCTGGTCCAACTGTTACAGATAAAGAAGCTTAAAAAGACAAAATAATGTATCTGGATGGGATGAAAAGCATGCATGAATATTACTGTGTGTTGAATGTTCTATTCTACCATTAGTGGATGTAATTCACCTTAACCAGTGACAGAAAAATAACTTTAATCAAGAATCTAGTTGAAATTTTTGAGTATTGTAATAAATTCACCTTGATTTTATAGCCAGTGGATGGCGTAGTGCTCTGAAAAACATAAAGAGAAGGATTTTCTGTAACTTATGGTCAATGGGGAATATGGTGTTTATCAGAACTTTGCCTATGGCTGTGAAAGTAATGCTCTCTTAGATGTTGCAGCTGAACTTCCAGTTCTGCAGTGTTTCTTGCAGGGCCTGGGTCTTCTGCATGCTCCATCTTATACTCTGTGGAGATGTAAAGATCTCTGCCCTTAGCTCATCTTAACCTTAGGCCATGGAGTAAAGTGGGAAGACGGCAGGGTGCACAACGGAGATAAATGGATTTGCTGAAATCTCAAAATGGATTTCAGCAAATCTGAGTTTAATCTGTGGGACTGTGGGAAGGAAATCTATACTTCATTTTTGGCTTGGT
The DNA here is from genome assembly GCA_020800305.1 of Porphyrio hochstetteri. Taxonomy (NCBI): domain Eukaryota; kingdom Metazoa; phylum Chordata; class Aves; order Gruiformes; family Rallidae; genus Porphyrio; species Porphyrio hochstetteri. The sequence continues at coordinate 9,477,891 of CM036907.1, forward strand.
CGGTGGTTCAAGCTTCTGATTATCTAAGCAGGTACTAGTTTCTTCCATTCCTGTTGTCAGGCTCGCCTGTGTCTACACGGTAAAGTGCAATAAGCGAACTGCCCCGCAGAGACACAAGTGTGAATGGGCTTGTATAGCACCCTATCTCAATGATAAATATGTGGTTTGTGTCTTAATATATTATTACTATGCTAAATGAGCTTGAAGATCACAACTCTGACCTCTGGCTAAGTTCCCTCAAATCCTTGCACAGAACTGGTGGGTTTCTGTGTTGATTAGAGGCTTGTCCTGTGAGCCATGAGGAAAATGGAATTATTTCTCCACTTTACGGCAAATTTTCTCTAAATCATTTTTGAGGTCAATAGCTTGAAAGTTTGATGAAGTATCTGCAGAGCTATTTGTACTCCAAGGGACAATTAAACAGTTACTTTAAAAGTATTTATGTAACTGTCACTAATGAAAATGGACGGTTATAAAAGGGAATTCAATGACCAAACACCAAGTTGGGGAAAAGAATGTTTTTGAGAGACATAAGAAATGAGCAACAGTGAGTAAAAGACTTGCATTCCCCTTGTTCCTCAATACATTAGAACCATAAGATTCATGGTATCATCCAGAAGCTGTTCTGGCATTCTTGCTCAATCGATAAATACGCTGCTGTCCGTTTGTGCTCTTGGACATGTCCAAGAGTTGAGTGAGTATTCAGAATAAAATTGCTTTGCTCTGTGAGGCAGTAGAAAATGGAGGTGATTTTTCATATTAGCGCATTTGTACGCTCCCATGATGATAATACGGGAGGTTAGGGATTACATAAAAGCCTAATTCCTTACTGCTGTCTTGCCTTTCTTTTCTAAAATAAGACTATTTGAATTTTATTTTCTAAAGCATGTGGGGAAAATCACCTCAGTAAAGCATAGCAGAACTGTGCTGACCTAGCACAGTAGCGGGGTTCATTAAGAGAGGCTCAAAGTATTCCCATTTTGATATCAGTTCTCAGAAATATATTAGAATCTGTAAAAGCAGATAAGATTTATTATTTAATAATATGACCTTATCCTTTCCAGTGGATTATGAAAGGTGTTTGGTAAAGCCTTGTTCAGTGTTGACTTTTTTTCTATGTGCACAAAAAAGCAAACTGAAGTTTTAACTGCATCAGATAGCTTCGTGATGTAAAGAATTGTTGGGGGGTGGGGGTGGAAAATGTATCTTTGACTGGGTTTTGTGATGTGTTTTTTGCTGTATGAAATCTACCTGTTTTAAATTAAAATTAGTTATTAATGAGGCACATGCAGAATAAAATTTACGCCGTCTTCTGTAGGCTCCAGTGTGGTGATCTCCTGCTCTGTAATTCATGTACATTTTTCACAGGGTAGCTGAGGTTGGATGGGACCTCTGGAGACCGTCTTGTCCAACCTCCTTACTCAAAGCACAGCCAGCTAGAGCAGGTTGTCCAGGATCAAGTCCAGTTGGGGTTTGAATATCTCCAAAGATAGAGACCCCAGAACCTTGGTGAGCAACTTGTTCTAGTGTTTGACCACCCTCACAGTAAGTGGAATTACAGCAGACAACCAGTAAATTTTATGCAGAGTTCACATTCTCTGAAAGCATTGATTTAGAGTGGGGAAGGAGGTTAGACTTTTATTAAAAAAAGAAACAAAAAAGCTTACAAAGAGCTCTTCAGAGCTGTGTAACACCTCCACTGTGGTTATTTACTGTAAGCTGCCTCCAACTGAACTCTGTGAAAAGCTACTGCGAGTTTAGGTAGATGCTTGGGTGTGCGTCTGGAAGTCTTGAGCCTGTAGATGTAATGAAGCAATTCTTTTTGGAGTGTGAATAAGGATACATACTTCAGCAAGGTGGCATTGACTTTAAAATATTGATGAGGCTGATTATTTGTCAAATTTGCATTTTACAGAGAAGTTATAACAGTTCTTTCTGAGAAACTTTCCTTTTGGATGAGCAATCCACGTCTTGCTTTTCAAGTCTATGTCATTGTGTTAGAGATACTGTTTGGGATAGAACAATCAACTGCAAGATTTTTGTCGTACAACGAGTTAACTGATTTCTGATGCAAGGCTTATGAGGACTGCAGGCTACCAAGAATTAGAATGAATCCTTGAGGTCTTTCACAGCATATCAAAGCAAAGATCTTAATTAGGATAAGTTCCAGGTCTTAAAGAAATTGATTGTGATAGCTTAGGAAATTGGAAAAGATCTGAAGAGTGTGCTGTTCTTAGCATTGTCAGTGCTGAGATTTTTGATTGAATTAGAAGAAGAGTTTTAATGGCTTTTTTGTGGGCAGAAGAAACAATTGTGTTATGTGTTGGTCAAAGAATTATACTTTTTTTTTTTTAAGAAAAAGGCTTAATCTAATGAAGTCAGCCAGAGAAGTGCACATTATTACAATCTCTCCTGTATCCTTATTTGCATCAAGCCAAGGCTTTCTGGTTACTGTGAAGCTATAAAGATGCACATACATGATTTTATGTACAGATAGGTTTATAATAGATAGAGTCAAAAGACCATTTAGTGTAGAATTTATAGCAGGACTTGTGTGATATACAGAAATAACCTAGTTCAGATTTGAGCCTTACATTTAAAACTACTGCCTACAATGATTTTTGCCAGTTTGTTCCCGTTCTCTTTAGCCTGCTTCTGAAAGGGAGAGAAGGGAGCAAGCTACCAAAATGATACGCAGTGCTGCCAAGGTTTCCCAGAAACTTTAGGGTGGTTGTTAGTCTTTCACTACAAGAAACTATATCTTCTTTTGATCACAAGAGAAAACTAATTCAGTAACGTCAGCCTGGGCCTTTTGTCGACATTGCAGAACCACCACCTAGTTTGACACGTTTTACTTACCTGATTTGGGAGCAATTTAGAACTGAAATAACGTGTGTGCTTTAGATCAAGATTTATATGTATGAGCAAGGCTCTACAAAGAGTTCGCCTGTAGCTGCTGGCACTCTGCCTAGGGCTGTGTACGAATTGCCCTTACAAATCAGAGCAGGAGTCCATCTAGCTCAGAGTTTGCTGGCTGACAGCTGCTTCAGAAGAGCAAGGCAAAAAAGCCCGTGGCATGCAGCTAAGATATCCCGCCCATTACCTACAGTTAATCCCTTATTAGCAGAGGCTAGCTTCAGCTCTCATGCAAGATGAAATGGCATCTCTTCTGGAATGCTTATAATGCCAGATAGCTTGAGTTCAAATTTATTATTTGATATTTTTATATACTTTTTTCCTTGTGGTTAGTTCTGTAGTTAATTCTGTTGCATAAAAACTTACCAAACAAGCACCAATTCCTTTTGCTTTTTCAAGTATTTTTTAATTTCGTTCACTGCTGCTTTGATCTCTGAAAGAGACTAGAAATACCTAGTACATATTTCTTATGCAATTTATTCTTATATCATCTTATGCTTTGCGTGCTTTCATCTTTCCCTATGCCTCTCGTGCTGTCCAGCAGCATAGCGATCAGAGAAGGGTCATGCCAGATTGGAGCGGTGAAAACCATTCCTGGTCTGGCATGCAACTTGCATTACGTAAGCAAGTCAAAAACAACAGTGAGATTCGCTTCCAGGTACATAACTAAGTCAAGAAAACTGCTTGTGATCTATTAAATTAAGTTTAAATAGACCATTTTTCCTGTTCCTTCGTCAGGGTTTGTTGTGTCTGCTGGTTTTGAGATGTAAAGCCCACAAATTTCTCAGCCTCGCACCACTGCCTGGGCTTGGGAAGGTGTGGGACAGCAAAATCCTGTGTGAATCTTCTAGTTGCAGAACAGATGTGTGCCCGATATATGGATGTTTCTTTTAAGTGGTATCTGCAACATCATAGAATCATAGACTCGTCTGGGTTGGAAGGGACCCCAAGAATCATACATTTCCAACCCCCCTGCAACAGGCAGGGCCACCAACCTCCAGGTCTGGATCTGCACAAGGTTGCCCCAGGGCCCCATCCAACCTGGCCTTGAACACCTCTAGGAATGGGGCATCCACCACCTCTCTGGGCAGCTCATTCCAGCCCCTCACCACTCTCTCTGTAAAAAACTTCCCCCTGATATCTAATCTAAACCTTCCCTCCTTCAGCTTCAATCCATTCCCCTTGTCTTGTCTTGTCTGCCCTTTAAAAAAGTTGATTCCCCTCCTGTTTCTCTGCTCCCTTCAGGGACTGGAAGTCTGCAATGAGGTCCCCCTGCAGCCTTCTCTAGGCTGAACAAGCCCAGCACCCTCAGCCTGTCTTCATAGGGGAAGATTGCTATTGGCAAGAGAAAAGAAAGTTGAGTGCAAAGTGTTTCTGTTGCTGTTAGGAAAGCACACTCAGTTGCTATAATTGCTTTATACAATGGAACACCTGTATTGTCCAGAGTTGCTGTTATTTTTTATGACTCAGTTTGATTTAGGGTGCGTATTGAGCCCTGTTGGAATGCTGCTCTATGTTAGTATGAACATGAATCTCTTTTTTCTTTTTGAACTAGGCATTCCTGCTTACCCCATTGTGCCACTGTTACATTCTGCAATATCCTTTGCATGTATTCACCAAGAGCCAAGCCTGTGGTGGCCAGCTATGGTTTGTTCTCATTAAAGGTGTTAAAACCATGAAAGAGCCTTTTCTTGAGCTCTGCTACCCTGGTTTCATCTCAGCACGTGTTTGCATAGTGTTTCTTGAGACTTTTCTCCTCCTCTATAAAAAATGGAAGGGAAATGGCAGTGTACTGAACAGTTTGTGGAGTCTTTTTGGAGTGACCCGTGCAGTAAAGATAAAAGGGTAGACTGGAAAACCTGAAAGCTTTAAAAACAATTAGAGAGGAAAAGCCCTTTTGCATCTCAAGCAGAAGAGGAGGATGGAGTTAACAGACACGTTTCCAGCTTCCTAATAGGCAGTAACAATGTGCTGCTGCTAAACCAGCTTGTTTCTTTATTATTTATGGTTTACCAGTTATTTTAAAAGACCTTCATACTAACAGTCCCATTTCATTTCTGTCTCTTCTATAACTGCTTTTCCTCCACCACTTCATTTTCAGCTCCAGCATTTCAATTGCAGGGCATAGGGAGAACTGCTGTTAGTTGCAGTTTTACGGTGGAATAAGTTTATGCTTAGTAGCAAAAGTACATTGTGTGTAGCTCTAAGGTGATATATTTTGTCTCACGCATTGGGTTTGAGTATGTTGTTTTTGAGAATGAATGGAGAGTGAGTGAGCAGAATGTGGCATTAGGAGGATGCAGCAGCTTGGCCAAATCTATCACTGACTTTACTAAGTGATGGAGGCAACACCAAGGCGATCAGTACAACTGTCTGCTCTGCCTGCCAAGTACCTATGAGTTCTATTATGTGCCAAAAATACTTTCCCCAGCTTGCCATGTATTTACTGCAATGACTTGAGTCAAACATGGGTGCTGGGGGAAAATATCAAGGAGTAAGGAAAACAGTTTGGTAGTTCAGTGTGAAGCTGCCATTTAAGAAGGGATCAAATTATATTGACAGAGCCTCTGTTGTTTATGGTGATTTTTGAACCTTTAAAAATATGAAAGTGGAGATTAATGGTTTTCTGGCTTGACCTTCTGCTGCAGTGTGAATTCCAAGCTGATCGTTTGATCTCTTGGCACTTCCCTACTATTTTAAGGAATATTATTTTTTCCTTTCTTACATAACTTTTCCCTCCTATACCTTACAGTTGATTCTGTTTGGCTAAAAATAATATTAAAAATACCCTTTTCCAGTTCTGACATTGCCTTTCCTAATGAAAATGATTGAGGAAGTATTTTCCTTTCTGGTCCTGCGCACCTTCCCCAAAGATTTATTGCAGCATGGGTTTAGTTTTGGCTGTCGTACAGAAACAGCATTCTCCCGTGTTTTATGATCTCCCTCACCTTTCTGGTTATGATAGTCTCCTGTTTCCTCCCCCTTCTACTTGCCCTTTGAAAATATAGACCGTTACTTTCTCCAATGTCACTGCCTCAGTGTTTTCTGATAGGTTTGCTTGTTTTCTTCTGCCATGCCAGTGCTGGCCAAGAAATCAAAGTGTTTTCCCTTTTGCTAGCAACTGTCCTTCTACTTTGTAACCCTTGGCAGAGAGGAACTTGTCCCAAATGTGACTCTTCTTGGACCTGTAAATTTCTTTTCCCCAGCTCTTTGCCAGAGGGGCCCAGCCTGACATCTGTGTGGGGATGCTCTTGGTACCAGCAGTCCCCAGCCTAAGCCTGGCAGTCTGTGGGGAGACTGTGCCTGGGGCTCTGGAGAGCCACACAACATGTGTGGAGTAGCCGGTGCTCCAGGCTTGCTCCGCTTGTCCTCACTAAGAGGAACTGTGACAACTCTGGTGGGATCTGAGGTCTCTCCACCTGTCCCTGCTCCCAGATGTCCTTGCCATCCAAGATTTGTGAGTGAAGACAAAGCGAGGTGGATTTGATTACAGCAAGAATTAACTACTTGGTAGGAGATGGAAAATAACATGCAAGAAGACGTTAAGGTGATGTGCTGTTGCTGTCAGCTCAGTAACTGGCAAGTCCCTTCCAGGCTCTCAAGAGCATCCTGCTGCTTCACTGGCTGTGCCTGCATCCTGGCATGTCCCTGCTGCCAAGCTACAGGCTGAAGTGCTCACGGCATCGTGTCGTTTGTGAGGGACCCCCGGCTGTCACGAATCAAACTGCCAGCTCTGAGCGGGTCTGGGGAAAGCAAAGAAATATTATTTCAGAAGCAAGAGTTATACAAACAGCTGATTAATATCAGTGCCCTTGGCACTGTGCAGAGATTAAACGTGACAGTTGACTGGAACAAATGATGGGGCTGGGAGAAGAGATGTTGACCTGCGCAACGCTCCCTTTGTGCTGATCGCTTGTTCCACAGGATGCCGTCAGAGAGCGGATGAGCAACAAGTTGGTGGGGATGAGAGATCAGGAGATTGTTAGGAGAACTCACTGAACTGGAAAATTAAAAACAAACTCTTGTTTGTGTCTTGTGCACAGGAAATGGAAGGGATGGTAGAAATTACGTGGAAAAAAAAAAAACCCCAAAGCAATGCCACATCTAACTCATGAAGTCTCTGAGATTGTGCTTTTGGTGCTTGCAGGATTCACTTACTCAAATGAAATGCAAGCTGATGCTGGTTTTATTTGCATTCAACTTGGCCACTTCCGACTTTCTCTTTGGAAGAGAAATTTGCAGAATTTAATAAAATTGAAAAAATACTGATTAATCTCCATGTTTACACATAGTCGTATTCACGTCAGGGGTATCACACTGGGGATTGGCTTTGCTCTGTTCCCAGGAATCGGCAGCATGCGCATGATACGATACCGGTGCTTTTGTAAACAAAGCTTTGTGATTGAAACCAACTGTACTGCTCTCTCTAAATACACCTAGGGAATTGTGGAAGGAAATTACATTTGAATCCGTTGATTCAGAGTGATGTAATATAGAACCTACTTTGGTTTGAGTGCCTTGTTTATTACAGAACTATACAGGTAGCGTGTAAGATACCAACACTGCCAGAGTCAGTGAAACATAGGTAAGACCTTGTCAAAACTACTGAAAAAGAATGACATGATATTTGGCAATTAAGAATTTCAGCCCACAAAATAACAGCTGCGATGTTTTTATCTTTAATATCTCAGATTGTGTTGCAATGAAAATTAAATCTTTGAGCAAGGAAACAATTCCAATTAACTGCGCTCAGCGTCATGCAAGGAGCAACTGTCTTGAATGAAATACCTGAAAATTGCTAATAATCTCCCTCAGATCTTGTGTAAGGAAAAGAAACATCACTTCCACAGTAGAAAGGCACTGATGAGTACAGGATAAGTTACCAAGGAAATATCCTTCAGTAGGTCTTGGGATCCCATCTCCTGCTGAGCTGTGGGTGAGAGAAGCGTTTCAGCAGCCAGTTCTTCCATCTGTACTACAGCAGGCTGGCAGCCAGGGTAGAGCTTGATCAACAGCCTCAAGGGGATATGGCTTACCAGCCAATGAGTAATCTGTTTGGCTGTTTTGTGTTTTGTAGATTGAATTTTTTTAAATTTTTTTTTTTTTAAAGGGACTTGCCAAAGTCGCAGCCCACCTGCCAGCAGCCCAGCCTTTGCCAAATAATTTGTGCTGGCATCCAAATTATCTGGAAAGTCCAATTCAGAAAACAGAGCTGCAGGCAGGAGGAGAGGAGCGTTGAAGACATTTTGAAATTGTTTTGCTGAAAGAAAAATACTACTTTTTTTTTTTTTTTTAAAGGAGTACAATGATGTTTGATTTCTGCCTCCTAGAAATGCACAGTAGTTTCCCGCACAGCGTAAGGCCTGCAGTGGGGTTGCAAAGCAGTGATTTAAGCAGTCTGAGGGATGGGAGGCCTTTTGATGGAAGCTCTCCAAGGAAAAATCTGTGTACTTACAGGCACAAGAAGAGCAGGTTGGATGGTTCGGTATGCAGCCCTCCTTCCTCTGGAGTCTGTCTGTCCCCTAGCCATATGGGCAGCAGGTTTCCAAGCTTGGGTTTGCTGAGGCTGTGCAGTTTAGGATTGTATGTTAATTAACAAGAGAGCAGATTGAATTCTAGATGAATTCAGCATTTTTGCCAGATAGATGAGCTAAGAAATTGGGGTAATGGGAATGGAAATGTAGAGATATAAGTGAGGAATGATGTGGAAGATAGCAGCCCTAGCATCACCCAGCCAGTGTGTATGAGAGAAGCTGCGTTCTGAAAACCAGGAGATTCCAGTAGGCCAAAGACTGAACAGCTTTAGCTTCAGAGGTGAAGGGAGCTCAGTCTTGCCCTATCTTTAAGCATCAGGAATTTTGTTGTGGTGGTGCCGTGAGGCCAAAATCTTCTGTTAGAGGAGATGTCTTGTAGCAAATTCTAGACAGTCAATGCCTTGTAGTAAGCAACACTACTGATGTCTTGTGTTCTCGTGTTCACCCCTTTACATCAAAACAGTAGCTCAAGTGACATTTCTTACCTATAAAAGAGAGGGTCATGGTGACCAAGAAAGGTGAAGTGTCCAGGCAGCATTGTGAGTTTGCCTTGAGGTCTCCTAACTTAATGGTGCTCTGGCTTTCAGACGAAACGTTTCCCATGAACAAGTTCTTGTGCCCATGTGATTCAGTGCTAGCAGTCTGCAGGCTACTGACTGCATTTCAAACATCTTCTGTTCCTGTTTACTTTGGACAGAGCCAAAGGCCTTCTGCAGCTAGCAAGACCTGGTATGCAAAGTTTTTCTAAATAAATGTCAAAGGCTCACGCAGTAGCAAACCTTCTTTGGCACGCCAGCAAAGTTTTATACGCCAGCTTGCACTAGCTTGGCAGAAGATACAACCTTGTGCAGTTGGGCTTAGCAAAACACTGTATTCAGCCTGAGCAAAGTATTTAAGTACGCACTTAACTTCATCGTGACTTAGCGAATCCCATAATAACCGTGCTGCTTTGTTCAGCCGTGCGCTGTAGTGCAGGAATTTAAGTCCTTTTCACAATCACAGCTCGTGTTTCTCCCCAAAAGCAAAATACCAGAAGCAACTTTGGTTAACTCACAGTTACTCGGTTGCTATGGTAAATACAACTGTTTCAAAAGGCTTATTACAAAAATACTGTAGCTGATAAAAAGCATCTTATATTTTAAACATGGAGAGCAAATAAGATCTATTCTAAAGGGACATTTACTTCTGCAGGAACAGTGGGTTTGGGGATTACCGTGTTCTTTTCCTCATTGTGTTGTTAGCTGATGTTATACCTAAGAAGAGTTTGTCTGAAAGGAGATATGTTATTGGTGAACAAAGTTGTTTACAAGGATTTCTTTTGTTTGCATGAATTTATGGAGCACACTTCCAGTGTTTCCAATTGCATTCTGTATTGGGAAGTTTTCTTTCAGCGTGTTTCATTTGTTTGCCAGTATTGCTTATGAATAGTATATCTTGCACCTTACTATTCATTATAGGATTGTTTTTAAGTTTTGGCATTTTCACTAGTTTTTTGTGTGTGGGTTTTTTTTTTTCCTTTTCCATTTGGCATAATTATTTGCTCATGATTATTACCTGCATAAGTCAGCTAAGCATTTCCTTGCTTGAATGTTAATCTTTCTCAATTCTTCACCCACTAAGTGTGAAGTTAATAGTATTGCTAACTGGTTTCTGTGAGGCTGCATGCTGAAAAACATTTCACATTAACAGGGTAATTGAAACCATAGCTAATGTATTGGTCAGAGTTGGTAAGCTTTCTAAAGGCTTCTTGCAGCGATCTTACATAGAGGCCCTGTGGCAATTATCTTAAAGAATAGACAATGTATGTAGCAAGCTATTCAGAATAGAAATTCAGTGCTTTACATGCCATCTGGGGTACTGATTTAATCACTCTGCATCTTTTGGGCATTGGAAGGGCTGTGGGGGGAGTAAAGTCTTACTTAGGCAGAATAAAAGGCACTGTAATTTTGTTTTGTCCTGTTATGAATGGTTCTTATGATTCAGCGCACGGGTCGTGCATGCATCCTGCGGACATACTTTGGTTTTCATCTTTTTGCACCTGGAGTAATTTTTAAAGTTTGTTAAATGTAGAAGTTTTCAACTCATCAGAGAGTACTGAAGGTTTGAACTCATTTTTTTTATCCACCTGTTTTTAAATTTAAGGTATTTTTGCTGCTGCTTTACTAAGGGTGGATATTTCTTTCTGTATAACATCTGTGTTCTCTCTTTCTCTCTCTTTTAGCTGTCTGCATAAGCGAGTTGTCTGCAATTTTACATGGCTTTGAGGGTTTTTCCCCCCTTGGGGAAGCTGGGAAAAATGAGAAAAAGAGGTACAATCTGTTCCTCTTAAAGTTAGTGGCAAAACTCTCATTGTTCTAATAGCGCTATATCATTCTAACCTCTCCGCTGATTCTTTTAGAAGATAGGGCAAATTGGTTAGCACAGAGATTGCAAATTGTTTTGATAGATCTTATAAACTAAACCCTCATTCATTACATGAGCCTGAATCACTGGAGGCAGCAATGTGGAAAAAGTTGGATGTTGTCCTCAAGTTTTCTTTGAAAACAAACCTTAAAGCAAGTCAACCTGTGGAATCAAATCACTGCTGCTTCAGCTGGCCAACTGTGGGATTTGAAGCTGAGCCTCTGCAGTGTTAACTACTAGAACAACTGGAAGCCACAGGCTGGTGGGTAGGGAGAAGAGTCTTAGACAGGGAGGCAGGGAAATGGAAGGAAAAATGGTATAAAATGAATGTGGATGGCTCCCTGTCAAAATTGGGGTTTGCTTTGTTTTCAGATTAAATTTTGGCTTTCTCTAAACTCCATCCCTTCAATTTTTAAAGCAAAACACAGGATCTTCCCAGAAATGTTGTCTTTTAAGCTACATTTACTGTGTACATAATAAGTTTTACTCAACCGAGTACTATGAATGTGTTACTGTATGGTCAGAATACATTATTGTAGTGGTTATTTTTGGGTTTGGACTGCTGTAAACGTTATAGCAGTAATTTGCCTCGAGGGCATGGATAAAGGAAGAAATTCAAATACGTGGTTGCTTAAGCAGCTGTGGCTTCCCCTGTGAAACTCTGTAGTTTATTTTATGCTGTGGATGCTATATGGATCTATGCCCAAAGTATCTCTGTGTTTCCTGTTGGCTTCCCACGTGCATACTGAACGGAGGTGTGATGAAGCAGACTTTGGGGAGCTCTACACAGGGGAGCCTTGAATACTGCCCAGGTGCCCTGTCCTGTTTTGTCAGAGGAGTGTACAGATTCATGGCTGCAATTGTGATGCTAATCCAGCTCTTCAGTGCGGTAGCATGTTCTGCTTAACTTCATAAACCAAAGAAGAATAATGATCTCAGGCATGTGCAGTCATTTCTAAGTGAGCAGTAAAGAAAATAAAAACTTCTAGCCCCTGAGTGTTGCCAGGAGAAAGGAGATTCATGGGCAGAGGCAGAGCGCCATGTGGTATCAGGTGAGGATGTGAAGGCTTTCCGTTCTCTCTGCAGCCTTTCTCTGTAGTTTGAGTAAAAGAAAGAAGAAAAAAAGAGAGACAGTAAAGAGACAGTAGCAGTAGGAACAGGCACTAGTAATAGTACAGACTCCAGAATACTACATTTTGAGTAAGGACCAAACGGTTCTGGGTTTGACGTCTGCCCCATAGAAAGAAATTAGTATGTTCAGTCAACCACCAAGAGCCCCAGTAATGCCCTTCAAGTTTCTCCTAGCCACAAAAACCCAGAGCTCTCCTAGTACCTCCAGAACCATGCTGAATATGACTTGGTTGTGGCCATGACAAATTTAGTCCTAATCCCGTTAGCCTTCTCCAAAGTCTAGATTGATGGCTGGAAGACAGTCACAGTCATTAGGCTGACTCTGAAGAGAGGATTTAGATCACACTTAAATACATTATTGTAAGAGTAATGAAAGATTTCATTGTCAGCGCTGCAGATCTGTCAGATTTCAAAATACTCATTTTCAGGTTTTCCTCTCTCCCTTTCCTTAAAGATTTGCTCTCAAGAAGTCCCTTTGGAAAAGCTCAGAAAACATGAGCAACAAGTAGTTATCAACTGATTTTCTTGATGGTGAAAGCAGTCACCAGTTCTGGCATTGCAGACATGAGATCTTTCCTCTCCTCTTCTCGTAGGACCTGACAATTTGTCTTTACGTTCCTTTGATGCATAATTTCCAAATTTCATTGAGACAACACCTCACGTTTGGGCTTGGGATGGGAAAGCAAAGACTTGGAGTTGTTTTACAGCCCTGGTGAAATACAGCCTTTCACTTTATTGCTGGAGCTTGTCCCGTCAAGGTCAGGAAAGCTTACTGCTTGCTGGTTGTTAGCATATCAACTTCAAGCATTGCTGAAAGGTAATCTTACAGCTCAATGGGGATTTTACAAGATATGTAGAGTATTTTAAGGCAGTTATCAGGAAGAAATATATGTTTAAAAGAGAAAGGTGTTCAGGTACAAAAGGTAAAAAAAAAAATTTGTGCTTCTTAACTAGGTGCTATTTAATTTTCTTTAATTAGTTGTTTTCTAAAAATTCAATGTGAGGTTGTTTTTTTTTTTTTAGAGGGGAGAGTTAAGGAATACTCAACACTACTGGTTAAGGGTAACATGAAGTTTAAGACTCTAAGGTCCAGAATTTCCTTCCATTTTTGACTGTTCTTGTCAGCTTCTGTGTTGTGCCAACTTTTCATTCTTGCAGGCATCTTTTTGAAGAGTTAAATCTTATTCCTAGATGTTGCAAAAAAAAGCAACTGGGCTTGTATCTGCTAGCAGATCTTGCATTAATAAGGGCATTTGGCTGCTGCAGAATGTTAGTTCATCAGTGAGATGCCTGAGCAGCCTCAGCTCGCCATGTGTTCCACTGTACACTTGAAAAAACCGTAACTCGGCACAATTACCCAGGAAGAGCTTTACGGGTTGTGCACCACTTCTTACTTTTTGCAACTAATAAGTATGCAAACCAAATAACAAATCCTGGATCTGTTGTGGATACTAATGAATATGTTGTCTCCTTAGATGAATTAGGGTGGCAGTCTAAAAAGATCCCAGCAGAATACTGGAAGTCAAAGTCAGTACAAAAAGAAGGGATGCTTGTGGTATGCACGCTCTATTCTTTCTCCTGGAAACTTCCCAGCTTGAGTAAACTGTATGTTTTCATTATTTATACTGCATTTACCTTGTATTTAACGTTGGTTTATTATGAACCAAAACATTACTGATATTTTAAGAAACCCTGATAGCTGATTGATTCCTTAATTGATAAGATCTCTGTTGTAAAATTATCTTACAGAACTCCAGTGTTGTTGAACATGAGGTGAAAAGTCTGCTACATTAGAAGCATAAGTATATATATATGCACATAGAGAAAAAACCCAACAATTTTATATCATTGTTAATATATAATTGTTAATTTATATAACAATTTATATAATTTCACTGATAATGGGCAGTGGTATACTGGTAAATTTAGTCAGAGCAACATTTACAGTAACTGTTTTCTTGCTAACATGGTACGTAATATTTGTAACAATTTAACATTAGTTTATCAGCAATTATATATAATCAGCTACCATAGTAAAAAATAAAAATTACATTATTAATTATTCTATATAATTGTTACATATATACATTTAGGTATGTATATGAACACTTTAGAAGAAAAGATCAGGATTTTGTTTTTGCAAGATGATGGTTAGAAAAGACAAATGTTTGATGTTGATACTGACTTAGTTTGAAAGCATCTAATTTCAGGTGAGGTTCTGTGATCACTAACAGTCTCTTTCATTACTTGGTCTTTTTATTGTTGTCCTTCTTTACCATGTTATTTTTTTCATCCTCATCGTATATTGACTTTTACCTGAAGACTTGAAATGCTCTTAACTTTTTAATGATAATCTTTATTTTCTGCTTCTTACTTCCAACTCCTTGATGGAAGATCGTGGAGAATATGGAGTTAGATTTCTCCACTACACACATTGCATTGTAGCTCCTTGCTTTTAAGGGACTTTATCTGACTTTCGTAAAACAACAGACACAGCCAAGGTCTTCTACAGAGGCCTCCCAAGTCAAAAAAGCTTGCTTTTTCACCAAAAAAAACCTGGAATATTTTCAAGGAGGGACTTGAAAGCCTCAGCTGTCATCTATTACCAGCTTGAGGTATAAGGAATTGTTCAAAGTGTTTTCAAGAGGCAGAGATAGAGAATAGGAAGGCTGATGTGCTAGCAGATCAGTCAGAGGTGCAGTAAGAATACAGGACAAAGCAGGTTTGTTATTCCCAGTTAAAATCTTAGACGTGATACTTTCAGCAAAGGGAAAGATAGTCTACAGCAATCTGTTACAGCCAAAGACACGTGGCATCTTGACAGCCAGTATCACAGTTGCTCTAAAATTTTACCCTGGAAATTACAATAAATTCTTGCCGATAGATGCCCAGTCTCTCTGTGCATTAGCTGGGGGAAATAGGACCTTTTTTGATGTTCCCTTTTCAAACGGTTGAGGCAAATCCCAGGCTCTAAACTGCATTTTATTTACATTTGTAAAGCCTTTGCTGGGCTTCTGCCATAGTAGTTATTTTAGTGTCTTTTTAGCTGCCTTATTTTCTAGCTTTACAGTTAACTATGAGCCGTGGCAAACAAACCACAATAACAACTCCCTCCCTTGTTACTCATGTCCATCCTGCACCCTTCGCAGACAAAAGGATCGTACGCGTCACTTCCCCATTTGGTATAATGAGGTTTTTCTGTCAGCGTGTTCACCACCAGACCCCCCTCTGGCTGGTGCAGCTGCAATCTGTGCAGGCTGGCACGCGAGAGCTTTGTCATAAGATCTCTGGTGTGTGGGTCTTGCTTCCAGGAAAATGACATATAGGGTCTTCCTCCCCCTCGGTAATTAAATCAGCCTATGATGATGATTGCATGAATGAAGAAATTCTATCTTCTAGCAAGTTGGTAAGGTAGCAGGAATGATTTCTATCGTCCTAGATACAAACCAGCAAAAAAAAACCCCAAAAACATGAATTGTGGGCAGCAGGACACTGAAATATTAGATCAGAGGAAGCTTTGGCATAACCGTTTTCTTGCTAACAATGAAATGGTGAAGACACAGTTGGTAGAAGAAAGGTAACTTGTGTAACCATCTTCACAGAAGGGACAACTTAGATGAAACTACTTAGAAATAGCTCCGAGAAGTAACCTACAAAAATAGGTTAATTAAATAGCGAATGGTCATTGGGAGAACAGACAGGGACTAATGTGATCATTAAGTTGACTCTATGCTAAATTTATTCAGTAGCAGAATTAATTTTTTTCCCCCCTAAGGTTAAAAAATGATAATTCAGGAGTGCAGAGAGTTGTAGGTCAGCTGATGTGACTTCCTGTCCCCCTTCGCTCTTCAACGCAAAGTCTTTTGGGATGATAACTCTATGTGTATATTTAATAACAGTGCATTACACAGTTATCATTGTAGGGATTTCTGATTGCTGTGGTGATTTTAAAGGTGGGTATGTCTGTTTGAAGAATTGTTGTGTGGTGTTAAGATCACAATGAGGATGAAGCCTGCTTCTTCTGCAACTAAAAACAGTGGGAAAAATGCTTTGGGAGGAGGAATGCCAACGATTTGGAGTTACTCCCATTTTACCTTAGTCGTTGTTAGGTTTTCTGAGGTGTTTTGCTTTCCATGGTTGGAGCTGGAGGATGTTAATGGATATAAAACCCGTAAACTTCAGCTGCTGATAGGAGATTAGTGATTTTTATGCCTGTCATTCTGTTTGAACTTATGAATAGCAGATCAGATGAGGGAAGTGCAGTAGCATTAAGCCTAGACAGCCCAACCTGGCTGAGCTCAAAGGAAAGAGGAGAACAGTGAGAGATAAATAATAATTTTGCCAATTCTTTTTTTTTCTGTGATCCAGTTGGCAGCACATCAGCTTTGGAATAGGATAAGTAACTGGCGTCTGACTCTGGAGCACTGATGATGCTCAGTGTTGTGGTTCAGGACTCAGCAAAACCTGAGAGAATTGCTTAATGTCTCCCAGGGCAGAAGGGAGATGCTTTATGGCGTGTGGGCTTATAACCAGAGAGGCAAAATAGATGATGTAGGTGAGCTTAATCCTGCAGAGATGATATAGGTGAGCTTAATCCTGCAGAGATGATGTCTTCCCAAAACCTTGTTTTACCTTGACTTAATATTGTTAAAAAGGGAGAAGTGTTATCTGTAAGTGCAGGTGGTGACTACACTGGTGGTAAACCTGGACGTGCTGTGAGGAAAGCTGGAGAAAAACTTGTGGGTATGACCAAGAGTGGGAATAAGTAGATGGGACTATTTGGCCACAGGGTTTACCAGACTGGTATCAAGTTCTGCAGAGAACATCCGAGAGTCATCTGGCTGGCAGAAGCCATCATGCACCATCCATGCGTTGCCTTTTAGTCCTTGGCCTGTGACTCTGGCTGTTTCTTTAGGAGAGGAGCCCCCATCTGCTATGGGGTAAGAGCCAAAACCCAGCTCAACCTTCCAGCCTTGGCTGGCTCTTTACAGGCACGGGGACTGCGAGCTGGGAAGTGGCCTGCGGCTGCTTGTTTCTGCTTTGTTAGGAAAACAGGATTTTAATGTGTGGGCTTTTTTTGTGAGCTAACAGGATTAAGTTAATGATGTACCTGATTCATGATGCTGATTTATTACATCATGAAAACCACTCTGCGAAGCCCCAGCCGTAGGCTGATCTGTGAGGGCAGGCTGCTGAGAAGGAGGGCTCTCTGAAAGAGCTGCTCATCTCAATACTTCCAAAATATATAAGCTCTGATAACTCTTTCCCAGGTGGAGCACACAGGGCTATTTCTGCACTCCATAAAGTTTGATATAGCAGAGCTAGTATGGGAAAGTTGTTCCAAAAGGATATTGGACATCTTTTCCAGAAAGAAGCAGTGAAGGAGAAAATGAACAAGTATTTGTTTTATCAAACATAATCCAGGAGTGTTAATTAGATCCAGGTAGGATGAAATCGGGGGGGGGGGGGGGAAGAGGGGTGTATTTGTCTTCAATCAAAGATTGATATAAAGCAAGATGTCATTGCTTCAAGGATGGAAATAGAAATGGAATATTGAATAAAGATCAAGGTTGCAAAAACAAATGTAATTTAATTTTGCATTTAGGGATGTAGCAAAATGCAAATGATTCCTAAAGTGGTTTGTGTGTCTATTCTGCTGACAGGTGGGATGATTTCTGCCTTTTTTCCTTTATGTAGCTGGATGCTTTCCTTAACATTCTGTAACCAGACATGGTCTGATCAAAAGCATTTCTCAAAGTGAGGGCTGCTTGTACTATACTGTTCAATATATAAGGCAGATAATGTGGTGACCATTAATGAGCAGCTGATGGACATCAAGTTTCACTGTTGAAGAAACAGGACATTTAGAGCTTTGCAGACACTGTGGAAGACATGCCTGATGAACTAATTTGTGGTGTGTTTGAAAGTACCAGAATTCCAGCCCATGCTGCTTCACAAGCAATGGGAACTGGGCATCTGGAAGTGGGACTTCTCACCAGTAGAGAAAGGGGGTCCTTGAGGAGACAATGTAGATGAAACACATTTGTGTGTGGAGCTCTATTTCTCCTCAAACTCTCAGAGGAAAACCACTGCTTTGAGGAGAAGGTTCAGCACGGTGCTTGTTTCTTGTCCTTTTTTGTTTCTCAGATATTTGTGTGTCTCAGATTTACTTTTTATCTGGAAATCATATTTTTTTAAAAAAAAATATTTTGAAGTAAACATTTCAAAATTGTAAGGAAATAATTTATTTCAGCATGAGAAGAAGGGAAGAGTGTTGTTAGGGGGCAGCTGTACAAGGTTCTCTTAGCGAGCAGAGCTGAGAGCCGGAGCAGTGTTGATGGGTTTTTTTGACAGCTGCCCGCAGCCTGAGCATCCCAGGCTCTGTGATGCAGCCAGGTTTCGTGAGCCAGGTGCTGTTAGGTCAGCACTCAGACTGTGAGTCTGGAAACACAACCTGGGGCTTGGCAAGAAGTGTGTTTCCTCTGCATCAACACTGTCAGTGCATGAGCACAGATTTCATTTCATCACTTCTGGGAACGGAGGAGTTGGCTAGACCAGGCATTGAGCAGTACAGTTGTGTGATATGCTGCAGGGTTGCCTTCTAGGTCAGCCAACCTGAGGGACAGGAGGCGTGCTCTTTCCAAAATTTGTTGTTCTGATCTAGCTCTAAAAAGCTAGGTGTAAGGGGAGCTCATCAGGGATCAAAAGACATGCACAGATCTCTCCCCAGCCTCAACAGATCTCTGGTGGAAAAAAGAGAGGTGAGTCAGGCAGCTCTATATCTGACTCTGATACTGGTCTTTTTTTTTTTTTCCCACATGTGAATACCCCACTGTAGGCAGTCAGGTTGCTCCTATTTCAGCTGTGGCCTGATGATCCAGTAAATCTCACTGCTGCGGTAAGGCTGACATGGTCACCTGGGGAACAACACTTCTGGCATCAAAGTGTTAAGATGGCTTAATTTCAAAAACTTCATCATATTAGGTGTTACCTCTTGGCACCTCGCTACTTTTGTGCTGGATTAGAGTCTGTTTGCTATAGTACAGCCAACTAAAAACCAGCATAATCTTTGTGTATATGGTGTTCCAGCTCCTTTGGCTGAAGTGCAGTCATGAGTCCGTCTGAATTCTGCTCCAGTTTATACTGGTGATGGATCCAGACATTCACAAAGCCTTTCTAGTGAGTTATAGCACAGTTGCATGAGCGGTTTGGAGAGTCAGGAAACTGAGGCACATCTTTCAGAAGATGCTTTAAATGCCCTAGTTCATGCTGATGGCATGAATTGTGCTTATATGAACTGAGTTAATTAGGAAATGAGCAGAAATGCACTCGTCAAACTGTAAAAAAAAAAAAAAAGGCAAGGAAGAGTAAATGAATGAAAAACTGTTTGAATAATCTTAATTCTTGACTTGTGATTGTTTTGAATGTCTGCATTTTCAGCCTTAAAAAAAGATGCTTAAACCTATCTTTGTATGCAGAGCTTTATTACATTTTACATTACTGGATTACATATTACATTAGTTCCCAGGAAGCAAATGGTCTAATTGGTGGCTCAGAGTTTATCTTTCTAAAGATGTGCATGGGAGAGAGAGAGATGGCTGAATAAAAATTGTTTTGTGTGCTGAAGAAAATGCTTTGTGAGCTCCAAATGCACTTCTCCAACACTTGTTTCCCCCTCTATCTTTAGTGGCATGGCATGCTCCATAGCAAAGCTTGTTTATATGTAAATGGTGCTGTGATGGAGAAATCAGCTTCGTTGAGAATATGCAGCAGCAGGCTTTTGCAGGGACAATAAAATCTCTTATCATGATATGCTGCAGATAGGTTCATTTGAGTGGTGTATTTGTAATATTTAAATCCTTGGAAACATGGACTTTTTTCCCTTCCTCCCTTCGATGAAGGACTACTAGAGATGGTAGCTCACAGCAGAATTGCTCCTAGATTAGGGTCAGTTCAGCTAAGCCTATTACTGCTGCTCTGATAGCACCCCGAATACATTTGTCTTGAAGGTAATGGCCTATTTAAGGCCTACATCTTGGGTCAGGTTTGCCTATCTGGCTTGAAACAAGATAAGCCATGTCTGCACTGCTGGAAGTACTTCAGGCAGAGGCAGTTGTGTGCCCCTTTTCTGTAGGGTTTCCAAATGCACAGGTTTGGTGGGGTGGGTATCCTATGGCAATTTAACAAAATGATAGCTGGCTGTCCTTATATTTTGGTTGAATAGAGAACGATGCTTCTGTGATGCTGATTTTCACATAGCATGCATAATCCTCTTTCAAATTTGTTTCTTTCTGAATTATTCTCTGTCAGGAAAGAAGTGAATATACTGGCAAGGTTGAAAAAACCTATTTTCTGTGGCTAATCTATCTCCATGTATTCAATATAAATGAAATGAATGTGGTATCAACACAAAGGTAGCTTCCATTTTGACAAAGGTCTGGGGTCCCTCTCTGAGTGTCATATTGCCTCTGGCACTGGACTGAGCCTGTGTAAACTGTACTGCCAGTAGCAGATCCCTGCTCCTCCTATGGACCCATCCTGACTGGTGCAAGAAGAGGTTATCAGGACTTTGTATTTTAAGGCACAGTTGTCTTATTCTAGTTACCAGTGACAAAACTGGATCAGTTTAGGCTGTGATTCTCGTAATAATTCATAGCCTCCCTTTGGGATTTATGGCAAAGCGTAGCACCTCTGTTGTGGTGAGAAGTATTGTGTATCAGCTTTTTTGGTAGACTAAAATATATTTATTTACTAGTTTCCTTTTGCATGTAAGTAATTACAAGCAGAGTAGGTAAACATTGTCTTTTTTGGCATTAAGTAGAAAAGAATGGACCTTCCTGTGTTTCACCAATTAAGGTAAATTATTTTGTGGAAGAAAAAGTTTGAAGCTGTGCTGTAAGTTGAATTATTCATTGGCAATAAAATTTCTTCCATTGTTAAAGTACATTCAGAAATTAGAGAAGATAATAAGCAAAAAAAACCAAACCAGTTTTGTATAAAACCATCTACTAAATCTGTGCTAATGTACATCATCTTGTCTTTTTTGGGAGTGGTTATTTCACGTCAACAGGGAAAAATAGTGATGCTATTGGTTTTGGCCATTGCTTTTTGGATTTAATTGACTTCTTGAGAATTGACATAAAATGATCAGGAGAAGCTATTGATGACATTCTTAAGAGCTTGTCTTGTATTTTCATGAAAATTGGTGACACAGCAAATGCTCGCGTGTCTTTGGAGGTGCTTTATAAACACACAGGAGAGTTTGCAACAACGCAGAGTAAATGTCACCAGAAGCCAGGTTTGGAAAGCTGTGGGGACCATTGGGCTGATCTGTGGGTGCTGTGGGCTCACCTTTGAGTATAATGGTTAGAAGAAAAAACAACCCCCCAAAAAGGTCATCAACTCCCATAGAGCAAGGGCTGCTTTTGCGCACCAATACCTAAGTGTTTAGGTCCAAGCAAGTTTTGAGGTTCACGCTTTGTATATCTGACATGTGGAGAAAAACATACAGAACACTCTAGAATGTTCAAACTGTTCTGGAATAACTGTTATCATAAATAATTTCCCCAACTTTAGCTGCACAGTTCAGTAGCTCAGCTGGATTTGCATCTCGCTTCGTAGTGAGATGGTCTAAGACATAACTTTGCAAGGGCACAGCTGGGGCACATGCAGCATGCTTTTTCAAATTCTTAAAAGTATTGAATACTCTGGGTTGCAGAACTTCCCAATAACTAATGTTGTTTTGAGAGTATAAACACCTATAATAGTTAAAAAGGGAATGTGATGTGGCTCGTGGTGAAATTTGCACAAAGAAACAAGACACCTTTTCCTTTACATGCTTCTAATTATTTTGCTTTCTGGGACTTTCCCAAACAAGCTTTGAGTTGGGGATGGACCCTTTCCTCCCTGCTCCTGTTACTTGTCCACACAGCTACATGTAGTGAGACAAATTATTTTGCAGGAGGGAGGTGCTAGTATTTTGTGAAGTGGGTTTGCTACTTGTTTGTTCTTGCGTTGAAATAAAACACCGATCGTTTTATGGTGTCTGTGATTGCAGCTGAATGCGCTCTGAATCTCTTTGATCTGACAAGTGTTGTTAGAGTAAGACTCATATCTTCGTGGGCTTTCCCCTTCTACCCTCCATCATCCCCTAATTTTCCTTAATTGGACATATTATTACAGTTTCCAGACAAGGCTTTGAGTCCGTTACAGGCATCCTGTGACTGACCCTTCAGCATTCTGAATGATGGCACAGCCACATCCCAGAAACAACTGGGGCTTGGGACCTCAGGAAGGAGAAGGACTATTGCAGCTGTAGGGATGGATGTGGAAGCTGACTACAAGTTGCCAGTTCGCACATAGTTTTTGAGTCACATTATGGAGTTGGTCAGTTTCTGTTCCATACCATAATACCAGACTTGTGGCTCTGCTTGTTCTAATACAGTAAAAAGTATTAGTGTTGATGTTAATTATGGGTGAAGTGGCAGCCAAAATCCTGATTTATATTAAAGTGGGTTTAGCTTAATCTGTATATTTTAATGTTCTGCTTTTTTAGCCCATAAAGAATTTATGGGTTGTCTTTACTGACCCCAGCAGTTGAAGAGACCAAATCAGTCACAGCTGATGCTTTTTTATTGCTGGTGTATTTAAGAGTGCTCCTTAAAGACCAGAAGCCCACTGAAGAGGTAATGTTAGCTGTCACAATTTGAAGTAGGCTCAGCGTAACACCAGGTTATGTTTTGTCAAGTTTCTAGATGCTGATGTAAAAGGAAAAGGTTATTTAGGGAGTAATTTGAAGGAGAGAAATGAGACAGCTTTGTGCCTCAGTTGTGGTACTTGGGTAGTCAGCTGAATTACTCCAAATATACTCCATGTACAGCTTAAGCCACAGTATTTTGATAGAGCAGTAATCAGTGCATCACTGTTTCTCTGAGTGGTGCTTACTGCCGTGACATTTAGAAAATAAAATCTTTTCTTCTTAAGAAGAAAAGCCAGAGACCTTTACCAGTGCTCTCCATCCTGCGGCCGTGGGATCGAGCAAGCCGAAGCCAGAGGTGCTGCCCAGGGCTCTGGGTGCCAGGGAAGGCAAAGGCTGATGTTGCTGGCGGTGTATGGACTAACAGAGGTCAGGGACCAACGCTCAATAACACGTACCATTCCAGCTATTTCTCTCGCTTATTACTAGAACAGGTCAAAACTCAAGTGTTGTGTGTATTATTACTCCCTCTTTTCTGTTCACTTCCACTTGCTGGCTTTGGCCAGCTCTAGCTGTCTGCTAGCTCTCTGTCCTGGGCAGCATGTCTCCCCCTGCACCAAGCTAAGGATGGAAGACTTGACTCTCTTATCTGGCAGCCCTAGAGATGGTCTCCTGCTTTATTTCTGGCACCAGCTAGGCTAGGGAGGCTTATGCTGCATTGACAGCCTCCCTGTCTCTGCCAGGTATTGTTGAGAAAATAAGCCACATTGTTATTGATAGACCCAAAAAAAAAAAAAAATTCACAAGATGGAGAATTTGATAGCCTTTGGAAATTATGGATTAAAAATCAATTAGCAGATGAGAAATTAATACAAAGAATAAAAGAAGCCATTCTCTTGATGAAAGAGGTTAACAGTAGTATTGGGGGGGAGCAGTGTCAGGACCAGTTTTGCTCCATATATTTAACAGCGTTTCCAGCAGTGCAGTAAAGAGGGCTGTAATTTGCTGATGACTCACAATGACTGAGTTTTCATATAAAAGCTTAAAAGACATTAGATAAAAATTGCAGAATCCACAATGGAATAATGTAAATGACTAAAACATGGATGGGTTCTTAATTAGTTGTAACTCCTTGGGGAAAATTTTTCCTAAAGTGATTTTGGATGAATTCTTGAAAACAGTGCTGGCTAGGAAGGCAAATAAAATGCCCAGCCCTTATGATGTGGCCAGGGATGGTATGTCTGGGTTTTTTTTGATGGGTGGGTGATGTGAATGCTGCTATCAGGTGGAACACTGAGTTACAAAACAAAAGATGTAACAGAAGTAGTAAAGGTCTGTTAATTGTCACAATATTCTAAATATTTGATGTATTCAATGCGTTCATGACAGTCTAAAGCATGCCTCCTACCTGTGTTTATTTTATTGCAGATCAAGAGGGCTATAGCAGTGTAAGACAATGTAATATTTTTACCAGTTACTGTACAGGGATGAAGTCCTTCCTAAAGCCTCCCACAGCAGCATGTTGGGAAGAAGCATTGAAGGCCAGAGGCAAAAATCTTCACAGGGGAATTGAGAAGGCTTCTTTGTGGCTGGAGGCAGATCCAGCAAGGATACGGAGGGTCCGTATCCCCTTTTATGATTAGCACTGACTTGTCTGGTACACATTCCTTGCTCATGCTGTGGGGAAGCAAGAGCACCTGGCACAGCAAATGTCCCTGCCTGCCGCTGCCTTTCCAGGGAAGGGTTGCTCTAAAGGGCATCCATGGCAGGAAATGCGATGCAAGACTTGGTCTCCAAAACTCTGTGTCTCGGGCAGGGCCGAGGAGGCTGGTGTGATGCAGCTGGGTCACAGGGACATTCCTTTCCCTTTGCAAAAAGGGACTGCAACAGTCCCGTGCCTCTTCTATAGGTCCTTTTTAGGCTGATTCTGGTTCTGACCTTTGCTGACTTTGTGAAGTCTCAGTAAAAGGACAAGGGGTAGGAAGAGTCTCGTGTCACTGGAGAGGGTGCAGTGAGCACTACCTGGTGTCCAGCCAATGTGTGCCATTCTCCTTGACTGTTAGTGGTGTGCCAACAGCCCCATGAGCTGCATATGCAGCTTGTTTGAGTATGAGTTTGTATGAACGGCCATGGTGGGGCAGAGCAAATGCCTGCTTGGTTCGGTGCCCTGCCATTGATTTGGCTGAGAGGTGATGCTTAGGGAGGAGGGTAAGGATGAGGCAAGCATGTGATGGCAGTTGTCAGAATGCTTTCTTAACCCTGGCTTTTCATCCCTCAGGGACTTCATAATCCACAAATTTTATCCTCATGCCTTAAATCCCTTATTGGCTTTTTCTTAGGTGATTTTGTAATATTGATTTTTCAACACCCGTAAACTTTTCTCTTTTGTGTGGCATACACTCTGCTTTATGTGAGGAAGCATCTTCTTTTGTTTGTTCTGAACTTGCAACATGCTGGTTTCATTTGATATCCTCTATTTCTTGTCCTCACCGCAAGTTTGATTTGAAGGATCTTTAGTTCTTATTTGTCATGTACCGTCGCTGTGTGCCACGCCGTAATAACACAGTCCTATTGTGTTGGTTATTTCATTGTAGGGTTTTGCTGATGTGTAAAGGGGACAATGCATAAGCTTACGTTCAAGAGGGTTGTTTTTCATTCTTCTTTTTTTAACTTCAGCTATTTGGCTTTGTAATATAGAATTAGAGTCTTGATAATCTGTCAAGTTTAATGTAGTGTTACTTAGTGCTATATCGCAAATGATTTAGCATTTTAATTCAAGTCTACAATGTGATTATTATCCAAATAAATTTCTTCTCTCACATCTGGATAAGTCTTGACTATAATAGTAATTTTGGAATATTACTTTATTCTTGAACTGATGGTTAATAATGTCAGCTTTTAGGGAAATAAACACTTTGTGGATGTGTCTCCATCTACTGGAAAAATACTCAAAAGGACCTACACATTTTGCCCATATATCATCTCCTCTTTGCTAGCTAATGTGGCTACAGTTTAAAAAATATGGGTGGTAGGTCTGTCAGATGTGGGTGGTGGATGAATGAGTCCCGGGTGGGAAGCGTAGGCGTTAGGAGAGAGGCAGAGGGGGACAGAAAGGGACAGAAAGACCCTCTTTCCAAAGGAGAACGTGCCAAAGGTCAGTGAATGTGTGGCAATGCCTATCCGAATGACAGTGAAATCCCTCGGCTAGTTAAAGGAACGTTTAAAGGACTGGCAAAACAGATGGTGCGTAAGTTAAAACTGTACAGGAGCAACTTACCTTCTGCAGGGATTTCAGCAAGACAGTTATTTCTGTAGCTGTTACTCTATCATTCAATCACAACATGCAATTACTATAGCAAACCTTCTGTCGTATCGTACACATTTTCACGCTTGTCAGAGGAAAAGTCATAGATTAAACAATATGGTTTAAAGTACCCTTTAGTTATGAATTGCATAACTGTGGTTTAATGCAAGGCAGAAGTGTTCTGCTGAAGCAGATCTCAAAAGAACAAGAACCAGGGGAATATGCCCAGGAAGAAAAATAAGTATTGTTGGCCATACAGATCCCATTAGCACAAATGGAAATTTCTCTCTCTTTAATGCCTTTGCATCAGTCTGAAAACACAAGCAATTAGAGGCCTGTTTTGGAGTTGCTGCATGTGCAGAACCCTCACTGAAATCAATGGGAGCTTGGAGAAACGGGAAAGAGAGAGAAATGGGGCCTAATACTAACATTTCCCTTGTTCATTTTTTTAACAGTCCTTACCATAGCACACCTTTCTGCTGCTTCTTATTCAAAACACAGCCATTGTAAAACCCATTCATTGTAAAACCTTCAGCCTTTGCCATCCCACAGATACAAGTTATCCTAGATTTAATTCATTTTCCTCACTGCTTTGGGATTTTTTTCTGCAGGGGTTCTTTTGGTGGTTTGTGGTTTGGTTCTCCCCTCCTGCGCTGTACTTGTTCTCCAGAACTATTTGGTCTACGTAGCTGTTTAGATGTATATGTGCTGCTTTTGTCTCTCGTGCTAAATGGTTTGCATGAATGATAAAGTATTAGTAATGCAAGTGGCAGTTCCTTATGACGTTCCTTGAATAATAATGTGCCTCTAGTTTAGACCTTTTCATGTCTGTCTTTCCTTTAAGAAAAAAAATAAATTCAAGGCAACAGCACAAGGATCTCAATATGCTTTTTTTTTGGTTGTTGTTGTTAAATGAAAGGGGCATCTGGGGGCAACTCAAGCAGAAAAGACAGGGAAATCAAAGCATTGGCTATGTTTTTCTGTTGCATTTTGATTGTGCAGTTTTCTTCGTTTGGGAAATACTTGAAGAGAGAAATCTTTATGCCTCTTCTCCAGTTTTGCCACTTCTGCTATTTAAAAAAATACATACCAGTTATTTCCCACAGAAATCATTTGAACATAGGAAGAATTTGACAAAGCAGTACCTGTTACTTGAATCAAATACCAAAAAAGCCTGTCTGGGTCATTATATTAAACAGGAGGACATAGAAAATTAGTGTCACACTTCATTGAAAACTGTTGGCCTTGTATTTTTGCAGTAACACCTATCAAGAGAAAGGAAAAATGTCTGTAAGAGAATGTAAGGTGGAAGAATTTAGAGAAAATATACATATTTTCTCAGGGCTTTTTTTGTTTGTGTGTTTGAGTTCATTTATTTCCACTTGTCCAATGTCTGTGATGGTCTTTCTTGCATTGACATTGACGTTTTATTGAGACGTATCCTGGCACATTTACTGATGCCTAATAAAGCATTATTCAGTTTGATAGAAACACCGTTGGGGTTACGCAGAGTGAGGAGACGCGTCAGAACCTGTGAACTCGGACTGGCCTTTCTTTAGGAGTCCTTGTTTGCCACTATGATTTTTCCAGTACCACCTTTCAGAAAGTTCTTTTGCATTTCCTGAACGAACCCCCCTGTGCCAGAAATAAAACAACCCAGAATCGTTGACCCATTTTTTTTTTTTGGCAATCCTGGTGCAGCTTAACTTGTTCGTGCCTTTTGACAGTGGTTTGAAAGAGGGGGAAAAAGGTATAAATAGGATTTCTGTTGAGGTTTTCCTGCTGCCTGCAACAGTTCTGAATTAAGCCACAGATGGGGATGAGGTTCCTGTAGCTGCTGCTGCTCTTGCACAGGTGCTCCAGCAATGCTGGAAGCAAGGAAGGGCCTTAGGAAAAAATGTGAAGTGGATGTGAAAGCAGATGTGGCACAGCTGTAAGGGAAGCAATAATGGAAGCAGAGTGAATTCAGAGCAGGGCGGATGGCAGCAATCTGTCATCTGGGGCAGAGTGGAAGGACAGAAAGGAAAAAGCTGGAGTGGGGTGACAGCAGAGAATAAATAGGGAGGGGGGAAAAATACGGTGTCGAGGGGACTCATGATCACCACAGAAGCATCTATAGAGGCTGTGCCGGGGAACAGTAGAAAATAAGTTAAAAAATACAAATAACCTCCTTGGTCTTTAAAAAGAGTCTCCAGTCATATTTATTGTGATTTATGTTACCCACCCTCCTCAACAGAATTACAGTCCTGTAATCCACAACTGCTGTTATTTATTCTGGATAAAGAAGGCAATTTTGAATGTGATCTCCCTTGACATTTCCCAAGGTCTACTCCTGTCTCATACCTTTCATCATCATGTACTTCTTCAAGGCAATCAGTGGCTCTCTTACCTCTCTCAAAAAGAAACAAGTATTTCAGTCGCTTGCCCTGGACCAGAGTGACACAGACATTACGGGTTAGGGGAGATCAATTGCATAGCCCTGCTCCTCTTCACCTGGGAGGATCTTTGATGTGTTGACAAGGTTGGAATCCAAATAAGACATTAACCCGCTGTATTGCAGTGGCTAAGGTGGCAGGAAGGAAATAAAATAGCATCTTATTCAACAAGGTATCCTCCCTTTTTCATTTTACAGTCTGTGTCAGTGGCAGTTGGAACTATTAGACCTGCATTAAAATTACATATTACTTATATAAATGGGAGCTATAAATATCACAAATAGTAAAACTAAAATTGCGCTGAGGTTCAGGAGACAGTATGTCTAAAACCTACAAAATTAAGGACGTTTAAAGGAAAGCCTCAACATCCATCTGTCCTTATACCTCATTATTCTTGGTTGTCAGAGAACGATCTCAGTACTACGTTAATGTCATTTAATTGCTTTTTCTTGCAAGGTTGGCTCCGATCTGAATCAGACCACAGTAAAGGTACAGTGGTATTTCCTTGGATCTGTTGGTTTAGATGGAGCAGTAAGGACAGGCTAAGCTCGTGTTGAGGATGAAGCAGTTATTGTCACCGCAGTCAGTAAATGCTTTTGATTCACCTTTCAAATGTTTCCATATTAAAACAGTCTTGTGAGTTCTTATTCCTTTTTCTTTCCATTTGAAAATATAAATGTAAATCTGGTATTGATCCATAGACGTGGCACGATACCGATTTGGATCAGGACCCTATGCACTAAATTAAAGCTCATTAAGAATGTATTAGTAAGCGTAATGACCTATATGGTGGAAATGCTAATACTGTATTAGGTTCGTCCTCTCCTAGCAGGCTGCGTGGGCTGGGGCCAGGCTGGCAATGTCTGTGTCTTCTGAGCACAGTCTATGTCTCAGCATCACATCCCCTGGGGTGGAAATCACCCTGGACTACCAGGAGCCTGCACTGTGGCCAGCAGATCTGATTTTCACAGCTGTGCTCCTGGAAATGAGACCAGCGCACAAGGCGGAGGATGCTGTGCAGTTCATAATTAGCCCTTTTGAAAAACAGAGTATATTTGCTGGCCTGGAGGTGCCTGATCAGCGCTGGCGTGAGAGTACTTCTGTCTGAGGCAGGATTGTGCCAGACAGACCTTTTCCTGGACTGGTTTAGGGCCTCCTTTGCCATCATGCCTGTGGGGGCTAACTGCCATACAGCATGATCTCATGAAGCTGGAGAAGTCTGGCCCATCATTTTTCATTAGAAGTAATTTTGTATTGAATAAATGGAAAAAAATATTCCTGTGGTTAGGACTCAGGAGAAAGAGAGTTCCTGAATATGCTTTCTGGCAAACACATATGATTTCCTGTGCTCAGGGAGAGATTTTTCACCTAAATTTAGCTTAGGTATCTAGCTTCACTTTGTAGTCAAGATTTCCCCACAAGAGCCATTCATTTGACCTGAAACAGCTGAATTACTCTCTTTATTAAATGTACAGAGAACCTTAGAGCAGAAGTCCAGCCTCAAAATAGCTCAGCTGAGATGAAGCTGGATCCTAGCTTTCCTCCTGGAGGGACACACATAAGGTAAGGTCAGTGGGTCCTTCAGGATCTTTTGAGTAGAAATATGCCAGTGGGGAAGAGAAATACATATCAGATATGCTCGTGTGGGGTGAGATGCTGTGAAGATGCCCTCTACAGCTAAAGAACTGAACTCCCTTAATACAGCAGGTTTTTTGAAGTGACTATGATTAAACAGTATTATTAGTTTTCTGAAACTAGTCAATACCCTTATTTTAAAAAATTAATAAGAGCTCTATCTGTGTTGTTCTTGTAAAGGAAGTGGCATGTTCAAGCTGCTCTTCACAAAATAATTAGACACTGTGATAGTTCAGGGACTCTAGAGGCAAACCTAGCAACCGCCCTGCAGTGCCGGGAGGCTGATGCAATACGGGGCGCGGGGGTGAGTGGCCCTTTCTCCCTTTGAACACGTCAAGGAGCTGGTTTAATTTCTTGCTCTTCGTCATGAAGGAAACTTCTAATTGTTCTCTGCCAGGGCTTAAAAGCACATCACAGATGTGGTTCAAAATCAATTTGTCATTCATTTCCAGCCTGTTTTGGCATGGGTTGGTATAGAAAGAACAAAAAAAAATAATTCAAATTGGTTCTAAGTTCTTATTTGGTGTATTATTCTTTCCTCCTCATCATCTGTGCTTTTTCTGCTTTAATTGGTGTTTCAACTGCAGTGGCTTCTGAACATCCTAGGCAGATGCTGTCTTTTAAACCCAATTATTATGCCTCCGTCTACATTTTTTTCTTTCCATGTGAGAAGTGGTCTGAAAACTGGCTGGTCTTCTGGGATTAAAGACTTGTGGTCAGTGGCACAAAGTCCAACTGGAAGCCAGCAACTACTCATGTACCCCAGGGGCTGATTGAGGGACCAATATTATTAAAGATCTTCATTAATGACTTAGGTGGTGGAGCAGAAAGCACCCCAGGGAGTTCTCAGCTAATACAAAGCTGAGAGGAGGCACTGATACACCAGATGGTTGTGCTGCTTTTCAGATGTGCCCCGGCAGGCTGGAGAATTGGGCAGAGGGCATTTCAGGAAGTTCAGCAGTGGGAAACACAAAGTCCTGCCCCTGGCAAGGAATAGCCCCATACATTAATACATGCTGGGAGGTGACCAGATGGAAAATAACTCTACAGAGGCCCCAGAGTCATCCTTGAGGCAAAAAAAGCCACCAGCCTCCTGGGCTGCTTTAGGAAGACTTGCCAGCAGGTCAAGGGAGGTGATCTTTCCTCTCTGCTTGGCTCTGGGCTCCCCAGCACAAGACATATGGACATACTTGAGTGAAGGTCCACAAGGATGTTTAAGGGCTTTGACTGAAGGAGATGTTAAGGGACTGTTTGGCCTGGAGAAGAGAAGGCTCAGGGCCAAGATGATGTCATGCCCGGCGGGTGGGAGTAAAGATGGGCACCTCTTCTCAGGGGTACCCACTGAATGGACAAGAGGTGATGGCTGCAAACCCAAATACAGGAAATCCCAGTTAAACATAAGAAATCTCTTGATTACTCTGCAGTTGGTCCAACCATGGGACAGGTTGGCCTATTCTAACCTGGCTAGCCATGGTCTTGCATGATAGGCTCTAGGCGGCCCTGCCTTGAGTGGGTGGGTTAGACTGGGCAGTGCTCTGTGTTATCACTGGGTGTGAGTGAAATTTGCCACAGGCTGTTCTTGTTCCCCTTTCATGGTGCTTTTGTCAGTAACTGTCCTTACCCCAACCCATGGAGTCTCTGGCCGTTTGTTCTGCTGGAGTGAAGAGTGGTGCTCAGCGGCTGCTTGGGGCTGAACCACCACCGCTGTATGTTGTAACTACAAATGTGCAAATAGTTCAGAAAAAAGACCCAGACAATCCTTACCCTGCAACTGATTTTATATTTGAGGAAATCAAGTAAATTGTCTGACCAACTTTCAGTCCAGGCCTTTATCCTGGTGATGAATGGAGCTATTGCTTTTTAATTACTGAAAGATAATAAATTTTAAAATAAAAACTTGGTGTGGTTCCTGAAGTAGTGAATCTCCTTAATTCCATGCTGCAGTTCTTTACTATCTTGCATAGTTCATTGCAGCAGCTGGTTTCAATGTCTTCAAAAATCTCTTTTAAATTCCTATGGAGTTAGAATCACAGAATCACAGAATTGTAGGGGTTGGAAGGGACCTCGAGAGATCATCGGGTCCAATCCCCCTGCCAAAGCAGGCTCCCTAGCTCATATTGCTCAGATAGGCGTCCAGGCGGGTCTTGAATATCTCCAGTGAAGGAGACTCCACCACCTCCCTGGGCAGCCTATTCCAGTGCTCAGTCACCCTCACTGTGAAAAAGTTCTTCCGCATGTTGGTGCGGAACTTCCTATGCTCCAACTTGCAGCCATTGCCCCTTGTCCTATCCCCACAGACCACTGAAAAGGGGCTGGCCGATTCCCCCTGCATCCCCTGCTTCAGATAATTATAAACTTTGATTAGGTCCCCCCTTAGTCTTCTCTTCTCAAGGCTGAACAGTCCCAGCTTACTCAGCCTTTCCTCATAGGGGAGATGCTCTAGGCCCTTAATCATCTTCGTAGCCCTTCTTTGGACTCTTTCCAGGAGATCCCTGTCCTTTTTATACCAAGGAGCCCAGAACTGGACACAATACTCCAGGTGGGGCCTGACCAGGGCAGAGTAGAGAGGGAGGATCACCTCCTTTGACCTGCTGGCTACACTCCTCCTGATGCATCCCAGGATCCCATTGGCTCTCTTGGCCACCGAGGCACACTGCTGGCTCATGGCCAACCTGTCATCTACCAGGACCCCCAGGTCCTTCTCCACTGAGCTCTTCTCCAGCAGGTCATCCCCCAGCCTGTACTGATACAAACAGTTGTTCCTTCCCAGGTGCAAGACTTTACACTTGCTTTTGTTGAACTTCATCTGGTTTCTCACTGCCCAGCTCTCCAGCCTGTCCAGGTCTCTCTGGATGGCAGCGCAGTGCTCCTGCGTGTCAGCCACTCCTCCCAGCTTTGTATCATCGGCGTACTTGCTGAGGGTGGATGCTATTCCCTCATCAAGATCGTCAATGAAGATATTAAACAGGACTGGACCCAACACTGAGCCCTGGGGAACACCGCTGGTAACAGGCCTCCAGTCAGATTCTACTCCACGAATCACAACCCTCTGGGTTCGGTCCAACAGCCAATTCTCAACCCACCTCACTGTCCACTCATCTATCCCATGCTTTCTCAGCTTTGCTATCAGGATGTCATGGGAGACAGTATCAAAGGCCTTGCTGAAGTCAAGGTAGATGACATCCACTGCTCTCCCTCCATCTACCCAGCCTGTCATGGGATCGTAGAAGGCTATGAGGTTGGTCGAGCACGATTTCCCCTTAGTGAATCCATGCTGACTACTCCTCATGACCTTCTTCTCTTCCAATTGCTTGGAGATGGCATCCAGAACAAGCTGTTCCATTACCTTTCCAGGGGCAGAGGTGAGGCTGACTGGCCTATAGTTACTAGGTTCCTCCTTCTTGCCCTTTTTAAAGACTGGAGTGACATTGGCTATCCTCCAGTCTTCAGGCACTTCTCCTGTCCTCCAAGACCTGTCGAAGATGATAGAGAGCGGCTCAGCAATCACCTCCGCCAGCTCCCTCAGCACACGTGGATGTAACCCATCTGGGCCCATGGATTTGTGTGCATTAATCCCTTTGAGCCGCTCCTGGACCTCCCCTACTTGAACCAGAGGGAAATTCTTCATTTCCCAATCAGTCCTGCTCTCATCCAGTGTCTGTGGGTCCCGGGGGGCCTTTGAAGTGAAGACCGAAGCAAAGGCGGCATTCAATATCTCTACTTTCTCAGCATCCCCTGTAACCAGGACACCCTCCTTATTCAGCAATAATAGAATACACAATAATAGAATACACAGCTGCTAAAAAGAATTCGTAAATCATAGTAGTGATTCCTCTCTTTTTTTCTCCATGTTCTCATTGTTGATTGTATGTTCTTGGGTTGAAGTTTTTTAACTTAATTTCTACTGAAATAATAAAATTTTCACTCGCTGTGTGATATGAGACATGCAGTTTGACAGTGTTGCTGCTGTTGTGGCAAACAAGTCATCAAAGGAAGAGCCTCCTCCGCAGCCACTTGGTCTGTTCAGTTTGGTTAACAGGCAATTAATTAAAGATGTTCTTTTGGCCCCTTAAACCTCTCAGGTAGCCACTTATAGTAACTGCCTTGCTGTATACATAAACAGACTTCAAGTAAAACCACAGGTTTTGTGGTAAACATTTATCTGGAGCAGTCTTTAAGTGTGAATGGAAGGGGAAACTAGTGGAGATCCTCTGAAAACTGACACGTTTGGTTTGGATTTCTGTTTTCTGAGTAAGGGTGAAGTTCTCTGTGTGCTTGTTATAAACAGTTTGTGCTAAATGGGGATTCTTCAACCAGCTTTCAGTAGCTTTGTGACAGGGTCTCTCTCAATCCCCATGTGTCACCCAGCTGTTAGATTTTTATTTTAGATTTAATTACACCTGTGTATCATTTGCTAAACCAGTTGTCCTTTGATTGTGCTGCCTTAACTTATGTTTAGGCAAATGGAGCTGCATTACCTGATGCAGAAAACTCTTGAGCCACCATCTAGAAAGGATGTTTCATGTGGGGTATGAATCTGAACTTTAGTGGCAGTTGCTTGTCCAGCATTTTGTCAGCTATCAGCATCTTTTGAGAACCTTTGCATCATTGGCACATAAAGTTGGAGGCATGTAAAATAGGTGGACAGTTTTGTTTCTACCAGAAAAAGATCCCTCAGTGTTTTTTGGTGTTTGCATTCTGACCATGCTGAACAGCTTGTAAACCTGCCAGCGTGCGAAAGGGAAAGCTCATGTGAATGCCTTAAAGGTTTGTGTCATCTGCCATATTCAAGCGGCTCATTTCTGAGGCAGTAACAACTTCTGTATTCTTTAAAGGCACATTAATAAACATGCAAATATAATCCATAATAAAAACTGAGTTTAAACATTCTCTTATTCAATTCTTCCATTTAATTTTTTCTCTTCATTTTCAGCATAGAGAATTGCTTTAGAGGGTTCTACTAATAAGTTTTCTTTTATAGTTGATTGCAAAATTTGCTGTCCATTACAGTTCACAATGATGACAAATACAGAAATTATGGCAGAAATATGAATTTTTTCTTGAAAATATTAGTAGTATAGTATTATTAGTATTTATAGTAGTATAGTAGTATGAAATAGTTTTAGAAGTTTAATCAGGTAAAAGTAGTGAAACTTGACTCTGAATGTTTGATATTACTGATACGCTAAATATGTATGTATGTACCCTGCAAATGCTTTGTGCAGCTTGATCACAGAATCACAAGGTTGGAAAAGACCTTTAAGATCATCAGGTCCAAATGTTCCTGTCCTATGCTAAACCATATCCCTAAGTACCTCCTCTACCCTTTTTTAAACACACCCAGGGATGGTGACTCAACCCCCTCCCTGGGCAGCCTGTTCCAGGCCCTGACAACTCTTTCAGTGAAGGATATTTTCTTAACATCTAATCTGACCCTGCCCTGGCACAGCTTAGTGCCATTTCCCCTTGTCCTGTCACCAGCATAAGAGGTACAAGTTAGGGTACACTCTAAGGGTCATGGCAAGGGGAAAGGAACAATAATTTACTAGTTCTCCTGGTGCTAACACACTACTTGATGCTAGACTTAGGCATGGTTAGGTAGTGCCCTTGTGTCCCTCTTGCTGGTCCTGAGCTCTACAAATCATCCGCTGGATGAACTGTGGGCGTGGGTGATGCTATTTGCAGCTCCATAGCACGAGTCAGCGTCTGCACAATGGAAATAATTCCATGTAAAGGGAGTATGGGAATACTGGGTGTTAATGCCATATGGAAACACTGTAGGGAGTGGGCTGCCACGGGAAAGCAGCATTGTTGTGCGCCTCTGGAGTTAGGTTTGTGCATGCTAGCTGCTGAGGTGGGCATGGAAGAGCTTTGAAGGCTTTCCAGGTTTGAATCCCTCTGCTTGTTCAGTGCAAAGAATGATCACAATGGGTTTGGAGGATGTGCAGCTGATGGTTAAATATAATTTTCTGCCACTGAAAGGTTTTTTCTAAGTTCATCCAGGATCATGCTTTCTCTGCTGTTTCATATTCCAGCTGAACAACCGTAATTTATCTCAAAATGTCAGCAGTACCAGGGTGGGGGAAAGGACTATAAAATGCACATCAGTGAAACAAGGGAAATTAAAAACACCTCCTGTGGAACCACACTGAGGTCTTTCCCATTTCCTGGCAGAGGTCCTGCAGGTTCCCTGCCTTTGTGTAGCACCTCGATCCCGTGTGCCAGGTGATAAATGCACACCACTGTATTCCCCCCCACACCTCTTTGCTGATCACAAGAGTCAAATAATCAAATCTTGTTGGGAAAATAAATTAATTATTCACACAATTTATACCATTTTAAATTAGTTTACTTTGTGGTTTAGCTGTTATTTACTTTCCTAGTGCTGTGTCACATTCTCAATAACAGCACTTCATACCACTGTGATGTACGTGCCACAGCTTTTTGGTGTTGTGTGTTGAAAGATATTCATAGCATGCTACCCAAACATGTTTTTGTCCTGGTAGACATAGGCTTTAGACAGTAAATACTTTCTTTTCCCCCCAAGGTGGGCATGACAGGATGTGACAAGTCATAGAGGAAGGAAAGCAGAGCATTATTAATCCATGATACTTTACAAAGCTGTTACATATTTGTGTTATAGGGAACTTTTTGAAAATGTACATGAGATCTTAAGGTGTGACAAGTCCTATGCAGCAGAGCTCCTTCTACCACAGGCAGCTTTACCTTGTAATCCTCCTCTGCAGTGGCCCGCTGGCATTCACCTGCGTGAATCACGGCAGAGCAGAGTTGTCAGGGCTGCTCTCGAACAAGCAATTTTCTCTCTGCCCACTCACCTGCCACTTCAGTTCATGAGGCAATCACCGACTGTAAGACAAGCAATCTAGCAAAGGTGCTCCCTGTGCTACTTTTTAAGATGAGAATGCCTGCTGCATGGAGGAACTCATCTTACTCTAACGTTTTGGTATAAAAATGAAGGAAGCTGGAAAATAAAAACTCAAGTCTAACTTTTAAAATAATAAACTGTGGTGCTATGAGAGGGCAGAGTTTGGCTCTGGTTTGGATCAGGTCCTCTGAGTGGCAGGAGTGGAACATCGTCTACCAAAGCAAGGATTCGAGTTTCTGCATATCTGACATGGCCAGTGTTTTGGCACTTAAATTGCTTGAGGTGCTTTGGGTTGGTCTTTGAACTGGTGGTTGGTGCTTCTGTAACTATTTCATGCTGGTAAGGTTAGTCTGTCGAAGTGGAAGGCAAGTTAATTATTTTTTGTCCATAAAACCCAAGCAAAAAGAAATAATTGCCTAGTGTTTTCTTGACCACTAGAAAATATATCTGCACTTAGTGCAGTGCTCAAAGCCAAAATCCAGGGTGACTTCCCAGTCGCTGGCAAATGAGGGAGAAAGGTGGTCAGAAAGACAGGCTGTGAACGGGTAACCCCTAGCAATGCAGGCAGCTCATGAGCGTGTGACAGGTGCTGGAGGAAGCTGACAGGAAGGGAAGTAGCCCAGCTTTTGATGAAAGAAGAGGGCATTGTCTCCATCAAGGAAGAGCTGGCTGCTACCTCAGGTTAAGGAGGAGAACAGCGGGATGAAGAGGCAATTTCTGGACATCACAAAGGAGCAAGCTGCTTGTTGAATATATCTTTTCTTGGCCTCTGTGATCTTCTCCTCCTCTAGCAAAATGCCTCTATCACAGGTCCCAGAGCACTGGGGATGCCAGAGTGTATTTGCTTCATGGATGCTCCACTGTTGCTCCTCAGCTTCTCCAGGCTGAGATGCAGAGAATGGGAGTCTTTTTTTTTTTTTTTTAAACATTGTCAAGTTTCTTCAGCTGCCAGATTTTCTGCAGTGATGGCACAGTCCCTAGCTAGAAAGGAAGGGGACCAAGAAAAAGTCAAAGTATAAAATACATGGCCAACTTTTTTCCAAGGGAATGTTTGTTACCTTGAACTTGCTGGAGATGCTGTGGTGGTTTTTCATGTGTAGCACATTTAACTACCTTCAACCCAGAGCTATTGAGGACTTTAGACTTTGTTGAACAATTTGATAAAAATTGTTTCTAGTTGGGTTTTTAGTAAAAACAAAACCTTAAAAGTTCACAAGTTCTTTGTGAAGATACAGTAATGCAAGTTGCATGAAGGAATGGCTCTGAAGCGTGAGTAATAGTCTGCTTCATGAGATGATGTGGTGAAATAAGAGAAAAGCTCCATTTGTGTTTATTAGTTTTGTCTGCTGCATTATGTGCTGGAAGAAAAGCGGTTACCTCATACGTGGCTTGGTCATGGCAGAAATGACACTGGGATGCCAGTGCAGAATGCCCAGCACTTAATTTGAAGAAAGTCCTTGCTCTCTGAAAGCAATTATTAGGACTGCGGTAGGAGGCATCTGGTCATGTAGACGTGGCAATTGTATTCATCTCATGTATAACAGTTAATGCATTGCAGCTCAGCGTGAACAAGAACCCCTTGTTGTAGACAAGCCCTTAAGTATTTAAATACCCAGGTCCCTCTTATTTGAAATGTCTTAGAGTCCAACTTGGCCTCTGCATGGTGACTTGTAAATTTTCCTCATGAAACTGCATTACATGTCATCCTAATTAGCACTGCTGCTGTAGCCTTAGTAAAGAAACATTAGATTAAAAAGTACCAGAGGCTGAGTACCCACATCCTCTGCTACAGGAACTAAATCCATTTCAGACTTCCAGTATTCACACAGCTGATTTAATTTGGCCTCTTTCTCTAGATGATGTCAGCAGCATAGTAGGAAGCTCTTGCCATTATTACTTGTGTTTTACTCCAGAATTGTATCCGTTTTGAGCTCTGTCAGGGTAGCGGTTCTTATTAACCCTGAAGTAAAGCAAACATGCTATTTCAGTAGCAAAGAAATTAAAGGTTAGTCAATAAATAGCAGTTACCAGCAACAAATTAAGATGAGAAATGTTTTATTGTGGAAATAGGAATGAGCGTTTCCTACTGTGAAATTGACTTTTTTTATTGAAATCAAATATATAATTAAGATGATGTTATGCACAGAAAAGGTTAGAAACCTTAACATCTTTTGTCCATAAGCCAAATATTGTAGTATGTTGATATCCACGCTGTGAGTTCCCCATTACTTCTCTGCCAGTAATTTCAACCTGGCATCTAGACTAAATTGTCTCCCTAGGAGCCAAGAGGAAACACGGTTGATATGTGATCTTGGGCACGGGCCTTTCTTGAATGAATAAAAGCCCTGTCACATTTTACAAAATTACATCTGCTGGTTATATGCTGCGATCATCTCTGAATGAGGGAGAGGGCAGAGCTCATCTAAGTTACAGCACAGACCGGGATAGGGAAGGAGCTTGATGGGATTTTATGTACTCTTGTAGCTCCATTCAGATACGTTTCCGATGCATGACAGGAGCTGAAAGCAATGTAATGATTATGACGTGTCTACACAGTCATTTTAAAGTAGGCTTTAAGAAACGCTCAAAGAAACCTCAGAGCAGCACATTTCATGAATGAAGATGAACAAATGTGACGTGGCTGCCTGTGTGGTGCCAAAAATGCAGTTGTCGAATTGCCCTTTCCCTGAGGCAAGCTGGGAAGGAAGGAGGGTGCTCTGGAGCCTGCAGGCCGCCCCTCCAGCCCCTTGGCTGGCTGGCCCCAGCCAACAGCTGTGGTGTGAAATCTCAACAGTGCATGCTGAGCTGGTCCCTTAGTGCCTAGCCAATGTTGTAAATCACTTCAAGGTCACCAATGGCCTCCCGAGCCCACGGTCCTCTAGGAAAGTGGGGATCTGAAGACATCAGTGATGCAGAAGGATTGTTCCCCCTTGCCCAGAGTTGTGGGGCAAGTCAGAGAAGGAACACAGATT
The DNA here is from genome assembly GCA_020800305.1 of Porphyrio hochstetteri. Taxonomy (NCBI): domain Eukaryota; kingdom Metazoa; phylum Chordata; class Aves; order Gruiformes; family Rallidae; genus Porphyrio; species Porphyrio hochstetteri. Next base: position 9,517,803 of record CM036907.1, read on the forward strand.
CTCCATTACTTGTTCCCTGGAGCCCACAGGAGTATCTAATGTACATGCTGTTACTCAATGTGTGGGGGAAAATGGAAAACCAAACACTTGTTTGGAGCAATTGGCTCTTAACATGTGAAACTTGAACAATGGAGAATTTTAAAATCTGTTTCTAAACTGAACAAAATGATCCTTTATGCCTCTCTGTTCTTGCTGCAACATCTGCTGTCACCTTGGCTCTGTAATCTGTGTGGGGTTATTTTTCCCCTACTCCATTCCTCATTTCCTTAAAAAAACGATTTCTTGTGATTTATTGGGTACAAACTACAAAGCTAAGTATTTTTCAGGATGTAAGTTGTAGCAGTTGTGAGGAGGAACAAGACTGTAACTCTCCCCCAGTTTATTTTACTTAAGTATTTTCAGAGGGGAGGGAAGGATGTATTCTTTCCATTAGACCTCTCCTTTCTTAATCACCATTCCCTAATTAATTCCCTGGTTAAATATAAAGCAAGCATTAGCATTGAATAATGTTTTCCTGTGTGATTAAGTAAAGAAGAATTCCATTCTTTTGTATGATGACTCATGGCCAGGGGATCTGGAGGGAGCCTTAGGCTGGATATTTGAGACTTTGGTCCCAGGTGCTCTTGTACCTTTGAGCTGTATTTGCTGTCAGTCCGGAGGTGGGAGGCAAAGGTGATATTGTGTATCAGCTGCACACAAAGAAAATTGTCTCTCTTGTGAAACCATGTACAGCTTTGGTTTCTCCTGGTGGAAAACTGACTCTGGCTCACAGAAATGCAAATCTCTAGACAACACATTACAGCTCAGAGAAATGTGAATTGTCATTCTTGCTATCCCAGTGTTGTCTGTGGCCCCCTTCTGTTATACGATGTGTTTTCTGTGGTGCCCAAACTGACCCAAAAATGCACCCTTTCTTTCCACCTAGCGCCGGTTTGCAAGCCTTTGACTCGCAGCGCTACATCTGCATTGAGTCACACCTTAAACCACATGTCTGAAAGAACTGAGGTTAAAAATCAAAGGCTCTGAAACAAAAAAAGGAGATTATATAGTGAAGAAGGGCATGGCAAAGGGGAAGGGTTTAAGCTAGCCAAGTTTATTTTACTACTGAAGAAACATTGTCTGACTCTACCCAGAGAATATGACTTTTTTTTCTTACCATATTAACTTATGGCATTAGTTTTTAGCTCAAAGGCAGTTTTAATAGTGATTCTGGGTTCAAATGTTGCTCGTAGCTCAAGATGAGAAAAAGAATGTGGCTTTATTAACATGGCAGCAAGGAAAACATATGGAATATGTTTCATATAATGGACATGAAAACGCCCATGAATTGAAGGCCCTAACAGTGAAGGCTGTAACATGTAATCTCTGGGTGTTGAAAAACAGGCATTTAAAAATACCCTTGGTTTTGATAAAAGTTTCAACAAACAGAAATCCCACTGACTTTTTTTTTTCCCTTTCATTTGTTTTACAGGCATTTCCCTGTATTTCAACGGGAATTTATGGTAAGTAAGACTTTAAATGTCACTTATTGCTAACTCAGTTTTTCCCATTATTGCTACTTGAAACACTGATCTTTCATATCAAATGTCTCATCATCAGTCATTTTGGCTTGCGAATACCTGGTTATATCGTGTTAAATAACAGACACCCAAAGCCTCTGACTGTGGCTGGATGCTGATGTGCTGATAAGTTGGGACAGTGTTTGTGCAGCAGCCCTTAGCACAACCCTTAGCCTGTGAGCTGAGCCCCACGACTGTGATTACACTTCTGCAGCCCTGGCAGCTGTTAAGCACACTGCTGTAGCTTGAACAGGTCAAAAATAGGGTCTTGGCAAAATTTTCCATCCAGAAGGTAAGAAAGCAAGACTCCTCAATGCCTAAGACTGCGGGGGAAAAAGTATGTTATCCTCAAGGAAGCTTGCTACAATAATGTGAAATTGTCTTAGGTCCCTTGAGCTGTGCTTCCACAGTTTTTTAGTTTATTAATTTACATACAAATTAATACCGCCTGAAGAACTGGAGGGGAAGGGGTATTGTAGAAGTTTGTCACTTGCTTTGTTGTAATCTTAAAGCAATCCATCACTAGTCTGCTGCTTTTTGGTTGACGTTGTGGAAGTGGGCACGATATTTGAAGGCAGATAAAGATAAGCTGCTTAAAATGTAGAAGGAATATGGAGAAATTTGTGAGGACATGCAAATTTTAAAATATATTTTTCATTTAAAAATAATAGGTTAATTTTTCTTTCACTTAGGTTCAGTAAATGCATACAAATGGCAGTGGGTTAGAGAAACAAGCTAAGCAGCAATAAATAAAAAAATGTAGTCATCATGAACCACAATAGTATGACATAGCTGCTGCATGAAAATAACATAGAATAACTTTAAGTTAATCTGAGTTTTGACTAATCAGATGCCGCAGATGCAGAGGAAAAAAGTGATGGGAATATTTAGAATTGTTTCTTCTTTTTCAAGGGCCTCTTGTTTGAAATAAATTGGTTTATGATTGTAAATCTGAATTAGCTTCTGAAAGTAGAATCTAAATTACTTTGGTTGCTGTATCCTTTACTACTTGAACTGCACTTTCATTATTGTAGAAGAACATGCAGATGCTACTTCCGCAAACACTAGAAGTCACTGAATGTGAATCGGGTTTCAGATAAAGCTCTGCCTTGGTTCTCAGTTCAGGTCCACCTCTTGAAGTTTTTGGGGTGTAGGGGGGCATGTCCTGCATTTTCTTCTGGACTCTGGCTTAAATCTTGATCCATGATCTTAACATAGATATATTTTTGTTATTAGCTTACTGATAATTTCCATACATCTACACCACGTCTAGCTTGGTTTTTGTTAAGACGAGTGTACTAATAATAATGGCTCATTTTTATTTTAGAATATGCGTAGTTACTAGAAAAGGTCTCAGTGGTGAAGCATAGTCTTCCCTCAGGTCCATAAAGATGGAAAGGATCTGTGAGAGGAATCCTGAGTTTTCTTTTCCTGAGGTAATTGATGGTTTTCTTGAAGTTAGCAGTGATTTTAACTAGAAAATGGCATTACTGAAACTATGTAGTGTAGCAGATTCTGTTTCAGTAATTGTTTGCTGGTTTCACCTCTGGAAACAAATTAAGGCACATTCCTACTAAAACACTCTGGGTTTTGGAGGCTACTTTGTTTTGGAAATATCATTTATTTTACTGTATAACTTTTATTAAATACTTCCTATTCCTCAATGAAATAAAAATATTTAGCTGGGAGGAGAGGAAGATCCTTCTTTCCAGGCTGTGACACACTGCCTGAGAGTAGTAATTACACAGGCAACCCTGCCTCTGGCTTCAGGTGTCAGTATTTTGAAGAATGTTTGCTAGCAGTTGCAGCACTAAAATTATGTGCTGTGATGTGTTTCAGGTGTAAAATACACTCAAACTGCACAAATCTGTGATTTCTGGTTTTGTTGGTATTTTCCCCTCTATACATGCACATTCCTTTAGATAAAGTCAGCGTCTAGACAAGCAAGTGGATGGGCTTTCTTCCTGTTGGCTGATGAGTATTGCTCTTTATATTCTGTAGTTAACACTGCACTATCCCAATAAAATGTTATTGAAGGAATACACAGCCTTGGTTTCTCACCTGGGAACCAGACAAATTAATGCTGTCCCTTCAGAAAACCTTGGCTGAGAACTGAGTTTCACCTCCAAATAGAAATGGACAAATTTGCAAGACATCAACTGAGTACATCCAATTTAAGAATCTGGATTGTGTTCCACTCCAAATTCTTAGAAATGCTTAGATTGCTTCCCCGTCCTGTTGCTGTTAGGAGAGAGGAGTTACATTTCTCTGGAGAACAGTCCTTTCCTGTCTGCATCACTGCCCAGCACTCCTTTTTCTCCTGTAAAAAGAAAACCAGGAAGAAACAAGCAAGCAAGCCTGTCTCTCAGGTTTTGGCTAAGGGCAGATTGCTTTTCATGAGAGCATGTTGAATAGAGGAAGTTTCTGCCTTTCGTCCCCAAACACTTTCCTGAGGCTCCTTCTACACCCATAGCACTGTGGATGTTCCAGCTTGAATGAGTCAAAGCCCCGAGAAGGCCATTTGCCATTAAGGCACCGTGCCAGGAGTCAAAACTTTGATTTTAATGTGCTCCTATTTAAAAAGCACTGGCAACAAATTCACTCATGAGGGACCTTTGTTTTAGAAGTCTGATAGCTTCAAATGAGGGATTAAATCTTTAAAGCATGAAATAGAAAGCAAGCAAGGCTGAGTGTTTGTAAGGACTGCAAAGCCAATACAGATCTATGCACGGGCTCTTTAGGGGGAAAACCAAAAGAGATGTTATCTTTACCTAAGAGATCTCTGTCCCCTCTAATGTGCTTATAAGCTGATAACCAGTCTAAGAAAGCAAAGGTTATGAAGACCTCTATCCCCGTGGATCCCTGGGTTACTCTCTGCTGTTGTACTAAATGCTTTCCTTTATAACAAGAGCATGAAGTTTCATAAGCAAGGCTGCTTTGGGAGGAGTACAGAGGACTTGCATCACTCCTGTATCGTTGGGGAGGTACTGGCTTATCAAGCACATAGATCCTTGGTAGATGTCTAATAATACTCAGACATGAGCAAGAACACAATCTTAGTGTTATCACAGCTTTTCTGTGATACAGGCATTTTCTTATGTTTTTCTTCCCTTTCCAAAGCAATTTTACTCTCTGGGTTTTTTTTTTTTTCTAAAAAAAAAGGCAAATCTATAGTCCAGAGGGTAAAAAATCTTATTTTAGGCTGTAGTGTGTCAGATTTTTCCCTTATACACAGTGAATCGCCATTTACACATCCACTTCCGCCATAATTATGATCTTGTTATGTCTGAGGTACTGTCAGAAGGGAAAAAAAATAATACTTTCTTGAGTAGATGTTATGGAAGAGCACCCCATTATCATGTCTTTAAGAAGCTATCCACAAATTCTGGTGTTGGCAGCCTGCAAAGTGAACAGGGATGTCTGATGCGTGGGGTACAAACCTTACGAGCTGCAAAATGAAAACAAGGCTCTGCAGATGGCTACAAAAAGACAGAAATATTCATGTTTGTCATGATACCCAGAGATAATCATGGGGTCAGCTGCATATAAAAGGACTTGAAGATGTTATGGTCTGTGCACACCTATTTGTTAGCTTCTTGCTGTTGTTTTAAAGTAATACAGAGTTCAGCTTCTGTTCTTAGATACCGACGTTGGCTATGTAAGCTGGTCTCTGGCAACATAAGGAAGTATTTTAAAGTTATTTAAACTTAAAGGGAGAAGGAGGGAAAGAAGGAGACAAAGATAAAATGTTAAGAGAAATCTCCAGTTGGTATTTTTGTCTTGACACCAGTGTAGCTTTGTATTTTACCTTAGAGTGAGTTTCACTAAAATATCATCTCTCTTTCCTGTGAAAAGAAGATAACAGCAGCTCTTAGGTTTTCTTCTGAATATCTACTTACGTTTATTTTTTAAAAACAGAGAAAGGGAAAGAAAAAGACCAAAAGCCATGAAAGTGCAGAATGTGTCCGTGGTGATTTAGGCAGTGGAAAAGCACAGGGTTTAAATACCTTTATTAGATCAGGGTAAGACTTGTTTCTTTTAGAATCTGACCGCTTATGCTTCCTTGTAGCTTTTGGCCTGGTCATGGCAAAACACTGCAAGATTAAATTTATTATGTGTTGCTAAAGGAGAGTCTGAAAAGCAAGCTTAGAAAGCAAGGAATGGAAAAAAAAAGAGTAAAGTATACAGTGTGTGTAAGAAATAGAAGCACATAGTTTGTTCTGAGGGCAGGAATGCAGGGAAGTATCACAGATCTTCTGCTCTGCTTTGTCTTTATCTGGGGAGAGAGGTCCCTTGGTGTAGTGCCAGCTCATGTCACAGCTGTCCTGACCTCCAGTGCATCCTCCTCAGTATCCAAAGAAAAATTCATCCTGCCAATCCAGAGGGCTGGGAGCATATCCATCAGCCCTTTTCCCCGTGAGGTGATCCAAGATAGAATATAACAAGGGATTAACCGACAGGTGTGCTACTGAAGGATTATAAAGCCCTCTGAAAATCTGAGTCGGAAGACTAAACCAAATGTTTTTGAAAGCAGAATAAATTCCTGACACAGGGCTAAAAGGTTGAGGCAATCTATTTCCATCTTTGCCATCTGTTTCTTCTCATTTTCTGTTGGCTTTTCATTCCTAAGATATGTATTTCTTTAATGAGCAATTGTGATAAGGCTTGTACTGTCATCTTTCCAAGGAAGGAGTTAGCTGCAAATTTCTCTGAGCCACTATACAGAGATTTATAATGAGTAGCCACAAAGCAATCTTGTATTTATCTCTAGTCTGGTGCCTGTAACCATCACAGTGGTCTGATACTGTACATGATCATCAGCATTTGAATACTGTGATGTCAATTAGGTGACCTAGGAAAATGGATATTATGGTATAAATTCTCTGTGATAGGGGAAAAAAAAATCCCATAGGTAACATAAGGAAAGTTCCCATTAAATAGATTGTGTCTCATTACTAAACCAATTTTTTAACCTCATCAGCAGCTCCTCATTCCTCAACTCAGACTGCATCAACGTTTTTGACACTACTGTGTGGTTTTTAAGTCATTTCTTGTAACTCACTGGGAAGTTAATTTCATTTTATTATTTACTCAGTTCTTTGTGTAATGTAATATTTTAGTGAAAATGAAGATATATGATGACTCTTTTTCTGTTGCTGCTTTTGGGACTGATCACCAGTTAACTGAGATTATTATTAAAATTAATAATAGTAACAGCTATGAAATTACTATTGTATTATTCAAGTAACCCTAGAAATCTAATTACTACTTGTATAAAAATTTGTTGCATGCATTATTTAACAGTGTTCTTATTTCAAACAGTCTAGTGTCCATGATACTAATTGGTCTCTTCCTATATTTTAAATAGTAAAAAAATTATTACTGGAAAGAGTAAATTGATGAGCTTTCAACAGTCTAAAATTAACATTCATGTGACATATTTAGCAAGTAGAATGTCATACTTGATTCCAGACAAGACTACGTAATAAGCTCACTTTTGCAGTGGAAAGTGGCATTTTATGGCTATTACAGTTAGACTATCTAGACTTTTATCTATTTTGGAGTTCTTGCTGACTGGTTCAACTTACAGCGTTGCCCCTGAATGCCAGAGGATAAAGCCTTTCCCCATTAAAGTGGCAGTTAGTGACTGTTCTTAAAGTCCCTTTAAAAGCTTAGACTGTTGAACCCCGAATACTCAGTTGCCTCATGGTCTGACTTTTGGTCTTTTCCCTCTTCTTTTTAAGAAGTGATATAGAGTCAATGTAGCTACTGTTTTTTCTTTTAAATTTGGGAGAAGTGTGAAGAACTCCAGGCTTTGTAAAGTCTGGAAAGCCTGTCTCCCTTGTTAGGCTGAGTTTGTATTTGCATATATTAATTGCTCCCTTCAGTCTTGCAGAATGTGCCCATGTTATAACCTTGCTGTCTTGATTCTTCTCTGCGAGAAACAATTGTTTGTGTGCTCTTGTGCTCTTATTTCATCATGGCTTAAACCTTGAAGCTCCTAACATGGCTCAAGTCTAGTTACTTTTGCAGTGAGCTATATAGATACCTGCTGATACGTGTCAAAGAAAAGCCAGTAACATCTCCAAAGGCATTAAAACCACATGGCACTTTGGGTGCTTTCCCTCTTTTTCCATTTCACTTGTATTTGATTTCTTTTCTGGGCAAACTATAGTGCAAAGCCTGAAAGAGTTGGAAAAGATCCCTGGCATTCAGAAAACACGGTGCTGGTCTCACAAACAGGGCTTCAGCTGGTCATGTATAATGTTTGTTTTGGTATTTGTGGGTTTCCATTCAAAGAATTAAGAACGTCTCGATTACCATGATGAAAGTAAAAACTCTGCATTGTTATATACCAACAGTATCACTTAATTCCCTTTTCGAAAGTTTTCTGGCTGATGTCAAAAAGATAATCTCATCTGTTTGTTCTGTGGCTTTATAGTCAGGGAAAGCTAAAGCTCTTTGTAGCTAATTTATTAAGAAATGAAGTAAGAAAATAAAAGATATACGGACCTTGTCCTGGAGACATTAAATTAACATCATACATGAAGTATAAATTACTTCTTGGAAAAAGGCCAAATTATCATTATCCAGCAATTTTTCCTTGATGTTATCTTACCCCTTGCTCAGAAAGGAGCATGTCTCTAAAAGTAAACTGAGAGCCAATCAGTTAGTGGATTCCACTGTTTCTATTGGCATGAGAGGAACATACCACTGCACCATGGAAGAACCCAGCAGCAGAAGGATGCCCAACTTGAAAATTATGAAGTTTCATTTTATTAGGTTTATAAAGGTATATAAAGGAATTAACTGGTGCAAGATAACTTCAGAATTAGTCCTGAAGAGTTAAGTGGCTACTCTCAACTAGTATAATTGGATAACTATTCAGGTAATTAAATCCACCAGTTAATTGTGTATTTGCCATTTATGGCTACTTCTCTAATTTTTCACCTTCAGAAGTAAGCATTCGGAAACAAAGACAAAGATGTGCTCTCTGAGGGTTCTCTGAGGCCCTGAGTAACCTCATCCAAGTTTGAAATTGTTCCTGCTTTGAGCAGAAGGTTGGATCAGATGACCTCCAGAGATACTGTTGCCTTTCCAACCTGGATTCTTCCATGATTCCAAGCTGCTTAGATGTTTTCTTCATTGACAAGTGAGATTCATATCAGGGAATCTCACCATTACTTAAGATTCCTTGGTGAGATCAGGGCAGATGCTACAGCAATGCAGGTTTTCTTTGCAAAAGGAGAACATTGTGGTGTTGTGTGTGTCTTCTAACTGTATTTGTGATTAAATGTAGTGTGACAACTTAGAAATTATACAAACATCTTCATGTCTTCCCCATTTGTACAGATAGAAGTGTGTTACTTCTGAGTTTTAAAATGTAGCAAGACAGCTAGTTTAATGGTTACAGTCAAATTTCATGATACAACTGAGCTTCCTTGAAAGGAGGAACTTAATATAAAATTAATATAGTTAAAGAAGAATAGGTGTCATCTTGACAGCTGTAAAACTACTCCTGCATTTGAAAACTTGAACTAGAATTGATGTGTGTTGTGAGGAGGGCTACGAAGATGATTAAGGGCCTGGAACATCTCCCGTATGAGGAAAGGCTGAGTGACCTGGGACTGTTCAGCCTGGAGAAAAGAAGACTGAGGGGGGACCTTATTAATGTTTATAAATATCTTAAGTATGGGATGCAGGGGGAATTGGCCAACCCCTTTTCAGTGGTCTGTGGAGATAGGACAAGGGGCAATGGCAGTAAACTGGAGCACAGGAAGTTCCACACCAACATGTGGAAGAACTTTTTCCCAGTGAGGGTGACAGAGCCCTGGGACAGGCTGCCCAGGGGGGTGTGGAGTCTCCTTCTCTGGAGATATTCAAGACCCATCTGGACGCCTATCTGTGCAATATGAGCTAGGGACCCTGCTTTGGCAGGGAGTTTGGACTTGATGATCCCTGGAGGTCCCTTCCAACCCCTACGATTCTGTGATTCTGTATTAGAATCGATTTCACTTACCCCCATGCTCTGGCATAACAAGTCTTGTATGTAACCTTAGTTATACAACACAAATTCTCTGTAGTTTAGCAACTAGAAAAAGGTCTAAAATTTGCATGGGGTAAGATTTTTTAGTCCTAGATCATCACCCACAACCATTTTAATACGATGCAATTATTTTCTCTGATGTTTACAGAAAAAAATTTTACGTGTGTTCAGTTGAGTCCCACACACAACTTAAAACTTATTCTGTGATAACAGTATAGTTATGCTAGTATATGTGCTTGTGCCCTTTGTAGCTTTTAAAAGCCCTAAAACACTAAAGTTGACTAGGGATAATATTTGTTGTGTGATATACATAATTTTTAAAATTTTATATATATATAGTTTAGTTTAAAATATGTTTTTGAACTTCACTGACTGCATTAGATAGTAAGTGCGTTAGGAAAGCATCTCCTCTTTCTCATTCTTTCTTTATTTCTGGTGCACAGTGATTGGTCCAGCACGGTCTGGCTACAGAGTATTGTGGAACTGCCCCTTATTTGTCCTATTTTCTGTTCACCATAGCAGATATGTTGTCTCTTATTGTCTATTTATACAATGCCTATCCTGATTGGCCTAGTCAGCGTTGGAGACCCAAAATACTACTCCATTACAAATACAAAAAGTCACAACATTTACAACACCAAGATCATCCCTCATGTTTGGTGTCTGCTGGTCACTTCAAGAAGTGTGGAAAAAGCACGTGTGAGAATACTTTTAAGTGGCCTGTAAAAGGTAAAAACATATTGCTGTTAGGGCAAATACTGTCTCATTCTCCTAAAACAAAAGAAAAGATCAACAGAACAGACTTGCTCTTCTTAGTCTCATCAAAGTACCTAAAAGACAATTTAAACGTGTTTCTGCCTCCAAGGGTCGTTCACTGTGTTGTCCTTTTTTCCTGCATCTTTGTTAGGTAGGAATGCCACCATATATCACTGGAAAGGGCAACTGCCACTGAGGCAGAAGAATAGCAAAGCTGGATGATTCAGTGTGATGAATGACTAATCCTGTTTCTAAGCCAGGATCCTGTTTATAAGGTGTATTCTGCAGTTTCTTGGTGGTGGTTCTATTAACAGAAGGCCACCTTGGGCCTGGCAGGGAGTTGTACTTCTTTGTCTCCAGAACGTGCTTAAAGCCATTGTGTGCTGCTGACTGTTGGAAAGGCATTAATCTTCCTTCTGTCTGAACACGTGGGTGATACGGTTGTGGTTTAACCCCAGCTGGCAGCTAAGCAGCACACAGACACTTGCTCACTTCCCCTCCAGTGGGATGGGAGAGAATCAGAAGAGTAAAAGTGAGAAAACTTGTGGGTTGAGACAGAGACGTATTAATAAGGAAAGCCAAAACTGTGTGTGCAAGCACAGCAAAATAAGGAATTCATTCCCTGCTTCCCAGGGAGTCATTCAGCCATCCCCAAGAAAGCAGGCCTCTGTCATGCATAACAGTCACTTGAGAAGACAAACACCATCACTCTGAGTCTTTTTTCCTTCCTTTTTTCCCTCCCTTCCCCCAGCTTTAAATGCAGAGCACAATGTCGTATGATACGGAGCATGACCAGTTTGGCCAGTCTGGGTCAGCTGTCCTGGCTGGTCCTCTCTCAACACCTTGTGCACCAAAAGCCCACTCACTGGTAGGGTGAGGTGAGAAGCAGAAAACACCTTGGCTCTGTATAAGCACTGCTCAGCAGGAATGAAAACATCCCCCTCTTATCAACGCTGTTCTCAGCCCTGTACCACCTACTATGAAGAACATTAGTCCCATCCCAGCCAAAACTAATGCACATACCCAAGATGATAGTATAAAACACAGGGAGTTAAAACAGTGGAAGGAACCATCTCTTGCAGTGGTCTGAATTTCCTTGGGGGGAAAATGGGTATTTATTACTTTTTTAACTGAATTTTTAAGGTAATTGAAAGTTATTTTTGTACATTGTCCTGGTTCTGGCCAGGCCAGAGGTAACCTCCCTAAGCAGCCAGCCCAGGTGAGCTGAGTTAGCCCAGGTGAGCTGAGTTAGCCCGGGCTGTTTCCACACCCCCTGAAATCACTCCCTCATAAGAGGGGCTGGTCCAGGAGGGGTGCTCCTGGGTGCCTCCAGGGCAGTCTGAGAAGGGCCTAGGCTTTGGGTAAGTGCTCTTGTTGTGCAGTGCTCTTGTTGTGCAGTGCTCTTGTTGTGCAGTGCTCTTGTTGTGCAGTGCTCTTGTTGTGCAGTGCTCTTGTTGTGCAGTGCTCTTGTTGTGCAGTGCTCTTGTTGTGCAGTGCTCTTGTTGTGCAGTGCTCTTGTTGTGCAGTGCTCTTGTTGTGCAGTGCTCTTGTTGTGCAGTGCTCTGTGTTATCACCGGGTGTGAGTGAAATTTGCCACGGGCTGTTACTGTTCCCCCTTCATGGTGCTTTTGTCAGTAAACTGTCCTTACCCCAACCCATGGAGTCTCTGTCCTGCGTGAGGTGAGGAGTGGCGTGTGGTGCTCAGGCACTGCTTGGGCTCAACCATCACACACATCTTGTGCTTTGAATTATTTAGCTTCTGTAATTTGCTGGTGGTTGTGTTACTACATAAAATGAATTGATGCATGTGTTGCCTGGACTGAGGCATTATTTCTCAAATTCCGTATTAATAATAATTAATAAATCAAGTCATCGTGGAATCGTTTCCTATTCCATTAGTCTCTCAGAAGCTGAGTATTCAATTTAAGCTAGTTGTCTATATCATGTGAGGTTTACTGCAGAGGAAGCACAACAAGAGTCAAGATTTACCTTTATGTCGGTACTATTCAGGAAAAAAGTTTGAATGCTTTTAAGAGCTTCTGTACAGAGCAAAATCGTTGCTGGCTTTGTTTACTTAGCAGTAATGGTATACATATTAAATTCCCCTTCAGGCTTATTCAGGGTGAGATGTTCAGAAACAAATGTGCACCTTGTTGAAGAGTGTTAAGTCAGAAGTTCAGTATGTGTTAAGGTGACTACAATGACTATAAAAATAAATGTGGATGGCCTTTTTGTGTACCTGCCGGGCAGGCAGGATAGAATTCAACTGTTTACTGAAGAGCTGGTTAGAGAAGGGGGTGGAGGCGGGGAAAAGTCACCTTCTGCTTTAAAATACACTTTGGGTCAGGTTTCTGCTCAATAGAGCTGAATTCAGTTTATTTCTGAGCTGTCACTGCTGCAGAATAGCACTAGTTTGAGGGGTATTCTGTGAGAAGGCTAACTGTAACTGGCAATCCATTTCTTCATTTCCCTGCTATAGCCAACCTTGACAAATTAATCACAATCAAATACAGACTGTGGGAAGGGGGTGACCTGTGTAGCACAGAAGAAAAATGAGGCCTCATGCCAGCATGACAGACTAATCTTTCAATTCACCCCATTAGACTGAACGAGGGGACTTGTTGGTGTGCCTGTCACCAGCACCACCCATAAAGAAACTGTTCAGTCTTGGTGCCAGGGTTTGGTGGGTACGATAAAGGTTATTAAGTGCCAGCCAGCACCTTGTCGATTGCTGCTGTGGGACGGGATTAGTCCTGATGAGAAGAGTCGCTGTGCAGTGGCTTAGGAGATCCTTGGAGAGAGAGCAGCATAAATTATGTTGGGAGGAATGATTTTATGTCTGATCCTATAGAAACTGAAATGGGTCTTTGGTTTGGGTGGATGTATTATGGGTACTGAATAAGAAGCCTGTCACAGCAACGATTGCTGATAGCAGGTCTGAGACGCAATAACTAGTCTGTGAAGTTCTCCCAGGGAACAGGTTGGTTCCGGGTAGAGAGGAAAAAATGGCAGCCTAAAGAGCTAGATTAATTTTGTCAGCTATGGAAAATATTTGAGATCTTTTTCTAGATTTTATTTAGCTTTCTTCTTCTATACCTCTGTCCTGGTTTCAGCTATGATGGAGTTAAACTTTTTTTTAGCAGTGGATGGAATGCCATGTTTGGGTGTTAGCATGAGAATAGTGCTGATAGCACCCTGATGTTTCCGATTTGTTGCCGGGCAATCAAGTACCTTTCTCAGCTCTGCATACTTCCTTACTAATGAGAAAGGAGGGGACGCAGCCAGGACAGGTGACTCGAATTGGCCAAAGAGGATATTCCATGCCAGTTACGTCATGCTCAGTATAAGGGAGGACTGGGGGGAAGAGGGGGAGACAACGCCAGGACGTGCAGTTTCTGGGGCGGTCGGGTTGTCCGGGACGGGCTCTAAGCTGTGCGGCCTGAGTTGTGTGGTTTGGTGAGAAATTGCATTGTGTATCACCAGTTTCATCTATTTTGTGCTTTAAACTTATGTTATTGTTATATCTAGTTTTCTGTTATTGTTTAGTAAACTATCCTTATCCCAACCTGCGTGGCTCTGGTTTTCTAGGTTGTGGTTTCTTTTCCTCCTTTCTTCCTTCCCTTTTTCCCCCTCCCCCAACTTTCCTTCCCCCTTCCTTTTAAAAGTACAAGCGACTGTGTGGGGTGCGGCCCCCGGCTGGGGCAAAACCACGACAGTCATTTTGGCGCCCAACGTGGGGCACGAACGGTTGGGATAACGGTAGATCTGACCCTAACTATCGCAATTAAGATAAGCACTGTTGTTTAAGCAATCTCTGGTCACGATGTTGTGGTATTTATTTACAAGGCTGTGGCAGCAAAACCACCGCATGCTGTATACAATCCTGGCAGGATTCTTTACTCTCTCAGGTCTGCGGCTCCTGTATTTGTTCCCATACTTCATTATAGTGTATTTTATGATATCGGTCTATGATACAATAATATCGATGATCATGAGCTTAAGCTGGTACTTGTATGAGGTTTTGCTGTCCTGTCCATTCTTTGGACAGGGAGGGGTTAATAACAGCAGCCGGTATGGTGGGGGCACTGCTTTCTTTTCCTTTGGGCTAAATACAACAGCTCTTAGGGCAGTTTTTGAAAATCTTCAATATCTCTGGGATATTCAAACTAGCATTTTGCTATTGGTAGGTTTGGTGCAGATGGTTCAGTTTTTGTTATATATCAAGCATAGGTTTATGAATACCACTGAAGAGCTTTCTCCGAGACAATAATCACGAGTGGCAGGGCATGTGGCAAAGTATGGGCGAGTACCTAGGTACTTTCTCACGCCCGATGGTTTGGAACTTCACTCCTGAACAGCTACAAGACCCCGATCAAGTGACTGCATACCTAAGGAAAAATTGCTGTAGGTTTCCCAGAGATGGACGCCTTACTGCACTGTGCTGGGCTCTGGCCACTATTTATCAAACACTGCTTGATAGCAGGCAGCACTGTCAGCACTGTCAGGGAGAAGGGAAAGGAAACAGACTGGCAGATACTATAGCTGCTGCAACCACTGGGGCTGACACTGCAGCTGCTGCAACCCCTGTGACCGACACTGCAGCTACTGTAATCTCTACAGCAGACACTGCAGATGATCCGAAAAACCAATCCACACCAGTGTCTGTTGCTCCCGTACAAAAGAGGAAAGGCACAAAGAAATCAGTTCGCATAGTGACGGATAAGGATGATGATCAACCAGGATCATCTCAAGGATATCAGGATGAGGCAGAACCAGAGATTGTTACCCGATCCCTGACTCTGAGTGAGCTGCGTGAGGTTCGAAAAGATTTCACTCGCCACCCAAGTGAGCACATTATCACTTGGTTGCTCCGATGTTGGGATCACGGGGCCAGTAGTTTGGAATTAGAAGGCAGAGAGGCCAAGCAGTTGGGATCCCTAGCTAGAGAAGGAGGAATTGACAAAGCAATTGGGAGGAGGCCGGAAATCCTCAGCCTCTGGAGGCGACTACTGTCAAGTGTGCAGGAAAGATATCCCATAAAGGAATATATTACATGCCAGACACCCAAGTGTAACAGCATAGAGACATCTGTCCAGCACCTGAGAGAATTAGCTGTACGGGAGATAATTTATTATGATCTGGACAATTCACGGCTTCCCTCTGATCCCGATGAAGTCCTATGCACTCCAGATGTGTGGCGTAAGGTTGTACGAAGTGCACCAGCAGGGTATACCAATTCACTGGCAGTAATTGACTGGAATGATATGGATCCACCAACCGTAAATGAGGTGGCCTGCCGACTCTGGAAATACCAAGACAATGTTTCCCTCTCCGTCATTGCAGCAGTAGAGAAACTGGTTCAACGACTTGACAACAATGTGTCCAACTCCCAACCCGTATGGAGCAATGTTGCAGCTACTGGGAGAAAGCATCCATCGTTCCAAGAGGGAGAATACACACCACGACGTACATTGTGGTTTTACCTGCTTGATCATGGAGAGGACATGAGGAAATGGGATATGCAGCCCACCTCAGCCCTTCGAGCACGAGTAAATGAGCTGCGGGGTAAAACATTCGCACAACGAGATTCTGCCAGGAAGAAGGCTGCACCAGTTTCTACTGGGCAGTTCCCTAGACCAACTGGAAGGCCTACCTATATGTCTGATGTGCCTGATCCTTTTGAAGGGACCTCTAAGTCCTTTATGCAACCAGTGGAAAACAAATATGATCAGCAGCAATAGAGGGGCCCTGCCTCCAGCCAGGTGGAGGAGAGGGATAATCGGGTTTATTGGACTGTGTGGATCCGATGGCCTGGTACGTCAGACCCACAAGAGTACAAAGCTCTGGTGGATACTGGTGCCCAGTGTACTCTAATGCCATCGAATCATGAAGGGGTAGAACCCGTTTGTATTTCTGGAGTGACAGGGGGATCCCAACAACTAACTGTGCTAGAGGCTGAGGTGAGCCTAACTGGGAAGGACTGGGAAAAACACCCCATTGTGACTGGTCCAGAAGCTCCGTGCATTTTAGGTATAGATTATCTACGTAGAGGGTATTTTAAAGACCCAAAAGGGTACCGATGGGCTTTTGGAATAGCTGCTTTGGAAACAGAAGAAATTGAACAATTGTGTGCCTTGCCTGGACTCTCAGAGGATTCTGCTGTTGTGGGGTTGTTGAAGGGTGAAGAACAGCAAGTGCCAGTTGCTACGACGATGGTGCACAGACGACAATACCGTACTAACCGAGATTCCCTGATTCCCATCCATAAGCTGATTCGTCAACTGGAGGATCAGGGAGTGATCAGCCGAACCCACTCACCCTTTAATAGTCCCATATGGCCAGTGAGGAAGTCCAATGGAGAGTGGAGGCTGACAGTAGATTATCGTGGCCTAAATGAAGTCACTCCAGGTATGAGTGCTGCTGTGCCAGACATGTTAGAGCTCCAGTATGAATTGGAATCAAAGGCAGCCAAGTGGTACGCCACAATTGACATTGCGAATGCTTTCTTCTCGATCCCACTGGCGCCAGAGTGCAGGCCACAGTTTGCTTTCACTTGGAGAGGCATCCAATACACGTGGAATCGTCTGCCCCAGGGGTGGAAACATAGCCCCACCATCTGCCATGGACTAATCCAGAATACACTGGAAAAGGGTGAAGCACCAGAGCACCTGCAGTATATTGATGACATCATTGTATGGGGCAACACAGCAGAGGAAGTTTTTGAAAAAGGAAACAGGGTAATTAAAATCCTTTTAGAAGCCGGTTTTGCTATAAAACGAAGTAAAGTCAAGGGGCCTACGCGAGAAATCCAGTTTTTAGGAATAAAATGGCAGGATGGGCGTCGTCAGATCCCAATGGACATTATTAATAAAATAGCAGCTATGTCTCCACCAAGCAACAAAAAGGAAACACAAGCTTTCTTAGGTGTTATAGGTTTTTGGCGACTGCATGTCCCAAACTACAGTCTCATTGTGAGCCCACTCTACCATGTAACTCGAAAGAAGAATGATTTCCAATGGGGCCCTGAGCAACAGCAAGCCTTTGAGCAGATCAAACGCGAGATAGTCCATGCAGTGGCCCTTGGGCCTGTCCGGACAGGGACAGATATTAAAAATGTGCTCTACACTGCAGCTGGGGAGAACGGCCCGACCTGGAGTCTCTGGCAGAAAGCACAAGGGGAGACTCGAGGTCGACCGCTGGGGTTTTGGAGTCGGGCCTACAAAGGATCTGAGGCCAATTATACTCCAACAGAAAAGGAAATACTGGCCGCCTATGAAGGGGTTCGAGCCGCCTCAGAAGTGATTGGAACTGAAGCCCAGCTCCTCCTGGCACCCCGACTGCCGGTGCTGGGCTGGATGTTCAAAGGGAAGGTTCCTTCTACACACCATGCCACTGATGCTACGTGGAGCAAGTGGGTTGCACTAATTACACAGCGGGCTCGAATAGGAAACCCCAATCGCCCAGGAATCGTGGAGGTGATCACAGACTGGCCAGAAGGCAAAGATTTTGGGATGTCACCAGAGGATGAGGAGGTAACACGCGCTGAAGAAGCCCCACCCTACAACGAACTGCCAGAGAATGAGAAGCGATATGCCCTGTTCACTGATGGGTCTTGTCGCATTGTGGGTAAGCATCGGAGATGGAAAGCCGCTGTATGGAATCCTATAAGAAGAGTAGCAGAAGCCACTGAAGGAAAAGGTGAATCAAGCCAGTTCGCTGAGGTGAAGGCCATCCAGTTAGCCCTGGACATTGCTGAGAGAGAAAAGTGGCCAAGGCTCTACCTTTATACTGATTCATGGATGGTGGCGAATGCCCTGTGGGGGTGGTTGCAGCAGTGGAAAAAGAACAGCTGGCAGCGTAGAGGCAAACCTATATGGGCTGGTGACTTGTGGCAAGATATCTCTGCTCGGTTAGAGAAACTTGTTGTAAAGGTACGTCATGTCGACGCCCATGTACCTAAGAGTCGGGCCATGGAGGAACATGAAAACAACCATCAGGTAGATAAGGCTGCTAGGATTAAAGTGGCTCAGGTAGATCTAGACTGGCAACGTAAGGGTGAATTATTCATGGCTCGATGGGCCCATGATACCTCGGGTCATCAAGGGAGAGATGCAACATATAGATGGGCTCGCGATCGAGGGGTGGACCTGACCATGGACGCCATCGCACAAGTTGTCCACGAATGTGAGACATGTGCTGCAATCAAGCAAGCTAAGCGGTTAAAGCCCCTTTGGTATGGAGGACGGTGGATGAAATATAAATATGGGGAGGCTTGGCAGATTGATTACATCACCCTCCCACAAACCCGCCATGGCAAACGTTATGTGCTTACAATGGTGGAGGCAACTACCGGCTGGCTAGAAACATATCCCGTACCCCATGCCACTGCTCGAAATACAATTCTGGGCCTTGAGAGGCAAGTCCTCTGGCGACATGGTACTCCAGAAAGAATCGAGTCAGACAATGGGACTCATTTCCGAAACACTCTTATAGACACCTGGGCCAAAGAGCATGGCATTGAGTGGGTGTACCACATTCCTTATCATGCACCGACCTCTGGGAAAATTGAACGATATAATGGACTTTTAAAAACTACACTGAAAGCAATGTGTGGTGGGACATTCAAGCATTGGGATACACATTTGGCCCAAGCCACGTGGTTAGTTAACTCTAGGGGATCTACCAATCGGGCTGGCCCTGCCCAGTCAAAATTTCCACGTACTGTAGAGGGAGACGGAGTCCCAGTAGTGTATATGAAGAGTGTATTGGGAAAGAGAGTTTGGGTCATCCCTGCTTCAGGCAAAGGTAAACCCATGTCTGGAATTGTTTTTGCTCAAGGACCTGGCTGTACTTGGTGGGTAATGCAGAGGGATGGAGAAGTTCGATGTGTACCTCAAGGGGATTTGATTTTGGGTGAGAATAGCCAATATAATTAATAAAGTAGAAATTATAATAATTGCCAAATAACCCATTATTGTATATTCATTATTGTTATGATTGCTGTATGTTGTACCATAGCATTATAGCCGGAGTCATACAAGTTAATGAAGAATGAGTGCCATGATGATGGAACTAAAGCCTGGCCCCTCAAGAACTTTTTTCTCCCTTTGAAAATAAACTCTGACCCACAGACTATGAGCATGGACCATGCCAGGTGTATCAGTCAAGAGCCTGAGATGCAGCATGCAATGAGCCGATAGAACATACAACTATCCTGAGAAACTGTTACGACAAATGGAGCCTGAAAATCATGGACTAAATGAACTCAACAACTTCAGAGGGATGATTCACAGACTGAGGGAATAAGATCTGTATGCACGTATGTGTGCATACATGTGTACATACATATATGGGTGTGTGAAACACGAAACTGGTTGTACCCAAAGAAAATTGTTGGATCTGGTCATGACGTAAATGGTATGGAATAAGGGGTGGATAATGTCCTGGTTTCAGCTATGATGGAGTTAAACTTTTTTTTAGCAGTGAATGGAATGCCATGTTTGGGTGTTAGCATGAGAATAGTGCTGATAGCACCCTGATGTTTCCGATTTGTTGCCGGGCAATCAAGTACCTTTCTCAGCTCTGCATACTTCCTTACTAGTGAGAAAGGAGGGGACGCAGCCAGGACAGGTGACCCGAATTGGCCAAAGAGGATATTCCATACCAGTTACGTCATGTTCAGTATAAGGGAGGACTGGGGGGAAGAGGGGGAGACAACGCCAGGACGTGCAGTTTCTGGGGCGGTCGGGTTGTCCGGGACGGGCTCTAAGCTGTGCGGCCTGAGTTGTGTGGTTTGGTGAGAAATTGCATTGTGTATCACCAGTTTCATCTATTTTGTGCTTTAAACTTATGTTATTGTTATATCTAGTTTTCTGTTATTGTTTAGTAAACTATCCTTATCCCAACCTGCGTGGCTCTGGTTTTCTAGGTTGTGGTTTCTTTCCCTCCTTTCTTCCTTCCCTTTTTCCCCCTCCCCCAACTTTCCTTCCCCCTTCCTTTTAAAAGTACAAGCGACTGTGTGGGGTGCGGCTCCCAGCTGGGGCAAAACCACGACAACCTCTTGGAATGGTGCAGCATGCATGTGGCTTTTTGGGTTGTATTTGGAATACGGAATATGCATTTTAAGTGACCTGCTCATAATAATGTTCTTTATACTCTCTACTGCTATGATTTTAGGTTTTTATTTGGTAACTAAAATGGAAACAGAGCTAAATTCATGCTGAAGTAAGTCAGTATACCTTGGCTTCAGAGTAGCTGACAGTGGTTTGCACTAGCTGTGAAATATTCCATTGCGCTTAGAAACAGATGCAGCTTTTTGTAACTGATGCTCTTCACTTTGACTCTAACTTCATTGACTTCAGTGGAGGAGAAATCTGGTCCAATGTATCAGACCTTTCTTAAAATGTTCATTTTGTGGAGAGAAGACTGTGTTATCTTTTCACTGAAAGAGTATCTTGCCCCTTGGAGAGAACATTACTTTAAAGTCTGATTTGTAAATGATTTGTGTGTGCGTGTCTCTTTTTATTCCTTTCAATGTATTACTTAAGAGAGTGTGGAGCGCTTGCTTTCCTGCATATTACTAGATTATAAGATGTATCTATCATTTTCCAATTTAGTTTTGGAAAATGCAGCATATCACCTTCCCCCCCCTCCCCTTTCCCTTCTCTCTGTGATGTTTGAAAACCCTTTAACAGATATAATGTATAAAACTATTTATAGAGTAATGATGTACTGTATACAACACTGTGTCACTGGAAGGCTTTCTGTCCCCTTCAATTTTAATGTCTTTCTGGAATCAGAACACTAAACCTTCATTTTCAAGGAGTTGAAAGTATCCCATGTGGAAAATATGATCTTTCATCACACATCATGGCTTGTTCTGTCAGAAACAAAATATTGGGTTGCTTAGTCACCCACCTCCCCACCCCCAGCAAATGTGCACCAGCATGGGTGTCTCTCACTCATCTCATGTCTCTGTCTCTCTCCATGGGCTGCAAGTGCTGGCTGTTTGACTTTTTGATGATCTCCAGAGGTCCCTTCCCATTCCTATTGTTCTGTGGATCAGTTGAACTGTTGGGCATTCTGTTAAGATAAATACAGAATAGGAAGATCCGGAACCTACTCTTTAACAGTTGTATTCTTAGGATAAGAGTCAATGGACTGTTCCAGCGGTTACCAGTGTGTGGTGTGTAGCTTAAGCTTTATGTACCAGTTCATTATTGGATGTTGGAAGCAATGAGTATTGGTTTTATGCAGAATGCATATTAGTGTAAATTGCCCACTGTAGCCTGCGAGCTGTAGAGAGTGCAATCATAATAGCTTTTCCAACTGATGCAGTTTTATGGCTTTACAACATTAATCATTCTCTTATGCCTTTAATTACCACAAGGTAGTTATACTTGTGTCCATAATAGGTGCTAAACATTATGCCACTGATAGGTTTTTAACCATTCATTTTGTTGTAGCTGGTAAACAGACTATTACGGGTCCAGAACATATTTTTTTTTTTTTTTTTTTTCAAGCCAAGTAGCATTAGGAACATTACTGCTGGAAGACCAGCTACACCAAGCTGTATTTGCTAGCTGATTGTAGTCTTCTGGGTTGGTTTTTTGGTATTATTTCTTTTTTCTGTCTTTAGGAACGAGAGGAAAGCGCAATTTGGTTGCTAAACAGGCATTGCTTAATTAAGAGATTATTTTTGGCCCTTGTAGAAAGTTAAAACCTAGTTCTTCAAGCGAGAAAGGAAGGAAAAGTTCCTGCATTTTCCACAGAACTAAATAGAATATAGGAGAAAATGGGGATGCTACTTGCGTGCTGTGCTGGTCGGTGCTCTAGGAATCTTCTAATTTGTTGTCAGCTTCATAAGCTATAATTTACTAGTTTTCAGTAAAGGGATAGTTTGCTAATGTATAGTAGGCTCTTAATAAAGGAAGACGTGAGGTTCAAAGCTCCCTTCTAATCGAAGCTGTCAGCCATGATGTGGGTAATGAGGGTGCACACTGGCAGTGCCTCTGTGTCCTCCCTAATGAGGATTTCCAGTTGTGGAACCTTCTGCCAGCTTCACTCTAGCTGTTTAACCATGTGCATACACAGGTTTTTATATACTCCCCATGTATACTTGTAGTGGATGTTTTTAAAAATTGTACAGAAGTGACATGGAAATATTTAACTGCTCTACTGCTGAATTTGTTTAATAATGCCAGTGTGTTCAAAAGTGTCTCTCCAAGGGCAGAGGATGATGCTCTAGTTGCAGATTTTCATGTGTTTGATGGTAAAGAATTAACTTCCGAGTCCTTTTTCAGCTTGTTTCATGTTTTCAAGATTTCTTTTCATAGTGGTTGACCTTCTTTGAGTTTCCCATGTTGATTACTTGGCATTTGTGCTGACCTTAACTAAGCTGAACACTTTCTGAAAAGGAATAGATAGAAATGTTTCACCATCAGCACTTATGCCAGCAATACATAGACTTGTACTTCATAAACATATGTTACGTTTAAATTACATATGATTTCAAGAAATTATCTACTTTAAAAAATTACATTGGGTAATGAATTATGTTTACTTAATATAGCAATTTTCACAAATTATTGAAATTTTGTGGTATTAAAGCTTCCAGCTAGGGAAGAGGTCACCTTGATATTTGCACTGAATATATTTCAGCCTCGGCTCCACATTTTATCATTCTTGGTGTCTTAAGTTTTCTCTTACCTCCACAATTTTTTTTTAATCTACTTATTTTTATTATTTGTTTTTATGACTCTTACTGTCAACATATTTCACCGGGTTTCTACTTACTATACAAAATGGTTGTGCCTGAATTTCATGTGTAGTCTTAATTTTGTAACTTTTAATGCATGATCCCTGCTATTTAGGTTACTCTGTATTTATTGCTTGTTTTTGTTGCTGCCTACTAAATAAATTGTCTGTGGATCTCTAAATTATAAGGCTCCACTCTTCCCCTAAAATGTTAAACTGATGATGAAGCTATCTTCCTCTTCCTTCACATAAAATCTGAATATCCGCTTAGTAAACACAAGGAGGTAATCGCATGCTTCAATCCAACCCTGAATTATATATCTATAATTTTCAGTCCTTAAGACAGTATCATCACATTAATACACATTGGATGCAGTTATTTAAAAGATGCTTTGTGCTTAGGGAAAAACCAAGCAAAACCCAACAACAGCAAAACATACAAGCAATGCCATCTCAGCACTGTTTGGCTGCTGCAGTTCCACCTTCTGTGAGGGTGCCTGACCTCCAACAGCTCACTCGGCTGGTTCCCTTGCCTGCCCCGTGTCCGGAGTCACGTCGGTTCCCTTGCCTGCCCCGTGTCCGGAGTCACGTCGGTTCCCTTGCCTGCCCCGTGTCCGGAGTCACGTCGGTTCCCTTGCCTGCCCCGTGTCCGGAGTCACGTCGGTTCCCTTGCCTGCCCCGTGTCCGGAGTCGCATCATCCTCTGGTCTGTCAGTATGACTGCTTGAATCTCTCCAGAGAAGGAGACGCCACACCTCCCTGGGCAGCCAAGGAATGTGTCTGGACAAAACCCAAACCCCTACACTGAAGGGAACCCCTCCTGCTGGATCTGGATCAAAGCAAAGGGTGTTCACACAAACGTTTCAGCTGACAGGTCTGTGTGTGGAGTAATTCCTGGGGGACAGAGGCAGTAGCATCTTCACTTCTTAAAACTGGGTTTAGGTGATGTCTTTCCACTCTCGGAATTGGCTTTGTTAAAATTAGCCTGAGGGCTTTTTAAATTTATTTATTGAGTCTTCAAAAGTATCTCAATCCTTTTGAATCATCAGTTGTTTTCAGTGTGTACCTGAAACCACTCTTACATATGCAGAACACGAAATTTACTAGTTGATTCTGATAGGAACTGATTGGAAACAAGATCCATATTAAAATTTCAGCCCAAGAAAGGACCCAGAAGCTCATGCAGTCATAATTTCCTCCTTTGAGTCAGTACTATTTTATTGCACACTAGCTCTTTCTTCAAACAGTGTTCAAACCAGTTCTGAAAGCATTTGCATAGGCTAGTCTATCTGTAGCTTTTTTTCCCCCCTTCCTGCTCTTTCAATCTGTATAGAGAAATTTTTTCCCACAGTCCTATCGCAAAGGGAGTTTCCTACTTTGAGCTCATTTCTCTTCTTTTGGTGTCTCTCTGAACTCAGATACCTTGCAGCAATTAGTCTTTCTGTTTGTTCAAATTCTTTTGTGTCTTAGAGATTGAACTATAATCTCCTATTTTCTAGGGAATGCAAATCCTTCTTCTCTGACCCTTCTGAATTTTGGATATCTTTCATGTGGACATCCATCACTTTTTTTTTTTTTCCTCTATTCCAAGAATACATTTAAGTTAAATTCCAAGTGCCAGACATGTGGTGGTTTTAACATGGCTTGATTAGCATCTAATTACAGTCTTAGTATAATTTATTTTAATTTTTTTTTCTATTTTAAATAGTAACTGCACCTTTGCTTTTTGAAATAACTCTAAGTAGCAACATTCAGACTTTTGGTGGCATAACCCTGCAGACTTGCTTGTCCGTTATTCATTTCTTGTCTCCGGGTGTTTACTATAAATTCAGTATCTTTTATTTGCATAAGCATCAAGCTGCACAAGATTATTTTACAAAGCTCATATAAATGCATGCAATTCAGGTAAGGATAGGTATTGATCCCATGGAGTTTGACTAACCGGTACTGTAAGTTTTCTTGTTTTCTTGTGGAGGTCCTTTCTTTAGCAATTGTTATAAAAATCAAACTTTTTTTTCAAAGGAGTGTGGCCAGCAGGTCAAAGGAGGTGATCCTCCTCTCTACTCTGCCTTAGTCAGGCCCCACCTGGAGTATTGTGTCCAGTTCTGGGCTCCATGGTATAAAAAAGACAGGGAGAGAGTTCAGAGGAGGCTACAAAGATGATTAAGGGTCTGGAGCATCTCCCCTATGAGGAAAGTCTGAGTGAGCTGGGGCTGTTCAGTCTTGAGAAAAGAAGACTGAGGGGGGACCGTATTAATGTTTATAAATATCTTAAGTATGGGACACAGGGGGAAATGGCCAGCCTCTTCTCAGTGGTCTGTGGGGACAGGACAAGGGAAATGGCCTCAAGTTGGAGCACAGGACGTTCCACACCAATATGTGGAAGAACATTTTCCCAGTGAGGGTGACAGAGCCCTGGGACAGGCTGCCCAGGGGGGTGAGGAGTCTCCTTCTCTGGAGATATTCAAGACCCGTCTCAACACCTCCCTGTGCGACCTGTCCTAGGGAACCTACTTTGGCAGAGGGGTTGGACTTTGGACTCAATCTCTTGAGGTCCCTTCCAACCCCTATGGTTCTGTGATTCTCATAGTGTCAGTCAGTTGGTTCTGTAAAACTAGAACACTCTAACTAGAATTGCTCCATCACCCCCCAAAACACTAATTTGATAGGTTTTGAACAAACTCTTAGGCTGTTCTCAGCAGTATAAGTACTTTAATGCTGCCTTTGTTTCCATTCTCTACTTTTTTTTTAGCTTTTTCTGTATGTTATTGTGACTTCATATTGCAGGATTTCAAATTGTGTGTTTTGGTGAAAGCGAAATGGAATATTGTGTCAGAGAGATCTGTGTTATTGTGGTGGCATGACCTTGGCTGTCAGATGCCCACCCAGCCACTCTCTTCTCCTCAGCAGGATGAGGAGGGGAAATAAGATGAAAAAGCCTGGATTGAGGTAAAGAGAGGGCGATCGCTTGCCAAGCACTATTGTCAGCAAAACAGACTTGGGGAAAATTAATTTCTTGCCAGTTCAAGTACATTTGGATAGCAGGAGACAAAAGCCTTCCCTGCAACCCTCGCTTTCCCAGGCTCACGTCACTTCTTCACTCCCAAATCCTCTACCCGTCCTGTAAGAGGGGCTTGCAGGGTTGTTTTATTTTTTGTTTGTTTTTTTTTTTTCTCTTCAATCTCACTCCTCAGTGACAGGGACTGTTTTGCCCAATCTGGAAGCAGCTTCTCCTGCAGTGCTGGTGGCATCAGGGAGCCAGTATGGGCACAGGGCAGCTTGCGCTCTCCTCGCAGGGTCCTGTGCTAGTGCCTTGATACCCACACACAATATGAATGCAAAACCTTCATTTTGCCATAGACCAGGAACTAATCTTAAGTTTTAATTTGCCATCTTGTCTATGATAGCTGCAGTGGGGGTGAGGAGGAGGAAAGGTCATGAAATGCCTTTTTCAGTTTTAAGGTGTAGAGCTGGGAGAGGCTGTTTTCCCCCACTGGTGAGGGAAAGCTGAAGTAAAACCTCTACAAATTACCTAGATTTCTCTCAATTTTGTCCCATACAGTGCTAATTTTCCACCCTTCCTGCAGTTTTGAGTGGGTTTTTTTACTGGTTTCTATCCCCAGAGATTTGGAGGGTGGTGACTGCATATCGATAATTCACTGAAATAATCCCGAGCCAACTTGACATTACAGTGGTATTGTTCACAGTCTGGAGATGTACAGCTGTCGTGTTTAATGCCAGCTATCTCCAATGCAATTGTATATACAGAAAGGGCCCTTTGATCTGATAAAATTAATGGGAATCACATTAGCTAAAGCCACTCTATAAGCCAGACTCTAATGCTTACATTCGGTTTTGATTATGCAAAAAGCCCTTCTGAACTGACCCACCTTCATTTTACGTTTCCCCTCATTAAAGATCCTTTATTTCCCCTAGTTTGCTTCATTGCTTAATAATCAGTGACATCTTTACATTTATTGGATGGAGAAGCTTTTCTATACACCTGCCACTGATATACCTGGTGTGCCATGTTTCCAAGAGGGTTGGCAGTGTTTGGGTGCAGCATGGAGATCGGCCTCAAAAGTGCCGTGTGGGTCATCTCGTGCTGAGCATACACACAAGCTAAATTTAATGGAGTGCTGCAATAAACCACCCCTTTTCCTGCCACATGGCCACGTTTACAAGGAAATTGAGGTGGGAGGTCAATTTTCACTTGAAGAATCAGGTTGGAGATGCCTGGTTTTTTAAGTGGAGGTCTTTTAATCTCACCTGTCTGGCAGGTGGTAAGACATTTATATTTAAATTATCCAGATGAGCTTCTTACTTGCACTGGGTTGTTGGTCAAAAGAAATTTTGTAGTCTTCCATGTTCTTCACTGCTTGATCCAACCAACCATAGCATAGGCTCCTTCTTTTCAAATATGGGCATTGAGTTTGACTCAAGTACTTAGCATTTGCATTAGTATTTCTTTCTCCTATAGCAATTTGAATATTGTTCAAAATTACATGGAAATCTCGGTGGGTTTAGTTTTGCTTTTTCCTGAAGAATGGTCTCTTGCAAAAAGCCAGGTTTCCCAGTTTTGGTTTAGCCAGAAATGCTGATGTTTGTTAAGCCTTTCTAAGCGTTAGGAACTTCTATTACCTGCTAAAGCAAAACACGTTTTATTGTCTAATGATATTTTTTAAAGGGGGGGAAAAAAAAAAGAAAATCACACTGACAGCCTGTCAGAATACATGCTGAAAATGCTATTTAAAACAAGTGTTAATAAGGCCTAAAGTTCATATCAAGACTAAATTGGATTTGAGTTTGTGGGATTGGAAGTGCCATTAGCTGGTTATTTAATTTCCTTTTTGATTGAAGTATGCAAGACTTGGTAAATGTGTAATTGTGAGTGAAATGCAAATTAGAGATATTAGCAGAAATCATATTTTTTAAAAGAATACTTGTTTGACAGTTAATGCTGTGATCTTTTGACATGCTGAAGAACGTGATGAGATCTGGGATATTTTGTTGAGCAGTTACTGTTGTTGGGTTTAAAAGGCAAATTCTGTTAGGGGCTGATTGTCAGTCAAGGGAGATGTGGCAATAAGGGGGTGCAAATGGGGGGGTTATATAATTAGCGTGTGATTGAATGAGTCCCTGAATACAGAAAGGAGGTAGAAGAGTCAAAATACCAAAATTTTTGTATTTTACCCATTAATCATTCATTCTGTTCTCTTTACCATACGATGCTCAGAGCATCGTAAAATGATATGCGCAGTTGTAACCAGTCAGGCTTGCTGAGTCAGAGTTTCAAATGTCAAATTGTCCTTATCCTTCCTTTAAACCAGTTTCCCCCTTAATCCAGTCTCTAAAACTCTTTCTAATCACATTTCTCCTTCGGTGTGATCTCACATAACAGCAAGCAGAAAGTTTAGTGCAACATGTGGAGGAAGTTTGAATAGCTGTTGGCAGCTTCTATGTACTTCTTGTTCACAACGCTGCTGAAATAGTGATGCATCTTGAATAGATTGGCTGGTTGCTGATACATACGGTAGCATAAAATCAGATAAGGGGCACTGTGACCCTTGCTGGATGGAAAGGAGGATATGTATTTCCAGATGAAGCCCATCTCTTGCCAAGCAAATGACTTCAACACAAATGAAGCAGCATCCAGGCAAGGAGGAAAAAATGCTTCCTCTTAAAAAATTAATGCATAAAATGTTGAGATCATGCAATGATGTGTCAAGTCAAACCTCCTGCACAAGCACTTGTTTTAGCAGCACTCATGTAGCGGGTGCTGAAGTAGTATGAAGTGCCCTACCATACAGTTGAACAACAGAAGCCATTAAGCATCAAATATAAAATGCCCCCACCCTGGCCGTTCCTCCAAAACACTGCGGGCATTTTTCAACAGCAGATTATCTGGAAATATTTCTGTTTTGAGCTGTTGTGGGTTTCCTGACTACAATAGCTGCTGGTCTGTGTGACCCTTTAGTATGGTTTATCACTGCCTGAGGCAAGAATAGAAAAAGAATCCACAGCGTGAATAATATGCACAAACCCAGAATCAATAATATATGTGTTCAAAAGAGTAAACTAAGTAGATTAAATATGCCTCACACAGTATCTTGCTTTTTCACCCAACCCGCCCTATAACTTTTTTCCTTATGTGTCTCATGGGGAAAAAGATAAAAGAACATCTTTGTTTCCCCCCACAAGGAGCAAGTATGTGTAGTTTCAGCTGATTTTCTTTATGTGCTCTTAGGAAATCTTTGATTTCCCTTACAGAAGAGATAAGAACTGTGCTTCAGTAGAAATAACATCAGATTATTTTGTTTGTTCTTGTATGTGTATGGCCTTCACCAAGTACTCTGTTGATTTTAGATAATCTAGCTAGGTGTTTGGGTTCCACCTGTCAGAGCAATGTGGTGGAAGTGATTTAAAGGATAGAACTGGACTGGTAGTGCTGCCTGTTTTCTTTACGTGACTTTATGGTTTTGTCCGTTGCCTATGTATGTTTTACTCTGCTGAAGTTTCTCAGACTTCTTTATGCTGTCATCTCCATTCTGCTGTGGTAGCTTCTCTTCCCTCGCGTCTCTCATACACACATGTATCCCAGAGTCCTTGTGTCTGTAACTCCTGTCACAAAGTGCTGCCTATTCTAGTTGAAATACTGAGAGCTCCAGTGAAGCCAATGGCCCTAATTTTGTTTCTGGTAAATTCAGTCCTCCTGCCCCAAAACCCTGTACCCCATCTTGCTGCATAAGGTCCCACGCTCCCTCCGTCTTCTCTTCTTCCTCCACCTCAACCCGCTGCACTCCAGCATGCTTTCCCAGCTCCCACTGTGTGTACAAAGATCCTTTTAGCAAGGAGAAGAAAGCCTCTTGGAGCACTTTCTCCCCCTGCCCAACCTGTAGTGGCAGATGCATTAGTAGACATCAGGGACGCCAACAAGGAGAGGTGTGCTGAGAATATCTCCGCTTCAGGCGAGCCTTCAATTAGCTCTAGCAATCAATTGCAGGATGCATTCCCATAGGGAACCCAGCTCTGCGAGGTCCAGCATTGTTACTTTATTCACACAGCAGATCTCTGGATGCTTAGGCTTCACTCAGTGCTTAGGGGCACTGCGTGTCAAGGGGGCCTGGGAAGCGTCATGAAAGGTTAAGCGTCACTGCATTGGACCACAGTTTTTAGGTGGAATTCAGAGTTGGGTATGTGTGGGGGCATTTGTTTGGGTTTTTATCTCTTGCCGCAGTTCAGGCACTTCAGGAAGGTAGGATTGATTGCCTACATGTTGATTCAGGAAAGAACAAGGCATTTTTGTTTAAATCAGTGGGTAGAATAAACGTTTAACCTTGTTGGAATCCTAACTACAATGAAGCCAGTACCCCATTGCTGTTCAATTCAGTGTATGATGGGAGATTTCACAGTTGACTAGTGCTTTACACTTTGTTTCAAATTACTTTTGCTGTATTATGTTGCCACCCTAAAAAAAAAACCCCATACCAACCTGCTTGCTATATATGGTTAAGTAGAAGATGAAATACTCTTCATTAGGCAGCTCATGTACACTTTGAAACCTCTTTCAATTAATGCTTCACTGTATAACACTTGTTTCTGGAGTAGCGTTTCTGGATATGGTGTATAGTGTGTTCAAAGAAGAATGATGTACTTGAGCTCATGAACAGCTGCATACATGTGTCTAAATGACTGTGTAATTTACACAAACGTTGCACATACCCTCCCATGGGTAGATTTTTAATTGCAAAACTACCTGTATAAGTACAATGCAAATGTGAGTGTGATGTATTTATATATATATACACTTTCTCTCACTGTATGAGGATGCTGATTGCCAGAGTAGTGAGATCTTTTCCCTTCCAGTGGTGTGGTGGTATCTTTTTTGCAGTTTCCCCTGTTATGCTCAGCTTGAAGCCTTAATGTTCCACATGGGCATTAGAAATATCCTGGCAGACAGAAAAGCTCCATCGCATAGCACTGTAAACAGTGTGGCTCTGAAGCACTCTGCTTCCTAGAGAGCCTCTGATTATTGCTTGCTCTATCTTTTTACAAGTCTGTTACAGAACCCGTTTATCTATGATGTGGTCCCCCTACAAGCATGCCCCCTATAAATGCTGGTAAAAGAATGAAACCAAAATCTCAACTTCTAATAAAAATCTACCGACTGTTGCAGAAAAGTGAAATTCTTGCAAATATGGGGCTCTCCTGCAGAATCCTGATATTATACCTCCTGTGGTCAGATACTCAGAGAGAAGCTCTATTCCTCTTCAGCAGCCCAAGTGTAAATGCATTTTCACCAAAACCTTTTTCTTTTTTTTCCCCTTCCCCCAGCATTTAACCAATATCAAACAATTTGGTAAACTTTCACTTTTTTCTTTAGTGGAATCCTAAGACCTTGTTAGTATAAACCTCTCTTTGCTCATGACCTAAATAATCATATACTCAGCTGAAGCTTTTAAGACAATTATATGGCAGGGATTTTCCTGATGATGTCAACATAGAGTGGGCAGTGAAGCACGTGGTGTGATACCACGCCTTTCAGAGAAACAGCAATGATGTAGTTTTTCTTGCATCTCAGCCACTTACTTGTGACTGACCTCTCTGACTGTAGCCCTAAGCTGAGTCCAGATTTGCAACTAGTTCAGAAAAAGCAGCTGAGTTGTAGACAGCGGATTGCTGTGCTGACCGGACAAGAGACCGGTGTCAGCACAGCAATGAGGGCACACTGGGTATCTTTCCTGACAAGCCAAGGCTGAGCCAGCTCTGTTGTCAAGAGAGGTGGTGGATCTTGGCCGGCAACTTGTCTTGGTTTTGCTGACTTGCATGAGGTTTATAGTGTGGCCTGGTGCCAGCACTGACCCTGGTTGACTTGCCCAGGGATCACGGAGTTGCCAATCACTTCTGTCGACGAGCTCTTCATCGGTTCAGATTAGATGTTAGGAAAAAATTCTTCCCTGACAGAGTTGTCAGGGCCTGGAACAGGCTGCCCAGGGAGGGGGTTGAGTCACCATCCCTGGGTGTGTTTAACAGACGCGTAGA
Organism: Porphyrio hochstetteri; assembly: GCA_020800305.1. Classification (NCBI taxonomy): domain Eukaryota; kingdom Metazoa; phylum Chordata; class Aves; order Gruiformes; family Rallidae; genus Porphyrio; species Porphyrio hochstetteri. The sequence goes on from CM036907.1 coordinate 9,549,962, forward strand.
TGAGGTACTTAGGGATATGGTTTAGCACAGGACAGGAATGGTTCGACTTGATGATCTTAAAGGTCTTTTCCAACCTTGTGATTCTGTTTCAGTGCTCTACCTGCTTTGTGTCACTGCAACATAGCAGAGACATTCTGCTTCTTATATTAGTGGCTAGATCCTTATTTTGGGTTTCTTTATTAACCATCTTCTACCAGCTGCCTTATGTCAGCAACTGAATGCAATTGGAAATCATTCTTCAGGAACTGTATGTATTTTCCTGGTGCTGCTGAATGTTTCACTCAAGGAAAATGAAAAGGCGTGTTCCCTGCTTGAGAGGAATTGGGATGCACATAATGATTTCTTCAGAAGAATGTTTTGTTTGTGCATTTTGAAAATTTCTCATTTTCCCTTAAAGTATTCTATGCATGCTAATTAATTACTCCAGCATAGTCTATAAATGAATACATGCAGTTTCATTTCTTTGGGGTAAGTGGGGTAATAGGAAGGCTACTATCTTTTCACCGTAGTTATTTTCACTGACTTTCTGAGACTTTTTGAATGGACAGCAAGTAAGGTTTTCTCCATCTGACAAGTTCAATATGGCAAGGTAAGTTATTTTAACAGCAGATTCATGCTGCTTCTGTTTAATTTTCAGTGCAGCTGATCCAGATGAGGGCACTTCCTTTCCAGATTGTGAGTGTCCACAAAAATTATCAAGCTAGCAGCCTGTCAGTTTGTTTATCCAGTCATCATGTGAACATAGTTATAAAAAAAAGCTCAGCAATAGCAGCAACTTCAGCATGCAGGCAGAGCACCATCTCTGCTTCCAAACAGGCCAGGTTTACAGTGGTGATGGGGAATCAACCTAGCACGAGTGACTTGATTTTGACTACTGGAATACATCTTTGACAAGATGATTATATGGCAGCAGTTGCAAGATTATACTGGTTTCACAGCTGAAGGACAAGTGAGTGTATTGAGTAGCCCCACCTCAGGCATGCTAGGCTGTGCATCTCATTTGTTTCCTTTTATTGTGATAAAGCTGAAGTGTTATGATTAGTGTGTTGTCACAATAGCTAGCCTTAACCAACATGACCGTAATGAACCTCAGTTATTCCCGTACCTGTTGTGATTCAAAAAGCATTTCTAGCCCCGCTTGTTATTTATTTATTTGTTACAAACCTGGGAAAGTCTTTATTTTCCATACCATCTGGTGCTGATGATTCCCTCAAAGCAAATATTAATGTATGGTAGAAATACTCTGTCATACTGACTGCAGAGAGGGCCTTCAGTATGCTTCCACAGTGTCCAAATGTGACTGTTGAGTTACTATTTGAATTGCTTCCTTTATATGTTATTAAGCATCACTGACAAATATCTAAATAAATGGAAGTTATTACATTTTGACAGATGTGTTGATTAAACAATGGGCTTTGAGGTTGATTTTAGAACATAGGTCCAGTGTAAATGGTTGTATTTTGATATATGCACAGACATGCTGGTGTAGATGTTTTCTGAGAAACACATGATGAGTATTTGTGTTGATGAGCATTTGGTTCTTTTCATGATTCAAAAATAAGCCATTAAACCTGGCAAATAAGAATATTAAGATTGTGATGAGCCTTTCAGAAAACATAGAGAAAGATAGCAGTCTTAAATGAATAAAATCCTGTCTAGCATTTTAGGTTATGCTTCCAAAAAGGATGCAGACCTTTTTTTACCAGGATAAGCTGATTTACAGAAAACATTAGTCGTCTCATTTAAACTGACAAATTACAACATTTGCCCCTGCAGCTACTGAAATGATTTTCTGGATTGACAACTGTTTGTTGGTATTGTAACAGAAGTGATAGAACCTGTTATCGTTGTCTTCAGCTGTATCGTATTAAAGGTTGATTAGTTAGTACTTAATGTTTTGTTAATGGGTTTTTCACATGGAGGTTATGTTACCTGATTGTGAGTCAACATGTCTAATAAGATGCAGCATTGGATTGAGCATACTAAGAGATGGATAAAGCTACCAACATATCTATACAATTTGGGAGTTCCTTAAACAGATTCTATTAATTTTATATCTCAAAAAATCCTCATTGCACTGTTGTTTATTGAAGAACTTCTAGTATATATTTTTCAGATACTGCACAGATGAATTAGGCATAACAGTAACAGGCACAATAGTGTGAATGTTTCTCTGCTAAATCCGTTGAGCACAAAAAGCTGAGCGTTCACACTAGAGTGTCTAACAACAGAGAATTCATTGCGTATTTTCCATATATTGATGAAAGAGGGGGACTTATGTTCTTACATTTTGTATTTATTCTCCACGAAGTAACTGGTAAGGGAAAGCTCCACGCCCCACCTGGAGTATTGTGTCTGGTTCTGGGCTCCCTGGTATAAAAAAGACAGGGATCTCCTGGAGAGAGTCCAGAGGAGGCTACAAAGATGGTTAAGGGTCTGGAGCATCACCCGTATGAGGAAAGGCTGAGTGAGCTGGGACTGTTCAGCCTTGAGAAAAGAAGACTAAGGGGGGACCTTATTAATGTTTATAAATATCTTAAGTATGGGATGAAGGGGGGGGGGGGGAAATGGGCAGCCCCTTTTCAGTGGCCTGTGGAGACAGGACAAGGGGCAATGGCTGCAAGTTGGAGAACAGGAAGTTCCACACCAACATGTGGAAGAACTTTTTCCCAGTGAGGGTGACAGAGCCCTGGGACAGGCTGCCCAGGGGGGTGTGGAGTCTCCTTCTCTGGAGATATTCAAGACTCATCTGGATGCCTCCCTGTGTGACCTGTCCTAGGGAACCTGCTTTGGCAGGGGGTTTGGACTTGATGATCCCTGGAGGTCCCTTCCAAGCCCTGTGATTCTGTGAAACTTCAATGTGTATCTCTGTAGTTAGTATCATTCTCAGTTCTGCTTCACGCTCTTCTCCTCTAAAACAGCATATTTATCTAACATCAAATATTTCAAAATAATTCTGCCAGATCTTATCATGCCTCCTCTGGAAAATTATGACCATGATAACTGTGAGAACTTGCACAGTGTATAGCTTGTTTCAGCAGCCATTTCTCAGGTCAGTGTTGCAATTTCCAGGAATAAGGTGGTAAAGTCCTGGAAAGAGGTGCAGAAGCTCGTAAGTTTGAAGACCTTTAAAAGCTTTCATAGGCTGTCACTACAGGTAATATGTGTGCAAGGACATACCCAATGCAGCAGAGTTCAAATGAGGTATGTTTTATGTGATGGTAGTATGATGGGGCTTTGTAGTTGCAAGTACGCAGGCATAGTCATTTATTTTAGGGAGTTAATGTAGCAGTATATACATCTATTAACAGCATGAAAGAGGAGGAAAGGAAATTTCTAAGTTGGCCTATGGCCAGACTGGTGCTGGTAGTACCCAAATCAGTGTTAAAAGCTGGCATTCGTTTTTCCAAAGCCATATGCAAAGGCTGTCCTGGAGTATTGTTTTAACTATGTGAAGCAACTGGAAAAAGATGTTGAGAGCTTTCATAAATTTCATAGAATGTTAGAGGTTGAGGTTGGAAGGGACCTCTGGAGATCATCTAGTCTAACCCCTCTGCCAGATCAGGATCACCTAGATTAGGTTCAAGCAAATGACAATGGCTTTGCTGTTATACAGCACTTTTGCACATGGCCAGAGGACGGGCACCTGGAGGTGGTCAACAGACATACCTTCTGGAGCTGGCAGCGTTGAACTAGAATGAAGCATGGCTATGCATGTGCATGGGATCCATTGTAAACCCACCAGGCCCTGGAACAGGCTGCCCAGGGAGGGGGTTGAGTCACCATCCCTGGGCATGTTTTAAAAAAAGAGTAGATGAGATACCTAGGGATATGGTTTAGCATAGGACAGGAACGGTTGGACTCAGTGATCTTAAAGGTCTTTTCCAACCTTGTGATTCTGTGACTTTGTAAAGCCCCTTGTTCCTACTAAATTATCAGGCTTACACCCACCGTGGCATCTACTGTAATGAATAAAACTACTTTGAAGAACCACTCCTGAGAGGGGCACAAGAGAGGGTGGCTGCTCGCTTCCAGGGTTTGCTGTACTTGAAGGGGTGGGACTAGACCCTCATCTTATAAAATGGTAATCTGTGATTACTGGGCACTGCAAAAATGCAGGGGGCTTCAATAAAATTCCTGCTTTCTGAAGCAGTGCTTCAGGAAACAAAGGCAGCCTGCACCGTCTCACCTAATAGTGGGGTTTGTTGCCAAAATGTCAACTTTGCCACTGGAGGCTGTAGAAAGCCCAGATGGAGCTAGAGGCCTGTGTGGGTGGGTACGTGCTTCACCTTGCACCTATCCATGCCATACAGCCTGCCAACCCTCCTTTTTTCCTCCAGACAGATAAACCCAGTGAAGTCCTACAGAGGCACCGCTTGCCTCCCTTACGGCTAATGCTTCTTCGCCTTTTGTGCCCTTGTCCTTTTCAGTATTCCGGAGGAGAGCTCACTGCAGTAACATGGGCCAGTGTCACTCTTATTACTTTACCTGTTTTATCTTTTGTGAAATTGAGCCTTTAGCCAGAATTGCCTGAGCTGCTGCTCCAGCAGCCGGTTAACTGTGAGGCTCCTTGAGCTCATTTCTCTCAAGTAATTTGATTCCCACGTGCTCCCTGAGATTCCTTTATCGCTGAAAGGAAAGTGGGGAAAGGAGGGGGGTGTGTGCTGTGCATGTGTAGGAGCAGACCAGAAATGTTATGGCAGACAAATGTAGCTTGGAGATAAAAACAACGCAGAAACATGTTTGAAAAGATCCCATCTTGCTTTATCTCCCTTTAACATGGTCCTATAAAACAAAATGTTTTTCTGGTTGAGAATCAGAGACACGGTGTCTTTTGTGTTGGTGCAGGGTGTGGAACAGGGGGCTAAATTCTATCCTGCTTCTGCATAATGCCAATAAGGTAATTCTTTCATTAAAATTTCCAGAAAAAATGTGTAAAACACTAATTAGATTTTTTTTTTTTGGACTGGTCATAAAAGACTTTTGTGGATTTCAAGATAATTTCTGAAATCATACACAGAAATTCAAGGCTGTTTATTTCGGTTGCTGAACTTTATCCTATGCATAGTGGTTGCTTAGGAGTAACTGAGCACCAGTTTTCTAGATAAGCTTCTATATAAAATTGGTTAGTATGGCAGCAGTTTCCTAACTAATGTAGAATTTATGGAGAGCTTCTATAAAATCGTTGGTGCTTTATCACAGTTTTGGGTAAATACCCTGCCACAAGGGAGTGAAAAACAAGGCTGAAAAGTGAATCTTGCTGGAGAGAGAATTGTTCTGAAAATAAACCATTCAGTGAATAAACAATGGTGTATCAGTTATCTGAAATACGTATTTCTTCCTCTGCATGGCGTTCATTGTATGTCCAGGCAGTTCTTCCATGCTCAGGGCACAGAATTTCTATGTTACAAAGTCACAGTTTGTTAGATAGGATATTACTAATTTAAGCAGACTGTCTGCTTAGAGGTCTGTTATTTTATATGATGAAAATGAGGCTGTTGGAAGTCCCTGCTTTGGGTTTCGTTAGTGTTCATTAGTTTGTGCCATAAGACATATGCCTTGATGAGATCAGCAGCATTATTAAATGTCATAAGAATATATTTTCTCAGCAGCAGCGGAAGTATCCACAGTAACACTTGTAGGATCTTAGTTAATTTTCCATCCTGGACTTAGGAAAAAGGTTTAAAAAGGAAAAAGCTTTCAAAAAAAATTTTTAAATGTTTTATTGAGAAACGTGCAAAGGAAGCAGATGCTAAATGTCAGTGTTATTCAAACATTGACTATTTTATTTGCTGGAGAGTTGTAATCTATCACTCTGAAATGGTACATATGCTGCTGGACAAAATCCTTGCAGAGTCCAGTTATAGGGTGTAATGTTTTGGGGATGTGACTGGTGGGTGGGGGCGGAGGGATTTTGTTCCATTTTTATTTTTTTAATCTAATCTAGGAGTGCACAAATTCTGGAAAGGGGTTAGAGACAACAGGAGTTTGGAGGATAATGTGCCAGGTCGAAAAGCTGGGCACATCATCTAATTTTTGCAGTGCCTGCATTTCAGTTCATGGTGCAAGGGGTGATACATGATGTAAAAAAGGCTGTATGTACCCAGCTGCATGTCAGGTTTCATGACTGTTTCTGTCTAGCCCCGTTGCTTGCTTGTATGCTGTGCCTGCAGCTCCACCTCTTCAAAAACTGTTCTATTAATCTAACCCACCGAGAGCTATTCATACAGCTTATGGGTTTTATTTTTAAATCCTCACAAAAATGATTTGCTGCCCTCAAGTTAGGAATTTAAAGGAAAATTAAATTAAGACTGCCTAAGTAATGAAAGCATCTTTAGATTTGATAGATAGAGACTATCAAAGCAGAAAGTCTGTATCCCTGGCAAGATTTCTGATATTGTTTAGTGCTGGGAGGGAGTTACTCTTGCTAGTATATCATGTAGCATCAGGTCTTAAATTCATATGCTTATGCTTCATGAATTCCTTAATTTCCAAAGTTTTTCTTTATGTTTTAGGTCATAAATTAAGAGATTTCTATCCTTACACAGCTGATGGCATTGGGGTCATAGTGTTGTATAGTTTTGATGACAGATGGGTTAAAGAAAGGAAGCTTTAAGAAAGCGCTTATGGTTCAGAAACATCTGAATTTGTCTTGCTTGCAATGAAATGTAAGCCTAGTATTTGTTATTGGGATACGTGTTCTATTGTTGCCTGCCTCATATGATACATGTGCAGCACTCTATTGTTTTTGCTTCTTTTCACTTTTGAAAAAAAAAATCCAATAAAACATCACTGGCCCTATTTTCAATTTATTTAGCTGGCACAAAGAGTAATTGATGTCCCCTAAAACCTTTATAGAAATCTGTGAAGAAGGGAGTTGACCAACTGCAATCCCCAAGTAGTCCAAAAAATAGAGGAGAAGGGGAAAAAAAAGTCCAGTTTTTTGTTTTCTTATTTCTGTAGAAAAATGTGTACCTTTTTGTTTATCTCTCATTTTTTTCTATCTTCAGGTTTTCCAAATGAGCCTGCTGCTGTCATTGCCCTTAACACCATCAAGGAATGGTTAAGCAAGAATCACAATGAGGTATGGAATAAAATATAAATTTCCTAAATCTCTCTTTAAGGCTATGGTCTTTGACTCCATACCTTTGAAAAGAGTAAACATAGGCTTGAGCCTCAAAGTCCTTTATTATCATTGTTTAGTCTAAGACAAATGAAATCAGGTCAGGACAATGTGCTGGGGGAAGATGGCTATATTTAAAAACTACACTAGAGTTGAAGGAAAATACTGTTGTTTGAAACTATACTGTGCTTTTCCTGTGCATTGTAATCTTTCCTGGTAATGTAAAAGACTATTCTCTTCCTAAGCTATTTCTGAGTGTCAGTGTTTTCATGTAATAATGTGGAGATTCTTGGAAAGGAAATGTGTGTAACAGTTGTCAATAGAAACAGCCACCAAAGGTCAGTTGTGTTCTGGGGTCAGTTTACTGTAAAGAGTGGCATTTTCTATTTTCATTCATTTCTGGGCTGCTTACAGTTAAATGTGTGGGGTTTTTTTCCATGGAACTCTCACTAAATATGTGATAGAACCGTGAATTTTTAACAGGGCTGGTCGTCTTCCAGTGACATGATGGTGATTATTTTTACAAGACGACAAAATGCTTTCAACAGAAGGATCTCCCTGTCTCCCCTTTATAGCTTTTGCCTTTCTCTGGTTTGAGTTCTTAACAGGCTGATAGTTCCTAGTGTTGAATTGGAGGAATGCAACAAAGAAGTGACAGAACAAATAAAATAATCATGATGCCTTAGACTGAAGATATGCCTGTTTCTTCATGATGACAACCAGCAAGATTTCAGACAGCTAGAGTTGTTGTTCAGTGTTTTTGGCTGAAAATATTTAACAAAGCATCCGGGGAGAAGCACTGGACACAGGGAGATAATTAGTATTTTTCCTCTGGCAATAATATATTCAGGGGACCTTTTTGTCAGGAGAATGAGATATGTTGAGGGCATGAATTTAGCAGGTTTATGTGATTTGTTTTGGTTTTTGCCAGCTTTGAATTGAAAGGAAGTACTGTGTTGAGATCTGAACGGTAAGTTGGGGTTTTCAAACCTATTTCTGAAAGGTGGACTAGGGAGTGTGTATGTGATTGGATGCTGGCTCGTTGTACCTACCACTTAGTTCTTGGTAGCTTCCTGTGATGTAGAGATCTGAGCAGTGACACAGAAGTTTTGGATGAACAGTCTTTGTTAATGCTGCAGGTGCCAAAGTGTCATTTTATCAGCCTCAGCTCTGGGCTTATGCAAGTTGAGGTCTTGTGCTGTTTGATGCAGTTGAAGATGTGCATTTGGTGTAATTATTTCGTATCAGTGAGTATGAATATTCAGAGATAACCCCTGAGAGCTTCTGTTAAGTTTTGAAGGAGGCAAAGTACTGGATTAAAGTCAAGATATGTTTTGAGGGTCCAGTTATCCATAGCATTAAACAGTCTTGTACAACATTTTCCCATTCTGCAGTCTACTGGCTTTCAGTTTAGACTGTGGCATACTAGCACACTTTACATGTCAGAAATGTATCAGCAGCAATATAGAAATCCCTAACTTTCTTGAAGGTAGGAGTAATTTATGCAGTGAAAATTATATTGGAGAAACAGAGTTTTTGGGTTGCTGTTGCATAAGGCATGTAGCGAGGTAAGCATAGCTAATCTGGTTTAAATGAACTCTTCTGGCTCTGTGCCAGGTGTCAATCTGATCCATTTTACATTGTCCTCACTTATTCCCTTGGATTAGATTTTGGGCTTTAAGTAGTAATATTATACATCACCCAAACTTTTCCCAAAATTGGCTCATTGTGCAGCAAGGGAAATGAAGGAGGCTGTGCCTCAGCAGTATGGTCTCCTCTTACTGCAGATAGCCATATGATGGAGTCTGTTCTATAAACTGCTGTCGTAACAGTAGAGCGGGTCCTGCTGCACCCACTGAATATTTAAATTCACGTGTTCTAGACTGGCAGTGAAGTCCTGAACCTTGAGGCCAGCTCTTCAGAGGGCTGCCCACATTCCATCCCTGTTACCTCTCACCAGAACTGCTCCCCTGACACCGACTGCCGGTCCGAGTGAGTCAGTGTTCCTGCTAACAGCCTCTCCCGAAGGAAGGAGGCCTCCTGCACTCAGTGTGCTAGAGTTCAAGGAATCGAAGTCATCATCTTCGTTTCCATTCCTCCTTGGCCAATCTGCCTTGCCTTTTGAGAAATCCTGTCCAGGTTCTGCTCCTTTAGTCCCAAAGATGCTTGGCAGCCAGTTATCCCCTTGGTAACGTCTGGTGCTGGTTGTCTTAGGATCTCAAAATCTTTGAGCGTAGAATATGAAGCGATTGAATGAATTCAAGAAGTTTTAGTGCAAGACAGACTATAAGTATAGCCTGCTCACTAGGAAATGTTCCTACATAAAAATACACTTGGCAAAATCAAGTAGGTGAGTAAGATGGAACCCTGACATGTTTGTAAGCCTTTTGTTGTCCTGTGCAACAGCGGCATCTTATCTGCTTCCCTGCATTCCAGGAAACTGTGACAAATTTGTGGAAGATAAGGCAATATTGTTGTTTTCTCCTCTCTACCTTCCTGTAGTACTTCTCTCCTTTGATGCTATAATGAAGATTTTATCCACAATGATATTCAAAATAGAAATAAACCAGTGGCTATATTCCTTAGCCTGGGGGCTTGAAAATTGAACCCAAATGACTCCTTTCTTGCAAGCGGTGTTAGAGTCCAGCAATGTTCTCTGTCACAGTATTTACAAGAAAAGTGATTTGCATTTAATAAAAGGTTTTCTTATCCAAGCCCATTGTTGTGCTTGACCCCTCAGGTGTTTGCATAAAAACTTATTAGCATGCTTAACTCTGATGTCACTCAGATGAATGTCTCATTACCATGCAAATGGAGTTAGCTCCTTTCCGAGGTTAATTGTTACAAAGCAACACGGAGAGCTGATCTATTGTAATTTACTGAGCAGAGAACACCAGCTAGGCAGGGCAGCAGCCTAAAACTTAACTACAGAAAGTCCACGAGGGAGAAACAACAGTATTGTAAGTAATAGCTTGGACTTAGTTGTGTGTGTAATGCACAGCACTCTTCGGGTCTTGCAATGCAACTCTTAGTCAAACTAATTTCTGGCCATGTTTTACACCGAGGTCTGCTGACTGGCAGCCAGAGGGCAAATCTAGTTTAGAAGCTGGTAAATGGTGTTAGAGCGCTAGCGTAGAAATTCCTTGGAGCGAACTCAGAAGAATGGCCACAGTCAGCAGTACTGGGTTAATTTACTGCAGACCACCTCGGCTATCTCTTTAGGAAACTGCATTTTCACATTGCACAAAGTGCTCTAAAGGTTTAATAGAATTCTTCAGAGCACAAAATAGAATTGGATCCCATCCTTTAGGAAATGATACACGGGGATTCATTTAAAAATGCACATTAAGCTCTTTGAACACTTCAGAATGTTTCTTTCTGTGATGATTTGGCGAGGTTTGAGATAGTCACCTGATTTCCCGTAACGGTATCACAGAAGAATTGACACCTTTGCATACTGGACCCGGTACACTTTTGGGGGCACTGGGGATAGGGTTCTGTTCATGTGAGATTTTTTTTTGGTGGGTATCTTTGAACATTTGCAATGTTAGGAATGGTTATTTGCTTTTACTTCAGCACCATGCTACGTTTCTCAAAAGGGTGAAAAATAAAAAATGTTCAGTGTATGCCTTACCTTCTGTCATCAACATGAAAAGCCTCAGGACTTTTTCACTGCTCAGGAAAAGACTTTAATTTAACAGCACATTTAGTTCAAAGTATTGTTCTTTCTCTTGCACAATATCTCACATTTATTACGCACCCCAGTAGAACAACAACCAGGGAAGCGCGATTGAGATATATGTTCCATTGAAATACCTGATGCAGATTAAAAGCAGATGGAAAATAAATCAACACATTCCTGATTCCTTTTCATTAGAATCACTGCTGAAGAGAGATTTTTTTTTTTCTTCTTTTGCCTGAAGTACAGGATAGTTAGGTCCCTGTGCTTTAGCAAGTAGTTATGCATCATCCCACTACAAAAAAATAAACAGAAATGTGTCTGTTTCCAGCAAAACAGGATGAGCAAAATCCCAATACAGTTGACATTAGTGGGACTCTGTTTTGAGGGGGAAAAGAGGAGGGGGTAGGGTCATGTTTGTTACAATTCTCATGACAAAAATTTTGAGGAATAAACACCTGATTTGTCAAGTTAGGCATAACACAGCACAGGTGCCCTGAAACTATGCTTTGTTTTGTGCTGTGCTTTGTCCAAATCACAATGATTTTTTTTGCACTATGGAGACAGATAAATTGGAATTACCTTCCCTGTGTGCTGATCCCCATGTGCAATTGTGCCATTGTGACTCACAGGGATTGGGCTGGCCTCGCCTCACCAGCAGGAGCTGTGGATATACAAGAGCAGGGAGAGTTAAGGATACATGATGGGCACTGGATGTGGCTGGAGGGGCTTTTATCCTGCTGACAAAAGAGCCTGTGTGAGCAATTGATTTTCTAAGGATGAGGAGGAACTCAAGGAAGAGAAGGTGTGATGAGAAAGCAGAGCTTCAGGAGTCACACTTTTGTCCTCACAGAGCTCATCCCTCTGATGCTGTGGTAAGCAGGTGTCTTCTGGCCAGGAAGGGACAGAGTAGGGCAGTGAGGGAACAGCTTCCTCAAGTGTAAAACACAACCAGGAGGTCTAGTGGGACTTAAACCAGCTGTGCTGTATGTTGGCCACCCAGGCCTAAGCATGCTTGAGGCTTAAAAGAGCTGCTGTCACTGAAATAAAAAGAGCACTGGTTTGAGTATACAAGAGAGGATGGGACCCCCAGGAGAGCCATTGGCCTCCAGACAGATATCTGCATGCCAGGCAGGATACAAAATGGTGCTAGGTGCCATGTTTGGAGAGAGGTAGATGGTCCTGCCTGGGAGGGCAGAGCAAAGGGAGCCTACTGCTCCTCTTTATTGCACAAGGCAATAGTACAGGTGTGCCTCAGTGAGCTTTTAAAAGCACTAGAGCTTTATTTGGGAGTAAACTAACACGATCACAACTTGGTGTCATGTGCAGCACTCTGCAGGTAAGCATGGCACCCCATGGTATCCATTTGGGTACCATATTAGTCTGACAGCATCTGTGCTGCTCAGCATTACATTGTGTAGGCATATACCTAGCAGGTGTGAGACAGCAGGGTAGGAACGTTTCTTCAAAATCGGGTCAGGCAGCTAACAAAAAGTTGCTTTTACCTCCTGATGCCATGAAAACATTGGGGCAACCCAATTTCAGTATTTCTGGATTGCTTGCCTGAAAGACAATTTCTTTTTTCTTTTTAATTTCTCTTTCCCCCTCCCTTTGGTGGTCTCAGCAACCTAATTTGGGCTCTTCATTCTTCAGAGACAATTAAACAAAGTGGCATCTTGAGATGAGGTCTTGCCTTTATCGCTGCAGAAGGAGGCAGATGGAGACAGTGTGTCTTGGAAAACGTTGTCTGATGAAGTTTCCTTTAACATAATCTCAGTTGTATTCCCCTAGGCAGAGCAGCTAAGTTTCTATGTGAGTAGCCAACTATCAATATTTAATTAATTAAAGCATTTTTTATTTTAGTAAATTAAAGCATTTTTTATTTTAGTAACTAATGCAAGCAACTCCCCCTAAGACAGTATTACTTTTGGCTGTGCTTGGGTAGTTTTTATGCTTACAGTTTTACAGTTGTCAACAAAAGTGTGTAATTTTGAAAAAAAAGATATGTATTTATGCCTGAGGTGCTATCTTTTATGACAAGCTTGGGCCTGCAGTGACATGTATTTATTTTAAAGTATATGTATTGCTCTGAAAATGCAGGTTTCGATTGAAGCCACTGACAGATCCTCAAGGACAGTGAGGGTGGGATAAAAATTCAGGCGGCTATTTTGGTAGTTCTTATATGCCAGTATCATTTGATTAACATAATCTCCTCCCCTCCCCCAGCCCTGTTCCCTTGGGTAGGTTAAAAAATTATCTCCTTTCTATTTCTACATTCTAATTAGGTGGTAATCATATGCTGCTCTGATTGAAATGAAAATCAGCCATCATGCCACTGTCATCTAGCTGAAGTCGAGGAAAAAATGCTTTTCAACTTGTACAAAATTAAAATGATTTACTTGCTCTGCGTAGCTGCTCTCTCACTGGGCTCAAAGAGATTCAGTGCCATCCCCAAAGCCCAAACCTAACTATCATCCCAACAGACAAGTCATTTTCTGAAATGATAAGTAAGCTGCCAAGGCAGCGATGCTTTCTTATATGTTCTTCAGGCTGCTATTCAGGTGGAAGGCTGATAAAGCAGACAAAGCCTGTATTCATTACACGTGATACTTTATTTATTAAACTTAAAAAGCTTCTGTTGTTTTTGATACAGCTATTGAGAGAAAAGCAGGAAGGCATCCCTCTTGGAAAGAAATGCTAGAGCTTGTGGTTGCTGTGAATGTCCCGTGTGACGGATGTCCCATGTGAGCTGTTTCTGTGTTACTCACTTGTGATCTAAGTTAAAAATAAGGGGGGGAGGGGGGAGAATTGGAAACATGGCTTCCTGACACCCGTTCCCCCCCTAAAATTTGTTGAGGATCACAGAAATCCACGTCTCTGAGAAGTGTAGATGCTTGCATCTCTGTAGAGATTTATACACGCTTAGTGTACTGCATAAATAATGACTCCTGTAACTCCACTACAGCTAATGAATGTCACTAATAGACGACAGGTCTCTGCATGGGTTCTTTTGTGTTTACAGTAGTTAACTATCTAATAATTGAAATTTGTCAAAGCATTTATTCTTTTTATCCTTACAATTTAATGGCAGTTATGATGGCAGGAACCTGAATAGCTGGAAAATTCTACAGGCATGTAGCTAAATTAACAAAATTGTCACTAATTCAGGGTTGAGGTTTTGTCATGTTTCTTTGATTTTTTTTTTTTTTTTTCCCCCTCCTGATTTTTGTACATTTGGGAGGGCCCTGGGTACTGCAGTGAGCTGTGACAGAAGACCTTAAAAATAAATAGAAATAATATTACCTTTTTTTTTCCTTTCCAGTTACTTCTTGCATGACAGAGATCCTAATAGCATCCCTTTGTTTCCGTACTGGCTTTCAGCCAGAAATCCCAATAATTTCAATGCAGAAGAGGTCCAGCCTTCATTTTGGGGAGATGTGGTTATTGTTGTTACCCTTCTTGACCTTCATTTCTTTAAATTGGCTTGTGTACCTCACCCCATGGGTATGTACAAATAAATAGACAAATTAATGAGGAGTAGCAATCCATGTAGCTCTAGTGAGATGCGTGGATAAAATACTTCATGAGTAACAGAGAAATTGCTGTTACAATCTTTGCTTCTGAGCTTTTTGTGTTATTAAATCTGTTGTGATTTATGTCGTGCTATACCTCCATGTCTGACTGATCTTTATCTGTGGATTACAGCTGGATCTTAGCAGGAGTCAAGCTGAGATGGGGTAAGAGGAAGGAGAGGCAGGAGGTGATTTGCCTCTGGCTCGATGGAGGGTTGCAAGGAGGCTCCCATCATAAAAGGCAGAGTTTTGGGAGACTCAAAGTGGAAGCTGTCTGCCAATGATGGGTATGGCCAGGCAGTTGCCAGCAGCAGATAAACCAGGTGGCCAGCTGAAGTCTGTCCCTGATGCCAGTAAACCACCCAAGCATCATCAGGGTGCTGGCACAAACCAGGATAGGGTCCTTTTGGCCTGGCCTCGGGGCAGGGAGCCCAGTGCCCAACCTCCTACAGAGAATGTCTTTGATTTGGAGCTTTCCTTTGGCTGCAGGGTCTTCAGTTCTCTGAACTCATTCTCAGGTGACATGTTTGTTGGCCTTTGCAGATGAGAAACCTCTGTCTGTGTGACCTTGTCCTCCCTGAGTGCCCTGCAGGTGCTTTAGCCGCGCAGCCCAGCATGTGCCGAAAGCACACGCGGTCAGGGCGGGCGGTGACCAGCTGACGGCTGTGCTGCCTGCCCAGCCGCAGCGCACAAAGCGGTGCTAAGTAAAGCCCCGCTGCTGGCATGGGCAGCGGCCCGTCCGCGCGAGCCAAGAGCACATGCTTTGTTTTGCTGGCACTTTCCTGGCACCCCGCGGAGCATACGATGTCTGCTTCTTGGTGTTCTGTTTCCAGTAAACTCACGTAGCTGTCCAGCTTCTGGAAAGCTGCCGCTTCTGTTTGATTTAAATGTGGTTCTGTTGCCTACGATTTTCCCCAAAGCGCCATGTCCAGCGTGGCATCTGAAGCTGAAGTAATATTAAAACACAAAAATACATTAGGTGATGTAGTAGTAGTGATGTAGTGTAGCCAGCAGGTCAAAGGAGGTGATCCTCCCTCTCTACTCTGCCCTGGTCAGGCCTCACCTGGAGTATTGTGTCCAGTTCTGGGCTCCTTGGTATAAAAAGGACAGGGATCTCCTGGAAAGAGTCCAAAGAAGGGCTACGAAGATGATTAAGGGCCTAGAGCATCTCCCCTATGAGGAAAGGCTGAGTAAGCTGGGACTGTTCAGCCTTGAGAAGAGAAGACTAAGGGGGGACCTAATCAAAGTTTATAATTATCTGAAGCAGGGGATGCAGGGGGAATCGGCCAGCCCCTTTTCAGTGGTCTGTGGGGATAGGACAAGGGGCAGTGGCTGCAAGTTGGAGCATAGGAAGTTCCGCACCAACATGCGGAAGAACTTTTTCACAGTGAGGGTGACTGAGCACTGGAATAGGCTGCCCAGGGGGGTGGTGGAGTCTCCTTCACTGGAGATATTCAAGACCCGCCTGGACGCCTATCTGAGCAATATGAGCTAGGGAGCCTGCTTTGGCAGGGGGGTTGGACCCGATGATCTCTCAAGGTCCCTTCCAACCCCTACAATTCTGTGATTCTGTGATTCTCATACTGGAGCAAGCATCAGATCACCCTACAAGAGACCAAATGAAATACTCTAAAAGGAGTATTTTAAATAAAACTTTTGTGAAGTTTTATTCTGTCTTCCCATCTGAGATCATATCTGGCCAACTCCTGCCATCATCTCCGAGCATGTTAGCCATCAACAGTAGGTCACAATTGAATCTATACAGAATGAACCTCACGTGGATTCTTCTAGCTGGAGTGCGTTCCCTGTGAGGAGCAAAATGAGTTTATTGCTGCTAGACTCCAGCATCTTGACATATTGTTTGAGATATATGATTCTGACATTTAATAGGTTAGATGATATTGGCCACATACTTCATAGTTTCTGTATCATACTGTATTCCTGGGAAGGTGAAAAATGGGTCTGTCTATTATATATGAAATGACAGAACAGATGAGAAGAGCTCTGTGGATGTGGGAAGCATTGGCAATAGGAACCTGTGGATATACGGGAATGACTGATGGGCTTCCAAGATAAAATAACTGTTAATTAATACAGAACAACTCCCTTAAATTCAAATGTGAGCACAGTTTAAAGGTGTGTATCACCTTCCTACTTAGGCCTTGGGACAGATTATGTGATTCATTTATTTGGGATTAATGAAAAAAGTGAAGAATAAATCAGGTGAGCTCTGAAACTCTTTTCTACACAGTGCTTCCTGAGAAGAGTTTTCTGGCCAAAGGCTACAAAAAGACTTTCTCAGGTTCTCACCTTGTTTGTGACCTGGAGATAGTGTGAAGGTTAATTTTTACTAGCATGGGCTGTTTACAGCTACTAAATCTAAATTGGATTAGTTTATTGAAGTCTTATTTTCTTTTTTACATTAAAAAAAATAAAATAAATGGATGAGCATACTTTGGGACCTTTGGAAAACAATTGGTAGTTAAGATAAATACCTGGCTGAGGGCTAAAGTGGAATTAAGTAGTAGATTTAAAAGCATTATAATTTTACAGTGAAATGAAAGTCACTGTGGCTCAGATTTGACTGGCAGTTATGTCTTGTAAATAGCCAGGTTGGAGTTGCCTGTGTGTCTGCTTTTCTGTCTCCATCCTGATTGAAGAGTGCATTTTAATATTACCAGAACTGAATTTGGGATGCTTTTCTGAACCACGAGTACTGAACTTGGAGCAAGTCTATTTGTCTTGTCTTGGCTATTAGACTGAAAATACAGCATGCTTGTGTACTGCCATACTCTTTAGTACTGTGGTTAGAAATAAAACCCAAAGAGCCAGCTGCTCTATGTTCATCCACATGATCAATGCACAACAAATCCAGGTGGATAGGTGTCTTTGTTTTCTCCATCTTGAGGGAAACTAGGGTCTTTCATGAGCCCATCTCTAAATGTCTGGGATTTGATGATGTGTGAGGATGGGATTTTCATGTTCTATATTCTTTTCTGAACTCCTCTGTCCGCCCTTTGCACACACTTAGGACTCTCCTATTTAAGCTTCAGTCCAGGTACATGTTCTCAGGTTGGGGGAAGGGGTTTTATATGTGACTTTCAGCCTCTTGTGCTGGAGATATCACCTTTCATTTTCACATTCCTTTGGGTTTCGTTAAGCCAAAAGGTTAAAAAGCCTTAGTCTTCTATTTGCATATTCGTAGCCTTATCCTTTAGTTGAAATGTTAATGTATAATGGTTGTTTTATTGCTAAAATTCAGCACATTTCATTAATTTCATTAATTCTTTTTACTTTCATCTTGCTTTGCAAGAGTACGTGTGAAATGTCTTTTCCATGTGTGAAGAAAGTCTTTGAACTAGCACTGCTGCTTACTGGTTTGATGTGACTGCTCAAACCTTGTCCTAAAATGAAAGGAAACTTACCACATAGCACTTTGAATCCCCTCAATTGAATCTTGATACCCATTAGATAACAACCTTTTCCCTGTGGGCATTTAAACAAACATTGTCCTTTGGGACTGCATGCTAATAATATGTGATCAGTGTGATGATAACTTCATGATGGGGAAACATTTTAAAAGGTACAACAGAAATGACGTGCTTTGGTCCTACCTTCACTGTGACTCTGTTTCCTCATTGTTCTGCGTTCGCTGTTAAAAATTTTCCCCTACAGACACCATATTAAGTTCATTAATATTTACAAAGCAAATATATTTCCCTTCAGACAGTTGGGGCACAACTACCCTTGATTTTTTGTTTGATTATGTGAACATTGACACAGGTCTATATAGCATAAGGGCAATATGTAATTAACGTGTATACTTATATTTGCAGACTGTCAGAGGCATTTTTTTCCAGTGTGATTTTTATGGGGTGTATCATATGACAGAAAATCTCAGTTGCTTATGTATGTGTGCCCCACAGGTTGGGGGCTGGGTCTTCATGGCAATTTGAGGCTGAAGCTCCTGTTAGCAAGGTGTAGTGGCGTATTTAAGAAGCTGCAGTATTGAAGATGATCAAAGATACTGGTAATTCAAAGTTCTGAATGCAAATCCAGAGGGTAAACTTCTGTAGACTAATGCTGGTCCTTAAAGATCTCCTAAGTTTTAGCAGAGAGAGCATTTTTGCAGTGAAAGAATTTTCCCATCAGAATTGCCAACGAGGAAGGGCAGGCATTAATATCTTTATCGATGGCAGTGTTAGTATTTGTTAGAGGGGGTAGATGTAAAGACTAAATTCACTCCCATGTTGAAGGCACGAGTATTTACAGAAAATAGTTGTATGTTTATTGGCGCTTGTGGTGGTGCGAGCATGGTGTCTCAGATCCTGTAAGGCTCAGTTTGAGACAGAGATGTATTTGAGGGACAACACCATCACACACAATTTATAGCCATGGTTTTACAAAAATAAATCTAGTTTGTGTGATGCCTCCAAACAGCAGAAGCTGAGAGGGAAATAACTAGCTGTAAGGTTTTTTAGAGACTATTAAGAAAATAAAGAATTCTTTAAAGGCAGATAATAACAAGTATAAATATTGCTTCGGTGCCAGATTGCTCAGTGAGCTGGAATTTCCATGTTAATGGTCAGTAACCTGTCTTCATTTTCAATTTATGGTCACCTTCTGGGTTTTGTGTGTGGGGAAAAACGATCCTGCTGTTGCCTGATGAGCTAAGGTCTAGCAAAATAGGGCAGATGTCAAGATGTGGATAGTCATGAAGAGTGTGTCTGGTGTTTTTTTCCCTTTAGTCAGGACTGGGAGTAAGCAGGGGAAAGGTAGGCTGACACTTTTACCTAGAGTATTATGGGAACTTCAGGAGTGAAGTGCCGAGAAGCTTATTTGATGTGGTTTCTTAGTTCCCAGATAGCCCAGCTGAAAAGGAAAGCTGCAAAAGACCTTGAAAGTGCATTGTTAGCTACTGAGCTTTCTGAAGACTGCTCCTGGAAAAAGCTGATTTTGGATGCCCTACATAGCCAGTGCAGTTGCATGGAGTAAAAATGAACTCCTGGTGGAGGGATCAGGCAGGTTCAGTACGTCTTTCTCTCCCCTCATTTGTACCTTCTTTCCCTTTGCCATTTTTTCCTTGCAGTTATCCCTGTTCTGCCCCCTGCGTGAGTGGTGAACTTACCACTTTATATTCTGCTCTGTTGCCTGGGCATTTAACCAAGCGCTTTGGATCAGGAGAGAGGAAACAAAGACTGCACCTCTCTGCTCTGGGTCTATCTCGTGTGTTGCAGCTGTTGTTTTTAGGTAGGGATTTCAAGTCCAGCTGCTCCTTATTGACCCTGTGGGAAGTGGCAGGTTGAATCGGTTATTTGACACGCACATTCTCTGTTGGCAGGACTCTGGAGAGCCTGATAATGGTACAAATGATATTACTTGCTAGTGCAAAAGAAAGTTACAATTGGGTACAGCAATTAATAGGCAATTAGGAAGGCATTCTTTTTTTTTTTTTCCAAGTATTTTTTTCCCCAGTTATTTTTAGATTTGAATTGACTGAATAGTTGAATTCCTTTTGGAAAGGAGGAGGGGAGTAGTATTTTTTTTCCACATTAGCTTTGATTTTTTTCCTCCTGCAGGGACACAAAGAAGCACAGACAGCTGTTATTTAAACCAAAATTGAACATGAAATACTATCAAACCATTTACAATCTCTGAACTATAATGCAGCAGTCTTGTGTTTTAATGATGCACTGTTGTTTGTTATGCCCCATGTTACTGCTTGAACTTATATTTGTTTAGAGAAATAACGAGATTTGAAGGTAATTAGAGTGTATCTCTAGAAGTGGTCTTATCTGTGCAATCTAAGGTGCTTTGGTAATTTACTGCCCAGTGTAGTGACACTGCCCAGGAGGATGTGAGGAGGAAGGGTTTGAAGGGTATTGGTCTGTGGATGTGCTTGAGATGTCAGCATTATCAGAAATGACAACATCTGTGAGCAAAAGAACAGAGCTGTCACAAAGCCCCTTCAGACTTTTGCACCACCACTCAGTCTGCTGACAAGGGTGTCAATTCGTGACAGCTCCCGTAGCATTTTTTGTGATGATGACACACGTTGCTTTGGACCTGGATTGAGACAATTGGTGCGTTTCACACGGGCCCCTGAGCAGCCCTGGCTCCAGCTGCCATCCGCTTTCAGACCTGTGTCACCTGGGCTGTGTTCGACTTAATGATCTACAAGCAAAAGAGGCTCTATATTTCATAAGTCTCCAGAGCTGTCACGTCCTAGTTTTAGGCTAGATTAATTAGCACCCATGTGAGTAATTCCATATGCAGTCATTTAAAGCAGTTACCTTTTATTTCCAGATTATTTTCTTCTAAATGCTCTAGAAAGGGGTTTTGAAGAGATGTTCAGTGGTTAATGAAAACATCTATGAATGTAAAGTCATTTATAAAGCTTCATCAAATAAAAAGTATATAACAAGTGTAGGGTTTTGCTGGCTGGGTGGCCTCCACAGGCTTTTCCTAAAAGAGGTCAGATTGGATCTGTGAACTTAAAACCACAACTGTACTAATTAACATGATAGGGAAATGTTAGTGAATGCAATATAATTATTCATAGAACTAGGTCATAATTTCCTTTTCAGTTAGTCTTCTAGCATGTTGCCACACCACAGTGCTTTCCATTAATAATGAAGACATTTTTGAGAAATAGTATTAGCAGCTGGTTGACTGTAGTTAATTGACATATTATTGTATTCTAGCACATTCTGTCAGGGACTGCTGTGAATGGCTTAAAGGCTTCTAGGGAGAAATAAAGCAGAGATAACTAAAGAAGTTATTTTAACTTAACAGTTCTCCGACTCGATATACTGTGATTCTAGGAGGCAATTTACTAAGATATGTAGAGAATTTGGATTTAGACAATAATGATGTAATGGACTTAATAAATTTTGTCTGTGGGAATAGCACATAAGCTCCTGTAGGAGTAGGGCAAGGCATTGAGCCTTCCAAGTGTTTTAAAAATCTGGTGACTAAACTACGTAAATCCATTTACTTATGGATTTAGTCCAGGCTGCTTTGTCAAAAATTGAAGTAATGAATTGACAAGGAGTTTAAGAAACGAAGAATATCTGTAACTGAGGCATGCTAATTACTACCTTTCCCCTCCCTCCCAAAGTTAACAGAGCTTAAAATGAATGTATCCTTGGTTTGTAGAATGCAGGCTAAAGAAGAGAGCCAGAGTGAAGGTGGAGAGGTTACTTAGCATGCCTTTCACCTCCAGGTCACTGATTCAAACCCAGACCATTTTGTTCACGTCTGAGAGCTTTTCAGCCTTTGCACTAGTCTGTCATGTGTAGGATGAAATGGAGAACGTGGTTTTAGTCCCTGTCACGACTGACTCTAGTTGTACTGGTGAACATTATGTATTTAAAGAGTTTGATCCTGCAGTCGCAGCACCCAGCTGGAGGTTTTGCTTTCCTCTCCAAAGTATCTGGGATTAGGCACAAAATAGAAAACGACAGCCTCTAGTGCCGATGGTTTCAAATGCTTGTGGATGTATAAAGGAATTTCTCCTTAGATGTGCTTATTGAAGGAAATGGAATGTGAGTACTTCAAAGGAACAGAGCTATTTGATCATGGAACATTCTATTGTACAGTTAATTACGTAAAATAGGCTGAACTGAGATAGAGCTCTTAGTGACTTTTTTGCTGTGTGTATAATTAGATATACAGAACTGTTTCCTCAGCTAATGTCAGTCTGCTTAGCTCCAAGTCAATTTGCGTCAGCTGAGAAGCTGGACCCTGGTATTTATGGAAACAGTGGTTGGTTATTGTGCTGGAGTAACACTCAGCCAAGTTCTGCACCCTAAGGAAATTTAGGCCAAGATGTATAAAGTAAGGAAAATGGTACTGTGTTCATTTCTTAAAGTAATGACGGGCTGATCACAACCTTCAGCACTCTTGTGTGAAGCTGGTTAGAACTTATAGCAATTGGATGTAGAAGAGAACTACCATGATGTTTTGGGGATGTACTTACAATTTGGAAGGAAAATGGGGGGAGGGATTTTGGTCTTGGAGGCTGTGATCAGGAGGCAAAATAAGCAGGCATGGGTAAGTTTGTCAGGGGAAGAAAACAAAGCCCCAAAATGAAAAGACTGACTTCTTGGTAAGCCCTTATTACTGACTAACAGAGGAACAAAACAGTAAATAAAGAAACTGTAGTCGATAATGAACAACCAGGGTGCAGTAAGAGCACTCTTGAGTGCTCCTGGTTTTTGTCCTTTCAGAAGTGCTTTACATTTGAAAAATACAGCAGGTGTCTGTGTGCAAGCATCCATATTCTGATTTTAAAAGATTATATAAAAAATAACAGCTTTCCAGTGTTATCAGAATTTAAAGTTGAGGTCAGTGGTAGTCTGATGCTTTATACAGCTAAAACCAGAGATCCCAAAAGAGTAATGGTATTCTGTTAATGAAATTATTTTAAAACAGTCAGTCCTTCAAATTGCGCTCAGGCTGTTCGTGGACACTTAGGCCTTGAAGCTCTGTAGGCCTTGAAATGCTCAGGTTCCTTCACTCTGCTTTTATGTTCATCACTGCCAGAAACAGACTTAACAGAAGCCTTAAAAGTATTTTTGAAAATACCAGTATTTAAATATTTGGGATCAAAAGTCCCATTGTATTGAATAGAAACAAAGGTGGCTGCCCTGTTTTGGAGAGACCTCAATTCAAGATATACTACAGACCTCCTTCGGTGGAGATGCTTTGTCATCAGTATGCCCGAGGATGTCTGTGGAGGATGTGTATGACACACTTCACAGCACACTGCACCAGCTGAGTTGCTGCTTTTCTGGGCATGTTTAACTGTGTATTGAGATTCTTTAATATCCCACATTCCTCTGTCATGTCAAAGCAGTTTAGTTTTAAAGTTTCCAAAACACCTAGTGATTAATGAAGTTACAGTCATTTACCTCAGAACCAATTCTGCAGTGAAAAGATGGTGTGCCTCACACTAATTATTTCTGTATTGTCCTTATTTGCATCACAAGCATTTCGTTGCTCTTCCTCTTGACTTATTAAATCCTTCTTGCTCATGCATGAATCTGGACAGCTGGATGCCACTAATGGGGCAGCTAGTGCTACCCAGTGGTCTATAATCAACATTCTGCTGCCACACATTAGCATCACACTGCATGCCTAAAAACTGAAAATTTGATTTGTGAAGCAACAGCTGATTAGGGATGATTAACAAAAAGGCTAAGGGGTGGTGGATATTGTATAACGCTGCTTTCCATCCTTTCTGAACCCAGCAAAGAGTGGCATATCCGATATGTCAGTGTGAACAAAAATAGATGAACCATTATTTGAATGGTTTTATCACTAATCATTTCTCAAAGACTGTTTAAAACCCAACACATTTAATAGCATTTTAATGAAAACAGGGGTGGAAATCATCATAAAACGATGACAAAGATATGTCTGTTTATTTTAAGCAAAACATATTGATTTGTTTTTCTGCAGTGTCAAGGAAATACAAGATGCTATGTTAAATAAATACAGATACTGTATTACTAAATGTACCTTAAATGCCTTGCTAAATACAAGAGACCTCCCACGCATTGTGATTTGAAGTCTGTCAAGAGAAGGTTCATTTTGGATGCAATGAGATACGGTGGAAAAACTGAACATGCAACAGGCAATCCTGAATGACCACTGACAAACATATTCAGTGGTTCCAGTGTAACCTTATTTATACCTTCATAACAGCTCCATTGCTTCAAACTGTTCCATATGCGTCATCAGCACTGATATGCAGGACTGTTTCTCGTTTACAGTTTGGGAAGGCAATGCTTTTTCTTCATTTAAAAATAACAAAAGCAACTAAAAAAACCCCTCTAAACAACCCACACACTCAAAACACCAACCACCCTCACCCTGAAAAAAAAAATCAAAACAAAAAGAACTGTCAAAAGCTTGTACAAATCTAAGAGTTCCTCTTGTGTGTCTTTCCTCATCCCTCATCCTGCAGACCCCAGTATATTTCTCTGTTGATCTCCTGCTCTTCTTGTGTTGCAGCCCAGCTGAGAGAGGAAACAAGTATTTCTGCTCTGCTCTTGCTGAAGCATGGTTTCGAATGGAAAGCAGTTATCATCTTTGCTGCCTGTATTCAGCTGTCAGGGTTAGAAGAATAATTTGGTTGGGAAATGCCCTTTGCTGTGGGATTTGGAGTGTTCCCCTTATTTCAGATTCTTGGCCAGCCAGGCTAAGAGTGAATGTAAGCAGCAGTTTGGAGAGTAGATAATAGGGTATTTCCTTGTTTCAGTAATGCTGTGAGTCTAGGTGTGGTGCCTGTTTACCAGGAATTACTTTTGGAATTTTATTTATTTATTTATTAACAATGGAAAAGATGATGTGATATAGCTGATAGTCATAGAAATGGCCCCTCAGGCAAGGGTGAAAAACAACAACAACAAAAAATAGTCATAAATATGCAAAAAAGTTACACATTAACACTACTAAAAAGGCAAAAATGTTTGTTTTAACAATTGGAAAGGAAGTTAAATATTAGTTGCTGCGTTCTCACTAATAAACCACAAAGTGATGTGAATCAGAGTCGTTGGTGCACTTCTGAGGTGACTATAGGCAGAGAAACCAAACACAATCTAAGTGTACATAAATAGCCTACTAATGGGCAAGCTGCTTCACTTCATCATAGTGATGTTATTAAGATAATTATGTTATCTTTCATGACTTGCTATTCTATTGGGCTGTTATATAAATCAATCCAATCTAATATGTTTTGAAGGACAATTTTCATCTCTTCTTGCAAAAAAAAAAGGTTTATTGCAGAGGCCAGCCTTATTAAAGACTTGTCACTTTAGAGACCTGGTGACAATAAACTCTCAGGTGTTCATTTACTGGCAGGTCACGTTTCAGTTAAAAGCAATGCAGGAAGTGGCATGTTAAAACAAAATTGGTTGTCTAGCTTGGTGCTTTGGCTGGTTTCTATTTCTTGTCATTTTGCTTCAAATCATATCAAGTTGGGCTTAAAACGGTGTCTTGAGGGCATTTTGTTCAACCTTCAAAAGTTCGGAGGGTGCCACTGTAACATATATATATAAAATGCAGATGGAGATCCAAGTGGAAATTTGTTCTTGACAGAAGTATCTTGTTTACAACTTATCTCCTTGCTAATATTTTAAAAAAATTATTTATTTAATGTAAAATTATAGGCTAAGATAGTTCCGTGTTTCAGCATTGTTGTGCTCTTTTCCTGCTCCCCGTTTCTAGTGCAGCTTTGAAGTCCTTTTTTTGAGTGGTGGATCACCAGCCCAGGGCCATGTGCTACTGAGATAGCTGCAGTGGTGGGCAAAGGCAGGTTTTTCAGTGGCATACAGAAGCATTTTCTGGGAACCTAGTTGCTTTGCTAGATTCACTCTGAGAGGAAGGTATGTGAATCTGTGTTCTGCTGTACCACAACACATCTTTTGCTATTTTGGAAAGGATTGCATGCAACCTCTCAGTTCAAAGTATTTGTAAAATATGGTTGTTGATGTTTGACCATCTTGTATGAGACGTGGCCTGCTTAGGAGGACTGGGACATTCACGGAAAGATGCTCTACATATTACTGAGTAAAAGAAGCTGCTTATCCTCCTTTCCCTAAATGAATGATAGTTGCTCGAAGAGACCTCAAATAAGGATTTAATTTAGATTAGGCCATTGTAGTATTTTGCTTGCTAAGTGAAAAAGAGGTTGCTGTCTTTACAACCATGTTGCCTTGCAGGTTGTTTGCCAGCTCCTCAGGAGGATCCTGGCCCGTGTGATCCCTTGCAGGGAATCTGTGTTCCTGCAGCACACTGTAAAACTTCAGGCTTGGGGCAAGGCGTTAGAGCAGAATTTTCTGAGAGGCTGCTGCATGGATGGACAGGACTCTGTCCTGAAGTTAAGGAGACATTTCCAGGCCTCCAGGGCATGGTTAATTCTTTGCTGTGCGTGTATTACTCCTTTTTTTTCTGCCTCTCCCTAGCTTAGCTGCATTCTGTATATATGAAGTTTGGGCGGAGAGGGTCCTAAGTTTTGTGTTAACGTGTGAAGAGTTAGGATTGGTGACTTGTGAGTATGTCATCAAACACAATCTCCCTTTAGTCCAAAAAAAACCATTGCAATCTCAGCAACCTTGAGGTTAACATATTTTTAAGTATATTGTGTAAGTTCTCTGTTGTGATCAGAAGTCCCTCTCACTGCTTATGTAAAGGCGCTGTATGGACTTCTGGGTCTTTTTGTCCGAATTTCTAATAGACTTCTTCTATTTTACAAGAGTTTAGAAAAGGTTTTTCTCAAAGAGAAAAAAAAAAGCCATGTTATCTTGTTTATTTGTGGGTACTAATTATTCAATCAAAACATGGAGTTGTATCAAGAAAGCACAAAAAAATTGACTTAAATGTTTTTGACATGATTACAAACAATCAGCCATCCATAACTTCCATGGTTAAATATGGTTAAATATGCTTCACCTTTTTTGTGGGCACGTGGTTTTTTCAACTACTGACTGAACTTGCCACGTGGTAGAAGACATATGAGGTCATCCTGACTTTGGAAGGGAAATGAAAATCATGCTGGTGAATGAAGACAAATGATTATGTGACTGAGGTGGTTTGGTTGACTTGCATACACCAGAGTAAAAGCTGCAGCTCATCTTGGCCTTAGCAAGACTGAAACAGTTGACGTGTATGAGTTAAATTAGCTTTTCTTGTGATTTATGGGCTCACTAAACATAATGTCAGAATTGTAGGGGTTGGAAGGGACCTGAAGAGATCAAGTCCAACCCCTCTGCCAAAGCAGGTTCCCTAGGACAGGTCACACGGGGAGGCGTCCAGATGGGTCTTGAATATCTCCAGAGAAGGAGACTCCACACCCCCCTGGGCAGCCTGTTCCAGTGCTCAAATTTATCTACTAGACTTCAGTAATAACTTTTTCCCAATAATGATATGAACCTGTGCTCCAGCATTGTAGTACCAGTCATGCACGAGATTGGTGACTATAGAATATTTGTCAATAAATTTTGCAGGTTGTATTCTTTTCAGGGCAATAAGGATCACTCAAGCAGTGCAAGCTGATTAGTCTGTAAGAACCAGTTCTAGATGTATGTTTGAATGATTAGTGTGATGACAGTGGCAAATGTAAGAGGCTATAAATAATATAATATGCAAAGGTGATTATTTCTGTGGCTTTTATTTGTGAGCTTCTTTATCTGTGTTTTCTGAGATCAGTGATATTCAGCTGTATTTTAGAGTACAGTAGATATAGATTAGTTACACCGTAGCTTTACTTTCAGTATAAATACATCATGGGTCTTAGGCATGTTCACAGTGAAGCACTGGCATTTGGTAAAGCCTTTTGGGGAGGGACTCAGAGGCCTGCAGTATTGTGTGAATTTGGATGAGCGCACAGATATGTCTCTTTTTTTTTTTTTTTTGGTAGTAAGCCTCTGGGTGATAGTTTTGAGATTTTTAGGTCTGATTATTGCCAAAAAACCCTACAAATTTTGCATCTTAAATGGGAAAAAAGTTTACTATGTGCATGATCTGTCGAAGTTTAATGCTTACGAGAAAGCAGCCCTAGAAAATGAGATCAAAAGCTATTCTCTGGAATTCAGGATTTTAATAGCAATTTGCATCTTCAGAATGGGACTAGAAGAATATGAGTTATTGTTTATTATTGCAATTATAAACACAAGAAAAATGACAATAGGCAACAAGTTTAAGGCCGGCCTGCAGAAGTGCTCCATGTGACAACTCCTTGTATTTGTGAAGCAGTTCTTTTTCCAGAAGTGTTTTTCTTTGATGAAGGTATTCAGCAAATGAATGCTACTGTATTTGCATCCAGCAAACCAGCAGTGACTGGCAGTTGTTGATAAAGATGCATCACCCTCTGGTTTTGTTCTCCCTCATTCACACAGAGGTGACCTGGGACTGCGTAGGCTTATTATCTCTTCCGCAAGGGTTGTCTTCGCTGTACAATGACGATGGGCACTCGTTTCTTGTTTTGTGAAACAGGGAAAACAGTCAATTATTTCCAATGCTTCAGAGGCTGGTCTTCTGAAAGAATACTTAAACTAGAAGAAATCAACTACATGTTAAATGTAGTTAAATGGCCTTTCTTCCGTGTGTTTTCTGTACCTCCCTCCTTTCCTGTTTCCCCCCATATAAATACAGAAACAAACCAGCAGCTTTCTGACATTCATCACAAACGTTAATTCTGCTACTATCTTCAGCTTCCAGGACTAGGATATTATGACAAACGTATTAACCCTTTTGGCTTTCTGTAAAGGGTTCATTATTAATATGGGTAAGTGGGAGTACTGGGTCAGCAAGCAAGGGTAAGCGCATCATGAGTGTTCATTTGATTTTTGAATAAATATTTTATTTCATAAAGGGCTTCTTAATTACTTATGGGTAAATATATCAGGGGAGAGTGTCATGACTAGGTCTTTATCTCAAAACTTCCTTTACTAGCCTCAGCAAGGCAAAAATCTCTTCAATCCTGAATTTAAAGTTATTTTGGAGAACAAACTAATTCATGTAGTGCAAAGTTATGAGTTAGCTTATTGATTCTGTATAATTCTAATTATTTTTTTGATGTAAGACAAGATATGGCCCACACTTTGCAGCAGCAGTGCTTGCATAATGAAAGCTTTAATGAATGTGTTAGTTTTAAGGAACCTAATTGCAGTCTCCCTTCTGAAGAAATCCTAAATGAAGTCCTCCTGTACTGTCATTATTATGGAAGGATGCTACAACAAACTGATAATTACTTGTCCAGGCAGATTTATAATTTAATTCACATACTGATTCTTTTAGAAGCGACACAGAAAATATTTCTAGCAGATGCCAATTTAAAATCATACCTAGAAACCAAGCCTGGCTGTGAAAAAACATGATGTTGGATATGTCTTTTTGTGTAACATCAAAGATCTCTAGAGATATGTTGACAGGGAAGCTATTTAAATCTAGATGTACCCAATCTACTTGTAATAGGAAAAGTAGGTTTTCTGAACAGTGGAAGAATTTTATTTTGAACTTCAACTGTAAAATATAGGAAAGAACAATTTTTAAAAAAATACATGGAGACAATGTACAAATGAAGAAAGTTTCTCACCCCTGAAGTATGAGTACGCAATGCCGTTCCCCATCTCCTGTCATTGAAGGTTGGACAGTTAATCATATGTAAAAACCTGGCCCTTTTGTGTCAATTAATATACAGCCTTCACATACAGCTAGAGGCTCCTATCCCCTATCAGGGCATGGTAGTTTCTTTATCAATGCTGATTCCCATCATAGAACTGCACACTACTAAGTTTCATGAGACAACTGAACCTTGTTGGTGTGTTAATGGGTGGTGTCTTGGAAATTAAATTTCCTCTAATGGTGGGTGGGCATTTACTATTTTTTCAAGGTTGGTTGGTTTTTGTTTGGTTGGGGTTTTTTTTTTTCAATTTAACCATCTCAGCTCAGGCACAGGTAATTTAGCATTTCACATCTCAGAGTATGCAACTTGACAGTCTTTTTTTTTCATAATCCTGTAATTATTTTTCTTTTATTTGCAATGAAACATACTTAGGTGTTGAGGTGGTTGGATTTCACCTGATTTGATTTTTATTTCCTTAATGAGTTTTCCTAATCCTTCAGTCATAGTTCATAGGTCATAGTTCAAAAGCAACAGTTTCTATTTTAAGCTAATAAAAACCAGCTGAGGTGTTTTTTTAAAAAAGACAAATTTGTACAGCTTAGCATATTTTCTTTTTTATTTGGTGATGGTGGTGAACATCATTTGAGAACATGGTTTTGGGAGAGCCCCTTGAATGTTCACGTAACATTGACAAATTTGCCAACTTTACTCATACTGTGGCTGTTACTGCTATACTGTAGGAAGTTCTCTGTGCTTCCAGACAAAGCATGCAAGACCTTTCACACTACTGGGCTAGTGTAAGGAGGATGTTGTCTGCAAATATTTTCTTCCTCTTGGTACTTACATCCCTGCAGTGTAACAAGAAGTCATAAACGGACAATAGAGTGGAGTCATAAGTGAAATATTCTCTTGTAGCTACAAGTATGTCACACTGCTTTTATAATTTCCTGAAGGATTATTACAAGGTCTCTTGAGACCTAGAGGAAATTGCTGAAATTGCAGGATAGTTTTCTATCCCTTTTTTCTGCATCGGTTTAGGCGGATACAGCTTGTAACTCTGAAAGATAACAGATAAAACTTACATCTGGATTGTATGGGGCAGAGGATGTGGTTTCAGTTCTTTGTTTAAAAATAGTTTATTTTTCTATGTTGAAAGCCTTCATGGATCTGTGTCATGCATGTGTTCTGATAACTCTGAAAATGATCTATTCTTCTTGGGTTCTGTGTGTATAGACATGATGCTCAAAAGATAAGTGAGTGGTTTTAAAAGATATAGTTTGGAAATCAATAGCTGTTTCAACGTTATTTTTCCCCACTAATTCAGCAACTTCCTCAAAACACTCAGTTGACTTTTTTATTATTGTTGGCCAGATGTACATGTATCTCCCTTTCCTGAAGCTAAAGACACTTTTTGCACAGGTAGGACAGCAGAAGTGCTTGTTGCCCACATGTAAGAAAGTTGCAGCTGACATTTTGTATCAGTTCACACTTCAAATAATCTGTTGCAGAGGGTTTAATTTTCATTTGTGTCTCAGAGCATCCACTGTTGCTGAGGAGGATTGTCCTGAATTGTGGTGTGGAGGAGAGACTCCCCTTTTCCTGAACAAGTGAACTGCAAGACTGGCTGCTGTAGATGTTTCATTAGATGTACATTAGATGGGCACACAAGCTGTTGGAGGACAATCAAAGCGTTCCTGCAGTGCCTTCTGTCACCTGTCTTTAGGAGCAATGTGTTAGGTTATCTTGCCATTGGATGATTTGATGACTGGCTTTAATACTGTCTGTTTTCTTCCCTTTCTATGTTCCTTGGGTGTTTTTATGCCTTTCTTATCCCAGTGTTGAGACTAACATGAAATCTAGAAGTCTCAGTATGAGAGAAGTCTTTTAGATAGAGATTCAGGTAGCAACTGAACCCTTAAGATTGGTAAAATGCCTACTAATTTTACTCTATGTTCGTTCTCTTCTCATTTTGAGATGCTTTTATAATACTGTCATCATTTTCCTGGATGCAAGGGATTGGGAGTGACATTATAAAAATACAGTAATGCAGTGACCCAACAGAAGTGACTGAAATTTCAATTTTTTACCAGAGGTTTTGAAACTTTGCTGTTAGCCCCTAAATTCAGGATGAATGCAGTGCAAGCACATAAATATTTTACATATACTTATGTTACTCACATTTTTAAGTCTTATGTCAAACGTGTCTCTTACACTAAGGAGCCAAAGTCATATTAACTTTCAGTGAGAAATCTCAAAAGCTTTCCATGAGAATCAGTGTCCTGAATGACTAAGTAACCTTTGGAAACATAACTGAAGCTCCTAAGCAGTGAAGTACTTCTGACAGTTTTACTTCAGTTGGACTCAGACACCTCGCATGGAAATACAGACGCGCCTGAGCTGCCAAGACACTGCCTCAGAGTAATTGTCGCCGTATGTCCACTGTCACTTCTAGTCTAAGGTTGCTTCCACCATTATCATCCTATGATGGTGCCACAAAGTTGAAGGCTGGTTTGTGAGCACTGTGCCTAGGAGAAAATCAGCATACCTTAAAGCAAAATGATAGCGCTATTATTTTTAGAAGGTCACTGAACATCTTTTTGGCATCTGGCATTTCTATATTAAATGGGGAACCCTTCAAAATGGCATTTAAGGTAATGAAAACTAAACTGGTGTGAGGCCTGGTACATACCCATACAGAGCTGAACCAACGCCAAAGCACGTCAGTGCTTCTCTGTAGGATCAGTGACATTTAAGATCTGATATTATGAAACCATCAGTCAGAAATCCAGGCCATCTACTCAAGATGAGTTGACAGTCGTTACTTCGTGGCGCCCTAAAGGCAGATTTCTCCACATCTTCCAACTTCCATGTTTGGTCTAAAAGTGCTTTTCCTAAAATGCTTGTAGTGTATAGAGCAGGTTTTGTGGTGACAGGTATCCATTGCCCCGTTGAGCCTGCTTGGCCGTCACAACAGTTGTTGTCCATAGTTGGCAACTGTTGGGTCCCTTGCCATGGGTGAGTGCTTTGGGGTTGCGTGAAGCTGGCACTGCGTCACCATTTTTTGACTGCTTCCTTTAGCAGATGAGGTTGCACTAACAGATGCAACTGGATCATGGATGGTCTCAGAGGAATCCCCGATGTAAATCTCTTTCGTCAGGTTCATTTCCAGGTTGCCCACAGCTGTTTCTAGTAATGGAACAATCAATGCTGTTTATATGAAGCAGCTCATTCAAATACGTTTTATTTTAAAAGTAAAGACCCTCTGAGTAGCGTGTTGTATCTTTTGTGCATAACATTGAAATGCAACTGGAGTTTTGACTAAACCAAAATGAATTGTTTATAGGACTTAAAGGGCAGAGCAGGTCATTGAGCTATATCTAAAAACCTTCTTGTTAAACAGTGTCTCTTCAGCAGAATATATGCAAAATATTTGACAGCTGATATGCCTTTTAATATGTTGCTGTTGCATTCTGCCTCTTCCAGGTTTCTTTACTTGATTTATGGTTTCCTGAGTTGCAGAGGCATCAGTGTATGGATGTTGTAATTTTTTCTTAACCCAGTCTCTCCAAATTCAATGGAGCTGTGTATAGAAGTGAAGATTCCCACACACACCTATCCTTACAGTGATCCAGTTGTTTCATTTGTCCTTTGCTTCCAAGCAGGCAGATTTTAATCAATATGTTTATTATTAGGGAGGCTTGGGCTTAAGGAGAAATCCAATCCTATGATGTTCTCTTCATTGAGAAAGCATTTATCATTTGGCTATGCTACTATCCAGGAAGCTGGAAAATTATGACTTCTGGCAAAGGTACAAGCAGCACATTGAAAGACGAAAGAATTGCACGGTATGCTTGCTCTCCAGTTAATACCTATGTAGCTGTATATCAGCGGTACAAGGTGTAAATATGAAGCTGGAAATCAGCTGGGAGATCATCTAATGTAATCTTGATAAACTGTTTAGTTCTCAGTTGCAAGCAGATCTTCTTCCTAGACTGTCAGCCTAGCTCCTTCTATTCCCAGGTTTTAAGAAAGAAAGAAAAAAAAAAAAATGTATTTTTTCTGAAGTTTGATTGCTGGGCACATGCACAACAGCTTGGGGGAATAAATCTCTTACCTTTATGAATCCATAGAACACTTGTGACTTTTTCTCAGCCCTATCAAGACCTTCACTCAGCAGAAGTGGCCAACCTTTTACATCCATTTAACTTTTCTCTAGTTCTTTGTTTCAGTGCGTCACTTTGCAGTCGTCCTATCAGCTTAGATGATGCCATCTGCTGAATGTGTTTCATAGGGGAGAGAAAAGTGTGTGTGCATAGGTGGATAAACATTGTATGAAGTTGTTATATTTTTTCTCACATTTGATAATAGATGTGGATTGGTCCTCTTTTGGGAGTTAGCAACAGAGGAAATGATGAAAATTCATGATTTAGCAATTTGTTCCCCATTGGCTGCACTAAAGTAGAAAAAATATTGCAAGTCTTTGTAAATGGGCTTGCAACTTTGAGATGTGTGTTTGTCAAGTATTTGGATTATCTCTTTGTATGTTATCTTTGCTTTCAAACTGATAGCTTCTATGGATTTGGCATAGAAAAGAGAATTTGATTGATTTGTGATGTCACGGTCGTAAAGATTCATGCTGAGTAACTGATTCTCTACCAGATCAAAATGTTAACGTGCAAAGTTATATGTTTTAGTGAATGCTGTGTTAAATAAATGTCAGGTAGAAGTTATATTATGGAAGCTACCTTGGGAGCTCACCAAGTTGTAGTATTTATTTGAGTTCTGTCAGTGTAATAGCTGCACTAGCAGTTTCTCTGTCAAAGCCTGACCACATCCAGTGTTTTGATTTTTAACTCTGTCAGACACTGTTCCTTTTTGTTTCTGAGGGTTTATACCAAATCTATATGTTATTGCTGGACCTGTATGCTTCATACAGACTTTCCATTTCTCCTGGATTTATTAGTATTCATTATGTCCTCTGTATTGGAATATATAATCCATAGCAATTATATAAATTATCATCTATAAAATATGACTAAATAGATTTTTGCATGAGACTTTATCCTCGAAGTTTCCTCCTCTGTTCCGTTTCTAAGTATAGTTTCTGAGGTATTCTATCTATCCTTTTCAACAAATGACTTTTTGATACTGAATTTGCTTTGTGTGATGATAGCTGCATTCCTGTCTTCATCTAAAGATGTTTCACTGTTTATCTGGAAGTTTTCAGGGTAGATCTTATATTACCAAGTTCCTTTTTCTTTGTTACCTCTAAGCCATTACAGATCTTGCAGAGGCATTTTAAAAAAAAAAATTCAAAATCCACAGCATTAAATTGACTTCTAGAGTCTTGAACCAACCCTGGATATTTTGTGGGTTTGATTTGTTTTTTTCTTCTGTCTAGATTCTGCTTTTAAGGCATGGTACAGAAAGCTCTTATTAGGTAGTGTTCAGTTCCTTCTTCCCAGGCAGACTTCTGGCCAAATGTTTCTTGCCACTAAGAAGACTCAGCTCCAGATCATGTTACACAGACGGAGGAGCTACAAATGTTCCTACTCGTGTCTTTCCCAGACTGCAACATGAGTCAGATTCTCGGATGGAAGAACCCAGAAATTCTTGGCATAAGCCAGAAAAAAACCCATTCTTTTTAGAATAAATGCAAAATAGATTCCACTAACCTGTCAGTTCAACACCCTGCTATCCCCAGCAACCTGCAGAGCCAACTAGCAGAGCTACGTTGCAAGGCATCAGTGCCATGATGCCTTTTCCTGCCCACCCCCTGTTGCTGAAAGGAATCAGCAACATTCTTAGCCTCCCTCCTACCCACTACAAACAAGAAAATGGAAGTGGTGATGGAAATACCTTCCTGCCCCCAGAAAGGAAATAACCAGATAGTTCTTATCAGGAGCCTTATTAGGCTTTATCTATTTACAGCAATGTTTTTGAGTAATACAGAGCAACTTCTCTCTGTGTCGTCATAATGCAGGAACTCTCCTCTCTGTCCTCATGCCCTCATGGCTTCTGCTGATTCCTAATTCAGTGGAAAGCAACTATGTTGACTCACTGTCTCTGCAGGCATTATCTGAGAGAGTGGTGAGGTGCTGGAACAGGCTGCCCAGAGAGGTGGTGGATGCCCCATCCCTGGAGGTGTTCAAGGCCAGGTTGGATGGGGCCCTGGGCAACCTTATGTAGATTCAGGCCTGGAAGTTGGTGGCCCTGCCTGTGTCAGGGGCTTGGAACTGATCCTTGGGGTCCCTTCCAACCCAGACCATTTTAGGATTCTATTATCCATCTCTGAGGCCAGTCTTTGCTCCTCAGGTGGGCTTGTGTCGTGGTTTTGCCCCCAGATGGGAGCTGAGCTCCACGCAACCACTTGCTCTGGGGTGTAAAAAGGGTAAGGGGAAAAGGGAAAAAAAACAAAGCCACACCTCATGGATTGGGATAAGTGTGGTTTACTGGAACACCAGAGAGAGAAATAACAGTAATAGGACATTTATAGCAAAATATACAAAACTGGCGATACACAATGCAGTTTCTCACTGAACCGCACAACTCAGGCCATACAGCATAAAGCTGTCCTGAAACCAGACCCTCCCCAAAAACTGCATGTCCTGGAGCTGTGCTCCAAATTAACTCCATCCTAACTGAAACCAGGACAACTGGGCCACCACAAGGGATACTGCTGGGATCCATTGCTATGAGTAGTCCCCACGTCATTGTTTATGGTGCTTTTTGTTGAATCAGGTATCACATTTGTTTCTGCCTATCTTTGTCTAAATATCGACCTTCCTTTAATTAATCTTTCTGAAAACAGAATCAGCTTTAG
The DNA here is from genome assembly GCA_020800305.1 of Porphyrio hochstetteri. NCBI lineage: Eukaryota > Metazoa > Chordata > Aves > Gruiformes > Rallidae > Porphyrio > Porphyrio hochstetteri. Next base: position 9,586,292 of record CM036907.1, read on the forward strand.
GTGTTTGATGTGAGGAAGTTCAGCTTACACTCACCATCTCCTGACGTGCTGTCCCCTTCTGATGGATGTCAGTGCACTGATTCCTAGACGTTTTGCCAGAAGCAGCATCTGGCTCTTTGCCACTCTCCTCAGGCACTTTATTTGCAGCTTTGAACTTGCCTCTGTATATATCACACAGTTAACGTGTCACTATCTTCCATTAGCCTTCTCAACTGCTGCGCTCTTGGCTGGCAGTTTCAAAAGGCAACCTTTAAATTTTCAGTAAATTGTAGCCTGTATTGTGAGTTCTTGAGACTCTAACTTTCAGGGGAGGATCGTGCTGCATAGCCCAGAAGTTCAGGTCACGTGTTCTCATGCAAAATAAAAAGATTTGTTCAGAACCACAGGAACACTGTCAGAATTTCTGCATTGCTTTTATGTGGTGCTGCTTCCTCCTTCCTCCCTTCACTTCTCCCACTAAATCCTGATGTGATCTACTGCTGTGTAATATACGTACAGGGTCTCTAACTACTCTGTTTGACATCCTAACTAACCTTAGTAATATATACATCAGTTGTAGTTGTGGCAGCACAGGCTTTCTGCTGTGAAATGCTTTGCTTAGTTCTTACAGGTGTATCTATGGGAATTATCTTCCTCTTTTGCTAAATTCTAATTCTTGGTTTATTACCTTGTTATGTGCCAATAGGTGATGAAACTCACATAGTACAGAGCGCTCTGTTTTCTCTACATAAAGATGGGTTTGAAAAATGGGTTTCATTTTTTTAATGAAATTTTCATGTGGCTTAGCAAGAGAGTTAATGGCTGGTAGCCATAGATTCATTTTATTTATCTAAAATTAATTATGCATGAATTTACACTTAATGTAAGAGCAACGCCAGTTGTGATGAGATCAATATTCATTGTGGATAAAATTTAGCTTCATTCTAGGGTCCAGTTGAAGGCCCATGTATCACTTAAATCCTAATTTCAAATCTTAAACGAGTCTGAAGTGTTTCACAGGTTTTATATCTGCACAGGAGCTAATTTCACCCAGTGTGCACATGCAGAAGATATATGCCAAATGACCTTGACGTCTCAGGAAAAATACTTTGTAATTGTTGCTTCTGAAAACTTTGCTCCTTGCTAAACATGATTTTATTACAAATTTTGCATTGCATGCTCAACTTAAAACCTCAAGTCACATAAGAATCTTAACTTGCATTGAAGAAGAAATAATTCTCTTCTTTGGGTGGCTACAGACAAAACTTTGGAGACTCAATGGGAAAGTCCACTGAACCCAGAGGCAGAGAAAAGAAACTCCTGTCTTGTAAAAATGTGACATAAGAATGTAGAAATTGTCACAATGACTAAATCCAAACGCCAGGGTGGCCCTGTTCTGTTTCTCTGAGCAACCAATGCTAGGTGCTTTGAAAAGCTGGGGACCGGGAAAGAAAGGAAAAAAAATACAAGGAAGACAATAAGCTAAACACAAAGTGTTCTCTTCCACCTCTCTGGTCTTTTCTGCCAGATTTTAGCAGTTAGGATTTTTTATACTTTCTCAGATTATTTTTTTTTTTTTGTTTGGCATCATGAGATAATTAACTTTTAGGAAAGTACTAGATGGGCCATGTTAGATTTAAGATGGTCCTTGGGTCTTTTATCATAGCCTAGTCCTGCCTGGAAAAAAATCATAGATTGATATGTATTTGGATCACGTTGGCAGCGTGAAATTAGTTTGTTACTGATCGGTGCTACTAGCTGCTTTGATGTAAACAGAATATTAATTATTTATTTGTGTATGTGCCAGAGCAATCACAGTGCTTTGACCTGGGCAAGTTAGATGTGAGTTTAGATAAGCACCGGGAAATGAACACTTCACACGTGGTGTATCTGAGGGTCTCCTGCTATCCTATACTCTAATTTTAAGGGATTTTACTCGGTGAATGCACAATAGTGGCAAGAGCATCTGACTTCAAATGCTTGGTTTATTTTCACAAGCAGCCCTCCACATTAGCGGATCCTCCAACCTCAACAGGATCTGTATATGTGGTTTTGCACTTGCAGGGGTAAAGAGGAGGTTATTCTGGTTTATTCAATGTTATTTTTGTCCATCTGAAATGATCAGATGCCTTACAGAAGCTGCTCCCACTTCACTCCTAAGAATTGAACTTTTAGTTATAGATCAGCTGACTCGGCATTGGAAGAACAGCCCTCACAAACTCCTTACCTTTCAAGTTTCGTTCTTTAAAGTTTTGCTTAAGGAGCACTGATGGCGAGAGGAGAGAGCGAGTATTGATACAATTTAAGTCAAAGGCAAATGCTAGTCTGCCAGCCAGATGGATTCTGAGGAATGGTGGTTATATATGGAGTTGTTCTGCATGGGAAGTAGAAGCTCTTACATAGTTTCCTAATTCCTTAGACATTGTAAAACCTTTGATTCAGAGTCTTACTTCTCTGATGTGCCTTTTTTTGATACCCAAGAGGACTTATCACAGCCTACAATTACCTGACAGGAGGGTGTAGAGAGGTGGGAGATGGTCTCTTCAGCCAGGTGACAGGAGACGGGACAAGGGGAAATGGCACTAAGCTGCACCAGGGCAGGGTCAGATTAGATAATAGAGAAAAGTTCTGACAACTCTTTCAGGGAAGGGCCTGGAACAGGCTGCCCAGGGAGGGGGTTGAGTCACCATCCCTGGGTGTGTTTAACAGATGGGTAGATGCGGTACTTAGGGATAGGGTTTAGCACAGGACAGGAACGGTTGGACTCGATGGTCTTAATGGTCTTTTCCAACCTTGTGATTCTGTGACACTAAGCCTTCATTAGCTGTGAAGGCAAAGTGAGATGCAATCACAAAGCTGACCAGAAATCTTTTTGTCTCATTACTTATTAATGTGACCAGGTCTATTGCTTAGTTGATAAATGGCCAACAATACCTTTTCCCCACCTATAATAAAATGACCAATTCCTTATATATATGAAAGATCATAAAAAAAATTTCTGTATTGATTTCTCAGTCTTTAGAGCATTTAGGAATAATTCACTGGGAATATTTGTCATTCATTATTTATGCTCTCATGCATACTGTAGATAATTTTCTTCTGAACGTTGTAGTAAGAAAGATTGAAGTTTGCTGTTGATGGGTAGCACTGTGAGCAAATTCATGTGCCTGGAATTTCTGTGAGCAATGAGCAAAAAATAGTTGTTTGGCAACATATCCTGGAAGGCATATTGGCAGAATGTTTTCCATCATCGTCTATTTCTTACTTGTGCCCTGAAGAATTTGGGTTGGATCGATCCGATTAGCACTTCCGACTGTAGAAAGATCAGTCAAATTACATAATACATATACATAGTTGGTTTTCTGCTTCTGTAGTTTCCACTATTCCAATAGAAATTCATTGGGTTGTCCTCTTATAATTCCATGTTTTATCAATACAAGTTAATATAGAAATCATTGCAGTGAAGTAGCCTATTGGATTGTGATATGAAGATGGTATCTTCACCGGGGAGGTTTACTCTTAGCTAAAAATAAATTACTGTGAGCACCAAAAGTCCAGTGGGATGCTGACAACTGATGACATTTCAGGTTTATGGCCTATGCTTATCTTGTTCAACGGAATTCTTCCGGCTTTGGAGAGTGTTCAGGTGGAGAACAACAAGCATCTGTTTCTGACCATAGGTAGTTTACTTGGGATCCACTGCCCTGATCTTTATTTCTCAGGAGTCATAAACGTAGCGCTCGCATTCGTCACTCTTTGAGACCTGGTGCTGAACTGTGGCTTGTTCAGTGAAGCACACTGCCTTGGAGGAAGAAAATTAAAAAGGGTTGTATAAGTCTGTTTTCTTTCAGGCATGTCATGAAAATAGACGTTCTGGGAACATCATAAAAGCTTTACCCATCTGTCCATTTCAGAGACCGTTCGGGGAGTCTTGAAGTTCTGGCATCTCAACAAATAGTGCTGTAATGATGCTATGCGTGCTTCCGAGATAAATTTCTTGTATGCTGAAAATTTGATGCAAGTAGTGGGTTTGTGTCACTTCTTTCATATGATAACATTCAGATTTATGGTCCTCCTGAGTTAGGCTATGAATTCTTGCTTGTTTTTCTGAAGTCCTTGTTTATGTTGAGGTGATTTACTTACAACAAAAATGAGCTTACTGTGAGTTGTGTCAAGTAAATAGCAAGTTTTGATATACTGCCCTCTTATAGTTTCTCTATTAAATGTAGTGTGTTATTTATACTTATATGTTTCCTCCTCAGTGATCTTGAGTAGTAAAGTGTGTAGCACCGTGTAATAGTTAATTTTAACTTCTGAAGACCTGTTTTAAAGTTAATGCCCTCTTTTCTTGATGTAACTAATTTGTTAAATAGTATGTATAGAGATGCACAAACCCTTTCTAACTTCTTGGAATATATATTATGCACTCTAGAAAGCTGATTCTGAGGGATGCAAAGTTTCCTTTCAGCTGTTTGGTTTTGGGAGAGGATGGGACAGTGAGGGGAGAGCACTTTGCTCCAGTGAACGCTCACCAAGCTGTTGGTGTGCCAGGAATAAATATTGGAAAGTTGGTGTTTTCAGTGGCCTTACTCCAGTTATGTCCTGTCCCCCATGCCCAGCAAAGTACTAAAGCGTGTGCATAATGTCTAGCACCTGCCTGGACACCTCGCTAAGCCCTCTGCACACGTGATGGACTACACTGCACAATGTAATTTCAGGCTTGTATCATTCCTTTGTATGTTGGATGGCAGCAAGGGCTGAGATTAAATGCATAGCTTTGTGTGGAGAATCAAAATTCAGCTGCCTGTCCAGCCTTTTATCTTTTTTTGGTATTCTAGAGTGGCATGAAACACTATTTATTTTTATAAAATGTAATATTAATATATTTAATATAAATATTTATTCTACAGGAGAAGTGGAATATTGAACCAAAGCTGATATCCCTTGTATCTCCTAAGCTGTTTGTCTTTGGGGTAGCAAGGGAGGTTTAAATCTTCCTGTTTCTTGATTTCCCATCATATTACCTTCGGAGCATATTTAGCATACACTTTATTTTTATATATGCTGTTCACCATGCAGAACATCATAAACTACTTTACAGTCAGAGATAAACCAGAGAAAGAATTCTTTAGTTACAAACAGCAAGTTGCAGGCAGCCAAAGAGGGGGAAGAACAATGCTTTAAGAGGCAGTAAAAAAAATGAAAGTTGAAATGTAAAGAAGTAAAAATGCTAATGAGCATGCTGAAATGATTCATTGGAGCCTCTTTGCAGAGACCTGCACTCTAGCACGCCGCTTTCGATGCCCCTATCTGCGAGTATCAGCATATGCTGATCCGTTCCTGGTGTGGATGTGAGACAGAAAAAGAGCAATTTAGGAGGGAAATTGAATTAGTTCTTGAGGGGAAAAAAACCCCACAGAAGCGAACAAAAAGTATTAAGTGTTGTATTTATAACGATCACAAATACCTGTTTACCTTTTAAGAAATCTGCCATTTGTTCTCTTACTGTTTTCGGGTCAGAGTTGATATTTGTGGTGATTTCAAGGCTTTGGGAAGCTATTTATTTGTTTAAAGCATTTTCCCAGATGTATTAGAAGAAAGTTTTCTCTGATGCTGTGACCAAAAAAATTTTTTAAATTTAAAAAATTAAATGTTTAGTGCATATAAATCAATTAAAACACCCCACACTCAGCTTTCTTCTGCAGTCATGTCTTGGCTGAAAGAGATGTTGAACATTATGGTTAGTATAACGTAGCTGCTATTTTAGCGCAGAAGCATGTGGGCTCTTTTATATAAGATGCAGTGTACATGATCTGCTTCTGATTGCCAGTATTCTGCCAGTTAGAGAGTTCTGCCAGGTAGTGGTCCCCAAACTACTAAGTGTTGCTACCTTTTTCTTTTCCCTCTCCCGTGGATAGGCAAAAGTTAGAGATGTGATTCACAGAGTGTAAGAATAGTCTTTCAATTTAATCCCTGAAATAAAAAAGGAACATCAGGGGAACAGAAAAGAAAAAAAAAAAAAAGGAGACAATCTCACTTTCAAAGTATGTCATTATCCTACATGTCTTGAATTTCTTCGTTTCTGGGATCCGGCTGGAGCTGGAAAGCAGGAGGGGGAAACTACATAAGACGAGCTATTCTAGTGAGATTATCAGGTCTGTTCTGTTCACTACAGCAAATGGCTTAAGTTACAACTTCTGGGCATTTTCTTTGAAGTAGTTTTGGAATGTTTGGTGCTTATATCATGTCAGGCAGGATACGCTAAACTGTATTCAGACACAAACTTTCCCTTCAGTGGTGTTACTTCAGTGCATGCTGCTTTTTCAAAAACTAGTGCTTTCTAAACCAAATCATACTACACTTGATAATGTTCAGGAAGTTTTAATGTCAGAGTGCTTGGCAGGAAGTGACAGAGTATATCAGAACCTCAACCCAAATAACAATATGGAGCCAGTGGTTTTGCTATCAAACCTATTTTTCTGAAGATGTGCTTTTTAAAATGCTGGCTTTTAAAACGAACCTTTCATTCTGGGCTATCGTTGCCTGCATGCCTCTGTAAGTACAGCAGCCTTTTCTCATGGTTTGTTAGTGTATTCTATATGAAGTTGCATAAAAGTGACGTATCTGCTACCAGTAGACCAAAGTTAAATGCTGTCATCACAATGACTGCTTTGTTTTCTGAAATCGGTGCTTTTTCTACCTCTTTGTCAGGGACAGGGGTTTGCCTTTGGTTAAAAATCAAACAAGATCATTTGGCAATGAAATTAAGATGGTGAAAGTGCATAGAATGCTCTCATGGCATCTTCAGATACCTCTTTAGCCTTTGTTGTTTCCAGTAAATTATTTAGTAGCTGTTGTTATTAAACTGGTACAGACAGTGGCTCTGGGATGCTTTTTCCTTCGTAGCACTGTAAATTTCTGGAGCTCTTGAGGGATTAAAAGAATTATCAAGGCATACCATGATGTGGTAAGAGATGCTGGAGAATTTCTTCTTGACATCTTCATGTTAAACAAGCAACTGTTTAATGCTCTGAGCACATAGTATGTACTATTTTAGTATTTAGATCATTGTGCCATATAGCTAGAAGTCCCTGTTCTAAGAGGCACTTGCAGTGCAAGTGTGGCAAAGGAAGGGAACAGAAAGGGAAAGCAGAGAGGGGTGCAAACTCCAAATGCACAGTTACACTAGCTATTGCATGATTGCTTACAAAAAGCTTTTTATTTTTAATCAGCTATCCCAAGCTAAAGCCTAGCCACTTAATTGATTTGGGTTTGGGTTTTTTCTTCCCCTGCCCCAGCTTCAAAATAGAGGTGAATCTTGAGAATAGATTTGAAGTGTGAGAGAGATAGCACAAGCTTGACCCAGTTTAGAGGCACTTTTCCCTTCTGGCCATCAATGCTTTGGGAAGAGACCTGTGCTGGACCATGGCATCACTATGTTCTGTGTCAGAACAGGAGATTGAAATACAGCTGCAATTATCCATTTGTATGTCTTTGACGTGTGAAACTGTAATAGCAAATTGGGAATAGTACTTTGGATTTCCTAAGGTATGGACATGATTGCCCCTGGGAAGGGGTATTTATTGACCAAGGCCAGGATCATGAACCTCTTGAGGGATCTATTTCATTTGACTACCCTTGTTCTGGTGGGCTAGGTTTCATCTCCCAGCACTGTAGCTTGATGTGGCAATGTTGCCTGATTTAGTAGGCACAACTTCCTGACTTGCTGCCTTTGGAACTTCACTTTCTTTACTCAGGCTCTCCATCCTTACTGCCATTGCCAGGCTTTGCACTCCTGCTTGGGCAGCAGTAGCTGAGAGCCCTCCTACATCTCCAACAGCTTTTTTTTGCCGTAATGGGTTAGTGTTTCCTGTTTCTTAATTCAGCCTTCCTTTCCCAGGAACGGCTGATCACACCTTTCACTATCAAAGTGCTTCTCATCCCGACTTAGTTCACACATTCAGAAGCTGTCTCAAACTGTCAATTTTAGCTGCCCGAGTCGGCAGCTCTCCTCCTGGTATAGATTAGTTTCACATTCTCAGCTTAGTATAGATTAGTTTCATATTTCTGACCCAGCAAGATGCTGCCTGTCCTCAGATACTGTCACACTCTCTGTCTCCTCTCTATGGGAAGAAAAATGGATGACCATGAGAAGGCAATGCAAGGCAGTGTTAGAGATGCAGCTTTTTTCCCCTGAGCAAAGTAGTCTGACAGTTGCCCTGTGCTATTTCCTATCTCAGAGAGGTGCAGGCTTTGATTTAGTTAAGTGTCTCTTGTCCTGACCCTTCCTTCAAATAACCTGGCAGAAGGCTCCCCATTTATGCTTGTGCATCTCAGAGGTGCAGAGACAATTACACTTCTGCTTTTTTTTTTTTTCCTCCCAGAGAATGATTTATATTTTTTTTTTTTCCTTCCAGGTTAATCCTATAGCTGCTTTTCAGTTGGTCTGTTTCTCAGAGTAACTCTTAAAAGCCTTACACCATCTCTATTCATATCAAGTAATTTCTCTCCTGTGAGAAACCCCACTGATTTCTTTCAGAGTAATACGTTCTCGGTGTGCACGTGCCTAGCATCATTGCACTCATTAATATTGACTACACCATGGAAATATGCTTCTCTGAAAAATTAAAGCTAACACAGTTACATTCAAATAAAGACATTCACTGAGAAGGTAGGGCAGAGACAGGATGCCCCACAGGAATTAGTATACAGAAATTAATATTATCATAATGAAGGTGGAAGCCAAGCTCTGAAGTCCTTACATACGTGCCCTGAAGTCATAGGAGCCAACATAATCTCCTCTCCAGACTTCAGAAAGCCCTGATAATATGAAATGACTTTTCTAATAGCAAGGGTTGGTGATAAATCTCTTCAAATCAGGGACGACCAATCAGAAGAGGAAGACAAAGTGGTCTGGCCCACTACAAACTTGTTCATCAGTTCTGAATAATATGCAGGTTTTTGAGCAAGAATGGAAGTAAAGAATAATTAAAGGCACAGATGCTAATGGAGAAACATTGTTTCAGATATTATGTAGTATCTTTCTCTGATAATGGTCTTGCCTTCCTATTTGAAGGGAAAACATTAGATCTTGCCCACATTTTGATAACACATATGATGCAATGTTATGTAGGAAATTGTATTTAGCTGAAGAAGATAGATATCTGTAGAAAGTTATATGATGACTGGCCAAGGTTGTGGAGGTGAAGAGATGCCTACAGTAAGTAGTGGGCTAGGGAAAAAGGTCACGGTTCTTAAACTTTCGCTGTGGTTTTGATTTTGTTCATTTCCACCAATGACTTTGGTGTGGCACTGTCATAGTTTAAACCCCAGCTGGCAAATAAGCACCATGCAGCTGCTCACTCACACCCCCCAGCCCCCCACCAGCTGGATGTGAGGAGAGAATCAGAAAAGTGAGAAAATCCATGGGTTGAGATAAAGACAGTTTAGTAGGTAAAGCAAAGCCATGTTTGGAAGCAAAGCCAGACAAGGAATTCATTCCCTGCTTCCCATGGGCAGGCAGGTGCAAAGCCATCCCCAGGAAAGCAGGGCTCCCTCTCACATTCCAGTCACTAGCCCCACACTAGCTACTACAAAGAAAATTAACTCTATCCCAGCCAAAACCAGCACGGAGCGTTCGATGAAACCAAGGGAATTTGTTGATGAAAGTTCTGGGGCTTTTGCTATCCATAATAATAATGGATAACACTGAAGACTGGGTAACAGGAACATGATTAAATTTGGAGGGTGGTTGTGAGGTAATACACAGAGTGGGTGATAAAAATTCCTGCTATGTAGGTTCATCAGCTGGAAGTGACAGAGGAAAAAGACTCAGAATTATTAAATGACATAATGACTAAGTAATGTGATGAAGCCATGGCTAAGGCAAATGCACTCTTAGGAGGTATGGAATGAAAAATTCTAGTAGAAATAGGGACGTAGTGTGACATGAAAGACACTACAGAAACCAGCGTACTGCTGTGATCACTTTGCAGCTTCCTCACAAAGTCCTGGCATTTGCTTGGATTGAGTGAGATGTCTGTGGAACATGGGCTTTTGCATAGTTACCTTTGTATTTAAACACATCAAGGAGGTTAACATCAAAAGGAGCTGCTGCTCCAGAAAACTATTTAAACAACATCAATCTACAGAAGCCAGATGTGAGGTTTCAAAATCTGACCTTGGTGTTTTCACAGAAATAAGTAGATAGATTTTTTTTTTTTAATCTACTGAGTTTTTTCTGTATTTACAAATAAGTGAATCACAAGGATCTGCACAGAGTTACTACATGGGTATGTCAGATTCCCCGTGCTGTTTCTATCTATGTGGAATGCTGGTACAGGGCTGTAATTTCCAGAGGGACTGGTTGCATATGTACATTGAGATTTCTGAATGGGCATACCCCACGTTCTCATTTTTAATGCATGGAATGGGTGAGGCTCATGTCCTTCAGAAATACACTTCAAGCAGCTTTACAACACACAGCTGTAAAATCTTGAAAATACTAATTAATCCAGCAGCAAAATAATATCTGATAAACAAATTATTTTTCATCATGTCCCTACCCCTTCCATAATGAAACACACACCTCCCCCTAAAAAAGAAACTATGCCCCCTGCCCCAAAAACCCTAAAAAACCCCAAACCAAAACAAAAAACACCCCAAAACTCCCAGAAAAAGAATTTCTCTTCCCAAAGTGGAGGATAAGGAAGTGATTATGCAGGTAAGGTAATATACTTTAACATTCTCCGGAGTACAAAAGTTAGCATTGTACTGGACTGGAACAGAAGCTCAATCAGCTGTTTAGATGGCAGTTAGGGTTTACTGCCACATATAGTCCCCTGGGCTGAATGTGGTGAGAGCAGAAGTTTGTGCAGTCTTCCGTTCATGTGAAGTTGTTTGCTCATTGTTGAATCAAGAGAGGGGAATTTTTTCCTCTGTCCTTTTGTTTCTGCATTATTTCTTGGTATTAAAACAGAGATTTGAATAAGTTAATTTAAATGAGCCAAAACTTGTGCTTGGGCTAGATCTTCCTAAATTTCCTAGTACATTTATTCCAGATAGTTTACATGTTCCCAGCTTGGTATCGAAGGGGATGACTCTGTAAGAGTGTTTGCTACACCCGTTGTGCTGCCAGTTGCTATCCCTTTAAATTGCAGCAATGAAGATGCATTACAATACATCCCCAAACCAGTTGCTGTTTCAAATCATGCATTAAGAAATGGTAGCACGTTTTAGTTGCTTTCCTTCTAGGTGAGTACACAACGTGACTTTGACAGGCATTTGACAGAAGGTGCCTGCGAGTCATCTTTTGTTACAGGCTGTAGAATATGTAGGAAAATTAAAAATGATGAGAAGAAAGGATCTCATCCCATGAGGGAATATGTATGAGGCTGCCTTTCCCCCTCCCCCAGTACCATTTCACCCTCTTGCATATTGAACTGCATCTTTAGTTTAGATTTTCTCCTACTCCAGCAGCAGTGGATTGCACACACCACGCTGTGGTATTCCACAGAATGAAGTTCAAAACCAATTCATATCCTGTTGAGAGTGTCATACCATTGATACAGCTGGTAAAAGGCTGGTAGGTGCTACTGTAATCCTTGGTTAGCAGAGGTGCAGATCACAGGAACAGAGAGTAGATTGCTCTGTGGTCTGTAATAAAAATCTTTATTTACAGATAGTAGTTTTACAGTTCCTTTTACAGCTGATTCGATGTTTTCCAGTTGTCAGCAGCTTCACTTAACCTGTCAGTTAACCTGTAGCCTCCTTAATAAAGGTTTCTGAGCAGAAGGCTTAACAAATGCAAATGTCTTTCCAGAATTCCCAAGAAAGGTTGCTTATAGGTGAAAACTGAAACAATGGTAAAAGATGCTTCCAAGGACAACTTGTAAATCTGCTAAATGCTGTACGAACTGTATGTGGGATTCTATAATAACTCTTTCAGCAGAAAAATGGGCATGTTCTCATTAAAACATTTCTATTATGTAGCCTAATAGATTGGGTGGTGTTCCAGTCAGATTTTATTCGCTTGTTTTGTTTTGGGGAATTGAGTAATTTTAACAGAAGACAGTGTTGTAAGTGAATCATCTTGCATGATAATGCTGAAATGGGCTTTCTTGTGAGTCTGAACAAGGATTTGAAAAATGGCATCGGGACTCTAAGAATAAATGTTGTTGCACACATCTGGCAAAATGGGAAGGACGTATATACATTTAAACAGCATTAATGTGGGTGAATTTTACTCCTATGTGGGGTTTTTGATAAAGTAAAAATTTGGAAAGTCATTGTGCTTAAACCGTTTTCTTTTAAAATAATAATTTACAAAAAGTCTGGAAAGGACTGGATTGTTTCAGTCTGGTGAAGTGCAGTGCTTTTCACCTTAAAGACATATGGTTCCTTGGTTTTATGGTCCCATCCCAATGAAAATTCTTCAGTAAAATCAAGAGGAAAAAAATGCAAAACACAGAGAGGACCATAACTGTTCCTGGAATCCTATTGGTCTTGTAGTTCATTTTCTGTGACATTCTCCCATCCTTCCTGCTTCACTGTCGGGACTGGAATCAGGAAAAGCTGTAGACTGGCAAGTTGTGGGAGGGTCTCAGGGCTGCTGCTTCCAGGACCGCTGCTTTCAGCTGAGGTGGTGGCACAGCCAGTTGTGTTCTTATGAGCCCCAGGGGAGTAGCAGAGCAAAATGACTAGAGCAAAAGGCTGTTTGGTGGTGCTGCAGGAGGAAAGGAGAAGAGAGACATAACATTAAGAGATGATGATGATGTCACATCTTATGGTACTCTCTTTTCTACTTTATTGTTGTCTTATGACTTTTTCTAGAATTTCCCATAGAGGCTTTTTCTGTAGTGGCCAGAAATCATTATCATTTGACAACTGTTTGCCTTTGTGAAATGAGCTGAATAGTCCTGTGCCAGGTATCCATTGCACAACACAGAAATTGTTATTGTTGTTGGCAGTAATTAGCATGCTTGTCACCAGCCTCACAGGAGTTGTGAAGGATTGAATGGTCAGGGGGGAATGGTCACCCCTTGAGGTCTCTGTGGAGAGGCATGTTGGCAGAGCATTAAGCTCCATGTCAGAAAAGTATCTCCTTTCCAGGCTTCTGTCATTCATTTTAGCTTTTTGGTTTTTTAATGTGCATAGAAAATAAAAACCTTAAGATAGTATTAATAAGTGTTTATCTGCATCCATTTGCATCCTGAAAGCCTGTCTCTAACCTGCAGTGTTGGGGGATTCTTCCCTTCAGCTGCCCTTCCCTGTGAGTGAAATATCTTGTACTTTTACATAGAGGTTCCTCTAAACCCATTAAGGAAGAAGGGCCAGGTCTTGATCTATGGTGGGGGTTTTGCATGTTTACTGTGATGTGAAAAGGCATTGGAGCCTCTTCTTATGCCTGTCCAAATCTCCAGCAGAGCTAAAACTAGAAAGGATGGTGGTGGTTTGTTGTCTGGAGCTGTGGTTTAGATTTGTGCATCACATCAATATGCAACAGCAAAATTAACATATAATGTCTTAGCATGTATAATTTAGGGAGGGCTGATTTCAAGATCTGTACTTAACATAGCCCATTATGTCCTGGTTTATGACCTGCTTTCCTTTGCTTAAAAATTTGCCAAGCATTCACTAGCTACAGGTTTGGGGTTTTTTCCAGGATGCACAGATGGTATGTGCTTTGGACAAATCACAGCTAAGGAGGAAAAAAAGATGCTGTTGTTTCAAGGAGCTTTGTAAGGATGTTGTATCATACCATATGTAGCAGAATTGAGAAGATGGGGGTAGGGGTGGGGAAGATGGATGCTTGTAAAAGAGGGAAAGGATCATATGGTGGCCAAGCAAGCTGCCTTGAGAAGGAGCGCCTGTCTAGGCCTGTGAATGAGTCATCTTGCATGACTTTAACAGGCCTTCTTCACGTGTCTGAGGAGAAATGTTAAGATGGCCTGGCTTTCAACAGCTAAATGGTTAGAGTCAGCATCAGTGAGAAAGCCAAGTTACCTCAGATAGGACACTCAAAAATAGTGGAACATTTCTTTAGCTCATCCTTCTTGTCCCCAGTTTCCTGTCTGTTGTATTGCAATATTGCTTGTTCACTCTGCTGGCAGAAATCCATGAATGTCTGTAAAACCTGGAGAAACATGATACTGGGATATTAGGGGAAAGTTAACATTGTTTAAGAGGGGGTTTAATAGCATGCAGTTAGCAAGTTGGGGATGTGGGGCAAGTAGTGCTTACCTCTTCAGTTCTCCCTCCTGTTCAGAGATGTGGAGTATTAAACTTGCCCTTATTTCATGAATGTTAGTATACTGTGTACTGGTTAAAGAACAACATGGAAAAACATAATATATGATCATATACTGGTATAATTGAACCTATTTAGCTCTCTATATCTGAGTGCTTTAGCAGACTAGGTGTGTGTTAAAGGCAGTAAACTGAGCAACCAGGAAACTTTACATTTCCTATGCAGGGATATAGCATACAGAGGACAACGTCAAGAGCCAGTTACCAAAGGTTTGTGTAGGTACATCCTTAAAGTCAAAGGGGTGGGTTACCTTACTTTACTGGGTAGTGCGAGGTGCCAAATATTTTGGTTATACCAAATGTCAAGGCATATACATTCGTGTGGCTGCCTTTAAAACTTCCAGGCTACAAGAACATCTCCTTCATTCAGTCGCCTTGGGGAGTGTCCATGCGATGTGTGGGAATTTGTTCACAGCGTGGCAAGGCTTGTGCTTATGCATGAGGACAATAGAAAGGGATTTGTGTGTTTAATACCTATTGTCACTTTTCCTGATCTGAGTTCTGAATGGCTCCAATTACCTTTTCCTGTTCAGCTATAGAAATGCTTTCCTGTATACTGAATGCAAGCACTGAGTTCAGTTTCCCAAGCTACAGGGAAAGGACTGATCTGATTGGAACAAAGTAGAATGGAGTAACTATCGTGCTTTATACACCTTGCTCCCCACCAGATCAGCATTGCCCATAGCTAAACATCCATACCTACCAGGTATGAAACTTGGATTCAGTCCCTGCCAACACTTGGAGAAGTGCATGAAAAACATGATGAATTTGTAGGGTGTTTACTTCAGAAGTGTGTTTTCTTCAGAAGGAGCAAACAGATGAGTCCTGAGACATCTGGGATATATTTTAGTGCTGTTCCAAAAATTTGAGAGACACAACGAGGGAATACAAGGTAAAGTAGGGGAGGACACATTTCTGATCCTGGCAGCGTAACACTATCTCAATCTGAAATGTGAGAATAAGGATACATTATAGTGTAAAAAAAAAAGTCATTGCAAGGCTTTTATAGCCCCAGGGGGATTTATTAGCATCATGTTTGGCCAGAGCCAGATCAGGAGTTACATATGTTTATATACATGTTAGATGCTTATGTCTAATGTAGTTGCGGATACAGGAGCACTGCAGGAAGTCACAGGAGGGAAGCAGGGAGAGGTTTCCTTCCTTTGTGAAAGCAAGGAGTTGCTCAGTAACCACTCAGCACGGGCATTGTGTCTTGTGGAGACATTTGCATCTCTAAGGGAGGAAAGCAATGATTATTTTATTAGAAAAAAAATAGTAAGACCATCTTCTGGATAAGGAGAGATTAAAGTGTGTTTTGGAGTGAAAGATCAGATCTGTCTGGACACCTGGGAAACTTCAAAGGAGAGATTAGCTGTAAAAGCTTGCATGCTCAGGGAAGATGGGGCCATGTGAGGGTGAGCTCTGACAGGTGCTTCCAAGGGTTTTCTTTTATTGGAAGCTCTCCATGGGGAAACTCTTCCTTACAGGGAAATTTTCTGACAAAACTCAGATGTAGGAGCTGCCTAGCAGATACAACCTTGGGCATAAACTATGCACAGGCAGTGAAACTGTGCAATGAGCTGAGGTGGATAAAGGAGATGGTATAATTAAAGCATTGCTTTCCTTTAATTTCTTCACCTATGTCTTTTATAAAGTTGTGTAACTGTACTGCTTATTTTGAACATTCCAAATGAAAAGCTTTTATTTCTGTTCATCTTAAATAGTCTTTAAGCTGCGACACCATTTTAGGAGTGTGAGCCAGATGGGAAAGCTTGGCACCAGATGAATAGTGAGTGTCCTGTAACGAGCTGAGGGGGCCTGGATTAAACCAAAATCTTCAGGGAGCATGCTGTACATGCTGCTAGTCTAAACATTATTTTACTCATCTTTTTTCTTGAGTTTTAGGAGCACGGTGTGGCCATACCACTGAGCTGAGGGATATTCGGTGATTTATCTAGATTTGATTCCAGCAAGTGTGACTTAAAGATGATTAAATGGACTGAGCTTTTGGCCTGAATCTATTATAGTTTCATTACAGAGGTTAGAATTGAATGTAGCAAAAGGCAAGCTTTGCTTTTACCTAGGAGCCTTGTTTTGCAGAGAGAGCCATAACCTACAATTCACATAGAAAGGGTTTGGTAAGACCTTGAAGTGACAAATATGTATATGGGTAGAATCCTATCATGCTGTTTTATATTTGAATTAATCCAGCCTAGGAAGGCTGAGACAAGCTGCTGATTGTTTTCCAGTCTTCCTCGTCAAACCCCTCTTTGCATGTGTGCAATGTCTTTCTGTTAAAAGCCTTTAGGATTTGCAAGCCTTGCTTACTTTCCCAGCTTTGCCACAAGCAAGTGTTCTTTCCTAGGTTTCAGCATTAGCCTGAATTTACACCTTTGCTGCTTTGATTTGAGTATTATCTTGTGAAGCTGTAAGAATAAATGTAATAAAGGATGCTTTTTTTTCTTTAAAGGCATTTTTAGTTTTATTGGAAAAGGTGCTCATGCTAATTGCCTGTCAAACCCAAGTATTTTGGGTTTAGTTCTTTTGATAACCTCCTAAAAATGCTGCCAGTTTCTTCCCTAGGGCAAACAGTAGTATCGTTGAAACCAACACTTAGTATAAAGTAGAACAGCAGTTCTGTAAAATTATAAATATTGCATTATGCACCACTTGGATGTATGCTGTGGACTGTCTGGATTTGTTCTGGGGCCTGGGATGATAAGCTACAATATCCAGAGAGGGTGAGAAGTGTTGTTAGGTGCCGGTGGATACGTAAAGGGTATGATGGGACCTGCAGATAATCTGTTGTCTTTGCTGCACCATGCATCCCTATGTCTGTAACAGATACATAAGAGAGAACATCATAAACACCTCTTCTGCTAAAACTGTCTTTTATGGCAGTATAACAGATAGGGATGTGGGCTTCCACTATGCAGATTCTCACTGCAGTGTGACATCATGGTGGTTTGACCCTGGCTGGAGGCCAGATGCCCACCAAAGTCTCTCTTTCACCCCCCTTTTCAGCTGGACAGGGGAGAAAATATATCTTGAGAGGCTCAGGAGTCGAGATAAGGACAGGGCAACAACATTCTGCAATCAGTGTCATGGGCACAACAGACTCAACACAGAAGGAAAGTATCATGAGAAGCGCAACCAGATCTTAAAGCACCTCCCCTCACCCCTCCCTTCTTAGCAGACTGCACTTTAGTCAGCGTTTCGCTCCCTTCTTCCCCCACATTGTGGCACAGGGAGGGGCAGCAGCTGGGGAAATGGGAGTTTTGGTCAGTTCCTCACGAGTTGTTTTCCTTCTTTGCACTTGTTCTCCTGCAATGTTACTTTGAAGGCAAGTTTTTTTGAAGAAAAAAAAAGTGTCTATTTTTAAGGCATATTTGATATCTACAGAGGAACTCAAAATGGTCATCCAGAAGAAGCCAATGGGTAATCACACTCATGCTAAGGCCTCTTAGTTAAGCTGCTTGGAACCCAACTGGCCCTGGGCACAACTTAACTCATCTTATTAAGGGAGGAGCAGGAATGTCAGTGTACATCTTCATAGCCCGGAAAGGAGTCAAATTTTTTGGTGTTTCACCCAACCTTAAGGCTAATGCTACTTACTTTGCACTGTATAATCATAGTTACTGTTCCCTAAGGCAGCAAAGACAAACAGTGCAGAACGTCTGTGAAGTAAAGACCCTAATTTTCCTACTTTTTAAAGGAAATGTCATAAATTTATTTTTAAATCTATTTTCTTTTATAAAGAGTTATATGGAGTGAGGGGGTTTTTTAAATTATATATTTCTGAAGATTACTTTTCCTAGCCTCTGCAGTTATTGTGCACAGAGCACAGATTTTTAAGTGAATTTCACAGGAACATGTCAACGTATGCCTCAAGTCATTTAAAGAGTGAAAGACATGACTTTAAAAAGATGATCCTTTTTTTATTTCTGCTTGGAAATATCTGAAGCTTAAAGACTAGTGTCTAGACAACCCTAAGTCTATGTTGGTTTGGGTTTTTTTTCCTCATGTGCTTTGCCTAATGTTGCATGCATGATGCAGTTAGTAGAATCTAACTTCCTATGAGGGACAGACGAAGCTCTCCAGGATGTCATGCTTAAAATCTGGAATGATATTATTTCTATTGCTGGCAAATGTAGCTAAAGGGCATGGAAGAATTTACTGTTCATGATACAACTCTTCACCAGCCTTCCAGATTTTCATCTCCTCCTTGAACTGGGCTTATTTTATTCATTAATTTCATATAGTAATTTGTATAGCATATAATTAAACTCCATGGTCATCAAATTAATTGTTGGTCAAATTGGGATTTTTCTAATATGAGATGCTGCTTTTTTTGTTGGGGTTTTGGGTTGGGGTTTTTTTTTTGTTTCCATTGCCTGTAGATACTTTTCTGATCTCAGATAAAGGTAGAATTTTCTGTTGATATACTGGACTATGAAATGTCTTTTGAAAGACCACAGTTCAGATTTTTTTAATATGTCCCTTCAGTATTTGCAAGAGTATGATTATGTTATCTGAGGAAGAACCTGCTGAAATAATTAGGTGTTAATTTGGAAGTTGATTCTTCCTCTTTATAGTCTGCTAATCCAGTTCAGAGGCAGTTCACGTTGCACTCAAGTCTTTCACTTGTATTTCTCTCCACCTTTTTTTTGGTAACTGCTCACAGTTGATTGCTTTAAGTGTTGCTTCTGTTCTTTCATTAAGATTACACTTTGTTTTCCATGTGTTCTTTTACAGCTTTCTCATGTTCTTTCTCATATTCCTCCGTAATTTTGAGAACCCAAATGCCTTGCACAGCATGTTACTCTCTATATGAACGCTGCATGCAGGTAGAGGGCTTTGTTAGGTGCATCGCATTTCCATCAGGTTCCACCAGGAACTCTGATGTAACCACCGTTGGTGTCCCACTTTGGCCCCATGCTTTAGTCAGCATTCGCTCATTTAAAGAGGCTGACAATGTTTTCCAGAAGGACAATTGAGACTGTTGTCAGGTTTTATTTCTGGACTCAAAGGACCAAACACTAGCTGCATGGAGGGTGCATCAGGGGAGTTGCTCTGATTTTACTCCTGTGACTAATCTAATTTCTTCCACTCTGCTGTCCTCATCAGGGTAGAAAAATGTTATGTTTGATAGTCATAGGTCAGAGCTCATCTGTCTACATTGCAAAGACATTTTTCACTCCGTCAAAAATTTTGCAGGTTTGCAAGCAGGAATAACTGGTTTTTGCAGAGAATGTGGGTTTTTTGCTACTGCTGAATTCTCCAGTACTGACCTAGGGCTGAATGTCTGTTCCTCCTCATCTGTTCCCAGTCTGCCAAATACTGGGAACAAGGAAGCAGCTGAAATGAGAAACAACCTTTGTCGGGAAATTTTTCTTCTGTGAGAAATAGAGTTGTTGGAGATGCTTCCTGTCCTACATCTATGTTCCCTACACATTTTAGACTTAACACTGTCCTGAGTTGTCATTTCTTTATGTTTTATTATTAGTAAATGTCTATTCACAGTTGTGAGATGATTTTCCTTTGTGAGTTCATCAACTTGCATTGTTGCATTGCTGTTTTGATGACTACTGGAGCTAATGTTTCAGGCCCAGGAGGATGTGCACCAGTGAGTAATCCCAGCTCACTATTTGAATTATGTATATAGCTATTGGCTGCCATCTCCCATTTAACAGTGTACTTCCGGATAATGATTCTTCTGATTATAGACTTTTTTGATATATAAAAATATACTTCTCTGACTAGATCATAATTAAGCCAGGAAGCAAGCGTGCTTAGTTACTGATGCTGCTCAGATATGGGATGATGTACTATTTCAAATTGTAAACTTGTCTAAGGCCTTCTAATTGAAAGCTGTTCAAAGACAGGACAATGTGTTAATCCCTTGGCATCCTCTGTGCCTCTCCATAGTGCCATTAATGCCTTCCATTACATGCTTGCCGTGCAGTGGAGTATATCTCTTCTGTCTTCTGCTGTGGTTCAGTTTACTGAGCATGGGTGAGATAAGTGACTACCTATTCCTACTTAACAGTTGAACACCAGCTTGATTGAAAGTTTGGTGCTTAATTAATTAGACAGTGAACTTGAGATCTGGAATATGTTAAAATATAACCATCTCTAGGTCAGTAACAGATTCTTATTTTCATTCTGTATTACCAAAGAGGTACTTAAGGATGATGCTGTTGTCCCTTAGGTATTATATTTTTTTTGTCTGTTTATTTGATGAAAGGTACAGTGAGTTCTTGAATGTGTGATATATCTGCCTGCTAATAGAAATGTCCTACTGACTGAAGGTGAGTCCTGAATGCAGAGATGAGCGGGATAGAAGTGGCTGATGTCTGAGCAGATCTGGTTTGGACTCTTCAGGTTCACATTCACATGCAGGTACAATTGTGTGCATTTATGCTGTTTAGGCACAAATTAGGATGGGTTTTGTGGCAGTGTTAATGCAGAGTTATGATGCAGAGGTAGCCCTTGCCCCTGGTTGTGTAACTGGGATCTTAAGTTCCTCACTCCTGCTGGCTCTGCACCCTATATCCTCTGCAAACGAGGGCTGTGACCACAATTCTGTCCTGCCAGACCATTTGGGTGCACAATGCTTGATACCCAAAGCCTTTGCATGACAGTGACCAAGCACCTGTGTATCAGTAAAAGTGCAGCTGAGTTTTTGATCAAATGACAAACGCCTCGACCTTGATTTGCAGCGCTCAGGCTACTTTCCATCTTTCTGCCTGCAGTGTGCCTGCTCCCATCCTGTCTATAAAAATGGAAGCACGCCTCTGCTATTCTTCAGCTAAACTTATTTTACCTTTGATCATCATGTAAATTTCTGGCCAATTCAGGCAGAGCTTTTCAAACCACAATCCACTGAGCAGGGGTTTTCAGTTGCTCTTCATCACAAAGCCTCGCAATCTAGCTCTTTGTTACTGGTGTTCAACTTGCAGGCCGCGCTCCCTGTAATAGTTACGTGTTCCCCTATAATTATTCACAGCCCTATTTTGGCTCTTTGTGAGGGAATTTGTCCGAGGATACTGTATACTGCATCTGTTGCAGATGAAACTGCAGTAGCTCTGCCTGATGCCTTCATGATTTAAGATCAGTGAGGAGCCATGCAAGCACCTTGAAGCACTTCATTTTTGACCTTGTGAGGTCATAAGCACGGTACGAATATTATTGCCATATCTTGCAAGGTCCTTTGGCCATATCCAATGTTACCCCCACTGTGTTATTGTTTTCATGATTTGTGTGGATTAGATCTAGGAAATATAAGAGGATTGGGGATTATTTTGCAAGGATTTTAAGCCACATATCAAGGTATGGCTTTTTAACTCTTGTTTCACATTTCTGAGTGTACTTGTGGAGCAGCTGCCCAGAACAGTTAGATTCTCTGTCTTCTAGTCAAATGCTCAAACCTTAATACCGGGTTTAATCCTCCCTTGCCCCTAGCAGACTCACACTTGTTACTGTCACCTCTTTCCACCAGCAGACAGCAACGTGTGGGCAAGGCAGGCTGTTTTCTGTGCCTGCTTAGGATGTTGCAGAGGTGGCTTATGTGGATATACATATATATATTTATCAATCAGGTGAGCAAATTACATTTTGGGTTCGTTTTGGTTTGTGTTGCAAGTACCACAAAGTGTAGTTTGGGCTTTGGTGGGCCAGGCACTACAATGACTGCAGCCAGTATCAAACTCTTACAGCACTGGGATTTAACTGGTACCTGCTAATACGTCAGTTGGATTTAGAAGAATGTAATTATAGGAGAGTTCCTCTTTCACAGTGTATGACTGAATAGGTATTGACAGTTGAATTGCAAATCTAGTTGTAATACATAGAATTGTACGCAGATCTCGGAAGATCTTCTAGCATCGCTTAGCTTGCCCATCCTCTGGCCTCGTTAGCTGTGCTGTCTCAAACCCCTTTTCCCTCTCCGATCCTTTATTGTATATGTAGGAGAAGTCTTTTACTTTGATTTTTCAAATACAATATTTCCATGTGAGAGTTCATATGAAAACTCTGTAGGCAGGTTTTGTTAACACTTACAGCCCACCCAATGGTATTCTGTCTATATAAAAGTCCTGTGATGATGCTTGTGATGCATCCTCATCCCACATGGCAGAACTTGCTACGCTGTTGTTTTTCAACATGAAGTGTGTCTTTTGCTCCTGTTTATTTTAAAACAGTGTATAGGTCAGGGTATTTTAGCTAAAAGTCCTGTCTTTTCTCAGCTCACTGTGGAATTGAGTTGTTTTGCATCTCAGTTCTGGACTTTTATTTCATTGCTGATTTTTTTCAGCCTCTTAAAGCTCGCTCTTTCCCAAAATACACTAACGATTGATTTATATGTTTTGAATTCCGTCTATCTGATCTGGTTGATAGTCACTATTGCAGGACTGCTGTTCCCTCAGATGAGTATTTTTACCCATACTGAGATAAGCATTGTGACCTCTTTCAGCTAGAAGTTAACAGAGCTAGCCTTTTTCCTCTATATTTCGTTAATATATATGATTGGTTTGACTTTGTGTAATTATATACACAAATCCTGATATGGGAAGGTGGGAGTAATGGGTTCCTGACAAATATTTCTGAAATAAACTGTTAGATCAGATTATTTTCAAAATATCTTAAGTGTTGAATCATTTTGTTACCTGTGAGTTAGTTTACTTTCCAAACTACTTTACCTCTCTACCCTCTCGGTGGTTCAATAAAATAATTTGACTGCTTCTGTAGTGAGAGAAACAGCTGCTTGTTACTTTCCAAAATAGGGATAATAGAAGCAATAGCCAGGCAATTTTGAAAGAATTGGAATTGCTTTTGGCCAAGGCTCTCATGCACGTTTAAAAACCCTCATTCTTATAAAACTAAGTGTGTCACATGAGTTTAGTGTCTGATGCTTTCATTCTGCGTGCGTTAGGCCCTTTGAGATCTCCCAAAGTAACTTCTAATGTCTGCATGTAAGCTTTATTGAACGTAAGCTTTGAATTGCCATGCTCCACAACACTGGACTGCTCTCCCATCCTCGAACACACAAGGGGTGTGTGTGTTTCTCTTAGTTTGCAAATCAATGTAGAAAACTTATCTTTTTGATTTAGACTTTGCTAGAAGTTGAATTTTATGTCAGTGTTATAAGCTCCAGTGGTGTTTTATCTGCTGATTAGTCTTGTAATGTAAAGTGCCTGATGATGCATTGCATAGAAGATGCTATAAAAATAGTTTATGGTATGATAGCAAGGAGAAATGTGGTGAGCACAGATTCACTTTATTAGATGATCAGGAGTCCCCAAGCAATCGTTTGTCAACAGTAGTTAAAGATTAGTTTATCTTCGATCATTGAACCTTTAATAAACATGTTTTTAGCTGAAGTAAAATGGTTATATTGAAAATAAAGAGAATTTATATTTGTGTCGGTTTTATCTATCGAGAGAAACAATTTGGATCTGTATCTAATTTTCACACTAAATATCTTTTCCAATAATGGTGTTGAGGAAAATAAAAAAAAAAACCATCTTTCTCGATGTTATATGAACAAAGTCCTGTGAGAAAAGCAGTTAAATGTGTTTAATTCTCTCTGTATACATCTGTTGTATTTAACAGTAATTAAGCACAATCGTTCCATGTAGAAAGATCCTGTTAACTGCAAATGTAATTGTTTCTTAAAGCTGGTTTTCAAGCGCAGTCTATCACACTTGTCTGGGTGCATACCTGTGTGATCTGTCCTAGGGAACCTGCTTTGGCAGGGGGGTTGGACTCAATGATCTCTTGAGATCCCTTCCAACCCCTACAATTCTGTGTGAATCTGTGATTCTGAGGCTTTTCTGGAAGCAGACAGCTTGTTTTTAAGCCTGATGCGACTGTGGCCTTGGACAGTAAGAACTGTAACAAAAGCCAGAATCAAGGCGCTACTTTAGGTCTTGGCTCATTGCAAGTATTAGCCAAGGAACTTCAGAGCCCTGGTAAGTAATATTGGTATTATCATCTTAGTTTTACACACAGATGGGGAGCATAAGGCTCAGATATAACCAAAGTGTCTGAACTCGCATCTGCCTCTCTTTTTTTGGTTTGGCTTTTCATGGGGTTCTTTGGTTTGGGGTTTTTTTTTGTTTGTGTGGGTTGGGTTTTTTTTGGGGGGGGAGGGGGCGATGGTGTTGTTTGGGAGTGTTTTTTTGATGGACTTCAAAAGTATTAACAGTATTCCTGAATCTGGGAATAAAGCTTGTTCTAAAACCTTGTAAACAATAGCAGTAATTTCACAAATGGCTATCTGTGTGACCAGACCACAGCAGCTGGGGTTGAGGCTAGAGCTATGTGCAGGAGACACATGTTTTTCCTGTGTGGGCTTGCTTCTGATGAACGTAATTGATTCCTTGTGTTAGCTTCAGTGTGGGGGTTTTTTTCAGTGTGGATATTTTTTCTCTTCCCTGAGAATGCTAATGGCATGTAATTGTTAGCTGCAGATAAAAGGATTGTCTTGGGATGGTTTTGTCTGCTTGAGTTTTGGGGATGGTTTTGCTCATCCTCTATTGCTGAAGTCACTGAATTTAAAGGAAATTGGCTTCCAGCAAGAGGAACATGTGCATTAACCGTGGTTTTTCAAAATAGAGAGAGAAATGCTTTGCATGTTATTAGGTAACCAGCACTAGTGGCTGCAACATCTGATCTTGATATCAAAGATGTAATATGAGACTGCAAAATAATTAGTATTTTAAAAATTAAGATTGCTGCAGAGAACAGGAACCTACTGTCTTTTATGTGTATTGAACTCTACATATAACTTTGGCAATGTAATTATGACAAGCGATAGAGTATTTTGATATTACAAACTAGCCTTGAAATTAAACTGTGAATCATATCTTGGTATTGATTTCAGTAAAGCAGTTCTCACAGCTGAAATTTTTCAGGTGACGTGTGTGCCGAGTTTCCATTGTTTGAACAGTGAATGCAAAGAGGTGTGTAGGCCATTGCATCAGCCCCAGATGGGAGAGCCTCCCTGGTACTTAGAGGGAGCTGCTAAGAACAGCTCCACTGCCTCCTCCACAGGGAACAACCTGCCAAACAGCTGCTGATTCCAGTCTCTGTGCCTTGTAAGGCTCTTAGTGATGTTCACTTGTATTACTTTTAGAAATAAATGTGTAAATGTTTTCTACTCGGTTGCTATGCCTCCAACTGACAAGTGGTTTTCCATCAGCTGAGATGCCAGGTTTCTTTCCTTAGGTCTATTGCTGTAGCGGTTATTACTAATTTACCTTCAGAAGCAGTTTTGCTTATAATTAGCTTAATGGAAAGGCATTAAAACAACTATTTTTTTTCCTTTGCAGTTCTAGGTATCTCAGGAGGGTGGGTAGTAGAGCAGGGAAAACAATGCTACATCGTTTTTATACAAGAGCCATTTAAAGATAAGTTCTGCCAAGGGGGTTTAATGACATGTCATGTATTTCATAGACCAGTTTACATTGTAGATACCTAGTTAATGAAAAGTAAAAATGTGCCTATTAATTATTAAAAGGAAGAGGCTTGCTGCAATCTATCAAAATCTGCAGAATGGTTGAAAATTTTGAGAAGAAATATAATAATGTGGAAAACAGGAACAATTTGGAAAAAAAGCAAACCCCTGAATAATACAGGTAGGCTCTGGTGGGGTTAAAGGAAAAAAGAAAAAATATTACTCCCCTTGCCGTGTATGCTCCATTATGTAAAATTCAGAACTCATATATGCATCTGTCATTATTCATGTAAAAATATGTAGGATTCAAATTTTGGTTTCAATGACTTTGCTTCAAATTTTAACAATGTTAGTGCATTACAAACAGGTTTTTTTCCTGTTTCTGAAGGAAGGATGAGTAATATATGTTACTAATGAATCCAAAAAACAATTTTGTGAGTGTTCAAATTGATCAGTTATCATTTTCTTAAAATAACAGTCTCTAACAGAAATTCGGTACAAGCCCTCCTGAGTGGCATTGTTATAATAATTGAATATCAGAGTTAATGAAATATTCAGAAGGTTCCCTTCCTCGTTTTCTCTCTTGCCTGTCTGTTAGGGAGATCAGCAGTTAATGAATCTTGAGGTAGCACAATTGTTCAGTTACCCTCTCAATATATATGGACTTACAGTAGAAAGGAAATTTTTAAACCTACAATTTAATATCTTTTCATTGTCTAAGGGCTGTCTCTTGCTAAAAAATATTATTTCTATTTATTGAAAGGCTTAGAAATGAAATACACTAATAAAAGAATATCTGATCACTTATCAAGAGAATAATTTAAGGGGGGGATTATGATATATGATTCATACTAATACGTAGTTTCCAGTTCAATCCATGACAAATATTTCTGTTCTATTTCTGCATTAAAAAACCCGATTGTGACTCCTATTAAATGAGTGCTTGTAAGGCAAAAGAGGAGGAAGTTTTGTAATGGACTCAGATCCTCAGGGCCAAATCAACAAGCCAGGTTATGGGGTTTCTAAGGGTACATTGAAGTAGCTGCTTATTATTTAGTTTACAGTAGAGTCTGTACTCCCTACCAAAAATGTCAGACACTGCATGGATACCCTTACAGCATCAATCCTGTCTTAGAGGGCTCAAACTGAAGGGAAAAAACAAGGAAAAGAGCATTATTTCTTTTTGCCCTGCTACATCTGTGGCAGTTTAGCAGCTCTGGTGAGTTCAGGGAGGGATGTGGGAGCCGTGGTGGGGTCTCCTGCATGCTGGTGTGGGGACATGTGTGTTCCTCCAGCTTTCCTGTAGGGCAGAGTACAAGCGCAGCACCAAGTAACTGGAGTACCTCATGGGATTAGTTTGGTATTCCTCATCACCCTATCAATGAGACAAGGGGAAGCAGTTGGCCTTTTCTTTTTGGGTTTTTTTTTTCCTTTTTTTTCTCTTTTTAGCTATCGATGTCCAGGCTGTCTTTGCACATTATCGTCATCTCATGTGGTGAGACCACACCACCTAATTCTCTCACATTGGGTCTCTCCAGGCAGATTGATAACATAGGCTTGTTTTAATCTTCACTGTCTTAGAGAATCTCTGATATTTCCAGTCGTTGTTAAATACATGTCCTGATGAGACTTTTGTCCTGTCATTCACAAGATTGATTTGTGCCGTGATTTCTGTGGCAGCAGGACTCCTCAAGCTACTCTAGTTAGAAAAGCTGCCAAGCTGAGATGCACTAGTTGTGTCATCATCTTCATTACTGAGAAGAAAAGCGTTTTTCTTCAGGAAGTGTTTGCTGTTCCTCCTTTATTGATAGAAAGTACTTCTCACGTGCCGCTCCTCTCATAACACTCTCTGTCATGCCAAGAGTCAAGCAGAGGAACAGAAGTGTATGTTGCTCTCAAGGAAGCAGAGAAGAAATCCTTTCCTTCAGTCAGGTCCACTGAAATGCTTGTGCCTCTTCAGCTGTGCCTCACTGCTTCGCTGCAAGCTGCAGCACAGTTGTGTCTCTGCTATTAAGGACCGTGAGCACTATCCACTATTACCAGCCCAGGAAGGCAGCACAGGGAACCCACTCTGTGCTGGTTTTGGCTAGGATAGAGTTCATTTCATTCTAGCAGTGGGTGGAATGCCATGTTCGGGAGTTAGGATGGGAACAGTGCTGATAACACACGGATGTTTTAGTTGTTGCCAAGCAATCAAGAACTTTTCAGTTGGTCATATTGCCCTGCTGATGAGAAGGGAGGGGACGCAGCCAGGACAGTACCCAAACTGGCCAAAGTGGATATTCCATGCCAATTACACCATGCTCAGCGTAAAAGGGGGACTGATGGGAGGAGGAGCTCCAGGATGCACATTTTTGGGGACAGTCTGATTTTGGGATGTCTCTGAGCTGTGCGGTTCAGTGAGAAACTTCATTGTGCACCACCAGTTTCATGTATTTTGCTATAAAGTCCTGTTGTTATCTCTTTTTCTGCTATTCCAGTAAACTATCCTAATCCCAACCCATGAGGTTTTGGTTCCTTGGGTTTTCTTCTCCCTCCTTTTCTCCCCGCTCCACCCCTCCCCACCCCACTTAAAGAACAGGCAGCTGTGTGGAGCTCGGCTCTCAGCTGCAGCAAAACCATGACCCACAGTCCCACCTTGCTGAAGGCCAAGGAATCTGAGTCCCAAGGGAAAGAGTGGGGCAAGCTGGCCCTCAGGCACTGACTATGTGGAGGATCAAGTGACTCAAAGCTATGCTTGGGTGACAGATGTGGTGTAGAAATATGTGTATCTCATCAGGATTGCACTGCTATGAGAATTTTAAGCACAGCAGTGGAATTTGTACTAAAAAAAATCCTTATAGACATGTTCTTTGCAGGAGAAGCTTGTATGAAGCTACTCATCTTGTTCAGTGCAGATATGTGGCAAAAATTAACAATTTTTATGAGCATTCATACAATTTTAAAATAATTCAAGCTTCTAGAGAAGATATAACTTGTTAATAGAATATATATGACAATCATTTGGCCTCTCTGTAGATATTTTTTGGTATGGGACACCTATAGGAACAGTCCAGATTTCCGAGGGGCTAAGCAGCTACATTTCTCACTGGCTGTTAAAGGACTGTCAGAAGTCCCAGTAAGAAGCACTAAGATTTTTAAGAAGCCTTAACTGAAGTGTGCTTGGTAAAATGGTTGTAAGACATGTAGTACAGCACTTGTGTGGTGAATGGCTCAATCTCTAGGGTGAGCAGCTGGGCTCGTATTTCTCTACTCAATGGCTACATAAGCCTCTAGCAGTGCCTTGGGGCATATACAGTTCTCGGACCTGTGTAAATCCTGTCTGTCTTTGAGCTGCACATACAGAATGAATTGCAGGAAACTCTTCCCTTGTACATCCAAAACCAATGGAGATTCATGAAATGGGGACTGCCACTCAGTATTTCCAAGCTTGTTTTTAATGATTCTGATATATCAAAATATTTTCAGTATGTCTGTATATTTATGATAACAGGATCTGACTTTCCAGCTAGAAACAAGAAACCTGAAATTGTCATGACACACAGCCACTTTGTTTTAAGCAACAACCATTTGGTATAAGGTACAGTTAAAAAAATGTGGATAAGACACCCAATGGAAAAATACGTGTTTTCATATAGCTCTGTAATCCAGCTGTGAGAACAAAAAAATATATCTTCCACTTGGCAAAGCTGCCACTTGGAAAATGTACTTGAGAATGGGGATTTATAGTAAGATGACAATTTAATGACTTTTTATGGTTTGGGGAGGTTTTCCCCTATTCCTGATTATTATCAGAAATGCAGTAGTGAACAGAAATTGTTTGCCTAATAATTGCTAATACATTTTATAAACTACTTCAGTAACTTTCTCACTTGCTAAACCCAGCACCATTTAACACCAAATATCTGAATCTTAAAATAAACTGACAAGGCTGGTAGTTTCTTATAGATAAGTACAAAAATGAACCATCTAAGTAGGAAGACTTTCTCTAAGTAACACGTTCAGTTGGACAACTGAATCGCATAGTGCTGCTTGCCTATTTCAGAATATTTCAAACAAGTTTTAAAGGAGTTAAACTAATGGATAAAAAATGAGAAATGGCAAGAGAGGCTCTATACAGTAGGAATTCATTGAAGCAGACTTTAAATGCAGACAATGTAATTTCAAGGTGTCTCGTGTGTTTGATGTGTTTTTTGAGAAAGAAAAGATTGGGGGGAAATACCAATAGTATTCTTTACAAGACTGTTGCCATCCCGTTGTAATCCATCCCTCCAGGTGTTGCTGTGTGTAGATGTCACCTGTGGATGAGGGGCCCAACTAAAACCAGTAGTGCACATGTCAAGTTGCCAAAAAGTTTGAGACATCATCTGATTGCCTACAGCAGTTTTCTGCTGCTTTCCTTGTGCATGATCAATAACGCTTAGCCTAGCATTTGCCAAATGCCAGTGACCTCATCATCTGAATGAAATAAGCTTTGCTCTTAGCTTGTGGGGATGGTGATAACGTAAGCCAGACTGCAGCCAGATGTTATGAGACCCTTGGCTTGGGTGCTCGGGTAAAGCTCTGTACAAGTATCTCATTTGGGATTAGAAGTCAGGCCAGACCATTTATCCACGTGTCCATGACCTGGCATAAGCTTTGCCCGCTACAGTGCTTGGAAGGGCTTAGGATATGTTCCATAACAGAGAGAATGAAATTCTCTGGTCCCTTTAGGAGTCTTGAGGAAAGAGACAGTCCTTCAGATGGATCTGTAGGTCTCGGACAGGGAGAAAGCCCAGCAGCAGCTGTTGTGGCAGGCTGTCCTCTGGCCCTGGCATGGGGGCCACCAAGCTTCTGCTGCTCTCTCTTACTTCTAACAGTGGACTCTTGGCTGTCCAGCTGCTCTGAGCCCTATTTCCTTATTTTCCCCTGTCCTCTTGAGCTGTGGGTGCACGATAACCTTCCTTTCCCTGCATGGCATCTGTTGCCTTTGTCATAAGAAAAACGTGAGATTCCTTCCTTGCTTTGGAGCAAAACAGCTCTTTTTTAACAAAAATATTCTTCATGGGCCATGGAACTGCAGATAGAGCCAGTTCCAGCCTCCAGCTTTCCCTCAATGCTGTCGAGAGCAGACAAAAGGCTGCTGATTGCTCGGCTAGTCTCCAGATGAGTTGCAAGCCCTTCTGCTTGTCTCCTTTCACCTGGTCACCTCTTTTCTGGGATCCAGAGTATCAGAGGCAGAATAATAACTCACCCTGCAACAGTCCAAAATCTGTGTGTATTTCCCAACCAGTCAAATGTCCCAGTGAGAAAAACCATCGCAGCCCACAGCCGTGTATGTGCTGATGTGACCTTGTCTTAAAGTGTATTAACAGTTCTGTTCATCTCAGTCTGGCAGTTTCAGGATCAGGACCGTTTCTTTTTAGGTCTCAGCAATCACAAAATTTAAATCCACAGTGAAAATTAGAATGAAAATGAAAGAAAATACAGTTATTTTTAAAGTTTGCCACAATAGTGGATGATGCTCTGATCAAAAGCCAAATTTAAAAGTGAGTGCACATAAGAGGCAATGAAAATTGAGGACAATTCTCATGTTTATCCTAGATAGCTACTGCAATTACTGTGGCGCCTTTAATGCTGGCAGAGAAGGCCCATACCATTTTCAGCTAAATAAAAGAAACCACAACAACGGGTAACTACTGATGCAGCACACTCATGGCAAAATTACATTTTGAAAGGTATAACAAAAGCTTTATAGACTGGAGGTTTTATTTAATAGTAAAAGCTATTGCTTATTCTTAAGAAAGTTCCCTCCAACTATTCTGAGCCTCTGAAAGGCATGCTGGGTGTCAGTTTTAAACCCCCCTGACTAAAAATTATCATAAATACACCAGTACTTATGTGCATTTAGTTCAGTGACCCTCAGCCTGAGCATTTAGAATAAGAATATATGTGGACCTGGCTCTGCATTCTGAAGGATACCTGATACCGAGCCTTTCTCAGGCTGTCTGTACAGACACTTGCAT
Source organism: Porphyrio hochstetteri (assembly GCA_020800305.1). NCBI lineage: Eukaryota > Metazoa > Chordata > Aves > Gruiformes > Rallidae > Porphyrio > Porphyrio hochstetteri. Next base: position 9,618,041 of record CM036907.1, read on the forward strand.
TAAATGAGTACCTGATGATGGACTTCGGAATCATTATGGATGTGGATGGAAATTAGCAATGAGTTTCTGAAGAAATAAGGAAAAGACAAGGGAAATTGCTGGCTAGGAAAATAACAACTGGAACTAGAGAAATGTAGACCACAGTTTCATGCCTATAAATACTAGATCTGCATGTTATTATGTCAAGTATAAGTACAGATTTTTATCTGATCGTAGAACCATAGAACAGTCTGGGTTGGAAGGGACCTCAAGATTCATAAATCATACAGTTCCAACCCCCTGCCGCAGGCAGGGACACCAACCTCCAGGCCTGGATCTACGCAAGGTTGCCCAGGGCCCCATTCAACCTGGCCTTGAACACCTCCAGGGATGGGGCATCCACCACCTCTCTGGGCAGCCTGTTCCAGCACCTCACCACTCTCTCTGTAAAAAACTTCCCCCTAATATCTAATCTAAACCTTCCCTCTTTTAGCTTCAATCCATCCCCCTTGTCCTGCCATTATCTACCCTTTCAAAAAGTTGATTCCCCTCCTGTTTCTCTGCTCCCTTCAGGGACTGGAAGGCTGCAATGAGGTCCCCTCGCAGCCTTCTCTTCTCTAGGCTGAACAAGCCTAGCTCTGTCAGCCTCTCTTTGTAGGGGAGGTGCTCCAGCCCTCTAATCATCTTTGTGGCCTCTTCTGAATCCTCTCCAACAGCTCCACATCCTTCTTGTATTGGGGGGCCCCAGATCTGGACACAGGACTCCAGATGGGGCCTCACGAGGGCAGAGTAGAGAGGGACAATCCCCTCCCTGTCCCTGCTGGCCACCCCTCTTCTGATGGAGCCCAGGATACCATTGGCCTTCCAAGCTGCAGGAGCACACTGCTGGCTCATGTTAAGTTTCTCATCCACCAATCCACTGGTGTTGACACATGATCAAATTACCTGAAGCATGTGATGATACAGAGCTTATGACAGCATAAATTATTAGGAATGAGGGTGAAAGCATGGATATGTCCTAATATGGCTTAATGGCGTCTATGGGACTGTTTGTTCATCTAAACAATTTATTTCTAGTGTGATACAAATTTATTTCAGTCTCTGCATCATGAAATTGGAGACTTTTTTAATGCTGAGTATTTAATATTGGAGCTTTGTGTATAATTTATCCCACAGCTATCAAGGCTCTTGATAGTTATTGTCAGGTGGGCTCCATTACAAAAGGGAGACAAAATCTATGCACTGTATTTAGTCGAATGTGACCCCCCTCACACACACACACATTAGGTAGAGTTGTACCATATGACTGAAAATCATTGGATGAAGCAGATATGGGCTTCTAGGGCTATAGCAAGGGAGGTGCCAAGATTTCTAGGTTTAGTAGGAGTATAGAAAGGCTTAGCTGAACAGAAGCGTAGCGTTACTACTGCAGAGAGTATTAGTGAGAATGATGAAATTGTCCTTTCCCCTGTCTGCATGCAGGAAAAGCTGCTGCAAATTCAAAACCAAACAGACTGGTTTTATTTTTATTAATTGAAATGCCTTGATTTTTTTTCTCAACTTATCAATATTTAATTGGTTTTGCCCTAGTTTTTCTGTAGGTTGCAAAATTGCTAAAAAATAAAATAAAACTAATTTAGTTCAATTTTTAATCCCTCATTACTAGCATTATTTTGGTCTGTATACTAAGAGTTGAATCAGATTGTCCCATTTGAATGTCAGCATTTGGTCAGTAGCAGAAGTGCTTGAAGTCTTTTTTCACTCATTTGACAAAGGAGCTAAGGAAATAAATTTAGTATACTGTGAAAGTGAATATGCTAAATGGAAATTACTGAAAAACCTACAGGGAGGAATCAGGAGAGAGAACTAGGTACATAAAAATAATCTAACATTTCAGAAGGACTAATGGTGCCTGATGGAAGTGGAAGATAAGTTTTACAAGCTAATACGAGTAATCTGCAGCTTCGTAAGCACCACGTTGATACCCACAGCTCAGATGGAGGAACCTATATAACTTCTAAAATATGGAATTGGCTGCTAGGTTGCAGAAAAAGGAAATAAAATTTGTTGCCCTTGTTAATGCTGTTATTAAATACCCTTGGCTTTTTGCCCATCTGTTCTTAAACTGCACTAAATGGAGCTTAGAGTTATATAGTCAGTTGAATATCCTTTCTCTAATGCACACATTTTATGCTTAGATTTTTGCTTCTTGGTGAGCTGTATGTCATGTTCATTCGTCTCTGTGTGACAGTGTTAAAGTAACATGAATATTTATCAGCTTGATAGAAAGTATATTAAAAATCAGTGTCATTATATTAGTTAACTTTAAAAAAATTAATCGGTACTTAATCTCATAATAATTTTATGTAAAGTCAAATTCCTGTATCTTTTATGGTGTTCTCCTTAATATATTCATGTCTACTGAAATTGTCTATTGTTCTGCATCATACTTTGGCCAAGGACTCTTTTGAGGGTCCTACATGGCAGTATCCAATTATTCTTTTACATTACTTACTAATATGCAGACTTTATATTTTAATTTTCAATGATGTGCTGGTTTTGACTGGGGTAGAGTTTTCTTCGTGGTAGCTGGTATGGGGCTGTGTTCTGGATTTGTGCTGTAAACAATGTTGATAACGTAGGGATGTTCTAGTTCCTGCTGAGCAGTGCTTACACAGAGCCAAGGTGTTTCCTGCTTCTCACCCCACCAGCAAGTGGGCTGAGGCTGCACAAGAAGCTTGGAGGGGACACAGCAGGGACAGCTGATTCCCTCTGCCCAAAGGAATATTCCATACCATAAGGTGTCACGCTCAGCATGTAAAGCTGGGAGAAGGAGGAAGGGGAGGGGTATGCATTCAGGGTGATGGCGATAGTCTTCCCAAGTGACCATTATGTGTGAGGGAGCCCTGCTTTCCTGGGGATGGCTGAGCGCCTACCTGCCCGTGGGAAGTGGGGCAGGCTTTGCTTGCATGTTGCACTTTTGCTTTCCTTATTTAACTGTCTTTGTCTCAACCCACGAGTTTTCTCACTTTTGCTCTTCTGATTCTCTTCCCCACCCCACCAGAGGGGTGTGAGTGAACGTCTGTGTGCTGCTTAGCTGCCAGCTGGGGTTAAACCACAACAATTGGCAAACATCAGACTATAAGGAGGATATTCTATGTGCATATACACCTATGTATGTCTCTATATCCAGCTTGGTGCATACTGGATTAAACCACCAGACTGAGCTGCTTAGGATGTCTACCTGGATGTAAAAAGAGAGACTGGTCTTGGCCACGTAAATCTAAACTCCCAGCTCAGTCGTTTCTTGGTCCCTTGGCAGGGCAGGCGAAGCAGTGAAGGGGGGCCAATGGGAGGGAACAACCCACCTCGACTTTGCTGATCTCATCAGAATTTTGTTTCACATCAGCTCTTTCTCCTTACAAAAGCATCAAACAAAATCCAAGTAATTTGATTGGGTTGGTTTGGGTTTTTCCTTCAAGGGCATGTGTGTTTTAGTCTGTCTCTAACTTCACATTACAAGCCACTGGTTGTAGATAAATATACAAAACGCAAATATACAAATAATCAGAATGCCATTGCAGGCACAGTGTGTTGCAGAGTCCACAGCAAACACTTGCTGACATGACTTAGAAGTTGCCCAGGATGGCATGTGTTGAGTAGGATGGAGAAAACCTGTTCATTTCTAAAAATACCCCTACCTGTTTTTATCTTTTTCTTCTTTTTTTTTTTTTTTTTGTACCCCTCCCTGGAGAGGAGTGTGGTTTTGTTCTGAACAAGACATTAAACCATCTGATAGTCCTTCTGTATGGTTTCCATGATGAATGCTAAACCACAGTCTTTCTGTACTGTGGGAGATAGCGTCACCTTTGATCTGGGGTTTCTCTAAACGCTTGAGTCCCAGCTTTCCAATAACTGGAAAAGAATGAAGGGCTGCTTGAAAACAACCCAGACATTTTTCACAATATGGAAATAATTGCAAGTGGCTAATCTAATTGTCAATCCAATATTTGCCACTAAAATGCAAAAACCAAAGTAATATTCAGAGAAAGACATGCGGCTTAGTCCTTATCTAACTGTGGTTATCAGTTTATGGGGTTATTTAGAATTTAGCTCGTGTTTGTTTACAATAGAGCTTCCTATTGCTCTGTGAGGCTGTAAAACAGGTATCCATTATGTTGTGCTGTGCTTATACCTGGGACGTTACAAAATTTTGTACGGCCTTTACCCTAGATGATAGTGATGGGGATTCATTACACGGCTGCCTAAGCACTTTCTTTTTATATCAAAATGATTTATACGTTCTGTACTTTTCCCATTTCCTTTTTGGAGAATGCCAGAACAGGAAGACCAGTGCAACAGTCACTGTGATTGATACTATGCTTTTGAAGACAGATGGGAATTATTTAATGCTAGGGGACTTTCCAATTAGCTCTCTACCCTATCCGTGTTTAGAATTATCAGTTAATTTTGTATGCCAAGTTAGCTCAGCCACTCCTGTCACAGGCACCCATAGCAGCACCAAGAACTGAGAAGCTGATAGCAAATACTTCTCAGCTGATTATTATATCACTTAAACTGGAATGGCTTTCCAGGTATTTATTCAGGAATGACCCTTAGTATTTAAGATGTTTTACATCAGTATAGGGTCATTAACCTTGAGGAAATTTCTCCCAAGTCAAGTTGTTAGAAGTGACCTCCTTTTACAGCTGATTTTCCATTCCCTGAGGAGAGGAAGCAACCTAAATGTGATATTCTGTCCTCATTGTTCTACTTCAAAACTTAGGAAATAAGGTTGAAACACACAGAAGCAGAGGTTTGAATGTAACTCGGTGGTGGTATGAGACTCTCTGGTCACTGGACTCTTGGAATGTGGCAGTCCAAAGCGTGGAGCATGGAAGATGATACTTTAGGCTGTTGTTCTCTGGCGCTATCCTGAGAAATAGCAGCTCCTGAAATCACCACTTTTACCGATGTGTTGGCCAGTGGGTCTTTATGCTAGAAAATGATTGCTCTGATTCTTAAGAGGGGGAACAAGACTGTTGTAAGTGAACACTGAAAATCTGTAGCAGTTTCCAAGCCAGACAGAGAAGCCTGCACAGACAACAGTGAATATTGCTTCACTGTAGTCAGGACACACAGATTCTGCAGCTCTACCTGATGATAATATTAAGTCACCTGACAAGAACATGGGCTTTTAAGAATCTGGCCATTTGTAACTTTGAAGAAATAGAATAGAAGAGCGACAGCCCAGCTTTACATGATTTACTGGGAGATGATGTGATGCTGCGCTGGTTTTGTAGCGTCTCCCTGCTAAAAGGCTTGGCTCATACTGCACTCCTGTAATTATCTCCCATGTGGGCTTACAGTGGCAGAGACAATAATTAGAGTAAAACATTTTCCTAGAAAGCCCTTTACCTCTAGATGCATATTTAGCAACGATGTTTTTGTTTGCATGTGATGTACATTTCTATGAATACCCATAGAATGTGACATATTTAATTGAGAAATGAAACCACTGTTCATTAGAAACAATTTGATGTAAGAGGCGTTTCTAGTATTACTGATAAATAATAGTGATGAGACTGTCTGACTGCTGCGTAGCCATCCTGAAAAGAGACATTTGCATGAACAGAGAACTATGAACACCACTGGTTAATTCCTCCCCCGCCCCCCAAGTGATACATCATATATATGTAGGTATAGATTGTGAGAATTAATTGCATTTTCTAACTTTCTACTAATCAAAGTAAAAAAACTTGGCAGGTAATGTGCAAAGGGATATATCAGTCTTATTTTCTACATACCCAAATAATATCAAATCATTAAATTCTCACCAGTGGGTACATTGCTGTAAAAAATCTCACATTCCTTTAAGGAAATGGTGGTGGTAAATGGAACAAAACCCAGCGGGAGGCCGGTCATGAGTGGCGTCCCCCAGGGCTCAGTCCTGGGTCCAGTCTTGTTCAACATCTTTATCAATGATCTCAATGAAGGGATTGAATGCTCCCTCACTAAGTTTGCAGATGACACTAAACTAGGTGGAAGTGTTGATCTGTCTGAGAGTAGGGAGGCTCTTCAGAGGCATCTGAACAGACTGGACCGATGGGCTGAGTCCAATGGGATGAGGTTTAACAAGGCCAAGTGTAGAGTGCTGCACATGGGACATAATAACCCCATGCAGCGCTACAGGCTTGGGGGAGACTGGCTGGAGAGCTGTCAGGCAGAGAAGGACCTGGGGGTGTTGGTTGACTGCAGACTGAATATGAGTCAGCAGTGTGCTCAGGCAGCTAAGAAGGCCAATGGCATCTTGGCTTGTATCAAAAACAGTGTGGCCAGTAGGTCTAGGGAAGTGATTGTGCCCCTGTACTGGGCATTGGTGAGGCTGCACCTCGAGTGCTGGGTCCAGTTCTGGGCTCCTCACCACAAGAAGGACATGGAGGTCCTGGAGCGAGTCCAGAGAAGGGCAACCAGGCTGGGGAAGGGGCTGGAGGGCAAATCCTCTGAGGAGTGGCTGAGGGAGCTGGGGATGTTTAGTCTGGAGAAGAGGAGGCTGAGGGGAGACTTTATCACTGCCTACAGTTACCTGACAGGAGGGTGTAGAGAGGTGGGTGATGGTCTCTTCAGCCAGGTGACAGGAGACAGGACAAGGGGAAATGGCACTAAGCTGTGCCAGGGCAGGAGCAGATTAGATGTTAGGAAAGAATTCTCCACTGACAGAGTTGTCAGGGCCTGGAACAGGCTGCCCAGGGAGGGGCTGAGTCACCTTCCCTGGATGTGTTCAAAAAAAGGGGTAGATGAAGTACTTAGGGATATGGTTTAGTTTAGGATGTGAATGGTTGGACTTGATGATCTTAAAGGTCTTTTCCAACCTTGTGATTCTGTGAAATGGAGAACAGGGGTAAGTCCAGAAATCCAGTGAAATAAAATTCTTTTAAAAAGAATATTTCTGCCAATCAAATGAACGAGCTTATCAAGTATCACTTAGAGTTGTGTAGGTACTCAAAATTAATGATATTTTAGCCTTTTTTTTTTTTCTTGCAAATACTCATTTTTCTTTTGTTCAGCTAATCAGGTAACAAGTACCTGCTTATTGTTATCTCCATGTCGACTTGAATGTTGCACGTAATTGAATTCTTTCTTTAACCTTATCACATGAAGAAATTAAGCGAATTGAAAATATCTTACATCTTCATAATCCATTTCTTATCTTTTGTTGCTTAGGAGGCAAAATAACCCATTGAACTCAACTCACCTTATAAAATACAAGTATTCTGAAAATTGCTGGATTTGTCTGTTTGGATTCTCACTTATTATGCAGACAAACTTGTTCAACATTCATCTCACCCTCCGGGCCAACCATTTTCATGTTGCTCCATTTACGCTGTTGTTAAGAATCTAATTCACAAGCTTTTTGCAGCAGGGACTGTGGGCTGACACCAGCTCTGTCGACTCCGATGGGAGTTGTGTCATTGGCTCCTGTAGCTCAGGATTTACTTCATAACCTTTGCTATTTTTGGTGCCTTGAAAAAAATAGCATCTAGAACCCCTGATTGGTATAGTGCTATCAAGGTTACTCTGGCAGTATGTACAAATGTATGTGCTTGTGGTGTATGTATAAGGTCATAGCTTCTATCTACCGTGGTGGTATGAGCACACCTGCACTGCGATAGGAAACATGGTCACTGATTGATTTGTGTATTTGAGTCTTACAGCAATTGCCAAAATGCTTCTTTTTATACTACTGCTCATCAACAGACTTAGTGTGTTCCTGACATTCATCCTGTATTCAGTGTCTCTTATACCAGGATTTTATTTTCACACATGTGGAAGTAGCTTGCTTTTACAATAATTAAAAAAAGAACAGAATTTTTTTTTGTGTGCTTTCATTTGTATTAGCTCATCATTAGTTTGGGGCTTGGACCCAATTACCTCTTGAGGTCCCTTCTAACCCCTACGATTCTGTGATATCTGGAGTCCGAGAAATGTGTTCTTTCTGGTACTGCATTGTGACTGAGATGGGACAGAGCCCCTGCTTAGGCAGCTGTTTAATAGCTGTCCTTAAAATCATAGCTAATGCCATCAGATTTTCAGAACACCTCCTCCTCTGCCACAGCACTGCTGTGTGTTTACTCCTACAAATCCTTCCTGTTTCTTCAGCTGCCAGTGCTGGGTAAAGCAGTCTGTGTGCTCTGTGAAATACAGTTTTTAAACCCACGCAGATAGATTTGGTCCTCCCCTGCCACCCACCTCTTGCTTTTATTTTACCAGAACTCTTGCATCCTATTTTGGGTTACAAAACATCAAGCAGAAAGGTCAGGGCCTCTTTGTTTTTTCCCTTTTTTTTTTTTTTTTTCCATTATCTGTCTGTCTCCAACCACTCAGGGTCTGGCTGCAGAATTGCCCTCTCCAGCTTTGATTCGATCAGATAACATGGCCTTATGGAGAGCCCTGCCTATTCTCCTTGAGCTGCGGGGGAGAAAGGAGCAACAGCCGAGCTGTGCTCTTGGTGCTGTAGAGCTGTGCATGCCTTTCTGAGGGTTCATGGGCAACCACAGATGTGATGCCAGGCCAGGTGTCAGATTCTGACTTCAAAAGACTCAAGGAACTGATTTCAGTAGCTAAAGGTTTCTAAAAGCACCCTGGGCCTTTTAATAGAGCATCGCCGGTAAGCTGTTAGGGTTGGCATGTTGTAGGTTATTACATTCTGGCTATTTAAATTGGGTATATCTGTCTTAGGCTGTGAGCATGTGGGACAGCTTGGCATGTTTGAATTGCTTTCCTAGATCAGTATCTTGCTTGCAGGGCCAGGTCACCACTGGGTTTTTTTTTAATCCCAAAGCGGTCAGGTCTGGCTATATGGACTGTTTCAGTGTTGGAAATGTCATTCCCCTTATATGTTTTAACAAATCCATTTTCTGGCATGTCTCCTTATTCCAACAATTGAGCATCATAAACGCGTTCACATCTGCTTATGTTCAGCTCCTCTCTGTTTACACTGTCTCTTCGATTTGCAAGCTTGCACTTGCCTGGTATCACTCACAACCGCAAGCAGCCTCGCATGGCCTCAGCACTTGCACACCTCCCAAATCCACACATTCTCCCAGTGGTGCTTCTCTCCGAAACGGTCATGATTGGATGCCAGGATGTATCCTAGGAGATGCTCTTGGCTTCCCAAACCTTTGCAGTTTACATTATTAATGGCTGGGTTGTGGTTTGGGATGCTCATACCAGCAGAGATCGTGCAGGTCCCAATTATTTCTGGACTTGTCTCACCAATTCCCATTTACAGCTCTAAGTCAGAAATCTTCTGAAGAGAAGCAAGAGCCTAGGAGTGGTTATCTGTTCTTCAACAGGTATTTGGAGGGGGAAAAGATTGAACAAAGAGTGAACAAAGCACTAAATGGGAATTGGTTAATTAGAACCGGTGCTTTAGAAAGGGGAAATCATACAGCCCTAAATTTTGCTTACATCTAACTTTATTTAAACAAAATATTGTCAAATTCCAAGAGAGAATTCTTTTTCCTTGCCTGTTCCTTTCCCCTCCTTCCCCTGTTTTTTCAGGGAATGGATTGTAACTTTTTGTTTAAAGGTCTGTTTCTTTTAGTGAGTCTGACTGCTGTGCCTTTGTTTTATGTATTATGGCATCCTACAGGAAATGTATAATTGATTGTCAAAATATCTGTGGACAAGAAACTGTTCGGAGTCAATTTATTCATATTGAAATAGTTTTTGTGTCTACCCCTTGTTTCACAGGATCTCCTCTTTGCTTTAATCCTGATGTTTGTGTCAGACAAATGCTCGTGCACTGAATAGAGGTAATTAAAGATCAGATCTGTCATGTCATGGCAGTTCTTTTTGTTTTCACAGAAAGCACTTCTGCTTGCTTTGTGAAAACACTGTGCCAGCTCTAAAGCTACTCAGGCTGCTTCGTGGGTTTAGATCAGCCGCTAGTTTCCCTTTGTCTGCTCCAAACCACGGAAATTGAAATAAGTACTTCTGTTAATGTGACAAACTGTGATAATACACGATGAAAGCGCCTTGTGTTGTGCTGTGCACCACAGCCGTTGTCTGTTTCTGCATTTCCTGGTAAATATTCCCCCCTCCGCTATAGCCAGGTATTTATAACTACCAGATTATACTAAACTCATTTGTTTGATCTGTATGCTTGGACCAGTAAGGAACCATCATCCAGCTATTTGAGTTGTACCCTATCAGAAATAGGGGCTTATTCCCTTAGTGGAAGTGCCTGGGTGTCTGGGTTCTGAATGTGGGCTTATTCCCTTACTGGATGTCTGGGTTTTGAATGTGGTTCTTCCTTCCCTGGCTGTTTGCCACTGGGTGAATAGGGATAGGTATCTCCCAGATGTGTTCAAATAAAGTGTCCCCCAGGCTGGCACTGATGGGTGGATGAAGCAGGTTGTCACCAGCTCACGGTTTCTGCAAGGGAGAGTGCAGTGCATCACAGGGTTTTTGCAGCATGCCAACTCCAGTTTGGCTTCCTCAGGGTGCTTATTGCACACTCAGATATTTGGGAGCAAGGAAACGCACCTGAGCTCAGTGGGAGCCCTCACTCCTCTAAAAGGCCAAATACTGATGCTGGGGAGGACAGAGGTTTCTGCTGCTGTCACAGCTCAGCAGGTTCCCACGCTGCTCATCAGGAGTGGGGGGAGCCCCACTCCTTCCCATCAGTATATACCGATTAGAACAAGACCAGAGGGGATTAGATGATAGCAGTGCTGCATACAAGCACATTTCCAGTGCTGTCTTCACCTCTAGAGAACACAGATAAAAGTGGCATCACACAAACCCTGTTAAAAAGAAAGAAAGAAAGAAAGAAAAAAACCCGCAACAACAACAAAAAAACCCAAAACCACAAACCCAACCAACCTCGCCCAAAAAAGGGTTCAGGTTCTGACATATCTGTAGCTCAGTGTTGCAAAGCATTTTAGCATCTCTTGTGAAGTGCTGGCTGCTCTCAATTCTCACTTACTTTAATGGACATTCAAGGCACTTAGCACCTCGCAGGAGGCATTCAGCACTGTTTAGTATTGGGCCCTTCCTAGGTCCTCACTTATGAAATAACCAGCTCTGCAAAGCAGAATGGAAGTTTCTTTTGACAACCTGCTGTGATGTATGGGTCCAATTACTGAACTCTCTGGACTCATGTTGGTTCTGGAAATTTTTTTTCTGTGGATAGTAGAAGTATAATCTAAACCAAGGAATTCTCCTGTATGTTACATTCCCTCTAGGGAAAAAAAGTAAATATAGGAAGGAGAGGAATTAATGGAGACTATAACTCATACTGGTTTTGTTTGTTCATATACATTACTTTGCTCTGCCATGCTCACTCACTTTTTCTCATCGTTTTTTCCCTATTTCCAGCTTTACCTTCTGTTATCGTGTTTTTCCATCAGCATAACTTTTTGGGTTTCATAGGATCCATTCCTAATTTAATGCCAACAACATGGACATTGGAGATGTAATTTACACCATCAAACTGAACTGGGGCCAGGAACTTCTCTAAGAGCTGCACCTGCTTTCTCTAGGCTGTATTTAGTGGAATTTTTCCTTTCATGTTTAATTCATATTCCTTCTGGGAAAATATTTAGCAAGCTAACAATTGAAGTTAGGGATAGGGGAACTTTTTGAAGTTCTGTAGTGCAGATAAAACATTTTCCAAGCATTTTGGATATCACAAAATGAGGTTTGAATTCTGTCAATTTCTCCCTTGGCTTGTTCTCATTATTAAATCCATGTTCCTTTTAATTTCATTTACATGAAAAGTATATATTTTTCAGCCCCAGGGAGCGAACAACCAAGAAAACCCAAACCAACCCACAAAAAAACAAAACCAAAAAAAACAACAGCCACACCAAAAAAAGCATACCAAGAAAACTCCCATGAACAACTAAGCTTTCTAAATTATCCCTCTTTTTTGGAACACTGCTTGATCACTGGTCCTTTTCTCTTACAGGAGCAAAAGAGTTAACCTTTGTCTTCTGAAGTAATCTCCAATTTATAACGTAAAAAGCGCTTATCTGCATGCCCAGAGATGTATCAGTGAGAACATATAGAGTTAAAAGAGAGCACTGTGTGTGGCTTTGAGGATTGCCTGATGAGCACGTGTTGTTACCTGAAATTAATGTAATTTTGTCAAGACTTGAGTCTCTTTTTTTCTGTGGTTCTCATTGAAAACCAGCTCACCCTTATTGTCAGCGCTATTGGAACTGCTTCCTCCCTATTTTTGACAGAAATCGGTAAAGACAGTTAGATGTCCTGAGGTATGTGGGATTAGGAACAAGCCATCGATACTTAGAAATGTTGTTTGTTCTCTCCCTACCTAGTCTTTCATCCTTCCACTTTTCAAGAGCAGTTAATCCCAGGCAACAACAATATATACTTTTTATTGGGCACGTGACTGTGTATTAAGAGCTCAATCCTGATAGACAACAGGTGATAACAGGAGAAGTTTCATGGTCAGTGTGTGGGGCAGTGACTCTAGCAGGCTGAGGTCCTTTTCAGCACACGCTTGGAATTGTTGGATTTCTAAATCAGGTCATCACTGCTTTGTGGTGTCTGTAAAATGGTGAAGGTGGTCAAAACCCTTTCCCCTCTTAACAGTATTGTGTTGATAGTCCATTAGAAAACTGGAATGCACCAAGTTCCAAATCTTTTCGTTCTAGGAGACTGAGGCAATTTTTGACAGCCTTTTCTTTCCTCTTTTATGGAAATAGATGGGAAGTTTTCTGCATCTTGTGTAATGCAATAGGTCAGGGGTTTGGACTGCTACGGTACAGCAAACCTCTTTGTTAATCCCTTAGCTGTACAGAGAGGCTACCAGACTTGTATTGGTACATCTAAGAAAATACATGAGCTAAGCATACTTGTCATTGAATTGCATGAAGGTGCCTGGTACAAAACTCCTATGAAAATGGGGTCTGTAACAGAAGAAAGGATGCTTTTAGAAATTTACCTTGAAATTTATTATCAAAATTATGCTCTGTAACTTTTCCAAGGTCTTGTGTCAAAAGTGATCAATGTTCAAATTGCAAGTAGGAGTCTGTCTGCTATTGTATTCATGCTCAGCTGAACATTGACTTAAAGCACATACTTCTTGGTGAGAAACATAAGAATTCATGGGATAAATTTAAAATTTCTGGTCATTTTTTTTTATTTTCTGGTGTAGAAGGAAACAGCTTGCAGTACCTTTAAAGAGCTCATTGCAGTATAGCCAAGGAGGAAGGAAAAAACCCCCAAAACAACAAAACAAAAGAAAAAAAAAACCTGTGAACAGATTGCTCAGCCTGTGGCTGGACTGGTAGAAGCAATCTGTGTGAGATTTCTCCAGAGGAAAAATGTTGAGCCTGGTGCTGCTGAGGAAGATGGCGTGGAGCAGTAAGCTGAAAATTGTTAGAGGGGGAGATCCTATACTGGGCTTAAGACAAAAAGAGATCCGAGACAGTTCTGCTGTACCTGTAATTCTTCCATTCAGCCTGTGTCCTTCTCTGCAGTGCTTTATTTGTGTTAGAAAGGGATATTCTGCTGGGCTAGTAGAGCCTGCCAAAGTTTTACAGCTGTGCCTGAACAACCTGGTCATTTTTTGACTTAACTTTTAGTCTTCCACAAAACTTCTCAGTTACTTGGACTTTGGATTATCTATACATCCCAATATTTTTCTCAGTATATAGGTTATAAAATATTTGCTTAATCACTGCAGGCCTGCATCAGAGGGTATTTAGAGTCCCAAACTGGAGATGGAGTTAGCAGCCTTATGGATTTATTGAAAATTACCTGTTTATGAAAACTGTGTGGTTCCCTTGGTTCATCTTGTAGTGCACAGTTGATTCCAGGCAAAATTTGATGCAAAATCAATACTATGATACTTTCCTGTTTTCATGCATTAATGTTGTTTACTTCCATAACTGTAACACTCTGTCAGTAGCTCTGTGTTTGCTCCATGACTTGCTCAGAAGTATTTCTTCTCTTAGAAGAGGCACACAGCTGGAATAAACCTAGTCATTTGTGTTAAGTTGTGTCTCTGCTTGATACGTTTTTGTCTGTCTTGGAATTTTTCATGAAATGGGAGAAAATTGGCAACTAATGACTAAGGGCTAATGCCTTGGTTTGGCCCAGGCATATGCTCTTGGCTTGCTGGCAATGGGCAGCTGCTGTCAAAAGCTGTGAGCTGTTGGGAGAATCTGCCTAGGACAATTAACTCTGGGCTCTCTGAGGGCATTGGCAGGATGTGGTGGCCTGGATATATAAAGCAAAACCTGGATAAATGTGTGAATTAAACATCCCCCTTTAAAATATTGACAGCTGATTTGTGTAGGTCTGAGGGCTGACTGAGCAGAAAGGCAGGACCGTGCCTGAAAGCCCAGGCATGTGCTCTGTACCATAAACACCAACATGCTGAACCCTGGCTGCTGGTGTGGGAGGGAGACCTTGTTTTGTCCTGAGCCTAGAAAACCTGTTTGTGGTTACCAGGTGCTGTAGGTTAGAGCTTTTTGCTGGTGGTTTCATTCTCACCTCCTGTTAGATGTTTGCCCAAAGCTGATTTTTTGGAGCTCTTCCACTGGATGCTAGGAGAGATTTTCTCACAAAATTACAGGTAGGGTCAGGTCTTTGTAAGTGGCATGCAGGCACAGCACCTTTCTGTTCAATAATGTATGCCAGGCAGGATTTTATGTTTTAATCACATCTTGGGTTAAGGCTTTTGGGGGGGTGGGGGGTGGGTGCTGTGTTTTCCCACCCACCCTCATAGTTTTTTGACTCTGAGCTCAACGAGATGCTCGGATACTTTGCAGAATGACTCAAACACCATCTGCTTCTCCTGCCATTGAGAACAGGTTCCTGATTTTGCCATTCAGTGTTCCATAGCACCAAGCCACGAACACGGCTTGTGAGCGCACACGAGGCGCGTCGCTTGTTGAAACTCTTATTCTCAAGTGCCTTTAAACTGTCTGGATCATTGTTATTCACCCTGTTCTCAGACTGTTTGAAGAAAATATCACTTTTATTTCTAATTAAAATGCCGGCAGATTAAATAGTGTGAGGTTTTGAAAGACTTCCATAGGGATCTGGGCCATTTGCAGTAGGTACTGTCAAAGAAGTCAATGAGCAATGACAGCTATGTCATCTTGTATCTAATTGCCTGAAATACTTTGCTCTCCCCTCACTTTCTTTGTGCATCTTTATGACTGAAGCATATAAGGCTTAATGCATTAAGGGGGTTTCTTTCAGGAAACCATTTCTCCTAAGAACGAAGTACTACAATTCTCTGTAGTTAGAAAACTGCACCAATGCTGTCACCCCTGTTATTTTTTGAGAAAGAGAACAATGATTTCCAACTGTTGTGGGGTTTCTTGCCTGTTATTCACAAACCTGTGTAAAGCAAATATGTGGGGAGTGAGTTCTCTCTTACCCGAGCATGAGGTTTAGCATTTTTAAAACCCTGCCTCATCTCCTAACAGTCACAAAAATAATTATTTCCCAAAATAATTCTTGCTGTCTCCTCCACTGGTCACTGCAACCTGAATTGCTGCCCCTCATCCTCTTCTGAGGTGCCACTGCTACTTCTTTCTAGGGCCTCACATCCATGCTGTATCATACTTTTCCCCCTCCAGCTAGTCATGCAACAGAAACTCTGGTTTAAACATCATCTCACATGTTGTTTTAACTATCTTTATTTTTCTTCTGGCTCTCCCAAATTCAACTGTGGCCACTTCTTATCTTCTTGGGATGCTGCTGTAAAGGGCATATCCTTATCTCTTGCCTTAGCCATCTTCCTTTCTTTGCACTGCCTTTTTCTAGCACAACAGATGCACATGTTCACTTCTTTGGCCTTTTCTCCATATGATCCCACACTGAGAAATCAGCTCCTCAGCTGTGATAGCCTCTGTTATATACTGAGATAAGAATTTTATGTATCCTGCAAATTATCCCACTTGTTCTCCCCAAAAATCA
Organism: Porphyrio hochstetteri; assembly: GCA_020800305.1. Taxonomy (NCBI): domain Eukaryota; kingdom Metazoa; phylum Chordata; class Aves; order Gruiformes; family Rallidae; genus Porphyrio; species Porphyrio hochstetteri. Next base: position 9,633,989 of record CM036907.1, read on the forward strand.
TTTGTTAAAATTTGTTAAACCCTTGAAGTCGTTCCTTAAAATATCCTTTGGTATAATACTCACAAAACAGTTGACATCTCTCTGCATCCATCTGTTGTCTATTATAATGAAGCTGTAAAATTCAGGACCTCTCTTTTTTTTCCTCTTGTGTTCACCCAGTATTTCTTCAGTGAGCCTTGCCCATGCCAATGACCTCTGAAGTACTGGAGCAGCAATTGTTGTCAGGGCCAGACAGGCTGTTGGTAACTGATGGGTTTCTGCCTGTGTGTTGTTATCAGAGTCTTTGCCATTAGCATCCCCTTTGTATAACCTTATTTTAAATGACACTAGGGGGATGTTCCCAGATGGTGAGAAGACTCTGTATCTCCTTATGCTTTGCTGAAGCATACTATACATAGCATCTCTGGCAAGCCAGAAAATACACCTCGTAGGTAACCAGCTGTTCTTCATTTGAAGAACAACAGGCTGAGATTTGCTGCTGGAAACACAAAATCTCATCAGTATCTGTATGAAGCTCAGTCTAGTTTACTTTCTGCTGTTCACTGAAAGTCCTTGGAGGGAAGAGAAGGAAGAAGTGTGTTCTTGGTTGATATTCATCATTGTGAAAATAACACAAAGCCAAAAAAAAAATATGGTTAGTTAGCAGCTATTATGACTTTTATAATAAGGTATTTGTCAGTTACAGGTGATACCAAAATCAAGGTGTTTACAGCTTGGTGGTGGTTCTCCCAGGTTCAGAAAACCATATGGCATGAAAACTCCTGATCTTTTCCTCTTAAATTTATTGATAATAGTGCCATCCCATTGTACAGTATGATCAAAGGCTGCTTCCTTCTCCTAGGAGGGGTCCCACCTGTATCTTTCCATTAATTGACAGTAAGAGCACACATTCAAGGGAGTTTTGTGTGAACAGTACAGTTCCTCTGGGGCATCCTCAGAATACCAGATTTACTCAGCAAGGATGAGACAAGTGGCTTGGCATGCGCTGGTTGTCCAATGCATGTCCCTCAGTAGTGTGCAGCACACAGACAGCAGTCTTGTTCCTGTATTGCTGGGGCAAAGAAACCACCATGAATTTAAAGTAAACTGAAGCTACAGTAGGTCTTGTTTGTAAAGACCTACAGCAGCCAATTAAGTTCCTGTTGTTGTTACTATGAGAAGCTAAATTGACTCTTAAACTGAAGTCTGAATTAAATGAGATGAGGATGTGCATCATCACTCATGCTGTTTATGCTTTATTTTCCCATGATGACATTTGCTAGAGGCACAGCACAGTGACACTAGAGTAGGGGCAAACCCACATCATCTGCACAGAGTATTCTTAATTAGGTATTCCTAATTCTCTCTCCCCCCATCTTTCCTCTAGTCATAGATCCTTTATGTTTATCCATGCACCAAATGTATCCATGTCCTCATTCTCCTGTTCTTGTTTCCTCCTCCATCGTCTTTCCTGGTGGAGTGCAGCCAATTATGTACAGGCTGGAAAGTTCTTGAAAAGTATTTCAGGATTTCTAGCCTGTGGAAGTCTGCCCCATTTAGTAATGAGCTATCCCAATCAGGCAGAGAATGTGTTATGAGCTGAGAAACCAACACACATATTATCAGGATAAAAAAAGAACTCCTCTTCTCTTGACTAAACTTAAAAAGCTAGGCTGAGCTGAGCTCTGATTTCTTTGAAATCAGGGCATCTTTATCCATCTTTATCTGCTGAGTTTAACAGCATTCACTAAATTGCCAGGATGGCTTCAGCTATAGTTACCTTTCTGCTCTGCTGTTTCTCGTTATTATTAGATCTATGTAGCTGTTGGGTGTGTATTATTTTCTAAGACTGAGCAGATTAATATCATCAGCCATAATTCTGTGGGTTTCTCCTGAAGCCATTACCATAATTAAGATAATTATATTTAAAGTGAATGTTTATTTCATACTACTTTGTATCACAAAATATAATTTGATGTTTGGCTGCATACGTATATGGTTGAAAAGGATTTAGTATTTGAAAGAGGCTGGAATTAAGTCTGAGAAAAGCAGTAGTTTAACTCTTAGAGTGACTCTGAAACTTCAAGCTTGCCCTAAGCATACCACTGATATTTGCTAATTTAGACTGAAAAGACTCTTAATTTGCCTCCACATGAGGAATTGTTTGTCCAGGGTGACAACTCTATCTTCAAATTTACACAATTCCCAGAAGTCTTGTCTTAACTGTGCTAAGCTAGTCTTGTAAATATTTATCTGCTTTATATTTGAAGCTAAATAAAGAACATTTTCGTATGAGACACTGCGGTGCACTGTGGGCTTTTCCCTGTAGGAGCTTGGTTATGTTGCCCACGTAGGCTCTTAATGCCTGAGATCCTGAGCATGGGAGCAGATTGCAAGTGAATGAATTCAAGTTGGCTATCTTGTGGCTCTGATCCTGCCTTTGCTGTTTGAACTGGCAAGCTCTGGAAATGTTGATAACTTATGGACAAATTTATGTGAGAAAGAAGTTGCCTTCATGTTTCATGCTGACATTTTAGGCCTCAATTGATGCCATTTGCTTTTTTCTTATAGGCAGATCTTCTATATCTTTTGAGCAGTAGCCTGAAAAATGATTTCTCCATTTTCTGTCAATGCATAGTATTTATCTTTCCCTTTTTTTAGTGCAGTGTTGAACACTGGATCCACGTCTATTTCTGTGGCGTGTCTCTGAGTGTTGATTTTTGCATCAGCATTACTTAGAGCTTCCAGTTAAAATCTTCATCTCCCATATTGGCTGCATCATTCATTCATGTCTTTGGAATTTTCTTTTCACCTCCTAGTCTAGTTTACCTGGGCTTCACTGTCTAGTTTATGTAGGCAAGACAGTTTGCCTGTTTTTCTATAAGAAATCCCACCATAAAATTTCAGATTTGACCGTGCTGGATACAAATCAGCTGGCTTGCTGGCAGGGCTCTACCAAGAACCTGCTGAAGCCCCAGACGTGAGTCTGAATGGGTGACTCTGCATGTGGTATGGATTTGGGAAAGGTTTTGACATACCATCTTTATTCACTCAGAGTTCTTTCCAAGGCTCAAACACAGGTTTCTTTGACAGAGGTATTGGTAGGAAAGTGTGAGGGTTTATCTCTTAATTTTTCTCTGGTGTAACAGGGTAAAGTTGATAAGTTTTTTTTCCTTCTTCAGAATTCCAGTCTCTTAATTACTGTAACCACTAGTTCTTACTAATGGACCTAGTAAAATGATGAACCCCTATTTTCTACCACAGTGCAAAGCTGTAAAACAAGGTATGTAATGTTTGGGATAAGGATGATGGGGATTTCCTTAATTTTTATCTACAGAAGCAATAATAACGTTAAATATTAACATGAGGGGAAAAAAGGGGCAAATGGTGTAAGTTGTATCTGTATTTTGCTTTCCTCAAGAGCACAGGTTTTTAAAATGGTCCTGTTGCAGAAAGGTGTGGAAAGACCATTCAGAAGCAAAGGATCATTTGCCATGGGGCCTTTGCCCTCTATGCACAAGCAGCTTAAAGAGGAACCTGTATGTCAGTGATTAACTGAGGTCAGTTATTTCATTGAGTTAGAATCACATAGAATACAATCTCACGTCAGGTTGAAGTCGGCTCTGTAACCACAAATCCATTGATACATTCAATTTTAATGAGAAAGAATCAGCACAAATATTTAATTATTGTGTGTCCTAAGACTCAGTGGGTTTGTCATTAGCTACTAACATGGCCAGGCAGAGATGCTCTATATAAACTATCATCTGGAAATCGATACAGCAGGGAATTTGGGAAAGTCCGCAGCAGTTAAAAGTGAGGTGAGGAAGGCATCAGGTCTGAGCTCCTCCTCACCCACCACTTTTTGTGTGAAATGATTCCATTTCCAACTGCAATGAGCACCTTAATGAATGATTGCTCAGAGGCATGGGAGCTAGCAGTGAGGTCTGCTGAAGTCTGCTGGTATGTTTTCGAAGCAGGTTGATCATCGTAGAGGTGTTCTGTTCTCAACTTGGTTTAGTCTCAAAGAGAGATTGCTCTTAGTTCAAGGCCTGCCTTTAAATGGAAATCTTATTCCCATTGGATTTGATAGCAAATTCTTTGGTTTCGGTGGAACTGGTTTTATTTCCTGTGTTTAGCTGTGCTTCAAAGCATTTTGCCAGATCTAGCAAAATATAGGAAAATTAAAAATGAAAGGAAGTTAGGCTATCTATATGATTTATCTAGATAATGGAGATATATACCTCCCACCTGAAGACAGCTATATAACAAAAATGGCTAATTAACTTGGGCTAATAAAAGGTACAATTAAGATTTTTAAAATTAGACCTGTGAAGATACTTATCTTAAAAAGCTGTTTCCAGCCTTACATTTTGATGTACTTGAGGGTTTCCTTCAACTGAAGTTCTATTGAAAAACTGAAGAGAGGTACTAAAAGGACTGTACTCTCTTATGGTAGGGAGAGACGTATCAAATGTTGATCTTTTTACATGTGCTTGTGAGAGGTGGTTCTCTAGTGGACAAGCAAAAAAGGAAGGATGTGAATATTATTACCAAATGGAGCAATTGTCCTTTAGTTCTGGTGATGCAAGGAAGGACAAATGTTTTGGAGATGAAGGGTATGGTCCTGTTCTGGTGACTTCATTAGGGAGTGCATTTGCACGTGAAGGATATCTTTGCTAAATATTTGTTAAAAATAAACCTAACCAAAGGGGGTAATAAAATGCTGAAATCACAATTTCTTCTAGTCTAAATAAGCAGGAAGGTGAGAAAAGTATTTTTAACAAGTTAAATTGGAAGTACCCTAACATCTAGATGACAGGAGATAGGACAAGGGGAAATGGCACTAAGCTGCACAAAGGCAGGTTCAGATCAGATGTTAGGAAAAAATCCTTCAATGAAAGAGTTGTCAGGGCCTGGAACAGGCTGCCAAGGGAGAGGGGTTGAGTCACCATCCCTGGGTGTGTTTAACAGACGGGTCGATGAGGTACTTAGGGATGTGGTTTAGCATAGGACAGGAACATTTGGACCTGATGATCTAAAAGATCTTTTCCAACCTTGTAATTCTGTGATTGTGTGATTTAAAAAAACTTCATTTTTTTTAATAGAATCCAGAGCATTTTTAAGTCTGATCCTTAAAATCATAAAGCATCCAAAATAACGTCAGTTTGTTAAGCTGTTTTCAAAGTTACTGAAATCTGATATTACCTTTTACTGACCCCTTTGTACCTGATGGGAAACATGCAGATTACTTGAACAGGTTATATATATGTATTTGAGCTTCCTCTATAAAATGCATTGTCTTTGTAGTGTAAAATAAAGTTTCAGCAGCTTTATGCTACTTGCTCTGTGTATCTCTGCAGATGTTTAAAACGTCATGCACGAGTATATATGCTTACTGTGAGATTTCTCCAAGAATCATTCTTGACTGGGGTAATGGGCAGGCTTTAGAGGAAAAATCACTTTGAGAAATATAAGGCACCTTTAAGATTTAAATGGCTTCTTTTGTGGAAAAAGCTGTCTAGGAACTTCAGTGCTGGTGGTGTTTTTGAAAATATGTCGAATTCTGGAGACCCTAATAGCAGCAAATTATTTTTCAGTATGCATCTCTTAGAGTTCTGTTACTCTCGTTTTCCTCCACTTTCCTCCTTTGATTTACTGGCTTTGTGTGTGTGATTCAGTACGTTTGGGCAGATGCAAGCAGCTGGAAGTAATAGAGTTAGAGCACTTTGAAAGGCTGAATTTTCACAAGTGGTTTGGGGTTTAGATGCTGGGAGTCATTAACTGGTGCTTCAGAATAACATTTAGAGAACTTGCTCTCATGGCAGAGATTTGAAAGAGGTTATTCATGGGTTGTATTTCACGTCTAAAAAGTTGAATAAAATTACATTGCTTTATATTGTTAAATGAAGAAATCTGATTGAGCCACGCAGACACATTTTAGAATAATATGTATTCTAATGGCACAAATCGCTACTTTTATTCCATGTATTCAGAAAAACACATGCTCCCAGAAGCTTTGGAGAGAACCTTTTTGCCTGCCAACTATATATAGTATAGCGAGTGTTTCCTTTAAACTCAAGCCAACATCCCGTGTAAACATGATAAAGTCAGCTATGGCAGTTTTATGGGGGAGCAAGAATTTGTGGTCTTACACTGTGCATTTTTTGTTTCTGTGTTCTTTTCACGGCTATCCTTGCTTGTCTCTGGAGGTTGGTTTCATTACTTGTCATGCAAGCAAGTTTCCCTGGTTTTATCCGTGTCATTCCGTGTCCTCTGGTTATTTTATTTGATGTTTGCTTTCAGTAGGCTTTTTCAATACTGACAAAATATTGAGGGGCACCTCTTTATAAGGCACACAGTGCATTATTTCCTCATATTGTATCCTCCTTTATGGCGTGTCAGATGAAGTACCTTTTTTTTTTTTTTTCTCCCTGTCACTAACAACACAGGGAATGGAGCCACCATAAAAGAGAATAACAGGCCTGGATGGTTTCAGTGGATGTGTGTTTGTTGTAATTGCCATTCCAGCTACAGTGCACCAGTTCTCACAACAAATTGCTCTGTGGACACAGGTGATGCGTAGCACATCTGGTGTTATCCTTTCCTTAGCTGTTCTACTGTGTTGCTTCTGCAAGTGAAATACTGGGCAACTTTTCCCACATCTGGCAGATTGTAGGAGAGCAGTGCCATACCAGTTACACACACTCCTTGGATGCTGTTGTACTCTGTCACTTTCTGACAGAAAACATAAATGCTTGTGACCCATAAAGCTACGCAAGAACGTGTGCTGCATCCCTGTCTTCTGCAGAGCCCAGACAGCACATTACTGAGACCTTCATCCATCGAGCTTATGTTTATATACATCTTTAAAGGGCTTAATACCAATTATTTTAGTTAGATTTTGGAACAAGAGACCATTAAAACATCTTCAGCCCCTCCTCTCTCTGAATGAACCAGAAATGTTGGTCTTGGCCTCCTTTAAAATGGACATGTCTCAGTATGAATGAGTATAATTTTTTTAAGAATATGGTCATCCAAAGTATCATCTGCAGGGAGCTGGAAGGTAACAGGTCTCCTGTGCTGGATTTACAGAACAAAGAACAAAATACCATTGTAGACAGGACTTTGGGATAAGGCTGTAGGGGATACGGGGAAGTCTGGAATTCTTCAAAGGAGAAGTTGAAATGTCATAACCTACATTTACTTGTAGGAAAAATATGTGTGGTTTTAGTGGAGCTGTAGCTGTGTAGGTGTTCATATTTGTGGTTGTAGCAGCAGTGTGTGTTCAGAACCAGGTTTTTTTCTTCTTTTGCTCAAAAAGAGAGCATATCTGGGCAGACTTCCTTATCTAGCTCCATCACGATCTGTTTTGAGCTAATTTTTGGTTCTTTAAATGCACCGGGGTTTGTGAGTAGGTCTTGAAAAGACAGTTTGAGAAAGATGATAGCCTCCATGCTGCCTTTGTTTTAAGAGAAAACATAGCTACTCACACTCTGTTGTTTTGAATATCTGCTGCTTGGATGTGATTTAAAACCCACCTTTACCAGAAATTGCATTTAAAAGGTATCACTTCCATGTGGTTTGAAAATGATATCAAGATAAATCTTTTACTTCTCTATACAGACTGCGTACTCTCAGAGGTAATTTCTAGCAAAATTTGGTGATGATTTCTATAGTTTATATATTCTACCTAGGGAAATAAAGAATGTGAAGTAAAAGTTGGAATCAGGAGCTGAAATGGTCTCATTTCCTGCCAAACAATTTGCCTTTGGTTTGTATTGAAGTCAATGCCGGTCTCAAAAAAACCTAAAGCAAAGCATCTCTGGTTTTACATTGCAGTTCTTTAAAAATAATTACCCTTATCTTATATTCTGTTCAACTCTACTACTCCCAGTTTAAAAGAAATTGAGGTCAAAAGGCCCGTAAATAACCATCTGGTCAGTAACAATACAGACGAGTGATAGTAGTGGTATTTCCTACAAAATTTCAGGTGCCAGCTGTCATTTGATATTTGTCTACTCTACACAACACAAATTCATCAGGAATGTTTTGATTTCCAGGCCATTTTAATGGTTGCATTTGGAGTATGAAAGGAGAAAGAGAGTCCTATTATTAAAGGGGGAAAATAATATATATGTGTGTGTATGTATGTATGTATCTTAATCTGTTTTCCACCCAGTGTTTTTTCTCCAGAAAATATTTTAGGTTTGTTTTCTGCCTCCTCAGTTTAAGTGTGTTTACAAGTCACAAAAGGTCTTAGCTGACAATGAAATATTCTGTGCCAGATGTCATTTCTCATTGGTGCTTCATATTACCATGTTTAAAGAAAAATAGAGCCCAAGTTGCTCCAGTAACAGATGTTTCTGCCCATACCCATGGACCATTTACCAGTGTTACATTAGACATTTTTCTCTTCTAGGGACCAGCCAATCTGAATTTGCCATGATTCCAAATTCTTAGCATCAGAAAGCCAATGCCCATTACAAACAGAGCTTTTTACTTGCAGGCTGTGAAATTCTTTCCTGAAAGAATCAATGACTCGTTTCACTGTTCAGCTGCAGAGGCGACATTATTTGTCCAGCAGATTGCAAAAAAACCTTCACACTTGTGGGGAAATGCATGGGAACAGGTTGATTTTGGGTCCTGGGGAGGCAATGAAAAGCAATTTAGTGGAAAGATTCAAGTGCAGATTGCGGCATGCAGTGTATCCTAGAAAGGAGTGGTCAAGGTTTGGTGGCCTCGAGATGTGATAGGAAGGGGGAAGGGGATAAAGCCAGGTCTGCTAGAGATCGGCCTGGGGAAGTGGTATTGGGATTAGGAGAGAGGCAAGGGGCTCAGCTGAGGTGCGTCTACACTAACGCACGCAGCATGGGCAACAAGCAAGAAGAGTTGGAAGCCATAATGCGGCAGGCAAACTATGACCTGGTTGCCATAACAGAAACATGGTGGGATTGCTCCCATGACTGGAGTGCTGCAATGGATGGCTACAAACTCTTCAGGAGAGACAGGCAAGGAAGGAGGGGTGGTGGTGTGGCTCTATACGTTAGGGAATCCTTTTCTGCCACTGAGATTGTGACTAGGGATGATAACATTGAATCCCTATGGGTAAAGATCAGAGGAAGGGCTGACAAGGCAGACATCCTGGTGGGCGTCTGTTATAGACCGCCAAACCAGGATGAAGAGACAGATGAGGTGTTCTACAAGCAGCTGGCACGAGCTGCACGGTCATCAGCCCTTGTGCTCATGGGGGACTTCAACTTCCCTGACATATGCTGGGAGTACAGCACAGCACAGAAGAAGCAGTCTAGGAGGTTTTTGGAGTGCACAGAGGATGCATTCCTGATGCAGCTGGTCAGAGAGCCCACAAGAGGAACTGCCCCGCTAGACCTGCTGTTCGTGAACAGGGAAGGTCTGGTAGGAGATGTGAAGGTTGGGGGCTGCCTTGGACAGAGTGACCATGAAATGATACATTTCTCAGTTCATGGTGGAGCTTGGAGGGGGAATAGTAAAACTGCTACCTTGGACTTTCAGAGGGCAGACTTTGATTTGTTCAAGAGACTGGTAGGGGGAGTCCCTTGGCATTCAGTCTTAGCGAACAAAGGGGTACAAGAGAGCTGGTTGCTCTTCAAGAAGGAAGTCTTAAGGGCGCAGGAGCAGGCGGTCCCCCTGAGCCGCAAAATGAGCCGGCGGGGAAGAAGACCAGCGTGGATGAATAGGGAGTTACTCTTGAGGCTCCGTGAGAAAAAGAGAATCTACCGCCTGTGGAAGGAGGGACGGGTAACTGAGAATGAATTCAAGGAAGTTGTCAGGATGTGTAGAGGTGAAATCAGAAAGGCAAAAGCCCAGCTTGAATTTAACCTGGCCGCTGGGGTGAAAAAGAATAATAAACTCTTTTATAAGTACATTAACAGTAAGAGGAGGACAAAGGAGAATATCCACTCTTTACTGGATGAGGCTGGGAATGTGATCACTGAGGATAAGGAAAAGGCGGAGGTTCTGAATGCCTTCTTTACGTCTGTCTTTAAAGGTCAAACAGATCCTCAGGGTACCCCTCTCTCTGACCTGGTAGTCTCAGCTGGGGAGCATGCTAACTCCCCTGTGATTCTGGAAGAAACAGTCAGAGACTTCCTACTCCAACTGGACTGCCACAAGTCCATGGGGCCGGATGAGATCCACCCGAGAGTGCTGAGGGAACTGGCAGAGGTGGTAGCCGAGCCGCTTTCCATTATCTATCAGTCCTCCTTGCTGACCGGTGAGGTCCCAGAAGACTGGAGGCTTGCCAATGTGACTCCCATTTACAAGAAAGGTTGTAAGGAGGATCCGGGGAACTACAGGCCTGTTAGCCTGACCTCGGTTCCAGGGAAGGTTATGGAACAGATAGTCTTGAGGGAGATCATGCGGTATGTGCGGGATGGCCGGGGGATCAGGCCTAGCCAGCATGGGTTCATGAAGGGCAGGTCCTGTTTGACCAACCTGATCTCCTTCTATGATCTAGTGACCCATCTGCTGGATGAGGGAAAGGCTGTTGATGTGGTCTACCTAGACTTCAGCAAAGCCTTTGACACTGTCTCCCACAGTATTCTCCTGCAGAAGCTGGCAGCCCGTGGCTTGGATGGGTACACCCTCGGCTGGGTAAGGAGCTGGCTGGAGGGCCGGGCTCAGAGAGTGGTAGTAAATGGAGTTAAATCCAGCTGGCGACCGGTCACGAGTGGTGTTCCCCAGGGGTCGGTGCTGGGGCCTGTCCTCTTCAATATCTTTATTGATGACCTAGATGAGGGCATTGAGTGCACCCTCAGTAAGTTTGCAGATGACACTAAATTGGCTGGGAGTGTGGATCTGCCTGGGGGTAGCGAGGCCCTACAGAGGGATCTGGACAGGCTGGAGAGCTGGGCTGAAGCCAATGGCATGAGGTTCAACAAGAGCAAATGCCGAGTCCTGCACTTTGGCCACAACAACCCCAGGCAGCGCTATAGGCTTGGGGCGGAGTGGCTGGAGGACTGTGTGGAGGAAATGGCCCTGGGGGTACTGATTGATGCACGGCTGAACATGAGACGACAGTGTGCGCGGGTGGCCAAGAAGGCCAACGGCATCCTGGCTTGCATCAAAAATAGTGTTACTAGTAGGAGCAGGGAGGTAATTGTCCCCCTGTACTCAGCACTTGTGAGGCCGCATCTCGAGTACTGTGTTCAGTTTTGGGCCCCTCACTACAGGAAAGACATTGAGGCTCTGGAACGCGTTCAGAGGAGGGCTACTAAGCTGGTGAGGGGTCTGGAACACAGGCCTTACGAGGAGCGTCTGAGGAAGCTGGGATTGTTCAGCCTGGAGAAGAGGAGGCTTAGGGGAGACCTTATAGCTCTCTATAACTTCCTGAAGGGAGGTTGTAGTGAGCTGGGGGTCGGCCTCTTCTCCCGTGTAGGCAGTGACAGAACTAGAGGGAATGGTAGCAAGCTGCGCCAGGGGAGATTCAGGCTCGACATTAGGAAGCACTACTTCTCAGAAAGGGTAGTCAGGCACTGGAATGCACTGCCCAGGGAGGTGGTGGAGTCACCAACCCTGGGGGTGTTCAAGGAAAGACTGGATGTTGTATTGAGGGATATGGTTTAGTGGGAGCTAGTAGTAATAGGTGAATGGTTGGACTGGATGATCTTCTAGGTCTTTTCCAACCTTGATAATTCTGTGATTCTGTGATTCTGATTACAGACGAGGAACATTTCTGTGAATGAGTCATCATCACTTTGACTGCTGGCAGTTTCAGCTGCTGCTGCTGCTGTTGCCAAGTCACCTCCAGGTCTCAATGTGGAGTGGTTTTACATTGAGAATTGTTGGCCTTGGGAAACACTTTCTCCCGGGTAATGAAATGATGTTTAGGGGATGTATGGCTATATGTTCATCCTGCCTTATGTGAGCATCCATTGTTGGCTGATGATAAAGACAATTAATTTGATCCCATGTAGACCTTTGCCCTGCTCTAGTGTAACAGCCCTTACATTGGAATTGTTTATTTGCAAAGACTTCAGTGCAGGATTATGCCAGAACGGGTAAAGTAGAAGTTCAAATTTCTGCCTTGTTTATATCAGACTTATTTTTAATATATTAAAAAGAGCATGTGTAAAATATAAATGAATATATATAAAAGAAGCCTTTTTCCTTTTCTTAAACATGAAAAGGTCCTATTTAGGGAAGTCTGCACAAGCAGTTGTCTGTTGAGCTGAAGGCTGCCCCTGCTCTGAGCTAGGTATTGATAGCTCCCTCCTCAATACGGGTTAAAGAGGCCAAAGCTGCCACGAAGGACAGTAATCGTGTTATGTGCTGCAGTGCCACTGGGCACAGAAGCTGGGTGCCCTAGGCCAGACTAGACTGTGGGTTATGTAAATAGAGGACAGAAATTCTGCTGCTTTAATCTGTTTCAGGAGAAATGAGAGAGACCACGAGGAAGGACAGGTAATCAATTTGGTTATAAGAATGAGTGATTCTTGAGAAGGGCGTTAGTATATTTTACAAATACAATTGTAAAAGTGCTACCACGTGGCTGTCCCATTTTACATGCACTTAAATCGGAATTCAGAACTGTCAGGATCAAATATTTCTAAAATCAAGGTCCGTGAGCAAATAGCTTGAAGCCAAATTGATGTGATGCCACTTACTTTGAGATCAGCTTAAAGCTCTGTAGGCAGAGGGAGGCAAACAAGCCATCCAAACCACAAAATGCCATTAGCTCCAATAATCAATCCCAGAAGACATTTACATATACAATTGGATTGGCTAATTAGAAGTTAAGATCAGCTGCTGCCAATTAGGATGTGCTAATTTGCATATGCAACTGGATTACGTAGCATTGTTAGAGACTGCAGTAGGATTGCTGTCTGAGGAAGCAAGCAGAATACCTTGCTGTGTTGTCAGAGGGATTTAGCTGATCTGAAGTCAAAGTATCTTTGGAGTCTGTAATTGATGATACATTCATAAATGTTTGTAACTTCTTCATATTGTATTTTTACTACACTGAACTTTCAAGCAGGATAGGAAAGGTTTTTTCGCTGAGAATTGGATATTTAGGAAGACTTCAATCTTCCAGCCTACTAGAGGGAACGTGTTTGAGATGTCATGAAATAGAACTTTTATGGGTATTGCTTACCGAGAGGAGAACGATGAGATGTGCAATTCCCTAGAAATATGCATCATTTAGAGTTCAAGTTTCTCCAAGATACCTAAATACCTAAATCTTGTGGCTTTGAAAATAACTAATGATATAGCATGTAATATTGAGAGACAGGAAAATGGTTCCATTTCAGGAAAATATATATTTCTGCAACGAGTGTCAGTATATTCCCTTTCTTTAAGGACATAGGTGTATTAGCCATTAAAAGGCAACATGTTGCTCAGGATTAATGGCAGGCAGAAGATCATCACATGGTGTCATCCCACTTCATTACCTGAGCACAAAACAGCAGGAGAAAACTATATGGTGTTTCTATGCAATTACCAGATTTTTTAATTTTCTTCTATTTTGTCTGTATCTGGCTTTTTGAGTGGAATTGTGTCTAATTTAAGCTACAGAGCAGAGGGCTGTATATCAAGAGATAAAGTCGTAGAAGTCTGGTAGAAGTTTGGATGTGACTGCAAATCGGGTATTCTTCATTCTGGTTTCCCAACACTGGATTTCCTCATGCTACCTACTTCTGTCCCTTCCTTTAATTGAACGTGAAATTGCAACTTTTCAAGTTGGAATTTGTTTTGCAGTTTAGTTGGGTTCCTTTTCTGCTCTTTTTAAAAATACCTGTGAACCTCAGTACAGCATTCAGGTGGGAGTAACGCCCTGTCTCTCTGTCACAGAACCCCTTGGGCTGGTGAAAATGCCGTCAAAAGTTACGTAGAATGGTTGTGTTTCTGGAAGGCATTCATTGTATTGTAGTAAAGAACTGTTCATTGTGCTATTGTATAAAAAAAATCATGAGATTTCCTATTTTTTAATTAAAACTTCAGTTGGGATTGTTGCATTTACGGTATCAGGTCATTCAGAAAAATATTTTTTTGTTTTATTAATTGCAGACAAAGATTAACTTCAGCTTTGAATACTAAAATTAGGGTATTTATTAGGGTTTATATGGTATATTTATTCTTAGACATGCCAGGGAAATGCTGAAAGTTTAGAGGCTTTAGACTCAACCACTTTACCTTGAGTGCAAGCAGGTAATTAGAGAAAATTGTGGTATTGTTGGAAGGTCAATTTTATGAAGTGAACAGTCCCTTGGAGAGTGGGAACGTGCATTTTTCTGCTCTTCTGCGCAGGTTTGACAGGGGTCAGTGGTGAAATGGGTAGAAAAAATCTGATAACCCACTTTGCTCTGAAATGTAGTGGCATGCTTAGAAAGTTTGGGCAGAGAATTTCTGGATACAGGGCCTTTAATTTGGCTTTTGTGAGCAGTGAAATTTTAAAGGTATTTAAGAAAAGGAGGGGGAAAGAAAAAGGCTAAAACAGCCAAAGGTTTTCACTGAATTTGTCATCAGTTAAGCTTTTCAATTTGAGGAATTACTCCAAAAGGAGTTTGGGGGTCTTTATATAGATTTTAGTCTCTGAACAGCTACGTAACACTTCTTTTTGAGCTCTGGCTTCTTTTGATTGCTTTGTTTGCATTGTGAGCTCAGCCTGGCTCCACTTGCAGCCTTTGAGAACATTCGTGCGTATTTATGGACTCTGAAAACATCAGACCACTGGGTTATGGTGGGGTTCTGGCCAAGTAAATGCACCATTGCTCATTACAAATGCTAGCCAGAATGATAACATGCTGTTTCCATCGTTATTCAAATAAAAGAGCCATTGAAAGCTCTAACATATAAAAATATATTAAAAAAAAAATTTGACTCATCCCAATTAAACTAAAATACGGAGATTATAAGGAGTGTCCAGAAGCAGATTCCACATCTTCTTGCAAATTGTCAAAACTCACGTTGAAATGAGCTGTTAGAACATACATTGGTGCCAGGAAGTCAGTTTTCCTTTCTAGAGGCCAGAATATACTTGATATAAGGGGGAAATTTGGAGGGAGCCTGAGTGTCACTCTCTGGTGAGCCCTCAGTGCCTGCAGTACAGGGAAGGGCTTAATTTCCCCAGGAATGTTCCTAATTCCTGTGTGTGCTCCCTAATCCCATAGCTCTGACTGGAGGGGCTGAAAGAAACTGGTCCTCCCACAGCCAGGGTTTGGGAACATGTTTTTGTGTGGCAGGGGCATCTCTTTGCTGTGCCATATGATTCTGGAAGACTGTGCCATGCACAGAAGCTCTGTGGCCACTGGTGAGAGAAACCCACCATACCAGACTTCTTGGTGGTGTATGATAACAGGGGGAAAAATTCTCTGTGTGTTATGTGTTGAGGGTATGTCTTTAGATTGAAAGAAGGACAAGTACTGATTTGAAAACTAGGTCCACAAAAAGTCTTCAGAGAGAATGAACATGCTGTTTGAAACACCACCAAGCTAACAGCTGTTCATCCTTCTGTGAAAGGCATAGGAGGCTTTGCTGAGGCACAGAAGCAGTAAGGGAGCAACCTCTCTCAAAGAAGGTCTCTCATGTGGCACCAAGGAGTTGAGAGGTTGGATCCCCCAGAGCGTTAATCCTGGAAACTGACCTTTCCTGCCTTATTAAAATCTTCATTAACGGTGTCTCACACCTGGCAGGGAATGGCTAGCTGAGGATTGCTCTCAGAGTTAGAGAAAGTCTGGGTTGGGGCAGATGGAAATGGGAAGCGCTGTGCAGTTCCCCACAGAAGAGCATGCCCTGCAGCATCCCACGCATCTGCTGCCTTCAGCAGCCCGACCCTGGCTGGACAAGAGCCTTGTGGTGCTCTCATCTCCCTAGACAAGATTATCCCTGGTTGGAATCTGATCCCTTAAAGGGTAACCCTTCACTAAATTCATTTATATGCATTTTTTTCCAGGCGATGATTTTCATTATTTCAGGATTATTCGGTTTTATTTCTGCCCAGAAATCAACTGTGGAATGCCAAGGCTTAACTGTGTTTAGCCATAGTTTTTCTGTTAAGTCACAGATGTGTTTCTTGAGATGCTTTTTTTTTAAAAAAAATGACTGGGTAAGTTTCACTTTTAATCAGTAATTTGTGAAACTGGATGACCACTGGATGAAACTGGATATAGGTACAAAATGTACTGGTTTTTAAGAGGAATAATATGAATAGAGAAGAACTTGAATTAAGAAAAACAGTACTTCCAGGCAATTAAATACTAACTTCAGACTTGGTAACTGCAAAATCAGTTAATGAGTGTACTGTGTACATGCCAATATTGTAAATGTTAGCCTTAATAAGGTGCAATAGCAAGTCAGCAACTGTAATATTTAAAAGGGAATGAGTTCTTGTCACATAATAATTTAAAAAAAAAAATCCCTTCTGTTTTCTGGGATATACATCAGTGTCTTTTTAGTGACAGTTAAAGGGCAGGGTAACAAAGTGAAAAATGACAGCTTGGTCCTCAAAGTGAAAAAGTATTTGGCATGTGTGGCCAAGAAACAATGTGATGGGACATTGTGAAAGCCTGACCTCAGCGAATTGAATGGCAGAATTGGCACTGACCTTACCACAGTACTGCGATGTCATTTCTGAGCTACTGTCTGCTCTGATTCTTTTCTTCGTGGAGTAAAAACTGGTTGAGCTGCTGCTCTTGTTTCATGCTTGTTACCTGCTTGCATGCTCTGTAACTACCATTGGTGCATCTGAATCATAGAGACTTTTGGAGGATAAAGCATCATCATTTTTATTATCCTGAATTTATCGAGGTGGTGGACAAGGGGCATTTTTTTTTTCTTTCTTGGGCATGCATCTTCATAACCAATTAACAGTGCTACTTTTTGCATTTTTACATTCTGTTTGGCATATGTGAGAGAGATCTTGCCTTCTCCCCTTCCCAAAGGGCTATCAATTTTTTGTTGCAAAGTCTCTGGGATCGCAGTGAACACGAGTTCGTTTCTAACACTTCAGCTGCTTTTAGCTTTTAAAGCTGGATGCTGGTCAGCTAGATCTAAAAGGTTTCCATCTTTGGGAAAATGGTTTTGCACACTTTACAGCAGTTATCAGTTATATCAGTTCTGATGTTTTGCTCTGCTAGATATAAAATATGACCTGAAATGCTGTTCTCTCCTGGTTCACTGTAAACAGTGTATTTTAGAGCTGTCGAGTCCATGTATTTATGCTCCCATCCATGCTCTTTTATTTATCTTTATGACAAACCTTTGAAGTTCGAGCTAATAAATCAGGAATGCAGCAACTAGTTTTGAAAAGTACAAATCTTGGCAATTTTATTGGATCCATGATTTACTCGGTCTTTTGGTTAATGCCAACAAAACTGTCTAACTCTGGATGTTTTCAAAGTCAGCTGATGCATCCCAAAATATAAATCTCTCTCTCTCTACAAAGATGGGGGTAAAAATACTTTAAATACCAAAGCCCCTCTCGGTATTTGTAAAACAAACTGTGAATGTGTCCCAAGCTTTTTAGAGTGGTCAGAGTGAACAGCACAGCATCCCTTTTATCTCTGAATCTTGACACTAACCGAGTTTTGAATATATATATATACCTAAAACATTAGAGGCCTCAGAAATAATTTAAGCTGTTAGGTGAAGCAAGTGGTGAACAGGTGCTTTAATAGCTTGCTGTAAAACATGTTGTTTAAAATATGCTTCCTGTTACCTGCTACGCTGACCTCTGGGGCACTCTGTGAAGGCTCATTTCTTTTCAGGGCCACGGGCGTTAAGTCGATGTGGCTGCTGACTGAAAGAGGAGGATGCAAGTCTTTTTGCTGCACCTGTACCCCGTGCTCTTTCCCAACCACTCCACATTCCTTCACTTTATGCAGTGCTGTTAGTCACAGGGCCTGGATCTAAGCATGTTCTCTAGTGCTGAACTGTTGTGGCAGTTCCTGTGCACGCTTTTTAGATGGTTCTGATGCCTATGTGCATGTGCTGGAGGCTTGAGGAAAAACTATCCTCTCTGATGACTTTAAAGCTGGGAAAGATCAGCCAGTGGATAACTGTAAAGACAGAGAAACCCTCTGTAAAACTCAGTGTGCGAAGAAACACATTGTGGCCAAGTCAAATTGTGCTCCACAGTGGCAGTATTTTCAGTGATTGGGCTTTAATGTCTGTTGGTTAAGAATGTGATGTCTACAGCAATGCATAAATCTGTTGTGTTTGAAGGAAAATTAACCCAGAGCTTAATTTGCTGTCTGTCTTCAATTGTGTACGACCTGGAAAGGTTCCAGTGTTGGCTTTGTGAGTGAAGAATCAGCTTCTGGTGTTCTTGATCCGAGTGGGCACAAGATCAACTGGAGGTATCAAACCCTGAGGGTATGTAATGTGTATAGATGAAGATCAGAGACAGCCAGGGTTGGATGTCTATGACTATAACCACTGCAAGCCAGAAAGATGGCAAGAAAATGACTGAATAAAAGGGCACATCCTTTTTTTTTTTGAGATGGTTTCCATAGTGGCAAAGGCTCCTACTGTCAGTACTCTCACCTGTTGCATTTTCCAGAAACTGCTGTTTTCAGTCCTGGCAGGGGAGGGCAAAGTGATTATGTACAGTAAAATGCTGAGGTATTCTCTGAATTACTGGGCTACAGATAAAGAGGTGTGTGTCTGAACTGTTGTGGTATGGGCTGCTTAATCCTGGAGCTGCTTCCTTAGGTAAGGTATAAAGGAGCTCCCCAAGCCGCACATCGCTTAGGGTCAGAGTTATCCACTGGAATTCTGGGCTTCTCCAAGACTCTCAGCTTATGCCAACTTGTATGTGCACCTGGGTGTAGCGAGAGTGGTGAAAAACAACTAACACTAGCTAGGTTTGTATCATTAACCACCCAAAATTGTGGGAGGAGAGCTGACACGAAGCAATTGCCAGATGCCCTTGGGGACTGGAATCTCAGTTGAAAGATGCTGATTTATCACTTACTAATTTTCCAACTTCTTCCTGATGTTTCTTCCTTTCCCACCTAACAGCAGAATTCTCTGTGTTTTCAACCCTGCAATTTGGTAATGAAACCCTACAAGTCAGTAAACTGGCATTTCCTAGAAAGATTCCTCAAGGGAAGTTACCAGCTTTTTCTACATTTCCGGGTAGGGGACATGGGTGCTGGTATTTAATTTTTTAAGGAGATATCCCCAGATAATTGAAAATGGCTCTTTTTACTACTGACTCCACCTGGAACAACCAGAGATAATGGCAGTTAAAGGTTGATATACACTTGTGCACAATAAATTACTATTTTGCTGTGACTTTTACCTGTATTTTTATTAACAAGCAAACAACGTGGTATTTACTTTCAGAGAAGTTCCCAAAACCATGGGAACAGAGATTGCCCTCTGGACCAAACCAGTAGTCCAGATTATCCCACTTTCACCTCTGACAGCTGCAGAACCTGAAACTAAAACATGGGGGGGGGGTTTATACATGGGGTCATCAATACAAACTAATCACTCCCTCCTTAATTCAGTGTTTGTCAGTGCTGCTTTCCTGCAGGTGCTGTAGCCAGGACCTGGTTTTATCACAGTGGCAATGACAACATTTTTGTGTGCCATTTCAGTATAACATCAACAAGTTGTACTAGCAGACCTCCTGAGGGAGGGCTGAGGATTGCTGTGTATTTTTGTTATGATGAAATGCAAAAATCCAAATAAATTATGAGACAGAGAGCTGCAATTAATTTTATTCAGTCAACAGTTCTATCCTGAGAAATCATTACAGATATCATCTGCCCTTGCACTTTAACATTGCAACAAGAGTTTTGGGTTTAAGTACAAACGGTGGCCTTGAGACACCTTGAAGCCACTCACACACTGCTTTTCTATGTTGCAGCTTTTGAAAAAAAAAATTGCTTTTTTGAGATTTTTTGATAGTTTTGATATTAATTCCTACCACTGCAGTTGAGTCAAATATATTGTCTTGACACGCAGTCAAGATGAATTTCAGAACCAGGGATGTTAGCGACTTGGGAGCGTATCAGTATCAAAGTTTTAATGGATTTTTCTTCATTTTACAGATTTAATCACCATGCAGTAGGCATGTCATTGATTTTTAAGTGTATTTCATTATCGACTCCAATTGAGAGTTCATTTTAAAAAATCAATGGCATGATGTGGCTATGTGTCTTTCTGGTGCATCCTGCAATTTGTGCAGGGCTGTGGGTTGGTCACTGGGTTGCTTGAAGTCTATGGAGTGGTCATGGTTACAGTTTATATGGAAAAACACCTCTACTGCCTCAAGTGTGGATTGATAATTTTTGGGTATCTGCAAGAGAGAAAAAAAGTGTAACTGGAGGTGAATTTACTAAAGTGCCTGTTGATAGACATGGCAGATTGAGAGAAGGGAAATGGCTTTGCCACTGCTGCCATTTAGCTGACAGGAGGGCATTGGTGAAATGGGTGCGGAGTTCATCCTTTACCCTCAGCAATCTGCTGTTAGCTCTGCTGAACAAAAGGTCAGTGGGACCTTAGTGCAATTTTAGGATCTCAACAAAAGCCCTTGTGATCTTATTTCATCCTCAATTATCATTCTTTCTGGAACTGCACTGTTTGTGCTATTCCCTGATTTCTCTGTACGTGGGTGTCTGCCACCACTTTGGACACCAGCAGAGATTTTAGAGATGGAGGGGGGAATAAAAGGCTGCAAACCATTGAGTAAAGGTCCTTTCCAACCTTGTGATTCTGTGAGTGTACTTACAAAGTTATGCTTATGATTTTGGGTCGTGAATTCAGAGAACAAAGCAGAATTTAATTTTCATGTGTTCCTAGCTTCGCTTGAACAGTATAAAATAGAGAAATAGAGATTGAAGTCAATGAAGTGTTGAGTAGGAGAGAAAATTTTGATAAAATCATTTTAGGATGGTTTGGTAAAAAAATAGCCAAGCGAAGAAGTTCAATGATGGATGATTAGAAATGGGTTGAGAGATTTATCCTTAAGGCAGGAAGAGAGAAGGGATGGATGTAGGAAATGATGTGGAGGATTAACTGCAGTTTGAAGAAGAGGAGGGAGAGAGGGGGGGAAAAATGATGATTGTTTGTTGCAATGATTTGTGTCACAAAAATAATGTTTCCAACCAATGTTTCTTCCCCTGAGGTTTCTGGGGTATAACTGGAAATGATGCTTTTACTTTGTTTTAACTAAAGATAGGTGAATAGAGAAAAGTAGAAAATCAGAAAATCACCTGGAATTCATACCAGCAATGAATTTTGTGCAGGCACATAAATGTGCTAGTTCTGTTGGGGGGAGGGATGGTCAGATAGAGAGGGGGATAATTAATAAAAATCTCATTCTGCATAATTCATGCAGGCTGATTAATGACAGAGGGGAATGTTGTCTGGTTTGGGGTTTTGAAATTTTAGCAGCACCGTGGTACATTACTTTATCAGCGTGGCATTCCCAACAGTTATTGCTGTATCTCAGAGCCTGGCTTAGGGAGCAGCATAACGATGTAGCTGCATCACGTACAACATAACAGTTTCCTATTCATAAAAATTTATTGGCTAAATCTTCTGTATTCATATGGGACAAGACTCAAGAACATATAGATAGAGATGTATACTGTTGCTAGTAGCAACAGTAAAAGGAGTTGTCTAAACCCTGCCACCTGTCCATAAGATGTCTGCTTTACCTGTAACAAATTTGTAAGAAGCAGCGAGCTCCTACCTGACACTCACCGTCTGCAGCCCAAGGACTGACGCCTCATTAATTCCTCCTGGGACTTCACTGCCCGTGACAGTTTTGAGTCACTGTAAACAATATGCTGAAAGATTTGCTCATAGTATTTTACTGTCAGAAACCTTTCTTCTGTAGCCTTTCCCCTTTGTGTTACAGTAGGGTGTAGTGGAGGGCTTGCTGCTACTCCTCCCTAACTAAGTTTTTGGAAGAGATCATTATTTTATAATAAGCCCATCTAAAATGAAAGGTGTTAAATTTTGCAAACTCTGTCGTTGCCAGCTGTTCTAAATCCTGGTGCTAATTCACATTATTCATCTTGAAGACTTAAGTCAGAGCTGCCTTGTCATCACCTTGATGCCTTGTTGCTTACTTACTGCATCTTTCCCTCTAAGAGTGACCAGTGGAAACCATAACTAGTGGTGTTTGGAGAGTTATAATACAGCTTGTCATTAATGAGCAGCTTATCCCAACTATTTTAAGTGATACCTTGTATAATATTTAGAAGTCACTGCCTTTGCTTGCCTCAAAAACAAGCATTGAATTTGAGCACCATGGATAAATACTAGTTAGGATGCTGAGAATAAATGGATGGTTTTCTCCATGATTTTTGAAGCAGGAGTGATGCTGCAGCACAGATACTTAATCTTCTTTTAGCATTTATCATAAAGTGCAGAGCTTCTTAGAGAGTAATCTTGTATTGTAATTGTTGACAACAGACTTAAGTTATTTTAGTGCATACATAACTTGAGAATGAATTGTTCAGATGTTTTGGGGGGAGTATTCTACCCAGGATTTAAGAAATAACAACATCTGAAATCCCTCTTTCACAACTTTTATTGCACGACTTAAATATTACATGTTACTTTAGATAAGGGATGCGCAGCACAGACAAGACAGCATGAACTAAGACATCAGTCACTGGGAAGATGATTTATATGAATACTCTCCTATTTGGCTGGATGCTGTTTTATTCTAATGGGCTTTTCTGCTCAAGGGTATAAAGAGGGTAGTGTTGGTAATGGGAATTTCTAGGTAGCCAGCAGCTCTCTACTGCCTTGTGGTGTGGACCTGCTTGCCTAGGCACTTTTTTTAGCTGGTGGAGAGGCTTTTGTGGTGGCTGAGAGCAAGGACCTGCCCTGAGCTCTCCAGCAGATGCCTTCTCTCAGCAACCATCTGGGTCCAGGTTCCTGAAAGAGACTTCAGGTGCCTAAAATCAGCTATTGTGAATACTCAGCTCCTGAGATCCTGTTACCTGTGTAAATTCAGGTACTCCCGATGCTTGACCCCTGTTCTCAAACACATGAAGCTACACCTGTGAAAGACCCTAGCCATGGAGACAGAAAATAGCCATACTGATATTGGTGTGAAGTAGCATGTTGCAAGCTAACTCACTTTCCTCTAGCTTTCTTGCAGAGAGCAGACCTATTTTAAAACACCTAGAAACCTGACAATGACATTCCGTGCCTACTACTTTGGTGATAGTATGCGTGAGTTGTAGTGATGATTTTTTAAATAACTTTTAATAATAAATGAATTAATTTAAGCCATATTTTTTGCTGGGTCATGCACACTGAGTAAATTGTTGGCAGCTTTTTTCATTTGCATGGCATAGCACAACCTGATGAAAGCCCCTTTCTCAGGTGCAGCAGTGTTGGAAAGAGGCTTGCCAAGAGTTACATCCAAAGAACTAGCAGGTTTCCTAGTGGAAAGAGATAGATGTGTATATACCTGGGAATTCAGGTGGCTCTCAGGAGCCATTACCTTGCCTGGTTACCCAGGCTCTTGGTTTTGAACGGAGGCCAGAATGTAATTAGCTGAAATTAATGTGAGGTTGGTGTTAGAAATGGGGAAAGCAGCTAAGCAGAGCAAAGAAGGGAGGCTGCCCCTCCCCAGTGGAAGCAATGAGGTTTGGGTATAGAGCTAGGCGTGTGCATTTCTGAAGGCTTTGCAAATGTGGAGCACTTGCTTGTGTGTATAGCGAGTCTTTCTGCTTTGCACATACGACCTCTTCAGGGCTTTCTGGCTTGGAAGGAACCATTCCATCTCATCTAAATGCTAGTACCAGAATTATCTCTGAACTTTCTTTGGGCCAGAAGTCTTCTCTTGCGTCTTTCCACATCTGTTGCCATTTGACCTCACTTTAGCCTTCTCTGGTTTCCAAATGGATTGCATATGGAGCACTCACATAATGTGGTCTCTGTGAATGGGCCCTTTCCTGTTGTATTTTCAGCTTCTGCCCCTCATGCATGACATTCTCTTCATCGTTTGCTTTCTGCAGACCTGATACTCATTCTATATGGTCCCCATCCTTGATGGCCATAATACCCAAAAGAAACTTTTTGCTTTAAATTGTTTATAAATACAAAATTGAAGAGCTGAAGTGGATTTGTGACCCTTTCTGTGTAAAGCAATCTGTAGAATGGCATGATGATTTTCAAAAACTCAGTCATCTCCATGGGTATCGGTAATATAAAAAGCACATCTAATAAGTTTTTCAGGAGTCACTTTATTACCTTATCATTGTTCCTAGTGGTAGCTTACTGTAATGGACTGAGCATATAAAACACCCCTGGGAACTCCTGTGATTAAATTGAATTTCTGATAATGGTTTGCACTGTGAACTTGAGAGAATCATTTAAAGCCCACCTGTGAACCTTTACTTCCGTATTGGAGCAACTGTTTCATGGAATTAGTACTGAAACCAAGTGATGAATCTGGTGAGTAAATACATACAGCCTAGACCTTGATCCATCTCTGCCTGATTCTATAAAAAGAAATGGGATACTTACCTGTCTCACAAATTATTGTGAAGATCAGCTGTTTGATGTGTAAGATCTGTTAAACACAATTTTTCGTGGCGGAAGAACAAGGGAAGAGGCTAATTACAATTGCTCTTTCAAAATAAGTGTGCATCATTTCTGGGGTTTGTGGGTTTGGGTTTTTTTGTTTTGCATTTTATTCTTTGGCAAATTTATCTAGGGCAGCATATATTTAGCATTAAACATGCATATTTTCAAACTCACCATCCAAATATATAAAAATACAAAGGCAATGGAATGAAGCACATGGTTTTGTTTGTCTGGCCTGATGCCCTGCTAATTGTGAGCAGCAGAGAATGACATGCTGAAGACAGGTTGCTGTGTGAGGCAAAATCTACTTTGTGCCTGGGAGGGACAACTACATGCAGTGAAGTCAGCTTTCACTTTATTATGGTTTTTTTTCCTGGCATAATTTGCACATCTGATACTGCAAATCTGATCCAGAACGTTTTACAAATGAACCCTGGAGGCTGCACGTATGCTAAAATAGCACTTTATATTTTGTTTACATCCCTTGCAAGAAGAATAGTAGGATATAAATTACTGGGTGAGAGATCCTATTTCTGTACTTGCTTTAGACACATGCTCATTTTAACTTACTAGCTCTGGAATCTTAAAAAAAAAAAAAAAGGCAAGAAAAATAAAATTAAAAGAAAAATACAACAAAAAACCAACCTTAGAAGGTTTTAGCAGAAATAACCATTGCTTGATATTACTACCTTCTGCCTGATCAGGCATGGTTAACAGCTCTCACCCTTAGGAGCCAGGCTAAGAACTTGACACAGATTTTGCTGGCTGAACTTGTGACTCAAGCTGAAAAAAATCATGCCTGCAGAAGGTACTGAAGGTGCCACGGGTTCACCTTGACAGCCACACATCTTCTTTTCATTCTTCTGCTTTTTCTTTGGCCTTGTGGTGTTAAGCTCTTGCCAGGCACAATATGAGATTCATGCGTTTGTCCTACTGAGGCAGGGGATAAACTTGAGCATACCTACTGTTCAAGGTACATACCTACTGGTCCCTAGGGAGGGGGATGAGTCACCATCCCCGGATGTGTTTAACAGACAAGTAGATGAGGTACTTAGGGATATGGTTTAGCATAGGACAGGGACGGTTGGACTCGATGATCTTAAAGGTCTTTTCCAACCTTGTGATTCTGCTGTATCTGTAACAGCGCTTCAAGCAGAAAGCACAGTATTAGTAAATACTGAGTCTAAGCTAGTCCTCAGAAATGGCACTTAATCATAAGACTCAGATCTGTGTTTCTAAAGGGGCAAGAAAAAGGACAGGTTTGGAATTTGTCTTGCTACATGAGCGAGCTGCTCTGAAGGAATCCCATTAAAATGTCTGCCTTCATGTGTTGTGTGGTTGTATCTCATTGTAGTCTTGTCAGAGGAAATGGTAGGAGGGTGTGCAAATGCTTTTATGCAGTTATTGAAGGGCTGTACACACCACCATGCAACGAAGCATAATTCAGCAGGGAAAAAAAAAATAACTGAAGACTGGGATTCTTGGTGACTCAGTTTGAACTGTTTTGAAAGCTAGGTTCCCGTACTGACTAATATAGTTGTTACTGAGTAATATGTGTATTAAAGCAGCTGGCGATTCAGAAATGTGTGTCTGGGCAATAAGCAAGCATTGCAAAGAAAGGCCTGTGAAGGCCCTTGCAAAGGTGTCTGCTGAATTGTCTTGAACCAAGTCAGGACTAAGTATCCATATGTCTTTGGGATACATGGATCCAATAATGTGGATTCTGCTTTTAGGTTGTTCTGTTCCACTGCTTAATCAAATGTACAAGTGAGGTAATTTGATTAAATGGATCTTGCTGCAAGTTGAGCTGCTGAGATCTCATTTCCCCAGACCACATCCATGGAGCATTTGATGATCTCTGTCAATTCAGCCATGTTCAAGTGTGTTGCTGGACCATGTTCCTCAGTTACCTTTGTATAGGCTGAATGCATGCGTGCACACACACGCTTACTTCTTATCCAAGCCTTTCTAAAAGCACTTTTGTAAATCTTGCCTCTGGGTTCTTCTCTGGACTCACACCAGTTTGCTTGGTGTTATTTTTTAATTCTTTTTTTGTAGTTCACATGAGACCTCATCATTGTTGGACTAGTGATAACAATGGACTAATTCATGTTAGTGTATTCCTAGAAGACTGTTTTTCATCCTTTATGGTAACTTTTGCATTGCATTGTTTATTCACTTATCCCATGATGTGTGTTAAATTCCTCAAATCCTGTTTTCCTAGTCTGGCACTGACCGTTTGAATTTGACTTGTGTATTATAGGTAAAATGCTTTTCACTTGTCTTGGATTTCAGACCATCTCTCAAATTCATCAAGATTTGTTTCCTAACTTTATCCTCCACACTCGTTGCCTGTTCTCTCAGTATTTTCACCAGCCAGTTTTATACATGTATTCATTCCATCATTAATTGTATCAACAACCAAGCAACAGAGCCCAAAACAGAGCAGCTGTTGCCTGTGTTGATATGTTTTCTAGTTTTGCTAAGAAATCACTGGTAATCGTTCCTGAGAGTAGTTTTTTCAGATAGTTTTTCAGATAGTGTGGTGGTTTCATGTTAACCTACATTTCTGAGGCTCGCTGAGGAGCGTGTCATGTGGAATATGTCAAGAGCACGATTGAAGTCACAGTAGATCCCATCCAATGCTTTTCCTTTAGCCCACTGTAGACCACTATAGGAAATCAGGTTGGTTTGACAGCACTTGTTTTTGGCAGCTCTGCACTCGCCATCCTCAGGCATTTCATTATCCTCTAGACAGTTGCTTAGGGATGGTTACAAGTTGGGGTGTTTCTTCTCTATTAGAGCCTTTTTATTTTATTGCTCTGTAATTTTCTAAATCCTCATTCTCTTGATTTTTCTCCTTCCTTGCTTCCTACCTGTCCTTTGGGATTTCTCTCATCATCCATGAATTCTTCAGGAGAACAGTCAATATTCCCCTGAACTCTCTGGAGTGATTTCATCAGATTCCTCTGACAATTCTTTTTTTCAAATTTATTCTTTCTCAGGGTTTTTTTTCATCCCTTTTCTGTGTTGTTGAAAGTAATTATCTTAAGGGTTTGATCACAACGCAACCTTTTTGCAAAGTGAGAAGCAAAAAGGCATTGAATGCATCAGTCCTCTCCATTTGTCCATTACTTACGTATTTATAAGTAAAGGGCCTTTCCTTCATTTTTATTGTTCCTAATGTGTTACAAGCTCTTTTCTTACTGCATGTTTTCTTACAGCATTTTATGTCCTTGCACCAGAATGTTGTAAAATCACTGTCAGGTTAATAACCTGTTCAGGAACTGTAACCAAACAGCAACTGTTTATTCTGTGTGATAGGAAAATCTAAAATAGATGCTTAGAAGATGCTCTATACCTCTCGGTTATTTGTTGGCTTGGCATTTTTTTTCTGCCCTGGAAGTATGTTAGAAAGCAAATGTAAAACAAATGCACAAAAAAGAAGGGAAATATGTCTCTAGACTTGCAATTTTGTCAGTGTTTCTCTGTGGAAAGCTCTACATGTTTTGAGGGTGGTCATCATCTGCACTCATACATTCTCCTGTGAGGATCCAAAGCATAACTGCACGTATGTTTTTTCTCTGTGACGCTGTTTATATGTCCAGGCCATGATTTCCATCCTTGCTTTAGGTTCATCACCTCTTCAGTTTGCCAGCTTGCTACTAGTAACAGGGCAGTCATCTCAGTTTTATTTAGCAAGGGGATTTTAGCATTGTTTTTCTCCTGTCTCCCCTTTGTTGTTTTTTTTTTTTTTTTCCTATGGAAGGGAGAAACTTTTGGCCTGTTGTCAGAAAGAGAAATTAGAAAAGTCCTTAAAAAGAAAGTGGTAAGAGAAGTACCTATGGCAAAACCATATATAGAGAGAGTGAACATTACAGAATGTCTGCTCTGTTGAAATCCAAACCGTCAGGCTGCGTGGGTGGTCAGAGATGAAAGGATGATCTGACAGCAGAGAGAGGATAGAAGATAAGTGTAAATGACAGTTGAGTCTTTAACTATATTTAAAGCGGAAATTCTGTGTTCCTAAGTGTCGAGTGTAGGAGAGGGCAGATCTAAAGAGGGGTGAACTGGTGAAGCTGCATCAGTTTTCATGGCACACTCTTGAAAATCTGGCGACATCTTGGAGTTCTATACATGAAATCCATTGAGCTTTGCTTTCATTATTTGGGAAGAAAACAAAACAAAACCAAACTCAACAACTGAATCTTATGATGGAACTATCTTGATTTCAGGAAATAACTTAGATGCTGGACAAAATCAGTGATATAAAAAATATAGCCTATGCATGAATAAAAGAATATAATTGTGTTATATAAGCTATAAAGTAATACTGGAGCTAGTTCTGGCTTTAAGTTGAAAATTTTTGAGAAAGAAAGAACTTTGAATGCACTTCTTCAAATTGCCTGTGAAACTTTAACCAATCATGATTAATTTCAGTTTGAAAATAGCGTCCGTGGGCTCTTGTGCATTGAATGACATCATAGCTGTTACACAATTTTTAAAAAAACAACAAAAAATATTGTTTTCAGTAGAGAAGGTTACAAAAGGAATCCTCTAAAACTTTTATTTTGGGGGGTATAGAAATGTAACAGGTAAAGTTTTACTCCCTGTGTTTTATGTATTTTGCAGGTTTTGCTGCTGGTGATTATTTTTTTCCCCCTTAAAACAGCTTCTGAGTTTCTTTTAGCTCTAGCAGATGTGTACATCAAATGTTTATAGAGAAAATATTTTCACGAAAAATGAGATCTTGTGAAGTAGTAAGAATTTTTATTATGTCTCTTTATGCACAAAGCATTTGTTTTCAAAACACTCTGGGCATATAAACATTAAAGAAATAATGCTGTATGTTCACAACATGATGTGTCTATCACTTCTCTTTGTCAGAATTTCTCCCCAAGTGATACTTTCAATTGTAGAGTTCCTAATAGTTTACCCAGCTTTATACTTCTGATGGCATCCTGGAGCAGTGATTTAATGTTCTGCCGGGACTACTTTCAGTGTTTGAATTTTTGAATGCTGGAACATTACTCTTGGTTTATTTGTGCTGCAGTTGTTTCACCATCCCTTATTACTTCTTCATTCCATCAAAAGGATAATAGGTATAATTCTCCTAAGAATTAGAAGGGGGGAGGGGAATCTTGTTTTCTTGTCAGAGATGCATATATTAGAAGGATGGAGAAGAGGATTGTGGAGAACCCATAGGCCTTCTGGAAGAGACAAGATATGAAGTAGTCTAACATCATGTCGTAATTTTGATCTGGAATGCGTTGTAGAAAATCCATCACTGGTAACATAACTAAAGTTCTTGTTATATTGCTGTTAACTTTTGTACCTTCTAGCCTGATTTTAGTTCACTTTTTTTTAAATTCATTTTCTTTCATCTGCAAGGTTAAAGACTCTTTAATGTTGTGTTAGGGGGTCATGCTTGGTTGGTAATAGAGTCAGAATCTAAGAGTAGTTCAGACTGGAAAGCAGCTCAGGAGGCACACTGTCCAACTTCCATGCTCAAAGCTCTGCTCTGAGCTGTGTCTAGTTGAGTTTTTTAATTTCTCCCGGGATCAATATCCTGTATAGTAGTTTTTGTCTAAGCCGTGTTACAAGAATTTGGCTACATGAAACTATAGTGAGTGATGATGAAGGCTTTGCTGAAATGAAGGTCACCAATATCTGGTAGTCCTCTTTTGTCCTTTAAGTCACAGACAGCAGCCAGGGCTGTTAGGCAGGATTTGCTCTTGATACATCTCTGATGCATCTCCAGTCTCCTCCTTGTTCTTCATGTTCTTGGGGATGTCTTTGGGAGGATTTGCTCCATGATTTCCCCAGGAACTAGAGGCGAGGCTGACTGGCCTGTAGGTCCTTGTACTCCTGTCCCATTCCTCCTTGGATGTTGGCACAATTGTCTGAAGTTTTTGAACATAATGTTGCAGTAGGAACAGGTGCAGCACCCTTAGTCATCGTGACAAGCGTGTCCTTTTCAGTTGCTGCTTTCTAGTATAAAGTCCTTAGGTCTTTATTCTTTGTTTCTGGATTTATGTTCAGTAGCAGTAGGGTAGAGGTTGGGTCCTTTTCTGGCCTCTGCTTGGAAAACCTCCAATTCAATTTTAAAACCTGTCAGTTAGTTGATCTTTCATATATTTAATGTATTACATTAAATTGTAGTCGTCTTACTTCTTAAAGTATTCCACAACTCTGAAGTGTATACCTCAGGGATGTTTACCATCTCTGCAACTTCATTAACCCTATAGTGTGTAATGTCATTGGCACATGTCTTCAGTTAGATTGACAAGACCATAAACACTTCTGATTGATACAGTCCTCCTTTAATTACTTAAAAGGCTATGTTGCTTGTTCCATAACTTTTGCCAGGGCTGATTTTCAGATGCAGATCTCTACCTATTTACATCACTAAGTGCCCTTTTTTGCTGTATTAGTATATTTACTGTCTTCCAAAGGTCTCGAATTTCGTTAGTGTTCAAAGAGTTATTCAAAATTGATGTCGATGGTAAAGATTGCTCCTTGAAAAATACTCTTTGAAGGTGTTAGCCTGAAGCTTTTGCAGTCCTGCTGCTTTAAAAAGGTCTAACTTTAGAAGCTTTTCTTTAACATCACGCTTTGTTACTTTTGGAATGAAAAATAAATGTCATCATCATTAAGTGGTATGACTTTATCTTCTGCCTTATTTTCCAAATACAGGAGAGAAAAATTTATTGAATGCTTGTACCCTTTTACATCAGTATTGACAAGGAATCATTTTCATTTGCTAATCAACAAGCAAAATTGCTCCAACTCCTTTTGTTCCTAACACAGTTTATAAAAAAAAAAAAAACTGCTTTCATTACTACCATCTCAAATAATTGGCAATTTCTTCTGTCTCACTTTTCCTTGAATTCCTAGTTGCACTCCATCACCACCTCTGAAATGTTTTACTAAGATATCACGTAACAAAAGTATATGCAAATCAACCAATTCATATGTATGTGTTTGCACATGATTATATTGGAGGTTGATCCAGGACCTGTACTTACACACAGACTTTGTGTTTTTAATGGCACTTAATTGGCACTAAGTGCCAATTTCTTTTCCCTGTGTATAGCCAACCTTCTTTCTTGATTGTGAGTTATGAGGCAGTTGGTGACATATTTTTAAACAGTATTTAATTATCTGACAGATTTTTTACTCAGACTCCTTATTTTTGTTTCTTGGTACATAAACATTTTCAGGTTCTGGTGAAATCACTTTTCTTAAAAAGCCTCAAACTATTACAGTTTGGGTTTTTTAATATACAATAAAAATAATCATGTCTCTATCATTTCCATGGAGGCATTAATGACTTTTAAATGTGGACAGTCTATTTTTATTTTTTGAGTTGGTATCTAATGCTGAATTTATCTTTGTATAGACTTCCAGAATTTTCATCTGCAGTTTTTGGAAATTCTGAGGAAATTGTCCCTACAGTATTTGGCTGTATTGGAAAAATTCTTCCAAATCAACTGTGTAATATTAATTGTGACATTACCTTCATCTAGCACTTACCATTACGCGTTCTCTGATTACCTGAGCAGGGTTTATGTCATTTCCTCAGCCAGGGTAACCTGGAAGTATTTTCAGGGAAATGAGGAATTTGAAAGATGGATAAAATTATTTTCCTCTTTTTTTTTTTTTCTTTGTACTCTAAATCAAAAAGTATAGAAACACATGCTTTTGATTAGCTAATAAGCAAAAACCACAAACCTCCAGGCTTCATCTTCTGATATGCTAATTCTTGAAATAAAAAAGCGCAATGAAACTCTCTGTAAATGGAAAGCGCTGAACGTCTGACAACAATACACTTGCCAGAATGCTGAGAACCATTCCTTATCTCAGCAAATCCTTCCAGCCTTGACTGTCATATTAGCCAGTTTTATTCTTCATTGCTTGTCTTTGATCATCTGCCACATATTCCCGTGGGACAAAGTTATGCCCATTTGCCTGTGAGCTACTTGCAATGTTTAATGAGTATCTGCACGTTCTATCAAGGTTTTAAAAGCACTTCTGCTCGGATAAATTGAGCAATCTTTTCATTAGCTCTATATATGCGGACTTTCTGTTCCTCTCAAAGACAATAAGGCATTAGAGTAGTTATTTTGTGGGTGGACTTGCATATTACTTTTTTTTTTAAAGGATATTTTGCTAGTGTGGATCAGAAGACCTAGTTTATAGCAGTTCCTGCATTACAGTGTAATGCTATCTCTGCTGAGCCTTCTTCCAAAGAGACGACAAAAGATTGCATTTGTAAACACTAGTGTGTGACATGTTTAAAATAAAAGATATCCTATTGATAGCGACATCTGTCAAGTTATGTATCGACTTTTCCCCAAAGGGACTAATATTCAGTATTTTTTGGCACCATCTGCCTTAAAGTGGTATATTTTTTTTGATCAATCCTTACAAGCAAGTGCATAGAAATTGCTATTTTAATACAAATCCTCCAATGTATTTTCTTTTTTAAAATCAGATTAATTTTCCTCATTTTTATGGTGCCTGGGTTTCCATTTCAGTGGTGTGAATGGTACATGGGTCCAAAATTGCCCTAAAGAACTGCAGTGTAGGCATGCACTAAGTAAATCTTGTGTCTGTTGTATATTATGTTATAGATATTCATCTACTTGATTACTATCCTTATTTTTAGGCTGCCTGCATTTAATTTTGAGTTCCTCAGTACCCATAAATTGTTCCAAATGTAACTGAAGGTGTCCATTTGTGACAACATTATTGATTTCTCAACAATTGTTTTCTTATCGTGGCAGTTTGTAACTTGAAGGAGGAGGAGGTATACCCAGTAGCAAATGTATTCTTAGTATTAGAAGGACCTCAGCTTAGAGCTGGGATCTTCATGATAATTAGCAAGAAAAGGGACAAACCTGGCCACTGCTCTCTGGGGGAAGAAATGGTGTTTAAGGTTGTAAGAGGGACTTGTGTGGTTGAGCACTGTAGATTCTGTTGGCCAGCTGGTTCCTGGGCAGAGTGAGGGCATTTTCTGTGCCTAAATTGAAATACTGAAGTGCATTTGTGGTACAAGCACCATTCAGAAATCAGGGCAACCAGAATGGGAACATCTTAAAAGAAGGTTAAGTATTTGTCCTTTTTCCCATTGTCAGGGAAATTTTGTTCATAGATTAAAAATTACTTCTTTGTTGTTATAGACTGATGTGAAAACACATAACCTTTAAAATATAAATTTAATACTTCTTTAGAAGACATTTGGAATAAGTGCGTGGACCGTGTTAAGCTTTTATTTAAACCTTAAACACTGAGGAGTCTCTGAACTGTGTAGGCAGTTGTACAGCTCTTTGCAGAGGTGGCACGCTGGTGGGAACAGAGGCCACCTATTTGCTACACCAACCTGGAGTGCATTGGAACCTTATTTCTGTGTCAAATCGGTGTGTGCAGAGCACCAACAGATCATGTTTAAAGGAATGGTCTAGTACTTGTAGTGAGGAATAAAGGATAAAAATGCTGCTTTCAGGAAAGATGGAATTTCTTCTCTGTGCATCTTTCAGCCTGTGAACCAACAAATGATATCGCATCTGTCAGTAATCGTGGAGGGCAATTGGGAATCTCTGCAGTGACTTTAATTACTAGGAGGCACAGGCCTAAACTTGCTCAGGGTCTTTTTTGTTGCTCCAGTCGACTTGGCAGCTTGTCTCACATGTCTTCTGGTGAAAGAAGCTCTCTAGATACAGCAACCCGTGTTGGGTTTTCATAGCTTCCTCTGTGCCTGGTGAACCAAGCAAAGCTCCAGGAACCATTAATGTTCAAATGTATGTGGCTGCTGATGTCCCACCATGTGTGGGCCTACAGCTTGACCCCACTCCCTCTTCAGGGAAAGACAACATAGGCTTGCAGAAGGAAGTAGAGGATGAAGTAAAGTTCTAGGAAATAAGTGCCTATAATTTCTGGGTTCTGGAGGTACAGTAAGACATGCAGAGTTTGGAAGGATATAACACGGGGCTCGAGACAGACCCTGTTAATGTCAGAAAAACAAGCAATATTGCTGTTTACTAGCTGATTGTGTAGGCAGGGAGCATGCTGAGAATGATAGCTAAGATGCAAACTATTTAACTTGGGTAACAAATCTCTTAGTTTTGAATAGAAGACATCCTTCCTCTGAGAGCTGGAGTTATAAGCGAGCCCTGTTAGTTGGCAGGAAGTATCTGAGAAAGGGAGGAAAATTTGGATGGCAGCAGTGGAGTGAGGGGCAGGAGAGAGACTGGCAGATGCGTGTCAGTGTGCAGATGTGAGTGACTAAATTAGGAGAACAAAGGAACAATAGGAATTTCTGAATAGGCAGATAAGCAGGGATTTGGAGGGAGGAATGAACAATGAAAAGAATGAATATGGCAAATCAAGGGGAGGAGATATCTAGAAAGAAGGAAAAAGTGGTAAATAATGGAATAATTTGACATATAATAACAATAAAGAATGGGAGAAAATACAGTGATTAGTCTTAAGGAATATTATGAGTGTGTCTTCAGTGACAAAATTAGGCATTCTTACACTCACATAGACAAAGTATTAGAAAAAAGCTGTTTCGTCACAGTAGAAGGACGTGTTTCATCAGCTGCACAAAGCTGAGAAGCAATAAGTGGAAGTATGACACAGTCTATTGAAATAGTGTATGTTAGGTTCTCGCAGCAGGTAACATATCAGAAAGTGGGTTACAAAAGAAGCTATGTTGCAAAATCCTCTTTATAGGTGATGTGTAGTTTTCTTACTAAAAACTCCATGGGTTAATGTTCTTTACCTATCAAGGACAAACTCTAATCCATCAGTTGTCTAATATTGGATCAGGGTGGTGAAATGCTTTTCAAGAACCTCCATTTTTCTGTCCTGAAGACTCAGCAGAAGAGGGCTGTCCGACCTGCTAGTTCCAGGGAAGACATAAGCCTTCATACCCAGCAGTTAGCAGTTCCAAAATATTTGAGAGGAAATCATATGCAGGTTTTATCCAGGAGGATAAAGTAGATTAGCTTCAGGTAAGTATTTTGTTGCAGAGGTTGTGTTCCTCAATTTTAAGAAAACAAAGTGGACACAGCTTTTCTGTCCATGTATGTCTCACCTGGGCATTCAGTTGGAAACCAGTGGCAGTTTGATTGCAGTCTAACTTGATTGTAGTGTGTTCATTTTTATATCCTAAAATACAGAACAGAGAAACTTAACAAATCCAATAGACAATGATTTCCTTAGAACATTGCAAGATGTCACAAATATGAATTATTTGTAAATTAACTGCAAACAGCAAATGCAGTGATATTCTTCTGTAAGACAATCCTACCAAGTAGGTCACCCCTCTTTCCCACCAAGCACATAGCTGTAAGACCCCAGAGTTTCCACAGCAAAGTATTCACTTGTCACTAGCCCATGACCACATCTTGGCAAAGATTCCACATCATCCTGGTGGTCAGCCTCTTACTACTCAACAGTAACTGACAGGACCATCATCATCTACTCCGACGTCATGTAATGGTTTTGCAGCTCAACTGCAAATTCTCAGTCTCCCTGGAAGTCAAAGGAGAGCATGTGCACAGATGAATATGTAGTCAGAATTCATTGAAACTCTATCAAAGACTGCAGTGTTTAACCACATGGAGGACTGACAGCCAGAACTTCACCAGGTTGTAATACAAGGGATCTCTAGTGCCATGAGTTTACAGATGTATTTCTGCGTCTTACAATTTGTTTCAGTGCTGGAGCCCTTGTTCTTCTGTCAGATCTTATTAACTTGCGTAGGTTTGCGTATTTACCATCATCCAGCCAGTTGCCAGTTGGAACCTGCCCAAAGCTTATTAACTATAGGTGGTGTTGGCAACAGAAAAATTAATCAAACAAAACTTTTTCACTCAAACCCAAAACTTTATTATTGCTCACGATACAGAAAGGAAAAAGAGTTAGTTCAGTAATTGGAGGATGGAGCTCATAATTCAGAAAATCCAGTTGTCAAATCCTCAGTAATAAATTTAAAATCCTAGTTTTGGTGTATGTTCATTGGCTGTCCTTCAATTCTGTGATATGACTTAGCCCCTTTCTCATGAAAAAGATGGTTCACTAAATGTATTCCAAGTTATAGTGAAACTGTTGTATGTTACAGCTGGAAATGTTTTTCCCTTCAAACCATTCAGTTTCTGTATGTGACAGCTCCTCCAGTTTTATACCACAGTTAGATCAGATGTGCCAAATCACTTCCAAGATAAAAGTAATTTGAATGTGTTCATGGCCTTTAAAAAGGCACATTCCAGATGTTTGTTAACTCCTTGACTACCAACAGAAGAGTGATGTAAATACTGATGTACCACAGGGGTTTTTTTAATGAAATAGCAATCGGTAGTCTTTGGCTACTAGCACAGCAAGGGTTAACAAAAGAATTTTATTTTTTTTCCACAACCTCCAAGTTCCATCTCTTAACTTGGCACAACTTAAGCTTTTTAAAGTAATGGCAACATGCTGCTCAACAAGCTTTATTTAGAACTGTTTCGTCCTAATATTTATCTTTAATTGTAATTAGTAAAAATAGGAAATTGTGCCACTAGTCACTTGCAAACTGATTTAAAGAAAGAGCAATAAATTTCAAAAACCTATAAACAGATCTTCTAATAAGACACCCTTAGCACAGACATTCGCTGGTGACATTTCTGGCTATTGCCTCAACAATTCTGTAATTAATTATTAAAAGAAGAAAATTCGCTTTGATTTTTAAATACATGCAACAGCATGAATAAAACCTGAAGTTATTGGGGTTGGGTACAAAGATTTCCTGCCTTAATTCCCTCCCTGCTAAAGATGAACATCAGTCTCAGCTCCCCGCTGGCAAGAGTGGAAGAGTTGATTTCGGTTGCCCCTAATTGGGCTTGCCTGCATGCGATAGCTGTGTGCAGTAATTCAGGGTGGGATTTGACAGCACATTAGCTATTCAGCTTTCACTCTCATGTGAGCACACTTGATACTCACTAAGAG
This sequence comes from Porphyrio hochstetteri, assembly GCA_020800305.1. Taxonomy (NCBI): domain Eukaryota; kingdom Metazoa; phylum Chordata; class Aves; order Gruiformes; family Rallidae; genus Porphyrio; species Porphyrio hochstetteri. The sequence continues at coordinate 9,671,510 of CM036907.1, forward strand.
GGCAATTGGGCAACGTGACTGGCTGGATTTTGTCAGTTGACTTGGGGTCCTTCGGTTTGCCTCCATTAGCCTGATGATGCGGAGGGGATTTGATTCTTGGAGATCTTCGCTGTCATCTGCATTCAGAGCTGAACCTCTGGTACCACTGTAATGCCAGGCAGATACAGTGAGATCCAGATGAAGGATGATATACAAGAAAGATACAAGAACAGTAACAAATGAAGGGATTTCATGGGATTAGGTTTCAGTTTGTTCATTTGCATGGAGTAATTCCTGAGGCTGTTGCAGGAGTGCGTTCAGGCAGGCAGCTGGCAGCCAGCTAGGGACACCACTGCTAGCAGGGACACTGCACCAGTGCTTTCCTAATGCTTCTCAATAAAAGCTGTGACTTTCAGAAAAGTTTTTCCTCTACAGGAGCATCTTTCCAGAAACAAAACACCAGGGAAAAGGTATTTAAAAAGGGAACAGTTGGACAAAAACCTTCCTCTTCTTAGCTGGGAAGAGGATGGGGAGCTTAATGTTATTGCAGATATGCAGGATTACTAGTTCACTGTGTAGTATAAACATAACGACACCACCCCGAGCAGGTGTTATACCAACTTCACAATGTCTAGCTGGCTAATGGTGGAACTTTGTAGGCTGAGTAAAATGAAGATGAAGAGAGGACACAGAACCCCACAGATCAGCATTTAAACACTCATTACCCATTTGTGACAGCCCACTGTCCCAACAGACATCTTTGTCATACCTTGGTGGGTGAACCATGTGTTAATATTGTTAATGCCAGTATAGCCAGGACGTAATACATTGATACTGCCTTGTTCCTGTAAGAAACTGCTGGCTGAAAGAATCCCTTGGAATGGATTTGAAGATCTAAGACAAACATCTCAATATTAAGGAAATGGTCAAAATCCTTATCTCATTATACTGCTGGAATGACTATTCTAACAGCTAATAAAGGCCGCTGTAATTTTTTCCTCATGGAAGCCTGTCTTGATTTCTTTCTTTTGCTTCTAAATGATAAAATAAGCTGAGAACAGCAAAAGATTTAATTGGGTCACTAATTAAATGTCAGGCATGGGCTGCCTGTTAAAATTGAAGGTTAACTGGCAGTAAGAGCATTTGTGATAGAGGGGATCCAATGCCTAGAGATATGCAAAATAAGAAGATCAATTTTTATGAAATATGTTGCTCTCCACACACACAAAAAATGCATTTGTGGACTTCTTATCACTGGGGTTTTTTATTTTAGTTTATGGTGTTGCCAAACACAGGGGACCGCATAGTTTCTTTTTCAGTAAGTGTGCTTTTTAAAATCAACATATTAAAAGATACAATAATTACTATGCTGCGATTGCTGCTATCTCAGGAGATTATTTTTGTTCAAATTCTGGCAAAGAGATAGGTTTTGTGTTTTAAAAAGAGATGTTAAAATCTAATACTGAATTAAAGCCCTTAAACTTTTTGTGTTGCAATCAGAAGGGAGCTTATTTGTGCAGTGGTACTTAGGAATTTGTGGCTCGTGCTGAAGAACCTGACACTGTTGAATATATTACAAATCTCTTTTTTTGCATTGACCAATATCTTCTTTTTATAGATGGGGAATAGAGTACAAAGAGATCAAGGTATGTTGACACTCCCAGTGGGAGTTCAGCGTAGATAAAAGCTTCAGAGGAGTTATTTAGCCCTGGAAGTGTATGGAGGCTCTGCTTAGATTCGCTTACCCTGGTTTTCATCAAGGTAAATGAACCTTCATTCCAGTGTAGCTAGGACTGCTACCTCATGCGCATTTCTGGAAGAAATCTGAAAATCTCACATTGTCTCATACGGAAGAAATATGGATATTTTTCAAGAATTAAGCTGTTCAGAATGTTTAACTTGTGATAGTGCTGATAGAAATATTGGGAATTATAAGTCATGCTTTGGAATATATATTTATAGGTATATACATATAAGCATAAATACTTCCATGTGCATGTATCTAAAACTGAGTTTCCTAAAAAAGAAAAGACACTGACAGTGAATAGTAGGTGAATTTCTAAGATTTTTTACATATCAGTTTTAAGCAGTTTTGAGTCCCACAATGCTGGAAAAGACTAAATAATAAAGTGTATTGCAGCATAATACTGGAATTTTAATTCACTGAATACATTTTTTAAAAACAGAACAAACCCACTTTACAACTCTTTATCTTGTGCTGAGTGCTTCATTACCATCATGATGATGGGCAACAAATCCTTGAAGTCCTTGTATTAGGTGGGTAGTGTATTAGTATTAATTGGGTGAGACAGATAAGTAATGCCAGAAAACATTCAAAGACAGCATTCTTGTAGCCTCAAGGTAAGTTTATTGTAGGCTGAAAGCTTTTTACCTTTATTATGTCAGACTGTGGCTAGTTCGTCAGTTCATCTATTGTTGATATAAAATGGAGATCAGATGGTCTGTTTTGCGAAGGCGGGTGACCTGCTTTGATCAAGATCCCCAGAGTTTACAGTCAAGCCTGTTTCCAGTTACAGAAAGTCATGCTGTCCTGAGGAGTTTCCCACTTGTTTTTCACAGATAGTTTTTGAGGCTGCAAGTCTACCCTTTCCCTCTCCTGTCAAAACCTCAAGTTGGTGATTGAGAATAAAGCCTTAATGTGTTACACTGAACCAACTTTTTCCAGCTTGTTCACTTATTTTGAAAACTACTTTTGAGCAGCAAAGAAAAAGTTGTATCTATTTGCAGAGCTGACAGTTATCTTCTTCAATCAATAGGCACAGTTGTCCCTCTACTACTTCTGAGCTGTGAAATCAGCAAAGGGAAAACTCTCTAAACCTCTGCAAAACCAAAACCCAGATTCATGAAGGCAGCTTCTCTATTTTTGCATACTCAGAACTAGATGGGTTTTAGTAGGGAAGTGTTAGCTCACTAGAACTGAACTACTAGGATTGCTACTGTAAAGTAAGGCATACATTCAAGTGCTTTCCGGTGTCAGGGACTACTCCTTCATCATGCTCAAATTGGATCTCAAAAGCTGTGCAACTGCCAAAAAGTTGTTCCAATGTGTGCTCCAAATGTGCCAAGTTCTCAAACCTCTTCCCTGCAAAAGCAGAGAGGAAAGAAGGATGCCTCTTTATATGAGAAAATAAGTTTTAACAGAACTATTAAATGTACAGTATTGCATTAGATAAAATGAGCTGCCCCTGCACCAAAATTGTTTACTCCCAAACCCTCTCCAGAAGGAATCATTTTATCCCACATCACTTTAGTCTTTGCCTCCAAAAAATGGGCAATGGGGCAAGCCCTAATTGGGGTGAATGTTTTCTTAAATGATGAATTCTGGTTTTAATGGCCACCAAAAGAAATGCAAAGGCCTTCTGTGCTTTGGATTGATAGAAGCAGTAATGCTGCTTAGGTTCCCATAATGGTCTGAGCATCTGAGAGGGATGGGAAGCACACTGCACAAAAACGTTTAAGTAGCCTGTATGGACAGCAGTACCAAATGAAGTTGGCTCTAGGACTCTAAGGCCATATTAATCTCTCAGTAGCTCTGACCAATAAAGTAATTGAGGCTGAAGATTTAGTAAAAACCTGCAAAATCTGACAGTTTTTACATTACAGATCACTTGGTGTCAGACTTTTATTCCTCTACTTCATGAGCAGTCATTCAGAAATCTATGAGAGACTTATTAAAGCTATCTGAGGTGCTATTAAAATATGAAGGACGGGTGCATCTTAGAATTTAACATGTTTGGGAATTTTTTTTGTTGAAGTCTGGCATCTTTCAGCCTTCAGATTTTATCTGTAGGTAAATCTCTCTGAAAGTTCATCCTGAAGTTGAACAAAGCTGTTGTGAATAACAGCTCTTGCTAAGCGAGAATTATAGTGTATTGCTCAGAGGTTGCCCCTAGAGCAAGTCAGTGTATTTTGGAAGGTTCCTTATGCCACCTATGTGACCAGTCTTCACCTTTGTCTCAATGCTCACAGACAGGTTCCAGCTGAAAGTCACAGATGGGGTGGTTTGGTTCAGTGGTGTGGAGTTTGCTTTTCAGCTTGTAAGGCTGTGGTGTATGGTGCCATCAAATGATAGACCTTCTGTAAAGGAGTTTACAAGGCTGGGGGCTTGTGGGAGGACTTGTTTGGAGGTATTTTTGTCATGAATCTTAAGCAAGTCACCTGTAAATAATCATTGCAGTCAAATTTTGATGAAGATTTTGATAAAGCACTTGTGGAAGTGATATGTGTGTCACATAGTCAAAAGAGCCTTTTTAAAAAAAATCTGAAAACAAGTGGTCAGACTTTTTATAAGCTCTGTTTTTTCACAACAGCTAACAACTCTTTCAAAAACTGGCCAAATACTTTAAAGCCAAAGCTTTAAAGCTGCTTCTTATTGACTTGATTTTCTACAAAGTCCTGTGAATGACTTTAGAATTGCACCAAAGAAAGATTTCAGAAATGTTAAGAAAAGACTTATTCATTGGTGATGAAGTGACTGGTATAGGAAAGGTACAGGTTGATTTTCAGTCCATTCAGGACTGGATGGCTACCAATTATTAAGAAGGGGGATTTTTTCATGATTAAAAGGAGGTTATGGCCTCTGAACGCCATGGCTATACAGTACAGGTCTCAGTCTTTCTTCTGTGTACAAAACACAGAAAGCTTGGTAGGAGTATTGCTGGCTAATAATGAAAAAGTTATAAGGCATGGTATCTGTTTGGAGTACAGATAAAAGACTGAGAGTTGTGTGTATAACACACAGTGTTGATTTGGGTAGTGGAACAAAGTTTGCATTTAATAATCCTTTGGATCTGTCATACAGAGTCTATTTTAAAACTGTGAAGAGGCACCACGTGAAATATGAATGCAGGTATTCTTCCAACATATGAACAGCAGCATTTCCTCTGTGTTAAAATACTCAGTTTATTTAAACTGTTGTGATGTTATATATGTAGTAAATGGTTTAATTAGAGCTTGTTCATTTAGCACCTGTGAATATGAGTGTTGAGTAGGTCAGTGCCCTACGGATGATAAAGAAATCAGATGATGAAGACAAGAGTTTGTCATCTCTTCATTAGAGAAACATCAGAGGTCTGGGTTCAGAATGGAATGTGACGTGAACTTTCCTCCTGATTAGTGAAGTCCAGCTGTTACTACTTGACAGCAGGGACAGATATTATAACAGGTAAATACTAGAATTTGGAAAGGTGCTTTCTGCCTGCGGGAAAGCATGACAAATGAGAATTACAGCACACTGCATATTTAATTGCATTTACTGTGACATCTAACAGATGGTGGGAGAAAATGGGATCAATAGTTTTGTGTCCCACGGGAAGGTCAGCTCACACCAGATGTGTTAGTTTCTTCCCCCCCCCCCCTTTTATATCATAAAAAATTTGCTGTGAATTGATTTAAATCTTGACTCTCCCTAGAGAAGTATGTATGCAATAGTATTTCAGTGTTACTGACAATACAGGTACCATTCATTTACCCGAACTCATTCCACCATGCTAATGAGGTAATCTTATTCTGAAAGAAGAGGCCATTAGGAGTAAAGTTTGTATACAGAAGCATAACACTTCTTAATGGGATATATGCTGTCTTTCGCTAGTAATCGCTGGGGAGTTGGGAATAGGAAAGAATGCATTGTTGCCAATTATGTTACCTTTTCTGTGATTTACGTATCAAAAATACAAAGCTTAAGTTAAGCTCAGAATACAGACTTAGAAACAAGAATGAAAAACGCCATTATAGGAGAATATGAAGTGTAGCATGATTTCTTGTGCAAAATGTCATTGCTGCAGCAGTGTAAACTATAGGAAGAGACTCAAAGCTGATGGATGTTGTGTTATCAAAGATGGATTTTGACACCTGCCTATCTTTGATCTCAAATACAGCATCTACTCAATTTTGAGGGTTTATTTTAATCCTTGCTTTATAGGCATATTCCACACTAGATAGCTGAAGCTCTGTCTTAAAAATGGCAGGGATTTAAGAGAAGAGATAATTAATCAGCATGCTCACCTTCAAAATTCGTAGTGTTTAAAACAGGGAAAGTTACTATATCTCTGTTTAGATGGAAGTTAAATCTGCTGGATGCTGTCAAACATTTAATTTGATGAAAGAATAACTTTACAGGTGGGTTGGTCATTTTTGGATACCACCTGGGAATTAAGTGTTATATAAAGGTCAACTGTCTTTGTAGAAACCTGTAGTCTCTTGGTGCTTGGAAAGCGATTTCCTCGAGAAACTGTTTATTAACTCTATGGTGTGGTATGCAGCCCCATACTTTTGATCACACAGAGCAAGTGGCTATCAAAGAGAGGGCATTGCAAGGTCATTAAATTCCTTTTCATGCTGGGTAATCATACCCTCTGTGAATAACCAGTTGCCCTGTGCTCCCTGTCTCACAGCAGGGCAAATTACAGAATCCCTACAGGTGCACTTATTGATTTTAGCGTGTCACATCTGCAGGTCAATTATTGGCTTAGAGCAAATACAGGGTGTGTAGCTGGGTATTCATGGGCATACGTCCCCTTTCATGTGGCATCACCAAAATGTAGATATGACAAGATCCTCATTTTGTTTCCCCCTCTGAAAGAGTGGCTGTATCTCAAGCATTAGGTCTTGTTCTCATTTGTGTTGAGTAACAATATAAAGGATGCCAGAAAATTCTGTTCAGAAATGGCTGTTTTTCCATGACCATCACCCTTCATGTATTGATTGCTTATTATCTGATTTACCTGATCAATGAGGATGATAAAAATTCAGGTGCAATTGATGAAACAGTAGTAAGTAACACTGCCTGAGAGTTTCATGGAATGATATAATATACTGAGCTGGTGAAGGGGCTGGAGGGCAAATCCTATGAGGAGCGGCTGAGGGAGCTGGGGCTGTTTAGCCTGAAGAGGAGGCTGAGGGGAGACCTTATCACTGCCTACAGTTACCTGACAGGAGGGTGTAGAGAGGTGGAAGATGGTCTCTTCAGCCAGGTGACAGGACAAGAGGAATGGCACTAAGCTGTGCCAGTGCAGGTTCAGATTAGATGTTAGGAAGAAATTCTTCACTGAGAGTTGTCAGGGCCTGGAACAGGCTGCCCAGGGAGGGGGTTGAGTCACCATCCCTGGGTGTGTTTAACAGACGGGTAGATGAGGTACTTAGGGATAGGGTTTAGCACAGGACAGGAACGGTTGGACTCGATGATCTTAAAGGTCTTTTCCAACCTTGTGATTCTGTGAAAGGGATCCATAAGGATCATTGAGCCTAACTCCTGATGACATAAACAGAACTAATCATTGAAAGAGTCAGGCTAAGAGGTGGGCATACATCTGTGATCCAATGGGTTTTGCCTTAAGTATGAGAAGAAAAATTTATGACCATAACTGCTACTTCTAATTTAATTATTTATCTAAATTTGAGCAGTAATTGGAATCCAGTATTATGAGTTTTCAATGTCTTTCCAGTCCCACACAGAAAAAGTACTTGTAGTCTTTATGAGGGGTGAACAGGGAGTAGATCTTGTATCTTTCTTGCAAGAACAAGTTGAGACGTTTCCTTTAAAATGTCCCCTTTTTGGCTTCTGCTACCGCCGTGTGAAGGACGTAGGCAGCATGTGAGTATATAGGGAAGAGAGAAGTCGGCTACAAAAAGGGCAAAGCAGAGCTGAGGTCAAGTTGGAAAAGGGAGGTCGACAGTAGAATAAGCCATATCCAGCTCTGCAGTTTATTGCCAGGGAGGGGGACTGTCCTTGGAAGAGATGGCCTTTATGTCTTGTATGCATCTTTGTCATGAAAATTAAAGGTGTTACATGGTAACAAGAAAAGCAATCTTTGCAAAGTGAAAGTCACAGGGTTTCAATTACAAAATCAGTTCTCAGTTTCAAGCCTACAGCAGAAATTTTACTGACTGAATTATAGATGCTCAACACATCTGACAACCAGGGCCTTTACCGATGAGTAATGAGAAGACCATCTAGGAAGACTACATCATTCAGGGCTTTCTGGAGGGACTATGCTTGTATGGCTTTCAGACTCTTCCTGATGGCTTTTGTTGTTGCTCTTTTTCACCAGCAGACCTGGTGAGCAAGTTGTAGAGATGTTTACTTGATGTAATGAATAATCATTAGCTGATGTTGCCATAAACACATCTGAGGGTGTTCCTTGAATGCTTCTTACTTCAAAAACCCACCAGATCTCCCTCCTCCTTAATTTAGTGTACAGAATGTGCAAGGAAAGAAAATTAGTTCCAATAGTCTACTTATCCAGCCAGAAAAAAAAATATATATAGACTCAGAGCAGTCTGAAAATGGATGTTTTCTCTTACAAATGAATGCTTTCCAAATACTTTTAGGGTTTTTTTTGTTTGGCTTGTTTTGGGTTTATTTTTAGGAAAAGAGATACGTGAAACATCTCTTTCCTATTGCAACAAAGATTGACTTGGTTTTATTGTTTGAAAGTGTTCTGCCTTGGTTTAGTGACAGTTTTCTCACACTTTTCAACTGTACAGGATCAGGATCTTTGAGTGTAATGGATTTTTCTAAGAAAGGAATGAAGGACTCTTAATCTAACCTGACTGCTTGGAGTTCCTGGATTAGACTCATAATCTGACACAAACCAATTAACCTGGTTTAACTCTGGGCTCATAAAATATTAATTATGCTGAAGTAGCTTGAATAATTGAATGATAGGACTTGTAGCAGTATGAAATTCAGGCAAATTATTTACGCTGGGGGAAAAAAAAAACGCCCCAAGGCTTCTGGCAGCATTCAGGGCCTTTGCTGTCCTGCCTGAATTTGGTTCACAAATGGTACAAACAGTGATTAATGAGTTCAGTAAAGATGTGACAAAGCTGCCACTGCTGCTGCGTGTTTGTTTTCCCTTTTCATGACACATTGAGCAAGATACGGAATCTTGTCCAGAAGATTGTAAGTGATAAAACATTACAGTCATGGGAGAAATGTACTGTAAACAGCATCTTTTAGCTGTGATTTCTGCCTTCCATCAGCAAGAAATGATTGAATCTACTAAATGAGAGGAGGCTGCTGAGCCAGTTAGGGTATTATTGAAATAGATTTTGACATAGACTGCTGCCTGGACAATCAAAGATTTCAGCAGGGATAGGGCACAGTGTATATATCCTGTCTATATAACATTTCAAGCACCTTCAGGGTTTTCTTCCTGGGACTCCTTGACTGTAAGCACTTTTCCTCTCTTTGTGGTGGCTGGAATTGGTATGACTTGACTTTGTTCTCATCTTGAGAAACAAAAAAAAAATCGTCTGACACCCCAGAATATTGGAATAAGAACAGAAGTTAGTCTTGTAGCCAAGTTGAGCTTTATGAAAAGAGGAATAGTACGAAGGCGTGTGAGTGAGGAAAAAAGGGGAACCAGGAGTAAAGGAGCTATTGAGAGGAAAAGTATCTCATGCTGTAGTTAGAGTAGCCATGGTACTGTATACCCACAAAGAAAAGAGGCTTTGAATTACTCATTAAGGAAAAAATGCTGCAGTCCTTTAATCACAATATTCTACTTCACCTTATCTATGGTCTCCTCACTTATAACAGGGCTCCTCACACAGCAGCATATTATTTATCTCTAGTAGCTGCTTCAAAGCACAGCATAAAAATGGCAGGAGAGCTGTGAGGGATTTATACACAGAGTAATCCCTGAGAACTTTTTTTTTTTTTAAAAAACCCAAAGGGCAGAAACAAGGTGAGGTACATCTAGTACCACCTAGGTCATGCAGATGATGTCAGCATTTGTCTCTCCTGAGCACACCCATATGGGATCTGAAGGGACTGGCACAAATCCTATTTTACCTCAGTTGCCTCTGCTGCGATCACGGCTCTACGCTTACTCATCATCTGGCTCCCCTCTTCTCCTGCCTCTTTACTTATGCTTCTTACCACTTTTGCCATTTCTAATGTGGAGCTCTAGGAATGAGCTGAACCAATCCATTGAAGCAATCTCACACCAGTGCCACAGGCTACAAAATACTTACTAAAAGGAGTGGTCTGATGGGCAAGTTGACTGGTATGGAAGCAGGCCGAGTAGCACTGCCATCTGCATTTTATATTGGTGCTCAATCCATGGGCTGCTCTGGAAAACCATTTTAGCTTCTTGTAGGCAAAGCAAATTAGGAATGCTTGAAAATGCTTTCAGTGTTTTTATAGTTTTTGTGTGTTTGGTACAGTGGGGGGAAAAAAAAAGGTAAATGACAGATTTGTTTTACATTTCTGTAAGTGGTAATAGCCTTTCAAAAAGAATGCAGCTGGAAATATTACACAGCAAAATCCTAGCACAAAAAGATAACTTCTGTCAGATGGATTTGTGTGGCGTTCTCTTAATTGCTGTCAGAGCCATGATATATAAAGTTTCAAAAGCATCTGGAACCATGGAGGCGCTATCACAGGAAAATGCTAAGAAATCACATATAAAATAAACACAGCTTTTATTGATCTCTGGTGATTTTTCTAGGCAGAGTAAGATCTCTCTTACATCAGCAAGTGAGCAGCTTGTGAGGTGTGTCGCTAGCAAGGTATTGCTTCTGCAGAATCTTTTTGGGGCAAGTCTGTTTTTGTCGTGAAGTCTGGAGAGCGTTGGTTTCCCTTTCTCCCACTTTGGTTGGAGTGGTGTGACCACAGGCTGTGTGCCTGTAAGAAGAAAGGACCCGAGGCCTCTGCAGGATCGTGGGTAGGCCTGTGACCTGAGTTACAGTCATTATACAGGAAAGATTTCATGGAGGAGTTTCTCTGCAGACAAGTAGAATTGTAAAAATATTTTCATTTTAGTGGAACTTCTCTTTAATTCCCCAAGCAAAGAGACTGCTGAAATCACAGACCAAGCAAATGTGGCCCAGTCCTCCTAATCTTTGCGCTGCTGACATTGGAGCCCGGGTGCAATTGTGAGTGCTCAGGGAAGGCCACAGCTCAGCAGTGTTCCTAACCCACACCCAAGTCCAGCAGTGGATGTTGTAAGCTCCTGCCCAGCTCCTGGGAAAATGTGAGGTGACACATCACCACCTCCTGCTGTGGCAGGCTCTTATTGATCTCCCTGGTGACTCCATCCATCATTTATATCCCATGAAAAACGGCAAAGGTTTCTTCCAAGGCGACTCAAAGATGATATCATATTTTGTGAACACGGGACCTGACAGCATGTGTTACAATTTGCAGTTGTCTTTTTTTTTAATAATAATTAGCTATCTAATTGCATGTCCAAGCCTAGTTGATGCATTTGCATTTGTAAGTAATTAGGATTTATTTGAAAGCATGCTGTTTTAATGGGGTTTTTTTGCAAATAAAATTACAGATAAATTCAATTTGAAGTAATAAAGTGAAAATATCCCCCACCCCCCAAAACAAACACCAATTGAAAACAGAGCAAAACAAAACCCCAACCCATAAATGACACCAAACTTATTGATCAATCCCAACTCACACAGCACCGGCTTCTGCAAGCTTTAATCATGGGAGAATTTGCCTTAAATTCTGTTGAACTTGCCTGAGTAAGATTTACTTTCTCAAGTAGCAGCTGGAAACACATCATGGGCCTATTACAAATGCAACCACGTTTGTAATAAACTTGCAGAACTAAGTACCAATTACAAGTTCGTACCTGCCTAATAATTTGTTATACCCAAATTATGTCCCACAGTATCTGCCTTTTTGTCTAAATGCCAACAATCTCATTTGTCTTTCTCCTAGCCTGGATGCTAAACAAAGATTAGACAGAATAACAAATTATATCGTTATGCTTCTAAATGAATATAAGGGAGAGAAAATAAAATTAAGAGTGAGGCAGGAAATTGTTAATATGTTTATAGAATTACCGTTATTGCATTAGTGAAAATAGGTTTTCATCTACTTCTGGCTTTCCTTTTGATTGCAGCAGTCATTTGATTAAAGCAGGATCAAGATATTACTGGCTTTTAAAGTCGATTCTGTGTGGTTGCAGTCAGGTAGATACTACATTCATGTGCAAGGGGGTGAAGATAGCTCTATTATTGTAAAAGAATTTTTTTTTCCCAAAATCCAGTTGTGATTTACCATTTCATATGACCTGGTTAAAGATCTACTGAGATAAATATGGAATTTTTTTGTTTGTTTGTATTCTTTTTTTGTTCTTTTTCTGTGGGGGAAAAAGGCAACATCTCAGGGGAAAAGGCTTTTTGTCAGAAAAGTCACTAATGCTCCTCATAACATTTCCTTCAGATGCCTCTTTATACCACAGCCCCATGATTTTCATACTGTGCTTGAGAAAAGGCAATACTCTGAAGTACCAGGACTCCTGTAGTGTGGTTGGGGGGTCTGGAGCGCAAAGAATGAGAGCATGAGATGATGAGTAGCTCCTCAGCGCTGGAACAGTAGATGCTCCATGGGTGGTATAGCTTGATGCTTTCAGCTCTCAGAAGAGTGTTGGGGTTTTTTGGAGTTTGGGGGATTTTGGTGGTGGTGTGGGGGGTTTTTTCTGTTGGTTGGTTGGTTGTTTTTCAAAAATGGGAGCATGTATACAAAGTGGTTGCATTCACAGAAGCATTGACTTGGCAGAAAACTACTTTCCACACATGAGGATAAATCCAGCGTGAAATAAGTACTCCTTGACTTGCATGCATTCATGATCAGTGGGTCAAAGCCTCTGAGGGCCTTCCCACAGCTGAGGTGGCAGTAGGCCATGTTGCTTGGTTAAGCTACTATTTCTGTGAGGCTGTGGACATGTGTGGCCAATTGTGTTGGTAGGAGAGTATGTTTGCCGTGAGTCTGGAAAAACCCTGTGTATCTCCAGCGAGTTGCCATAACTGTTCTGCCACTGTTTCTCCTCTGATTCCACTAGCTACTTAATTTGTAGTGTAAAAATATTCCCATTTAGTTTTATGTGACACTGTACATGTGGTTAGACCTTATGGGATGCTTAAAATGCATGTTTTGAAAAGACTGCCTTTTGGCTTTATGGCTTTTTTTTACTGTGGGCACCATGAGCTGGGAAGTAGACTGTTTATGAAATAATATTGCCCACTGGCGGTGAAGGAAGAGGCAGATAGAGTAAGTGTTTTATGTCATTGTGACAGCTTTCAAAGCAGCTCATTCCAACAATTTAGTCCAGGAGGAAAAAGCATTAGTGTGTGCCTGAAGGAATTTTATGCTACAAAACCTACATATAAGTTCATATTAGAAAAGATTACATACATTGAACAAAAAGGCTGAAGGTCTCAAGGAGCTTCAATTTCAATACCAAGCCTCAGAGAGGCAATGACTGCGATATTGCACATGCCACTCTGTAATTACAGCATTCAGAAGGCCCCTACTAAAGAACATAAAAATGGCACTGTTTAAAAGAAGCAAGGTTTATTATGGTTGCAAAGGAGTCCAAAATTAAGAAATGACAATGTTAAAAGCATTTTGCCAGCTGCCTTGTGTCACTCATGCTCAGGATTGCCATAACATCAGCAGATGCAGAAGGCAGCTGATGGAAGGTTGTATGGGCCATTCATTTCCTGCTTTTCCTAACTTTCTGGTGTTCTTTCCTGTAGGTATTTAAATGGTGTGGCTTAGGGGGTATTAAAAGAAGAAACTGTGATGAGGCATCCACTTGATGTCTTTTTTTTTACTCATTGGGGCCCTCTGTACTTCACTGAGAGAGGAGCTGGTGGCAGAAGTCAGTGTTAGCCTTGATGTGATGCAGTGTTAGAGAGGATCCGTAAAGCAACTCAGGCATATTTCCTGGTTGACAGGCAGGGCGAGATGCTGTGGTGACTTCTCCTCCAGGCACCCTGCATGAGAAACTGCCTGGTCCCCTAACCTGTACTATTTGACATCCCCAAAATACCCCTGCCCCACTGTTTTTTCCACTGCCTGCTCAAGCAAAGTCTTTCCTTGTAAGGCTCGCAGCTTTCTCAATGGTCTTTGTACCCAGACTTAATTCTAGTCTTGCTTTTCAGCCTCTTGTCTGTATCCACCACCTTCACCCAGTTTTAATGTGATACTAGTCCATCTCACCTGTTTTTCTCCTCCCACAGATTACATTTACCCATGCAGGGTTTACCCATTGTGGTGTTTTGACCCTGGCTGAAGGCCAGACACTCACCAAAGCCACTCTATCACTCCCCTTTTCAGCTGGGCAGGGGAGAAGATATATATTGAGAGGCTCAGGAGTTGAGATAAGTTCAGGGAGAGAGGATTCCACAATTAGTGTCTCTCTACCTGGGTTGCAAGTGCTGGCAGAGGCTTGCTCCAATGCAGGTCACAGCATCTTCCATATATCTCCACCTGCTCCAGCGTGGGGCCTCTCCACGGGCTGCAGGTGGGGTCTCGGCCTTTGCCATGGGCTGCGGGGGACACGCACTCCACTGTGGGTTTCTCCACAGGCTGCAGGGGCATCTTTCTCTCCAGCACCTGGGGCACCTCCTCCCCCACCTTCCCTGGCCTTGGTGTCTGCAGAGTTCCTTACATCTTCTCACTCCCTTCTCTGGCGGCAAAACCAGCTGCTAGTGTATTTTTTTCTCCTAAATGCGATTCCCAGAGGCGCTGTGACCATCGCTGATGGGCTTGGCCTTAACACCGACTCCAGCCTTGAGCCAGCTGGTGCTTGCTCTGTCAGGTCTAGGGAAAGCTTCTAGCTGCTTCTTGCAGAAGCCACCCCTGCAGCCCCCCTTGTCCACCAGAACCCAGCCACGCAAAACCACAACACCCATTTACATGGAGCAAGGTCAGCCCCATCCTCAGAGCTGCCTCCTCACTCCTCCCTTCAAGTCTTTTTCCACATGCATCAGCATGGGTGTTTTTAACACCGTTTAAAATGAGACAAGTAGTTATTTTAGAATGACTTATGTGCCAGTGACTCTGACACTGGATAAATCTTCTTCAGTAATCGACATTTAGAAGTAATGTTTGTGGCGGAGATTTGATAAAACCACTGAGCAAAGTATAAGTGTGAAGCCCAGTGGTGTTTTGATGGTTCATTGGATTCCCACGGCAGTCCATCCTGTTTGATCTGGATTTATAAATATCATAGCAGTTAATGCTACCAAGGAGGTTATTGGCTATGTCCAGATGTAGAGCTGTAGAGTAAATATGAATGGGGATGTAATATGAATAATTTGCCTAGAGCTAAGTGATCATTCTGCTCTGCGTGTTAGATTAATTGGCAACATCTTGGTGTATCCAAACTTGGATTTCAACAAATGGAAAGAAATGGAAAAAAAAGTAATTTTTAAAAAAAGAGTACTTTTTTCATTTATAGTTACATCTGGTCTGTAATTTTTGAGGTTAACAGCTGCTCCTTTTATTTTTGCTGATTTTTCAATCATAAAATAGTGCCCTGTTCCAAGCAGAAGATTTTGGGAAAATATTGGAACAGATGAACAGTATTAGCAAGTTACTAACTAAATATAATAGAGGAGGTATGCATTTCAATGTATTCAATTTTGGGGGATTATGGAGTTGGCATAGCATTAAAATGAGTCCTTATTATTAAGCTATCAGCCACAGAAAATGGTTACATGTAATATTATCATTTATTTGATTTCTAATTTGGCTTCAGACAAACTCAATTACCCAAATATTCATCTAACTATATAAACTGGACAGTCGGTGTAAGCCTGCCTCTCACTAGGACTGAATGAATCCTAGGTGTTCACTGGCAGCATAAAAGGTATGTGTAGCTTGCAGTTGGTAGGTAGGCAGAATGAATAAGGGATTCTCTTCAGAAACCTTGACATTTTCAAGCTCCTTTAAACCCTATGCATAAGGTAATAATGATATTTTAATTAGGAAAAATTACAGCTCCATCCCACTGCTCGAAGGGACCACTTAATATAAAAAGCAAGATTGCGTTTTCTGTAATCATTATTTTTAAGAACTGGCTTGAACAAAGAATTTCTTTCATTGGTCTTTACGGCTCTATATTGTGGCTAGGTAAGCTATTGCCTCACAAATCCCCTTTACTGGGAACCTGCCATAACCGCCAACTCAGGGACTGCAAATGTTTAGGTTTGGTGGGCTTTTGTGAGCACACATTATTCTTTTCTTTTACATCTGAAATAAATGATGTGGTGTAGTTACAAAATGAACATATTCTTTACCAATATAAAAACCAAGAGCATGCCACATTATGTATTTGTTATGTCCTGTAGGGCCATCACACATCACAGGGCCATCATTATGATTTGTATAGAGTATTTTTTGTGATACTTGGAAAAGGCCTACCCTAAAAAATGCACAGAAAAACATGGAAAAAACTGCTTGGGTTTGGAGGTTTTCATATGCTCCGTATTTCTAGGCATATTCATTTTTGGCATAACACCCATATTATTCAAAAAAACCAGCTAAAACTTTTTTGTTTCAGCCAAAGCAAGGAGCTGCACTGTAGTTTCTAGTGCTAAGTGATACTATTTGAGATTTGGGTACAAAGCTGGGAAATGGGCTGATGCAACTGCCTCACCTTTTACATGCATGTGTTAGAGCAAATGCCAGCAGAGGAGAGCACTTAGGAGACCCTGACTCTTAGGTAGCAGTCCAACTGTGCCAAATTGTGGGGAAGGCTGAGCCAGGTTCCTGCCATTTACTTTGATGCCATGCTTCAGCCCTTTGAGCTACAGCTGAGGATGTGGGCCTGTTGGCCACGTGTCAGGAAGGCTCCCTAGGGCACTGTTTGGAAACTGCCTCAGTTAAATAGAGGATTTGATGCTCAGTGCTTTGGGTTTGCATCACTCATTTGTGGGGCAATAACATATGGTTATTCCCAGCTCTGGAATAAATACTATTTAAAGAGCTAATGAGATGGAATTTTTGTCTTTGTCCTTTATTTCCATAAATATTAAATAGTTCTGTTGTGAATGAGTAAGCTGTTCTCAAGTTAGCTAAATAAGGATTCCAGGAAGCTCAGCAATCCTGAAAGACAAAAACCCAAATCAGTTCTTCCCTGTGCATGCATATTGAAGTATGGTGGTCTTTACCATCACCCCTCTATGACTGTAGATGCTTGTCCACTACTACTTGTGTTATTTTGGTGGAGCAACAATTCAGCAAGATGTTCCAAGATAATGACCATTCTGTGAAGTGTGTGTGCGTCTCCAGAGAGGGCAGAGGAGATGGCAATCTGGGAAGAGCATGGCCCAAAATGACAGCTAGCTTACAAGTAGCATGATGTGACACAAATATCAGACCTCCAGAAAGTACGTTTTTGTTTTGAAAATCATGCCACTGTTTGGGATGAATATGATGAAAAGGGTACATTTTGGTAATCTGTTGGTAATTTAGTACCCGTGGGTAATTCATAACTTGCAAATCTCACATACTATTTATATTTTTTGAAGGCTGATACAATCCCATTTCCCAGGTGAAATACGATCAGGGCACCAGTTCAGAAGCTGCTGCCATATCCTCTTAATTAATGTACAGTTTAAAATCTGTGTGAGAATAATGGATTAGATGAACAACGATGCAGTCAAGGGAGATGTCAAACATCTATCTAGCAACAAAACTCAAAAGGCAGAAAAAAAATCAACTTCAGCTTCATTTCAAGTGCTTTGCTGGATTTTTAAAATTTTTATCTCATGAAGCAATATGGGGGGGGGACGGACGGGGGAACCCACAGCAGCATTTGCCAGAGCAGCAGTAGCTGTATACTTAGTGCACAGCAAAGTCTGCATTATTTCATAGCTGTTTCAAGGGAAAGCATTTTATCTCTTTTTTTTTTTCCTGTGCTGCCTCAGCGTAATAGCAGTGCTCCCCATGTAGGTCAAGAGACCAGGATTTTGTTGGTCCCTTTACCCTAACATCAAAAGTATATAAACCTTAGCTTATTTGAGCGCCAGTGGCGCTTGCTTTCTGATTTTTTTGTATTTTTATTATTTGGGTGCAGAGAGGGTGAATGAAAGGTCTTGTTATATATAAATTGGAGCACACAAGAAAAGGAGATATGTATTATAAAGCAGAGATGAGTGGTGCTCTGTGTGTTAGCTATGTTAAGCATCAGTAGATAACGCAGCGCTTTTCACAGTAGATATCTCTGATTATTTTCTTTTTTTTCTTTTTCCCCTCCTCCCCTTTCTCCCTGTGATTGCATTTTATTCCCCCTCTGGTATTTTCCACACCTCTTAGCCTTTCCTGACCTGTGTGATATTGAAAATACACTTAGCATCTGAAACACCCTTGTCTCAAGGATCAGTCACCCTAATGCAGAGCACTTTCTTCAGGTTCACTGATAGCAGACCTGACTCTCAGGCTCTTCTAGGGCATTGCTTCCCTGCTGCCAAAACAGACTCTTTAACTTTAAGCACTGGTCTTGCATGGATTGAAAATAGAAACCTGCGGGGTAGCAAGGCTGGTGGTAGAGGCATGATAGCAGTTCAGCCTGATCTGACCTAAAGATGTCTGCATATCAGCATCTAAAATAAACCTGCATATGCTTGCATGAACTTAACTCAAAATGCCTTGCACTTAACTTGGTCATCATCAGTGAAGGTTCAGTCAATAAGACTAGAAGGAATGGTGGTTGGCTTCCCAAAGGGTGCATGCATCAAAGGTTTTGGTCTAGTGCATCCACTTACTCTACCTAAGGCTTGAACAAGGCTTTTTTCAAAAGGAAGAATACTGTGATATTTTGTGAAATGTCAAGTGATTATTTTGTAAACTTCTCAGGAAAAATTGAATATCAGTGGCTTAGCTGAACTGAAAAAAAAAAAAAAAAAAGAAATAATCTAATCTTACAGTCATAAATGAGAGAAAAGCCTAAATAACTCCAATTCATTGTAGAAGCACATTGTAAAGCTTCCCTGCAAGCAGCACTGTGCTGAACAGAGCGCTTGAAGTCACCCATACATCCATTTGTGCTCAGTGCTCCAGCCTGGGTAATGATGTTCAAGAAATGAAATCATTCTATATATGAAAATCAAGGCAATGTTAATATATACTGCTGTGCAACTGGGAAATTTGGGGTTGCTGATTAACCCCACATGTGGAGCACAGATACCTATTACAAGCTACGAAGAAAAAAAGGGAGTAAGTTGGAATATAATATATTTGTGTCAGGTTTTTTAAGTAATTTGACGTTTCTCGCCTATGCCCTGACTTCAGTTGGGTTTTTGAATTGTTTATCTTTTTCCCCCCTTGTAGAAGAAAGAAGTGTTTTCCCTGAGGTATACAAGGCCAAAATATTGGTTATCCTAAAAGCAGAATCTGAAAATGTTCATATCTCAGCAGATATGGCTAAGCCATTAAAATTACTGCTTGGATAAAGAATTTGGCTTAAAGGAAGACACAATGGCTGGAGCTGGTCCTTCAGCAAAGCTCCAGATACTGAAGCTTTTGGTTTGCCACCTTCTTAATGCTGAACATGAAAATTAGCCTTTCCAATCCCAAATTTTACTTGTGAGGCTGCATCACGATGGAAGTGACTTAGGAGTAAGGAAGCAGTCAGGGTGGGCAGCAGAGGACCAGGCTTCCTTAGTTTAGCTGTGTGACTCTGTTAGGGCTGGTGTCCATTAACCTGTGGTATTAAATATTTGCCATCGATCTCTCCTATGGGCTGGAATTAATAATTGCCATTTAAGCACTTAGCATATATCTGGGATGGACGTGCCTACATGTCCACAGCTACACCTGTTTGCACACAATGGTTGTCTTCAGTTAGAATACACCAAAACAGTAATTGTCAGATAGATAATCAAATAAGCAGTGTAAATTTTTTAAAAGCTTCCTGAAATAAGAAAAATGCCTGGTATCTTATGCATCTGCTTACATGTGTTTTCAAAGCAGCGAATGTATGGTGATAAACAAACATATACAAATATTTTAATGTATATATTGAAAATTATATTCATTTTACATATGTCTCTATGTAGGCATTTACTGTAAAGACTGGATCAGGTGCAGGGAGGTCAGCTACACTGAAATTATTTGCAGATTATCTCAATTTGTGCTGTAGGAGAAAAGCATGCTCTTTTCCTTACAGCTCCCACTTGCTGTGGTTTTGTATTGACTCGCTTCTTGTACCTTGAAACACACTGACAATAAAGACAAATGAGCAAATAAAATGCTCCATAAAATATTCTGCAGGAGACCTGTGCCATGTAATGACTTTCTGACCAGTATAGACACTCTTTTAAGGAGTAGTGCTTGACATGTCCATCTTTGTCTCTTAGTGTAAATTTTCATTTAGTGGATTTAATTTGTGTTGTTAAGTGGCAAGAATGTGTGTTATTGGAGTAATTACTGTAAAGCTGTTTAATTATTGATTTCCCCAACATAGCAGGCTTGACATTTTACCAGATACGATGAAGGAAAAGATGCACATTAACAGGATGGGTATGGAACAAACAAGCATTTTCAATAGAGACTTAATTCATTTTAATAGATATACAGTAATTACCTAGGAAGTAAGACTGTTTTCTTTCTCGTGACATTAATGATTCAGATGAAGTGACAGATTGGTAATGTATAGGTATATTATGACTCTATTTAGAACACAAGGGTTGGCTTATGAGAGTCTGGAGGGCACTGACGTTGGTTTAAAGATGCATAAAACCTTCAGTTTTACTCATCCTTTTTCTTTACCGACAAACAGAATTCGGTAATAACATGTATTTACTTCATCCCCATCCCTCTCATCTTTTAATGATTTCTCTATCTCCTTTTGAAGTAGCCAGGAGAATGGGAATTGCCTTTGCACAGGGTGGGTGGGTGGCAGCTGGTCTGACACAGCTCTGTCCCAAGCAGCTGGCAGCTCCCCCCCCCCCATTTTCTTCACTCTCACCTTGGTGAGGAAGACCCTGTGCCCCAAACTGCACCCTCTGCAATTTACTTTGCTGGGAAAGCTGAAGCCTTGAATGCATGATTTCAGGGATCCCCGGCCATTGGAAACTTGCTTTGTGGGCTGCCAAGCTAGCTAGCTCTTTCCACACAAGCCCCTGCATTGTACTTCAGTAATTCAGCCACAGCTCTCCTGGATGAGATAAAAAATGACTGCCCTTTCTCTCAGGGAACAGCAGTGCATCAACCCCAGAAGCAAACACAGAATGCTTTCCTGTGCCAGAGAGCCCTATATTTCTGTATATGAGCATCCTGGGGCTATTACCTGAGGCCACCATTAAGGAGAACTTGAATTGCTGCAGATGCTGCTTTTTTTCCTGCTTTTTTAATATTCTTTGTGTTACTTTCCGTTTCTTGAGGCACAGATATACCAAAGCTGATTTCCCTAACACAGGGCCAGCCCTAGGCCCCACAAGAGAGATGCAGCCACAGCGCAACCTGGGTCAGCTCCAGGCTCTGGCACAGGGCAGGAGCTGAACTGCTACAGCCCCAGCATCCCCCCACGCTCGGACGTGGGGAGCTTATCGCATGAGCTCCAGCATGGTCTCAAATTCATCATCCACTTCTAAAAGCAGCAGGAGTTTGTTTTTATGGAGCAGAGTTGTACTTGCTTTGAAGTAGGCTTTAGTCACCTCATAGGCCATAGATAAGAACACAGAAGGATGGTCTAAGGTTTATCTAGGATTTGAGAAATTTTAAACTATTAGGATGTATTCATGTCCAGGGAAAGTAGAGATGCTTGTAACTACTGTGACTTCATTTACAGTTGATGGTATCATACAAAAGGCCCAGGTGTCTGCAAAAAGAAAACCAACACCACCAAACCGAAGAGAAATAACAAGGAGACATGATTTCTGATAAATGCTGATTATTGACTGGTTCCTCCAGTTCCTCTAAGGAACTGGAGCTGTGGGGTTTTCCTGCTATACTGAACAGTGCCTGCATCACGTGCACGTAATAATAGCAATTCATGCCTTTAAAAGAGTTTGGATTTTGTGTTAGGAAGCTGAGGGTAATCTGTCTCGTTTACCCAAAGTAGATATGCTCTTCAGAGCTGAAGGAATGCTACTGAATTGATACACCCTATAGGAACAAGATTTTCAATGGTTTGTTTGACAGAGACACCTGGGCTTTCAGTAAGTCTGTTCCTCAGTTGCATTTTACAGCTATGAAAGGAAAACAGGCTGCACAGAGGCAAAGGAAGTCATGGTAGGTAACAGAGAAGACAGGTGGTTAGGTGGTAATCCTGATCTATTACCTTCTGTGTGTCAGGTCGGTATGTGGGTGTGTGTGCAGAACTCGTCACGGGGATGGGCCATGCTGCCTTCAGCCAGGTGGGGAGCTGGCGGTGGGTGGCAGCCTCCTTCCAGACACGCACCTACAATTGCTGCTGGTGTTCAAGGCTGTGTAGGTTAGCATTAGGAAAAGCTTAACAAGCTATGGTAGGACTGCTGGCTTCTGCAGTTCATATGGAAGTGAAATGGAGTATTTGCTGGTGTCTGAAAGGGTTTAAGCCCTGACCAAGGGAGGCTGGTAGTGAAAACCACTATTATTCTACCGCGCATAGTATAAAGAAATAAAAGGCCAGCTTGTAGCTAGGCAAGTTTTTCTTTATTTCTTCAAAGCCAGCTTCCCAGATTGTATGTATTACTGAGGGAAAAGAGCAGGCTGCATGCAGCTGCCGTGCCATTTGCAGCTGGGTTTGTAGCCAGCACACTGTAGGGAATACCCTGCAGAAGGTCTCTGCTTTGGACATAGACCTCACCTTTCAAACTAAAGGAAAAACCCATTTGGCCAGCACAACCTCTTGTGACAGGCGTTTTGCATACCTGACAGCTGATAAAGCAGTTTTTCCCCACGTCTGTCCTGTGATGGATCAGTTCCCTGATGCTATTCACTGGGCTTAGCCTCTGGGCTCCCTGCGGACCGTGGTGGTGCAGGGCAGGGCTAGGAGACTGACAGCAAGAGACTTGGAAAACACTGCCACCAAATGTGGAAGGAAGAAAGAGAGATTTGTCTCATTTAATACACATTCATATCGTTTTGCTGTAGCTTGTATTAGGCTTGTCTTGAAAAGTTACATGGTCAAAGTGCTCACCTCATACAGGTCTCTAGGCCCCACACGCAAGTGTTTCACCAAGTCCAGGACGTGACCAAAACAGTCAATAGCTCAGTAATAGCTCCTGCAAGACACAAAGTCAGACAGTGGGCAGACCCCTGAAGGCCTGATGCTAACGGCATGGCTGTCTCGCAAAGAGCAGGAACATGGAGGATGGGGACTCAGCGCCATTCGTCGACTGCTGCAAGCCAGAGGCCTGTCATGTCACTGTCCTGGCTTGTCAACAGCAAACTGACAGACAGGAATGGCCTGGATATCTCATGCACACAGGAAAGCTTTATTCATATCATTATTTCCAGTCGTGAATATTTGAAAATAATTACACTGAAGATTTCATATTATAAATTTACCAGTAACGTGATGATGTCATTCTGGATGCAGTAGTGACACTACTAGAATGACAACTATAGTCTCTAAATTTAATTAGATGATGATTTGTTTTCCACCCTATACATTAGGATTTAATAAAAATCAAAGACACTTAATGTAAATATTAATTTGTAAAGAAGAAATCCTTAGCTGCTACAAATCTGCCTAAAGCTGTATCCATATGAGCCTCGCAAGAATATGGGCTAAATGAGATATACTCCACTGGTTTTTGGCTCAGCATGTGGCTGGTGGACTTTATGGGACTATAGATATGCTTAGAAAAATTCTTCCAATTTCTGTGCAACTTAAATTGAAAAATACGTGATTGCATAATAAAAATTATATTAATGAAGAGTAGAAATGTTTTGAATAAATGTCTCTTTGGAGTAAAATTACTGCCTGCGAATAGAGAAAAAAGTAAATTTTATCATTGCAAAGAATTCAATGATGTTAATACACTACCTTCAACTCCTATTTTGTACTTGGGAAATAGCAGGGAAATATTAGGAAAAGTCAAGTGTCTTAATCCAATTCTACACTACTCAAAATAATCAAAAAAACTAGGAATCTCAAAGTGAATTTCTTATTTCTTGCCATCTGTCTGAATATGTGGGTTTTTTGGAAAAATTCTAGCTTTTACTTGACTAGGAAAGCTATCTTGGTGCTGTGGCCGAATTTCACAGTGGTACTCAAGATAGTACACTTTGGTGGAAAAGTAATTCCACAATTTTAGAGGAAGACTTAGACATATTGCAAAAGTTTCCTCTTATTTTGAAACTTTCTAGTAACTTGAGAGCTAATCTTTGCATGTAAAGGAGTGACCCTTGCTGGAGTCATTAATGTTTCCTAGAATGGAAGCAGATTTTGTCATGCTGTATAGTTGTGTGTAATATACTGCGTCCTGAACTCAGCTGTAGCTCCTGTAAATTATTAACAAGAAATCCATGAGATAAAATATATAGAAACTGTCTTCTGTAAATCAGTATCCTCCGTTTTCGGTGGTTCCTTACCTTTTCCTCAACCTGGCTTAGTGTCAGTGATTTAACAGGCATAAAGGGCCAGATTCTCACAGTTAGTTTTGCACAGACAGGGGTTTTTTTTTAAAAGTATTCCTATTTAGGCAAGCTGTGGAAGATAAAATTTTACTTTTGGGATTCCTGTGCGTATATATCACATTACTGCCATTATTTATATAGGCAAGCTTCTTCATTATTTTTAATTAGGTTAGAGACTGCACCTTCCTACAGGCCAATGTATTTATGGCATGATGGATATATATGAAGAAGGAAGGAAAGATACAGAAGTCCTCTTAAACATGGATTTCTGGTCCTATTTTTTGCTGTTCTGTGCTAAGGTTTTCCCTTCTCTGAAGTACATAAACTGGCAACAGGAAACATTTGAGCTTTGAAGGTTGAGGCTGGGGGCTACTGTGATTGTACAATCTGTTTGCATAACAAAATCTCAGCCAGTTGCTCAGTCTTAAAGATCATAGAATCACAGAAAGGTTTGGGTTGGAGGGGAGCTCAAAGCCCATTTAGTTCCAACCCCCCTGCCATGGGCAGGGACTCTCTCCACTAGCCCACCTGTCCCAAGGCTCCATCTAACCTGGCCTTGAACACTGCCAGGGAGGGGGCAGCCACAGCTGCTCTGGGCAACCTGTGCCAGGGCATCATCACCCTCACAGGGAAGAATTTCCTCATTTCTTATCTAAATCTCCCCTCTTTTAGTTTAAAGCCATTACCCCTTAACCTATCACTACACTCCTTGATAAACAGCCCCCCCACCAGCTTTCCTTTAGCCCTTTAAGTACTGGAAGGCTGCTATAAGGTTTCCTGGGAGCCCTCTCTTCTCCAGGCTGAAGAAGCCCAACTGTCTCAGCCTGTCTCCATAGGAGAGGTGCTCCAGCCCTCAGACTTCTTTCTTCCTTCCTTCTCTCCTCAGCAGGCAAGGAAATGTGTTTGAAATGCTAAATAGTATCCTTTGAGGAGAATTTTTTTCCTCAAATGAGACTTGTAATATTCTTTAAGACCTACAATTTTCAAATTGCTCCAACAATTTATTCATTAGAAGTTCAGCTTGTTTTTTTGAACTTCTGGTCACCAGACTGCACCAGTTTTCTGTTAAATAATTTAAATGTTATTTAAACAGAAAACAAAGAGAGTTGAATGGTTTGGATAGAAAAATCTTGCAAAGAGGCAGCGTAATGCACTTAAGAAACTCTATAATCACTTTAATGAGCAATCAAATATGCATTCTTAAAGTCTCAAGCAGTTAAAAAAAATCTGCCATTTTGAGGGTGACATGTCTTCTTTCTGTTTTGACATTCATCTGCATTAGTGTACACTTGTTCAACTTGGGTGTCTAAATCCCACTTGTCAGATATTCTGGAATCTACTTACACTTTCACCCAGGGCTCAAGTTGCACCACTCTCAAACCACTTAACACATTTCAAGTGCCTAAGTGCTAACAAAGTCTTCCCTCCTTCACAGAAAGTGCTGCTATTATACCTCCCCAAAAGTACTTTTAGGCATAAAATGGACAATTAATAAACTTGAATACTACTGCTAATGAAATAATGTTGCTAAAAACAAGGTAGGGCTGAAAGAAAGGGGTCTTTCAGTAGAATTCATTTAAAAACACTTACAACCCACTTCTGCTCACAGAAACCACCCCACACAAACTACCCTGGCCACTGAGGATAGATGATGTTTTCAAACCTACTTGATCTTAAACTTTTTTCTCCTTTTGCATTTCTTGAGTTATCCTTCTCTGTGTTTCCCTGCAGGTTATTTGTAAATAAAATAGAAATAATAATTTTAAAAGGGATAAAGGGAGAGAGACAAGATGGTGTACCATGTTTTGGAGAGCTCAGTGTGTTTTAGGGGAAGAACAGCGACCTATCTGCAGCCCTAGCACAGCTCTGCCTCTCTTCCACAATGCCAGGGACATGTATTCCAGCTAGCACCCAAACTTCTCAGTTGCTTCAGCACTGACCGACTCTCAATATAATGGCAGCAGAGAGTGTTTGTCTACTGCAGGATCAAGCTGTTTGGACTGAATTCTGAAAATAGCTAATTCTGTAATTAAGCATTTGCTTACGATCCAGTGGCTTTAAAGACCCTCAGTGCTTAGCTCCAAAGTATGCTAAAGTGCTCTCCTGAACTGGAGCCAGAACTCCTACCCAAAGCCCCTTGTTCCTCTTGCCCCAAGTCATAGATAGGAATGTTCTCTGCTTGACAGCATTTCACTAATTTTATTGTGTTGCTCAGTGTGTTGGTTGAACATATATAGCCATCAAAAGGTTACATGCACCTAAAAGATGCCATCTCCTTTCCTCCAAGAAAAACAGGGTTGCTTTCCAAATGAACAGTAACCTGATACTGGTATGAATGAATGGTGTTAGAGTTTCACAGCACTTTTAATAGTGATGGGCAGATTAGTTACCGATGCCAGCAATGATAAGGAGGGATATGCATCACACTGCAATGAAAGGTTAAAACATTTGCTTAGCACCTGAATTCAGTGACCTTAAAATGTGCCTGCTAAAACTGTGATTATCACTCCTTCCAATTTGTGCTTATGGATGGAGTTTTTATTATGAGTTTGCTTTTGCATTTAGGATGTATCTTACTTGCACTCAGGCTGGAATCCCTGTCAGTGAAAACACCAGGTCGAACACAGCAGGAAGGGACAGGATATACAGTCCTTTTCATTATTCATAAATGCAGCATACATGGGACCTAAATGGACAGTCCACTTAAGAAATGGGAGATTTATATAGATGACCTGATTCATTAATCGTTCAGAACATCTGAATATATTTATCCCAGAGAGTGTAACTCAAGATTTAATGTTTTGTCTTACTTTATTTCTTGTCATTATGTTTCTTATGTGTTGTGCATCTCCTTTGGGACATAAATTGCTGTCAGTAAATTAATAACTTTCCCTGAGACACCCCAGTATATGAATCCAGTCTTTCACTAGTATAGCCAGATTATTTTCATTGACGTTAAAAACTGGTATGAAACAGAAATGATGGTGTGGTAAATCTGATTTAAAATTTCTTTATGGAAATCTTTGCTTATGCTACTAAAAGTCCCATATGTCTGTAAAAATCGTCATAAAAACAGCTTTTGTGAGGACTGTTTGTATATTTAACTTCAAACACCTCTGTTTCTCATATTTATTCATTTTCACATAGTTTTTTCCTTAATAGTAAGGACATAGTAACAGCAGAATAGTAAGGACTAGCAACAACATACTGTTCATTGTGTATATTCTTAAGGTCTCGCTGTAAATCATAATTAGTGGAGAAATTTTGAATTTAAGCTTATTCTCATGTTTAGTCTGAGTTTGGAGTTCCCTTTTATTTCCATTGGATACACACCAAGATGTTTTAGGTATTCTTCACCATAATAAATGAGAAAAGACTTGAGCATTGAGTCAACTTCATTGACTTCTTTGGGGGTCTTTTGGAAGAGTGAATTGCTGCTCAGCAAAGGTACCGAAATGAAATGCATAATAATAATGATTTGTTAGGTCCCTTCGAAAGGTTTAATCCACAATCCTTCTGGTGATGAAATTTTTTTCAAGTTATCTACCTGATTGACAGCTCAATGTCCTGCGTGTATCACAGGATTGTGGGGGTTGGAATGGACTTCCAGAGATCATCGGGTCCATTCCCCCTGCCAAAGCAGGTTCCCTAGGACAGGTCACACAGGGAGGCGTCTAGAATATCTCCAGAGGAGACTCCACACCCCCTGGGCAGCCTGTCCCAGGGCTCTGTCACCCTCACTGGGAAAAAGTTCTTCCACATGTTGGTGCAGAACTTCCTGTGCTCCAAGTTGAGGCCATTGCCCCTTGTCCTGTCCCCACAGACCACTGAAAAGGGGCTGGCCATTTCCCCACAATACAGCTTCAGTGGTTGCTTTTGATTACAGGGAGAGGTTGGCATCATGAATTTGTCTCCTTGGTAGAGATATGTTTTGAAGGTCTGGCCAAAATGTAGTTGATGTAGCATAACCTACTTTTATCATTAACAGAAGCAGTTCAGATGTTGATATAAGGTAGTTATTGCATTTCTGAGCTATATTTTTGTGCAGTATTTGTCCCAGTGGTGGATCTAGAGGCTGCTGAAAGTGGCCTGAGGATTGAGTAGCAGTGATTCTTTGGGCCTTTCTCTTCAGAGAGAAGGCAGAAACTTCATCCTGATCCTGACCCAACTTCCATTCACTTCAGTTCAACTTCAGATTCGTGAGGTTGAATTTGGAGTGGAATTGGGTGCTCCTCTTTGAGCAAAGAAAAAAGAATCTGGGTTGAACAGTGCACTTTCTTTAACTTACAAAAGACCCCCACAAAAAAGGTTGAGACCCATTCCAGCTTGCTTATAGAAGTGGAAATCCTCCTGGTTAGATATTGTTAACCGATCACACATGTTGAGCTGTGGGATAGTTGTCTGCTGAACAAGTCATGAGATGAAGCTGTTAAGGATGAGATGTGACCAGCTCTGAGCAGCAGGAAGCCTTCCAGAGCTGCCATATCCCCAGTTTCATAGTGCTGTTAACACCTCCACTTTTTCGGGGGCTGAGTTTAATTCCTGTGTTTCTTCCTGCATTAAATTATTGCTAAATTTTGAGATACCAGCATCCTTGCCTGTTAACACTGAAAAGAACTTATATTTTCAACTGGTGGTCACAGAAATGTATTTACCATTGGAAAAACCCTCTAGTTAGCTCTATCTCTGTTCAGAGCCGTGACCTAGCAGTGGTGGGACCGAGGCAGAAGTGGATGGGGCTGTTGTTTCAAGGTTAAGTGCCAGCCTTCACAGTGTTGTCTGCTGCTGTTACAGACTGTGGTACAGAATTGAAAGCTGTCTGCTGTGAGCAAGTAGAACAAATGCTGCGTGAATTTAATTCATTCTGAAAAGCATATATAGTAAACCACATTTGTTTACTTCATGCTGTGGAATGGGGCCTTTAAGTCTGTTTCTAATTTATTCCAACTTAGAAATATGAGGTAAACGCAGAAATCATGCCTTAATAAAATCTCTTTATGTTCCCAGCTGGCATGAGAAATAACAGTCGTGGTTCACTGAAAATGACTTTGGGCCAACACTTTTGATGTGATTTTAGGTTTTATTTTCAGCCATGCAAGAACTCTCCTGTGATGCTTTCTTTTTAGTGTTTTATGAGCAGTTAGTGTTTTTGTGTGTCACTGAAGAATAAGTAAAGAAAAAAAACAGGGTTTTTTGTTGTTGTTTTTTTTTGGTTTGGGGATTTTTTTTTTAAGCTGGGCCTGTCCAATGTTTATCACCAGCAGAAGAGCTGGTAAATAATTTTAAAAAACCCAAATTAAGTGGAGACACACATTTGCAAGTAGTTATTTATGGAGCGGGCAATGTTAGAGAAATATTTGGTTCTATCTAACAGCAAAATGTAGTGGTTAAAAAGCAATAGCTTTTCTTTCTGAGGTCCTTAACTGTTCTGTTGGACAAACCTTATTTCCATTACCGCTTTCCCTTTGTTTTCCACCTTTTCATTTCTCCTTAGAACATGCATCCTTCCACTTCTGCTTTTCTTCATCTTCATTCTCTGCCATTTCCAGCTTTCTAGTGTTGCCTAGTATCTTTATTTCTCCACTCTTTAAATTTTCCTCTTCTGAAACCTGTCTGTACCATGAATTCCAGCAGTTTCATCACTGTGTTATTTCCAAATTAGTAGTGTGAGAAAGAAAGATCCTCTTTAAGCTGTAACTCAACAGTGTTCATGTATTTGTATTTTTAACAGAAACTATTATATCATGTCAATTTGTACTACATTTTGCGAATGAACTTGTTCCTATTGTGGAATATGGAAGAGAAAAGGTGCACGATTAGTATGCAAATTGACCTCTGAAATATGAAAATGTACAAGACCAGAGTCTCATTTTCAATAAATTGTCATATTTCCGCTGGAAATACTGAACATTAGCCAGGAAAAGAGACAGTGCCATAGTAAAGAGAGAATATTATCTAGTAATTAAAATGTTCAATAGTTTTTACTTCAGCCTGATACATAGGCTGGTCTCTTACATCTGGTAGAGCAAGATATTTGTTAGAAAGTCAATTTTGCTTAATCTTACTGCTCTTTATATAAATGTTGCCATTTTCTTCTGTATTGTTAGAACACTGACGTAGGCACTTAGTACATCGCCCATCAAAAGCTCTTCAAAGGCACAGGATGAAGTCCATCGACTTCAGCAAGGTGTGACTTGGGTTTTTTCCCTCCTGATGGAGGAAGCTTTCCTGAATCAGTATCTGCTTTGCTGTCTTTATAACTGCTGAGCCTTTGCAGCTAATGATAGGTTAGTCCTTCCTAAAGTAATTCTCAGGCATACTTCACTATTCATCTCTAAAGTCAAAGCCATTCCAGAGTCAAGGGTTGTTTGGTCCCCTGGTGTTTCATTCTGCTGCCGCAGCCATTAATGCCATAGATAGTTATTTGTCTTACTGACTGTCAAGTTAACCATCGTTATTTGAAAACACTGTCTGACTTGAGCTGCATGATCTGTATTATCATCTTTAAATATCTGTCTGCAATACTTTTGGATTATTTAACTTGGAAATGCAATCCATGTATCAGTGAATTGTGCTTTTGTTGTTCTTCAACATATCATGACAGAGGGTGGGATTTTAAAAATAGCCAAGGATTGGCCTACCTTTGCTGTCAGTGATGAAATACCCCTTTTTCTTCAAGCACTTCCAGAAATGCCACGCATCTGAGCCAATACTGTTAATGAATGCCAGCAAGTCCCACCCAGAATAGTTATTCCTTGTGCTATTTTATTACTGGATGCGCTAAGGGAGACTTTTTTTTCCCCAGCAAAGGAAATTCCAATATATATACGTTGAAATCTTTCAGGAAAATGATTTACTGGGGTGGGGGGGAGGCCTTCTCATATTCAATAAATGTGCACTGCTAAAGGAGGGAAGGTTTAGATTAGATATTAGGGGGAAGTTTTTTACAGAGAGCGTGATGAGGTGCTGGAACAGGCTGCCCAGAGAGGTGGTGGATGCCCCATCCCTGGAGGTGTTCAAGGCCAGGTTGGATGGGGCCCTGGGCAACCTTGTGTAGATCCAGGCCTGGAGGTTGGTGTCCCTGCCTGTGACAGTGGGGTTGGAACTCTCTGATCCTTGGGGTCCCTTCCAACCCAGACCAGTCTATGATTCTCTGATTCTAATTTTCACTGAACAAAATAACATAGTAAGTTTTTCTTTCTTACTCCTACGTGGGATGACACCGTCTGCCTGACAACACATTAAAATGTCGCTTGAATTCTGCAAACATTTCTCACTGTTCAGTGAGGCTGAAACTCTTCTCAAGTATCGATTACAGTTCTCTCCAGCTTTAGTCCAGACTTCTCACACAACCTTGGCAAGTAGCTTTATCTTTCTCCATCATGAATTTCCCATATGTAAAATGAGTGGAATGATTCCTACCCTGCAAAGAATCCTTGTGGTTTAGTTCATTGATTTGCATAAAGCACTAAATAGAAGAAGGTGCTACACAAGTTATAGACTATTGCTGTTGATATAGCTGTGAGTCTACAGGTATTCGGT
The DNA here is from genome assembly GCA_020800305.1 of Porphyrio hochstetteri. Taxonomy (NCBI): domain Eukaryota; kingdom Metazoa; phylum Chordata; class Aves; order Gruiformes; family Rallidae; genus Porphyrio; species Porphyrio hochstetteri. The sequence goes on from CM036907.1 coordinate 9,703,380, forward strand.
TATTACAGACTGGAGGATGACAGGATTCACATCAAAGCCATAGTGCAAATTTGTATAAATGTGATCCACATCTGGAGTGAGAACCAATTCATACGTTACGTTCCCCAAAGAAATATTTACTCAGCTGCAGAAAATGTATTGTTTTAGTGAACGTTAAAAATGATGGGAGTTTAAGACACTCTGCTGGCAATAACCTAATTAACTCGCTCTTGATCAAATATTTCAGATGCCAGAATCAAAATAATTACATCTGCAGTCCCAAATGAAGACAATACATTGGGAAATAACACAGGGTCAGTTCTTGGACTAGTGTTAAATAGCACAGATTTGTTGATTTTGGTGGAGCCGTGCTGATGAGCTGCAGATGAGGGACTGGCCTGCACTGTTTCAGCTGGAAGCTAAAAGAGAGTTAGGCTTTTAAAAAACAAGAGTGTTGTAGAGTTGAGCTGAGTCTTTAAAGTCAGTAAGGTTGTGCTTTTCATTGGCACTGAGTTTTGCAGAACACGCTGTCCTGGAGGAGAAATTCTGATTGTGAAGTGTTGGTGAAGTACTCCGTCTGTCATTCTGTCCTCTAGGTCAATTAGACTTGGAATATATCTAGCAGAGTATGCTGTTAATTACTCTATTTATATTGTGGGTTTTAATGCTTTATTTGCTTGCTTTTCTTTTTAAAAATGTAGCATAAGATGCTATCAATTATTGCGTGCATTACATTTATCTTGTGAGATACACTTAATCTAATGCTAAACTATGCCAGAAGCTGATTTAATTGATAGGAAAATCTGTAAAATCTACTCAGGGCATCTCAGTTTCTGATGGGGATCCCTGATGTCTCAAGTTCCTTGATAGTGAACTGGAGAAAAAAAAGCAGAAAGAGGACAAAATCCTGGATATATGTAGGTCAAGAATTTCTAACACATCACAGAATCACAAGGTTGGAAAAGACCTTTAAGATCATCGAGTCCAACCATTCCTGTCCTGTGCTAAACCCTATCCCTAAGTACCTCACCTACCCGTCTGTTAAACACACCCAGGGATGGTGACTCAGCCCCCTCCCTGGGCAGCCTGTTCCAGGCCCTGACAACTCTGTCAGGGAAGAATCTTTTCCTAACATCTAATCTGACCCTGCCCTGGCCCAGCTTAGTGCCATTTCCCCTTGTCCTATCTCCTGTCACCTGGCTGAAGAGACCATCTCCCACCTCTCTACAACCTCCTGTCAGGTAGTTGTAGGTGGTGATAAGGTCTCCCCTCAGCCTCCTCTTCTCCAGGCTAAACACCCCCAGCTCCCTCAGCCGCTCCTCATAGGATTTGCCCTCCAGCCCCTTCCCCAGCCTGGTTGCCCTTCTCTGGATGTGCTCCAGGACCTCAATGTCCTTCTTACGGTGAGGAGCCCAGAACTGAACACAGCACTCGAGGTGCAGCCTCACCAGTGCCCAGTACAGGGGCAACTTAAATGCTTTTTTTAAATTGCTCCAAATGAACTTACTTTTTTAAACAGTACTTGTTCAAAGTGTTGGTGAGGGAGGAATCACCATGCATGATTTGGAAGCAACTTTGAGAGTGCTCAACATAGATGAAAATTTCTGTCTGTGTAAAAGCTAAGTCATGGCTTCACAAGTTGCTCAATTAGCATTCAACATAGGCATCGAATGTTGACTCCAAACTTTTAGACCTTCTGGACCTTTGTTTGTCAGAACATAAGAGATTCAGAAATATCAATAGCACATTTTGATTGTTTCATTGTGTTGGACTGCCATCTCTCAGCTCTCTGATTCAGTCTTTGGCTGTTCTTCCTTATTCAGGTTATTGATTTGTTTGTGCAACCATGATGTTTTATGATATTATTTCACACTATTAAAGGACTATATATCTTGAATATTAAATGATTTACTCCAAACTCAATCGAATTGCTGTTATGAGAGTTTCCAGATAAAGAGAAGGATGCTTAAGGACTGCTTTCTCCAAGAATGATTTAGTGGCAGAATCCAGGACTCCCCTGGCTGTGGACTCTGAATCTCATGCTTCATTGCCTTCCATCATTTCAAACACTCCCCATTCAGCATTTTGGTTTGGGTTTTTCACTTTTGCATTTCATTATGTATTTGCTGACTGGGGGGGGTGCTGAGAAAACACCACAGCGTTTTCTATTATTGTATGATGTTATAATATTTTTCACATCACTTCCAACGGGGGTCTTGTCAGACACCTCCTTATTGCTCTCTTCCTTTCTAAGGAAGAAAGGACTAGGGACTTTCTAACTTCTACACAAGTGTCCCTTAAACAAAGGTGTTAATAGTGCATTTCTTCCTTTTTTTTCTTGTAAAGTACATTGAGGAATGTGAGCCAGCTAGTAAAATATTAACCCCTGCCTACTTTGCCTTAGGATGTGTTAACATCAAAGGGTCATTTACGGTTCTGTCTGCCAGGTGTCAGTTTGTTCACAGGGCTAATTGAAGTGGTTTGGGGGTATATATTGGTTCAGCAGTGGAAGGATCAATGAACTGATTTATGCTGAATTGCTGTTGACAATTTAGTCTTTCCCTGCACTTAGCAGGCAGAATTTCTGTATAGTGATGCCTGGATAAGCACTAGACAGCCAGGGGGTGGGAGTGGGGGGCAATTATCCCGCTAATTCTTTGTCTTTCAAAACAGATTCTGCTTTGAGCACAATCTTCTGTTACTTCTTGGCTATCAGGATTCAGATACAGCGTAGAAATTGGTTTAAATGCAGAATGTGTTTGCTCCAACTGTTGTGGCATCGTTCTCATTGTCCCTACAAGCCCAGAAAAGAAACTTTGTGTGTAAAGTGTGGCTTTTCAGTACTTTGGAGTGCCTCAGTTTTTACTTTTGTTGAGGCAGGAGGCATGGGAACAGGCAAATAAAGAGATTTGCTTGGTTTTAAGCCTCCCATTCTCCCCCATGGCCGCAGATGCAAAGAGCAGTTCAACACCTACACCTCTGTGTGCTGCAAATATGCAGGAGGTTGTAGCAGGGGCTTGCTCCCATCTAATCACGGTGTGGGAAACTGCAGGGTTGGGTACGATGCCCCAGTGAGGAGGAGGTAGGACTGAGCTCCTTGTGTCCACCACAGGCCACAGAGTTGGTTCTCAGCATCCCAGGGAAGGGGGTTTGGAAGACGGGGCTATTCCCAAAACTGCTGCCCCTCACAGGGGCACACTGTGGCATTTGCCACGCCATGGCATGGCATGATCCCAAGGCTTGGCAGTTGGCAGCTGAACTTGCTGTGGTGCCTCAGTTCGTATTTCATGTATCTATGTATGCAGGGTGGCTGTGAACATCCTTGCAACTGGAGGGGTGTGCATGTCTGAACTTGACAGGCTCCCCCCTATTTTAAGAATACTTAGATGCACATAAATAATGTATTTCTTCTAATTGATGCATCATTTAATACATCTTATCTTTTCAATATTTACTGTGTATTAATCTGTTGTTTTAATGCATTTCCAATCAACATATCTTCAGCAGTTGGTCTCCAGTGGCTATTCTGTGCATACACAATCATCACATTTCCTGGAATGAAATACTTACTGCAATATATTTCTCTTAATGCTTGCCTTTCCCTTCAGCTGGGGTGTTTTTTTTCAGCTGCACCAAGAGTAGGATTTGTTATTAGACCAAAACATATTGACCTTCTTGTCATTGTGTTTTTGCATCTCCCTTCCTGATTACACCTAAGCACTACAGCTGGATATCCATATTCATGTTGCTCTACCATAGAAAAAAGAGTCCATCTGCATAGACTTAGTACATTCCCACCTGAAAATGAGAACTTTACCCCATCCATCAATCTGGGAGCGTGCTTTCCAAAGCAGGATTACATCAGGCACATGCACTTGGATGTTGTTCTGGGTATGGTGTTTTAACATCCTGAGATGAACGCGGTGTAAAAAGAAAACCAAACCCATACTCTGAGAGCAGAATCTGGGAGAACTAAGCAAACAGCCTGTAATTCCAAGGAAATGAAGATTCAGAGAGATGAGGTGATATGTATGGCCACACAATTAGCAGAAAGAGAGATTGGAGATGTTACATTATGCCCACAGAATTTAATTAACGATACTGGGAAGGGATGTTCTGATAAGCTGTGCAGAGTACAAAATAAATAATGAAATGTCTGTAATTAAAAAAGTGTTGAAAGTTGACTGACCTGCATTTCTGATGCATTTCTTACCCTTGCAATAAGCAGAAAATAGTCTGAAACTGCAGTGTGCCTGGTAAAAGCCAGACTGCCCCAAGGAAAGTTCCTGCTAACTTTTGGGAAGTTGGGAGTGTAGATGCTCTGCCCTGGAACTGGCCAGATGAGCACACTTTGGGGACTTGGGAGTCTGGGTAGAGTAAGGGCTGACATTCCTAGGTTTCTCCTGATGTAGTGACATGAGGCCACAGAGATGTGACAACTGCTTCTCTGCTTACTGTAAAAAAAAATGGTGTAGACCAGGGATGGAAAGAAGAGCCACTTCTGTTCCCTTAAAGAGAATAAATCCCCCTGGACCTCACAGGGCAAAGCCTGTCTGCCTCTCTTTGTGTCCAGAGACTCCAGTGCATTGGTAAAGTTTCCAGATGTCCCTGGGTGATTTAGTGCATAAACCCCTCCAAAAACAAGTGGAGCCCAAGGGCTAAGGTTGCTTGGACATGTTTGAAACTGTTAGCCTGTAACATTATCCTCAAAGATCAAAACACCAAATTGGACACACTAGCTTAAATGAAATTACTGCTACCTGCCAATCTTTTATCAGTCACTGCTCCAGGCCGTCATCTGTTGTGGTCAGAAGAAATCTTTCCTTTTTTCCCATACTCTAAATCGTATGGTGAGGGTCAAAATCTGGTCTAGAGCTCACCACTGTCTTGGCTTCAGCCGAGTTGATTAGTATGTGAATTAATCTTGCTAGCAGCAAAATTCAATCTTAACTTGTTCTGAAGCATCTGGCACTGCCAAGGGTGCTGGACCCTCGGTCTGTTCTAACAGAGCAGTTCCAGTGGTTCAGAACTGACATTCTCATACCTTGGATGTGAGCCCATGGTCAGTGGCCATCTATTAGCTGCTAAATTATCTAAGTTTGCTGCTAAATGTAGAAATGCTTTAGTTGAAAACTTGGTTTGGACTGAACTCAGAGCATTTAAGAATTCATAGTTTGTGAGATTTCACTGCACATGTAATTACAAAGCCACATATAGGTGCGTGTTGGGACACTTCCCCCTGCACAAAGCTCTGTAAATATGACCTGAAAGTAGGAAAAAGCTTTAATCCTGAATTTATTAACTTATGACACCTCACCTTCTATCTTGCATTTGCCGACATTGCCCTTTGTCTTCCCTTTCTCCTCCAAACCTGCAGTGTGTAACAGAAAAGAAATTCCTCCCCCTTTTCCTCTGCAGTCGGGCAGAGCAGAGGAGGTGGGAGTGGAGAGCAAGGTGAAGTCCCTTGGGCTCCTGTGTATTTGGAGGGGAGGTATTATGGCTTTCTCTATTTGCTATGGAAACTGGGGTTTAGCATATATAAATAAGTAATATTTATCCTTGCCATCTTAGTTTTTCTTTTCTGTACTTTCAACAGCTATATTTCCACCTCTCAATCTATATTTATCTATAAGCCCTCCCACTCCTTTGAAATGGGCGGCTCATCTGTCCTCCTGTGTCTGGTACTTTTGGGAAGGGCTCCATAAGAGAAGGAAGTCCTTCCCAAGTGCCCCTGAGCAGAAGGCACAGGTTGGATGGAAACTGCACCCAGTCCTGGCCACCACCTCTGCAGATTACAGCCCTGTACATCCCTCTCCTCCAGCAAAAGCTGCCTGCTGCTATAGGGTATGTACAGTGTGGGGGCTTCATCTTCATTTCCCTGAGCCTGTGAGGTACCCAGCAGTGACTGGACAGGCAGAGTGTGGCAAAGGTGGTAGCTGTCTTTGTGACACTTAATTTTGACTTAACAAGAGGGCATCCCTTTTTACTAATTACACTTGTTTGGGAGAGAGATGATTTTTTTTCTTTCTGTTGACTGGTATCTCTTACAGCTATTTATCAGGTGAGGATGTGTACCCTTATTATATTAATGTGTTTGTGCCTAAGTTAATGAAGCATGACTTTCCTTGGTGTTTCCCTAGGAAATAAATAGACCAGATTTTTTTTTTTTCTTTTTTGCATCAATTTTACACCTGAAAGTGTTGAATTCAAATCAACTGCACTAAGAATAGTTTATAGCAGCAAGGCAGAAATATGCCATATAAATACAGCTAATGACTACCTTGTGTATCTGCACAACTTTCAAAGGGTTTGGTTGATGTTTTATTTAGTAATGAGATGATGAAAAAGCAGATGGAACATTAATAACACTGAACACTCGGGCCCTGTGAAATGGCTCAGACTACTTGTCTTGAAAAGTGGACTTTCCAGTCTGGTTTTGAGGACAGCAAACTCCTCCTTTGTGAAGGTATTTGAGATAAGAATGGGAAGGCATAGTGTGCTGTGCGCTGAGAAGCTGTGTGCATGCGGGAGCGAGAGCGAGTGCCTGTGCAGGGGCCTCTGGTGTCCTTCATCGTTGCTCATAGCGAGCAGAGAGGTTTATTGGTTTGTGCCTGACCCTGACCCTTGGCATCTGCACCTTTGCTCTCATGCCCGTGGGACACCACCTTCAGAATAAAGCAGCGTAGGTCGTCTGTGGGTTTTTAGTCTGGATATATCATAGGGCAGTTAAATGCTGCCTTTCATAAATATGCATTAGATGTATTTGTGTCTTCTACTTTATTATGTTAGGTAGGGTATATCAGTTCTGCATTTTAAAAGCAGTTAGCCCTTTCTCTGAAGGCATTTGTCTTTATGTCCTCAAAAAGGAGAAGAAAACACGGATTAACTACCTTGTTTCCTGCTCAGTGCCAGGAATGTGTTTTAGCCACATTGTTTGGTATTTAATTAAAATAAACATAGAGAGGAGAGATTCTCCCTAAGGAAAGAAACTGACTAATTGAGGCTTCTCTACATTAATTCAGAGCATTAAAGCATTAATGCTTTTATAAAACTGTCTTTTTGACCTGCATAGGTTCAGCTAAAATTAGAAGTCTGCTGTCAATGGCTCTAATTTGTCCATGTAGAAAAAATGGTGGGTGATTCCGTAATGCACCATTTGAAGTGGCTTATGCTGCTTAAAAAGTCTGCATGAAATAAAGTTCTGGGGTTGAAGTAGCGTGCTCTAAGTTAAAAGTGTTACACTTACAAACGTTTAGTGCTGGGAGTGTGGCATTGTTGCTGGTGAGGAGCTGTAAATCGTTAACATGCATTAACTTGATCACTCTCCTCTGCTTCTAACCTACAGTTTCTAATGTAAAGTCCTAGCCTTAGCAAAAAGCATCGTGTTTTATGACTGAAAGGAATTTGGCAGTTAATCACCTCTTGCCTGTCAGCATCCTCCTGCCTGCAGAGGATACTTTCAGCGGGACGCAGCCATGCCCTCTGAGGTCCCCAAATTCTGAGGCCACATCTCTGCTTCATTTCAGCCCTCTGCCAGCTTTTGACACACTGGCTGCGAAGCTTGAGCAAGCCCTTTGCTCCTGCTAACCAAGGGCAGAGGGCACTTTGATGCTCTTTAGGGCTGGCATTTGACATTCCTCTCCACTCTCCCTTCCGACCTTGGCAGGAATCATGTTGAAAGCCACGCTTGAGCTAGACTGCCCAGGTATCTAAAGGTCTCTTTATCTGGCCTTTATTTATATTTACATTTTCTACAGTCTCCCTTTCAGGTGTAGGCTGTAAATGATTTCCCTCAATCCATTTTGAGTAGGGTTTTGTTGCACTGTGGCTTTAAGAACTTGCATTTGTTTTGGTTCTGCTTTTAAATGTGTGGGGTTCTTTAGTTTTGTTGTGTTTGTTTTTCCCAGGCTAATGCATACACATTTAAGTCTCTTTTATGTACTAAAGATTTCCCCAAATGTGAAAAGTGTTTCCCCTATGAAAAATTACTGTAAGATTTAAGAGGTAATGATAATATTTCTGCAGAAGTTTGGGTGGGTTTTTTTTAAGTGAAGCACAAAGTGTTATGCCTGTGGGATAGAAATCATAAGACGGTTCAAAATTATATAAAAATCTTGTCATTCTTTGATAAATTCTGCAGCTTTTCAGACCATTTTCCTGTTCAAGTCAATTAGTTTCTGCTAAAGGCATCTAGAGGCATTTTCCTTATAGGAATTGCTGAGACTATTTATCCGGTAATTCCTATTATTATGTTGTAATTATACATAATGATTAATTTTTCATGCAGAAAGCTTAACTGTTTTTCCTAAAATGCATCTGATGCTTTTTTATCATAATACAACACGTCTGGAAAAGCCCAATGCAAGTGAGTAATAATGAAATATATGGTTTCTGTGGACATTTACGAGATCGGTGCAGTTGCTGTTCTGGAAAACAACCAGATCTAATGGTGAAAATGGCACTTAAGGATTGTACTGCATTTCACAGCATCAGTCACTCTCTTCCTGCTCATGGTACATGTGTGTTCCTCATCAGTACTGTGTCTGACCATTGTCCTATTGGCTTATGACTGTGTTTTCCACTTTTGAAAGCTAAGAAAAAATAATAAATATATATTTTTTCTTTTTTAGTAGGAGTTAGGAAACAGCAATTCCCACTTCCTTTTAATTCTGAAGTAATAAGGAAGAAATCTTTGTGTTGCTGGGTTTTTGCTTCAGCTTTCTAAGTTATCTTACTTAGAGTACTCACAGTCCATCTGGAGATTTTAGATGGCTTCTGTCTCTTCGTTTGTATTTAAAGAAATTGATGGTAAATGACCTCTAGATCTTTTGGCACTAATGTATTCTGGTTCTAATGAGCTGCTAAAGGAATAATAAGTGCAGTAAACTCTGTTTGTCACTGCTAACAAGGATAGAGAGAGCTGACTTTTGAGAGAAGTTGAACTAATTGACTTTAAAATAGTAGAATGGTCCCTGTGGGTGGCAGGCTACAGGCAATCTTTTTTTTTTCTTACTTAAATCAGAACTTTTAATATGTTTGTACTACTGCATGTGCATAATCTGCCCTTTGCATTAATTATTGGTTCAGTAGCAGCTTTAGAAGAGGGTGCTGAAAGTAATGGCAGTCTTCCAGTTAGCACCTTTGAGACATTGCTTGATTTTAAGATTAAAGAAACTACATGCCAGTGGAATTGCTAATATCTCTTCGCTTATCCAAATATTGCTGGTTGTGTGTTGACGAATGGATTGCAACCTCGGTCCCTATGACTTCAATGGAGCTATGCCAGTTTAGATCAGTTTAGGATCTGTTGCATCCTTTTAGTTTTGCTTTGTTCTTTTTTACTTTGTGGAAGCAATGTGAATTTACATTATTTTTGCTCTGTTAAGTTGAAATGCCACATACATTCCTTTACTCCTGTGTTTGTAGCAGTGGACAAAAAGGCAGGAAATTTGATTTCTAGTTTTACCTGGTTCCCTGTTTAGGTTTCTGTGGCTCAGTTGTCCTGACTGTGTGGTTGTTTATATATAAATAAGATACCTGTCTGTTCAGGGCAATGTGACGACAGAAAATCCACTGTGACAACTTCAAACAGAAGTTGCCACTGTAGTTTAAAGTATTAAGTGTTATCAGTCTCCAGCTCAGGGACCCATTCCCAAAATGAGAAACCTCCACCACGAATTTTGGACCTGTGCCAGGCATTATACAAGCCACACCACTTAAGCAGTGACATATAGTGAATTTGGGAGCTCTGTTAGGTGGAGTCAGAGCTGGACAGGACAGGAGTTAGCCTGGAGCGAGCTACCAATCTAGAGGCAGTTTACATGCTGCACTGCCCAACCCTTGTGTTTGAATAGTGCATTTTCCAGATTAGCTGGAATAAATATCGATAAATATTACCAAAATGTGCTGATTTGCTACATTTAAATACTGAATTTCTGAGGACCTATTTGCAGGATGCCAAGTGTCATAAACTCCTCAGAAGTCCCTGGGCTGCAGTTTGTAATGCTCACCAGTCCTGGTTGTTGATTCCTTCTTGCAGATTGCCTGCAGTGGTGCAGAAATCTAGACACCAAAGCAAGGGAATGAGGAGACAGGATGCTTACTGTATATAGCCATCAGGATTTTCATCTGGAATTATCCTGAATCATAAATATCAGGCATTTATTTTCTTTGTAGACTGTTTTTGCTGTTAATCCAGCACACGATGCAGAAGCTAGGCAAGGCTTTCCTGGCCTGTGTGTTCAGAAGGGTACAATCATAATATTGATTTCTGAAGCCAGAGTTATGAAGCTTTGTAAAATGCTGAATTTGGCCAGCATGATTCCAGTCAGAGTGGTTCTAGCAGCTCCCTTTCATTTACCTTATGTCAATCCGGAGTGATGGAGGATACATTGTAGAGGCAATATGCAGGAGGAACATACACAGACCTGCTTGGTTGTTAACCAAATTTAAGCACATACCTCCCAAGTACCTCTTTGAAACATCACTCTTGACTTAGCTCTTTGCTGCAGGTGTCAAGCAACAAATTTCAGATCCAGCTTATGCTGACATTTGCTCTTGGGGAGAAGGAAATTAGATTTCTACTAGTCTGAAACTAGAAACAAATGTTAGAACTGAGAGCAGTTTGTTTGGGCTGTAAGTTATAAGACTGCAAAAATAATGAAGTTGGTAGCTGAAGCTGCTTTTCGCCCTTGTATGCAGGAAAGCTGAAATGATTCCTTCTTTATTCTCAGGTTTTCTTTTTTCTGTTTCTCTAACGTGTAACATAAAAGGAGGGACTCTTCTCATTGTAATTCCTCACTTCAGAATTGCCTGGTCTTTTCACATTGGCTTTGGGCTGATGCTAGAGCAGATTCTCCTCCCTTTCCATGCAGCTTGGCACAGTGGCTTGAGGGAAAGCTTTTCCCCAGTTTTCATGGCCATAGTGTGTTACAGGCTGGGGCTGTTTTGGTGCCTGAAGAGGAACAAAGAACCCATGGCTGTGGAGGGAAGCTGCCCCAGGAAACAGGGAGAGCTCGGGACACTCCATTGAGTCCCCAGACACCAAAGTGAGGCACTTTCAGGGACCTGTGTGCAACCCAGTCCTTCACAAACACATCCCCATGCAGAAAGAGAGGACTTCAAAGCACCCTGGGACACCAGTTCTCTGCACTGGGAACAGCTTGGCTCATCTAAACGTTGGAAGCCACAAGCGAGCCAAGCTCCTCACCGGGGCAAGCGGGAGCATCTCACGGGTGTCCTCTGCATATGCCAAAGCTGCACTGTGTATGTTAGCAAGGATTGGGACCATACTTTCCACTTTAAAGAACAGCTCTTTGCTGTGTTTATTGATGTTCCTAGTTTATTTATCAAGCCATCTGCCAGGTATGGCATAAAGATTTTGACAATATGTTAGGAATTAGAAGTTCTTTTCCTTCAGTTGTATCTAAAACAAAGCTATGGCTGTCTGAAAAGTGAGGAATGGGGAGGAACAGGTCCTGCTGTTACTTAATGGGAAAGAAAAAGGAATGAAAAAAATTATTAAAAAATGTAATAAACTCCTGTCTTGTCTGCACGTGGGTCCTTTAAGCAGCATTAAGTTTCATAATTACTGTTTTTTCTCTGAGAATAATTGTCCTGTCCAGCTTGCACAATTCATTGAATGTTAAATAGCAGGTTTAGTCACAAGGAGGGGGACTATTTTTTTTGCCTGTTGTTTGACCTGCAGTGGTTCCTATGTCCGAATTCTTCTTAGCATAATATAGGTAACAATGCTTTCCTCTCATTGCCTCATCCTAGGGGCTGATTCTCCTAAATACATGTTTCTGACAGGAGATTTAAACACCCTGTTTTTCTTCTCCCACTGAAATTTGTTACAGTATATTTTCAGTAAAATACACAGCAAAATATATGTTTTGTTTTTTTCACTAGTTACTGTAGTTAGTGCCCAGCTACAGACTCAGAGCAGACTATCAGAGAGAGCAAGTAACGGATCTCCAACTATCCTTGGTCTGGTGGGAGAAGGCTCTTGCAACAGACATTTCTCTGGTACCAAATGATGGCAGAATTTGCTGGATTCAGCCAGTGAACAAACTGACATGTCTCTTCAGAGATGCTGCTCTGGATACTGGTTCTGCTGTTCCTGTTTGCAAATCCTGCAGCATTGTCAGTTTTTTGATACTGTCAAAATTCAGTGAACTTAAATGTTCTTTTAGAAATAACTGATCTCTGCTGGAGGTTTGTGAGGGTTTTTTGGTCGACAACAGGTAGAACTTAAAAAAACCCCCAAAAAATCTCAACAGCCTCACACCCAACCAGCAACTTTAACCTATTTGGATTTGGTTCTCATTGCTATTGGAGGGAGGCTGGGTGGCTACATCCTCCCATGGTGACTGGCTTAGCCTCTGTGATCCATATGAGCAGGATTTCCTGGAATATATGTGACAAACGGGGAAATGCAGTGCAAATAAGTAGAGAGATTTTTTTTCCTCTGCCTAATTTGGGTTTGAGAGTAAAGTCTTATATGGAATCTGGTTTGTGCCTGCCATCAAAATCCCCAGCAGCTTCAGAAAAATAATCAAAAGCATGGAAGGAAGCGGTGTGTTAATACTGGAGTTTCTTGAAAGTGCATCAGGTAAGTGCCTCGAAATAATTCAGGCTCTTCTGAATATCTTGGATTCATGCATGCGTTATCAGGTAAAATGATGCTAGTCCTCAGAGATGATGCAGCAGGAGGGGGCAGCAGAATTTCCATAGTGCTCTTTGAAAACCTCCCTAACTTCCCATGGGCCCCAAAGGAGCTGCTCACTCCCACAGCCAGACCTACAGCTTGGAAACACCGTAGCTGCCTTTGGGCTCCTCACTCCTGCTGGGTGCTTTTAGGGCTCGGGCACTTTCATATCCCCTCTGTGAGTGTTTTCGGTGTATGCTGACACTCCTGCCACCCTCAGACTGGATCCCATGCTTGGACATGTGTTGGGTGGTTGCCTCTGCGATGAAATTGTCCTTTCTGGCATCTTTTCCCCTTGTTATTCTCTAGAAAGGTGATGTATAAAATATTTTTTCCTCCTTCCTCTGGCCTTGTGGTGACTTTTACAGGACTGTCATCTATAAATAAGGATTTTGTCTTAATACCTAACCTTAAGAAGGGATGTTTTCTGTCCCTTTGCAGATGAATATTGGAATATTTTTGGCCCCTCAGCCTAAAGCTTGCATGTCTATTGCAAGACTATATATGCACAAAAAAAAATATGTTTGGTTGTTTTCAGCACTTTGTAATTATAGATGGGTTCTTGTCAAATGTCACAGATTTGTTTATATTTTGAGCAATCTAAGAAACCTCAAAAGGATGCTTTTTACCAGAGACAGTAATGTGATGACTAAAGGACACGATGAGCCCCATAGCGCTACAAAGCAATATCACAGCAAACAAGGTACAGACAAGGTGACAGAGATAGATGCATCCAGAGCTGCAAAAGCACACCAGTCCATAGGCAGAGCAGCCCCTGGTATCAAAATAACCCCTCAAGTTACTTCATAGCCCTGGCACTACAATAAAGAGTGTACTGGTCTCCTACTGATTAAACCCCAAAGCTTAGTCCTTAGCCCTTTTCCATGGGCTCTCTATGAATTCTGCCAAACTCATTTTTTCTTGTCATTTTTTCTTGTATCTGATTATTTTTTCCAACATCCCCACTGTGGGGCATCACCGGTCAGCTTTGCTGATAGCAACATGGAGCCACATCTGCCTGTGGTCAGCCATGCCAGGCACTAATGAAGCTTAGCAAGCAGGACATCCAAAGCAGAGCATTAAGGTCATCTTAAAAACTTCCCTGCTGTGCCTCCCTGAGAGGAACAGCAGCAGAAAATGTTGTTTAGGCACCTTTCTGGTGTGGGGAGCAAAAGCACTGAAAAGACTGCTGACCAGCTTCGGGAGATTAATGAGTCCTTGGTGGAAAACTTGGATGTAAATCCATTTATAGGGCAAGTGAGGCAGAACTAGCCAGCCTCCTGCAGAAACAGGCTGGGGCAGAGGCACAGAAATATCCTGTTCACAGGAAAATCACAGACGGAAGATGACTGTTGAGCTTTTTGAGGTGAAATGAGATCTTAATAGTACTTCAAGTGATGAAGCTAGTCAACACACTTCAACCTGACTGCTTCATAACATGTGGGAACCACAAGGCAGTGGTAGGGTCGCAGCTTGGGCAAGTGGGGACTTAACAGGCCTTGAGTGGATGGAGCTGTGCTGTGAATAGCTTCGTTGGACGTTAGAAGGGGTTGAACTTAGTGAACACCAAAGGACGTGGGAACACTGTTTCTTCATTCAAGGAGACTTGAGGGGTTAAAACCAGTAAGGGACATGGAAAAGGTAAGGTTGAATGAGGAAGAAATTGTGCACAGGGCATCCCATCGTACACATGACTGTGCTGTGTTGGAAGCATTGCATACTGTTTGTTTTGGGGCCCCACCAAAGCAAGGAAGTTTTTAACCTAGACATATGTGGATCATATGGACTGTGCATAGCAAGGAGCACAACACCGCTTCTTATAATTAGTGCTACTTAGTATGTCAATTTATTCACAGAGCCAAAAATATTGTGAATATATTTTAAGTCCATACTTCAAAAATAGGCTGAATGAAGTAAGGAAACGGTAATTTCAAAGTATTTATCTAAATGCACACATTATATAAGCATGTGTTTTCATATGGCATGCATCAGAGGCTCAGGGACAATGCACTGCCTTGGACAGACACACATACCTTCAGCATCGCGTTTGATCCATGGTTTTACTTCCTTCCCCTCAGCTACTTAAAGGCCATTAAAAATCACACTCATTAGAGTGTCACTTGACAACACATCAAGTGGTTAGCTTCTAACAATGGTATTTTAGTGAAAGCTGAAGTGTATATATTGAATTTAAATGAATACTGCAAAGTTGTTAAGATTATTTTATGAACACTTCTCTGCAAAGCGACACAGCTGGGAGAAGGAAATCTAACACATAAGTGTTAGTGTCTGAAAATTATACGGAATTATTTAGCCCATTAGCTTGTTAACTAGGTGCTCCTTGCACTTAGCCTTATTTTCTAAACTCGGGCTATGCCTAATATTTACTTGCAGGTAATGAGGTAATGTTGTTAGATTTAGAGGACACCTAATTCTTTCTTGGACTTCTTCCATTTTCAGGCTTAGGCAGTCTAACAGCTTTTCAGAGACATCTGGAATGTGGTTGTTACTGGAGGTGGCTGAAAATGTCTGTTACAGCTCTTTTGGGCAGAAGATAGGAGGATTTGTCTCATTTAAAATTTGTGGATGGTATCTTACTTTCTTGGATAAAAGCAAAAGTCTTTGGAATATGCAACCTCCCTTCCCTCTTTCCCTTTTATGCTTGTGGTTTTTGGGCAGAGACTAGAGGTTTTGGGCTGAGAAATTTTTGCTTGGGTTTTATAGGGAAAAGTATAAACCTTCCTAGAATGAGAAAAAAACTACAAGAAGCATTTGGTTAAGATGTCTGTCTGCCCTCATGTACGTTTTCCTTCCGTGCTGTATCTGACCATCTCAGAAAGTTTTATATTTCTTGGTACTTGTAATCCAGGCTGAACTCTTTGCACTTTTTTTTTTTACATCTATAAACCACAACTTCTCATTCTTATTTGTTCTTTTCCAGTCCATAATTGTGCTCTTTTCAGTTAAGGCTGAAAGAAGTCTCAGCACAACATCATAGCTCTTACTTTCATCCGTCCAGCCCTTCTCCTGGCACACTGTCCTGCCTTTCCTAAAATACAGCTTGATTCTGCTCCCCCTTCTGTGCATGGAATAGGCCTTCCCTTTGTATGCAGCCTGAGCCTTGTAAACACAGACGCTGCAGGAGTCCCTTTAATAAATTAGCTGTTAGCACATTGAAAACTTTTAAACGATGGGGTGTTGGGTTTTTTCTGCAGCGAGGGAGGAATTTTTGTTAGATCAGAAGTTGTTCCCATCCTGCTGTGAGTTACAGCTCGGGAAGCTGCCACCAGTGTTAGCAGCAGCAGGTCAGTAGCATGCCAAGGGAACCCAGGGATCGATGCTTAACCCTTACGCTGCCCTTGTTTTCCTAATCGGTCAGCCAAATTACAAAGATGATTAAGGGCCTGGAGCATCTCCCCTGTGAGGAAAGGCTGGAAGAACTGGGGCTGTTCAGCCTTGAGAAAAGACGACTGAGAGGGGGTCTGATCAACGTTTATAAATATCTCAAGTGTGGGACAATGTCCAGCCTCTTTTCAGTGGTCTGTGGGGACAGGACAAGGGGCAATGGCCTCAAGTTGGAGCACAAGAAGTTCCACACCAATATGGGGAAGAACTTTTTCCCGGTGAGGGTGACAGAGCCCTGGGACAGGCTGCCCAGGGGTGTGGAGTCTCCTTCTCTGGAGATATTCAAGACCTGTCTTGGGTTCAGCGATCACTGGAGGTCCCTTCCAACCCCTACAATTCTGTGATTCTGTGAAATGAGTGTAAGAGGAATCCATACGTAGGCAGTGTGCAGAGAATTAAGTTGTTTTCTCTGCTAAGGGAGGCCCCAATCCTAGAAATGCCTGCAATTGAAAGGATTGTTTTAGTGCAACTGCTCTTGGCACCTAAGAGCCAGACCCAGAGGTGGGACGTCAGCTTGGATACCCTGTATCTGGTTGTATTTGCCTCCTTGTACCACAGGCTTTGCAAAGCAGCTGTAAACAATGTACCTGTTGCATTCGATATGATGGAAACAGATTCCTGCAGGATTAGAGATGCAATCACAGTGCCTGACTCTTGAGACTCTTCTGAATAACAAGTCCTCATATTGATTTCCCTTTATGGTGAGAAGCGAGGTGGTCAGGGGAGATGGATATAAATAAGCACATTTCTACTTAGACGAGGACTGGTTTGGGTCTGCTGAAAAATCCCATCGCTGAGGAAAAGAAAATCCCCTGTTGCTTTCCAAGCTATTAATCTGTTTGTGATTGCTTTATTAAAAATTCCTCTGCTGTTCTCATAACACCGTCCTTTATAGGGTTAACCACACAATTATCCCCTGGTATTTGCTAGCTATTTTTGTTCCCTCTTATTTATTTAAACAATTTGCCATCAAAGTCTAAGTGATTCATTTAGATAATGGCCACAGGTAATTGCTTTTCTTACAGTCTAACACCGAACGGTCATCCCAGGCTCGTATTAAAACAGCAATTTCACTGGTGACTCTCCTGTTAAAGCAGTGTCACATTTTGATAAACCTCACTGGTTTTAGGGGAAATTGTGTGGATTCCAAGCAGACAGGAGTTTAGCAGCAAAAGTCAAGCAAAGCCCACAACTATTTCTTTGTAGAGGATCCAGCTGTGTGTTAGGTATAACATGCTTAGGAGCGGTCACCTCTGTAAATAGAAAGCAGAAGGGGAGAAAGGCTTTGTGCCTGTCTAACCTCTGCTCATGCTAAAGAGAAAATCCTTGGCCTGTGTTCAGTCAGTGTGGGTGTTTTTCTTGGAAGGCATATGGGACATCTCGCACGGTATATAATGCACAGTGTCTGCCCAGATGTGGTTTATGAAGGGTTCTGTGTATATCTGTTCTTAGAGATTTAGGTTCGCCTGTTGGGTTCATATAGTATGTGCCTTTAAAAAAGGCCCTCCCCCTTTCCCCCCCCCAAAAAAAAATAACCCCAACAGAAAGCAGAGATCCAAACATGCTCCTAACACATCAGCATGGGTAATTCAATACACCACACCATTTCTTTCTTGTTAAATAGACAAAAGAAGTAGAAAGGACCCCACAGCTTGAAAGCTGATGCTATTTTGGGCTCTAACAAAAGTCTTTGCTTTGGAAAAGAAAAGATATTTGTTAAACTACTTAAGGAGTTAATTTTCAGGCACTGTAGACAGAGTTGATGTGGAAAAAAAAGGAAGAAAAATAGTTAAAACGTGTGGCAAGACTTTTTTTTTGTCAGGAAATTAAAACAGTAGTTTGTGGACACTGATGCAGATTCAGCGCTGAAGAAGAACACGGCCCAAGGGGCAAATCCTCTGCCTTGCAAATCAGGGATGATCTTCCCACTTAATGTGAGGTTCTGCCCTTTCCTGTTTGCAGGCTTATGTGGAGAGAATCTGGGTTTTTCTGCTATCGTTTATTATTGATTTCCCAAAATTAGAAGTCTCTTTCTAATAGAGAGGAGGCTTAAAAGCAATCAATAGTGTTTATCTTAGGAGACAGTAGTTCAAACTGCAGTGGAAGGTGGTGTAATTCACCCTTTCCCGTGTTACTTATGGTCTCATTTAGTGTAGTACTGCACAACAGCTCCAGGTTTTAATGCTGTAAATCCCTTAATTATGCACTCACTAAATGTGTAAAACATCATTTAAAAGTGTTAGTTGGGCATTTCTGACTATATGTCCTTCCTCTCACTCATATTCTGCTTGCAAATCACTACAACTTAACTATCTGATTTGTATTGGAAAGATTGGGTTTTTTTGGTTCATTTCACTTTATTATCTTTCAGCAGAGCTGTGACATCCACTTAGATATCTTTACTGCAATTGTTTTTTGATGAGATCAGATTGCCCACTGCAGCTATATCACAATAACAGTAAGATAAAATTTGGGCTGCCTTGCTTGCTTTTGATGAGCTGCTGTAACCTAGCTTCACAGGGAAAAAGGGAAAAAGAAAAAGAATAGCACATAAAGGAATGCTGAAAAAAAAATTGCAATCAAAATTGCTCTGAATTAAGGCAGATTGAACCTTTTAAATAAACACAACATGAATAAAAAGGAAGTAGATGGCTCTGAATATTATGATTGGGTAGAAAAAATACCCATAAAACCTCCTAAAAACAGTGATTTGTAAACTTGCCTCATTTCAAAAGAGAGCACGTTTCGGTTCCTCTGATTGAAAATGTTTTTAATAGCTACTTTCTGTTGCCAGAACGTGTTTAGTAGTGAGCTTTAAAAGCTGTCCCTGGCTATACTGTTCACTGTAAAGCAAGTATTTTCCTTTCAAGTAGCACTGATATTGAAGGAATTCTGTCTGCAGCACTTCCCCGCTCACCACCTCGAATCACGGACTCTCAAATCGAGCATTCATGGGAGGTTGCAACGGGCACTATGATTTGATGTCATCGACTGTGGTAAACTTATTAGGTCAGATTGAAACCTCATATGGAAAGACCCACAGAAGCCTTCCAAGGCTAAAGGCAGGATCAGCTCAAGATTATTTTGGTGTTTTCTTGCCACTTTCTTCTGAGCAAAGAAAAGGTTAGGATGGTGTGAGCTACAGCTGATTGCTGCTGTGTTGCTCACTCTGTGCCAGGCAGCATTGGCACTGTTCCCTAATCTGTTACAGGCTCCGGTGGAAGGCCTCTAGAAATACACAGCCAAGCAGCAGTACGTCCTGGGGTGCAGGGTAAGAAAAAGTGCATCAGAAAAAAACCTTCTTGCTGATGCTGCTTCAGATCCTCAGAGCCCCTCCTTGGATGTTTCGGGAGAAAATCGTAGAATCACGGAATCTACTGGGTTAGAAGGGGCCCATAAGGATCATGGAGGCCAACTCCTGGCTCCAGCCAGGTCAGACCATGGGACTGAGCGCATCATTCAGACACTTCTTGAACTCAGTCAAGCTCAGTGCTGTGACCACCTCCCTGGGGACCCTGTTCCAGTGCCCAACCACCCTCTCAGTAAAGAGCCTCTTCCTAACATCCAACCTAAACCTCCCCTGTCGCAGCTTCATACCATTCCCTTGGGTTCTATCACTGCTCACCAAGGAGAGGAGATCAGCACCTGCCCCTTCACTCCCACTCATCAGAAAGCCATAGATTCTGATGAGGTCTCCCCTGAGTCTCCTTTTCTCCAGGCTGAACAAACCAAGCCTCTGATAAAATTCACATATCAGCATTATCCTAGTTTACATTAAATTACACATTTCAGAAGCTGGTGCTGTAACCCCAGGGCCTCCTGTTTCTTCCATGGATTGTTGTGGCCCTAACATGGCCCAACATACACACTGAAAAGCCAGAAGGCATCAGGCATGCTGCAACTTAAATAAGTAGTAATAGTTCCTGTGGCTTGTAGTTGGTCTGAGGGCCTGGGCCTTATGACCCACTCTACAAAAAAATGCCGCCTTCCTTTTCAGCACACCAAAGAGAAAATATCCTTGTGGAGAGGATTAAGTACAGGTAATGGCAGGAGGGATGTGACCCATTGTTCTCTTCCATGAAGACAGAAGTGTTCAAGGTTCAAGCGGTCATGAAAAGCCTGACCCAAGCACCCTCATCATCAAAGGAGCCCCAGTGAGTTGAGTATGAACGAATCAGAGCCAGAGCAACCTTGCAAATCATATCAGGGAGTTTCAGCTAGGTCATATGCCTCTGCTTTTGGTGGTCATCTCATTTTCTTGTACTTCTGAAGAATGGATAGCACAGTCTACGTTGTTGCCAACGCTAAAGATATTTGACGTTTTTCTCAAAGCCTGGGTTTGATGCTGATTTTTTTTAAGCTGTTGCATGTGTGTGCTTTTAATATGTTTTTGTCTTTGTAGTCAGAAGACAGGTGAAAACATGCCCTGAGTTCCTGAAAGCCTCAGAGGTTGCAAAGCGAAAGACACACCTACAAATATAGCTTAATGTTGTGATCTTTAAGCTGTTGGTGTGATTTTCGGATGGTTAAGGATGTAAATACAGTGCTTACAGCAAGAGTGGGTTTTTTCAGGTCTGCAGAGAGAATGAGGTGAGCACAAGCTGAACGCTGCATTAGTCCCACAGAAACTCAATCTATCACTCCAGTGAGATCCTTTATGAGTAAGGAGAGCTGCCTCCTTGTAAGGAAGAAGGTGCCATCTTTATTCTGTGCAATAATTGCAAAATAATGAAAGTCTTTCCCCCCACCCCACCCCCCCCCGGAAAGCATCATCTTGCCGTGGATCAAGAGGCAGTTCAAACTGTCATATAACATCCCTTGAAAACCAGCATTTGTAGGAATGTCACATTTGAAATGTTATAGTTATGGGAGTTCCATTATATGTATTGTAAATCCACGTTTTAGAGGGTTGTAATTTAGCTGTATACAGTCATTCTGCTTTGAAACTTGGCATAAAAATCACAGCCCTGGAGCAGATATTTTTATAACAGAAAATATGTGAGAAAATTGATTTGGTTTTTCAGAGATTTAGACGTGTTCAAGTTGTCATGCAGCATATTAGACTTGCAGAAGCAAAATTTGTTGGTGGGATACCAGATACAAGAACATGGAGCATGGGGTGGGTGTTACGAGATCCACAGCAAGTTGTCATTTGGTTTTGATAATCATGAATAATGCAAATACAGGGACATGCCATGTGGATCTTAACACAGCGCTACTGACCATTGGAGCCAGAAGCCGGATCAGTTGGACTCGTCTCTGAGATCAGCTTTGCAGATGCTCCCTGAGCACTTGCAGGGCGAAGTCAGTAATAATGACTCTGAACAGAGCCTCTCATCTCTGTAGGCATGATGGGCAGGTCCTGGTAGTGCAATGGGAAAAGGGCCACAAATTACCCTGACTGTGAGACCAAGGACTCTCCCTCCTATCGCTGCTCAGAGTTGCAGAGAGGTGAGAACTGGTAGAGGCTGCTGAAAAGAGGTGCTGGGTAAACTAGTGGCTGTCATGGGAGCTGGTTGGTTGAGTGGAAGTGGTTTATTTACATTTGCATGAGAGGTACTTTATTCTTTCTATAGTTCTCCCTTCACCTATAGCGGGTTAAAAGGCAGTGGAGAGTATTATGTAGGTCTGTAGCTTGTTATTGGTGAATAATTTATATATTTGGACTCTTGACTGTACCGTACAGGTTTATAACACCAAGAATTACTGAACCCAGAGAGCAACTGCGTGAAGTGAGGTGCCAAAGGAGAGACTTTGCTGCTGTAAATTGCTGTAGCCTCCCCAGCAGCTATGCTGACTTAAACCATGGCCAACCTGCTCCATTCACAGCAGCCAACTCTCCTCTGCCCTCCCTACATTTTCCCTTTTTCTGCCTAGCTAAAATGAGATAAAGATGTTGCTTTGTGAGCAGGAAAAGAGACTGAGAGCTCGCTGCAGAGCCAGGCAGGATATGAGCAGGTGCTGAGCAGCGTTTCCAGCAGTTCAGCTCCCTCTCGGTGGGCTCGGTGCACCCCTTGCCTTGGAGCATGGGGCCCCTCTGGAGCCCAGGTTGGCAGCTGCACTGAATTGAGTGCTAGTCCTGCAAGGCCACACGACGCTGGTAGCTAGTATATGATCTCTGTGTGTTTACCTTATGGATAAGATATGCAGTATAGCTGCCCCAGGAGTGGTTTGTAGACTTATACTGTAAACACTGTAAAATGTTTCATCTGTTCCAAGTCAATTCAAATATCCTTCCTTTCTTTCTTTCTTTCCTCTCTTTTTGAAAATATCCAAATTAGTTTCTCCATTTCAAGCAGAGAAAATAGGTCCAAGCTTTACAGATCAATGCTAACCACATCAGATATTTCCCATTCTTGTTTTTCTTTCTCCATTAGTTCAAGAATAAAACCCGATACTGAATAAATACACTTATCGGCTATCAAGGGTATAGTAGGGTGGTTGTTAATAGGAGGTGGTTGTGGTGTATTACAGACAAGGTTCTTTAAAACTCTTTAAAACTCTTTAAATCTGAGCATCCAGACAGATCGGTAGAAGGGAAGTTCTTGGCTAGGTTAATCCCACACAGACTAATTTATATTATGGATAGACATGTGTTTAAACAAATACAAGGCATGCATAAAATATCTCTTGATTTGAGAGTTATAACAATGATGGAGCATACCACCACCAGGTCAGCCAGGAAGCCAAAATCTGTGGAAACATGGGGCCAGCCTGAACTGCAGGTGGTATCAGGCCAGCTGTAAGTCATCACTGTTCTTGTTAACTAATCAGAACAGGAGGAAGGTGAACTTTTGTTGGGTTCTGGTTATTTTAGACTTAGATTTCCCCCATGATCACGGAGAAGCAATTTTGTTCAAGGATGGGGTAGCCAAGCATATTTTTTTTCAAGGCTAATGCAACAGATGTGCTTGTAGGGACAAAATGTGACCCTGTGAAAGCTCTCATTGCTCTCACTTGGGAAGGAAAAGTTATGGTCGTGACATCTCTTCGGTCACAAAGAGCAAGGTGTGGCAGGGGGCAAAGCCTAGACAGAGAGTGATCAGAGAGGAGGATATCACAGCGTGGGGATAGATAACGATGATGGTGTCTAGCTCTGATATAATGCTTTTCACCAGGAGATCACAAAAGAGTTTTTGAGAGCTATAGCTCTCACAAAGGTGAAAGGGAATCCCAGTCCTGTGTTATTTCCATTCAGCCTGTTGCATCTTACACAGATCAAAGAGAAGGGCATCAGTCGAAGCTAATGCTAGTGAGCTGCTATTCTTAAATGTTTTGGGGCACATGAAGAGAATACAATAAAATGTTTCCTGTCTTGCTAGACAACATTAATTACACAGCAGCAAAGGCACCTTATGCCTGGAGTATGTTGCGAGGAACTCAGTGAATGAATGTGTTTCAGAAAATTTCCAGCTGAAACCTGAACAGGACCGTTTACAGATGCTTTGCTGAACAGAAGTGCCAAATCTTAGGTTAGGTTTTGGCTGTGGACCAAAAATACTTTCCAGAAGAGGTGATTATTATGTATGATTCATACAGTGAGTCCACACGAGTAAAAATAATACTGCTTAGCTCTCAGTGTTCAAAGTGCTTTTACATTTTCAAAGTGCTGTGCAAACATTAGTTAATTAATGGCATAAAGTAAGTTACATTTTTGTGCATTTACCATTGACATTTTGACAATAAATGGTTTGGGAGACTTTATATGCATTTGAGCAGCTCATATAAATTGTGCTAATGTTCTCAATTGTATTTGAGCAACATCTTAGTAATTTAGATGCTTTTTATCCTCTGATGAGCAGATAGGTAGAGCGAAGGTTATCTGTAGATAGCAGCGTACCATGAATTAAGGTATCTTATTTTTCTTTTTTAATAAAAAGTAAATCTGCACTTACCTCTGTGGCTTGTGAACAGTGATCTGCTGCAGAAATAAACACACTGGAAGAAGTCAGAAACCACTAATGGCCAGCGTTAGCATTCCAACTGCGGAAACAGAGCTCCATCCACAAGATGGATGCTGTGGATTTTGTGGAATTGGTATACCCAAGGTTAGACGTCAGGACTTGGTAAAGCACTGGAACATCTGCTGGCTACTCTCAGAGCACTGTCAGCCTATTACTATCTATTAAAATGAATTTAAAAGTGATCCCTTAGAGATTAATCCCTTTTTTCCCCCCTTCCTGATCCTTGTGAAAAATGTTGGCATACAGCTGACATTTATATCCCAACGGATCCTTTTTTTCCTAAACAACCTATATTAAAGTTGCAGTATCCTCTGTGAAAGACATTCATCAATTGTATCAAGGTGGCTTAATGACCTTTCACATGAGGACGTTTTGGCTGAACCACAGGCTGGGGTCACATGCCAAATGGGTAATAACGCCTGCTCTCAAGCATAGCTCTTCCTTACTGGTCCCAGACTCTCCCAGGTGCGAATAACCCCACGGCAGGCTCTGAAGTGCAGCCATTCCCCAACTTGACCTGGCCTCCAGCTCAAGTTCTTGAGTTCTTGGGGAATAAGTATTTTACATCAAATTTTCTTGTCTTGTTGCTCATTGTTCCTCCTGATCTCTCTTCTGGGTAGCTAGAAACATGCAGAGGTTGATCCTACAGACTCCTGACTTGGTTTCTTTCAGGGTGCTGGAATCATCCATCACAGTCATTCTTATTTAAAAAACCCCACACACATTATTTTGTGGTACCTAATTGTCTCAGGCATGAAGAGGTTCTAATTGCAACTGTAAGAAGTGACTTCTTATGGAAAGAAAACAGAACTTTTGTGTGGGAAGGAGATAAATAGACTTCTTTTTTTTAAAAAAAAAATATTTTACCTGGCATCCATCTAACACACAGTAAGCAAATGATCCTGAGTTGATCTCCTGCTTGTAAGAGACAGTGGAATGAGCATCCTGGGAGCGGAAGTATTTTTTTCTAGCAATACTGGAAATGTAATAGCTTCTTCTTCTGCCTGGTCCTGTCTCTTTCTGGTGGTAAAAAGATTATCTCCAACATTAAATGAGGAATGCACAGTATTTGAGAAAATCAGTCTTTGTCCTTTAAAAATGGTCTTTAATAGCTTGCATTAATGAGTTTAATTTGATCTATAAATGACAGATAACTTAATCGTTAAACATTTTCTTCGAGGAGAGAGATAAGGTAATATTTACATAAATGAGATTCAGTCCAGGTTTTAGTAAGAATTATGATTTCAGAGCTGCTTCATGTTACATGATGTGGCCTATATCCTTAGGAATTAATATTTTTATTGTTTTTTTTTAAGAAGGACTCTTTTTGTCTACACTGAACTTTTTGAATGGAATTTTGCAAACTGTATATGGTTCCTTTGTAACCTGGGTAGCAGGTATGTTACCCCTTCATTTTGCTTCCACTGCAGTTTTAATCTCCTCAATGGGGAGTAATTATTAACTTTCCACACCAGCATCATCTCTACCGATGTTCTTCCTCAAATAAAGAACATAGGATACATGGAGGTGCTGGGGAGGAGGACTTGGAGTACACTGCAGACGATAACAGTGGTAGTGGTGCTAATACCAGTGAAGCGATGACTCTTCATCCCTAGAAGTGCAGGTTTTGACACTTGCTGGGTTTTTGGAAAAAAAATTTGGACCCCCATGTCAGAGAAACATGTGGTCCTCAGTGCTGCTGTTGTTCTTCCCACTGATCCCAAACCCCTTGAAGTCAGTGGCTTTTGTGGACAGAGTTGCTGACATGAACGTTAATGTAGGATGAAGGTAAGAATGGTTACAGAAGCCATAGCAAGAGAAACACAGGGTGTGAGCGTCCTTTGGGGACTGCTCTCAGTTGCATTAGGTTTCAGGGATACCTGCATCAAATCATGTGTTTTGCAAACCTCTCTAAGGTGAAACCTTCCAGGTTCTAGGTATTTGTATAATTTTGTATGTGGGGATCATCTGGCCTCTTTTGATGGAAATACCTAAATAAGCTTAATTTTGAGCCAGCTTTGTAAGATCAAACCAGAATTTTTTCTTCTGTCAGTTATTTTTTAAAAAGAAGGAAAAAAGAGAAAAGTCCATGTGACAACAGTCAACAGTTGTAAAGTCCCCCAGCCCCCGAGGTGAGGTAAAACCTTTGCTCGACCTCCGTGAGAAAATTGTTGCTGAGTTTATCATGGCTGCAAATTTACCCTGCCTGTAACAGCACACTTAAAAAGTTATTTAAGCCATCATCTGCTGCTTCTAGGGAATGTTTCTCCTGCTCCTTTTCTGCAGCTCAGCCATTTATCGTGCACCTCAGGAGCCTGCTTAGGGTTTCTCAGCAGCACAACCAGAAATAAATGTTTCTATCCCAGCCACCAGACATCAGCATGCTCCTATTCCTACTGCAGGAGAGGATGCCTACCCTGCCACAGGCATGAGTTGGGGGAAGCAGAGCTTTTGGGGACTGCCAGGCATGTGGTTCCCACTGCTAAGGGACCTGGTGACTTCTCATAAAGCCTGGAAACAACTGTAATCCCCTGAGTCAGCAGCACAGAAATAGGGAGCTTTGCTCTCCAGGGCATGAACCCCCACTGCTTTCAGGCCTCCTGGTACTGGCTCTGGCATCCAAACGTAAATTTCTTGTGCCTGTCTGGAGGGCAGGAGGTACCAGTGCTTGGTGTCTCTATGTGGTTTTAAAACCTGGGGCTGTTTCATATTCAGAATCTTGCAGCAGCCACAAAGATGATGGCAAGGAAGAGATCTTTCCTCAAATGGTGGACTTTGAGCAAGTAGTGCTGATTCTCCTGCTGGCCCTGGGAAGGAGTGGAAAAAGTATTGGTAGATATTACTCAGCACTACAGCAAAACTGGTAAATCATCAAGAATACAAGAATTATCTGAAGTGACACCTCAGCCTCAAGGGATCCATTGAAGAGCTTTTGGTGTTACTAGAACATCATGGCACCTTTTGGGGATTAATCTACCACAGGGTGGACACCCAAACAGGTTTAGGACATTCATAGCAGTTTGGAACTTTGGAGTATTTCAGTCCAAATTTGTACTGAAAAGCTACTGAAAATTGTATATTGCGAGGTAAAATCTGGTGCAAAAAGTCGGGCTGCGGGATTGCAACACCCTGCTTGATTGTATGCCACAATACCATCTTATTCAGCAGAGATCCACAATGAGGGCATAATGATAACTTTAAGCAAGCTGATGATTTATCTCCTAAAAACCGCGTGGTTGTTGTAAAACTGCCTATCAGATATTTTCAGAGTACTATCCTTCACAAGCCCTTATTTAACGCAGCTCTATTTGCATGCACACCCTCTCTTCACATTTGCCATTTGTCACTGAGATAGCAAATTACATTCATCAGAATCCATTCATTCCTCCGGTTTTGCTGAATACAGGATTATCTTGGCTGTGTCAGCTGCCCTATGACTGGTAACTGTGAAAAATGGAGGTCGCCTTCAGATATTCCAAACATGTATCTTCAAAGGACAGTAGGTATTAAGCTGGAAAAGATTAATGGGCTTTATGTCACGGTGTTTGTGTGGCATAAAAGTGAATTGTGCAGATTGATGGATATCTTGGTAAAAACAAATGCATTTTTAAACTACTCTCCTGGCCCTTTCCTGACAAGTTTTAGTGACCATCAAAAGAAATATACTGAGACATTGCCTTAAATCCTAGGCTGATTTTTATGAGTTTTTTCACCTCTAAGAAACTGAAAAACTTTTAGTTGTGGAGCAAAAAAATCCAGGTGGACCATTAACTACTGGTTATTTTCTACTCTGTCTGTTTATATTAGAAATTATAGGGCTGTCATGTCTTATTTGTAAGATATAACCTTGCAATATAGAAGTAACCAGGATACATATGATATTGTTGCTGACCATTTGTAAGTTCCTCAGAAAATATTTTTGTAATTTCCTGGTTTAGATCCAGGTTGCTCCTTCAGGACATCCACCCTGCTTGGCTGGCAGGTGCTTTGTTCATACCAAAAAAACCAGTAACAGCTCAGCAAAATCCCCAAGTCCAAAAGGGAAAGCTCTACCTGTCCTTGAACAATACGCCGTATTTAAAAGGTGTTGAAAGCACAGGGTGGATTCTCTCAAGGAGAGCAAGGAACCTTTGAAAAACAACTAATGTATTAGGGAAATAGAGTTATCATTATTGATTCTCACAATACATGGGTACATTGAAAGTATATGCCAGAGGAAAACCGGTGGTGTGCAGTGAAGCTTGTGAACTTTGCTTGTGACCGCTGATGGGATTTTTTTTTTTCCTGTAGCATCTTTGAGAGAGAACAGGAGAGAAAAAAAAAAATCCCAAGGTCCTGATCAGTAGTTCTGCTACTCTTATTCTCTGTGACCTTGGACACATCAGATCTCCACCTGGGGACTAATCGATCAGTATCACAAGAGTGTAACGCTTCCCTGTGTGCGAGACCTACGGGTAAAAGTGCTTCTCCCCTGGAAAGCATCATGGGTCTGGCTGGGTTTTAGTAACGTGGAGAAAGGCTTGTGCTATCATGGAAACTGCCGAGGTGTGTCTGGTACCTGTGTCGTACAGGGGGTGATTTCCCCTCACTGGTTGAATATGAGCAGAGCTGTAGGAACAGGTGCAGTAGACAGGGAACAATGTACTGACCGTGTCTTAAATTTATCTTGAGTTTCATTGCCAAGTGTGTTGCCACTGCATTTTGGTTTAGAGGTAGGTATTGCTGGAAAGCTCTATGGCTTTAGGATGTTGTTTGTGTTAATATTTTAAACTTGTAATAAATTTCTGATGGGGTTTTTTTGTGTTGTTGTTGGGTTTTGGTTTGGGGTTTTTTTTTTTAAATTGCCTTTGGACTTTTAATTATCTTTCACTCCAAGCAAAGTATGTTTTCTGTCTAGAAGTAGGATATTAAAGCATTAATAATAACTCTCTGCTTCTGTCTTTTAACTTCAGTAAGACCAGCTGTAGAAAACATTCCGCTCTATTAGTGATAAGTGTAAATCGTTTTATAGTTCATGTGTTGCATATTATTTTTTCTTTCAGTGAGTGCCTAAGTAATATGATAGTTTAAGTAAAAGCTCCTGTCTCGTAGCTAGTCCTCGACCAGTATTTACTCTTGATGTGATATCATAACTCTCTGTTGATACCATTGCTTGCAGAAGGTTTACTGTCATGTGGATTTTTATTTAGATTTTTGCTTTGGATTCAAAGAATCTGAAAAGTCAAATCCATGGAAAAGCTTTGTCCTGAAAGAGTATGTCTTTCTCCTTCCCCTAGCAGGGCTGAAGGATGATCTAGATGTTGCCTGTCTGCCTGAAGCTGGACTCATTTGGGTAGCTGGAAGTTCAAGTTAAGAAGGGTGTGATTTTGGCTTAGGTCTGCAGTGGATTTGAAGCTGGGCCAGCTAGGCTAGGGGAATTGCTCTGTGAACATCATCACACAGTTCATTGATTGTCAAATTCGCCGTATCACCAGTCTGACACCTCTGCCCTGCTTAAATCTTATGAGGAGGGGAGTGGCGCCCGAAGCTTTGTATCTGCCATAAATACTTGACTGAAGTTCTTCTTTTGAGAGTAATTCTGCAATTACAGACCGTGATGTCATGCCGAGAGGAGCAGACAGTCAACTAGGCTCTATGCTTTAATGGTTTCTGTGAAATCGGTAGTAATAATAGGAGGCTGAATTTTAATTTATGGCGCTATGAAATGAGTAGTTTTTACCAGGCCCGAAGTGTTCACCTTTGGAAGGAGCGTGTGAAAACTTCTGACCTCAATCGTGGCTTATTTCCAAGTGGGATGTGGGTCTCTGTGCTCTTTCTTTTTGGTCAGGCAGAGTGCTATCTGGACATCTGGCCAGATGTGTGTGATGCTCAGGAAAGGCATCTCCTCTGGTGAAGTGGATCGCAGCTGCTGTGAGGGATACAGCAGATGCCTGTGTTATTGAACAAAGCCGGTATTTCCGTCTGTCAGTGGGTTGCAGCAGGATTACCAGAGGACCAGAATAGACAGAGGGTAGGCTGAGAGGAAGACAGTCAGCATCAAGAGCATCATTTACCGGTGCTTTAAGAGGGCAGAAAGAAATCTTGGTCTCTTTGAAGTGTACCTCTGCATGGAGTCAATTCAATGCATCAGCTCCATCCTGGGCAGGGAGGAGCTCTGTTAGAACACCGGAAAAGAAGGAGATGGAAAATGAGGTTCCTGAAGATAAGCAAGAGAGGGGTGTGGATTTCAGAACAGCAAACTGAGCCCTTGCCCAGGAATAGAAGAAATTTTACACAGTGTGTAAGGACCAGATAAGACACTCGTAGCCTGATCCTGTGGTGCATTAAAAATCTCTTCCTCCTTATTCTTTTCACAAGTGAGATTTTGATTTCATGAGAACATGCCTTGGAAACCTGACTTAGGTGGCTTTGTTCCCACTGATCTCCATAGAGCAAATCTCAAGCAATGAAAGCCAGTGGGGCTGCCTGAGCAGCTGCAGTCCCAACACAGGGAAATGTGGGATTGTGGCACAGTCGAAGGTTCAGGGTCTCTTCCACATGGGCACTATAAAATGGGGACTTAATGAGTACAGGAAGCTCTGAACTGTGACTCTTCAGGATGTTTGAGAAAGTATCTTGAAGATGTAGGGTAATGAAATTTGAATATTAGAAGAACTTTAATTCTTAAGGAGGCGAATGTTATTTCTGACGTTACAGAGTATAGGCGCCAATCCAAGCACACTGAAGTCAATAAAAAACCCCTCTGTTTGGCATCACTGAGTTTTGAATTAAGTCAAAAGAATGTTTAATGAACTAAAAATGTTACAGCAAGCTTCTGGTGTTCACCATCGCCTTACAACAATAGGTCCTGGGGGTATCAGGCAAGGGTGTTTCATAAAAGGGCTATGCTACATGTACAAAGAGCAGAAAGCTTCTTTGTTCTCTTTGTCGTTTATTACCATTAATTTGATTTGGGATTGGGAAACATCTCTTACAAGTTAACATTGTTTTTCTATTGTGTATTTTCTGGTTGAATTTAAATGATGGTGAAACTTGTCACATAAAGTAAAAAGCGGTCGCTGCCTGCTGGGGAAATGTCTTGGAACTGGGGATACATGTGAAATACTTGGGAATGATGAAAAGCAGTTGGGTTTGTTTTCATTGTGAGTTGTTATTTTTTGAGGACACAAGGTGGCAATGACACAGAAACAGTCATTAATAGTCTAGAACGTCTTTTGATCAGTCTTCTGTTTCAAATCTATGGTTGATTGTATACCTGGGTATACATACAGCTATCCATATGACAGCATCTGTCATGTCCTGTGGATTGTGCTTGGCAACAGCTCTTTGTAAGTGCACGGCTAAGTATTGCTGTCCCCTAAACAGAAAGGGAAATTAAGTCAGAGGAACTGGACAAGCTGCTGGAGGCCACAGCAAAAGAGCTGAGATAAAAAGAGAGATGTTCTCAATCCTAAAATGTATATAGGTACAGCTGTGGAGTATAAAATTCTCCTATATCAGTGGCTGCATGTGCAGATGTGCGTATATATACATGCAGCATCTTCTCCTGTGCCACAGTGGAGGGACAGGTCCCTAGGGAAGCTGGTGTGTACTTTATTTTGCTGGGAAGGCAGGGCTTTTTTCCTGCTCAAAGACTCCATAAAAAAGGGTGTAAAGTTGCTAGAAAGCATCAGCAGACTCTTGTTTTGTTGTGGCCTGGGATGTGGCTAGGCTTGCAATCTTACCTTTAAGCGGTGCATGTCATTGTTTGTCTTCTTTTGGCAGAGCTGTCTCTGGTCCATGCTCTCTATGTGTTGGTGGAGCTCCTCTGCCACAGAGGGGTGCAGTTCCCTGTGGTGGTTCAGGCCCAATCAGTGGCTGAGCACCACATGCTGCTCGTCACTCCCTGAGCCTCTGTGGGTTGGGACAAGGACAGTTTGCTGACAAAAATCACCATGAAGGTAGAACAGTAACAGCCAATTACGCTCACACCCGGTGATAACACAGAGCACCTTACCAACCTGATGATTACAGAGTGCTGCACCATTCAAGCCCTGACTGCACTCAAACTGCCCTGGAAACAGCCAGGAGAACTGCTCCCCAGCCGGCCCCTTTTATGTGGGAGTGATGTTGGGGGTGTGTGGAAACAGGCTGGGGCTAACTCAGCTCACCTGTGCTGGCTGCTTGGGGAGGTTGACTCTGACCTGGCCAGAAATAGGATAGTCCCAGCTCTGCTGTGTGGGATGTGAGACCCTCATCAGTGTTGTATCCCTCCTGTGCTGCAGTGGAAAGAGTCCGGCGGAGGCTACAAAGATCATTAAAGGCCTGGAGCATCAACCCTACAAGGAAAGGCTGAGTGACGTGGGACTATTCAGCCTTGAGAAAAAAAGACTGAGAGGGGATCTGATTAATGTTTATAAAGATCTGAAGTGTGGGACACAGGGGGAAATGGCCAGCCTCTTCTCACTGGTCTGTGGGGACAGCACAAGGGGCAGTGGCCTCAAGTTGGAGCACAGGAAGTTCCGCAACAAGATGTGGAAGAACTTTTACATAGTGACAGAGCCCTGGGACAGGCTGCCCAGGGGGGTGTGGAGTCTCCTTCTCTGGAGATATTCCAGACCTGTCTGGACACCGACCTGTGTGACCTGTCCTAGGGAGCCTGCTTTGGCAGGGGGGTTGGACCCGATGATCTCTGGAGGTCCCTTCCAACCCCTGTGATTCTGTGACTCTGTGACAGCGCAGTCCCAGAGCACCTGCCAGCTCCCACCTCCAGTGGAGGAGTTCTACACCATTAGTGATTTTTCAGTTAACCTAACTCAAGATGCATTATCCCACCAGTAAACTTAAAACTCATTAGATGCAAAGGGCTCTCAGATTCACTGGGGAAAACCAAAAACACCAACCCCCACTGAACAAAAAATAGGAGGAAATATTTTTACTAGCATTTTTGTGTAAAGATCAGTGCTGCTGCTCTGAAGACCAACAGTTCTGTGATACCCAGGGGAGGAGTTTTCCGTTCATGAGATTTGGCTGTGTCCTTGTAAAATCCTGGCATTAATGACTGACTATGGGTCCATTCCACTTCAAAACAACCTGAGCCCTGTGAGCCATGCAGGGCTGCAGAAGTTTACTGATCCTTATCAGGAACAGCAAACTAAACCTGCAGGAAAGTATGCCCCTCAAAATTAAATGGAGCCTGGCTCAGAGAGCAGGCCCAAGGAAAAAAAAAGAAATATAGGGGAGAAAAAAATGTAAAAAAATCAATGTACTTGCAGCCTTGAGCTGTGAAGCTGCCTGCTAAGTGAACAGCTCATGCAATTTAACTCCCTTCTTCCTGTGTTGCAGCGCTCTTAATTTTGGGGTTCTTTGATCCACCTATTCATAGCTGTGAAGCGAGCAGAATTTAATCAGGCTCTGACAGGGGATGGCTGATTTTAATACCAGCCTCCAAAAAAGAGCTGTCAATCAAGGATGAGCTTTAAAACCTTCAATGTGCAGATCCTTTAAACTTCTGTTGCAGTTGAGTGGTGCTTGGTCGGCTGTGGAGGAGCCGGGCACCTACAAAAGGCGCTGGGGGCTCCTCGGGCATGCTCGGGGGAGTCTCTGGGGGCTCCTCCCTCCCCTCTGTAAAGAGGTGGCATGAAACCTCTAATCAAGTTGGCATTTTCTAGCCACGTGAGAGGAGATTTTTCTCTTTGAATAAGGTGCGGCTTTCATAAGCACACATCCCTGAAGGCCTGCTGAGCTTTTGTGAGCCAGCGGGCAAGGCAGGTTTGGAGTCACTTGTATTAAACCTTTGCTTATTGTAGCTGGAACGGGAACAGTGAGGACAAGGGTTACTTTCCATACCTAATTTCAAGTTTAGCTGGGGATGTTAGATAAAATAGTCAATCACTGGCAGAATGATAGAATATGGTTTAATTTCAGATTTACTTTCTGCCAACACATGCCATTCAATCAGATAAACACAGGATTTCAACTGTCATCACAGTATCTTATGCATACTTAAAAATAGAGCATTTTTTCTCACACCAGGAAGAAATTGAACAGGTTTATATATAGGATGTATACAGTCAGGAGGCTAGAAATTTTGAAATAGTCTGCTGTTTCTAGAGAGATTCCCTATCTTTAAATTAAAGAATTATATTAGAAGTAGTAGAAATTCTCAGGATTGCAGAAGTTTTATCATCACAGCTGCACAGAATAAATAAAAGTAAAGGGAACACCTTGAGAAGTTGAACTATATAAAACAAGGGGAATATCTGTAGTATTTACAGCAGAGGGTATGAGACTATATAGAAAGTAAGACAACTCAGAGCAACTCTGTGTTGGAATATCATTCCTCCTCTGGTTTATAAGTTTCCATCCTTGCTCTTTTGTCAGTCCTGGATCACGTATTGGGTCTAGCACTGTAATCACGGAATGTTAGGAGTTGGAAGGGACCTCGAAAGATCATCTAGTCCAACCCCTCTGCCAGAGCAGTATCACCTAGACTAAATCACACAGGAATCCATCCAGGCGGGTTTTGAATGTCTCCAGAGAAGGAGACTCCACAATCTCTCTGGGCAGTCTGTCCCAGTGCTCCAACTGTTTCTATGCTCCAGCTTGCACCCATTGCCCGTTGTCCTGTTGCTGGCCATCACTGAGAAGAGCCTGGCTTCATCCTCCCGACTCTCTCCCTTTACATATTTTATAGACATTAATAAGGTCACCTATCCAGTCTTCTCTTCTCCAAGCTAGAGAGGCCTAGCTCCCTCAGCCTCTCCTCATAAGGAAAGTATTCCACTCCCCTAGTCGTCTTTCTGGCCCTGCACTGGACTCTTTCAAGGAGTTCTGTGGCCTTCTTGAACTGAAGGGCCCAGAACTGGACACAGTAGTCCAGCTGCGGTCTCACCAGGGCAGAGTAGAGGGGTAGAAGGACCTCTCTTGACCTACTAACCACCCACCTTCTAATACACCCTAGGATGCCATTGGCCTTCTTAGCCAGGAGGGCACATTGGTGGCTCGTGGCCATCATGCTATCCCCCAGGACCCCCAGGTCCCTCTCACCTACGCTCCTCTCCAACAGGCCAGTCCCCAACCTATACTGGTACCCGGGGTTGTTCTTCCCCAGATGCTCTTGTTAAATCTCATTAACCTTCTCCCTGCCCAACTCTCCAGCCTGTCCAAGCCTTGCTGAAGGGCAGCACAGCCCTCTGGTGTGTCAGCACCCCCTTCAAGCAAACTTGCTGACTCTACACTCTATTCCCTCACCCGGGCCATCAATAAATATATTGAATAGTACAGATCCCAGTGCTGACCCCTGAGGGACTCCACTACATACAGGCCTCCAAGCCAGACTGTGCCCCATTGATCAAAACTCACTGGCTTCTTCCCTTCAGCCAGCTCTAAATCCACCTCACTACTAGATCTTCCGGACTACACTTCCTCAGGTCAGCCACAAGGATGCTGTGGCAGATGATGTCAGATGCTTTACCGAGGCCAAGGTAGACCACATCTACTGCCCTACCATCATCTATTCACCTGGTTATATCCTCATAAAAGGCTATTAGTTAAACATGACTTCTCTTTGGTAAAACAATGTTGACTGCTCCTAACAATCCTCTTACCCCTGAAGTGCCCAGAGACAGCACCAGGGATGAATATCTGTGTGGATATCTGCTCTGCTCGGGAGGCAGAGGTAGAAGATGACAATCTAGTATCACCCCAGCACTTTCCTAAACCAATTTAATGATAAATGCAATTTAAACAATCACTGTCTAAAGCTTCCCTCCTGAAAATGCTCAACTTTACTTAGGCAGAAACTCTGGTATGGGCAAAACGTGGCACCTCTTCCAACTGGTGCTTAACATTATGAATTTATGAGTGTGCAGATGAGTATGGCTTTTTGGCTTGAGCATTTAGCCAGTGTTTGGCAGCTTTATCATATTTCTTGTGAGGAGCAGCTGGCAACACAGTCCAGCATACTTTTAAGATCTACCCTGGTTTGTTTATGAGGGATGCACAGAACAGCTTGTTTCTGTGACCATTTTATCAGCAGGCAGCAACAGGCAGTTTCCTTGCTCACAGATCTGCCACTGCGCTTCCTTGGCAAAGCACCATTCACCCGAGCTCTGTCCTGCTGCTCCCTGTCCTGCTCACAAGCCTCTCTCTTCCTTCACATAGGTTATTTGTAACCTGCTCCTTCAGCCTTGTATTTCCTACCTGGTTTGCTCTTTCAGGTTTTGCAGTCAGCTTTGATTCAGAGAGGTTCTTGCTAGCAACGACCAGCATTTTCCAGCATAACTGGTTGTTGCCTGCTCTCATCCCCTTCTGTATCCTACTGGGCTGCTCCAAAATGAGCTCTGAAATCATGTCCTGAGCTGCTCAGCCTAATGGTGTCTTTGAAGCCAAGACTTGCACTTTGCTTCATAGAGCGGCTGCAGCAAAAGAACAGCGTTTGCTACTGAAGATAAGGAAGAGGGGACATTTTTTGAGAGTGTTCCTCCTGCTGGTTTCCCTTCACAGGGTGGGGGGAGCCTGGTGCTTTTCCTAGCCTGTGCAAAGGCGCTCTTGAGGAGCTCTGCTACGGCAGATCGGCTTACCGCCCATGGAGACAAGAGGACAGCATAATGCCAGCCAAGATGCTCAGTCTCCTATTGCTCAGGCTTAGTCGCTTCTTCGTTAAGCTCTGTGCACTTCAGAGAAAAACTCGATTATCGTGTTGCAGGTCCCTCAGCTCAGCCGTGGGAGGGTCTTTCTGACTTCCCCAGCTCCCTCCTGAAGCTGGGTTTTGGCTGCAGAGGCAATCTGTGCTGGGCTACACAGATAAAACAAAAGAAATAGCGAGGCTAGAGTGACGTCCAGTGTGGGTGGTTTTCAGTCTTAAAGGCTTTGAAATTCTGTTTTGTTTTTATTTTCTTTGGGTTGGTGGGTTTTTTTGGTCTCTTTCAGAAAAGCCTTTCACATACAGTGATCCCCCAGACAATTTGTTTGAAATCATTGGTGGGTGGTGCATACATTATGGGCTGTGGTTTCATTGATATGTTCAGCCTTGCTAAGTAGATGGCATATTAAATGTTATATTTACCCTGTGTGCTACCTGTCATCTAATCAGCTTTTGTTTTTGCTGCATTCTGCTTGTATTATAGCAAGAGTAAGTGGTTTCATGTAAATTAAAACCGCATGAAACCTTTTAAAGCCATTTTAAAATACTAAATGGTTTTGCAAATAGGTTTTTTGGACAAGGATTGGAAAAAGAGCTCTTTGCTTACCCATTTACTCTTTTGTATGCTTATTAGAAGCCCCCCATGTGACTTTTTCATCAAACATTGCATCCCAGTACTCATCTGGAATGCCAAAAGTCATTTATACTGTGCTCAAGAGTGGTTTGCATAAACAGGAGGCAGTTAACAAAGAATACAGTTGTGAGCTGCGATTGCAAACGTTACTTTATAAATTACAACACAGATGCACAATTAAGTCAAAACATGCGCCCCTGTGATGTTTTCTTGCTTGCCTGGAGCATAAAAGTGTGTTGGCTTTAAAAGTTGCTTTGCTTTTATTAACTGTTATTGCCAGTGTTAATGGTTGTGATCATTTTGCTATGAATAATTCTGTTTCTTACAGGTGGATCGCATCATCTTCTGCGTCTTTTTGGAGGTTGACTACAAAATCTTCAAGAAGAAAATGGGCGAGTTTTTCCCTCTAGGTAGGTAGAGCAATCGAGTGCTGCCTGAGTTTAAAAAAAGTGATGCAGCAAGAAAGAACACAGGTTGGCATCCTTTCCTCCTTCCCCTTGCCTAAGCCAAATATTAAAATGTGAACTTTCTCTAAAGATCAGCTGCGCATAAAGACTCTGATCCTGGACAAATGCAGACATTTAAAATTTGTGAACCAGTAAAAGTCCTCATGATACTGCTTTTGAAAACTCAAGGCCTGCTTTTGTATGCTCAGTGCAGCTAGCTGCTTTGTTCTCTGCTGTATCTGTATCTCCTCCTGAACCCTGTTGCATGGCACTGGCTGTCTCGACTCTTGAGAAGAAAATGATTTGCACTAATGTATATTGCTTTTCCATACACTTTGTACATGTTTTACTCTTTCATTAACGATGCTGGGAGGGTTTCTCTGGGTCTGAAAAGATACTGCAGGGGTTAGAGCCCAACTGTGTCTGAATGAGAACTTTAAACTTGAGCTGTCCCTGTGCAAGAATGAATGGGAGAAAGATGGCTCTCACTGGAGCACTTGGGAAATGTTAGCCATTCATCTTGCCTTTCACACAGGAGGTTACTTTCTAGAATTTAAGAAAACCTGGGGGATGGTAAATTTGTTAATCCCCACCCCCACCCCCCATATGCCCGTGATTTATTTTTATCGTATATCATTAAAAAATCTGAGTTCAGGTGTTTTTATCAACCTTCTCCAGTTACATTCTGTGTTCTGTGCCACCAGTCCTAGTATATGTGATGAGATCTGGATTTCAGTGTTTTGTTGTATTACCTGTTTCAGAACTGTCAGTCACTTAAATACTCCCCACACTGTCTGTCTGTCTGGTCGAAAGGGCCTTTGAGTAATAGGAAGCAGAGCTCTGGTGTGTTGTGAGTCTCCATTAATTCCTACAGGACCATGTTGTCACAGTAGCCACAGTGGGGTTTTTTTCCTTTCACTTCAGCTGATAGTATAGAAATTGTGATGTTTCTGTCTCATCTCACTACAAGAAAGCTTTTTGTAGATGACTTTGTAATCTCCAGTTTGCAATGACTGGCAGCTGAAACTTAAAGACCTATTGAATTATTCAGGTAGTGGAGAATGGTGTCTAACTTCTTAATAATATTTTTGTCTGAAGCACATTGAAGATGCATTTCAAAGTCTGCATTCATGTCTCATCCATTCATTGTGTGACTTTTTTTTTTCCTATGGTAGTTACCCCAACAC
Source organism: Porphyrio hochstetteri (assembly GCA_020800305.1). Lineage (NCBI taxonomy): Eukaryota > Metazoa > Chordata > Aves > Gruiformes > Rallidae > Porphyrio > Porphyrio hochstetteri. The sequence goes on from CM036907.1 coordinate 9,742,329, forward strand.
ATAAAATACAGTGGCAGTACCCTGCCCACTGCTGCTGGCTCTGGCTCAACACCTCAGGTTGAGAGTAGACTACAGTGTCAGTTTGTAGTCTAGTTAGTTGTAGTCTAATTAGAGTATTAATAATCACCTTCAACATTAAGGTCTTTGAAGTAATGGGTTGAAGTCTGGCAGCATTAAAATGTAAAACCTGCTTGGGTTTGAAAGCCTTCAGCCTTCAGAGCTGAAGCATGGCCAACCCAAAGGGGAACAAGAGAGGAAGATGGGACATTTATTTCTTTTGGGAGTGTTTCAAAACCTGACATCATTGAACTCCAGCCTACGGAGAACCTATGTGGTTGGGTGCAATGTCACATAAAGACTTAATATTGCGTTCACACTACATTATGTAGATTATTGGTTGTACCATAGGTTTTACAGTATGTTTTTTTCTTATGCATGGGAATTTTTTAAAAGTTTTTTTTTTTTGCTTTAACTGAAACTGTGAATTTGATATGGGAGATGTGGGTCATGGTGGGGACCCTCTAAGGTGCAGCAGATCCAGTGGTTTTGCAGGTATGTGACTATGCAAAAGGTCGATCCAATGCTTATGTGGACAGCTGTCCAAAGAAAAATGTTTTAGTTCTCAGCAGCCACAGTCTGGTGTAGATTGCTAAAAAAACCCCTTGGGATCCATTTTTGTAGGCTTCCCTCTGTAATTTTCTCATAATTAATGACTCTTAATAAGAGTTTTGATAAGCCTTAGTGATGCTGGTCTCCAGAAGGACCTGAGTACCTACTGACCTACTGGCTTTATGAGCTGGAGCTTTAAAAGGAACCACTTTGACATCTAAAACTTTATCCCTGACTCAGTGAATGATTTCCTGTGGTTAAGTCAGTAGTCAGTGATTTGGGAGAACTGATTTTCATGTCATGTGTCACCACAGAGGTTTGGTATGGCCTTTTAAGAATCACTTAGATCTTCAATTTGTGAGGAGACATGGAGAGGCAGGAAAGACAAATGCTACCCAAATGACTCTCCGTTAGTGTGCCTGAAGAAATGTTCAGTATCGGGGTGCTTCTCCTGGAGGAGTGCCCTAATGATTAACATACAGTCTCAGCCTTTTTTTGCTTCTTGAATTGACACTTTTCTGTGGGGTACCACCACTTCAGCAGGTGTCAGCTGAAGTCAGCCCCATCCTAAACTACCCATAGCCTACTGGTGAGAACAGCTGCTGAAAGTCTGGATGGTGATTACCAGATGACCATCATGTCTGCTGCTTCTTCCTTTTTTTCTGGTCTCTTGTGAGTTGCCATCTGCATTTGATGCAGTAGACTTTGACAAGTTAGCAGCAGACTTTCCTGCATCCCATGTAGAGATATTCCATCTCTCTGTAGGGCTGATTTCTTGCACAGAGGACTTCACATGGGTTTGTGTCAAGGAATTAACAACCATCTCTACCTTTGGCAATAAATTCCTAAGAACTGTGGAAGGAATTGCCAAAACCTGTGGTTTGGTTTTGGTTTTAAGTGGCTCTATTAACATGGTGAAATGAAAGTCTTTAAGGATAGACTTGCCCTACATTTGTATTGGTAGGGTGCTATCTGAACACTCACATAAGAGAGTAACACTGAGATACTGCTTTAAGCCTAAAGAAAAAACACTAAGATGTTTTTAAAGTGTGTCTCACATTCAGAAACATTATGAAATATGTCTACTTTAATAGATGTGGACAAAAATGCTTAGAAAGAAGAATATATTCATGGAGTTATATACATAAATAGTTATTACTTTAAACCCAGTGCATTAATAAATCCAAACAGACATCAAAGTGCTTGAGCTAGTCAAGGGATAATGAAATGAAGCTAGAGTTACACCTCAGTGCATTAGAGTAAGTGGAATATAGATATATAGATATAGGGAAATTGTTCCATTAGTTGAACATATCATTAGGCCCATTTTGCTAGTGGAATGCCAAAGAAATTAGTCGAGTAGTAGTACTGATATTAAGACAACTGCCAAGAGCCTTGTCATTTGCAAACTTTAAATATATAGTGGGAAGAGGCAGACTTCTTAGGAGTGTAGCAAAGCCATTCAGTAACAGACCAGTTGTCACAGTCTCGTCATTTCTGATTTGATCCCAGGGATCAGTGGCCTGTGCAGAGCCCAAGCCAAAGCCAGTATGCTCCAGGGGGAAGAACCACTTAATCTGTAACTCATATTTAGGATCTTACCCTAGCGGTTGTCCAGAAAAGCACCGGTTTAGAAAGTAAAAGCTTCTGGTCCACATAGAATTTTCTGTTGAACCTCTGGGGCTTTGTGGAGAAGTTTACATGCGTCCTGGTAGAAAAAGAGCAAGGGCAGAAGAGACTGTCAGTAGAACAACCAACCTTAAGATGGATCACTGTTTTAACATGTTAGGTGTAATAATAAACAGTGATGATTTTTTTTTCCCTTTTACCAATTGAGCCCTACCTCCAAGTGTAACGACACAGCCCAGCCATCCTTCCTTCAGCTACGGTGGGAAATTCTCCATGCTTAATCCGAGCGAATGTCCTGCTTCATATCTTGCAGGCAAATAAAATATCCTTGCCTGCAGTTCTGGCTCAGATGTGTGGTTCTTACATTGCTGGATTCATTGCTACTAGTATTATAAGTGAGCTTTCCGGGAAAGGAGCTGATACTCGTAATATTTTTTTTCTCTTGGAATTCATTGTTTCCTCTAACAGAATTCCATGAACTCAAGACATGTCATGGTTTAACCTGGCAGGCAGCTAAAACACAACCCTTTTCTCGCTTCCCTCTGCCAGTGGGGATGGGGGAGAGAATCATAAAGAAAAAGGTAAAATCTGGGGTTGAGATAAAGACAATTTAATAGGACAGAAAAGGAAGGTAATAATAATATTATAATAATGCTAAAAGAATATACAAGTGATGCACAGCACAATTGCTCACCACCTGGAGTCGAAGCTTGGCTTGTTCCTGAGCTGTACCACCTCCCAGCCATCCTCACAGGTTCTATACTGAGAATGATATCATATGGTATAGAATATCCCTTTGGCCAGTTTGGGTCAGCTGTCCTGGCTGTGCCCCATCCCAGCCTCTTGGACGCACCTCATCTTCTTGTTGGCTGGGCAGTGTGAGAAGCTGAAAACTCCTTGACTATTTGGCAAATGCTAAAATATCAGTGTGTTATTAACATGATTCTCATCCCAAATCCCAAACACAGCACTATGGGAAAAAAAAATAACTCTATACCTGCTAAAACCAAGACAAGATATTAGGCATTTTATTGCTTAATATATAAGACTGATCAGGAGATGGTATTAAGATATTCTCCCTTGAAAAGCTAGTTTTACCTTACAGTGATGTGTGCTTCTAGGATACTATTTGTAGGAGTAAAATTAAGAGTATTTCTAAATAGTTGCCTTCTGGAGGCAAAGATAACTTTTTTTTTCCCTCATGTACATTGTATATACCTAGCTGCTTATTATACCAGATAGATAATCTTGTAAGGACCTTTGGCAGATGCTTATTTTTCACAGTGGCCGTTGAATATTATGGAAGGTTTATCTTACATTGTAATGCTTAAGACATTTCTAAATCTGCCACCTGTTGTCAGTCGACTGAAGAGGGGAATAGCTTTTTCTGAAAATGTTCTTTAGACAAAAATAATGTTATAAAGGGTACGTACTGTGAAGCTGCAGTATTCAAGGTTATATTATATTCTTACTACTTTAAACGGAGTAACAAAATTACTTTACTCTAAAGCATAGCTAAAATTGTTAGAGAGGGGACAGGTTTGCACTTTTATTATACCAGTTGATAGATGGAAGATGCAAGCTTTCAGACTCTGTGTCCTTTCAGAGCTAATGAAAGGATGCTGAGCCCGAGAGCTTGTTCGGAGTTTTTTTGAGCCGTATCAGTTGGTGTTAGAAAAGGAGAAATTGCTTCATCTTGAAAAAACTTTCTCTCCCCTCTGTTCCAGGTTATGACATTTAATGCATTTTCTGCTTTTATCCTGGTTGACAAGAACACTTTCCCCCTCTCCCGAAAGCATATGGATAAGAGTTACTGTCTTTTATTAATCCTCCTGTTACTTCAGGAGGGTGCACAGCATCCTAGTTGTGCATAAATGTGCAAATATATTACAATTGCAGAGGAAATTCATTGTTAAGAGATCTACCAGGCTTGGAATCAAATTGGAAAGTGTCTAAATGGCTGAATGAAGGGCTTTGTATTAAAAAGGCAGATCCCTGCACTAATACGTGAGCGAACTCCTAAGCAGCGATTGTAATTTCTGTACGGGTATTGAGAAGCATCGCCCTCTCCACTTAATATGGCAGATTTGACTGGGACTGAAGGGTCCTCAGTGTGAGCAAAGGAATCATAAGTTAGCCCTTAATAAGTAATCCTGCATCAAATGGGTAATTCGTCTGATAAATTTAGCCTCTCTATTTGCATTTGCAACGTTCATGAGCCGACGCGTTTCCTTAATTCATCACCTGAATGTATTCCACAAAATATTTTTCATGGGCTTTATGTTACTCTGTGGGGAGGTGCCAAGCAGTTACTGGAAGTACCCAACATCCTTTATCTGAGATTTCACCTGGGTACCAATTTGCCTCATGAGTCACAAGGCTTTGGTTGTTCTGACTGGTTCAGGCAGGTCTGCAAAGTCCACCAGGGTCTGGAGCACACCCCCACCCCCACCCCAAAACAGATGTTAGGCAGGAGGATCTGGGGTGTTTGAAACCCCTTTGGCCTTCCACTCCTGATCAGTGAGGTCCATCCTGGAGGTTTGGATTGTAGCTACTTCCCCCGTCTTCACACAGATTTGTCAGGTTGTCATGTTCGTGGCTGATAACCGCCTGGTGTTTTCACAGGTTTAAACCTACAGGCAGTCAGGCTGTCATCTCCCTTTCTTCACTGCTTTCCCTAAGAAAGCTTTCAAGGCATGGTGGACAGGCTGGGTCCTTGCTGATGACACAGAGCCTAAATTTGTGTCCAGGCACCTGCTGTGGATATATGAACATATCTGGGGCTGAGCTGAAGCTGTGAGAGAGCCGAAGTGACTGGCCACAGTAGCAGTAGGTTGGGACATGGTGTCACAGGCCTGTGCCCTGGTTGAGGGCAGGATCACCTGCAGCCGTGGCCTGCTTGCTGGAAGGAGTGAAATGAGTCTTGCAACCCTGACTCCACAGCTCTGATGGAGCTGCAATTCATTCTGTTGTGTTGGAATGCTCAGGAAACTTTCTGGTTTCTCTGGCTTGTGAAACTTTTTGTCTTGTCACTTGGAGATCCTGCTTGGCTTTTCAAATGGTGAGTTTGCAATGAGATGGTGCATGACCATGCATCCCTTTTCTTTCCAGAACTATGTATCAAGCCATTGAGAGCATACCAGGGTATCACTCAGTATTTATGCATTCACAGCCATCTGGCTTGCTCTGGGCTCCATGCCAGCATTTAATGTTCCCCTTAGATTGAAAATCTGGGGAGGAAGTCTTGTGTTCGGGCAGAGACGAGTGAGGATTTTTGGGTGGGTGGAAGGCAGCAGTGGTTTTGAAGAATCTGTGCCACACTGACAATTTCACATTGGTGCAAAATGCTCTCTGCACCCCTTTGAGCTGTCTTTATATTGGAGGATGTCATCCTCAGATGGCTTCTGCAAGACCCCTCACTAAAGGACTTAATTCAAAACAGTTGGGGAGATGCACAGCCCTGCTGTTTCCCATGATGGTTCCTTGTCTCTTAGTAGAGGAGACCTCAAATGAGGGAGCTGGAGGAGACTATGCACCAGAATAGGATGCTGGGTTTGCTCTAGTTCTCTCTCGCAGCACCTACAGATTGTGAAAAAGTAAATAGGGTGCTGTAAAAATTGTCCTCAATCCAAAAGTTTAATATAGCCATAATGCTTAAAATATCTGTCCGTTTCAAAATGAGTCTGAAAAAACTTACCTCATAAAATCTCCTTTAGCTTTTAGCTAGCTAAAAGCTAAAATTGTTTGTGAAACTGTGAAACAATTTTTTTCTATGGCTTTTTGCTTTCATTTGCCATGGCAGTAGCATGGTGCCAGTCTGACTGCTCACTGGGGTTATCTGTCTTAGCCCCTTTTACCAGTGTCTCAATGTAGTGTGGGAGGAGGAACATGAAGCGGCTGAGGAGTGCTGCTTGTGAGGCAGAGTATGTAATTGATGGCTCAGATACTGGTTTATGCAGACCAAGAGAGGTTTCCTAGCACCTTCTAATAGGGCAGTATGTTTCCAGTCCCTAATAAAAAGTTAATGGACAATTTCCTGCTTCAGTTTGAGTCCCAGACTTACAGAATGACTAGGTTGGAAAAGACCTTTAAGATCATTGAGTCCAACCGTTCCTGTCCTGTGCTAAACTATATCCCTAAGTACCTCATCTACCCTTTTTTTAAACACAGCCAGGGATGGTGACTCAGCCCCTTCCCTGGGCAGCCTGTTCCAGGCCCTGACAACTCTTTCCTAACATCTAATCTGCCCCTGCCCTGGCACAGCTTAGTGCCATTTCGCCTCATCCTATCACCTGTCACCTGGCTGAAGAGACCATCTTCCACCTCTCTACAACCTCCTTTCAGGTAATTGTTGGCAGTGATAAGGTCTCCTCTCAGCCTCCTCTTCTCCAGACTAAACATCCTGAGTTCCCCCAGCTGCTCCTCATATGATTTGCCCTCCAGCCCCTTCCCCAGCCTGGTTGCCCTTCTCTGAACACGCTCCAGGACCTTCTCCCCTTAGTTACAGTCCTAAGGGGAGTCTTGCTTCTGAAGTGACAGCTGGTTAAGTTTCCTAGCCCATCAGTAATAATTGCACCTCTACTCAAAGTTAAGTACTATCCCCTCCCCACCCTCTCCCCTGCCTGAAGGTGGCAGACCAGAGGTCGTTACCAGCACACCATCCCTCAGACACTGGACCACCATTCCCAGGCTCTTTTCCATCTAGCCTGGCCCTGTTCCACTCCCCCTTTGCGTCTAGTTTAAAGCTCTATTAATGAGCCCTGCCAGCTTCTTTGAGAGTAACCTTCTGCCCCCTTGGGGATAAGTGCACCCCATCCTTAGACAGCAAGGCTGGTGATGCATGGGCCAGCCCATTGTCAAAGAACCCAGGTATTCATTTCCTGGTTCTTCTCGTTCCATCCCTCCCCATTCCCTGTAGTAGGAATGATGGAGGAGAACACTGCCTGTGCCCCAGATCCTTGCACCATATGTCCCAGGGCCCTAAAATCTTTTATGGATTTCATTGCTACCTACTTGGAAAATGAAAAGTGGATAACAATGTGTGGGCCTGAACAAGGTTGGAAGTCGTTTTGTTAAGTCTATAACTGAGGCTCCTTGAAGGCAGCAGACTTCCCTGTGTAGTGGGTCCAGCCTACAGATTGGGCCTTCTGATCCCTTCAGAAGGGAGGCCCCTATTGCAGTGACCTGTCATTTTAAAAGAGGCTGTTTTGATGGTCTGCTTAGGGGGGTCTTGTCTTAGGCAACATTACCTCAGGTACAGTTATCAGCCACCTCATTATCAGGCTGGTCACTGTCCATCAGGGCCTCGTATCTGTTACTCAGAGGAACCTGGGGAGGAAAGGCAGGCATGGAAGGTGCTTGCCTTCTGCCCTTGCCATGAACCTGCCTCCACTCATCCCTTTAGTTTAGGCTGTCCTGCCTGGGTCAGGATACAGAGTCCCTTTGATCCTGAATGCTACCTACTGGGTGCTCATGTTTCCACTGCTGTGAGAACAGAGCCTGGCTCCACCGATCTATCTCCATTTCAGCCTCCTTAATGCTCCTGAGTCTTTCTATTTTGTCTTTGGACACTTCCACCTCATCTTGCAGCTGTGCCGCACATTCCACACAGACCTGGTCACAGCTGCCTCCTGCTACCACTCCACTGTGAAATTCCCTGCAGCCTGTGACCTGCACAGCTACATGCTTCCATGGAATCATAATAAAACTTCCTGGAACAATCCTTTCTGAATTAGTTCCTGGCTGAGTGCTGACAGAACATTGCTGTGGACTTCTGCTGTGTGGGGCAAGTATTGGTCACCTCAAAATTTGGGCTTGGATCCTCTGGTTGTACATGGTTTGATAGAGGCTTGTTGGTATTGTCTACTCTATGGTCTGGAAAACTGTTTGCTTCCTCATTCCTGATAGCAGCAATGGCCCTGCTTAGAGCAGGGGACGGACAGACCATGGGACCAGCACTTATTAAAGCACTGTTGTCAGAAGCTTTGCTTTGCTAGGTGGAGCCTCGTCTTCTTTGCTTCAGTAGCATCTTGCAGACGTTTTTCTTGTCTCCTTTTGTGAGACTGGTGATGGAACCTGTATCCAATCCAGAAATCAGGGAAAACGTTTTTTTCAATATATTTGTCCACTTGCTCCGAATCCCTGAGCTCTCCATCACCCAGGAGGAACCTGTGTAAGGGCCGTGTTGAACCAGCAAAGTGTCAGGCGATGAAGATGCCCTCAAAAGCACAGGGGTCATGCAAATGCAAGGACCAGCTATGTGTGAGCAGTGTGGGAGAGCACGGGTAATTAGAAAAGCGGACATGGAGCAAGTATTTACCATCTTTTGTAAAACAAGAAGTACACTCTGTCCCAAGAAATGATGTTCAGAATAAAACCAAGCAAAATAAGGTAGTTTTTCACCCAACACATAAGGATGTTTGCTATGAGGTGCAGTGGAGCCTGTAGATACTAAATATAGTTCAAAAGAGGATTAGCATAACCAGCAGAGGACTGATCCAACAGTGGCTATTTATTACCAGGGTCTATCTGTAACCTTAGGCTCAGGGAGATTTATTGCTCGTCTGTTCTGTGCTCAGTCCTTCACACACAGGTACCTGGCACCAAAAGGTGAACAAGCAGAAGCTTTTTCTGTGTAATCCCTTACATGAATACGCCTCTGATCAAGGATCTTACTGCTGCGTTGCATACTGTGGCATCCCATGTAAAGCATTCCAAATGCAGTTTAACATAGAATCATAGAATGGTCTGGGTTGGAAGGGACCCCAAGGATCAGAGAGCTCCAACCCCCCTGCCACAGGCATGGACACCAACCTCCAGGCCTGGATCTACACAAGGTTGCCCAGGGCCCCATCCAACCTGGCCTTGAACACCTCCAGGGACGGGGCATCCACCACCTCTCTGGGCAGCCTGTTCCAGCACCTCACCACTCTCTCTGTAAAGAACTTCCCTCTAATATCTAATCTAAACCTTCTCTCCTTTAGCTGTAGTCCATTAGTCATGCTCAAAAATATCCTGTCCTCTCTGGTCACTGACACCGAGTCACTTCATGTGCTCGAGTGTTTCTAATTGCAAAGGATGCAGCTAAATTTGCGTCCTTCTCATTTGATTGCCTCTGCCTTAGGTTACTGATGAGATTTTGTTAGAAGCTTGTATTTAGCAAAGTGTCACCACATGTAAAACATGCCATTTTGCCTGTGACTACTCCATTAGCATACATATGGGTGAGAAATCCACTTTAGCACTTGTGTAAACAAAACAAAGTTGTTTTCAGTGTTTTAGGGCAGGGAGGAAATAAAGAACTTTTGCAACAGATTCTTCTTTTTTTTTTAAAAAAAAAAAGCCCTGATGTGTATTTTTCCCAAGGAGCACCTCATTCCTTTTGTGTAAGGTAGAAGCATCTGGGAGATAGAAATCCAAATCTGATCCTAGATGTGAGCACCATTTCCTGCGCTGAAACAGTGTTGTCCAGTTCAGCTGCAGTGGGAATGACAGCTACTGTGTAGCCTTTGTACCCAGCCGAGGCTTGTATGGGTATATGTATTTTATAACAGATCAAGTGATATGGTACACAAAAGAAGCCATCTATGTGGCGACAAAAAAACCCACCGTGCCTAACTTCTTAGGAGGTTGGTACTAAGGATTTCTATTTGATAGGGCTTCAAAAGCTACAAACACATCTTACATTCAGTGAGACTCCTGTGTTGTGGGACTGGTGTAACTAAGCAACACAGGAAGAAAAACTGTACTGGTGCTGCAGTAAGGCCAGGATGGTACAGAGTGTATCAGTGGAAGTGGGTTTATTTTATAATCAGGGTAAAAAAATTTAACTAAATTTGCCTAGTGCCAGGTGAAGGATTATATAGTGCCTATTGCTCTGTATGCAGGATTGCATGATTAAAGGATACAGATGTTCAGAACCAAAGGCAATCCTGCTTCTTCCAAAGCTGAAGAATATGCTTTTTTTTTTGTTAAGGTTCTTTTTGTTTTAATGTGTTGTGTTTTTTTTTCTTCATCCTCTTATGAGCACTGAGGATGAGGGAAGGCTTTACAGAACATAGAAAATTTTTTACAAGTAGATGTGAAGAGTCACGCCTGGGTTTAGTTGATCTCATCTGGCAGTGATTTCCAGATCTGCTTTTCCTCAAAGAAAATGTTCCCTTTTTTTGTACTATTGGTCAGTCTGCTGTATTCTCCCAGTGGGAAACTGAGTTGGAGGGAGCAGAACAACCCAAAGAGCTCATGAGGTTATTGCAAGCCTCATATGTGTTTGGGCTTCATCAAACCCTGGAATGTTCTCTTCTGTTTTGCTGTGCTACAAAAACATCGGCTCTTAGGTTGAAATGGACATAGAGCCTGTACATTCTTGGGAAGGTCCTGTTGGCTAGCAGCAGGGGTAAGCATAAGCAATCAAAAAGTGATTTTTCAGTTACTAAGGATTGATAATGGGTGTGAGACACAGGATTAGAAAGCCCCCTAAGGATGTTTAGATGATCACATAGATAGGTGGCTGAAGCTTTGGGACAAAGCTTTGGGGCAAAACTTGGGAAAGAAAGAAATATGTGGTAGAAAGAAATATGGAGAGCAGGAACCCACTTGGTCTTTCCAACTGCTGGAAACATGGTATTATCATGGTTTAGACAGTTTGCATCAGAAAAACACCCTGTCCCACACTGCTGCCTATTCTCAGATTGGATAAAAGAAACAAGCAGAGACCATCCCAAACCAGGATTAGTTTTCCTCACTTGTTAGATTGTTGTGCCACACATCCTCTGTTACTGTAGTGCAAACTGCACGGGCATGTCATGACCTACCTGCTTAGGCAAACGCTTGAGGGCAGGACCACTGATTTTAAATAGCCAATAAGCCCAACAGGATGGCTGCAGCTGGCCTTTACGAGGTCGAGTGTCTTGGTTTTGCTCTTTTTGAGGCATCAGCAGTATGATTACCAGCTTGTCCGCTCAGCCTCCTGTCAGCTTTGCCCATCTCATTGTTCTGTTTGCCAGTGTGGGTGTACACCAGCTGTGGAGGGGAGTTCAGTGCAGTCCCACGGTGCCTTCCCAACCCATGCCCTGGTTGTGCTCAGTGCATGGATCCAGGGAGGAGCAGGATGAAGCTCCTGGGTAGGCTGGAAATGAGGAAACAGAAGTTCTGAGGAAGGGACCAAATCCTGAAGGATGAGGCAAGGCAACTGTGGAAGGTTAGAGGAAGGCTGAGGGGAAGCTAGCAGTGTGAGGGGCTGCGGGGGGAGTGCTCGCAGCCTGGAATGCAGACCCTGAATGCAGATGAAACAGCAGCCTCCTGCAGTGGGGAGCTGGCTCTTGTGTAAGAGCTCTTCAATGCTTGCACAGTTAAAAATAAAAGGTGTTTGTGCAGCGTTGGCTCTCCACGTGCTAATGTGAAGAAGAATGCAGACAGAAGCGTGAGCAACAAGGAGGAGGCGGTTTAATGGCTTTGGGGATTAGCAGCGGTATTTAGAGCCTTTTCACCTCTCTGTTCCTAACATAAATCTTAACACAGATTGATGGTTTTAGCCATCTGGCTTGTTTTTGCATGTATGCAACTAGTGAGAGAGGGAAAGAACCTGACCAGCAAGGCAAAAGAAAAGAGGTAGTGTATGACAGAAGGAGGCATCAGCATCTCCAGTGTCAGTAGGAGCAGGTATGGTGCAATTACTCTGTTTCACAGAGCTCAGTGGGTATCAAAGGGAGCAGGGAATGAAAGAGTAACAGGCATCACTTGGAACATGACTCTACCAGGGAGCCTGTGACTTACATGAACGTGTATGCTCTGAGTAACTTGCTCCAAAATGCAAAGCTCTGTGATCTTTAGAGGTACAGACCACAGATAGCAGAGGAGTTAGAGGGTGAGTTTAGTAGGTTAATTCTCAACTGTAAATTTTTTTTTTTACTGGACTGGAAACTATTCTTCCATACCTTAATTTTATATACTAGAGCTCAATTTGTAAACTGGGAATTTTTGCGCCCTCAACCATATGATGCATTTTGAATTAGATGGCTTCCTTGTGTCCTGAGTGGGTACGTCCATGCACACGCTATAGCATGTTTTCCTAGTCAATTATTTCTCTTGAGTAAGGGTAAGAGTACAGAGGGCCTCACCTCTGGTTTTCCAAATGGGGGAATTTGGGCAAGAAATATTGACAACATGTCTTTAACAAAATGTTTACTGCTGTCAAAGATTCACTCTTGAGTTCTTGTGTGGTTTTACTTGATTTTGCTTTGGGTTTGACTTTCCATGGTGCATATTGTCAAACAAAAGAAAACCTCTGGAAGGCTTCCTCTAGATGGGATTAAAAAATTTATCTGAAACATTAAAAAAACAAACAAACAAAAAACCCCTAGGTATTATAAATCTAATGTAGAGCAACTTTGATAGTGATTTTGCTTTATTTTAGGCATGTAGAGCTTCAGTAAAAATTATTTTTACTTGCTTTTATTTCTTCAGAACCAGTAATATAATTCTTTTGGGAGGAAACTGAATGAATTATGCATATAGAGTTTTAAAACACTGGGTTTTATCTCAAATAATTGGTTTTGGCGTAGAGATCTGTCAACTAAACGTGGTGTTTATCACTTCAGCCAGCCACACCAAGGTCAGTGAAAGAGACCATTTTCTATTTCACAGGGAAGCATTTCCACCAGATGCATTAATATTGTGAGAGAAAGAATTATAGACACGTGAAGTGACTGGGGAGTGGGGCAGAATTTTCAGAGGCACCACCATGACCAAAAGATCATGCCACTAAGTGGTTGGGAGCCCAAGTCCCATTTTCAGAAATGACATAAGAACTTGACTGCTTTTCATCAAGACTTATGTTCCTTTTCCCAGGAAAAAAAAAAAAAAAAAATCCAGCCTTTAATTCACAATTAGTTCACAAAAGCAGTCTTTGCCTCTTCATAATTATATTGCATAATGACTTCACTACTTTCTAATAACATCAGATTTCTAGTCTGTGTCCATTACCACCAGCTTAGAAGCTGTTCTGTTGCTTTGGGAATTTCATATTCCAAGTCTCTTACAGCACTATAATTAAGAACTTCTGCAGAAGACCAGGTGATATATATACGTTAAGATCTTATATTCTGCTGATTTAGTGTCAAGTTTTAGATTAATTTGAAATTTTATCATGTTGATTTCATTATAAACACTTCCACGGAAAGAACATATTATTGGAAACTGAATAATAAATAATCTCTATGTTAACCAAATGTTTTCCAAGTGGTTTGTTGAAAATGTCAGGATTCCAGTTGAAAATCCTGACTCTTCTGAAGTCCATATCAGGATTGCCATTGGCTTTAACAAGACTTCTCATTTTCTTATCTCCAAACTTACTTAAGTCAAAGCTCCTTAAAGTTTTTCTGAGTAGATTTGTTTGTACAGTAGGGGTCCGTGTGCCTTTTTGATCTCCAAAACAACTGTTTGCAGAAGAAGGGGAAAGGAAGTAAAATATTCAGTGATTTTTTTTCAGTCCCAATTCTTTGGGGTGACCAAAGTGTACTCAGTAGAATAGTAACCTGCTGTCATTTAGTGGCTTCTGAAAGTCCTGCCCTCCAGATCCTATCTGAATGAGATGGGAGAGAAGGATGAATACAGATCCATATACTGTAGATTTACAAGCTTCCATGAAAATTCTCAAGCCTGTGATTTAATGCTTATAGCAAACGGTTCCTAGTAGAGGCCTCTCTGACTAACCAATTGTTCTGATCTCATGCTACTTAAAAATAAAGTTTCAGGCTCCAAATCTTGATGAAAGGAGAGCTTAATCTTCAAAGGATGTGTCACAGCATTTGGATCTCACCAGAATTTATAGTGTAAAAATCTGATCCTGTAAATTAGGACCTAAATACTCCTGTTAGTTTCCGTTACTATTGATCGTAATATTGCAGAACTCCATTGGGTTCAGTTGGTGCTCATAATATGCACGTGTCTAAGCTGGAAAGGTGTTAAGCTTTACACAGAAATAGTGGGCTTGCTACAGTATTTGCTGCTGCCCAAATACATTCAAAGGGGTATAAATGGAGTCTTATATGAATTAGAAACATAGTTGACACACACTTTGGTGGTCAGTGAGCTCTCCATTAGATGATTAAGGCTCTGGTACATTGAATTACCTAGGTGTTATCTAAGGCTAATAATTCATTGGGGGTTTTTTGTTATCAAAAGAACTTGTGATAAGAAATTCCTTTGTTACCAAAATGCATTTTTTTCCAAAAGAAATCTGTTTTCTTCATGTATCGTCTTAATAATTACAGGTGTTCCATTCTTGGCTAGCCCAAGTTTGGCCTTAAACCAAAGTCCTGTCTGGCAAATTGATAGTAACTTCTTATGTGGTATGATTTCTGGATAACTACTACTCTTCTGAACTGAGCCAGCTGTTCCAGGGAAACAAAGCAAACTGAAACTTGATATTTAATCCAAAACCTCTACTGAAAAAGAGAATGCAATTTCATTTTATACAAGTCACAATTTGCAGAAATCTGTAAATAATGCAGAATTTTAATCCTTGTCTTTATTCCCTGCATTTCCTGTATCTGGTAGTAGCAGTCTAGTATCAAACCCCTCTTTTCCAGTCCACCCCCAGATGTCACTGCAAAATGTATATGGGAAGAGGCAATCTAAAGAGATGGGCAATTGGAAACATGGAATATTTCACTTTAGGTGTTTCCTGGCATTCTTATTAATGGTTTTCTTTCCAATTTTTTTTTGACAGAGGGTGCTAATGAAGAAGGAACTGAGATGAGTGAAGAGACAGGTGAGTAAACAATATTTTATGATAAAATACATCACTTCTCAAAAGCATCAACCAAAGTGAAAGAATTCTTGAAACTAATTGCCTTGGTTGTGATAAGCAGTGCCAGTCATTGATTGCCAATGTTCTGACAGTCGTGTCTGGTTTCTAACATAGGGTAAATCATCCCTGATAATAAATAGCACACAGTAAGAATGTCTGAGACTACCTTCTTAATGTCATCATCTGTTACGAGCCTCTGGGTGATACTCAGTTGCTTTTTATTAATAACTGTTTTGAACATGAATGGGAAACAATTAAAATTCTGCAGTCTCTCTGTAAAAAGGTGTGAATACAGCAATTCTTGAGTAATTTGCAATTCTGATTAGTGGCTATGATTTGCTTGCAATGAAAACAGTAGCAAAACTCTCCCGCAAACTCTTAAATACATTGGACTTCATTAGTATTTCAGAGGGCTTTTTTTCCTGGTCCTTCAAGTTTGCTGTTTAAAACAACCTTCAGTGTTTACCGTTTGTGGATGTGGGTAGACTTGAAATGGTGGATAGGTATAAAGGAAAGAAAGGCCTGAGGAACAAGAGAGAGAGGACAGAGGTTTAGGTATCTCCCACAAGGACAAAAGCTCCCAGTCAGAAGACTTCTGCTAGTTGTTTTGTAGAGAGTGTCATCTACTTAATCTTTTTGATCAGGCTTTTTGTAACAGTCTTCCATCACAGCACCCTCTGTTACCTTCCCAGCTAACCTTCACCTAGACATTCTTGGTGGACATGTGCTTTTCTGCAAGACACTTCAGTGCAGTGAGGGACCTCGTTTTATATGCAGCATACCTCCCCCTACTCTTCTCTGCCTCTCCTTCCTTCCCAGCTAGTATCCATCCATGACAGTGCACCGGGCCTGTGCACCGTCCCCCAGGTCTCTGTGACCCTGATCCCATCATAGCCCAGTGACTGTGCAGGAACTTTCCGTTCTCTTGACAAAAAGATACGGGATCAGAAAGGGGAGCCACATGGAGAAAGGCAGATACCCACCAGTCAGAAAGCAGAGGTAAAAGCTTTTGAAGCAGTATGTTGGTCGCTTAAATTGGCAAGATGGTCTTAAAGACAAATGTATTATGATAATTTATGCAGCCAGTTAATTAGCTTTGAAATTAGAAATACTTGAATAACGGTGTATATGCATAGATGTGAAAGCATGGATATACACAGATAGATACATGTTACATTAATGGGTTAGCACATTCTTTTATGGCTGTTCTGGCCTGTTGATTTTATTACATATAACTATAATTACTTTTTGGTGTCAAGATTACTGAATAGGAACTTTCAGAAATTTTAATACAATTACCATGATTCATAGAGTTGTATGCACATACTTAAAAGTAGAAAAATAAAGACTGTAATTATACAACAAACATTTGCCAAAGATTAGCCTGCAGTTGAGTTTGCAGTATTCATCTAACGTTACCAGTTTCATTTTCTACAGTTGTTATGGCATGTATACTTTTATAAGCCAAATTATTTTGCTTTTTTGTCTCATTGCTTTTATGGAGATTATGCAAATTACTCTTCTTTTTTTAAAGTATTAAAAATTCAAATTAGAAGGAAGTACATTTCCACTTGATAGCTGGTCTTTCCTTTGTTGCCGTGCATCCTTCAGAGCTTCATTAATTTAGGTGAAGCTACATAGCTGCTCTGGGAAATTATCACTGAATTAAGTCATTTGAGGAAAATATTTCCCTACCTGTTTGTTTCTTTGTGCATATAAGATAGATGAGATCATAGCTTCCCTCACAGGTTTGCCCATAGGGTGCTCTGAGCTTCAGCAGCGTGTACTTGATTATTTCTTTATCACTTGGAGGTATTTTGGGAATCAGTGCATTGATTGTCAGCAATCAATACCTACATGGCTAGAGAAGTCTCTTGGATATCTGATCTGCTCCAGTTGTGGGGCAGATATGCAGAAGGTACACCCTTTTGACCTATTTTTGTATGGACTTTTTAATGATTGTTGGATGTATTTGTGGGAAATATAAAAACATACATAATTTCTGCATTGAGGGGAGTTTTCATATTTATACTCAGATTTTTTATCAGTTGGAAGGATATCTGCTTTTTACTGTTCTAAGGGGAAAATAGAGTAGCAACTTTTAGTCACCACTTCAAGATATTAATTGAATAATCATTCTTCATTCCACTTGAATTCGTGGGTCATGACTCCAGCAGATGGAGTCAGCAGTTGGCACCAATATTGATGACCCTGTTTTTTTGAGCTGTCTATATCCAATCTGCTTTGGGGTTATTGCTCCAATTCTTGTGCTTAAGAAAAAAATAAAGAAGGGGGAAGGTGGGGGGGGAATTGGATTCCTGGAGAGCACATGTTGCAGACTACACAACTACACGTGTGTTTAGGACCTTTGGCAGAGACTAAAATATCTTAATTTTCACCTAAACTCTCATGCCTCCCATTTCCAATTGACTAGGTATTTCTGAGGAACAATGTTGAACTATGAGAAAACACAGAGAATTAGAGGGGGGACAAAAAGGAGATGCTATCTGTACCGATTTTTGTTCAAAGAATGTAGTAGAATAACGTGGAGGTTACAGAATCAGTCCTAATTTAAACCTGGTGCCAAGAATTAAGAGGGAAAAAACCTGATCCTGGTGTGGTGTCAGGTGAAGTCAGTGGGCATATGTCTGCTGACTTCAGTCCACACCAGATTAGGCCTTGGGAACAGCTAGAGAATTAACTGGGAGTAAGGAATAACAGATGACCAAACGTGTGTATTATTGAGTGATGGATACATGATGAAAGTAACCTGTCTTGTGTTTCTACCACCCTAAAGTTCAAATATGTCATTACATGCAGGAAGGCCTTTCTTTCTATGATTTCTTCAAAATAAATGAGGGACTACCTTAATAACATCTGCTAGATAATCTCAATTAATATCTCCATTAATATTGTAAAATCCACAAGCATAAATTATCATTTCAGTGAGTTAATCACATAACATCACTGCCTATATTGGATGTACTACAATAAGAAAAACATTAAAAAAACACATTTAATAACTAAAACAACCTAGTCTTATTAAATATACATGCTCAAGACCACTCTTTTAATGGTGTTTGACTCACAGGATTTTAATCTATCAGTTTGTTATTCTGGATGCTGTATCTTGTAGCCAGCACTGACTTAATGGCTCCATTTAATTTGAACACTTTGTTATTGTATGTCATACAGCTTGATGTTAGAATGGCTTCAGTCAAAAGGGGGGATATAGTAATAGCAGGTGCAGACCTGTGCAGTTCTACATCTCAGCTTTCCTTTATGAACAATTTCCTACGTAAGCAGAGAGAAGGACCAGGTGACCCTAATAGTCTTGTCTACACTTAACTTTGGTGATTTAACACTGCAGAGTCATGATGTTTAATGTTTTAAGCTGCATTAAAGGAAGATTATTGTAAACTTTAGCTTCTGAAGGACTTTGCTTTTATACCCAGAGATTGACATCTATATGCACAGAAGCCAAATAACCCCTAATACTGCCATAATTGTGTGCACAATTGCAGTGATTGCACGTGGAAATTATGAGAAGTGCAGTCCAGATTCCTACACAATAGTATTGAATTATTATGCACTGACTTAAGTTAATTCTCTTACCATTCAAAACACCTCCCCATAAAAGCCCCATACCACACAGAAAAGGGATTCAGTTCTGAATCTGTGTTCTCCCTCAACCTGGAACTTCACTCTTCACCGGGTACCACAACCTTTTGATCTCACCTGTATGAATGTTGCCAAGCTACTCTCTCATGTTACCCATCTAATAGTTGTAATTAATATCCTACCAGTTATCCTGTTTTTATCCCAAGCATCCTAATTAACCACCTGTTCATTACTTCAGGAGCCACAGCCAGCGAGGATGGCAGGATGAAGGACCTTGTTCACACTAACAAGGGAAAGCCCTGTTATAAACCGCGCTGTATAAATACAGAATTTCTCTGTACCTTCCACAGTGTGCACACTCTTATACTTGGATACTGTTTTTTTGGAAGGAGACTGGCTCCTTTTTTCTGAGACGAAAATAGCAATAACTTGTAACCAGGGAGATTTGGAAGTTGTGAGGGATTTTGGGAATAGCTTACTTGGGAGACACACTGTGAGATTTAAGTGGTTTGTTGACCCTTTAAATTAGCCTATAAAGAAGAATAATTTCTCCCAGTGTTAGTGCTCAGAAACTTTTTTGCACAGGTGATCACAGTTAGCAAAGCTTTTAATGAGATCATTCAGACACCTGTCTAGCTAGGTGTGCTGGTTTTAAACAGAAATTTGCAGGTAAAAAATCTGTAATACTTAGCTAACTGTTCTGAAAGAGATACTGTTGGAGAGCAGAAAGGGTTAAGAGTGTTTTGACCATAAATAAAAAGACATTATTTTGAAGCCTACACAATCCTTTTCTGTCTCTGAAATTAAGGAAATATGTTAAAAAGCAGTGAAATTGTGATTGAAATCTTGTTTTCCTGGGACAGTGCCTTTGCATCCTTTTGTGAACATTTTAAAGTTCTTTGTAGAGTGCAAAAAGATCCTTTCTTTTGAGATAGTGTAACAGTTCTGAGTTTTTGGAATGTAAGCCTCCTCCCTCTACGTCTTCTTTGTGCTGTCAGTTTAGGTGTTGGTTATATTATCTAATGTATTCAGATACTCCTAAAAAACCTGGCTGGACACTTGCACTTAAACTTGATTGACATTTGACTTGTAGGACTGGAGGAAGCCTCACAGATTGGTTAGATGATAAAATTCATCACTAGAGGGGTGAGTGTTGATTGAAACACTCCTATTGATTGGGTCCCCTGATGTGAATTGTTGTCAACCAAAGAAGGGAACGTAGCACGTAGTTCTGAGTGGCATTAGAACCAAAGCCGCCATACATCAATATAGTCCACTATAAATATTCAAGTTATTTTTTAAAAGAATGGGAGAGTGTTGACAGGAATCAATCTTTAAAAGCTTGGTTATTTTCAGGATCTCTCTTTTGTACTGAAGTTCTTGTTGAACTCACCATTGCACCTGAGAAACCTTTTTAAAGGGTTGACAAAGTGTGTATTTATTTTGCAGTTTTTGTCTTTATTTCTCCCCAAAGTATTTCTTGTAGTTGCTCCTACATTCCAGAAATAAATTCATCTTAGCACTTGAAAAATCTTGTTTTGCTCAAAATATTGTATTTGAATTTCAAATTCAGATAAGCAAATGTGATGACATGACACATGACATGTCATGTGTTAAGTGCTGTCAGGAAAAGGTCTACCTCTTGATAGGAAGCCAAACCTCAGTGAGTTCTGTTTTGCAGTAACTTACTTTATTTACTGATTGCTAAGGGCCCTTCATGCTCTGAACTATATGGAATTCTATAATGAAACAGCAGTTCAGTTGTAGGAGAAACTTTTAAGGACGATAGTCAGTTTAGCATTTTGGGGTAACACTCATTCCTTAAAATTAAGCAAGTGAGATGGAATTAAATTACTCATGGATCTCCATTTTGGAACTTTTCTTGACACTTTGAGCTGTTGCTTCATGTAAATTCTTGCCAGCTTCCCAATCCATGGCTCTTTTTTTTTATTATTTCCTTTGATGTGAGTGCAGTAGAATAACCAGTTTCCCAGCAGGGAAGACAGAGGACGTTTCTAAGTTTCCTGGGCTCTACTCAAAGCCAACAATTCCCTCCCTTTTGTCTCTTGAATGAACACAATATTCCCCTTGATCCTGCAAGTACCCTTTGCACATCCTCTCTTACTTCTTTCATACTTCCTGTTTGGAAACTTAACATTTTGGTTGTCTTTCTATATTTAGTTGTGGAAGGGTAGAATATAAAATGATAGAATCTACAGTGCCTAGCAGAGATGAGTCCTTTCTGAGAACTGGGCATCTGATTGCTGAGAGCTGTTTAAAAATCCAGTTACAAGCAGAGTAGATTGTATGGGGTATGTATGACAGCAGAGGAGACTGGTGTTTTCAGAACACTTAAGCAATTTATAATAAATATGTAGATAGTTTTTTTTTTTTTATACCCCTCCAGTTCCTAATTAGTTAATTAGGTTGAGGTAATTCCATTTTATAATTCTTATTTTTTCACAGTATGGCAATAGCAGTAAAGCCACGTCATATGTCTTCCTAAATTTCCTGGTATATAAGTGGTCAAGGTTTCTTTCCAGCATGTACTAGAGTATGTTAAGTATGTTTTCTTTAGGCTTCTCCTTCACCCAAGCCCTCAGTTGGCCACGGGGAATTGGGAGGTTTGACAGAAAGTCAAATGACAGAAAGTCATTTTCCTGTCGCGCTTGAATAGATTCAGTAGGTGCAATGAATTGAGTTGTAATTGTCTGCCATTCTCTGCTTTCATGGTTAAGCAAGAATGTTTGAAGGATGTTTTAATTAGTGAACCTGCTTTCATTAAATGTCTTATTTTACAAATACCTTTTATGATTAATTTCTAGCTTGGCCTGCCTTTTGTGGTAACAGGCTTCCTGTGCTACCAGGTTGTACCTTGAGGTCTATCATAGCAAACAGACAGTGATTTCATCCTTTTTGTGAAGATGATATCTTGAAAATGTTGTAAAAAGATCATATTTTTTAAAGTTTAACTAACTGATATTAAACACAGTAAACTTTAAGTCCCTACAAGTTAACTGGCCTCAGTTACTGTTTTCATTTGGGGGGTTTTCCTTTTCTTTTATCTTCCAGTTGCTTTCTGGATAAAAGGTTGAAATGGATTTTTTTTTTTTCCAACCAGAACATTTCTATCTTGTAAAGCTTTCATTTCCTTAGCTTTACTTCACTATCAAACTTGCTGCCCTACCTTTCATTTCATTACTAGTTTCAGTCAATATTCATTTGTCACTGTGTTATAACATTGAATGGAGAATTGAGCTGAGAGGGAAATATAATTTCATCCAGATTATTTCTCCACGTCTCCATAATGCAGTACAATATATATATTATGTTATAAACTAAAAATTATAACATTATTATATTTTTTATTTCAGAAGATATTAAGAGTTTGTGGAGAAGTATGTTATTTTAGTGTGAACTTTCTTCACTGCTGCCTCATAGGAAAGTTAGATGCAATAATTAATTTTAATAATAGAGAGATAGGCATCAGGTACTGAATGGAGTGCTAAGGTAAAATGTACTTACAGTTGTGGTATCACGCATAGTAATATTTCATACACTACACTAATTTCAAAATAATGTATGTATGTATGTATTTTTTTATGTTTAAAGGTTTGGAACAAAAAGGCCAACCTCCATCTCCAACAAAGAGCAAAGCAGAGCAGCCTGAGGACATGCAAGATGATGCTGAAGGTATGTGGTCTGACAGCTTTTCAGAGCCATTAATCAATTCTGCATTTTGTGAGGAAAGATTTATTCTGAATTCTTGGGAAAGAACTGAAAAACTTTCACTTAAGACTGTTGTTTGCACACACTTGGGAAGCTCTTTTTGGCCTAGATCATGAGATTGTAATTCCTGTGAAGTGTATTTCATCTCAAGGTAGAGTCAGAATTACAAATGCTATTTTTATGTGACAGGCTACTGGTTATTGCTAATATAAAATGAGGAATTGTTGCTGGGTTATCTCTAAACCGTTCTGACTTTATGTAATATATAAAAAATGTAATGCATGTTCTGCAGTCATAGCCTGGTTGGTTAAGTTGGTCAGGTAAATCAACTACCTGCTGGAAAACACGAAGCAGTAAAATTCTTGGGTTTATTTTTTTCTACAAGAAATATTTTGGTGTATCCCTTCCCACTCCAGTTACAGTGTTTATACCTTCAGACCTAATGCAGTGTATTCCATCTGTCCATGGTCAGGAGTCACGGGTCCTTAAAGTTATGCCTACAGTGTTGTTCCTGCAGGGAATGCTTTCCTGTGCTTGAGTCTTCACAGGGCAGCTTGTCCATGTGTATGGAATTAAGTGTGGTCAATGCTGTCCTAAAAGTGGATCAAAGTATCTTATCTTAATCTGTATCTCATTGGGAGAGTTGTTCAAAGATGTTAACATCAAAGATTTCTTTTCAGAGTGCAGTTTCACATTGCTCTTGTATGTGTGCAAAAGCAAAATGCCCCAGTGCTGGTGAATTCCCCTTATGTGAAATAGTTAAAAGGATGAACTTCCATCTTTAATCCATGGCAGCTCCTTATCACGCATTCTCTTTGACCTAATGTTCCTCAAATGACACTTATCATTCTACACCTCAACCGGTGGCTCCACGGTCTTCATCTTTTTGACCTAGCACCACGCATTCAGCTCCTAAAATATTCTGACTGGGGTATAGTGTGAGTCATAAAGAGCAGAAAATTGTTAACATCTATCACTTTAAGTAACCGCTAGTAACATCCTGTCACTAACATTGTGACTGGTTGTTAATGGCAAGTACTTAAAGCAATAGCTGTCATCGCCTGCCCAAGAATTCAGGACCCAAGAAATTTCATCCTGACTGGTTGTCTTTCCTCTCATGCTACACTAAGCCCAGCTAAAATTAAAATACCAATTTTATGTGTGGATTAGAGAATTCGGTGATGACAAACCACATGTCAAATTGTATGCAGGCTGCATGGCATGTGGGATCGTGTTTTCGTTTTCCATATTCCTAAATAGGCGAAACAATCGTTTTCATGATACATTTTTATATGAAGTGTGGCTAAAAGCTTTCATTGTATCAGGGCATTTAAAAAGGGGGGGCAGGGGAGGAGGGGAATTATTGCAAAACTGCAAGGTTCTCCTTCCATTGGAAGGATAACCAATGTTGTTTCACTATGTGTTTCTGTGACTAGATATGGTTCCCTAGTTTACTATTCCTGTCAGTGTTTCCTGGCGACCTACGGTTCACTTTGCAGAGCACAAACAAATGTATTGGAAGGGTGAAGTAAATAGTATGGCAATCCAATGATTGCATTACCCTCAAGCTGTAAAATGCCTGAGCTCCTTGAATGTGATGCTGTACAGTAGATTTTACAGATGCAGAATTGGGGCCTGTAACACACAGTCACTGCTGCCGAATTTAATCTCGCTGGTGACAGAGTCCTCTTCTCCTTAGTCAGGAAT
This sequence comes from Porphyrio hochstetteri, assembly GCA_020800305.1. Classification (NCBI taxonomy): domain Eukaryota; kingdom Metazoa; phylum Chordata; class Aves; order Gruiformes; family Rallidae; genus Porphyrio; species Porphyrio hochstetteri. Next base: position 9,766,435 of record CM036907.1, read on the forward strand.
CAGGCCTGTGAAGTTGAGGATTGAAAGTCTAAATTTAGACCAGAGTGGTGTTGTGATGGGGATAACAAGGGGTAATTAAAGTGTTTGCTGAGGGAGCCTGGGGAAGAAACATGGATCAGATTACTGCAGCATTACCTGTGCCTCTCTTTTGAAGAGGAGTCATGCAGTTGGGCTCCAGACACTGAAGTCCCACCAAGTTGAGGAGTGACTAGAGTCTTAAGTAACACCTGTGAGCCGTTTCCATTTAAGTAAATGGGATTTGCACACATCTGTCTGAGAACAGGATTTAGTTTCTACTGTTCTAATTATTAGCTGTTGGGTTTTAGTAATTAAAGGAACTTTTAATGGGGAGCCTTGAAGATTATGAAAGCTGTGAATGTGACATGAACCAGAACTAGACATCTCAGTAGGCAGGAGTTTGTCTTCACTTCTAAAAAGCTGCCTTTGTTTTTTTCTTTTTTTTTTTTTTTTTCTTTTTAAAAGAACTTTTGAGTAGCTAATGCATATAAACAGACTCAAATAAAACACAATAAATCCAAACTCTGCCTAAGGCCGACTTTGTTGAATTTTCCTCATGGCAAAACTAAAGTGCTTTGTCTTTAACTTTGGGATAGTTCACATGCTTTAGGTACCCCAAGTTTAGGAAAAAAAACCCCAAAAAACCACTAAAAACAAAAATACAAAACCCAACAAAACAACAAAAAAAAACCAGCCATAGGTTTTAGGACTAAATGGAAGTCCAAAGATATTTATATTAAATGTAAGATACTGTTTTCCTCTTGGTAACGTGACTAGATACAAAATATTTACCAAATACACAGTGAGGCGCTGGAAGAACCAGACACTTTTTCTTCTTCTTAGTTGTCAGTGCCCCTTAGACCAAGTAGGGGAATACAATCTGCTGTATTAGCAGCCTCATGCATGCCCTTGTGGCAGTCTGTAAAAACTATTCCAGGGAGTTCAGTAATATTTCTGCTGTAATATTTTTCTCCAGCACACCAAGCTGGTTCATTGGTTAGAGGTAATGGAGCAATATCTTTTCAGTGCATGTAAAAATCTCCACAGAAGATCACAGAGAGTAGGGTCCTTCATTATTACCCTCTCTGCAATCAAGGAAAGTCGAATAAGTGGCTGTATGTAAGGAGCTTGTTTTGCAGTAAGCTAAAATAAACACTTGACATGCTAATGAAAGCAATTTTATACTGAACCTCTAAAGTATTAACCGTGTCTGTTATTATGCTATTACATATATTGTTCTCTGCCTTCAGCCCGTTGATAGAGAAAAGCAAGTGTGAACCGCATAGCAGATTCTCCTGTCAATGGTTGTACTCACTAGTTTTTCATTGTAGAGCAGGTTATTGTCTGGGGGAATGGATAGACTGGATACGTGGAGAAACATTCTTTACTCCCAGGTTCCCTGCAGTATTTCAGCTTTGACATGTGCAAACATGCAGTGTAATTTTCTTTCTTTCCCTCCACCCCCACTCCCTGGTCCTGGGAGAGTAAACTCAGCCAGTGATAATTTTGCCTTTCCCCAGTCAGGTGCATTCAGTGATTGAGTGATTGTAAAGTCTCAGGTGAGAAAAATAGATTTGGCTCTAAACAAAACTTAGCACATCTTATTTCAGTAGCCTCAAAACACAATCAGAACATAATCACACAGACAAAATGGCAGGATTTGTCACAGCATCACAGCCGTAAGTTAGCACAGGTGCTGTGGGTCACCTGTTCTCATCCTACTGGTTGTCACCAAGTCAAAGCAAACAACTTTTACAAAAAATCTAACAAAACAAAAATGTAAAATGTTCCTTATTTCTCTTAGCTGCCTCCCCAAATACAATAGATTTTCTTGCTACTGGGAGAAGCAAAACTGACTACCCTGTTATTCCTCACGGGATTTCTCTGCGAGAGAGAAAAAGGAGCCTGCCCAAGAGACTGCTCCATCCAGTCTGTGGGTGATCAATATTGTATCAAACACAACTAATACACCTAATAACAGCAGCAAAAATACCCGATTTTTCTCCTTCTCCAGGAGAAAGATAATCAATGTATTCAACAAAAGCCATTCCTGTGTCCCTTGAGGTCATGATCCTCTTTGCCTTCCCTCAAGGGATGTGAAGACAGGACTAGAGCTGTGCAAGCTGTCTTGCTCCAGCTTTTCTCATGAGCTTCTCCCAAAATGAATGACTAGGTTTTTCCTGATAGTTTGATAGGTTGTAGATCTCGTGTGATCGCCTTAGCCAAAGCTCAGTGAACATGCAGGAGCTGGTCTGTTGGAATTGCTCATCCAGGATGAACTTTGTCTGCTATCTGTTCACTTGGTGGGAAGAAGACAGTTTGATGGATAAGCCAAGCCAGGAAGGTCAAAATGAACACAAATCACCTCTGAGATAATTGGTAGAGTTGGTTCCTTTGTCTGATGGGGTCATAATGCTATCAACCCCTTGGCTTTCAAGGGCAACATCAAATATCTGAAACATTACTTGGCAGTTTCAGGAGTCCAAGGCTCACCTGTCCACTCAGTGGACACTCTGTCCATGAGAAAAGTCATTCTAGGGATTGGAGAACACAGTAGAAATGAGGCCAAATGGAGTCACATCTTATCTCAAGAACTCATCGGTTCAGTAGGTCACAAAGAAGAGGTAAAATGCTCATTGAGAGGGAGTCACCTTGGTTCACCAGACATCACTTCTTCCAAAAAGTTTTTGTCTAATGCTAAAAAGTGCAGTCTTGGGACTTAGAAAATAACACTCATTTTATGGCTTAGTCTTCTAATTGTGAGACAACATAAGGCTTCCCCTTCCTGGTGGTCTCCTTTATGGACCACAATTTTTGTAGCTCTGCTGATTGCTCCCTAGCTTCATAGAGAGGCCTTTAGCATACGCACTGACAAAAGTCAACTGTGCTTGGCTTGTGCCACTTTCCTCTGAGGCAGGCTTAAAGCCTCCCTGGGTCTGGAGGGTGCATACAGCACCAGCTCTGCCTTACTTTGTTACCATTGCACAGTGAAGTTTGAAGCGTCTTCTCTAAGGGCCTTCTCATACTTTGCAGACCTGATTGTCTCTCTTTAAGGTATGGTTTAAGATTAACTAGATTCGACTTCTGATTAGTTTTTTAATGTTCCTTGGTTTATAGCAAGATATTCTTTTATCATTTGAGAAATTGTAGCTGCATTTCTTCTTTGCATCCCACAGGGCAGTAATATTCTTCAATAAATTTCTCCTTCACTCATAATCTACTGAAAATGAACATCTAGACACATAATTATACTTCAAAAACACGCAATCTCTTATTCAGCCTTGAAAGTGCTACTTCTTATTAAGATAGCTTACAAGTTACCGTATTCTTTATGCCACCAAACCAAATCCTTAAATAAAATTTTAAATTAAGATAAAGTACTACAGAAGGAATGTATCAGAATTTCAGAAGAAATGTATACAGAAGTGTATCAAACATGTCAGTAAAATGTTTCACCGTAATGCAGATTGGTTATATTTAAAGGGATGCTATTAACCCATATCCTTTTTGGTTGATGGTTTCTTTTTTTCATTTCTGTTTTGAAGTCGACCATCTGTCTTGACTGATTACAGCTCTCAGAATATCGGGCGATCACTTTCCATTTAGCCAGGGGAAAACCAGGGTGTTATCTGTAGTTTTATTTGCATTTGCTCTCCAAGCAGACCCTTCAGATCCTTTTCATTACTGAAGTGGCTTCTACTGTTTCATTAAATTGCTGTGCAGTGGCCACACACAAGACAACTTTGAAAATGCAAGTCATTTTGGCCCCCCAAGGTGATGTGCTGTCCTGTTGTTTTGACCGTTTACCCATTTGGATTTCTTTTAGCAGCTGAACGTACATGTGTGTGAACCTTACAGGCAACCAGTTGCGATTCCTGTTTTCACACTAGATGCTTCAGAGTAGATTTTCTTTCTCCTGAGATGAGCTAAGGTGCAAAATGCTAACTTACTAAAGTGACTAATGCAATGTTGCCAGAGAAGAATTATACATGGTGACAAACCAGCATACCTGCAGGGGACTCATCTGTCAAGAAATTCATTTCTCATTTCTAACCATGATGTGAATAACAGTAAACCATCGTGAGCGTTCAGGTGCAGCATAGAAGACAGGGCTAGTCCCTTAATTCTGAAATATTAATGCAAAATAGTGCACGTTCTGGTTCATGTTTTATGCGGTTTTAAAGAAGTGTGATCTCCTGTGTGGCTTCTCTACCCATTTCTTCCCTTTGCTACATTGATTTTGTGCCCTGCGTGGAAAAAAAAAATCAGTCTCAAGTTTTGGCTGTGGCTTAGAAGCAAAGCTGTGCCTCAGTCCTTACCAGCATACGCTTACCTTGTCTCTTAGGCACACCAGGAAAGTGTGAATGAATTGGCAGAGTACCAATTAAATTTGTGATTGTATGGTGCACCTTCAAGCACGGGGTCCCTTTCTTTCTCTTAGTGAGGACTGTGAGTTGGGGCTCCTCCATTCTGTGCTGAGCTCTGCCTCAGCCTGCTCTTCAACATGCATCAACTCACATGAGCAATTTCTGTCCGCTTTTGTATGCTATCACAACAGTGATACTGAAGTACTTGTGCAGCACATTTTTTTAGTATTAAAGTGCCAGTTGCATGTTTTTCCTGATGATGTCTGTGTTCCAGTTATGTTGGAGAGCTCAAGCTTCCAGGAGATGTCTGCTTTCATTTGTTTCGAAGGGTCATAATTGCAGATTGTCAGAAATAGTGATGAGGCATCTTTGGCAATTAAATTTTAGATGTTTCTTGGTAGGTACCTGTATTGCAAAAATCAAAATCATGGTGTATGGCGAACAGAAGAATTGCACCCCATGAAAAAAACAGCCTAGCAAATCATTCCCAGCAATATTATGGGACAAATCTGAGTACTCAGTGTCATCTAAGCACCTAATTTGATGCTGTAGCTGTTGGCCTGCACCTTGTTCCCTGGTTCTTCTCTAGCAGGAGGAGGTATAACAAAGCTGAGTCACTTGTCTTGTGTCCCACATAGGAGCGAGGCAAGGAGAACACTCCTAGTGACTTTAGTGGCCTTTCGATTAGCCTGCTGTATTTCTCAAGGCATTAAATAGGTGAATACAACAGCATTATTTTTAACCTCTAAGATAATCCCCATGAGCTGCAGTTTTCTCATTCTTTTCCCACACTCCTCAATGATTCTTGACAAAATGCTGCACACAAAAAAAAATGAAAACCTACTATTTATTATGCTGACAACTTCGCTAGGCTGGGTGCATTGACAGCAGCACATTCAGGTCTGCATAAAGTGTTGAGGCAGCACGGGTGGAAAGGAGTCTCGTAACTCCATTAAACAATTACTGCAGATAGCTCTTTACCCTTCTTAAAATTTACCCCAAAGGGGTTATATACAAGTAGTGATTAAAACTGACCTAAATCATAATTTAATTAAAAGAAATTAAAATGCAAACCGAAAATGCTCAGTAACCTCAGGCCACCACCCTAATGATTCATTTTAATGCATTTGTAGTTCTGCAATAATGGCCTTTGTGTCTATGTGCTTTTTGGTTTATGTCTGATACCATTTTGCCACTGGAACAGTCTGGAAATGGTTGCAGGCTTTATGATCTTGAGTGTATATGCGTGCTTTCTTCTCGCATATTAGGAGTTTCACTGAAGTCAGTGTATCTACTCACGTGTGCAGAATGTAACAGCTGTAAGATCAAGGCCTATATTTTTAATTTTCTCATTAATTAGTTTCCCTGTTATCCTAGAAGGACTTTCACATCATTAGTATGATTACCGTGGCAATATTTTTGTGCTGTAAAAGAGATAATTGAAAACTGGCATCCCTTATCTGCCAGATCTTGGTTTGCATTTGTCATAGAAGCGTGGCCCAGCTTGGAGAGAGACTCGCAGGCCAGACCATGGGAGCGATGCACGGTCACTGCCCAGACCTGCATGCAAAGTGCTGTGTGGGGATACAACAGGGTCAAACGTGGTGCTCATGGATGTGGTACACACACATAACATGGGTGACTCTACAAGCTCTCTGCAGGCCTGACAGAGTGAACACCATCCAGCTAAAGGCCGGAGTCGTTGGTGACCAAGGCCGAGCCCATCAGTGATGGTGACAGTGCCTCTGGGAATCACATTTAAGAAGAAGAAAAAAAAATGCTAGCAGCCGCTTTTTGCCCCCAGAGAAGAGAGTGAGAAGATGTAAGAAACTCTGCAGACACCAAGGCCAGGGAAGAAGGGAGGGGGCAGGGATGAGGCGCTCCAGGGGCGGGGAGAGAGATTCCCCTGCAGCCAGTGGAGAAGACCATGGTGAAGCAGGCTTTCCCCCCGCAGCCCATGGATAATGATGGAGCAGAGATCCCATCTACAGCCCGTGAAGGACCCCACGCCGGAGGAGGTGGAGACACTTGAAGGACACTGTGACCCCATAGGAAGCCTATGTTGGAGCAAGTTCTGCCAACGAAACCTGCAGCCTGCGGAGAGACTATAACCCACTCCAGAGCAGGTTTGCTGGGGAACTTGTGAGTCTGGGGGAGACCAGGCTGGAGCAGTCTGGGCCTAAAGGTCAGCACCCCACAGAAGAGGCAGTTGTTGAAGAGCTGAAGCCCCAACAGAAAGGACTCATGGAGAAGTTCATTAAAGTCTGTCTTCTGTGGGGGGGACCCCACAGTGCAGCAGGGAAAGGGTGTGAGGAATGCCCCCGCACCCCAGGCTAAGAAGGAAAACAACTCATGAGGAACTGACAGAAACCCCCATTCCCTGCCCCTCCCTGTGCCACAACTTGGGGGGTAGGAGGGAGCGAAATCCTGACTAAAGTGAAGTCTGCTAAGAAGGGAGGGGTGGGGAGAGGTGCTTTAAGATCTGGTCACAGTTCTTGTTATCCAGCTCTGGTGTCACTGGGGGTGCAGGGCAGTGTCATAAAAATTAGAGAGTTTTCTTTCCTTTATTCTGTGTTAAGTCTGTTGTGCCCGTGACACTGACTGTGGAATGATCTCTCCCTGTCCTTATCTTGACTCCTGAGCCTCTCAAGATGTATTTTCTCCCCTGTTCAGCTGAAAAGGGGAGTGATAGAGTGACTTTGGTGGGTATCTGGCCCCCAGCCAGGGTCAAACCACCACAGTGACAAACAAGGTGTGAACCTGAGGCACTGGGCCTCTGTCTCTTTTATTTCTACTCCAGGAAGGAAGAGGTCGTTTGAAGGAACCTTACTCTTCTGACACACTGTGGATGATAATAAGTACAGTACACTATCTCAATAGTGAAAACAGTTTTATTATTAACAACAACTATGTTGGAGAGGTAAAAGTTGTCTGGTTTGTACTGATTATGCAGAATTTCTTCCTTTAACTAAAAATGTTTCCTGCACTTCTGTTTTCTTCTGGAAAATGTTTGGGTTTTTTTTTTTGCACCAGTTTTTGAGACACTGACTTTAGCCTCAGCTCTAAGTACATAGCTGACTGCTTGTGAAGGTACTGCTGAAGAGAAGTAGGTGTATGAGCAAACCTGGCACTTATTCAGCTCTGAAATGGGAAGACCCAAGACGCCAGCAGGCTATTAATATTTTTGACTTGCCATGTTTGTCTCAAGAACAGTGAAAGATGTAAAAAGCCATGTGCCTCCAGGCTCTCACGGAGAAAATGGGAAGAATACTAAAACCTGCTCTGGTGCTGCTGCTGAGAGTTTGTCCTCTGGACTTTCATAGGGATCTCGTCCCAGCTCTCTCCCATCTGACTGCCGGCTTATTATTTATCATATCATCTGCTTCGTTTTGGGGCTGCTACTGCAGCTGGCATATCACTGTGCATGCTAAATACCTCTCTTAACATAAAGTGGGCAGGCACTCACAGAGTATCCGGTTTTCTAGTTTAGTTAGAAGTGCTGCTTGCTTTGCCAGCTTGCTGAGTGTGCTGATTGATCGCTGTTTAGCCTGTTTTCTACCAAAAATAAATGAGGATATATATCATTGTGGAGGGGTAGGAGGAGTGATTTTCTTGCTGATCCCAAAGAAAAAGGCCAAGAGAAGAGAACAAGCACGTATCAGGCAGTAGTCGGCTTGGCAAGGGAAAGCAAAAATATATGGCCAGAAGTAGGTATTTTAGTGTCTGATGTGCTTATTTTGTTTGTACAGTGCTACTGTAATCCCCAAACTCCTGTTTTTTTCAACTGACTGCCATGCTGGGGAAAAGAAACAAATGTTCCCATTTGCCTTTTGAATGTGGCTCAAAATCATTTACATTTACTGGCCTAAAATGACATGACATGTTGTTCACCACTTTTTCTATCTCCTTTGGAGTGAGTGTCAGATTGCTGTTCGATTACTGGTATTATAGAAAAGCAGATATTGCGAGGACAGCGTTCACCTAAAGGAAACGCAATCACCAATTGCTGCAGTAGTGGAAAGAGAAGGATGGCAGATACTGTAGAAGCCATCCAGTGGAAAAGACATTTTTATTATTATTAATGTCATGGGGAAGACTCGAGGGAAATGCATCGGGTCTGGCTTTTCTGCCTGGAGAAAAGGAGAGCCAAGGGTGAATAAAAATATGGTTGAAAACAGGCTTGCTACTCTTGAAAAATATGTTTCCAGCTCTTTGCCTTAAAGCAAGTGTTACCCAAAGCCTTTCCATTTGCTTTGCACCCAGCTCCACTCTTCATCAGAAGACACTTGGTGAGAGGCTCATTAGATGGGTGTTTTAAAAATGGAATAAACTTTGTCATAAGCTTTGGGATTAGTCACTTCTCCCACCCTATAGTTTGCTTTCTTATCAGTGTATTCATACTCTGATTCCTCCCTTTTTCCTGAGATGAAGAGATTTTTCAGGCCAAGCAAAGAAGCCCTTTCTTCTGCAGGACTTGAGGATCACTTGTCCGCTCATAATTTTTTCACCTTTCCTTTTCTCTAATTCTGTAAAAGTCACTTGGCAGGTGCAACACACACTTTCACTATGCTGATCGAGATTAATTTTCATGTCATGATCCAGTCAGTCTGTTGAACTGGGTCAGAGCACAAGAGGTAAAGCTTCTGCTTAAAGATTTTTATGTTTTTCTTTCTAAAGGAACCAAATGAAGTGTTAGATGGAAGACATGTTGAGAATTCAATGTATGCTGCTGTGATTATCATTCTATTATATCAGCTTTAAATGATGAATCTCCGGTGAAATAATAGATTTAGGGTTGACAAAATGTACTGATAAATGTGATTTGTCTGAGCATCTGATGAACCAGATGATAATTTAAACTTTCTTTTGTGGTTTAAATTTGCTCTGAGTCACTTTAACAAGAGATAGTCCCTTGGCAAAAAACCATGAATGAAATCTTGAAATACCTGGGTTTAGCCAAATAACTCCTGGTAATAGTCATAACTCTTAGAATGGCTGTAGAAACAATATCCAGAACTGTAGTTTTACCTTGTGAATGCAGTGAGGTAATTGCTGAAATCACAGAATCACAGAATCACAGAATTGTAGGGGTTGGAAGGGACCTCGAGAGATCATCGGGTCCAACCCCCCTGCCAAAGCAGGCTCCCTAGCTCATATTGCTCAGATAGGCGTCCAGGCGGGTCTTGAATATCTCCAGTGAAGGAGACTCCACCACCTCCCTGGGCAGCCTATTCCAGTGCTCAGTCACCCTCACTGGGAAAAAGTTCTTCCGCATGTTGGTGCGGAACTTCCTATGCTCCAACTTGCAGCCATTGCCCCTTGTCCTATCCCCACAGACCACTGAAAAGGGGCTGGCTGATTCCCCCTGCATCCCCTGCTTCAGATAATTATAAACTTTGATTAGGTCCCCCCTTAGTCTTCTCTTCTCAAGGCTGAACAGTCCCAGCTTACTCAGCCTTTCCTCATAGGGGAGATGCTCTAGGCCCTTAATCATCTTCGTAGCCCTTCTTTGGACTCTTTCCAGGAGATCCCTGTCCTTTTTATACCAAGGAGCCCAGAACTGGACACAATACTCCAGGTGGGGCCTGACCAGGGCAGAGTAGAGAGGGAGGATCACCTCCTTTGACCTGCTGGCTTTTCAGTGATGTATCAGTAGTTACCCATTTATGCCTGACCTGCTTTTTCTGAATGTGAAGGCCTTCTGTGCAACGTGAAACATGTTGCACTTGGCCATGATGAAATCCTTGATGCTCTGGCACCGCTTCTTCCCTGGTGATGCAATATTCGCTTTGGATCTGACCTAAAGATCGGTAAAGATTTTTCAAGTGTCACTATGCCGTTGTGTTACAGGACCATCTTGAACATACTGTTCCTTTCCACAGCTCCTGAGCTAGATGACTTTATCCCTTTGAAACACATCCTGGTGATGCAAAACATTTTTTTTTATTATTATTTCTTAATTGCTGCCTGCAAAGCTTGCAACGTACCAAGCACATGTTTTAAAAGAAAAGGGAGATTTTATCTCCCTCTAAAGAGCAGCCCTTGGAAAAGGCCGAGACTCCACCTACAGCCCATGGAGAGGCCCCACACTGAAGCAGGTGGAGACATACAGAAGATGCTGTGACCTGCTTTGGAGCAAGCCGCTGCCAGCACTTGTAGCCCATGGAGAGAGATACAGACCCATGCTAGAGCAGGTTTACTGAGGGTGCTTGTGACTCCATGGAGAACCAGGCTGGAGCAGTCTGGGCTTGAGAGACTGAGAGACATTCTGTGATTTATGACTGCACCCCATACCAGTGACCCACGCTGGGGCAACTGGGGAAGAGCTGAAGCCCCGTGGGAAAGGACTCACATTGGAGAAGTTCGTGGAGGACTGTCTGCCGTGGGTGGGATCCCCTGCTGGAGCAAGGGAAGAATGTGAGGAATCTCCCTGTCTGTCTGTGTTTGGCCTGTCCAGTGTCGGGTCCTGCCACCCTGGCTAAGAAGGAAAACAACTCATGAAGAACTGACCCCCTGACCCTCCCCATGCCATGCCGATGTGGGGGGAGAAGGGAGCGAAATCCTAACTAAAATGACGTCTGCTTAGAAGGGGGGGGTGGGGAGAGGTGCTTTAAGATCTGGTCACACTTCTCATCACCCGACTCTGGTGTCACTGGGGGTGCAGGGCAGTGTCATAAAAATTAGAGTGTTTTCTTTCCTTTATACTGTGTTGAGTCTGTTGTGCCCATGACACTGATTGCAGAATGATATCTCCCTGTCTTTGTCTCAACTCCTGAGCCTCTCAAGATATATTTTCTCCCTCTTCCAGCTGGAAAGGGGAGTGATAGAGCAGCTTTGGTGGGTGTCTGGCCTCCAGCCAGGGTCAAACCACCACAATCGGTACAAAGACTTACCAAGCAGGCAGGGTGCCTGCGTCCCCGCAGATGGCCTTTAGCCACTCCCTGCCCAGCTCACCCCTCTCAAGTGGGGTGTCAAAGTCCTGGTCTATCTCATCTCCTCCCGAGAACAGCTCTCTGCAGGGTCAGCCTGGAAATACTTCTCCACTAGTCCCATCTGCTGGATGCCAGGATGTATTGCCTGTTAGAAAGAGGGAGAGCATCATACCTCAGCCTTTAAATATTAGCTGAATGCAGCATGCCACCAGATGCATATTTGCTTCTGAAAAATACACATTTTCTCTGATTTTCCTCTATCCACCTAATTGCATTTGGGCTACTGCTGTTCTCTTCAACAGATTCTATGTGTTAAGTAAAAGCAAGGTAGAGGCACGAGGAACTTTAACCATGTTGCTTTAGAGAAGCTGTAATCAGAAAAACCCAGGCGCCAGAGGAGATCACAGCAAAAAAATATGTGTATCATTATCAAGCCATTTACGGGTCCAGGAATGAATTTCTTTTCTCCCAGTGTATATGCTCAGCAGTCAGTTTTTCAAATGCCTCATTAAGGCTGGGACTCAGCTGTTCTCGCCATCCATCTCGCCATGCTGGAAAACGAGGAGTGTAGGCATTGCATCCAATCCCACATGCTGCACTGCAGCCTCTGATATTATAAAGCTAAAAGAGCCTTCTCCATCGTTGGGAATACATGCTTCCTGATATATTTCTAACTGGGACAAGTGAAGGTTGAGAGAGCTTGATCTCATGTCCGTATATGTTCCCCAGGGTATTACTTTCTCCATGGCAATTCACTGTTTGGTACCTGCCTTCTGAAAAGGAGCTGGAGGGAAGAAGATGGATAATGAATATGAATGCAAAGTAGTGGAGAAAATTGGGAATGAATGTGAATGTAAAAAGGGGGAAAAATGCATTCAATCCTAGCTTGCATTCAAGCCTACTTTGGTTTATTTTGCTCTCCTCTTTGCAGTCATTTGTGATGCATTTTTATACTTTATGCTAAGTGACATTGTGCCTTTTGCTTTAAAATAACATTTAGGGAATTATCTCCCTCCTATTCTTACCTTCCATAGGCATTAAAGTAGGTTCTGCGAGTCACAGACACAGCTGCTTCTAGGATCTTGTGGAAATGTTACTGGAGGAGAATAATCCTACACTAAAATGCTTATAAAGTGCATAGACTGAGATCAAGCAACAATTTCATCTATTGCAAACCGTGTTTAGGGAAACATAACTTTTTTTACAGTACAGGTATTTCCAGTGGGTCTATTAAGGTAAAATCTTTAAGCTAACCACCTTTCCTCAGCTTGAGATGTGAAAATATGTCTGGTTTAAATGTAACTGGCTATTTTTGCAGGGTTTTTTTCACTTCATATCTCTCCCCTTTTATCGCGGCGCCTTGCTGTAAATTAGCAGTTTGTGCTGAATTGGTTACAATTAATACTGCTGCTGCTTTTACCAATACAAAGATATAAATAATGTTTATGTATTTACCTCCATAGGTGGTAATGGCACAGAGAAGCAAAACACCGAAGAAACAGAGGCCCAGAGAGGAGATGCAGGTTTGTAGGGAGTTTCTTAAAGGACTTTCTTAGGTTTTTATCCACCCTGGCAAACAATACCCTTAGTCAATGCTATTGTTTGTCCATTTTCACCAGATTAGCTCAAGTCTTGAGCAATTCTCCCATTGGAGATGGAAACTCCATTCATTATGAATGAATGTATTGCATGGCAGGAATGCAGACTTCCCTCTTCAGCTTACCAGCTTTACATTCTCCCTTTAAGGTAGACTACCTCTAGCTAATCCTCTAAGTAGAAAGAAGTCATTTTCCCTCTGTCTACAGCAGTCACCCTCTGCATAGAAGAGAAATGGTAGGGGCAAAGGAAATTTGAAGAAACAGGAAACACGCTTTCTTTGAAGAAAATTGTACTTGCAAAGATTTTAAAGGGTATCTTTAAGTTTTAATAAATTGTCTACACAAGTCTCAGGGGTTATAAAGATTTAAATCCATACAGAAAGATATTGCATATACTGCGAATGAATGTCAGAGTTCATGAGCAGTGGTTTTTGCAGATGGCATGTTTATGAATTATAGTGAGTTCAGTATTTTTAAATACAATGTCACTCCATGTTCACAGTAGATTTTTCTTTGTTTTCAATCTGTTTTTCATCCTACCCTACTCTGTTCAATGCAAAAGACAAGAATTAATCAGTTATCGAAAGAGCTGAAGTGAAAAGATGTAATGAAAATGTAAAATCCTTATTTCTGAAGAATTTCCTTTAGTTCAGTATTACATGTAACATGATGCTGCTCTTGTTTGGTTGGAGTTTTTTTTCCACAATGTCGTACAGGATGTTGCCTCCACATACTTGATCCAGGGAGCATGAAAAAGTTTTCTTCAGAACTTTTGTTTGTTTGTCTAGTGTACAATTCAGCTGAAGAAGGTCCAGCACCAAATATTAGAAGGCCTAGATTCTTCATTTATCTGATTTGCTTACTGCATTGTGGCTTTTTCCAGATGAGGAATTGATTTGATGAGGGCCTTGTTTTTGTCCTGGGCACTGGGCACTGTCTATGTGGAAGTGCAGCATTTCTCCCTGCACTCCAAATGTCCTCCTTCTACAACTGATGCTGTGTCTGCAAGTGCCTGAAGTCCTTCTGTGTTTCAGGCCCTCTTTATCACCTCTTCTTTACTTCCTCAGGCAGGACATAAAGCAGTTGGAGGTAAAGCCATAGGCACACACTACTACAGATTAAAAAAGATTCCCGTGGACCTCAGCAAACTTTGGATTTAGGCCCTTTATCCTCCCCATGATAAGCATGCAGTGGTATTTTGTAAGTGCTGGAGGACAACCATGTTTGCTTTCCTGAGTTTTTCACTTTTATGCTGGTCATATTTTATACAGGTGAAGGGGACGAGGGAGAAGGGAGGAATTGAGTTGCTTGCTCTGAATCTAGACCCTGTTCCAAATCTTTGACTAGGCAGGGGGATTTATTTTCCCAAGCAATATTGAGCTTTTAACTGGAATGTGTACTGCTAGCTCCCAGCTCCAACTGCAGAGGCTCCTGTAAGCCAGTTACACTGCTTTCCTCAGGTGCCAGATACAGCCCCTATAGTCCATAGCTTATTGGCAGTGTTCACTCTGATGAAGTGCCTGTTTCCCTGGTTTTTTGATTCATAAAACAGTTTGATTGAATGAGATACATTTGATTTTTCCCAAAAGAATTAAGGAATACATACCTCTCTATTACTTTGCTACTAGAGGTGTCTTAAAAGCATTGTTTTTTTCCCAAAACCATCGTTATAACTTGTTATGTTACAAGCTGTCAGAACTGGTTTATCAGAGCCATGATGTATATTCTTCTGCTATCTCGTATTGGTAGTCATGTTTTGTTACTCTCACAAAGAACATCAAAGAAAAGATCCAGACATTTTAGGTCCTAGATCCAGAAGACATCATACTTCAGGAACACATTTGAGGTACATGCCTAAAGATAGCATCATGCCTACGCACAGTCCATGAATCACCTCCTCAGCCACGGGCACATGGCGTTACAGGGAAAAATTATTTAGCTTAACATTTATCCCCACTGGTTCACATAATGACAGGAACAGAAAGGTGTACAATTACCTCGAGTTAGTTACATTCAGCTAATGAGTTGCTGCTGCTTTCCACTCTACTCTTTGTGGAAACGAAACATCACCTGGAACTTTTAGATTGCTGCTTCTGTGTCCTCGCTTGGCAGTAGGAAGCGACGTGATTTTCTAAGATGCACAGTTGTGTGCCTGAAACGTTTCTAATCACCATGAATGGTCACTGTAAAATGCAATCCCATTGCATGTTAGAGCTTATACTTGTATTTCCTAAACCAAAAGGCGTAACATTCTTCTGAGTGTGACAAACCACAAATCATATATTCAATACTGTGAAAAAACGTAAGCGAAAAAAAGAGACACTGTATTCTCACACAGTCACAGAATCGTAGGGGTTGGAAGGGACCTCCAGAGATCATCGGGCCCAACCCCCCTGCCAAAGCAGGGTCCCTAGGACAGGTCGTACAGGGAGGTGTCCAGATGGGTCTTGAATATCTCCAGAGAAGGAGACTCCACACCCCCCTGAGCAGCCTGTCCCAGGGCTCTGTCACCCTCACTGTGTAAAAGTTCTTCCACATGTTGGTGTGAAACTTCTGTGCTCCAACTTGAAGCCATTGCCCCTTGTCCTGTCCCCACAGACCACTGAGAAAAGGCTGGCTATCTCCCCTTGTGTCCCACACTTAAGATATTTATAAACATTAATAAGATCCCATCTTAGCCTTCTTTTCTCAAGGCTGAACAGCCCAAGGTTTCCATTACATAAAAGTCTGTATATTCCTATTATGCACAAAGATTTTTATATATGTATTGTACAGTAGTGAAAAAGCCAGTTACAGTGTACAAAGACTGGTCTGAAATTTTTCAGCTATTACTGTATGGGTTTTTTAAAAATCCATCCTGCAACCAAACATCAGTGAACTTCACAGTTAACACGTGGAAGAACAGAATGGCAGGTGGTTCAGCGTTCTTGTTTCAAGCTAGGTAAAGCACTTGATGACTATATTAGGGAGAAAAAATTTGTCAGAGTCATCAGGCTAATCTTTTGAGGGAAATTAAAGCCTAGGAATGAAAACAAAGGCTTATAAAGCTTTTAGAAATGTAAAAACTGCCAAGAAAAAGCAACAGTGCAAGTTTAAAAATTCTGTTAAATTCAGGTACGAGTTTTATCTATTAACTGCCGTATGCTCTATGCTCTACCATTAAAGATCTTCAAGCCACGGATTTTCAGGGACTTTCTAAATTTCAGGCCTGATTCATGAAATTTCTATTTTCAGGAAAGCATTTCCATGTAATCATTTTGATTCCAAGGGGATTTATTCATGGCCATGATTAAAGTTAAGAATGGTTTAATTGTTTTTTTTCAAAACAGCTGTATTAATTGGAAAAGTGAACCTCAAAACAAATAGCAATACCAGCCTACCTACAAAACTGATAGCTCTTCCTCTTCTGTAGCATAAGAAATTGAAATATAGGCTTCATCTGACAGTATTGTGATGGAAGTTTACTCCAGCTTAGGAAAGACAATCTGACCAATAAGGCCCAGTGAATGCAACGTGAACGGATGAAGCCCAGAAAGTCAAATTCAGGTCTGGGATCCTGGCTCAATAAGACATAATACACTTTTATTTTTCTCTCCAGTAAAGTGTTTAATCTGTTTGCTTTCTGATGAATAGCTTCTCTTTCATTTCCTTGATTCTTACAGATGAGACAAAACCTTCAGCTGTACCCAGTCTGTCATCAGAAGAAGCAGCAGAGTTGAGTGAGGATAAAGGTATGGATTGTAAATTGTGTTTCAAAATAACTGGTCCCAAGAGGACATTTCATAAAGCCTTATTTTCCTTTGTCTGGAAATTGCTAAAATCACAGGTAAATGATACAAAAATAGGTAAATGCTTGGATTTTCATTTACAAAAGTCTTTGCAATGAAGTACTTGGTACCAGCTGTTGTGCTGGAAGGAGAGATGTCATGAATTCCGAAGTCATCTTGTAATAAGGTAATACTAAAATAGGATGCATAACATATCCAAAATAAGCCCAACCAAGTTTGGGCTCACTGGGGCAACACACAGATGTGAAGTTAAGTGTGCTCATCTGTCTTGGCAATATTAGCCCCCTATTCAGTGCTCTCCTCATAAGGAAAAAGAAAAGCACAATAGCTATAAACACATCACGAGGAGACAAGAGGAGATGAAGTCATAATTGAGAGGGAGAAAGTAATGTTTATTTTCTGCAGGCTGTGCTGGGCAGTCAGATCATTTAGTTTGTGATAAATATTTAAAAGTGTCACAGGGCCAAATGGCAGGGAGTTTAGGAAACATGAAGGAGAGATGATCTAATTTAAAGGTTTCAAGCTGGGATTTTTCCTGTGGAGTTGTTGGTTTACAGATAGGAACCAGGGGACAGACGTACTGGTTTTGATACTCTTATCATATCACACTATTAATTGCTTGTGCTGGTCTATGAGTTTTGGCATTTTTTGTGGGGATACGTCAGGAAAAAGCCTGGGTGATTTATACAATGTTCGCTACTGGTAATTCAAAACAGGAGTTATGCTATCTATAATAAATACAGTCCATCACTGCAGCCTTCAAGAAAGACTAATAGAAAATTTTTAATGCATTTTACTGAGATAACATAATTATTAACATCCATTAACTTATTTATTTTAAAAGATTTAATGTTTAATTCAGTGTCACTGCTTGACTTGCTTCTCATTTTTCTAGATAAGTGTGACGGGGTGTGAGATCTTGCCCTTTTGTTCCAAAGACACATGCTAGAGAGCCCATGTACTTACCTGATTATGAGTTCAAAGCCTTGTGCAAGTTGATTTAAGTGCTCTCTTCACTGATTGATTGATCCTGCAGGGAAAAAAAAACACAAACCCTCGCTGAAGCACTGGCTTTTGCTTTTGATATCTTCACAGACTAAAGTTGTGGTGAGCTAGTAGAAGGCAGGAAATAGTGATAGATTCAGCTGCAGCATAATTGGTGATTGCTTGTCATTCATTCCTCTTTTTTTGCTGACATTTGGCCTGTTTATGTGTCCTATGTCTATAAGATCCCCCATCAGACATGGTTTTTAGGTTTTGTAACATAAGCATCACACTGAGGCTTTGGTTTGGAATTTTATTCTTTTTTCCCCACCCACAGTCTTACAGAAAATCCCAATGTTTTGATACTGCATGGAGTGCTTGTTTCTGACTGTGAAGCCAGAGTCTTCTGATAGGCTTTTCAGCAACCGGCTCAATGTGTAACCACTCCGGTTTTTTGACCCATTATATTATTTGTATCTTCTCAGTAAAGTAGCTGCCTCAGTGCTTTGGGTCTTGGCTTTTCCTATAATATGCCAAGAGTATAGAGCTTTCCCCTTTTCTTTTGAGAGGTTGACAGAAGAGGCATTGCCCTGAGAAATCCAAAGGGCAGTTTCTCTTTGATGTCCTACGTCTCCTCAAAAGTAAGATGAAAAGCAGCTGGTAGGGAAAATGGTACCAGGCAGACACTGTCCTCCATATATACTGTCTGTAAAGTCAAAATAAAAAAAAGGAATGGTGGGGAAAAGAACACATTTGGGGATTTGCTTGGCAGTTTTTTAATGTCACCATGAGTTTTGAGTGAGGCAGCCACTGCATCTATCAGTCCATGCTTTTAAATCCTTATTTCCATTAGCAGATTTTTCAGCTTTTGGGATATTAGATTTTTAGTAGTTTTAAAATTAATACTAGTGTTACAAAAAGCTTACTACCACGTGGGAAATGGCACTTTAACAGAATCCCAGCATTTCTAAAAACACCTGCTGCTACCAATACAAATTTCAGCCCTCAAATTGTTTGCCCACAAAGTTAACACAGCTAAAACCTGCCAGGTTCTGAAACACACTAATTTCTGTAGTTTGTCTTCAACTAAACGAACTGGTTGTAAAGCATTTAAAGAAATTATGTGTTCCCAGTACTTCCATCTAATTACTGTGAAAGGAGATTTGTGGCAAATAATCTGGGCTACGTATTCCCAAAACACATAGTGTAAACCATTCAGAATAGGAGGTTTTCAAGCTACTGTGTAAACATGCAAGTCTCTGAAATGTCAGCTCTGGTGAGTGCACCAAAACAAGCATGTTGGCTCAAATTAGAGATGTCTAGTAGTTTTTCTGGGTGGTTTTTTTTTCCCTCATATTTCTGGGATTAGAATGTAGCAAACACATGGAAATAGATGCTTATTGCTCTAAAATGTGGTGATACTCGGAACAGAGCACTTGCATCTCTGCTACCATGAAGTTCTAGTATTTTTG
This sequence comes from Porphyrio hochstetteri, assembly GCA_020800305.1. Classification (NCBI taxonomy): domain Eukaryota; kingdom Metazoa; phylum Chordata; class Aves; order Gruiformes; family Rallidae; genus Porphyrio; species Porphyrio hochstetteri. Next base: position 9,785,594 of record CM036907.1, read on the forward strand.
TCTGAGTCATCTTCATCAGTTTTGGTTTTTTTTAATGGAAGAGGGGAAGGATGGGAATTAGAAAGAGGATATTTTGTGCTAAGTGTTTGGAGCAGTACAGGAATCATGTTTAGAGGGGCTTCGAGTACAATGAAGACCTACTGTGACATTGCAAATCTCATAGTCATATTAAAGGATATCACTTCACAATACATGGACTGTCCAGAAAAAAAAAAGTCCACATTGTCCCAGATTGCATGTGACCTTTGAGCAGACTGAATTTTTGGCTGCTCTGTCTGTCCTTGGGGATGGGGGGGAACAACAACAACACCCCAAAAAACCCCAGCAAACAGTCATACTTGAAGAATATCAAGATGTTTGATGTTATGCTGTGGAGATAATCTATTATTCTAGTCTGTGCCAACTTTCTATTTCCACTGTTTGAAAATACCACAAAGAAACATTGCAATTTTACCCTTGAAAACTCGCATGCATTAACTCTTGGGGGGAGAGCTGACATCTCCAGGCAGCACCTTCATAGTGCATCATTACTGTGCATATGGAAGTAGATCCTTTATACACAGCGTATTTCAAGTTGGAGATGCTTCTTTTTATGAAGTGTAAGGGCAGAACAAAGTGATTAAAGTCATTAATGTTTATGCAGCAGATAAAACACGTACCAGGCAGGCTGCACTCAGTCTAATATGCCTGTCCACACAAGATTGAGCTGGCATTACAGTCTCATTTTAAATTTACCACATTGTCTGTAGCTGTGGGTTGGGTTGAACCTCTGATTATTATCTTTTTTTGAAGAAGAGTATGTGTATGTGTGCATGAGTGGGTGTCTGTGTGTAAGAGAGTGTTCTGCATCTTCATCTCATTTACCTGTCCTACCAATTACTGTTTAACCTGATTTAATGATAGGGCTTTCTGCTAGAAAAAAGGAACTGGATTTAGTACAGGTAAAGAATGAACTCCCCATTAGGCAATCATGGCAAAGCTTCTGTGCACAATATGCTGATTTTAATTCATTAGCACCTAATACGAACTGAATTTTCATTTGAAGGTCAAATAAATTAAATAATGTGCTAATTAATTTTAAAAATGAAGTAGCGATTAATTATTTCCAGGTGTTCACCAAAATCTGTGCTCCTGGGGGAGTGCCATTTAAAGCAAGTCACTCTTTTCCTACAGTCTCTGAAATGGAGTCAGATTCAGTCAGCTGGAGGGCCTATGTTATCAGAAACAGAATTAGATCTATGCCTTGGCTAGAGGTTAGCCCTAAAAACTCACTTTGTGCAACCTGGAAGCCTGCACGTATCCTGCCTGTAAAGCATAATGGATATAAAGTTCCTGTTTAGCCAGCTGTAGTTCTCACCAGGGAAAGAAATTTCCATGTCCTAAACAGGCGCAAATGATTGAGAAAGGATAAACTGAAAGATAGAGTATTTCAGATGCAGGGGAGCTCTGCAAATGGAAAATTAGACATTGATAAGTGGGTGAAAACGATTGACTGAAAGGCCAATATGTTCAAAAGGAGGTGTTTAAAATCAGCTCTTAAGTATATATTAAGACATCTAAATGAATGACCTGATTTTCAGGAGTGCCGAGCACTCAGCAGCTACCAATGAAATGGTTTTACTTTGCCCTTGGGCTATGATTAGACCCGGAAAATTTCAGCCTGAAAATTTTCAATTATAGGAAACTGAAAGAGAACCTTTTTAATGGCAGAGTTTCAACACCCCCAATGGTAGCTGGGGCTCGGCATGCCAGCTGCAGGGATAACATTTTACTCTCCCTTGGTTAGAAGGATTTCTATGAAAGCAAATGGGCTAATGCAAAGAAAGTGGGGTGGTTTGGGCTTGTATTTTTTTTAAACCAGGTGTGTAACCATCACCATCCAACCAAGTGTTCTCCTAACACCCTCCATAATGGTCACTTTGAGCTGTACATAGGGCAGGTTACTCACTTTTCCTTTTCATCTGACTTACCTGTAGCGTTGCTCTGGGGGGTCCAGCCCATAAAGTACTTGAGTACTCTACCCTTCACTAGTACAGGCAGCAATGGTTAATGTTAATCTGCTTAACTGGCTTATTTAGATCCTACTTATTTTTAAATATTAGCTGACCTGGAAGCCATCCAGCTGCGCTCCCATCAGTCCAACGCGAGAACCTATTCGCTTCAACCTTTACCTTCAGCTGCTCTTGGGGAGGGGTTGGACTGAGGTGGACAGGTTTTGCTCATCTTTTCCCTTTCCCAGAGCTCTGTACAACAGGCTCTGCCACTTGTGGCAGCAGTGGGACACCCATGGTTATCATCCCAGTTGCGCCTGAAGCCTGAAATTCTCTTGTAGACAGAAGGTGAGGTTAGAGGAGATGCCCCTCTGTCTGCTCGAAGCACGGGCAGGTGGGAGTGTTAATCTGTGGACCCCACCTGCAGAGATGAACTGCCTGGCCTGTTACTTGGACACTTGCAAAAATATCTCTACAGGTTGTTGCACCTAAAAAGGTCTGTTTTACCAAGCCATATAAACTCGGGCTCCAATAAATCTAATCTGTCATAAAGATAGATTAAAATGAAATCTTGGTGGATATAAAAATAACATTTTAAAGTCAAAGCTCAAGAGTATCTCCCTAACTTCTCATAAATCACCGTTTTATAGTACTTCATTTTAACACATTTTCCTCAGTTTATGAGGCAAAAGAATACCCTAATCATGTGGCAGCCTCCGTGCACACCATTACCTGTAATTTTAGACGACTGGACTGCTTGATTTCTTTCACTCTGGAAATATTCCAGTCATTTTTCACAGTATCATGCTTAAAAAATAAAATGCACTGAACCTGTTTCTTTCATAATGACCAGCTTTTTCCCTCTTTAATCTTCTTACAGCTCCCTAAAACACGGTGATTTATCTATGCTGTGTGCAGGACCCAGGTGTGTTGCACATTAGAAATGACTCAGTAAATAAGCCATACAGAGAGTAGCTGGGGAAGTGAATTTTAAAAGATCATTAAAACCACTTAACATTCAGATCTTACCATTTCTCCTCTTCCTTAGCATTTGAAAAATTTTGTTTGAGCAGCGTTGCTTCATACAGTCAAAAAAATAATATGAATGGCATGGAAAAGCACAGGGGGGTTCTGCAGTATTTAGACAAAATAGTGCCCGATTATTGGCAGGAAGGGTAGGTTTGATAATTTATTGCAAGCTAGGCTGTCTCCTTGGAGCTGAATTCAACCTACATTTGATATATTGGAACAGGGAATGTGCTTGGAGAGTATCCTGATTGGCTTACCTAAAGTCTAAATGTTTTCTTCAGAGATTGTTAAAGGTTGGGGCCAATTTCCAGGTGCATTCAACCATGCAGCCCCATGAGACAGTTGTTTCAATACAACACAGGGGTGCAGAGCCAAGCACTCCTGACGTGAACAGTAGCTCCAACCACAAAGTAAGAGCAGGTTTGAAGGAACTAAGGGATGCTCAGACTTCAGTGAGCACTTCAGTGCCTGATGTGCAGTAGATACAAGTGGCCTATCTTCAGTTCATTTTTGTCATTAAATGTCACGGTTGGTTCATTCATGTGGGATCAGTAATGAGTTAGGAACTGTGCTCCAGTGTAGTATCAGAAACACTGGTTATTTTCAGTCCTGCCTGGAGCAGTGTTAACCCTTAGAGTCCAAATTTGTGGTTACCCAAGGTAAATAGTGCCCAGTGTGTGTTATCAAGAAATTATCACAAAGCTAAGCTGCAAAATAGTATCCTGGCTTGGATTCTCCAGTACAACTTAACAGCTAAGTAGCTAAGTTAGGAGAAGACTAATGCAACTTCATGCTATGTAAAAAAATCAGAGTTAGTTTCCTAGCCAACTGAAGATTAATGAAGGCTTTAGGATAGCCACAGCTCTTGTAGGCCCTGAAGTCATTTAGGACTCTGATACTGTCTGATGCCCATTTGCATAAGGCTTTAACGGGATAAGAGAGCACAGAGGACCAGCTAAGCCCAAGGAATGCCACTACCATACTGAAAACTTTCACTCAGAAATGTGTGTATCATCAGCATTTTGGGATTTTCACTGCTGTTTGCCAGCTGAAATGGAGGTGGCACTCTTGCCTTGTATCCACTTTAGGAACAGCTTTTGTTGACCAGTGCATTTGGTCTTATTCTTTTACTCTTGCTTGACTTAGATTTTCTTCATAAATCTGGGTTTATTCCTTTGATTTATTTTATTCTTGTTAATCCTAAAAGTAAATCTGTCTTTGGACCTTTTGGCTTGAATATTTGTTCTAACATTTGCATTTGAAAAGAAGAAATCTTTGACTTGGTCTTGACCTTAAAGATTTTGAAACTCGGAATCTGCATACTAATGCAAGGTCTGATTTCTGCTGCTGAGATAAGAGTGACAGAGTCTTACAGATAGGCAGTCACTCCTGGCCACGTTCTGTTCTTTTCTGAAACACACTTTACAAAAACTGACTTTGGCAAAATTCTCATTGTATATTGCTGGGGAGAATTTTGAACTCTGTACAATGAAATTTCTCTCTTGATCCCTGGAACAATTAGGAAACTGTTGATGATCCAAATGGAAGTTTAACACAAAACTACAAACCCATAAGAATAACCTGTGTGGAGCCAGCTATGGGAATGTGTGGAGATGTGCCAAATAGCATCCGTGGTCTCTGGCAGTAGTGCCTAACACTGACGCTCACCGACTCGAGCTACCAGCTGTGCCAAAGTGTGGGAGTAGTGACAGCTCCCCACACTGTGTGATAACTGGAGTTTGCCTTCTGCTGCGTGATGCTTCATGACAAGCAGCAGCAATGAATGGGGCACATGCATCAACCAAGCATGAGGCTCCTTAAAAACTCCATTTGTTATTATTGACCGAGGTGTATAATTGTTCTGATGCTGGGGACTGATTTGTGCATGAAATTGGAGTTGTTCCTCACTGCAAAAGAAAAGGTGGTACTTAGGATCTGACATTAAAGGTGCAGGCCTGGGAGTATGACATACTGTGCCACAGGTTCAGGATCAGACAGCTCTAAGGGTCTGGATGGGACAGAACCTTGTGAATCTCTCCTGCACATAGCAGGTAATACTGCACTTTATCATCACTTTGTGAAGGGCTGTGTCTGAGCCCTGGCTGCACAGCATTTAAGGCAGAGGACTTCTGCTTCCAGCTTTGTCAGTACGGTTCCCTTTACAAACATGCAGCTAAATCATGCAGGAAAAGCTTTATATTAATTTAGGGTATGGGGCCACAAATCTTTGCTTTTTGATGTCCTGAAAGCTTTGGCAAAAACTTCAGCAAAGTCAGAATTTCACTCAGTGGATTTAAAGTTTGGTTAAAAAATGCCTTGCAGATTTTTAGTGCCATTCAAATTTATACCAAGAGGTCCTTCAGCTTGCTTTTTGATTAAACTCAGAATTTGATGAAATTCTCATTTATTTTTGCTCTGATTTGAACAGATAGAGTAATCCCCTGTAACTCGGAGCACAATGTGGTATCCTCATATGAAAGGCCAGCGTGGTGGTCTAGCTGATAGCAGTGAATAGTGTTTTCAATCCACAGTAGGGTAAAAAAAGTATGGCAAGGGCAAATTTTAGCAAATTGGATGTCAGTGAGATCTTCTGCTTTCAAACTTGGATTTATAAACTTATTGTCATGCCACGAAAGAAGTAAGAAGCTGTGCAGGTAATTAAATATTTGCCTTGGGGGATTATTTGCAGTTAATTAAAGCCACACACTTTCAGTGCATACCTTTTCTGCAGATTATTAAATTTGGATCAGATGTTAACAACCCAGCTTTCCCCCTTATTCATCAGAGATTATTCTTGGCAAGTTTCAGGAACAGAGTTTTACAGGGGCATCCTTTGGTATATTGTGAGATTTACTCTGCTGTATTGTAGGAAGGGACCTTCCAGAAGTAGAGCCGTAGCAATGCTGTCATAGTGTCATTTATTATCATGCACTGTTACTTAAGTTTCCCATCTACCAGCATTTTGGAAAGCATTCCATTCTGTACCACAAATACTGTCACCGTTGTTATGACCTCAAGTGTACTTACCCCTGTGGTTTGCAGAAATGTCCAGTCAGATCAGCATTGGCTTTTAACAAGGCTCAAGGAGAGTTCCTTATCCAGTGAAAACCCTGTGTTATGCAGATAAGCAGAGGTAAAATGGGTGGCTGTGTGGCTGTGTGGCTGGGATTTCCTGACTGGTGGAAAGGATGTGTTTCTCCATCACCACACAAAAACAAAGGAGTGACTGTTGTCAGAAGGTGCCATTTGACACCACAGAATCGTGCCTGGTGTTTATGACAACTGAGGATTGAGTAATGATTTGACTTAGCTTGTCTACTTTAAGCCTCACCATGCTGCTGGCTCAGGGTATGTCTTTAGGTCATTCATTTTGATGGACTGCCCAAAAAGGAAATGCAGTTGACCACAATAATGACCTTGGGAGTCCTGTCATCATGGGAAATCAGGTTAGGATTTGCACTGGAAATTATAGGACTTAACATTTGTCAAGCTTGTGGAATTACAACCGTGAAAAGCGTTCTAAACAAATAAGAAATCACTCTGTCAACTAGGTGTTTCATCCTGTTTCCCATAGCTTTGTGCCCCTCCATTCATTACAAGTAACAATTTTGGTAGCATTGTTGATTATTCTTGCATGTCCCTACTTGCCAGCTCCTTGGTTCAGGTTTGTACTGCAGGCAAAAATCTGCTCCTTGAGTGTACAGATTTCAAAATCAATCTGAAAAATTGAAACCCACGAGTCTGCTTTAGTAGTATATAAGCAACTAAACAGATAGAAAATCTGTCAGCGTACCAGAATGCCAAATATCAAGCTAGCACCTAAGGGCTACTTGTGTCATAAGTAACTATCAGCCTTTTCCAGCATGAAAACTGCTGCAGGATTTGATTGTTTGTTTGCTGTTTCCTCAGACTCCCTGAAAGACTCCAAAGATGCACAGGAGAGTGACCCAGTGCACCCTGTGGGATGTGAACAAGATCAAGCTGAAGGTAAAGTTTTGTATCAAAACTCTTTAAGACAGAGATAATGAACCAGTTGGAAACCTTAGTTCTTCCAGTTTCAGTATCCAGTGGTTTCCAGCCTGACCTCTGCTGCCTTAAGAAAACGCTGTTGGCTAGTAGAGGTTGTTGTGTTCCAACTGATTGTGGTGCAGTAATCTCTGGTGTTGCTGGAAAAGGCACTTGTTTCCAAATATGTGGGTTTAATGATATTGATCTTGGGTGTTATTGTTATTATTGTCCTTTTGTTGTTGTTCTAATAGCCTGTGGGGTGATTCTGTTCCTCCTGCTAAGCTGTGAAGTGCGAGCACTTTGCAACAGCTCCTGTGAGAAACAGTGTGTCAAGGCTGAGCTACAGAAGAGACAAAAAGTGATGCAGGGTCAGTTTTGACCAACCATTTAACATACTTAATGATTAGAGTTTGTTAAGTGATATTTTCATATATAAAGTAAGTCCAGTGTAGTTCAGTTTATAGAAAACAGCTGTCCTTGGCTAAAAGGTACCATGCTATATGTTAGGTTCATGTCCTGTTTTGATGAACTTGCTGTTTTGATGACATGCTGATGTCATTTTCAATTTGTCATGTTAACAGGACAACGAGACTTTTCTGCAGAGGAGGAGGTGAAAACTGGGGCAGATTCCCAGAGCTCCTGCATGGAAATAGAAGGTACTGCTTGTGCCTTGAAACCAAGGAGCAACATGAATGGGCAAAGCCACTAGTTGTTGCTCAGATATTACCAGCAGTGTTTAAGTTCTCTTTCTTTCTCCAGACCTACAAAGCTAGATCTGTGGAATCAGATCTTCTCATGGTAACTCTAAATTCAACCCTCAGCAGGGGAGTATCAATGGATTCTCAGTGATAAAAGCTGGCTGTGACTGCCAGAGAAAGGAATTAATGTTGCATTTCTTATTCCTGATGACATGCACTTCAGCCTTGTATGGAGTACTGAATGCCCTGTCCCTAGTCCAGCAAAACACTTGAGTACATGGGTCTCTGGCTTGTGATGAGTGCTGGTGAAGGCCCATGCTTGGAGTTAGGCACATGGGGACTTTCTGCTAAATCCCAGAAAGCTCAGCATCTTAAAGGATCAAGGCCTTGCTCTCAACTACAGCCCCTTGGATTTCCCTGAATCAGCTTTTGTATCTGTCCTCCAGGGAAAAGGATCCTTTCCCTTTGCCAGTGTTTTTAATGGTAATCTCTCTAGTGGATGTTAATCCTTTCATGTCCATTCTGAAAAGCCTTACTGTTCATCTTGTTTTTATCAAATTTATTCAGAGCCATTGTTGAACCAGGAAGAAACAACAGAAGTTGACATACCTTTGATTCACAGTGCAAAGGAGAAAGAAGGAGGAGGAAAAGAAGACAAAGAAGGAGGTGAGGCTACTTATAAAATAGATTGAGACAGAGAATGCAGCTGGGTTTGTGTTCTTTCCTTTGTGAGGAAACACGGACAGAGCACATAAAAGTGTTTTGGTTTTTTTTTTCCCTATGAAAAAGTCCTTTTTAGCCTATCCTTGGATATTGTTTTGATATATTTGACTTGGATTTCCATAGGAAAATAAGTGCAAAAAATAAGCATGCTCAGGTTCTAAAGTGGCTTTAAGATAGATACTGTTCTTGTTGGTTTTCTGCATTTACATGCATAAGGCTGATTAAACAACCAATTTATGTCCATTTAAATACCCTCTTGATCATGTTTGCTAGAAGCATCAAGAGTATTTACAATAAATGGGCAAGATAATTATTTCTGAGGTCATGAAAAAAGATTTTAACTAGTAATTAACTAAAACTAGTAATTCTAATAAAGAAACCAGTAATTGGAGAAGGAACACAGAATTTTCCTGAAGCAGTCATTTTTTTTCTGGGAGTAAAGTATTTAAATCCTCAATAACACTTTTGCAAAGGGATGTTGAAGTTTGTGTCAGACACTACAGCTCACTATTTGTAACAGGCACATGACTATATAAAAATAACATATTATGTAAATCTCTAATTGCAAAGTAACTGCAAGTTAATAATTATATGGTCATTTGTGGAGTGCACGGACGAATTTTATAGTTCCAAATTAAAACACAGGCATGATTTTCATTGAAAGCTCAGGTCAATACTAACTGTGTTGGCCTAATTATGAACTCTTTTTTCCTAGCCACATTGACACCAATTTAATTGCAAACCTGTGTTAGTAATATTGACACTTCTCTTCACTGCCAACCGAGGTTAATAGAACCTTTTTGTTCATATACAGCTAACCAACGTTTCCTCTCCTAATGGTTTTGGGGCATTTTGTTATTGCCTATCCAAGCTGTGACTAATCACATCACTTTATTATCAGTCATGTTAATGGTATCGCTTTTGTGCTTTATTATGGATGGTGAAAATAGGATTGATGTAATCCTTACTTCAAATCCAAGGAAATGGTATTGCACTACCTCAGTTGCAAATCCAGGTTATATAATACAAACTCACTCTGATTGCAAATACCAAAGTAGTTATGTTAATTTCCTCCTAATAGAAATTATTTACATTTTATTTTATGCCTCATCAAAAGCAAGTTGGACAAAATGTACTTTCATTATTTGTACATTTCCTTCTCTTTAATACCTTAGTGTCCCCTACAGCTAGTCACTGTCATTTAGCTCTCAGTGGAGAGATTATATTTCACCATCTGTTCTACCTACTATTAAAATTTGCAACATTAAGGCAAAGAAGGTAATGTCAGAAAAGGGTTGTTCTTGGCACTTTACCTTTCCCTGCCCCTGATTTAAAAGGTTCAAGTACTAAGTATGTAAAAGGTTCTTTCCAAACATATTTCCAAAATACCTGGGGGCTCAGGTATTGCTCCCATGCAAGATCTGTCTAATCCAAAGCTCTTTGAAGTTCACAGAAGGAGTGTCATTGATTTAAGGGAATTTTTGATCAGTTCAGTAAGAGGAGGTGATGTGTGGAGTCTACCTACAGGGGAACATCTTTAGCTCCCTCCAAACGTGCTCTCTTTGGGAAAAGAAACGGGTGCTGCTTCATGGTTTTGAGATGGGAAGGAGGTTAAGGTTTTCACTTGCTTACTGGTATAAGAACATATAGAGTACCCTCAGCACTCATCTGACTAGATACTTCCAGTTCTGGTGGGCACACACTCTGCCACCTGAGTTTTCAAAGTTATTTGCAAAGCAAGGTGAATCTGGACAGACTGATAAAATTAGATACATTCCTTAAAGAGAGACTGCTCTTAAGGGAAAGAGATTACCTGGCATAAAAGAGAGATTTAGTATGTAACATTATTCTGTATAACTCAAGTGCTACCTCATAAACTGATTTATTTAAATAGTTTTCCAGCAGCATCCACAGTACATTTGACATATGGTGAAATGGCATCTTTTTGTCTAAGAATGTGTGGAATAAAAGCTAATGTGGGACTGCTAGTGCCATTAAATAGAAATGCATGGATCTTAAGTGGTTTTGACCTGTCTATATACATAGCCAAACATAGTGACCACCAAACTGCAAGCTACCTCGTCTTCTGTTCTGTATCTGATACTTTTTTTGTGTTGCTGAGCTCATCCTGGAGCAAAGGAGCATATAGCTGCCCCCCTCCTCTCTCTAATGGGGAGCCATTAGATTAATGGGAATCATCTATCTGAGCAATATGAGCTAGGGAGCCTGCTTTGGCAGGGGGGTTGGACCCGATGATCTCTCGAGGTCCCTTCCAACCCCTACAATTCTGTGATTCTGTGATTCTGTGATCTGCGACCTATGTTGTCCACAGCACTGGAGGTGTGGAAGCCACTAAATGACCAACAAAGACCAAAGTCCCTTTTCTAAGCTAAAGCTAGATATCTGCTTAGTTACTGATTGTAGCTTTGAAGCATGCTCAGAAATTTTTCAGTGATCTGTTTTTCCGTGGAAAAATTACTGTTTCTTGCTTGTTTTGAGACATGTCTCAGTTTTCACAAACTTCTGAAAAAGAAAATATATAAGTAATCACAGAATCACAGAATTGTAGGGGTTGGAAGGGACCTCGAGAGATCATCCGGTCCAACCCCCCTGCCAAAGGAGCTCCCCAGCTCATATTGCACAGATAGGTGTCCAGACGAGTCTTGAATATCTCCAGAGAAGGAGACTCCACCACCTCCCTGGGCAGCCTGTCCCAGGGCTCTGTCACCCTCACTGGGTAAAAGTTCTTCCACATGTTGGTGCGGAACTTCCTGTGCTCCAGTTTACAGCCATTGCCCCTTGTCCTGTCCCCATGGACACTGAAAAGGGGTTGGCCAATTCCCCCTGCATCCCATACTTAAGATATTTATAAACATTAATTAGGTCCCCCCTCAGTCTTCTTTTCTCCAGGCTGAACAGCCCCAGCTCACTCAGCCTTTCCTCACAGGGGAGATGCTCCAGGCCCTTAATCATCTTCATAGCCCTTCTCTGGGCTCTCTCCAGGAGATCCCTGTCCTTTTTATACCAGGGAGCCCAGAACTGGACACAATACTCCAGGTGGGGCCTGACCAGGGCAGAGTAGAGGGGGAGGATCACCTCCTTAGACCTGCTGGCCACACTCTTCCTGATGCCCCCCAGGATCCCATTGGCCCTCTTAGCCACCAGGGCACACTGCTGGCTCATAGCCAACCTGTCATCAACCAGGACCCCCAGGTCCTTCTCCACAGAGCTCTTCTCCAGCAGGTCATCCCCCAGCCTGTACTGATACAGACAGTTATTCCTCCCCAGGTGCAAGACTCTACACTTGCTTTTATTAAACCTCATCTGGTTTCTCCCTGCCCAGCTCTCCAGCCTGTCCAGGTCTCTCTGGATGGCAGCGCAGTGTCCTGCGTCAGCCACTCCTCCCAGCTTTGTATCATCGGCACTTGCTGAGGGTGGATGCTATTCCCTCATCAAGGTCGTCGATGAAGATATTAAACAGGACTGGAAGCTTCTGATCTGATTGTGCAACTTTATTACCAGCTCATCTATGTGTTTTGGCGTGTTTTAGGGCTCAGAGGTTCCTTTCTGTATAGCTTATTTGGCTTCACACTGTAGTGCATGTATTACCAAGGAGTCACAAATCTCCTGGTGCTTTTGAGGTTCTGGGCTGTGCCAGGAACCCATAGGAACAAAGAATCAGGCTTGGCAGTCTCACTACTGTTTCCAGTTGCCAGCAGTAAGAAACAAGCCATATTACCCTGAAGAATTTGACAATGTAAGGAACTCTGTGTGTTTCATGAAAACCTGCTGTTGCTTTTTTCCAATGTTTGTAATAAAATATAGCATGTGCCAATTTATTAGATTTTTTTCCCCTATCATAACTTAAAGTTCTATATTACTTGTGAGCAACTGCAGAAAAAAGACAAACTAAGATGCCTTTTAATTTTTTTTTCTCAGCTACTATAATTCACTCATTCTAGTTCACAAAAGAATAATGAAAAACCTGTGTTTCTTATAAGATTAGGGAATATTCTCAAATCCCTTTATTAAAAAACAGAGTAAGTGGTGATCACTGACCTATTTGCTGACTAGGTAAGTGTACGTGGCAGTCCCTTTGTATGTACACTTGGAAATAGTCCTGTCACATTGTCATGACCATGCATTCAACGTTTAGCTGTAGTTTTAATCAGCACAGTTTTTCCATAGCACAATTTGCAGCACATGGAAATAGAACTCATGTTTATCTATTTCAATATGTAGCCTTTTCCTCCTCTGAACCTGCTCTTCCCTCTATCTTCTTATGTCCCACCTCTTTCAACCTCCCTTCTTCAACACATTAGATATGATGATTTTCCTCACTGATCATTGCTGAAATCTTTGGAGGATGATTTTTCTATCAGAGCTCTGGAAGATGAACAGAATTAGCTGTTATTTCTCTGTTGGCTTTCTTCTGTACTTGGGCTAAAACATTTTGCCTTATTGTGCTGTTTAGAACATGATTTGAGCTTGACCTGGGATAATAAATTTAGAGTGGTTGGGTAGCGTCCTCCCTGGGCAAAGGATACATTTATTTTATTTCCAGAAATGCAGAAGCAGGTTGTTGCTGAAACACAATCAAGGAGCAAAATGCCATAATGCCAAAATGCCTATAAAAAGGATATTAAAGTTTCTAGGAATTTAGCTTAAGAGCAGGACCAAGACTTTACAATTTATTTTGGTGCAGTGGCATCTTGGTCTGCTTGAACACCATGGTTAGGGAACTGTGTATGAGTCATGTAATGTTAAGGCAGGCTTGGGACTGGTTTCACAGTTTAATTGATTTGCAGAATGTGTGATCTCCTTTGGCAGTCTGGTCAGTGCCTGTTTACTGTAAATTTGAATTCTGCCTGACTTCTGTTCCAACTAAGCCCAGTTTTGCTCAACAGTCTTTGTGACATGAAGAGCTATGTGAATCTGTAGCCATTGTCTTGTCCATTCCTCACTTAAACAGGTCATTTACCCATCTGCACGTTAGCAAGAGAGGTAACTTTATGGCATGAACTTGGAGAGAATTAAATATTCCCAAACCTGGAGGAAAATAGCTCTCTGGTTTTTATAGTTTCAGCCTTGGGCATTTATAGGATTTTACACGCATTGGTACAGTCGTAAATAATGTCAAAATAATGACTTTCTTTGATATGACACTGTGAAATACTACTTGAGAAAGATCTTTTTGGACTGCTGTGGTTTTGCGTGGCAGGGCTGCAGGGGTGGCTTTTGCAAGAAGCAGCTAGAAGCTTTCCCTAGGCTTGACAGAGCAAGCACCAGCCAGCTCGAGGCCAGAGTCATCTCTAACCAAGGCCGAGCCCATCAGCGACGGTCACAGCGCCTCTGGGAATCACATTTAAGAAGAAAAGAAAACCCCAACACAAGCAGACACTGTTTGCCATCAGAGAAGGGAATGAGAAGATGTAAGAAACTGTGCAGACACCAAGGTCAGCAAAGAAGGGTGGGGAGGAGGTGCTCCAGGTGCCAGAGAATAAGATTCCCCTGCAGCCCGTGGAGAAGAGCATGGTGGAGCAGGTATTCCCCCCAGCCCATGGAGGAGGACGGGGAGCAGAGACCCCACCTGCAGCCTGTGGAGAGGCCCCACGCTGGAGCAGGTGGAGACATATGGGAGACGCTGTGACTCATGTTGGTGCAAGCCTCTGCCAGCACTTGCAGCCCGTGGAGAGAGACAGACACGTAGAGATGAGCGAGGAAGAGATCCACACTGGAGTAGGTTTGCTGGGGGGGGTTGGGACATGGCGACGGGGACTTGTGACCCTGTGGAGAACCAGGCTGGAGCAGTCTGGGACTGAGGGACGTTCTATGATTTATGACTGCACCCCATAGCAGTGACCCACACTGGGGCAGCCTGAGCAGAGCTGAAGCCCTGTGGGAAAGGACTCAAGTTTGTGAAGGGCTGTCTCCTGTGGGTGGGACTCCACACTGGAGCAGGGGAAGGGTGTGAGGAATACCCCCCCACCCCTGCTAAGAAGGAAAACAACTCTGTGGCAGTCCAAGTGCTGTTTGATCTGTATTGCATGTGCAAAGTACTTTGTTCATCTGCAGGCATCATAGCTGTGGCAGAAAAATATATGCAGGTAATTTCTACACCACTTGGAAGTAGCAAAGGTCATAACTGTTGGCAGGGAGAAGAAACCTAGCCTAGAAAAATATTAATTTTGGAAGGGGGGGATGGTGTTGTCTTCCAAGTATGCAAATGGTATGTTGAATGTCATGAGCACACTAAAGATGTCCTGCATAGGTCTGGAATTGGGGTAGCTGTGGACTGGTGAGGCTGACCCGCCTGTGAGCAGGTTCTGTGCCCCACTTGGATGTCACAGCTTGCAGAAGAGGAGTGGGGCTTTGGTCCTGGTGTCTGTAGTTATATCTGTGGTGGCTTTGTCAGTTCAGAACTGGGCTCTCCAGGCTCTTATAGCAGCAAAGGGTAGCTGCTATCAGCAACTACTTCACTGATGGTGAAAGATCAGCAAGGTTGTTAGGAGGGAGCGTTGCTTCTGCTGTCCAGCTGTGCTGATCCACGTCCCCTTGCAGGCCATCACGACCAGAGGTATGCACCAGCAGGACCGTGGAGGTGGTTGGGGTTTGTTGCTTTTCTAAGCACGGGCCAGTGCAGAACTCACACCGTGTCAGGTGCTGCCCAAAGCGATGCTCATCCTCAGCTCTGAGAGAGGCAGGAAAGGGATGCAGACTCCTGCAAGCCTTCCCCAAGGGTGCTGCCTGCACCAGGCTGAGCAGCACTGTGCCATTGTCAGGATGGTGTGGTGGTTATACTGTCGTTAGTCTGCTCCAGATAGTGATTCCAGTCTCCTGGGGGTGGGAGGGGAAAAGTCATAGGTGATTCTCCTGCCACTGAAGGAATCTGTTTCTTTTCATTATTCTCTATATATCAGATTCTAGCCTGAATGTATGTAAAGAATAGGTGGGGTGAGATCAATTTTAAGTTTTAATTATTTTTCACCTCTTCCAGTGACAGGCAATATGTTTTTTCCGTGTGCTTTTCTAATAAAAAGTAGAAAACATGAGGAATTTTTCAGCTTGAACATTTTGCCTGCTGTCAGAGTCACTTTGTATTATCAGGCTTGATGGTAGGGTACAAGACAAGAAGCCAAAAGGAAAGAAGAAAAGAAACAAGAAAAGGGAATACTTTAACAATGATAGTGTTTAAGGTTTATTGTGTGTATTTGATTGCTTCCTTCATTACATTTTCAGCAAGCAGAACAGAAATACTATTATGAATTGGCAATTTTTATTTAATTTAAAAACATCCCCTCTTTGTTCTTGCTGAAGGTGTTGACAATGCAGCTTTTGTTTAGTTTAATTAACTCATGTTACAGTATTGAATTGAAACACACTCAGCATTAAATCAAGTAAAATAATTTTTAGAACTCTCTTCCATATCCAGGAAATAAAAAGAAATTAAAAAGAAATAATCAAATCCTCAGAGAAGCTGGAGGAGAAACTGAGTATTTTTAATGGAACATTTTGAAGTGCCATTTTCATTTTGATTTTCCATGGTAGGAATGCCAAAAAATATAAAGTCATGAGAATCCTGCTGAAAAGCAGATGCAATGAAGTCATTCTAGGTCCTCATATGTTTATAATAGTATTATATGATGTTACATATTTTGTACTTGGAAGCTACAAGGCTTTAAGATACTGATAATGCCCTTTTAGCACATGGACACTGGAATGCTAATGCAATCCATGTTTCTTCTGGTGGTGTCCAAGCCTACTAGGCTTTGGTTTTAGCTCAAATTTCCAGAGAGGCAGTGGTGCCTTATGCAAATGAAATGTGCATCTCTCTCAAATCATCTCCTGCAGCACCCGAGCAGCAAGGGAAAGGAACAGGGGAGAGACACTGGCATTTTAGAAACTTTTTCCTGTAACATATTGAAAAAGTAGGGCTCCCTGACCAAGGGCTGCACTGTTACATATGGCACCAGAGTTAGCACTGTATCTGGAAATTAGCTTTAGCACCTCCAGAGAAATGGCTCCGTTTTTAAATATGCTCTATGGCTACAGAGGCGTCTGTTGGAACAGTGGGCTTAACTCCTGCTTGCGACAGCAAGAACTTTGTTCTTAAATTAGAATGGGCCCAGCAGGCCAGTGGAGCGTGGGGAGCTACACAGGGAAAGAATTTCATCCCTTGTAGACAAGTTTTGTGTTCTTGTGCTCTGCTTGCATTTTGGGATCCTGCTGCCTTTGGCACAGTCTGTGATAGAACAGAGACAGTTCCAGCTGAGCTGCCTCTGGGAATGGGAAATTCTGTGCTCGCCCTTGCTTACGTTACGTACGGTGGTACCAGGCTGCCTAGAGCGTTGCACTGTTCTAGAGCTATTCAATAAATGCAAATCACAGAATCATAGAATGGCATGGGTTGGAAGGGACCCCAGGGATCATACAGTTCCAACCCCCCTGCCACAGGCAGGGACACCAACCTCCAGGCCTGGATCTACACAAGGTTGCCCAAGGCCCCATCCAACCTGGCCTTGAACACCTCCAGGGATGGGGCATCCACCACCTCTCTGGGCAGCCTGTTCCAGCACCTCACCACTCTCTCTGTAAAGAACTTCCCCCTAACATCTAATTTAAACCTTCCCTCCTTCAGCTTCAATCCATCCCCCTTGTCCTGCCAGTGTCTGCCCTTTTAAAAAGTTGATTCCCCTCCTGTTTCTCTGCTCCCTTCAGGGACTGGAAGGCTGCAATGAGGTCCCCCCACAGCCTTCTCTTCTCCAGGCTGAACAAGCCCAGCTCCCTCAGCCTCTTCAAATGACCACTTGCTTAGGGCAGCAGAGAAAGAAACTACACTTAGCCACTCTATCACAAGTCAGAGTGAGTGGAGTATGGTCACAATTAAGTGTGAAATAATCCACAGGCAGAGGGAGTTGGGAGGGGATGATTAGAAGTGTCTTATTTCAAGCACAGAACAGGAAAGAATTCAAAGAAAGCAGCATATATCCCAGGATCAGGATGAAAAGATGCCCTTGCTTGTTCTTTTGTGGGAGCAGGGGAGCAACATTGTCAGTAGTTTTATAGCTGTAGCTGTGCTCACTGGCCTGGGTAAGTAGTTAACCTTGTTCTCATATGAGAAGGGTGATGTTTACTCACTCTGTGTACTATCAGGTAGCTCAAGGAGGTACAGTTTAATTCTGCTCTGCCTGCAGCGTTGGCTCTCTTGGGGGGAGGTACACTGTGGCCTCATAGGTACCATTGCCCAAGGTGCTTGGAGAAGGCCAGTGTTGTACAAGGAGGGACTACTACACGGGGGGGGGAAGATGTGTCTATAACTTGTACAGTGGAGGTTGCCTTGATTAAAATCTGCTTCTCACTACTGCAGACCCTGAGCAGGAACAATCCCACCCAATCTCGTTCATTCATTCTTGAAGCATCACCCTTCCTTTTTTCCGACCGGTACTCATAATTTTTTGGCAGCAAGTTTTCTGTCCCCTCATCTTTTCCTAATGCAGTTGACAGGTGAGTGTTCTCTTGAGCAGCTCTTGCCATCTGGAACAGTTTTCCTCCGCTTGGTTGGCTTTCATCACACTTCACCTCCAGACGAGCATGTGAGGTCACCACCAGTATACCTGGCCCATCACAGTGTTAGCCCAACAGCCCAAGCTGACCCTGTCTCTAGTCACCATGAATTATCTGCCAGGGAGGAAGCTAGTAATTATCTTGCTTCCTGCATCTCTGTGACTGCACCTGCATCCTTATCATGCAGTAGTGGTATTTCAACGTACTGATGCAGGAGTGCAGCTCTTTGGGACTTCCTGTCATGTAATGGGAAGTTCAGCACCTCCTGTTTTGGGTCTGGCATGAGCTCTGGAAGTCCTTTCAGAGCAGGTGGGTGTTATTAGGTGTAATTAAGTTGGTCCAGCAAAGTAAGGTGCTCTGGATGCTGCACTTTGAGTTGTGAGTGTAGGCAACTGCAGAAACACCTGGTTTTGTTTGAGAGATCCAAGAGAAGTATGAAGGGTACGGAATGGCATTGTCTTTTACTTACCCACATACATGATGGGATGCTGGTAGTGTGACTGTTGCATACCTCATTAACACTGTTCTTTATTCAAATGTTTATTAAGGATTTTACTCCCAGGTTCAGAATTTACTTGTCTCCTGAGTTTTAAAACCCACAGCCTTCTGCAGCTGGCAAGCTTCAACCACAAAACATCCTTCATTATCATTTCACTGGCGCAGGGTCATTGCCCTGAAATGCTGGGACATGTAAGCCTATTGTCTCATTATTTCCCTCTGCAGATGTGCAGCCTGGTTGGTTTGTTTGTTTGTTTGTTTGTTCCCCAATCACTAGTGTGAAGGGCACAGCCCTGCCAGTAATCGTAGCTGCTGCAGAGGCCAAAACCTGCCTTTATTCCATTTACAGCATCCTGTCAAAAAACACTCAATACTCACATTACTTGACAGCCCTTGAAAGATGGTGTGTTTACACATTCAGCATCTTCTCTGTGGAGGAAATCAGCAGTCACTTACAGGCTGTACGATTCTTACCTGGATAGAAAATCAGTTAGACCGTGTTCTGGGTTCTGAGAGGAGAGAGTCAATAATCTTTTCTGCATTGCCCCCTGGTTACAGCTAACAATTGGTGTGTAGTCAGGGGGTCAGGGTGGCAAAGTCATTTGTCTCGGTGGCTGGGGGAAAAAAAACTTGAGATTCCCAATTTGTGGCCAAATGCTCTCCTGGTTATAAGGTGTTTCATCAGTTGAAGCACATTCCCTGGATGTGTTTGTATGTTCTGTCAGCCTGAAATGTAGCACAAAAGCGTCAAATGAGCACAAATGGAGATACCTCAGGTGCTTCAAAATAAGATGTCACTGTACTGAAAAATCAGCACCTAACTCCAGCAGCTCGATTCAAGGAAATTAAATTGGCTGATTCCTCCAGCTGTCTAGGCAACAGGGAAAATTAGCAGAAAAGCTTTGCAAGGCTAAACAAGGAGGTAGTCAGTGGAGCTGTGTCTTAGCATCTCCCCCTTGGGTGGTGGTACCCAAGTGTGGTGCCTCCCTCATCTGAGGACCCAGAGGGTCCAAAGAGGATGAAAAACTGAGTAGGAGTTGCTCTTTCAAGTGTAGAGCAGCTGCACTACCTCTTGGTTTGCTTATTCCTGAGTGTTGAAAGGACCCCAACAGGTCTCACAATTTTGTTGATGGTGGCCCAACATGCATGGGAAGAATGGAAGGTGCTTTCCCTCACAACTGCCTTGCAGGAATCTCTAGGACATGAGGGTAAAGATTTGACCTCTTCCAGCATGGAGAGGGACTTGAACTTGGATTTATTTCCAGCGTGCTCTGATCAGCAGGGCAGTGGTAAGTGCTGGCATGGTCCCTCTCCATCACTTGGGTTTGGATGCTCGTGGCTGTTGCAGTCACGTGTACGTTCAGTCGCTGGCCCTGGCTCTTGCTGTTTTGCTTTGCGTGTTCACAGTGTCTTGGTGTGGTCCCTACCAGCACACCCAATCCTCTGGATATCAGGAGCTCCTTTCTGGTGTGGTCGCACAGGTCTGGAAAGCTGGATCTCCAGAAGAGACCAGCATTGTGGTCTCATTTTATGGGACCTCTTCCTTGGGAGAGCAGATACTTTACCGTTCCTCTCACATGAGTGTAGCTACCAACTCCCATGCTCACCTTGAAGTGGCAAAACTGACATCCTCTGTGGTTTTATTTGTTTTACTTTGGAAGACGGAGATAACCGTCCAGGGAACACTAAGTACAGCTGGTGTGGTCATTTAGTCCAATTGTCAATTTTTTTAATGCTTGTCTTATCATAAATCTGCTTGCACATATAAACTTGAGTCTTGAACTGCATGGTCTGTGCTGGGTGAGTCAGTAACCAGATGGTGGTACAGCAGCACCCTCCTTCCCCCCGGCATCAAGTGCCAGCTGGAGCAGAGCTGCTTTTCAGGTAAGTATCCAAAAGTTCCGATGCTTTTTTAGCTTGATTTTGAATCTCCTGGCCCTGCAACATGGGCAAGGGTGCTTAAAAAAGGGAAGAGGAAAAAAAAAAAAGGAACAAGTCCTTAACCAGTATTTCTAATATTGCCTGCTTCCACCATTACATGGGACATGGAGGGGAATAGCTTTTCTGGATGTAGTTCTGCTTGCAGATCCAGCTGGCTCTTGAAGTGTGGGAGCATGAAAAGCAGATGATAAGAAATACATATATATTTGATACCTATCTAAAGGAACCCAAGTTATCTTAGAAACTGATATATACAGAGATCACAGAATCTGCTTCTGAAACTGTTCCCTCTGGCATTAAATGCAGACAGTGTTTAACAGTGCTGAATTAAAAGTGTGATAGTTAAAGCCACAGGAACTCTTTCCAAATGAGCCTTCAAGGGGAGCTTAGTGGAGAGAAGTTCTCGTTGAGATTTGGCTGAAGAGTAGAGTTAATGCTATTTGTTGTTGTCAACTGCTACAGGATATTCAACCACAGGTAGTCAAGACCTGGCTTTTCTATCTGATCCTGGAGACCGCAGTGCAGAGCAGTGCGCTTAGATTGCTGGTACCGCTTCCTTCTTTTAATGAGGTCTCCCACCCAAGGATGGATATAGCCAGCTTGTGACTCTGACTGGATCACAGCACACAGCCAGAATAATTGGAGAGGAATCTGCATGTGGGAGGGAAGGAAATCAGCTGCATGTATTCACATCCCAAAGAGAGAGTTAGCATAGCGCTGCTTTTTGGCAGAGGTTTGGTTACAGCTTCTGGTGTGGGAACCAGCTTGCTCGTTGCTAGCCTGCACCTGTAGTCAGCTGTAGCAGTATCCAGCTCATTTGAGAGGAGAAGGCAGAGGAGGGCTCTTCATTTGGATCGCACTGGCAAGCTCACAGCTCATGGCTGACAAAGCCATTTAGAGCAAAGATAGCTCACATTTCTCTCCGGTGTGCGAAGTTTGCCCTCTGAACACTGCGATTGTCTCCAGCCAGTCTTAGAGATGGGAAAACACAGATGAGCCTTAATTAGGCCTGAAGAGGCTGGAGCACATCAGCTGCTCGCCATATTGATGAAGCACCTGGGGCATCCAGTTTGAAACCGAAATGCAGGCTGTTCACCTGTACTGCCAAGTACAACAGGAGCTTCCTTCTGGCTGGTGGGGTGGTATTAATTTAGAGAGCACCATCTGTGGGGCTTTGGAGAAGAGCATTCATTCGGAGGAGAGGGGTAGAGATGTCATGGGAAAAAGTCTCATTCTGATCTGGGGGCCTCACAGCCCCTGTCTATTACCTATCATTTCTAATTAGCAGATGTATCTTGGGGAAAGCAGCTTCGATTTGCTTTCTTGCAGATACTTCTCTTCCTAAGAGCTGTTGTTTTTGCTGAGCCTCCTAAGCTTGTTTTGCGGGCTTTCACAGGCATTAGGAGCACTAATGGTCTCAGTGACCCAGTAATTAAAGGAGTCCAAGGAGTCCTGTTCCTCCTGGATGCCCCTTTGTCTTTCCCCTTTCTTCTCTCTGCAACTGGCACTACCAGATGGTTGGAAATTTTTCACTCTTTCAAAAGCTTTGTGGTTTTCCCATCTCATCAAGCATGTCTCAGCCATGTTTAATTAGCTTAAGGCTTTTCAACCCCCATCCCCTCTCCCTCCTTCCCTGCCTCCTCCCCCAGCCAGGACCTGAACAATTTCAGGAAAGAGCTTGGAAAGCAAATCCTTAAGAGGCTAGGCGTAGCTGCAGGGGAGTGTAATGTTTAGTGTTGAGGACCAGTCTTCATTCTTCTCTCCCATCCTTCTGTCTGCCTGTCCTCCCATCCATCATTCCTTTCCCATTCTTATCTCAGAACACTCTGGATTCCCCTTGGTTCCTGATAGCGATTGGCAGTGTCTGGTGCCCACGGTATTCAGAGGAGGGCTGTTTCCCTTAGGCCAGCACCAGAGTACTGTTGCTTTTAACCTGGTTTAATCCATTTAGGGCCCCCTGAATAAAAAGTAGCAAACATAATTAGCTAACCAGTGCTAGGAGACTGCTGGGTTGGGGTATTTCGGTTGAGGGTTTTGGGGTTTGTTTTGTTTTGTTTGCTTAATTCCCAGACTTGTTTGAAACTAGCTTGTGAGCTTTATTTACAGATCAGAGCAGTTGAGATGAAAGCTTGGTTAATTAACAGTAAAAGGAATTTGCATCTTTCTTTGTATTTGACATTGAAGAGCATTTGTTTCTGCATTGTCACATATGCACTTTTATTATTAATCTCTGAGCTTTAGCTGTACGGCTGCAAATGAGATTTGAAAAACAAAACGAAACACAACTCTTACCCGCCCTCCTCCCCCTCCCCTTCCCTCCTTCCCTCCCCTCCTTCCTTCTGAAGCATGAGAGATTGCTGTTTAAGCATGTGAAGCACAGATTTTGTGTGGGATGTCGGATACCTCAGAGGTACCTGTCGGCATTTGCCATGTAATTTAATTCAGTGGGTTGCGTTTCACATTTACAGGCAAATGAGAGCACTCAGCCATCCTGTATTTGTATCGCTCAAATTAAATGCCTACTAATTTAGCCACTCTGGAGATAAATATTTAGATCTAATTAAAATGGCTAGCTCTGTAAATACCTAAAAGTGTCCGTGGATGTGGAAAAATGTGGGAGGGGGGTTTCTCCACAAATGTGGAGGGTGTGACCTCAATTACTGTGGCTTCCTCCCTGACACTCCCCTTCACGGGCTGTATATAAAGCAGATGATGCTGCTTGGTGCACGCTGCCCAGAGGAGAGCAGTGCTTTACGTAAGGCTCGATTGAAATGCTGTTCCTATGCTATTGCAATTCATGGAATTCTTTTTTTAAGCCATTGAGGGAAATAAAATGCAAAGAGTGTGTATAAATGAGTGTGTGATGTGGTTTGGTGTCACAGGGAAGGCCTGCAACGTTGCTACCTCCGTTTAAGTAACTCGGGCCTGTTGTTAAACAAAGAGGAGTGCAGCTCCCCAGTGTACTGACATCGCTATTTACAGACCGTGCTGTAATCTTTGAAGTGCTAACTGGCTTTTTTTTTGAGAGAGAGAGAGAGAGATGCTGCATTTTTCTTTTCTATTTGTTTTCCTCAGAAAAGGAATGCGGGTATTTTTATGATGGCTGGTGCTTCGTGGAGCTCCTCTGTGTAAAGATAACAAATGAGTTATGCGACCTGACATTCTCCCTGGGAATGTGCTCAGAATGAAGCAAGCCAGTGGCATTTCAAAGTCTGCTTTTAAAGTAGCTGGTTATATACTTTGTTCGTCGCAATTGCTATGAAATGCCATTTCTCTGGTATTTTGTACCTTCTCTTAATTGACTGGGAGGTAGAAGAATCTTTGCACAAAGACCCCAGGACCCAAAGGACGCATATGCAGAGTGAAAC
Organism: Porphyrio hochstetteri; assembly: GCA_020800305.1. Taxonomy (NCBI): domain Eukaryota; kingdom Metazoa; phylum Chordata; class Aves; order Gruiformes; family Rallidae; genus Porphyrio; species Porphyrio hochstetteri. Next base: position 9,809,414 of record CM036907.1, read on the forward strand.
TGGCACCACTTGAAGCTGCTTGCTGCTTTACTCTATCCTTATCCTGTCTGGTACCATGAAGTAGCCAGGCCTGCCACAAGCTTTGGAAGTGAAGTGAGCTCTAACCCTTTGAGAGCAGCTGCAACAGGTACAAATTGCCAGGCACACTTGGCAATCACTGTGTCACTTGTCCTCTGGCTTAGCTGCATCTGGGAGTTGCTAAGGAGGCATTGCTCCGAGCAGCGGGTGCTCCCCAGCTACTCGCTGAGCAGTCCTGCTGCTGGTCATGTGTGTCCCCACGTGGGGAATAAATCAGACTTGGCAGGGTATGTCCATGTTGGAAGGGATGGGAGGCTGATCCAGCCTAGGCTGTGCTCAACCTGGGTGCTCTCGGACACTGGAGAGACTGCCACCCCACAGCCTCCAAAGCTTTTGTGACAAGGTTTGTGCAAGGTTTGCCTTTCTACAAAACACTCTGTCTTTCATCCAAGGTGATGTATCGCTAGGAATCTGGTTTTGGCAACTCTTTTTCCACATGTCACTGGTTTCTGGTTTCTGGAGACTTCAAAGTCTCCACACACTTCAACTGATTGGCCCACTGAAAAGCTGTTTGAAATAAAACCAGCTAAGGATAGAAACCCACCTTTTCTGAGGCCCAATATTCAAATCACTTCTGCACTGCCCTTGGAAGGTGTGGCTTTTGGGTATAAGCTCCGCTCTATCAGAGGAGGGCCAGCTGCACATGACCACAATGGCAGCAATCCAAGGAGTGAACTTCAGTGATGAATGTCACAAACATTGCTACGTGGGGGCACTCTGGGGGAAGTAACTGTGTGTGCTATCTGATCTGTGTCACCTAGAGTCCTTATCATTTCTTTCAGCTATTTGCAGTTCTTCTGTGTTTGGGCTGTGGAAAGAGGTGCATTAATTCAGAGTTAGTAAACCTGAGGACAGGCAGAGAAAAAGTGAATCTGAACTTCCAAGCATGCCAAGGCAAACACTCCATGAGTGAGGAGTTGGTAAACTGAACTTTAATGCGGCTCTGTTTTCATTATAGTTTCTATTGTACCATAATTGGTACACTATTAAGTCGGCTCTTGGGTCATGAATTACTACTGTATTAAGGAAATGAAACTTAAGTGAATAATTTTGCTGACAGGGAACATGCAGAAGAATAAGCAGGATGTTTTTAAGCATTAGCATTGTTACCAACATCATTAATCATTACGGCCATATATATATGTCATGCAGCACAGTTCCCAAACTTCACCTGGTAGTATCGTGCAAGGTGCCATACACAGCTGTCTCTACTCAAGGAGTGCACAGCTTAGATGTCATGGCTTTGCATGATCATTGGAGCATCTTTTTCATTAATTTCCAGCACAGTTGTACTGCTGTCACATGTATGTATCGTCTGTGACCAGCAGGCTTCCTCTAACTCCTGCTGGCTAATGAGTAGCTCGCTTAACTACGCCAGAGATACCCGTTACATCAACGACCAGTGCACACACTCATAGGTGCTTCTTGAAGCACTTGTCTCTTGTTCTTCCCTCCATTAAATTTTCTTACAAAATAAGAAAAATACTCATTTCCTTTTAAATTTGGGTGGTATTTTACTTATTTAAATTTTGGAAATGGAAAACTGATCGCTTCAGTTGGTAGTTTGCGTGACAGCCAGCAGCATTTCTCTAGAAATCTTGGGCTTCCCAGGCTATGTTTGTATGACTCCCTGAAAACATTTCCCATAAAACTCTCTGTTATTTTAAAAGAAAACTAAAAGTAATTTGATTCAGGAAAAAGATTTTGTTAGAAATATTTTGATCAACTCCACATGTGCCTTTCCAGTCTGTTCCCTGTGCAGCAGGACCACCCGCTCACTGTCTGCGGGATGCAGTGGATGCAGTGGCTTTGGCATGGAGTCAGGGGTGCTGCTGACTGCCCACCCAGTCTCTAGCCTGAACCAGGTGCTTTTGTGAGCTTTGACAGTGGGACACTGTGATGGTTTGACTCTGACTAGAGGCCAGATGCACACCAAAGCTGCTCTATCACACCCCTTTTCAGCTGGACAGGGAAGAAAATATATATTGAGATGCTTAGGAGTCGAGATAAAGACAGGGAGAGATCGTTCCTCTCTCCACGGGCTGCAGGTGGGGTCTCAGCCTTTTCCATGGGCTGCAGGGGGACACCCACTCCACAATGGGTTTCTCCACGGGCTTCAGGGGCCTCTTTCTCTCTGGAACCTGGGGCACCTCCTCCCCTCCCTTCTTCCCTGACCTTGGTGTCTGCACAGCTCCTTACATGTTCTCACTCCCTTCTCTGGTGGCAAAAGGCAGCTGCTAGCATATTTTTACTTCTTTAATGTGATTCCCAGAGGCACTGTGACCATTGCTGATGGGCTCGGCCTTGGTCAAAAACAACTCCAGCCTTGAGCCTACCTGATGTTTTCTCTCTCAGGCCTGCAGAGAGCTTCTAGCTGCTTCTTGTAGAAGCCACCCCTACAGCCCCCCTTCTCCACCAGAACCCAGCCACGCAAAACTACGACAGACACAAAACAGCCAAAACTTCTCTGAGGTGCCACACAACATGGCATGACATGAAGTGCCCTGACCACCTCCTTTTTCCCATTTTTGAGGTATGTTTGAGGCTGAAATAACCTTTTTATTCAACTGTTGTGTTTTTGCAAGACCATATTCCTTAAACAAACCTACATCAAAATAAAAACCTACAGCAAAATCAAAAATCAAAATCAAAACCTACAGCAAAATCAAATATAGCATCTGTCCCTGCCCATGGCAGGGGGGTTGGAACTAAATGATCTTTGGGGTCCCTTCCAACCCAAAGCACTCCATGTATTCTATGTAATTTAAACTGAGACTGCTTCTGCTAACGATGTCCGTTGTATAGCCCTACCCCTGCATTGGTTACTGCTTAGCTAAACGATGTATGTGATTGTCAGAGCTGTAGAAGTGTAACTGAAATATTGTTAGTCTGACCAATAAATCTTGAAGAACCGCTCAAGATTGCCAAAGAAGGAGGAAACCAAGGAAAAGGTTATTCCATTGAGGAGAAATTGAGACCACCCACCCACCCTAATTACACCACCGACTTGAAAGAACAAATAGGCATGTGCATCAATTTGTGGCAAATAGGAGGCAAAGGGGTTTTTTAACCAACCATATAATAATAAATATGTAGTAGAAACATTAATATGTTAATATTAAGTGTAATTATGTGATATTCTGTCTCGGGACAGGCACCCATATCTGTGCAAATCTGCAATAAAATCAGTGTGTACATTGACACATTGCACACCAGGTAGACAAGCCCCCAGATTTGGGACAACCTGTGGCTATCATATGTAATTGCAGATTAGCCTCTGTAGTGCAGATTCCTCATACACAGTACTAAGTTAAAGTTGGCTTTGCAACAGTACTCCCAAATTCCTGCAGGTTTTACCATGCTGAGGCTCAGTGGTGGTCTGTGGCAGAAATTAAGTGTGAACCTAAACAACTCTTAAAAGCACAGGGCTTACATCTCCCCCCTACCACCCCAAATAATGTCTGCACCTGGTCACTGAAAGACTTTTCCCTTAAAGCACATCTCATGTCGGGACCTCTTTTAGGTGCTTGTATCAGAGTAGCTAAGCAGGCAAGATATTTATCTAGGTTTGCCATGAAGTATTTAAGTCTAATATTTAAAATAGATTCTATATGAAGAGAGTGATGCAAGGAGTTGATTTCCTTGCTTTTGCTTTCTATATATATCTCTATATAAAAAAGAAACATTCTGTGCAATTGTGAAAAAGAAGTTGGTTGAGTCTCCTCAGAGTCAGATTGATGGTTTTTAGTGCACTGAAGTGTAGTAAAAGATGGAAACCATAAAACAATATAATGTGAATTTTCTAGACCTTTAAACCTACTCAGGAGATGAAGAGATGAATATATATTTAAAGAAACTCAACAAACCTTGTTTTTAAGATTGTGAAATTTGCTATTGACAGGGCTGAACATAAACACGGTTCAAGGCCAGTGATTTAATTTTAGGTGACACCACTCCTAATCCTTTATGGCTGAATCCTTCAGTTTTATCTGTGACTCTGGAAAAACATCTGTCAAGGCTGAAGTCACTTGCACCAGGGGATTAGCAATTTTTGCATTCTTCTGAAAGCTTCAGTAATTCCCATGAAAGTTAACAGGCACCGAGGCATCCGTGAGGGCTGTGGGCAGTGGCAATCCTTACACCAGCCTACACATTCTCACAGACCTGGACCAGAGTGCACATCTGTAGCTTCGAATTCTGACCCTCTTGCTACGTACTGGCAAAAACTCTATGGGCATCTGCAAGTTCATGAGCTAAGAAGCTCTTCATTATGAATAAATCATGAAATGTGGTCCAGATCCAGTTATCTGAAGGAGTTTAGCTTGAGGCAATGCTTTTAATGTGTGCATGTTGTCCTCCTTTAGCAGGATAAAAGTCTGCTGCTATCAGCTGCTAATACAATTATTCTCTTCTGGTTAAATTGGTAGAGGTCTTGACTTTGGTGCTAAGATCCCAAGTATAAGCCTTTACATTGTCTGGCACCACGGAGCAGGAGGATGGCGTTATGGGAACTGCAAAATACTGTGGTGTGCCAGCCTGTGTTTTCACTGTTTTATATGGCATGTGGCATTTCTGAGTATCCCAGAGCACTGCCTGCTGTATTCTGGCTGACCTTCAGGACACCTCATTGTAAAGAACCCGTGTTAGCCATCAATTATTAAGAGGATTTCAGGACATGTTATAGATTTACTCAATAGCTTGAAGGAAAATTATAGTTATCTTGTTAGACTCAAGAGTCTGCCAGTTTTCATGATAGACACTGGCTTTATTAGCAGTTCTGTAGATTCAGTTGTGGGAAAAAGAAGGCAAAAGCCTTATTGTTATAATGTCACTAGGCTTTCTAAGCATGGGTTAAAGAGGTGGTGTCATCCTTAGTGCAGTGGGAATTGGCACTGGATTTTTAAGTCTGTGTTTAGGATCCCAAATAGGCGGTCTGCTTTTCAAAAAGGCTGAGCACATCCCAAACACCTTATGAAGTGAGAGCCTTTGAAGGCAGCTGGAGCTCTTGGAGCTTTTGAAAATCAGGATCTAAACTCTGCTTTAAAGAGCTCCTAATGTTAGTCACCTATTATTGAAAATACTGACCTATGTCTGCTGGTATCTAGAACAACCTGTGTGTTAAAAGAGTGTTTGATGGAGAGAAGGGGTACGGTTTCCAGTGCTAAATGGACAATCCTGCTCTTTTTGAAAGCATGTTGTCTCATAAGAAACATATTCAGACAAAACAGAAAGTTTCCTGCTCTTGCCCCCACCCCCTTTTTTTTTTTTTTTTCTTAAAGGCTTTTGTTCAGACTCTGTTATGTGGTTTGTATTTTTGGCCTCCAGTTTCTATTTGATGCCTGAAGATATAACAGGGCTTTGAGGAATCTTCAGTAATTTGGAGTGAAGGCAAGATGGTTGAGGAAAAAATGTGCCTAGGCTTTCCAAATGAGTTGCTCCAGTTTTTACCCGATGTGACAGGAATGGTCTAGTCATGAGCCAGCCTTGTTCTAACTTGCTATTTGAATTTACTTCCTTTTAATACAAAAAGTCTCTGATACATGTGAAATCTAGAGTAAGTTTCCAATCCCTTGGTCTCCTGCTCATAACATTGCCAGAGTGACCAGCAACAGCAGGATGGTCTTCTTCAAACAGCAGGAATGAGCTCACATAAGTGGAGGTGTCATTAGGAATACAGCTTTTTTGCTTGCCCACAGCTAGTGAGTTTGGGAGACAAAAAAGCCCCCAGTCCTTGTCCCCTCCACCTAAGCTGAGCTGCAGATCTGGTAAACCACTGGGCCTGAGTGTCAACATTGGTAGATGTCAGAGCTGATGAATCTGACTTGAGGACTTCTTTGGAGCCATTTTCTGTGGCTCTAATGCTGCCTTTTTGCTTGCCCACAGCTAGTGAGTCCTCATGTAGGGTCCTGAAGAAGAAAAGCCATCTCTAAGTGTCCTGCAATAAGAAAGCCATGTCTGCTACCTATTTATGGGGAGGTTTTTTGGTAACTCACAAGAAACAAAGTGGCCTTCCTCCTGGAGCTGTCACAGTCCCCCAGGGTGCTCGGGGGCTTTTCCCAGGCTTTTTCCCAAACTGCAAACTGGAGCCATCTCTATAGCTGGAGACCAAGTCAGGGGCAGCGCAGGGAGTGAGACTCACTAAAATTTGGAAAAAGGGGGAAAAAAGAAGGACAAAGGAACAAACAAAACAAACCAACCCCTGAATGTTAGTTTATTGGAGAAACGTTCCTCTTAAAGCAAATAAGCCAGATCCCTGTTCTGCAAATCTGAGCTCAGTTGGGAAGAACTTGGAGCTGTTTGGAAGTGGGGAGGATGACAATCATTAGTATTCTCTGCATTATCTAAATGTAAATTCCTGTCTCTGATGTAACATCCTAGTTAGACCCTGGAATTTATGAATGAAACAAAGGATGAAATGTGAAAAAGTTGAGAAGAAAAAAATCTGCAGCTCTGTCTTTGTGCAGTTCTTGCTGAGAGCAGATATAAATGGAAGACAAATCAAAGGCAACGGTAGTGCTGCATATTTTCTCTCACACCCTGTGATGCATATTAGTCTTGTTTCCTATTGTGAGACAGAAAGAACAGTCACAATTTTAGAAAACACTGCATAATGGCTCTCTGCAAGGAAGAGAAGCAGGCATATGACTGCCAGTACTGATCCTTGGTTTTTTCCTGGCCTGCAAAATCGCTTTTTGTGGAAGCTCAGTTGTGGCAAAATTTTTCTAACCCACATTGTGAATTTTGAATTTGTCCTTAAAATTTTCTCCAAGAAATAGAGCAAATAAAACCTCACTGATTTGGTAATCTCAGTCCAGTCTTTAGCCTCACCAGGCAACACTGGCCAAGCCAGTATCATGTGCAATATGCTCCTAAGCTGCAGACCCATGCACACCCATGCTGCTGGATGACTTATTTTTCCAAAAGTAACCCACAGGAGTCAACTTTTTCACTGTGCTTTTCAATGTTTGGGAAATATGCTTGGCTTCATGGGACAAGATGAGTGTCTGGAGGACAGGTGGGTATTTCAAGTGTTAAGCACCAGCTTCACTGTCACTGTCCAGCTCTGCACCTCCTTTGCTCCCCAGCATGTCAGTGGTAAAAGCTGATTTTTAAGACATCCCACTGAAATGGGTGGAAGAGCATGATTGCCAGCATAGAGCTGAAGTGTCTGTGGTGGTAGCTAGGTTGTTCTTTTAGGCATGTTTCAGTTTGGGAGTAGGCAGCACACCCTTCCCTCCTCTAATGCTGTGGTTTAGGGATTTTGGTCCTCTCATGGCTTATTTTGGGGGGGGGTTAGGGGGGCAGGGAAGATGTGGTTCCTGCCTGCTGGCATAGGGCAGCTGGAGGTACACCACCCCTTGCTCTGAGGTAGTACCCTGGGCAAACATATGCCACATCATCATCATCCCAAAATGTTGGTTTTAGTATTCATCCAGTGATCAGTAGGCATCAAAAATGGCATCATCACTTAGTAGGTCATGTGGTACTTGCAGTATGTTTGCTTTCCCTGCCATTCCTTTGAGGCTGGCTGTTGGCTGGGTCAGTGCTGCAGAGGGGGATGCCAGGCTTTTGCCAGAGAAATGGTGGCAGCAATCAGCATTAATGACATCCTGTGACAGCAGAAGCCATGTGAATCTCCAGAAGCCAGACTCCAGCAATGGCTTCGCTCCGCGAGGCGCATGGAGCTTCCTGAGCAGGATGGGGAGCATCACCTTGGGTAGTACATCCAGCATCACCATCTATCACTCAGCTATTCCCTTTTTACAGAGGGAAAACAACCTTCAGCTGTTAATGTATGGAAAATTGAGCGCTGCACTTGAATGTAAATATATACACAGGTATTCCTGTGTGTCTGTTTTATTTAAACATCTGTTACCTTTTGATCAGTCACCATTCAGGTCCGAAACAACAGCCCCAAGAACTGGAATAGGTGACGAGCTCAGTAGCAAAATCAGTCCTTTATAGCAGATTTATGTTTATCACCATATAGTTAAAGCTGATTGGAAAATTTTGGCTTTGAAGGGATCAGAGCAGGGCTCAGTTTGTTGTGTTTTTTTTTTAAAGAAGGGCATATTTCTTTATTTTTGAAAAATTATCACCATTGAACATGCATCTCAGTAGGGGGAAAAATGTGTTAAGTATCATCTGTAAGGTATTTGTTGTTGAGTGCTGCAAATTACCACTTCTTTTCAAGTAAATGAGGTCTGTATTATGTTCAGCTTGGGTCTAGGAAGGTAATGGGCTTCTAAAAATCAAAGCAGAGTGCTTGGTCAGGAGGTGGTGAGCCTTTAGAAATGCAAGTACTCTTTCCAAAGAACAAGATATTTCGGCCAGGTGTGTGTATACTCACCTCTGGTTATCCAAGTTTTTATTGAGGCTTTTGGTGCTTGGAGGGGTTTTTTTTTCATTTTTATTTCTGATGCTGGCTGTTGTATCTTTATATTGCAGAATATTTCAAAATCACAGATGTAAGGTCACATCTGTCAGCAGAACTTTGATGAACTTTGTGTGCTTCTCCTTGTTGAGAATAATCTGGTTTATATTAAGCTGCAAAATTTAGGTTGTGGTCTCCAGATAAGTAACAGGGAAGAATCTCTGACAGTGTATATTCTTCCTGTCTCTCAGGTAGATCCACACCCCCTCCTTATTTACCCTTCTGCTGCTGCTCCCTGCTACTTTGAAGCTCATTCTTCATATACTTGGCAATAGTCTCCTTGAAAAGGAATTGAACAGAGTATTTTCCAAGGCTACTCTTTGACTCAGCAGCAATCTCTTTCAGGAGCAGTGACCCTGGAAATAAATGTTTGCAGCCATAAGGGTGAGCAGCCCCGCCTGTATGTTATCAGAAACTCAGGCAAAGCCTCCTTTTGTCCTGTGCAGATGGCACCCTTTTTCACCCCATGGTTCTCTTGCCTGTGTTTAGGGAGCAGGGACTTCATAAAAGATGAGGGTGCTTGTCTAAAAGGAACTTTTCTAACTTCCAGTGATTGTGCTGTTTGCTATTTGTGTCCTCCCAGTTCTTACCCTCTCCCTGCCCTTATGATTTCCTTATGGGTTTTTTTCTATAAATACTGTTTCTATTCACTCTCAGCACCCACCTAGTTCTTGTGCCAGCTGCTCAGGGCTGAGGACTGGCACATTCTTTTCTGTTTGAAGTGGCTCCTTTCAAGGAAAAGGGAAAGTTCCTTTCCCTTTTCTGAAACAGTGTGGTGTTCTGACAAATCTGGCCTACTTAGGAGATCCAGAACCTCTTTGGTTACAGCAAATGCAAGATTGAAACGGGATAGGGGCACACAGGATGTGCTGGTGGAGAATCCAGTGACAGCACCATCTGTTAAGTTGTTCCTGTGGGAAGGAAAAACAAGGCCTACTAAAGCTGTTGGGCACCTGGATCAGTGCTTCAAAATTCAGACCTGAGTCTGCACCCCAGATTAGTGATGCAAAGAAGTATTAAACTTGCCATACAAGGACAGCTGCAGACTGTCCTCAGCACATGGTACTGAGCATGGTGAATGTGTGGAGAAAATAATGTGGTGGGAGTGGAGGTGCAGGTGTCGTTCTGGCAGCAGGCACGGTCCTGTGGCCAACGAGTTAGGAAAAAAATGTTCCTGAAGGCCCAAATATCATTCCCCTTGGGAATGCTGAGCCTCAGGAGACCTAGGGAAGTTTCCTGTCGCTTACTCAAAAGGGTCCCCCTGTAATTCCCCTCACCTATTCAGCTTGCAAGGATCAGGAGGCTAGTGATCAGGAACTGAACCAAACCACTCACAAGTTTCATAAATGGTGAAGGTGGCAGGGAAAATGACAGAAAGGGAAGGAAAAGCCCTGCCATTTCTATTCATTCAGGGACCCCTTGCTTTTCATAACGCTGCTGAGCATGCCATATGCCTGATTTGTAGGCAGGGAAATGAAGCATGAGGGCTATGGAAGCCTTTCAGGACAGGTGATCTACTAGCCCAAATACAACCAGGCAAGATTTTAGTTGTCTTAACAGCCCATGATTGAGGAATGTGATGAAAGCTTCTGGCTGCACCAGTCCAGACATTCCCTGCTGCAGGCTGCTTCTCTGATGAGAGGTTTCACAGAAAGAGTGTCTGGAAAGCAGCACGGTGGCCTCTTACACAGCTATGCCTTTGTCAGAATGAGAAAAAATTCAAAGAGGGCTTTCCTTAAAATGATACACCCTTTTATGCTTGGAGAGCCTGCTGTGTGAGCAGGTTTATCCTGTTGTAGAGAGAGAGAAAAGATGCAAATAGATCCTGATGGGCATTAGGGACTTTAGAGATGCACAATTTGTATGGGTCTTATGGACCATATTGCTGAGAGACAATCCTCACTGCACTCCCCTTCCCACCTTTAGGGAAAAGGAGGCATAATGAGATTTACGAAGAGTATGTTTAATAAAGGGCTGGAAGGGGATAAGGATAAGCAGATCTGAGACACTTTAAAATCGTGTTAAAAAAATTCCTGTTGGGCATGAGCTGGAAAGAACAGTGGCTGGAAGCAGTGCGATGCCTTTAGGTACAGCTGCGTGCACAAACACAGAGAGCTGACATGATGCACGCTACACTGGAGGGATGGGGAGCCTCACTGCAATGGGTTACTCTGGGAAACAAAGCCAAAATGCCAAAAGGGAGGGTAAACACTCCATTTAGCAATGAAGGGGCTGCAGTGTGAATCCTGACAGCCCACGCGTGGCATTAAGAAATGCTGCTCGATGCCTTCAACAGCTGGGCAAAGCCAGTGTCCCGAAAGCTGCACCCTCCAGTTTTCACCTCTCTGGTACCTAACTGCTGGTTGGTGGTTTTGATCGAGGTAGAATATTCCTGGTTTAACAGATAGAGATGTTTGCTGTTAATGAAGCCACACTGAATGGGGAGAGGCACCTTTGCAGCAGTTCCAGACCTGCAGACTGTGCTTGACCTGTGCACTGCAGAAGGATAACAAGGGGAAAAAAACTGCCCACCGACTTGAATGTAATGAAGTGTGGACAGATGGCGATTGTTGTGTTTATTTTAGAGCCCTGAGAGTATCAGGTTGGGTGGTTTTACATATCAAACCGTAGGGGAAGACAGATAAATCTTTTATGTGGTAGAATTTGGTCTGGTTAAAAGGCTCAGCCATCCCAGATGGAGGTGTCGAGCTCCAGTCATGCTGAACCCCTGTTTCATGGACAGCTTCCGTTCCTAAGCGAAGCAGCATTTATAATGCCACTAAAATACTGTGGTAAGCAAAGTACATGAAGGCTTGACAGTCACATTAGTAAAGAGCTACAGTGAAATGACTGGGAAGAAGGGAAAAACAGCTCTGGCTATTTGCAGAGCAAGAACAATGGAACTGTTTTTGACAGATAAGACAATGCTGCTCTGGGTCTGAAGAGCTTTGTCTGTCATCTTTGTTGCTGCAGATGAAAAATGGTGCCTTCAGTTTTTTAACAGAGAAATTTGGATTCTAATGAGTCTCTGTCTGTGAGTCTCCCAATTACGGGAAGCATATTTATGGCTAAACTCAAAATAATAAATTTTATTCAGTGGGTATAAATCAGGGAAATCCAGATCATTCAGAAGAGCTTCAATATGGTTTCATATTGCATAATGACAGAGGTGATTTTTTTCCGTTGTCCATGGGCAGGATAGTGTTTTATTGGAATTCCTGTGGCATCACCCAAAATTGCTGGACAGACATGTTATGGAAGTAGTGACCTTGCCATTTGGACTGTAAAAATAGAAGTAGTTGTCTGGACTGTTGTGTTATTGATCACCTTTTTCTTCCTCAAATATTCAGAATGATCCTAGGGCCCGGATTTCCCCCTTAGTTGCAAGAATTCTAAAATTGGGGAATTTTTAAGATTAAAGTTATCTTGATGCTGCCTCATCGCACTGACAGAACTCACTTATGCATGAAATATGTTTTTTTTCTGTTTGTCCTTTAAAGCTAGTCTACAAACTTATAATGACCTAGGAACTAACAGCAGAAATCCAGATTTGTGATTGCTCTGTGTTTATAGCTTCTAAGCCTGCTTTTATCACTTGAAATAGATATAAAATATGTGCAAAGGGAGAAGGAAGGTTGTACTTTCTACTTACTAGGATTTATCAGGGGTCTAGGGAATAGATGTGTGACTTCTGCACTCAGGCACTTTTAAAACAGATGCTGAGGTGCCAACAACCAGAACATCTTCATGTTAATCTCGTGAATCTGGAACCACATTTCTCCAGTGAAAGAACAGCTTATTAGATGTAACCATGTGGATGGATGTGACTGCAAAGGAGAAAAAAACAAGACCAAGTAACAGTACAGAGATTTCTATCTTCCTGGTATGTATTTATCTCCTGTGTTTCAAAAGGCTGGGAGCCTGCTTTGCTCGCACCAGAAGCCTGTTGCCGCTTAGTCCTAGGCTGGTTGTGTAACCATCCTGCAAAGGGTTCAGGTAATGAGCTCTGGCAGGAGCGCAACTGGAAATGGTAATTGAAACTGAAAGTGGTGTCTCCCAGGCTCCCTTCCTTTTGGTAACTTCTGACTCCTGCTCAGAGAACTGAAATACTTTGTTTGTTTGTGTCCTAACAAGAAGCAATCAGAACAAGGAGGTGCGGGGACACCTATAGAAAAAATCAGTTGTCAAGGTGGCTCTGGTGTTGACTGAGTTCTGCTGTTTATGTGAAATGGGCTTATTTTTATAGAGCAGTTGGTTTTATTGCACAGCAGAGAACCACCTTTTTGCATAATACTTTTTCCACATGCATGGCAGTACAGTGAATGCTCTTGTCCCCCAGCCACAGTGATAGCGAGTGAAGGAATAAAGGTTTATATTAACCAAGTTTGAAAGTCTTCTCAAAAATTGGCCAATGCAATGTGCAAGCCTCCTCCTAAGGTTTGCAGTGGTGCTCTGCTTTGTTAAGATTTGAAGTATCTTGTCTTGTTTGTCCTGGAAAGTTGGTTCCCACTATCATTTTCTTGCTGACAAGATCCAACAATCAACATAAGCTATAAAAATCCGCCACCCAATACAGCTGTAATCCCCTCCCAGAAGGGATGGGGAATCAGCTATTCAGACTTGGAAAGGAGGTAAAACTGCACAACACACCTCAGTGCCCTTCTGACAATGTTTAGGGCCCTAAACCTTTCAAAAAAGTAATTCTGCAAATTTCCTGCTGCTCTTACTCTTTCCAGCCTCTGTCTAAGGCTGCCCATCTCGAGGGGTGAACTGGTACCTTTTGATATCGAGGGGCCTCAACACCTTCTGGTTTTGTCCCTGCAACAGTAGCCCAAATTAGCACACGTGCACCCGCACGCATATGCCCAAACTGTCTTGTCTTTAATTAGGCTCTCTCTTCACCTAGCACTGTTCCAATAATCCTTTGCACATGTCAGCTGCATGAGAGGTTTCTGAAATAGAAAGCAAGAAGCCTCTCGGCAGAGCGGTGAAGCCAGGCATGCCAGCTAGTTAATGGGAAAGCTTGGGAGAGGGCCTGGGAACTTCACACGGGCAGCTTTAGGAGCTGACAACAGCAGAGTGAGTTTCTCCAGCTGTGAGAGAAACTGGGAGCAAAGACGTAACCTGTCATAGCATATCTACTTGATTTGGTTAGTAGATGGTGGTTTAGAGGAGGCAAAGTCAGACTCAGAGGCATCAGCTGCCAGTCGGAGTGCATTGGTGTTTAGCAGGGATCCCACATCCCTACTTCAGACATCTGGGCATCTGGATGCAAAAGGCTGCGTCCACTGCAGATGGTGCTGTGGTGGGAGGGTTGGTGCTCCAAAATGTTGGTTTTCATCCAGCTGCTTCCTCCAGCAAACTGAAATGTAGCACAGCCCAAATTTCAGTGTATCTTCCTTGATTAATGCTTTCACAGTCACCCAGATTTCATCTTGATTTTGCTGGAGGAAGTCAGGATGGGTTTTTGAATAGATCTTCTTGTCCTTGTACTCAACAAGCTCTTGGCATATGTATGCCCTTCTCAAACCCAGGTTCATCCTTTGTGTGAGCTACAGGCAAGTGCTGGGAGCGCTTAGGCCTGTTGCAGCATAAACAGGCTCAGGAGAAAACCGTGCTCGCTCCCCTGAATTCCCCAGAGAAGTGTCAGGCTTTGATGTGCCTGCGAAGGGGCCATCGCAGGCAGCCGCTGACACACGGAGTTCACCGTCACAGATGTTTACAGGCATTTGGGTGGTTTGTCTGGGCAGATGATTTACACTCTTGCAGAACAGGTGGAGCTGATGATAGGATGATCTGCTGCAGCAGAAGTAAGAGCTATCAAAATGATGGGTGGTGTCACCATCACTGTAAAGTCATCTATCACACTTTTCCCTACGCTCACTAAAACGGCTAATTGGGCTTTCTGGTTCCTGTTTTTTGTTGGTTTCTTTATTTGCTGGGTCCTTGTTTTAGCATTGGGATGCTTGGTAGGACCATAGTGTGCTAGCAGTTGCCTGTGAGAACAGAGTTGCCAACACAGCAAGACTGAAATCTCTGTGATGAGGTGTTGCCTTGCAGATATGATTAGAAGGAAAACTGGCTGAAAGCTTCAGTGGTAGATACATGTTTATGGACAAAATAACTGTGGTTGCACTGGAGTGCATGAAAAATCCCACTCTGGACTTCCACCGAAAGGGGAAGGGACTGTTGGTGGGACTGTGGATGCTTTCAATCTCTGCTGCTGAAGAGGTAAATTATTTCAGCTTGAGTAAACTGTTTTTAAGCCAGGCTGGTCCTTGAGGCACTTTGTTGTCTCGTAATAACCACCCAAACAACCTGGATTGCTTAGCAACCAGTATCTTGTCATCCTGTAGTTCAACCACAGGATAGGTGTGCAACAGGCTTCATAGCAGCCACAAAAGTAGAGAAGTAGTGTGATGGAAATTAAGTAAAAATTGGCTTCTTTTCACTCTGGCAGAACATGAAGAGAAATGTGTAAGAAACAGCAAAACTACTTTTTTTTTCCCATTTCAGATATTCTAAGCTTCTAGACAAGCCTGAGGCAGAAGAGATAAAGAAGTTGAGTTACAGTGATAAAATGCATTTTCCTAAATTCAGATTCTAGTTTGTGTCTGACTACCCTGGTATATTTGAACTCTCACTGTATCTATTTTTATTCTCCTGGATGGAGAAACTTTTATAAGTATGATTACATCCCCATCATATGCTGCATTCTATGTGCAGAAGGGGTTCTTCATAAATGATGAGGAAAGAATGGCACGGAGGCAGAAGCACACACCATGATCTAGTTGTAGAAAAGAGTGCAGACCACTACAAATACTCAAATAAATAGTTTCTAACCATGTTCCTCCTCCTATATCCATTCCTCTAATGGCTGCCACTATACAGCAGCAGGGTCTCTAAAGGTAAGAGTGTGCCAGAAGAAAAAGGAAAATAACCTAGGCATACAAAGCCTGAGAATAATATGTGAATTGAGTACTCTAAGTATTGATTTTTCTCTTTCTTTGGCTTGTCTTACAGGGGTGCAAGGGAAAGAGGCATCTTCTGTGGAGCCTATGAAAGTTGACCTCACATGTGAAGCAGCAGATGTTTCAAATAAGGATGGTATGATGTTCTAATATTTTAATCATCCTGAAGTGGATAAATAGCATGTCTTGAGCAGGGGGGGAGGTGGTGTTTGTAGGCTTCCCCCAAAAATAGGAGTTATATTTATCATCTCTTCAACTGAGTCTTCTTAAAGAGTTTACACAGTCTCTACTGTCATGGAAGTCTGGTGGAAGCACCTTTCAATGTCACGGCCCTGCTTTCCTAGCTCACTGTTTTTTTGTGTTCAAACAGTAGGTTCAACCCACTTGCCTTTTAGCTAAACAATATTTTAGGCCCACTGTGATTTTGGTCTGGACATCAAATTGGCCAAGATGTGTGTGGTCTCACACAAGAGTCAGAACATAATATTTTGAAAATTTCTGTGGTAGTGCCCAGCTCCATCATGGGGCAAGCTTTGGCTCTGCAAAACCACCTTCAACTCCTGTGTTGGCCTCCTCCTAGCTTGGGGCTAATTCCCTTCCTTCTCCACAGCCCCCATGCAGCTCGGGTAGCAGATGCACATTCCCTCCCTAGAACTTTTACTATTGATAAAACTGGCACAATTTGGTGACCCAACAGCAGTTGTGGTCAGGTTTGCAGACATTATCAAGCCAAATCTCCTGACTTGGAAATGGAATTTTTTTGTTATTGACCTCAGTAAGCAGATGACCCAGTTGTCTGACAAAGCCCCAGCGAGGTCTGAGTACCAGGGTGTCGTGCCAGCTCTGCAGTGCGTAACTGCAGAAGCAAACAAAGAGAAAGCAGCAAACAAAAAAATTGGCTTTCTAGGCTCTTCTTTGTGTGTAAAGAAATATTGGGTGGAATCAGGGTCCTGGTGCTTAGGTTCAGTGAGGCAAACCCGTTATCACTCTTCTAGATAGGCTTTTATGGCTTAACCAAGCTATGTAAGGGGTTTCCTTGGTTTTTAAGTGAAAGGCCCTCTTTACTGCTCCAAAATGCAGTCCTTTTGGGACTGGGGTTTCAGTCCCCACTTTATTATCAGGAAGTGGAACCTGCTCTGTAGCAAAGACTGATTTTTGATTCCTCCTTTAACCTCTTCAGCATTGACACAGTATTAATTCAAAGTATACTTCTTATGTCTCAAAGACAAAACAATTACCTTCTTTCTGATATTAGTTATACGAAGAACCTAATGCTGGTTTCCTTTCTCTGATGTCAGATCATGCTGAAGCGGTGGCTGATTTAGGTACTGCCCTGTAGGAAGGTTTTGCAGGAAAGCACATACAATGGATTTCCTTAAAAAACAAACCAAAATACCAGAGATGATGCTATTTCTAGTAAGTGTGCAGAATAAAGCCAAGCCAAGCCTTCTCTCCTCATCCCCTAAACGCACCAACCAAAACCCCACAGTCACATTAACATATTTGAATTTCAGATCCTTGAAATGGTCTGGGCTCCTTAGAGAAAACAAATCCAAATTTACTAAGAGTATCTTAAGATATTTCCCACTAGAAACAAAAGTGTGTGTCTCTTGAAGTACGTGCTGTAGCGCAGCACAGCTGGATCAGCCAACAGCTTCTGAGGTGACAGCCATAGTAGGCTTCCTTGTTTCAAATCTTGTAAGGTCTTCTACATATAACTCCTTTGGTAGCTTCCTTTTCTGTGCACTTTCTAAGTTATATGCCTGGGCAGGAAACAGGTGTTTGCTAAGGCTGCAGAAAAGTGCTCTGCTGTTCAGGGAAGTCTGGTTCTCTGCAGCTTAAGTGGCTATTGGGATCGTGTTTCAGGGTGCTTTTTCTCCTGAACAAAAATTCCATGTTTGAAAACGTAAGAACAGAGGAAGGATTAAACTCCTCATGCTCTGTTTTATCTGAAGGGTTAAATTTTGTTAAATAAAAGCCCTAAAATTTTTAAATGTGCTGGGTACTATCAAGACTTAGGGAAGAAAAAAAAAAAAAAGGTTGCATTTGACAGTGATTTTTATGTAAATTGCCTATTTTTTTCCTCTGGTCCCCTTCCCTCTGCCCCAGGAGAGCTCATCGCTTCACAGCTGAAAGCACAAGCATATATCACCAAGTACCCCTTGGCAGCCCAGCTCCTGTGTTTTAATTTCATGTACCATGTCACAGCAAAAAGTGCTTCAGAAATGCAGGGAGTTTAGACAGCTTAGGTGGGTTTTGATATTGGTTCATCTAGTGGGCAGGGCTGTAATAGTGATATATTTCAGAAATGACAATTATTTCAAAGCAGGGTGTGATCCTCCATCAGAAGAGGTGTCAGAGGGGCCACAGGGAAGGCTAAAGAGGGATGTGTATACAGAGATACAGGTTGCTGCTGGCAATCTCTGTCGGCCACCAGAGCAAAGACCCCTGGATATTAAATTACTTATACCCAGGGTAGATTTGCTGATGAGTATTTTTAATAAGGACAAACCTCCCCTTCAGTGATTGGTTTCCTAGATGGTGTTTCACTGACAGCAGCCTATTTTTATTCTCTTTTTTCCCCCCCTCTTTTTATTTTTCATGCCACCAAGGTTTAAAGCTCTCTAAGGTAGAACTTAGTTTCCAGCTGGTATTAGGCAGATCAAACTCTTCACTCCTTTCATAATGGGGTTACTCATTTGCCTTTTTTTATTTCAAGCTTGTGGCAAGCTGCACCCTGACTTGCTGACACAATAGGAGAAAAGAAAAAGATGAAGGCACTGTCAAACCTGAAAGTTCCCATTTTCTTTTTATAAGCTTGTGTGGGCTGATGAATGCGCCATCAGCAACCTGACCTTCACGTGATTCACCCAAACAACATAAAAGCAAGATCTCCACTGCTAGCACCCTCATGCTTTTTATGGTCTTGCTGTAATATCCGAGAAACAAGTAACTACCAACAGCCACACGTATTTCATCACCACACAGCGGGCTGAATTCAAGAGAGATTGTTTTCTTTCTGGGCAGTCTGGAGTTCTAGCTGTAAGTGGTACAACCAAGTTAGGTGGATGCAAGGGGGAAACATTGTTTGGGGAGTGACTGAAGAAATATGTTTGAAAGTAGGAGCCTGGCCGAGCTCCTATTTACATCAAGGCAGTAATATTCTGCTGTCATCTGCCATCCAGGTCTACAGCATAATATCCTGGGGTTGGGAAATGCACTTGCTCTCTTGCAGACTCTAAACTTTGTTTTCCAGTCTCCTGTTTGCCTGTCTCCTCTAGTTAGATGCTCTGCTCTGGCTCCTGGCTACCTGACCTTTAAGCACAAGGCTTTCTTGCAGGGGACAGGCGGGATGCCTTGCTGCTGTTGCGCATCCACCAGGTCAGCAGCAGCTGCAGCACTGTGATGGATGTGAACTATTCACTGGGTTATTTCTTCTCCTCTAGTGAGGAACTTACTTGCTTTTTGGGGGAAATCCATCCCTGCTCATAATTTGAGAGCTGCTAAGCAGCTCACAGATTGAAAGAGGAGGCCTCCCCAATGGGAGGTGGGGGAGGAGGTGCAGATGGGCCAGAATTGATGGGAAAACAGGCAGGGAGGATGCAGAGGAATGTCTGTTTTCATTGCACAGAAATGTCCATTTCTGGAATAAAAAGCCCCATGTGAAGCTGCAGAGGGGGAAGCAGGTAAAACTGAATTTGGGAGATGTGCAGCATCCTTGAACTTCAGGTGCTTCACTGAGCTGCTGGCTGTTGTAGCATATTATTACAGTAGGTGCAAAATGGCCACTAACCTGAGTTAGCAGCTTAACACCTTGAAAACCATTGTTTAGTGGGGAAAAGGCCCCTTTTGTCTTGTGATGCAATCGGATGTAGCTTCCAAGGGCTGATGACATTGTTCTGACACTAACTCTTGCTGGGAGGCAATAAGGGCTGTGAGTCACATCCCCACTGAACCCTATGGCAGCTCTTCCATCTGCTTTTGCAGTAGGTGCTTTGCTTCTGTGGTTTTCTGGGCTGTCTGGGTGGCCTCGCAGTGACATCTGTTGGTGGGGTTCACCCAGCGGTCTGCAGAAGCTCATCTTTCAGTTAGCCCTTCCTGTCCCTGGTGCATCCCTGGTGTCAGTGCAAAGAGCTGAGCTCAGCCACAAACACGTGGGAAAAAGCTGACAGTGAAACCCAGCGGTGCCTTAGCTCTTGTGAGTCACCTCCCTGCTGCATGGTGCGTGGTGGAGGTGGGGTGCCTGGCTCCCATTTCCACTGCAAAACAGGGGGATTCCTCTTGCTTCCCTGCTGGTGGGGGCTCCAGGTCCCACGCCTCCACCATGCTTTCACATTGCCCTTAAAGCATTCTTGGGCAGTTTGCATCTTGCCCCCCTCAATGTGATGTGCTGTGAGCATCACGGGGGTGAACTGCTCGTAGCCACAATTAAAGGAAGGGAAGGAAGCATACTCATCTGTGATGCTGACAGAGCCTAACCACAGGTTTCAGATCAAGCTTTATTTTGCAGGGGATCTCTGTAAAACGTGAGTGAAGCCTTACAGTATTTTTGAGAGAATCCAGCCAATGAAACTGGCCGACATAATGAGACTGAGAAGGGCTTCTGCTGTCACTTGTGCAGCAGCCTTCCCTTAATGATGTTTTATTAAGCATCCTGTCTTTGCTATGCAAATATGGGTAAAGAACACGTTGCTAAATGCAATGTGCATCAGAGCTCCATAATCAGGAGCAGATACTTTTCTTATTATTCATTGCATACATCCAGGAAGCCATTACAGTATCTGTTCTGCATATGGATGATGAATAATTTACAAATAATTCATCAAAACCCTAACAGGTGTATTGACATTATATTGACTCAGAAAGAGACCATACTGCCTAGCTGGAAGTAGCACAGCTATTTATTTGGGGCTTTTTTCCCCCTCCCCCGCCCATCTTCCCTTAGTTTCCAAATCCCCTGTTCAGGTTTGAGGTTTTTCCCTGTCACCCACGTCAAATGATTTGTAGCCTGCAGCTGATACCACAACATAAAGCAAGGTTAAAGAAGGAAAAAAGGCCTTCTTATAAATGGCTTCATTCAAATTCATTGCAGAACAAACACTTAATACTAATCTTAAAAACACACATGCTGAAGTAACCCTTTTATATTCAGCCTAGATAGGACCAATCACACCTGCCATAGTTCAGATGACATTTGTCATGCTGAAATGAGTTTAAGCCTTTGACTTAAATTATTTTTTAATAATTTTAAATGAAGAAGAAAAAAAAAGAGATAGGTTTTGCAAATGTATAGTACACAAGTGAATGAGGGTGGAATACAGTCTTGTTGCACCTGAATCCTCTCCCAGGCTCCCAGCAAGTTGCAGTTCAAGGACAGCTGGAGGCAATGGCAGCATCTCTGAAACTGGAGATGGATCTGCATTTGGGCCGCAGCTCAGCATTGGATCCTGCCAGGGGCTTTGTCAGAAGCCTGCAGATGAGCGAGTCATAGGACCAAGACCACTCAGCTCAGGGAAACTTCAGATCACCTTTTGGAGATACCCGTGGCCTACAGAGACAGAGGAAGGTCATTGAGCTCTTGAGCTGGGTGCCAGTTGGGCACCAAAGTCAAACTGGGTGGGTGTGGACCAAAGGGAAAATCTAGATCCAGAGGCCTGCATTTCTAGTGATGCTGAAGCTTATGCCCTGGCAGGGCTGCTTGTCAGGGTTTTCGTGGAACCCCAATGGCTGGTGCAAGAGATCTTTAGGGATTTATGGCAAAGAATTTTTAAGGCAATAAATGTCCCTTTGGGTTAGAGGCAGTTATTTCTCGACAGGATAAGTATCATGAATAGAATTTGATGACTCTCTCTGTTTGTTTTCAGCTGGAATGAATAGTCAAGTTGAAAGTATAAATGATCCTATGGAAACAGGGCGGGAAGCTTAAGTAACAGGTAAGACCTTGCTGTCTATTTTCCTCCACCCCATTTTCCATTCAGTTCCTGTTTGAAAACTTATTTAAAAAAAGAAAGACTACAAAGGGAAAGAGATTGTCTAATATGACCTGTATTACACAAAAAAAATGAAAATATCAAGTAGACTTGATTTGTCAAGTAAATATTATAGTAGCAGCCTGCAACTGTAATGGATTTAGACAGTGCACAGTCTTAGATCATCAGAAGGCAAGACAGCACTGAGATAAGGAACAGAAGAGTAACTGAGTGAACAATTTTTGGCATTGCTTAGGAAAATGACAGGCAATTTATACCGGCTGGAGCTGAGCTGAGTTCTGTGCGAACTGTATTCTGGGAATAACAGGCTCACGTCACGAGGGGTTTATTGCCCTTGGCTCTCCAACGCCGCTGAAAAACAAGGCAAAGTCAGTGTGCTGCTTTCTGGGGCTCTGCTGCCTTTTGGAGCTTTTTATGGCTTTATATGTGAAATCATAGTGCTATGGCAGGAGCACGCACGAGACAACGGTGGCTGTTGTCTCAGAGTTTGTCATAGGCATAAACAGCCTCACCCCTAGATAATAGTGAATAATTTGGTAGGAAGACAGAAGGCCAAGGCTCAGCCCCAATTACAAGAAACAGTTGCCATTTCTCTCTGAAAAGCAGTTTCTAAGCAGTAATGTGCACCACTTCCTTTGGCTCAGGGTTATCATGAGATGCCAATATTACACAGAGCAAGATGAGTTATTTATGCTTGTAATGGGATTTCATGTAGCTCAAGACGAAACACGGTGGCTTGACAATGGTGGCAGCTGTATCACAGAGATGTAAAATACAAGGTCTTATTGTCCCTTTGTCCTTGTTAGCGTATAGATGATGTGCTACTGTGCTGCTGGAGTGAGAAAAAGACCTGGTGGGGGGGGGTCCCTGGTAAAAAGTACTGAAGCATAACTAGAAGGCACAGTTTCAACAACTCTTTCTCCCCCCTCCCCTAGCTTCTGGTGGTATGTTCTGTTCAGTCAAAAGAGAAAGAGGAATCCATGTTAAGTTCTTTACAGAGGGAGTGGTGAGGTGCTGGAACAGGCTGCCCAGAGAGGTGGTGGATGCCCCATCCCTGGAGGTGTTCAAGGCCAGGTTGGATGGGGCCCTGGGCAACCTTGTGTATATCCAGGCCTGGAGGTTTGTAGCCCTGCCTGTGGCAGGGGGACTGGAGATCCTTGGGGTCCCTTCCAACCCAGACCATTCTATGATTCTATGAAATATTTGCTGTTAAAAATACACAGAGATGTTAATATCCTTCCTCAGTTTAAAACGAAAGCTGATGGTTATTACTGCCTTCACACAGCCTGTGGGAAATCTGTGTTTTATGCTGCATTTTCCCATGGAAATGAGTATCTGTGAATGCTTTGGACTGGAGTTGGTTTTGCTTTATGAAGGCAGAGTTCACAGGAATTATACCACAATTAGCAATCATTTAATAAATTTCTTTAATTCCACTACAAGACCCGGCTCTGTCTGAAGCAAAGGGGCCCAAGCTGGGGCACTCCATGGTTTGCCCAGCACTTTAACACAGGATTAGAGGCAGGCATCAAGTCCTTCATGGCTCTCTATCAAAGCCCTCCCAGCCCTGTTGCAAGGACAGGTCTCTGATGAGGATTGATCAGCCCGTTAAACTGAAAAAGGTCTTGCTAGAGTCCTTCCAAGCTGAGGAGATCCCTTTATTACTGTGTTTAGTATCTTAATATGTTGTTTTTAACATACATTCTGTGGTCCAGCACCAAAGCACCCGCCAGAGCTGGGAGGGCCTCTGATGTCCAGCTGGGTTGCACAGTGCTATGGCAAACCAGTAAACCCTACTGAGAGCAGCCACTTTGCTGTAATTGAAATAATAGTGGCTGTTACACATAAACCGTGTGACACGTACACATGCTGCTCGTGGGACAGAAAGAGAAACTGTAGGCTTCATCTGTGCTGGAGATGAGACCTGAGCTCTGTGCAGACATTTGAAATTTAGCCTTTTTTATTTTATATTGTTTTCTCTTCTCTCCCCCGCTGCGGCGAAGGAAGGATGCAGGAAAAGAGAGACCCAAGGAAACCTGACGGGCCGGCGCTGACATCCTACAGCGTCATTCTTGGCAGAAAAAGAGCACGCAGAGATGCTCCACGGGTTGGGAGGGAGGGAGCTTTGGGGAAATGACTCTTTGCTTTTAATTTCTCTTTGTTCTTCATTGCATTTCATTCTGTAAGTCTGTTGGAAAGAAACATAACTTCCCACTTCTAACAATGTTTTGCAATTACCCCTGCAATTACAACAGTTTTCTTCTGAACCACGAGTCCCTGTCTTATATCGGGTCTCTTTTGCTCCTGCATCACACCATCAGTAGCCTGTCTGCAGGCCCATCCCTTTTCTCACGTCTTTATTTTCTTTCCCAGTTACAGCACTGTCTGCAGGCAACCTGTGGGAACCAGCTCGTTCTTCTCCTTCCCCTCCCCACCTTGTTTTTAAAAAAACCCTGTTCCCTAGGATATAAATGGAGATTTGCTTCGAGAACATGAACTGCCACAAAGGATTATAATCCGCACACACTGATAAACAAACAACCTCCTTGTGCTAGGGATTTCAAAGACTAGATTCTCCCAAAATCTTGCCAGTGCTGATAGAGACAGCTCTGCACGTTGCCTGCCTCTGGGCTTGTCAATTGGCAGCTCCTGCCAGCACCCGCCAGCACATTGCTGTGTCCGAGCCCTGGCTGCTGGAAGAGGTGCTGGCAGGATTCCCTTGGGCACATACTGGGAGCAGAGTTTGTGTATTAACTCTCTCATCCTGATGCCTCAGGATCGCCCGTGGCTCTGCCCTTCGCCTTTCCCTCTGCTCTGGGGAAGCTTACACTGTGTCATGCCCCTCTGTGGGTGCTACACACGAATCCCACGCATGGCCTTGAACAGACAGCACCCCGAGTCAGTCCTGCTCTTTTCCAGATAGCTCTGCACCCCTCAAAATCAGTGCCATGAGTATGACCTTTGGGTGCAGGTAGGCAACAGATACTTCCTTGAGCCTGCAAGTGTTGGAGGATAACAGGCACTCTGCATTCAAGGCATCTTTAAATACTGCTCCTGGCTTTAACAACTTCACACCGTATCTTGTGTGAGCCCTCATTATATTTTCTACTGCATATGCATGATTTTTTTTTAACTTGAAAAAAAAAAAAAAGGCAATTAACAGTTATTTGGATAAGAATGTCTCACCATATGTCAATTGTTCTGCCAGCAAATGCTGCACTGAAATTTTTAGAAAGGAACAAAAGGGTTTCACAAGCATTTCCCAACCGTGCTGTAACTAAAACCAACAGACAATACACTTGATGGAAGACCACACAACCTATGTCCAGGGTGTGATGGGCTACAAATTGTATTTTTAAATGCTGCTGAAAATAATTTTAAATATTTTAAGCGAAGTAATTGATTCTGTTCTTCCCCCCCTCCCACCTGGCTAAAAAAAAATAAATATTAAAACCCAAGGTAAGACGTATCTCCATCCTCCTGAGAGCTGGGTTTATCCCAGCTGGAATAGTTTGGTGATAAATCAAGGATTAGAAAGGAAAACAAGAAAAGCCCCATATTTCACCTGAGAAAAGCAGCCTTGTATCTCCCTATGTGTGGCTCCATATGTTTGATCCCAGTAGCATCAGAGGAGTGTTCTGTCCACTGACTCCTCTGGTGTTTAACGCAGGTGTCATTAGCGCCAGAGATCTCTAGGAATTTCTTCATCACCCATTTCTCTTGGGGATCAGTGGATACATAACTCTGACTTGGATGGACTGTGGAAGGAACAAGTGAGACCATGTAAGCCTATGAATTCAGTTTACAATATTGCTAAGTTTACCTAAATTTGCTAGTCCTTGTTTTCCTTGGAGAACCCTTGAAGGGAATCCTTGTTTGCTCTGAGGTGTCTCTGCTTCTTTTCTTTCCCATCCCTGGGGTCATGCATGACAGGACATGTCTTTTGAGACATAGATTTTATTTTTTTTTCCTCCTGTTCCTTTTTTCCAGCCAATTGCCATTTTATAGCAGAAGGCCTTGCAGATAGTGCCTCTAACGTGGCATGCATCCCGTATGTTTCTGTACATTTTCCATACTGGGTGATTTTGCTTGAAACAGCCTGTCATAATAGGAGGGGCAGGAGTGGACAAATTTTTTGGGAGTGTGGTGGTTCAGCCCCAAGCAGCAGTTCAGCACCACACAGAGCAGCAACAGCCAGAGCTTCCATGGGTTGGGACAAGGACAGTTTGCTGACAAAAGCACCAGGAAACAACAGCCAATTACACTCACACCTAGTGATAACAGAGAGTACCTTACCAACCTGACAATCACAGAGTGCTGCATGATGCAAAGACTGACCCAACATCTCAGCCACACTCAGACTGCCCCAGAGGCATCATCCACACCCCAACCAGCCCCTTGTATGGGGGAGTGATGTCAGGGGGTGTGGAAACAGCCAGGGCTAACTCAGCTCACCTGGGCTGGCTGCTTGGGGAGGTTACCTCTGGCCTGGCCAGAACCAGGACAGGGAGGAAAGGGAATAATGTATTGGGTCCTCTTCATTCCCCTTTTGTGTAGTAGCTGTGAAGAGACCAGGACTGAAGGGTTCCCTCCATCTAGGAAGAGAACGAACCGGCCCCATGGGCTGGGGAGCAGGCTCTCCAAGCTCCACTTTGTGCTGTGCAAAATGGCAATGAGATCAGAGGCAGACAGGTCCTCAGCCAGGGTGGATGGAGCTCCACAGAGCTGCAGTAACTTTAATCAATGGAGTAACCAGTTCCCTGCTCTTGTTTCTGTCACACCCACCCATAGACTGCCACTAGCTGTGTATCGGATGCCTCTCTTACCATCTCCAGCCTCGGTTTTAGTGAGGGACCCAAAGGGAGAGCACTGCAGGAGGCTGGCTGCCAAGGTGTGATGGTTCAGCAAGGAGATGAAGACTCCTTAAATTCCTTGTAAAGACTAACCAATATTTTTAAAAAAAACACTACTGCAAAGATGCATCACATCAGACATTCTCTAACCCCTTCATTGTGCTTTT
Source organism: Porphyrio hochstetteri (assembly GCA_020800305.1). Classification (NCBI taxonomy): domain Eukaryota; kingdom Metazoa; phylum Chordata; class Aves; order Gruiformes; family Rallidae; genus Porphyrio; species Porphyrio hochstetteri. The sequence continues at coordinate 9,835,907 of CM036907.1, forward strand.
CATTTAACCTTGGTCCTTGAACAGCAGCGAGTCTTTGAGACCATAAACTGTTTGCCTAAGGAAGCAGCAGCAAAATGTGAAGCCCAGGTAGGAAGTGTAAAGCAAGGAAACATAGGAGTTGATAAAGTCACATCCATCTATCTAATCTATCTATCTATCTAATCTCTTTCTTCAGGTGGGTTTTGGTTTGAATTGTTGGGTTTTTCCACAAGCCATTAAGTAAGGTTTGGCTGTATGAGTTCTTCAGCTGAGTTTCTAGTTGAGGCTGGACCATGCCCCTCACTGCAGTCACCACCACTGCTGCTGGACTTGCAGAAAGGCAGGAAGCTGGTTTTGTAGAAGAGAGAAAAAAACTGGACTTTATCTGAAGGACTTCAATTTAAACCTGCAATGTGCTTACAGTAGGTGGGTAAAGGTAAGAGCAGCCCTTTGGTGCTCACTTTTGCATACAGAGTATATCAGGCTTGGCTTGATTGTTGTTTCTCCAATGTCTGAAAGCGTTCATCCCTACCATTAGGCACAATATTCCTCAGGCTGGTGACTGCTCCAATGACAAATGGGTTTCCTTTCCATACAGACATCCAAAGGGTGTTTGATACAGATCCTGTAATAACAGATCACACATTTGCTGTAGCTAATTGGCACTTACTATAAAGCACTGAGAAAGCCTCTCTGTGAAGTAACACTGGTTTGCTTTAGGCACTTGAAAAAAATAATAAAAATAAAAACCCAAACAAAACAACCAACAACCAACTTTTCTCTATACTGCAGTGCATGCTGGCTTTGCTTTTAAAATTAAAAACTTAACAGAGTACATGGATCTATTTTCTCGGGGAATAGGGATTTTTATCATATGATTCATCCAGGATTTGCCTTAGCCTGACATTTGTGATACAAAGGAAAGCTTAAAAAAAAAATTTTAAAAAAAGGTACTTTTCTCAATCCAAAAAATATGTTTTTACTTCAATGCAAAGAAATGTAAACTGTCGCTTGCAAAATGTCTTCTTACTAGATAGTCTAGGAACTCTACCCGTTAACCCATGCCTCTTCTGTTACTGTCATTTATGTGCTGAATTGGCCTCCAAGTCTGTTATTTTTTTCCCTTTTGTCCATGCCATGCGTTAGGAAACAACTGATGCCTTCATACAATGATGTTTGTTAACACAAAATGTTAATAAAGCTTGTCCTGAAGATGAGGCAATGCTGCTTGTGTGTTTGTTCCCTCCTAACCAGGCTGATTAGGAGGGACTGTTCAGCCTGGAGAAAAGAAGACTAAGGGGGGACCTAATTAATGTTTAGAATTATCTTAAGTATGGGATGCAGGGGAAATGGCCAGCCCCTTCTCACTGGTCTGTGGGGACAGGACAAGGGGCAATGGCCTCAAGCTGGAGCACAGGAAGTTCCACACCAACATGTGGAAGAACTTTTTCCCAGTGAGGGTGACAGAGCCCTGGGACAGGCTGCCCAGGGGGGTGTGGAGTCTCCTTCTCTGGAGATATTCAAGACCTGTCTGGACACCCACCTGTGTGACCTGTCCTAGGGAGCCTGCTTTGGCAGGGGGGTTGGACTTGATCTCTGGAGGTCCCTTCCAACCCCTGTGATTCTGTGACAGTGCAGCGGTCACTTCAGTTATCAGTGTTTCCGTTTGGAGGTGCCATCACTAGCACAGTTAGGCAAAGAGCCTGTGAGTCCAGGTGAGCGATGATACCTCCACTGCTGCTGGCCAGATTGACACCTCCCCTTCCAGATCTTGTTTGGAAACCTGGTAGATTTGTGCTGGGGGAAGTCTTTTGCTGACCTGCTAACATTGGAGGTCATTCTTAAGTCTGTAGAAACAGAGGCCCCATTACCACTTTTCCAGCTCAGCCTCCCCAGAGAGATTCTCCCAAAGGAATCTGGTTGTCTTTCAGGCTTTCCATGCCACTCCTCACCATGCCATGTGCATGCTTTTAATTGGCTTTGATTCCCTGCCCCCTTCTCCTCTTGCACAGATACTTCTGAAGGGGCCTTTATGATCTTGATCTCTCTCATAGGGTGAAGACTCTGCTTTGGGGTTTTAATTAGTCTTGGTAGTTTGGGTTGGGCTTTTTGTTTTGTTTTTCCCCTGAAATAAAAGCAACAGGAGACATTTAAATACTCTAATTTCTCATTCCGTTGGAATTATCGGCAATCCCTTAAGGTAAGAGTGGCAAATGACTGTTAAATCCTTTGGAAGTCACTGATAAAACATTTACCGTAATGAATTCCTGTAGGAAAAAGAGAGGTCGTGCTGAAAACACAGCGGGTGGTGGAGGTACTCGGGGAGGCTGCTCCATCTGGTGGCAGCTCAGGTCTCGTTGCTTGGGGGGCACTTGTGATTTCTTGAGTCAGGCTGAGGTTGAAGCATAGCGAGCATCGCTCTCTCCTCAGGCAAGGAGCAGAAGCTCGGTTGATGCTGGAAAGCAGGCTTAGTGTTTGTATTTGCTGCCGAGCATTTCCTTGCTTCTGATATGAAGACACTCATTACCCGAAGAGGGCTCTGAATCCAGCCTGTCTAGCACGAGGGAGGTCCTCACCCCAGCAGGTGCATTCATGCTCCAAACCAAAATAAGCCTTGACTCAAGGAGTGCAATGATTCTTTGGAGAGAGTAGTGCTAGAGGAGCTTTGCAGGACTCTTGTCATGCCAGGTAAGTGTGCTCAAGAAGATCCTGGGACCACTGTGAGATTGGAGGAGAAACAGCACCCAGCCAACCTCAACGCTCCTACAGCATAGGTCTCTCTCTAGTCCATCCTGAGGTGTCTGGACACACTTCACCTGGCGATACCACTGGTGACCAAATTGCAATCAGGTTTGGTTTTCATCAGGAAAAAACAAAATGCTGTTCAGTAAGGGAGATTGAGAAAAGATGGGCACTGCCCACCCCCCACCTTGGAATCGGTGTTTGGCTATACTGAACTATGTAAGCGATCTACTGCAACATGTTCTAGGTCATGTTTAATAGTCCCTGTATGAGGTGAAACAAAATAAAATCTGTAACAGTATCATGTTAGTGGTATTTTGTCACAGATACCTAACTTAGGCACTATGTAGAATGTGTATTCTACACATACTATGTGTAGAGTACTAGATATATAATCATTAGATTATACTAGAATATACTTCACCTACTAGAATAGAATCGCTCTTCTATAATATTCTGGTACGTGTATTATTCCCATATAATACATTATGTGTGTATTGTATCAAAGCTTACACTGTGTATACATTTAATATAAATGTTGATATACAGTACTTCTATAACTCTCATATGCAATACAATCTGTTGAGTTTCATATATAGGGCATGTATATTATGTTATAGGTTGGTTTTATGTAGCATATCCATTTAAGAAAATTGCACTGAAATAAGTATATATCTTATGAAGCATCTCTCAAAGCCCCTATATATGGAATCTGCATGTATACTATAGAATATGTAATGCAGGCTAAATGTTACTGAGGAAATTTATGTATATGAACAGTACTTGCTAGATATAGTTTAGCTTGTTTGTATATAGACATATACATATGTATATGGACATATACAGTATAACATAGAATGTGCTGCACAATGTAGTACATACATTTCAGGAGACACTGCTCATCATTTAAATAATATAGTCTGTGGTTTACACTCCCTAGTCATAGAGCATAAGTAAGTGCTATACAGTATAGCTATATATAGTGCATATATAGCTATATAGAGAGCTTATACTGTACGTGTGCAATACACATGTATACATGTAGCCTGTGCTAAGCACATATAGTATGTACTGGATGCATACCCATGGCATATGTATGTACTATGCCCATCTCTGGGAACTGGGAGAGCATGCAGAAGATATATGACAGGTACAACTTTATGTAAATCTCTCTACATTAACTCTACCCTGTACAGAGGGTGGAGGCATACAGGTATTCTTTGTGTGTACATACAGTGTAGCCTACTATAAAGATGTGCATTGTGAGTATATGTTTACATGTACAGAAAGGTGTACACCACAGACATGTGACTTCACCTTGCCACTCACCTAAGTCCAATGCACACACAGGGGGAAGGAACAGCTTCCCTCTCACCTGAGACAGCAAGGGCTCTGGTGTTTTTCCCCTGTGTGGATGGAACTGCAGGGAATGGAAGACAGAGGTAGGGAACGAAGGGAGCTTGTGGGGAATGGCAGGGAACCCCAGGCAATGACCAGAAAGGAGCAGGAATGCTGGGGCTTGGCAGTGAATAGTGGGGACTGGCCATTAGTGTCAGGAACTGCCAGGGAATGGCAGTTAATGGCAATTAATGGCCACTAGTGCCAGGGCAGATAGCAGCTGTTAATTCCTGGAAATTAATTCCCTGCCAGGGAACAGCGGTGCAAGACACTGAATTCAGGGTAATGCTGGGGAAGGTCAGGCCCAGGCCTCCATCTCACACCACGCCTCGTGCCGCTGCTCAACACGCCTGCAGGCCTCAAGCCTGTGCAGGTCTTGGCACGCAAAGCTGCTCAACTCCCGCTTCTGTTCTGGCCCAGCAGGCATCAGTGCAGTGCATGCACGGTGCTGTGCACTCACGTCAGACCCAGGTACTTTCTGCCAAAGCCCAGTGGCTCTGCATTCAGCTCCCAGGAGCCTGGGTCTGCACCTGGGGCTCTGGAAATACATTTTAGTTGGACATTTTCTTACCCTGAGTACTCTCCCACAGAGCAGCTTGAACACTGAACTTCAGCAATATGTTGTTACAGTTAATACAGCACTAGCACTCATTAAATACTTAACACAACAAAATATACCAGTAACAGGTGGTAGGAACTAGTTATACCTCTTTGCTGAGCCATCAGTATGACAGATCTGTCCTACCACCACCACCTTCAGCAACAAACATATTTCTCCAGTCCCAGGTTCCTCAGTGGCAATAAAGACAAGGTTTCCTTCCAGAAAAGACATATGTTATAAGCAGTTTCTAATAAAGTAAAAACCTGAGAAGCATTAGTCTCTTTCTAGCCCACTTTTACAGAACCAACAGTAGCCAGGTCCCTGCTCTTACTCTGCCTGGAGGCAGGAGGGTCACCTTCCTCTCTTGGGGACTAAGAGCCTGAATCCCATCAAGTCATTCCTGTGCCATGACTGATCCCAGTCAGAAGTGGTGGGGGTTCTCATCCAGTGCCTCCCTTCTCTGCACCTGGTCCCTCTGGAAAGCCTCCAGTGGATACAAGACAACAACGCATGAGCTACCAACCATGATCAACTCATTCTGACTTGAGCATCACTTCAAGAAAAAGCATCTTTTCTTGCCTAGAAACTTCTCCTATTCAGAAACACACAAAAAGCCTTTACTAAAAAAAAAAAAATAATGAATAGAAAAATAAAGGCACAAGCAAAGCCCTCCAACAATTTGGCACAATGGCATTTTCCTTCTTGTGTGGGCTGATGGGTCACAGGTCTGGTCTGCTGGATGAACTGATGCTTCCGCTGAATCTACAGCATCCCTTTCCATCTGCCTGCTGTAAGATTACACTGGGAAGCAAGGCAGGGCTGTGAAGTTACAATGTGATGACAAAGAAAGAAAGGATCCTATAAATGTTTCAAGATTCATGTAATTCCAGGCTAAGGGGTAAAAAAAAAAAACCTCACCCATTGCAGTTTTGCCCCAGACAGCAGCTGAGCACCATATAGCTGTTCCCTTACTACTCCCACAGGGGCAAAAATAGAGGGGGGCAGAATGACAAGTCAAAGGCAAACCTCATGGATCAGGATAAGGACAGCCTACTGTGACAGCAAAAGGAGGGGCAAATAACAGTAACAGGACTTTATAGCAAATATACAAACATACACTGATGGCACACAATGAGTTTCTCACCAGACCATGCAACGCCAACTGTACAGCTCAGAGTCATGCCAAAGCCACTGTCCCCAAACCACACATCCTGGAGCCACATGCTCCTCCCCCACCAGCCCCAACTTTATGATTCATGGTACAGAACACACCTTTGGCCAGTTTGGGTCACCTGTCCTGGCTGGGTCCACTCCCAGCTTCCTGGGTGCCCACCACCTTATTAGCAGGGCAGCATGAAAAGCTGAACTATCCTTGACTGCTTGACCAAAGCATTGCTCTCACCCTAAACTCCAAACACAGCACTGCACGTGCTACTAGAAAGGAAATTAGCTCTATACCAGTCAAACCTGGGACACAAACTCACACCCCAAGTCAGTTCTCTAAGCAAACCTAAGTCAGCAGCAGGCTCTGATCCTGCATCCCATCCTCTTCAGAAAGCACTTGCATAAATCAGCAACAAAAACCTACCTCCAAATAGATGCTTGTGTCCATCACTGGCCCAGTTGGAGTAGGGAGAGTGATCCCTTGCTGTGGCCAAGAGATGCTTCATTTCATCCCCTTGCTGAAGCATCTGCTGGGGGGGAAAAAAAAAGAACAGCACAGTAAGTGCTGGCAGGCACTAACCCTGCACAAGGTACCCCCACCACGGGCTAGGCAAGGTTACAGGAGCCAAGTGCAGTACATCCCAGCTGTGCACACTACACAGGGATTAGCAAGGCCAAGAGGCTTTTGGAAACAGCATAAGTAAGTAAGTAGTCCCTCAGGTGAGAGCAGAGGACTTTTGTCAGAGCAGCTCAATTGGCATATTTTCCATAGTCTGAGGGCAGGACTGGCTGGAGAACCCCCCCACCCTACCACCCATCCCCACGCCTTCCCTGGCTTTTTAGGCAGATGCATGGCCAAACAACACTGGGCAAAAATCTTTGCCATCAGTCCCCAGCACATGCTGAAGAGCATGGACACATGCAGGTGCCTCTGTGGGCAAGCTCTCCGGATGAACTGCTTGGTCCTCCCTGTCTAGGCACAGACACTTGACCCATCATGACACAATCCTGCTGTTCCATGGTAAGATGCAGAAATAAGCTGCACCATGCAGCCACCCTTCTAGCAGACAAATTTCAAGAAGGGCTGCTGCTGTCCACCTGAAGATAAAAATAATCAACCCCACCCAAAAAAAAGTCCTTATCTAAATGAACTTACTCCTCAGCCCAGAGCAAAAAGACCCCACCCCACCCCCCCCAAGTCCTGGTGCCTCACCAGTCACCCTTAGCTATGGAGGAGCGAGTGAGGCACAGGAAGAAGGATGTGCCCCCAAGACCTGCCTGATGCTGCAAAACCCACTGTTTGAGCCTCAGTGCCCCTAGTACTGTGTGTCACACCCAGCATCCTTGCAGGGCCCTGTCCCTCCCTGCAAGCACAGTGCTCTGGGTTAAGCTGGACAGCAGATGAACCCCCATCCCTGGCTGATGGCCTCTGCACTGCAGCCAGGCTAGTTGGTACTTGAGCCAAGTAAAGCCACAGTGGATTTGCTGCTTTACATCACTGGACATAAGATCAGTGCCTGCCTCTGTGTGGTTATGTTGATTTGTACCATGATCTAAAAGCCAAAACCCAAAGTTTTAGAAGACTTTGGTAATAAGCAGCCTTTTCTTTTTGTAGGTTTGTGTCATAGTTGTGCATGGCTGGGGTTTGGGGGGGGGGGGGGGGGGGCTGCAGGGGTGGCTTCTGCAAGAAGCAGCAAGAAGTTCTCTGTAGGCCCAAGAGAGTAAACAGCAGCCAGCTCAAGGCCAGAGTCACTGACCAAGGCCTAGCCCATCAGTGATGGTCACAGCGCCTCTGGGAATCAGTCAGGAAACAAACCACACAAGCAGACACTTTTCCCCCACAACGGGGGGAAGAAGGGAGCAAAATCATGACTAGAGTGAAAGTCTGCTAAGAAGGGGGGTGCAGTATCATCAATTGGAACATTTTCTTTCCTTTATTCTGTGTTGAGTCTGTTGTGCCCGTGACACTGATCGTGGAATGATCTCTCCCTGTCCTTAGCTCAACTCCTAACCTCTCAATATATATTTTTCTCCCTGTCCAGCTGAAAAGGGGAATGATAGAGGGGCTTTGATGGGCATCTGGCCTCCAGCTGGGAGCAAACCACCACAGTGTGTTTCCAGGCAAGCCTACTGACAAACCTAAGAATCAGGGTTTAATTTAAAAACCAAAATGATAAAAGAGAGGCTACAATCTCCTCTGTTTTCACCCTGACATACCGAGTATGACAAAACCTGCAATACAGAGAAAATTGTCTGGCAGAGTTGCACACTTGTTTCATCCCCTACTGCAAAGGGGAGGCCCTGGAGTGCTTTTTACTCCTCCATCTCCACCTGTGTTAGTTAATACACAGTTAGACTCAGGGATAGCAAAAAAAGTTATTTAGGCTGGTGGGCACCACAGGGGTACTTGAACTCAAGCCAGTCAGCCACTAATCCCACCACAGAGCACTTGGCTCTGAGACAGCAGCTCCTTGCCCAAAATTCAGGCCAGAGGCCTATCAGGAGACTGGAGAATTTTGGAGGAAGGCGGATGGTTGCATGCCTCAGAAGGAGAAGGGGTGATGGAAACATGACAGCATCAGGCAGGGAGGGCAAGCCAGCCTTGGAGAGCTCACAGAAGGCCTGACCCCAGAGAAAAACCAGACCACTTTTTCACTAGCTATTAGCTGGGAAGAAATTTGGAGCTGTGAGCAGCAAAAAACACCTCCTGCTGTTGTAGCCTTGCTGTGGTTGGAAAAAACAGGACCAAGATGAATTGTTGCTTCCTTTCCTACAAAGGCAGTACCCAAGCCCCCAGCAGCTGTGGGAGGCACCAGAGGAGACCCTTCCCACAATGGGTGACCTCTTGTGTCAAGCAAAGGTAGTATCATAACCAAAATTATTTGTGCTATATCATGGCTGATATAGACAGGTTGCATTGCCACGCCTGGTTCCTGAGCCATGGGTGACTCCAGCTTGCCCAAAACAGGGAGACTTCCTGTGCCCACCCCACACAAGCACTACAGAGCGCTGCTGTTACTTTGCCACCTTTAGCTCCAAAAGCCACAGCCAAAGTTCTGGGACCTGTGTTTCACCAGCTTGTATTGGCTATATCACTCCTACCCAAATATATTCAGAAGACCAAGCAGCTGCTTAAATTGTGGCCCCCTGCACATACAAAAGCATCTAAAGACAATCATGTCATAGGAAAGCTGAAGCACACAGAATCTCCAAGGAGAAGTAGGGAGGGTCTGGAAGGCAGAAAACACCAGCTTTAGTCTAAAGGTGCTACAGAGTAGCCTGCTCACTCTGAGCAGCCCCTTCTCCCCAAAGGGCTGTTCAGGTGAGATGATATCCCAGAGCCATCTGCAAATATGCTGGGCTTCCAGGAGCCTCTTCTTCAGCTTGAGCCTGGGTGGGGGAGAACTTGAAGCCAGGATGAAAAGAAAAGCCTCTCTTGCAGACATTCACTCAACACAACCTAATACTTAACATAAGGTTGCTCAAATGTAAACCCATCACTCAATGAAGCTGCAGCATCTCTACACCAAAATAACACACACCCACACCCCTATTTTGGTGTGCCTAATACCTGCCTGCAATGGTATGCTTCCCCCCACTTCCATCCCCACCTTTTTTGCCTGACTTTTTCCCCATAAATCTGGATTAATTGATAACCACTGGCCATGGTTGTGATGTCTGCATCCACCTCAGTGATTTCAGGAAGGCAGAGAACACCACACTAGCCAAGGGCTATCTATGCTAATGTGCCCACCTGGACAGAGCACTGGTCAGTGCACTGGTCAGTGTCCATTGGTATGTAAATATGACTATGAGTCATTTTACTCCACAGTGAGCAGCCCAAGAGCCCTTTGAGCTCTCCTGAAATGACAGCAGGCTCCACATCAGGAAAGAGGGACACCTCTCAAGGTTACTCCTTGAGGTCAAGGGAATCGTTGCTGCAACAGGCCCTCAGTAAGTGAATTAGGAATAAGTGCACTAAAACTCTTAATATTTAAATTAAATAATTAATCTTAGGTAAGGAGCATAAAGGATTGATTGTGCATAATCCTTTAGACATAAACTATTGACCAAGTCTGAGACTAAGCCTGGATTCCAGACACACCTAGGCTCCTCTCTGAGGAGTTTAGAAAGCAAGGGGGGTCCTTTCTGAACCTCATGTCTCCCAGCTTCATGTGACCCTGTTCTTGATGCAGTAAACAATCAAGATGACCTTACCATTGAACCTTCATCACTGTGGTGTTTATTATCACGGTTACACCCTTTGTTTTGTATGAATAAACATACTGCTGTCCTTCTGTTAAGAGTGAAGCGCATCCCTCTTATCTCTCCATCCACAACACTGCCTCTATGCCCTTCCTGTAACGCAGCATACTTCAAGGGCACAAGATATCCAGGAAGCAGAAGGAGCAGAACCACCTCTTGGTCCTGAAAAGCCATGAGCAGATTGTTGAAGCAGTGTCATAATTGTTTAACAAACCATACAGAGGCCCTTGTTACATGGGCAGGCAAAGCACAAGCAGAAGGTATCCTTGACAGCTGTGAGAAGGCACATATTCATGCAAGACTGTAGAAAGCAGCCATGAGTCACAGCCTTCTTGCTAAACAGAGAGGACAGAGGTGGGCAAGCTGCTGACACAACACCTCTCAGCAAGACAGGTTTGATGAGCACTGTGGCTGGTTACCCAAATTGAGAGCAGCACCAGATTCACCAAAAATCCCCTTCTGAGCATCCACATAAGCCTCAAAACAAGAAAGCTAAGAGGGGAACTGTCCCAAAGCCATCTGAAGTGACCCCAATGCACACATTTATCATGGCTTTGCATGCCAAGGTTTTGATGGTGGTGAGGACTGCAGGGGTGGCTTCTGCAAGAAGCAGCTAGAGGCTTCCCTGAGGTCTCACAGTGCCAATAACCAGCTGGCTCAAGGCTGCTGACCAAGGCTGAGCCGATCAGCAGTGGTGGTAGTGCCTAACATTTAAGAAAACTAAAAGCATCCACTTTTTGCCAGAGAAGGGAGTGAGAGGGTATGAGACCACACACTGGACCAAGTAGAAGCACACGAAGGACACTGTGACCCCACTGGAAGCCCATGCTGGAACAAGCTCCAAGCAGGACCTACAGCCTGTTGAGAGAGGCCCAGGCTGGAGCAAGTTTACTGGGGGGATTGTGACCCCATGGGAGACCAGGCTGGAGAGCATGGGCCTGAGAGATTGAACCCCATGGAAGGGACTCACACTGGAGCAATTAGTGAAGAGCTGAAGCCCTGTGGGAAAGGACTCATGTTGGAAAAATTTGTGGAGGACTGTCTGCCATGGGTGTGACCCCATGCTAGAGCAGAGAAAAGTGTGAGGAATGCTAATTACAGAATGATCTCTCCCTGTCCTTATTTTGACTCCTAAGCCTCTCAATATATATTTTCCCCCCTGTCCAGCTAAAAAGGGGAGTGATAGAGTGGCTTCAGTGGGCATCTGGCCTCCAGCCAGGGTCAAACCACCACAACACTGAAGCAGGGCCAGGCGCCTCTAAGTGAGTTACCCCCCAACACAGGCAAGGATGAGAGTAAAACAGGGAAGAACATAAAAACAGGATCCCAGAGAACCCACAAGCATTATGGTCAAGGTTGTGAGACTTTGGCCAGAAAAGCAGCCACCTAACAGCTGCAGGGAAAGAAGTGTGTGTACAAGGGTGATATATCTAACAGCCAAGATTTCCAAGAAATAGGTTTGCCACCTGTTACTTTAAAAGGGTCTCACTAGAAGTTTCCACAACCTTTAAGGCATGCAAAGCTGCAGAGACTCCATGCACACACAGGCACTTTAGACAATGAAAAGCAAAGCAGTCTTAACGTACACAACCCACTAAAAAGCAGCCAGATACCACTTACCTGATACTGGAAGCACCACAGCTCTCACTCTAAAGGCACTTTCCACACCAGCTCCAACTCAGCAAGGCATATTTGGGCACAGACATCCAGATTCCCCTCACTGAGCCTCTTCCTGAGAGGCACCCCAACCAGAACAAAATATACTCTGACCAACCACCTGTTCAACCAAGCCCGGCCTTTTAAGGCTGCTGGAGGTGCAATTCACCCTGGTGCTTAATCTCCCTCAGCTGTGGCCACTTGGCCTCACCCTGCCTTGCCAAGTACTACCTTGTTTGTGGGAACCACTTGCACTTGTGGGGTGGGAGCTCTCTCAGCTGAAATGTGGGCTTGGGTTGTTTTCGGGGGGGGGTGTTGTTGTTGTTGTTGTTTTTATTATTATTATTATTATTATTATTCTGGGAGGCAGCTCTTCACAGCATTACCCAGCAGTGGCTGGAGAAAAATGCTGCAAATGCCACTGGCAGCGCAGAGTGCAAGTGCAACCTTCAGGGCTGAGGTGCCAGGCTCCTCCATGAATGCTGTGTTGTTCCTGGAAGGGCCTGGAAGCCTGCAGGAGCCTCAAGGAAACCCTCTTCTAGGTTATAATAGAAAACCCACAAGAGGATCGGACTGAAATGTATGACTTTTAACTACGAAAGGAACAAATAAATTCTCATTAAAAGCCCCAAGCACAAGGGAGGTGTTTGCTGGCAGGGCTTTGCAGCAAAGCCCAAAGCAAGCCCTGCCTTGCTGTCTCTGAGGGCTCCCTGCTGCACAGCAGCACGGCTTGGCCCACAGTTACAGGGAGGAGATGGAGCCACTGGCATGGAAGGTGTGAGGGAGGAGGGAGGCAGGACCTCTTGGTGCAGAGTGCTGCTGTGCTGGGCTGGGACTCAGAGCTGGGGTGCAGAGCTGAGAGCTGGGGGTGCAGACAAGAGCATGCCTGTCGTGTCATTGACTGTAACAGGCTGTGGTGGCATTCTGATCTCCCATAAGGAAAAAAAAATACACCACCATCACTACCCCAAATACTATTCCCTAGCAAGCACATTGTTAAAAACAGATCTAAAATAAACATTTTAAAATCCTCATGTTTTCTTCCATAAAATTGCCTCTGTGGACTTACAAAGCCAAGTGCATTTCTGGAGTAGGAAGGGCGGGGGGGGTGGGGGGAAGAGATCTAAATAATTTCAGCTTTCCTTAAGTGGGTGTGCTTAAGAGATTTTAAAAAAAAAGCATATTGAAAAAATCCTCTTGACTCTATCCCCTGTTAGAGTCCATCTGCCTCTTACTTAACCCGCTCTGATGTGTGCAGGGAGCTGCGGTGGCAGTGCTGCTGTAGGGGATTACAGGACAGCCTTCTCCTCCCAGAGACAGACCTGATGTCCCCACAACATTCCTGGCAGCACTTCCTGCTCCTTCCTCCCTCTCCCCTACAGTTTCCCAGTCTCACAGCAAATGCATTTCAATACATCTTTGGAATTAAAAACAATACTTATCCCAAATGGATCAGTTTCAGTCGCCTTCTGCAGAGAAACCCCAAGTGCTTTGTTTCCCAGATGCTGGAAGGCATTCCTTCCAGGCCAATTGTTACTTGGCATTAGCTTGGTTAGTGCTTTAACCTGACACAGGCCACTCGCTGCATCAGGATCCCGTCTCACAGGCAGCCTCGGGTGACCTGAGGTTGTAACCAATGTCCTGTGCATTACCCCCAGCCCAGGAGCATCTGCTCAGCTTTGCTTTGGCTTCCCCTGGTTCACACTAGCTTTCACCTGCAGCTAAACCTCCTCCTGTCCCACCATGGGCCACAGGAGCCCAGCACATCACACAAGACAGGCATCCATCAAACCCATCCCTGGAGTCAGATTTTGCTGGTGACAAGGGAGGAATTCAGCTGATGGGACACAAGAGCACATGGAGGACTCCAGTTCTTTCAGAAGTGAATCCAAAATTACTGACCCCAGGGCAGTGAGCAGTTCCTTACCCATGAGGGCCACGATATTGGAATCCCTCTTACCTCTCCTGTTAGGGAAAAAGTCATATCACTTCTGAAAGCTGAGAGCCTCTGTACATTTCTCCTGCATGCACTTGTCTTTCATACATCCAACAGGGAACACTTGATCTTGAAGGGTGAGGGTGCAAGGAGCATTGCAGGTGGATTTTCACTTCCCTTTAGATGTGTGCCAGCTCTCGGGACCAATGCAGGAGTTGGCAGTTTATTTACTACCCAGCTCTTGACATCTTTTGAATTTTATTTCTTTTAATCTCATGATTTTCTGTTAATCTTTCAATTTTTGCCAGGAGCATGAAGACAGCTGGAGAGGCTTAAGAAGGGATGTGCCATGGCAGAAACACATCTGCAATCCTCCACAGTACCGCAGAGCTACTGGTAATGGAGCTAACACAGGTTTGCAAGACATATCCCACCCCTGTGGCACTGAACACATGCCTGTTTCCTCCAAGTTTTCCCAAATTCCTAAGGGACAGGAAACACATGCTCCTTTTTTTTTTGCTACATCTGAGTTGGCACAAAGGTGAGGTGAGGAGCACTGTGACAAACCATGTGTATTTAAAAAAAAAAAGTCTAAAAATTCCCATGCCAAATGCTGAGCAAGGAGTTTGCTGCCAGGGGATGAAGCCATGCACGGAGTCAGTTTTGACTTGGGTTCACTCCTCATGCCTTCCCAGACCTTTTCCAGGACAGGAGTGGAAACTGAGTGGCTGATTTCCTTAGTGTCAGACTTCATTACTGAAATCAGCTGATAGGAAGTGTAATCTAATTGATTTAATTTGCCTAGTAACTTATCAAACAACTGGCTCCTCAGCACACATGGGTCCCCAGCTTCTCATCTCCAGACACTGTGGTGTCACACACCCAGAGTCTTGTTCCCCACCGATAAGTCTGCATTGCTTCAGCTGATCTCCCATCCCCTGCTATCCAGGCTCACCCTCTGCACCCATTATTATTATTATTATTATTATTATTATTATTATTATTATTATTATTAAATTAACATCTTACCGGATGTGATCTTCATTAATTCCATGACCTGACAAGGACTGGTCCGACTGCAATTCATTGGCAAGGAGCATCAGGAAGATGCAGGCAGGTTACAGTTACTCCACAGCAGGGTCTGGATCATCGCACACCCCCTGCATTCACAAAAGGCTCCCTGGGGAGTTAAATTAGCATCAGAGTGACATGACGCGGTGGACACTGTGGTGTGGCATGGCTGGACTCCATTTCAGCCTCTGCAGAGGGGGAAGAAAAATTTGTGGAGCTCATTTCTGAGAAGTTTTCAGTCCAACAGACACCAAGACCGAGCCTTTTCCCACAACACATGGTCTGGGAGGAAGCATGTCTGCCCCGCAAATGCAAGCAAAGAAACAGCTCCCAAGCCACCCTGGGGTGATGGTAGCTGAAGACCGATGGCACAAGCAAATGGAAGGGGGAGAAGAAACATTTTAGTATTAATAAATACAGTCGAGCTACAGTGAACATTTGTTTGGAAACAGTTAATGAGGATCTGGGGAACCCTTTAGCTGTTCACACTGCCTCAGAAAGCACGCTGGCCATGCGATGGCATGGTGGTCCTTAACACCACTGTGCTGAGGAGCCCTGTGTGCTGCAGGCTGCCTCTCAGCATCCTCTTTTCTGTATGTCAGATGCCCTTTATCTGGGCTGGATGATTTATCTCCTTGCCCTGGGGTAAGAAAACCTGTTTGTGTATGTTGGTGTTTCTGGAAGGGAAAGGAAATCTTTTTCAAACTGCAGAAAGGCTGCTAAGTCACAGGCACTTTCTGAGTCTGCAAAGCCTGTGCTGTGGCAGTGCTTCTGTGTGCAATTAATTTACAGAATCAAATTTTAATAATGATGCCCAATGAGGGCTCAGCTGTGCTTTGCCTGGGTGCTACTGGGGAATCTGGGACAAGACATCCAGTGCTGAGTGGCACAGGAATTAAACCAACTCCAGCATGACCTTGTGCTGGCAGAGCTGGGTGCTGAGCTCTGACCTGCTATTTCCTCCCATCGCCTTGGGCAAACTCCCAAGAGGGGATGCTGGCACCCAGGAAGCTCCTCTGGAAGTGGGGACTGGCAGATACCTGTGCAGGGATAGGAATGGAGGGGACAGAGTCCTTTTCACCCATCTACCCCAGGCACTATCATGCTTCAGGGTGCCGGGAGCCATGTCCAGCTGTATGTTGGTGTATGACTCATGGCCTCATTCCCCTGATGTACATGGACATTCCCCCCCTAATTTCACTCTCAGAGCACAAGGATTCGTAAATATCATCAAATAGACCCAAGTGGAAATAAACAAACTTATGGGCATCTTCTATCTTTATCTTCACTTAGAGAATTTCTATGGGTCAAAGACATTTTTGTATTTGTACACACTGAAAAACACACACCACCTTCTTTTGTCACCATTCACCATGACAAATTAGGCAGAGGTCCACTTGGCATGGCATGGCTGCCAGGTAAATACCCCACTAACTGGGGGCTGTGGTCCTGAATCCTTCTCATTCCCACTCTCCTTTCCCACCCAAGGGTCTCAGCCCTGCCCTAGAGAGTTTTGGGGGCAGACATGCATCCCCTGCTGCTGGGGACACCATTCCGCTGGGGACACTGACAGTGCAATGTTCACTGCAGCATGAAGCAGGGGTGTAGTGTTCCACCTCACTGCTGCAAGGTGCTCACACAGAAGGTAATTTGCTTTTCATTTTCACCATCTCTCAGTGAAAGCAGCAAGTGCCAGGCTGATGCCCTCCTTCCAAATTTGTGTTGCTCTCTCTCCACCTGTGGGCAAACCAGGCCCATGCAGTGAGCTGAACAGCTGCCTTGGGTACCCGTCCTGACATGAAAGACTCAGCAACATAACCAAGTCATCCCTAATTAAGTACAAGATGACTGTATTCATTTAAAGGTGCTGTATCGATCAGAGCTAACACTGCACCGATCAATCACTCCAATTTAAACTTCTTGACTCTCCAGGAATCCATACATGCAAATAAAACCACTAGAGAATTTACATGATTTAATTCTTACCAAAACCACTGGGATCAGAAGGATCTCAAGAAGAAAGCCAAGCACAGGCCCAACTGTGCACTCCAGGGGAGTGTTTCCTGATGATTTTACATTTTGCTTTTGCCAATGGCTGTTTAAGGTTTGGGGTGGCAAGCAGACCACCCTCAAAAAGACCTGTGCTCTCTCTTCCCTATTGTCTTACAGGCAGCACGCAGTGGGGGAAATATAATGCACTGCACTGCTGGAGATTACAGGCAAGGAGAGGTTATGAAGGGGAAGAGAGAGAGAGAGAAGGGATGAAAAAGATGATCATATAGAAAAACCTCCTTAGGAGAGGCTGGTTTGAAGTCCAAGTCACTCAGAAAGAAAAGCTTTCACAGCTTCACAGGATTTTCAGGCCATTACAATGAAGGAAACATTTGGAAGTTGTCATTGTCTCATCATCACCCATCTCCACTGCTCACAGCTTTCAGGCTCGGTCCTGGTAACCTGTGGGTGAAGGAATCCCATTTTGAAATGAGAGATGCTCTAATTTAATCTCTTTCTTCTCAAGGAATGATGGCATCTCTCTCTGCTTACCTCAAAGACTGTTCTGGTCTCCAAGAGACCGCTGCTTCTCGGGACAACATCATCACAATCAAACAACCCCTAATTAGATCCCCCATCCCTCTGCTGCATACTTAAATACCAACAGGAGCCACTCAATATCTCCAACGAGCTGCAGGGAGGTAATTGGAGTGTTTCAGATTTTGACATGTCAGCAATTAAAACCAGACCAAAAAGAGCAAAGGCTTGTTGCCCTCTTCTGTCCTCATTTCCTTTTTCCCTTTCTAAATGCATGGGCACATTTTGGGGAGGATTAGGAGCTTCAGCCATGAAACCAAAGGCAGTGGGCAATTCAGGCTGCTTGCTTAGGTGTTTTGTGCTGGCTGATGCCAAGGGTCCCCAGACAGGATCCTTTTACATCTTAGCCATGGATTATTGCCCCTTTTTAATTCCCTTTGGAGGAAATCTGCCTTTTCAGGGCTTTGGCAACACCAGGGGAGACCCGGCAAGCCCGCACTGCCAGGGAACAGCTGGGCAGACCCAAATGCTGGGATGGAGTAAGGCTGTATTTAGGTTTTACATATATATATACACACACACAAATATATATATATATGTGTGTGTGTATATTTAAAAAAAAGGCTCCTTCTACCACCGACCCAGTGTCCTGTTTTGAACTGGTTCTCCAGACAGCAGGTTGGCAGCTAATTGCCAGGCATCAAGCTCAAATAGCCTTGTGACAGGGGAAAAAACCTTGTGATGAGGTGTGCTAAAAGCCAGTGCATTAGGCCGTCTCAGCATGCTCGGGCTGCTGGCATTTGATGCAGATTAACCTCGTCTGGGGTGTTATTAAAGACTAGAAGAGTGGACAAAGCCAAGGGTTATGGAGCTCATTTATCTTTGTATGCCTCCCTGGGTCCATTCATCAGCTGTGCTCTTGCAGACAGTGTCTCTGCAAACGCTCCCTGTGCTTGAGCAAGGCACAGCTATATCCATTTTGGCACCTGCCAGCTGTGCTGGGACAGACGTGTTGCTGGTAACTGGGAAAGGATGGGATCTACAGGCTCTTATCCATGGTGATGTGTGCCTCCAGGGCGAAATTTCAGGCACCTTGAACTCAGCATGGCAGTAAAGCTCTCCTTGGGCACCTACATCCCCTCTGAGCTGCCAGGTCCTTTGGTTTCTGCTCTGCAAGACAGGGATCATTCTCCTTGTTCCCACACTCCTATGGAATAGATGATAACCTGATTAGGTAGGATGGCAACCCAAGTGTGGCCATGCATGGCCTCAGGGAAGGTTATGACCCAGATCTCACTCTCCCCAAGGTGAACTCTGGCCCTGGATTCTACATCCACGAGAGGTAGGTGCTTGCCTCTCTCTTTAAAAGCAAACAATGCTTGGGAAGTGTCTAATATCGTCAGCATCCAGTCAGGAGGGTCAGAGACACTGTGTCATCCTGATCCTGGATCGCGTTGTTGTGACCTGGATTTTATGGGGTTAGACACATGAAATTTGTTAAAGGCCTGGTTTGGGGCACCTAAGCCCTCCCCTAACCCTGAAAGTACTTGTGAAAGCAGAATCCTGTGCTATTCCTTCATGCCAGTGTACTTCAGTCCTGCATGACTAATTAATTCTCACATTTACCTGCAGGGACAGCCTACTGCCTCAGCAGGCACAAACCCCCTCCAGTGTGTGCTGGAGAGCCGGCTAATTGGAGCAGCCGCCAACCACCCCCTTTGCTCACCTCATGGCCCAGGGCCACTCAGGGCACGAGGTACGTGCTCATCACACACACACCGCTTTAGGGCATTGCTGGGCATTTTATAGCAGTATTCAAATGGCATGCCACAAAGGAAGCTGTAAGTAAGGGTCAGCCTGGATTTTGAGGCCTTGTTTCTGTAGTGCCGCGGATGGTGGCAGCCAGCGTGAGTGCCAGAGGCTCCACGGACACTTGTTAAGACACTGACCCACCTGGGCTTGAGCACAGTGACCATTCTCCCTGCAATTACTCTGCTCTCCTTTATCATCCCTGTGAGAAAGAAGAAAAAACCAAGTGTTTCAGCTGCAGATTAAGCTTTTACGTCGAGCTCTGCTCAAGGACAGATTCTGCTCAGTCTTAGCCTGCCAAAACACTAAAGCACAGCCACTAAAGCAAGCTGCCTAAGCAAAGGCAGACATAAGGGTGTGCATGCATAAAACAAAGCAAAGACCAGAAAATAAGGCAATATTTCCCTTTGTGGGGAATTACAGCGCTGCCACCGATCATTTTACTGATTTGAAATACTAAACAACTGAGTCACCTCTAATTAAGCGGAGAGCTGCAATATTCATTCAAACAGGCTGTATTGATTGCAGCATGCTCTGAAACCAATCGCTCTTTCCCTTTTAAGTACCGAGCCGACCGAAGCAGCAAACCTGGGCACCGCTTCCTGACAGCTATTGATAACTTCACGCCCTGTTTCAAAGCCCTTTCAAACACCCAGCGATCGAAAGGGTGTTGATCCCACCATCCCAGCCCTCCATCACCACTGTGGTCCTTCCATTTTCCCCACCGCTCTTCCCATCTTCCTCGCCCCCAATTATTTTGGGGGGGATCTGCGATGCAACCAATGCTAAATCAGTCTGAAACATGGGGAGAAAAGTCCAAGTATGACTGCTGGGCTGTGTGTGGATGCTTGAATTGCTCTTAAATGTGTTTTTTCAGTATTGGAAGAAAAGCTCCGGCTGTAAGCAGCAGATCAGCTCTCAAAAGGGGATTTACTTATTTTTTTATCTGCTTTATGCAGTACATACCTCCTCTCCCCCAGCCCTCAAGCAGAGCGGGAGCATGGAGCATCCCTAGAGGGCACCCTGGCTCACAGGCATAGGGTGGCCACCAAAGAAGGGTTGACGTTTCTCAATTGGGCTAATTTGGGCAGGTTGTGGATTTTTCAGGAGCAAGGAGAGGACTAGCCTGCTTGCTGACAGTGACTT
Source organism: Porphyrio hochstetteri (assembly GCA_020800305.1). Classification (NCBI taxonomy): domain Eukaryota; kingdom Metazoa; phylum Chordata; class Aves; order Gruiformes; family Rallidae; genus Porphyrio; species Porphyrio hochstetteri. Next base: position 9,856,204 of record CM036907.1, read on the forward strand.
AGTCCTTATTTTGTTTTGCCTGTGGCAACCAGGTTGCCTTTAGGAAAATATTGGGTCTGAAATAGTCAATAAAAGTGAGTTTCCCTTTCAGTTTGTTTCCTGGATAGTTACGACCTCATACTCATTGTATGCCTCCAGACACACATGCATCTATCCTGGCATGAGGAAAAAACAGCATTTCCCATCTAACAGATTTCCCCCTTCTTCCCCAGAACTCTGTTATTTAAAAATCATATACCAGAGGTTAAGGGAAGGCACATACCCTTTCCCTTCCGGCTCAAGCTTAAATAAGGAGGCAGATCACCACATTTCTTGGACGTAGGCTGGAGGAGGACACACTGCACATGATGAGCTAACCCAGTGTACCTGGTGTGGGGTCCAAGGTGGCCACGGTCCTTGCACTGCCCAAGTCTGCAATCTGCTAGGCAGGAACAGCAGCTTTCAGGAGAGCTTTGGTCACCCATGCTGGAGGAGAAAAAGGTGTTCAGTGTCTGCTTCAAACTGCTCCTGCTCTGCAGATAGCAGATGGAGGACGAAATAAACAGCCAAATGCTCTCATATCTGTCTTTATCATTGTCGGCCAGTTGCTTTATTTGGTGGGGAGAGGAACTGACTACTTAGTCTGAACATGTGGAGGTGGTAATAACAAGAACCAAACCAAAACAAAACCATCTTCTGGCATCAAGAAATAATTTACCATTTGGAAATTTTCTCTAGCTCATTTCCTGAGAATCTGTGATCTTATTAATTACAGGGGTGCATTATAATACCCCTGTGAGTCTCTGAGTCTGTGATAATGCTCCAGCATGACACAAGACTTGAGTCTAGGAAAGTGAGCAGCATGTTCTGATTCAACTTAGCAAATACAATTCTATCTCAGTAAATTATTTTCTCAGCTGCAGACTTTGGTGAGAAACTTGCAGCGATTGTTTAGGAGTGCCAGACAATAAAGTGAAAACCTGTAATTAACCATGTAGAGAGGCAGTAAATGTTTTGCTTGGAGCCAGGAAGGCATGTATCTCCCATTCATGAAAAGCTGGGAACTGAAAAGAGAATTTTTATTATTTTTTTTGTAAGGCTCATGTTTGCTGTCAGAGATGAAATATTAAAAAATCAATATTAATGAGAAGCAGATAGTGGAAATGCAGTAAATCTAATCGTGCTGTCTGCATCATCTTCCTGAAATGCTGTTACTTCCTTTAAAAAATGACAATGGAGGAGGGGAAAAAATAATTTAAAAAAACCCACAAGCGGATTAAAAAGAAAGGGGAGAGCAGCCCCCAACCCAAGGACTTTGCTCACAGATGGGACAGTCTCTTTGCCACTAGCTTGGACAAAAGCAGCGTGGCTCTGCTTGCCAGGCTACAAACTTTTCAAACACTTACGCCATATGCGTGCCCCGACTGGGCGCCACCTTCCAGCAAACAAGTTTCAGAGGCTCCCTCTGGTGCAAATTGGACGTGTTCTCAGTTTCCTTTAACTCTGAAGCCTTGCATTTTCAGCCAAAGCTGGTCCTCAAATACTTGGCGTGCAAGCCTGTAGCAGAACAAGAAAGCAAGAAGGCCAAATGTTGAAATGGCAGCTCCCCAGAGAGGTTCTTTCCTAAAGAGCCCTTCTGCTTGCATTAGTGAGCATCTGCAGGGGGCCAAGCTGATGGCTGGAGGAGTGGGGAGTGAGGAGACCAGAGGCTGTCAGTGCTAACCAAACTCGAGACCCAGAGAGGGGCATTCAAGAATACTACTGAAAATGGAAACTGGATAAATTTGCTTCATTTGGAAGAAAGCTCTTGCATGCATTGCCTGTGCAGACCAGGGATTCTCACCAAGGCTGAGATGCACTGGATGGTATCCTGCAAAACAGAACTAGTTCAGAGCATCTTAGAAGCAATTGACAGACTCAGCTGGAGTCTACATAAAGCCCCTAAGAAAACTTACTGAACATGGTCATTCCAGAAAACTTCTGACTTCTTAGAAAGCCCTTATAGATGTTTCATTTGGAAAATGGAGAAGCTATTGGTGTACTGAAATGATATAGCCTGCAATGATTTAATGAACTTCCTGTTGGCAAAGTCAATCTTGAAAAAAAAATTTAAAAATGGTAAGAAAAAGTAAGGTTCTTATTTAAAATATTGTGAAATAGCCTGTCTTTACAAGGAGAGTCCTCTTTCATTTCTGTCCCTTCTATTAATCTCCTGATTTTGTGCAAGCTATAACAACTTGCCATGCAAGTAAACATGCTTATAACATGTTATAACGTGCTTTTAACATACTTATAACATGTTATAACAACTTACCATGCAAGTAAATAATGCTTAATTGTTAAATGTTGGTGAAAGCCTTGCAGAGCCTTTCCTAATGGGGTTTGTAGTAAGCGGGTTCCTCTCAACCCCAAAGCCATCACTACCTTACTACAAAGATGTCAAACCTCAGACTAGAAACTGTCTCCTCTGGTTCTACAGAAAGTTGCCAAAGCACTACAATAACTATCTGGTGATCCATTTTGGATCAATTGTAGTAATTGACTCTTATCTCTACTTCTGTCTTCTGTGCAAAGTACAGCAGATCCAACAACACAGACCCTTTGACTGGCCTGAATCAATACAGGTCCTTCAGAGACAAGAAGCACACAAGCAAATACACACCAACCAGGAGAAATCCTGGCTCTGTTGACACAGAAGGCAAAGCAACCCCTGACATCAGTGAGGCCAGGTGTCCTATAGGAGATCCCATGGTTTTTGGAGCCTTGTGGGATGTGCAACCACGGTATTAGCCATTTCCCAGGACCCTCTTGTATTTGACAGCTGCTGATTTGCCCGGGGCTTGTTCATCACCAACTTCCTCTGCTCAGCTCTCCCACAGCCCCAGTGACACACCACTTGGGTTCCCATTTCTTGTGTGCTTGGGGAACACAGATCTTCCTTATCTTTATTTACCTCTCTGCCTTTGTTCCATCAAACATTATCAAACATTTATGCTTATTTCCTTGCTGCAGCACATATAATCATTTCCACTCTGCTATGATGTTTTATACTTCTGGCCTGCTTCTATCTTTTTTCTTCGATGCTGCACAAAAATAGTCAACATCTTATTTCATTCACACAAATATATCTTTTTATTCCCACTGTGCTCCTTTCTGACCACATGGCCCATCTACAGTGCAATGCTTTAAGCATGCAGACATCACTCCTAAGTCACCCTTCCTTTCCTCCATGCTTTCTTTTGCTGCTCAGAGTATCTCAGCTAGACATCTGCCTCCCTTTCCTTTCTTTCCTGTGGCTATTGAGCTCTAGATCATAACAGTCTGGGCTTTTCTAGCTGATATTATTGATCGCTGCATAAGCAACCAGTAAATCACACAGAAAGCATTTGGAAGGGTTGGACCCTGTCTGAATTGATTTTGGAGAGCTCAATGAGCAAACAAAGTAATCCATAAAATGGCCACTGTGGCCCAAACACTGTCCCTTGTTCAGACCATTGCTGCTCATCAACATGAAGCCAATTCTCCCAAACCTACCTTCAGGTGAGGTGCCACCTTGTCAGCAAAATAAATAGGCTAAATCTTTGAAGTGTGCTGTCATAAACTATGCAGCATGTACATGGACAAAAGTTTTCTAGTGATTCATTAACATCTCAAACCAGGTCCTAGCTCCCCCTTTCCTCCCAGTTTCTCCACATCACATCCTTTCAACTGGCAAATTTATTCTGAAGAGCTAGAGCAAGGCTCAGTGGTACAGAATAGCTGCTACCTTCAGAAGGAAAACGGCGCGGTGCATCCTCTGGCGTGACAGCTTACTGAGGGGAAGAGAGCTTCATTAATCTATTTTACTAAAAGACACTGGTTCCCTATGGGCTTGTAAAGAGAATTCTGATTTTTGGAAAACACAGGACTTCCCAGCAAATAACCCAGGCAGCTTATTTTGCCTTGGAACTTGCTTACCCACTTTTAGTATGAAAAATTGCACAGGAGAGAATTCAGTGGGAGACAATGTAGTGCTTCTGGCAGGCAGCACTGGGAAACAAAATCACTCCAGAAAAGCAGGGGGAGGAAGCTCCCAGGGACTGCAGTAACCCTATTCTCCTGCAGATGTAATGAACAAAAGATGACATAAAAAGCAAATCTCCCAGTTCTATCGACTGTTGTGATTATTGCAGGTTGGGAGGTAAAAGCAATGGCCAAAGGGAAATTTCCAAAGGTAAAAACTGGGCAAATTGAGTTGCTCCACATTCTCAACATGAAGCTCAAGCCTTGGAGGTGTAGGATTATATTTTTTCTTGTCTTTTTCTGGGTTCCAACATTTATATCATTTTTGTGAAGTCAATTTTAACAGTGTCACATTTAGGCAAGCATGCCAACACGAGTCGAAGAGACAACAGAAGAGCTGCAGAGACATACTGATGCAAGAGGCCCCATGAGGATGAGATACCAGATCAATACTCTGGAAAGTTAGCAGGTTATTAAGATAAATTATTATCATGAGATTGCTTTGAAAGTTTGCGATACCTGCAGAAATTTAAAGGCCTGCTTAAATTATGGCAGCAAGATATTACTGTTTCAGAAAAATTCTTCTAATGGAAAGGAACACAAGAGAGAGGATATATAGGGGAAAAAAAAATCAATAAATGCCTGTGACCTAAAGCTGGGTTTTCAAATTAGTTTTAAAGGGTTTATTTTAAGGCATTTGAATCCTCAGCTTCTGTTTAATGGCAGTGTTTGAAGTATTAACATAATGATACTCTGGTTCTACAAGGTACCAAAAGGAACAGGGGAGACCTTATTACCACCTACAGTTACCTGAAGGGAGGTTGTAGAGAGGTGGGAGATGGTCTCTTCAGCCAGGTGACAGGTGATAGGACAAGGGGAAATGGCACTAAGCTGTGCCAGGGCAGGGGCAGATTAGATGTTAGGAAAAAATTCTTCCCTGAAAGAGTTGTCAGGGCCTGGAACAGGCTGCCCAGGGAGGCGGTTGAGTCACCATCCCTGGGTGTGTTTAAAAAAGGGTAGATGAGGTACTTAGGGATATGGTTTAGTTTAGGACGGGAACAGTGGACTCAATGATCTTAAAAGTCTTTTCCAACCTTGTGATTCTCTGATTCTGTGATTCTGTAACAGGGAAAATTGAAGATGTATTTCATAAGAAGTGAATCTCTATGAAAAGGAGCTGCTTTTTTAAAAAATTATTTTTCTAAGTCTTCAGGCAAGAAAGGGCGTGTGTGGGGGGGTGCAAATTCATGAAGCCAAATAGCCTTTTCTGTCCTTGTGGTGCTTTGTGCTGTCATTAGAATACCATTGCCAATTAATTATTTTAAGTCCCAAAGCTATTCCATTTGAAAAAACGGTCATAATTTTGTCTCTGATGAGGCACAGGTCCGATTCATTTAACAAAGTCGGTTAATCTGTCCTTACTCAAAAGACAGAGTACACGGCTGTTTAACTGCCTCGCCATGCTTAGTTCTCCCTCTCTTTTTTTGGATTCAGAGGTTCTGTAACAGTTACAGAAACACTGATAACACAACAAGCAAAGAAAAATAAAGACATTTCACTTGTCATAAGTGGAGTAAGTGCTGCTGGGCTGATCACTTTGAGAAAAAACCCTGCTGTTGCTGAAGCCCACGGGAGATCACAGAGTCACAGAACTGTACGGTTGGAAGGGACCTCCAGAGATCATCAGGTCCAACCCCCTACCAAAGCAGGTTCCCTAGGACAGGTTGCACAGAGACGGGTCTTGAATATCTCCAGAGAAGGAGACTCCACACCCCCCTGGGCAGCCTGTCCCAGGGCTCTGTCACCCTCACTGGGAAAAAGTTCTTCCACATGTTGGTGTGGAACTTCCTGTGCTCCAACTTGAGGCCATTGCCCCTTGTCCTGTCCCCACAGACCACTGAAAAGGGGCTGGCCATTTCCCCGTGTGTCCCACCCTTCAGATATTGATAAACATTGATCAGATCCCCTCTCAGTCTTCTTTTCTCCAGGCTGAACAGCCCCAGCTCACTCAGCCTTTCCTCGTAGGGGAGATGCTCCAGGCCTTTAATCATCTAATTACAGATGTGTGACTGCCCATCCCAGAGGGTCAAGTCTCACCTTGAGGATGCCGTGAGGTTGACTGTCACTATCTACCGAGCGGGTCTTGCAATCCTGTCTCTCTCCTCACTATTTGCACTCTTCAGGAGGTCAGTGCTGCCTCCAAGTATTTGTCCATAACATACCTAACAAAGTAGGACCTTGCTTCTGAGCAGCTTCTCCATCCTAATACAAGTACCGACATAAAGGAGGTACAAAATCTTTTGCTGAGCAGCTATCAACCACTACCTGCAACCTGGTTGGGTCTAAACACATCCCTCCATAAAACTTTTGGAGCCAAGCACTGTCCAATGTTTTCAGCTGAAAAAGAACAGCTTAGAACAGTATCAGGTGTGGTCACCATAAATGTTAGAGGAGGCAGTTGGGGAAGGGAGACTATGGCAAAGGCATCCCCCACAGGTAAGTGAGCAGTGCACAGCTGCACTTGCAGAAGGAAGAGTGTTTAAAAAAAAAATTTGGGGTTTTTTGGTATTTGCACTGTAACAGTGCCACTGAAAAAACCCTGACATTTAAGCAAGGTTCCAGGAAGGAATAGCAGACTTCTTGAGGTGCAAGAGCTGCTATTCAACGTCAGTGCTAAATAAGATAACAAAACCCATGCAGGACCAGTGATAAAACCAAATTCCACACAGAACGTGGACAGCCTTGCACATCAATCCCCTGTGGGTATTACAAAACAATGGTAACAAGGACTGTGTTGGTGCATCTTCCTGGCAAAAGGAAAAAGAGAAAAGAAAAAAGCCCCAAGATGTCTCTTTGTACTGGAAGAGCCTCCACTTTATATCCTCTGCCATCAAGAGGATGTTCTTCCTCTCAGCAGAAGAGGAGCAGGACTCACCATGGAAACCTCATTCCTACCTGATTAATCTGTCCAGAGGGTGGTTTGCTTTGCTATGGGGTGTAGGACAGACTGATGGGGGGAGGCTCTTCAGGACTTCAGATGAGAGGTAGATTATCCACAGAGAGAGGACTGTCAAGGTGACCAGCTGCCCTGAAGATGGTGTAAGGACATGAAACATTAGCACATTAAAACAAACACAGAAAGTTGAAATAACTTTGAAATCAAATGTTTGAAAAAGATTAGGAAGATCAAGTAGAGAAGTCAGAGTGAAAAATGCAACCACCAAGGAGATAATGAGGCATAAAATGGCTGTCAGAGAATAGGGAGCTCCAGTGGGTGGATCAGATGCTTGTGACAGAAAAGTGAAAACAGCCAAAACAAGTGATGAAGGGGGAGCTTAGATCTTCAAAGAGTGTCAGGCTATTCACTGGAGAACTGAGATGCTCTGAAGAAAAGGATACAGTTGGGAAGGTATTTGAAAGGGGGTGGGGAAGGAGACAGAGATGAAGTCAAGGGCCAAAGACAAACATCACAAAGCACCACACTGGCAGAGACCAAAGGGAGCTGGAGTTTTGTGAGGGGCAGTGGGAAGCACCTCCAAAGCAAGGGTCACAGCCATGGCTTGTCCACATCCATGGGGCACCGGGCATTCCTGCCAGCAGCAAATTTGGGCTCATCACTAACAAAAGGAGGGAAGGCGGGTTTGGAGCAGCAATAAAATAGTCAGTCTGACCAGCAGCAAACTTTAAGGGATCAACATACAACTGGGAGGGGGTAAAGGGCAACACCAGAAGCCTTGAATTTAGTACCTGCCTGCCTCTTCTGCTCACCTGCTCTCCCGAGGGGCTGCAGCAGATGTACTGGGAGGCCTGGTGTCCCTACAGGCTTTATACCTGGTGGAGTGAGGAATCAGAGTTTTCAGGAAGCTGCCCTGCCATCATCCTGTAATGAGACATTTTTACAAGTGTTGATTTTCTGTCCGCTAATTTTATACAGGCTTAATTAAAAGCAACTAGAGAGAGCAAGAGAGACAGCGGGGAGGGGAGGGAGGGGGAGGAAATAAAGTTATTGGACTTCACGTTCCAGGGACCCAAGCACAATTTGGTAACAAAGTGAGGCTCTTGAGGGTTTTTTTTCGTGGATTTTTTTTTTCCCCTCTTTTTTAATGATATGTGCTGAGTTTATATTTATAGAGCTCCAGCTCCCTGGCACTGTCATTTCCAGCCAGTCTCATTACAGCTCTCGCAGTACATGGCTGTTAATACTAATTACATAATGACAGTGGAGCACTGAAATAAAATTTAACAGTTCCTCAGTTAATCATTAAAATTAGCCTATCTCGGTGGATGTTGGATCTTCTAATGTTTCGGTGCAATGCAATTTCAGGTAATAAATGAGATGGTGAAAGAGGATTTTTAATGTGTTATCACCCCACGGAGGGCAGTAAGAGTGCCTCTATCCTGGCTCAGAAATGTTGGAGGGGGCTGTGCAAGATGATTCCTTTCTGCAGGGGTTTGCTGGGCAGAACCTATTTGGACATGGCCACAAGGGATGAGGAGGTCAAAGATGGTTAAGCAAATCAAAAAGATAGCTGGAGTGCACAGCAAAAAAAACAACTGTGCCATGTTTTTCTGATATATTTTCAGAGCTGGTGCTGAGGAAAGGGAAATAAAAAGGAAACCCCAACAACTGGTCAGGTTGACCTGCACTGTGATTAACCCCACCAGGTACAGATGCTTGGGGCCTCTTGGTGACTTCAGTTAGATTTATTTTATGATTATTATTATTATTATTATTCCTAAATTGGATGGTCTTACCTACAACATGAAATGCTGTGGCATGACCTAGAGATTGAAGCTGCCTCAGAACCCAGAGGGGAGGGGACACACTTGAAATCACAGAATCAGAATCACAGAATTATCAAGGTTGGAAAAGACCTAGAAGATCATCCAGTCCAACCATTCACCTATTACTACTAGCTCCCACTAAACCATATCCCTCAATACAACATCCAGTCTTTCCTTGAACACCCCCAGGGCCGGTGACTCCACCACCTCCCTGGGCAGTGCATTCCAGTGCCTGACTACCCTTTCTGAGAAGTAGTGCTTCCTAATGTCGAGCCTGAATCTCCCCTGGCGCAGCTTGCTACCATTCCCTCTAGTTCTGTCACTGCCTACACGGGAGAAGAGGCCGACCCCCAGCTCACTACAACCTCCCTTCAGGAAGTTATAGAGAGCTATAAGGTCTCCCCTAAGCCTCCTCTTCTCCAGGCTGAACAATCCCAGCTTCCTCAGACGCTCCTCGTAAGGCCTGTGTTCCAGACCCCTCACCAGCTTAGTAGCCCTCCTCTGAACGCGTTCCAGAGCCTCAATGTCTTTCCTGTAGTGAGGGGCCCAAAACTGAACACAGTACTCGAGATGCGGCCTCACAAGTGCTGAGTACAGGGGGACAATTACCTCCCTGCTCCTACTAGTAACACTATTTTTGATGCAAGCCAGGATGCCGTTGGCCTTCTTGGCCACCCGCGCACACTGTCGGCTCATGTTCAGCCATGCATCAATCAGCACCCCCAGGTCCATTTCCTCCACACAGTCCTCCAGCCACTCTGCCCCAAGCCTATAGCGCTGCCTGGGGTTGTTGTGGCCAAAGTGCAGGACTCGGCATTTGCTCTTGTTGAACCTCATGCCATTGGCTTCAGCCCAGCTCTCCAGCCTGTCCAGATCCCTCTGTAGGGCCTCGCTATCCCCAGGCAGATCCACACTCCCAGCCAATTTAGTGTCATCTGCAAACTTACTGAGGGTGCACTCAATGCCCTCATCTAGGTCATCAATAAAGATATTGAAGAGGACAGGCCCCAGCACCGACCCCTGGGGAACACCACTCGTGACCGGTCGCCAGCTGGATTTAACTCCATTTACTACCACTCTCTGAGCCCGGCCCTCCAGCCAGCTCCTTACCCAGCCGAGGGTGTACCCATCCAAGCCACGGGCTGCCAGCTTCTGCAGGAGAATACTGTGGGAGACAGTGTCAAAGGCTTTGCTGAAGTCTAGGTAGACCACATCAACAGCCTTTCCCTCATCCAGCAGATGGGTCACTAGATCATAGAAGGAGATCAGGTTGGTCAAACAGGACCTGCCCTTCATGAACCCATGCTGGCTAGGCCTGATCCCCCGGCCATCCCGCACATACCGCATGATCTCCCTCAAGACTATCTGTTCCATAACCTTCCCTGGAACCGAGGTCAGGCTAACAGGCCTGTAGTTCCCCGGATCCTCCTTACAACCTTTCTTGTAAATGGGAGTCACATTGGCAAGCCTCCAGTCTTCTGGGACCTCACCAGTCAGCAAGGAGGACTGATAGATGGTTCAAGGAAGGGACAGCTGTCTTATCAGGTTAATGAGGAATTCTTGGCAGAGAAGGCTTTTCACCACCACCCCCTACACACACACACACAAAGTATTTATCATTGAAAAGACATGACTAGCAACAATAAAAGATGAATTTGTGCTTCCTTATGAGTGGACGACTGGTGGGAAATCATTATTACAGATACTTTAGAAGTAATCACCATCATCTCTTCTCAAATGTTGCTTCTTAGAAACCACTGACAGGTTTTCTCAAATAACAGCTTCAAAAATCTTTGTTCCTTCCTAGAAGAAAACCACTGAGCTAAATAACTACTGGGCAAATAAGTACTTTAACTTTTGGTTTAGTTGTGCCTTTATGAGCTACTGTCTTCAATACTGTTGCCTTGAGCGTTGTGGCCATGCAAATCTCTCCAGAGTCCATAGGGTGGATGATTTCATTTTGGAAAATCTTCAGGTAACTCACCTTGTGGAGTGGGGGTTCCCCCCCTGCATCCCAATTGCGATGGATGATGCCTCAAGGCAGCCCCTATAAATAAGTGTAAGTTTGTGTAAGTCAGCAGCACTGAACCCATTTTGATCTTTGAAGTCAATTTGTGGGACACTTGTGGTCCTGCTGCTGCCCTGCGTGTCCTTTTGCTCCTCCTCTTCTTCCTCCCTCTCTGCCTCCTGCCAGTAACAGCCTGATGCTGCTGGCTGAGCCGGGGTTTTTTCCTAACAACTGCTGTGAGTCCGTGACCAAAAACAAAGCTTGAAATATTTTGAACAGCCCGATGCTGGTACACGTTGGCCAAGGTTTCCAGTGACTGATAATACCTCATACTGTGCTTGTCTTTCTTCAGCAATGAACCTGCAAGGGAAAGACAACAGCATAGAGGCAAGCTGCGTTTTCTGGAGCTGGTGTTCTCATCAGTGTTTGGCACATACTGTTTTCCCTTCAAAACAGGACCTGCTCTTCATAACAAGAGAAACTGTAAGAGCTCAAGTAACTTTCCCTCTTAGCCCTCCTGTCCTCCTAGGAGACATTCAGACCTTCTCTTCATCTCAACGGACTGCTGAACCAGGAGCATATCCTTTTCTTGAAAGAAAAAGAAAGGTAAAATGACATTTTTGCTGTCAGTGAGTGCCTCTGAGATGTCAAGGTCAATCAGGGATCTTGTTATCACCTTAAGCCAAGTTATCACCTGTGACTCCCTGTAGCTATCCCCTACCAATAGCAGGGCAGAAAAATCAAGCTGTGAATGGCATCTCTGTGGTTTTAAGCATGCTGCAGGCAGGGAGTGCCTGTACCTGCTCCACAGCACAGCTTCATTTCCATATCATCCCAGAATGGCTCCCGGTGCTGCCTACATACCGCCTGCCCCGCCGCCGTGTAACCTCCAGCATGGCCCAGCGTTGTTTTCCATCAGCTTGCACGCTTCTGCTGTGTGCTTCATCCAAGGTCTCAGTTCCAGGCAAGCAAGTATTTGCAGCCCTTCTCTGGCTATTTGCAGGAGATTGTTTATTGCTGAAAATAAATCTTGTCAGGGTGTTAATTGACCTCCTTTCTAGTGTTTATTATCTTATTCTTCTCTACAGTTTAGAGAAAGAAGGTGTTCCATATAATAGATATTGCTTACTTTGCCCTCGAATTTCTGGAGGCAAAGCTGGTATTACCCTTAAGCATTCCCCAAAGCATCTGCTCGTAACATACCTGAGCACAAAACTTGCAGATGGAAGCCAGCCTCCCCAGCAAAGTGGGAGGGTTACAGGAGGCTGCTGGAGTCTGAGAGTGATCAATAGACACAGGGCCATGAAATGAAGCTTTGTGGAGGAGCTGCAGAACTGCCCGCAGGTGGGACTGGGTGGTTGGTTGGTTGGTGGCTGATTTTGCTGCTGCTAAAAGCAAGGAAGGTTTCCTCAGGCTGCTGTCCCCCCCATTCCCCTCTGACTGCCAGACACCCAAAATACTTTGTCAAACCAAAATGATCCTACATTATTGGGAAGGGCGGTAAAATAATAATTAAACAACGTGTTTAATGAGCAGGGAACAAGATCAGGGCCAACTGTGCAGCTGTGTTGCCTTCCTTAGGCAGCAGGAAGAAAACAGAAATACATGGAATAAGGTTAGTTAACTTTGTTCTCCTAAATGAACATTATAAGGACAAATATTCTGTTCACACATACCCTTTCAGCAGCATGTTTAATTTGTTAAGCCCAAGTGGATTCATAAAGCGAGCCCCTTTATCTTCATTAAAACTGATGAGGATGAATTGCAAGATGTGGTATTATTATGCTGGCGTGATTCACTCCGTCCGCGAGCCTCTGAAGCATTGAAGAGCACAACTAAGCTGCAGCACAGCCACGTTAAGCTTTGCCCTCACCACCGTGACAAACCTGAGCCCTTCTCTCCCTCACCTCAGGATATGCAGGAGTAATGGCTGTCCAGCAGCAGCAGCAGTGAAATGAAAGAGGTAGAAAGCGCTCTCATTTAAGGGGGAATTAGAGGAATTGGTTTTCTCTTGTCAAAAAAGAGACTGCCAGAAACCCAGCAGGCAGATGCCAAGACAGCTCTTCAGCCTTTGCAAAACATTGCTTCGTGCCCCTCATTATATGACAAAATAGGTGCTTAATTTTTGAAACGGCTCTTTCTAGGTTTACAGGGATTTTAATTAACATCGTCTTCATTACGGAGAGGCAGAGCTGTGTCACTTGCTCTCAGACTGCCTGTGGCATGTAGCTTTCTTTTGGTCTCTCTCCCTGGTGCTGACATTGCTTCCAGAGCTTTTCAAGGCTTCCTGAGAAAGCTCATTACTTGGGCCATCAGTCTATATTAGGCCAGAAAAGAAATCTAACAGTAAGCAAAGCGTGTAGACAGACTGCTGCAGCTAGTGGGTGCCTGTGGGCTGGTCAAAGCATCTTTGAGGCTGGCAGGGATAACCACGAGCCTTTCCTTAAATGGCAGAAGAACCAGTAAAGGTCTTATAAGAAACAGTAATGGTCTGTCAACAATGATGCTACATATCATGGCTTCAGGACGAGGCATATACAGGACTGTTCAGGAATTTGCATTATGTGGACTCAAGTGAAATGCTATAGCTGAAAGAGGAGACAGCTTCCAGCAAACCCTTGCTCTCCTGGTGAAACCCTTTGATAAAATCCTACGTGAATGCCGAAGTCCTTAAACAAAAGAAGAGTCAACCAGGGACCACTGTACTTGCTGTCAGAGAGGCACCAGGAGCTCACGGTTGGCAGGGCAGCCTTCCCATGTCAAGTATGTGACTCCAGCAGGAAATTACTTTTGTCTGCTGGGACACTGCTATGTCCTGGTCACCTGAAGCAGCTTGAAAGGTTTTGATCTGATATCCCATCAGGACAATAGCTGTGCCACCATTAGTTCAGTGCTGCAGATGCTCCCGCCTCTGGCTTTCTCAGGATGAGCTTGAGTTCATGAGCCTATGCCCCAGGAGTGGTAAGTGCTAAATGCAATGCACCTACAGAGTCCATAGACCTACTATACTGTAGCTGCACCACCAGAGTGATTGCCATATAAGAGAAAACACTTCTTCTCTTGGCCAAAAATATATCTCATCCCCAAACTCTCGCTCAGATCACAATCATGGCATCTCGAATCCAACTACGAACCCATCATCAACACCTCTGTGTGTATTCTAGCCAAGAGTGACACCTCAGTGTCACCAAGGGTGACACTCATTCATTCATCAATCATCTCCTCTTGTTGTTTTGAGATCCTCACGGTGAAGGCCGAGGGGGGATGAGGTCTGTGTTGAGTTTTGAAGACATTCCATACATACTAATTTCTCAGAAGAGGCACCCAACCCAGCAGCACTGCTACTGGAGACACCTTTCTGCAATTCAACAAGCTGGTGCCATCCATCCCAACCTGGATTTGCATCTACAGAGACTGAATTCCTCAGGCACTGGGAGCCAATCTGTGGTCCACCTTACTTCAAAGATTAAATGCAAGACCCTGAACTGCAGTAGGAGCACCAATAAGCATAGGACCCTCGCTTGAAGTATTTTCAGACCATCTTTGCTCTTTTATCTGCTCACAGACATGGCATGAAACAAAGCCACAGTGGCCTTTGGGAAGTCGTCTAAGGAAAATGCCACTGTAAGGGAAATGCAGTAGTGGAGGGACTGGAGATGTGTCCATACCCAATGGTTCCCCTGGAGACACACAGACTTTACTGTGCATTGGAGGTGCAGGTTCAACGGTGAGCATGCAACTCTTGGTGAGTAGAAATTAATCTGGTGCCCCTGAGGCTTCAGTTATTTTGCTGTTGAGAGGGAAGGTGTCCCCACCAGATCCCAGCAATCCAATTTTGACTAGCTCTTCCATATATTTCTTTTTCTTTCTCCCTCAGTTTTGTTAAACTCCAGACAGTTGCCGCTTATCCACATGCGTCTTGCTGGTGCACGCTGTGACATCTGTTTAATGCGCTGTCAAGGAAGGATGGGGAGTGGAACAATCCCAGCATATTGGTTATTAGTTTTTGAGGAGCTAAAGGCTCTTTCTGGCATCTCGATGACAGAAGGAGACAGCTCAGTTCTTCTTCAGTAGGACTTATAAATATGGATATGAGGAAAACTTCAGAAACAAGAGGCAGGGAGAAGCAAACAGGCTGGCTCTGACCTTGGGGCAGGCTCACTTTGCTGGGTGTATTAAATCTGTAAATAGATGTACATAACCAGGGCAAGGTTTTTTCTTCCTGTGTTTGCTTTTCAAAACAACAGGTAGAAAAACCGAATTAAAGTTCGGGTGTTGAGCCACCTCATGACTCCTTAGAAAGAGATTTGCACACTAAAAATCTCTCCTCTCTGGAGGAAAACTTGGTTGTACCTTCTCCAATGGTACCTCTGGGCAAAGCCGGGCACAACCCTCAGGCACCAAGTAACAGGTAAAGATTTGAGGATGCCATGTCCATCCACAGAGGAATACTGCATGGCTGAGGGGACAGCTGGGAGCGCGGAAACCTCCCGTCTCCACAGACAAAAGAGCAGGCAGGCACGCAGATTAACTTACAGAAATTAATAGTTAGCTTGCTAGAAGACCTAAAGGCAGCATTTAGTACATGCAGGGAGAAGCCCATGCTGAGGAGCTTTAATTAAACTAAGCAGCTTGCAGAATAAGTTATAAAAACTGGATAAAAAATGCACGGTGCCAGCGGATTATTACCATAAACCCTCACCTGACGTCTCCCTGGGGACGCCCTCCTTTCTTCACTGTTGCAGAAAGCCCAGCTCCTGATCCCCCCACACAGCTGACGCACAAGGCAGAAGATCCTGTGCCAGCTGAGGGATGAGAAGACGGGTTGCCAGAAGGGATCCCCGCTAGGGCCAGGGAAGGCATGGCGAGGCAGCCAGCTTTGCTCTCATTACACCAGCACTGGCTGGTGGCCAGGGCTTTCAGCGCCGTCTTGCCCCCCAGCTAGGAGCAAGGAGCCAGGATCGCTCTGTCTTGAATTTTGGAGCTTGCAGAAACTGATTTTTGTTTAATTTTTTTTCTTTTTCTTTTTTTTAGACCATCTCCCTTCAGATGGCACAGCTCAGCTCTCTCCAGATTGCATAATTTTGTCCCCAGGCTTTTCTGGCAACATCATGGCATTTCATTGGCACCAGCATTTTTGCTGCCCTTTCTTTGCTGGCTGTCTGAAGAGGAGTGCTCTTGCACTGATCCAGTTCGGAGCCCCAGTTTGAATAACTGAAGCACTGGCTTTAAGTGTTATTTCATTATGCTCACTGCTGAAAAAAGACTTTTTACATTTGGAAGCTGCCTCTTCTGCTTAACATGGGTGGAACTCCACAAATCTTACAAATAAAACCTCATGGTGTGAAACCAGTACCCACATTTCACATGCGATGCCTCTAGCACATGGTATCTATAATTTAGCTGTTAACTTGGTGCTTTACCCTACAGCACACTGCAGCTCCTGAATGAGCCCCTGGATCACATGATTCCTCACAGGTGGGATCAGACAGAGGAACGTTGAGACAAGCCCACCCCCCAAAAAAGTCAACAGGTCAATGCAAGTGAATGTTTTACCTCTGCCACAGCCACAAGTATAATCCAGCCTTGACTGCTGGGGAGGGAAACCAGGATACCTGTGGAAGTAGCTGGAGTGAGGATTTGCAGAGGAAAGGGTTAACAGTTTCTGGGTTGTTTTCATTGGTCTTGATGACCACAGGGGATAAGTTCAGACACAGTTGGTTCAGAACCAGCATGCAAATAGTGCTGCTTTGCCCCTCCTCTGCCCCACAGCAGGCAGCCGGGTTGACACATCCCCCTTTTTTGGGGTTGAATTGCTTCACTGCGCCGGCAGTCAGGTGGTGACACTCTGGCAGTGGTGTTTTCTGCCCCACAAAAGCACAAGAGATGCCAAGCACCAAAAACATCTACTCTGTTAGGCACTGCCACACCATGCCCAAAGGCAGAAACCCCTCAGTGTTGAGCACCATGATGCACAGGGTGAGGTTTCCTCCACTGTCACGTGGATCTGTGACGCACTACACGTTGGAGGTCACTTTGGTCATGACAGGGCATGTCCGAACACAAAGGGACTGTGCCAGGCACCCGCTCCGCTCCCACTTGCCTCCATGCCTTGCCAAGCCATGGGAACTCTTAAATAATCGATGTTTGAGGGAGGGATAATTACCAGCTTTTAGCCTGCCCAGTGACATCAATACTATCAAAGAAGCCTAAACACACGCTCCCTTTTCTGAGGAATCACCACCCTGTAACGCAATCCCTTTGGCTCGGATCGATCCACCCGTGGAGGATTATGCACAGCTGCTGACAGATAAGACTGAAAATATGAAACAGCCCCCCTTGAAGAGCTGGTACCATACAAAGCCTTTATTGAATAGCACTCTAAACATTCAGGCTGCTCCTCTCAGATAACCTAATCTTTTCCTGTGCTACTGCCTCCTCACTGAAAGGAATCAATTATGTCTATCAGTCCATATAGATTGGGTGCTGTGTTTTTGGAAGCTTAGCCTTGTTCCTTCATTATTGGGTGATCAATAAATCCTTTCAGGAGGAGTATTTCACAGTTACATAATACGAGTTTGGCTTCAGCTCATCCTCTGTGTTGTTCTTTTTCTGGGGTTTGGATTTTTTTTTTTTAATTTGTTTCCTTTATGATTATGAATTAATTACATAAAGCAGTCCTGAAACAGAAATCCAATCTGTCCTTTCACGAACTGGGCATTCTTATAAGGAAAAATGAAAAAAAAAGGAAACTAGCAATAACAAAACAGAAGTCAGCTGTAAATATTTCATGTTTTCATTTTCCCTGAATTAACTGTTAGCTTTCCCTTATTAATAAGCTACAGAAGAATTGTCATAGCAACGGTGGCAGCTCATTAAGGAAACAACGGAAATGTACCCCTGAGTGTGTGGAGGTGGCTGTGGCAGCACCCAGCACTAGTGGGACAAGAGCAACGGTCTGGTGGGTTCCCAGGGTGCTCCATGAACTGCTCTGCATGCCAGCAGCCCAAGGGAAAGAGATGTCTGCAAGCTCATTACACCAGCGTTTGGGGCAGTGGGTTCTGCTCCTCTTTTTTTCCTTGAAGCTTTTTACCTCGCTCCCCATTTCTTCAGAGAGAGATCTGTCAGTGTCAGTGTCTATGCCCCTGTGAAGCTTCTCCAGTGTTGAGCTACAAAATGAGGTGCCATGGACAGTGAATTTAATTGAGAATCTTCAATAACACATACCTCATTTTTAAAAAAAAAAAATCATTGGGAAGGTAGTTTCAAGATTCCCCAGAGAATTTGCCATATTTCCCCAAGGTCAGAGTGAGATAAGCTGGTATTTTTCTTTTAAACCAAAATATGCTGGAACATGGTATGGGTTTATCTAGTTTTCAGAAGGATGTTCTCAGCTTATGAAAAAGCTTTGTATCTGAGGGAAAATTGCACCCCGAGTTTGGCAAAAAAAAAAATTGCATTCCCCAGTGAAAACGTATTTGAAAACGAACTACTGGGTATTTTTCTAGTATGTTTTTTCACAAATATTTTCTCTCCAGTTTTCATAGAATCATAGAATGGTCTGGGTTGGAAGGGACCCCAAGGATCATACAGTTCCAACCCCCCTGCCACAGGCAGGGACACCAACCTCCAGGCCTGGATCTATACAAGGTTGCCCAGGGCCCCATCCAACCTGGTCTTGAACACCCCCTGGGATGGGGCATCCACCACCTCTCTGGGCAGCCTGTTCCAGCACCTCACCACTCTCTCTGAAAAGAACTTCCCCCTGATATCTAATCTAAACCTTCCTTCCTTTAGCTTCAATCCATTCCCCCTTGTCCTGCCATTGTCTACCCTTTTAAAAAGTTGATTCCCCTCCTGTTTCTCTGCTCCCTTCAGGGACTGGAAGGCTGCAATGAGGTCCCCCCACAGCCTTCTCTTCTCTAGGCTGAACAAGCCCAGCTCCCTCAGCCTCTCTTCGTAGGGGAGGTGCTCCAGCCCTCTGATCATCTTCATGGTTTTGTGGGGGCTGCTTTTACATTGTGTCCAACAGAGTACTGCCAACCCCAAACACACACAAATTCCCAAGAGTCAGATATATAAACCATCATATGACTAGCTAAATAAGGATTTTTTTTTTTTTTTAAAAGCCAACAGTAACTAGGAATGATACATGGTTTCTGACTTTCAGGATTCATTTCAGTAATGTTTCCACACTTTTCTCTGCATGCATGAAGGGTGCAGACCTGGAAGGTGCAGGAGACATGGGCGCTTCTTTTCCAGTGGCCAGATATCAACAACAGTCAGACTTCTGTGGGGTGACCCAGCTACTGTTTTCTAGGGGTTTGAAGACCCTGCTCTACCAATCCTTCCTCCTCTTTCAGCCCATCATCTTAGTTAGAAGAGATGCAAAATCTGGAATGTTTTCCAGACTGTTTTTTCACATAAGTGAGATGCTCAGTGACGGCAACATGGAATCCATGCCCTCTGCCTGTGGCCAGGCCACCAGCAGCACTGGGGCTGCTCTTGACATGCTCACTGGATAAGGGACAGCTCAGGTGCTGCCAAGAGGAGACATACATTTTTCCAAAGCTTTTTTTCTAGTCACAGACAAGCCAGGAAACTATCTGCAGTCTGTGGGAAGCATCCTATTGAGCATGACACTTAGGGTCTGTATCCCTGGTCTACATCACTCAGCATTCATTTATGGGCTGGATGCAGTGGAGGCAGAACACCCTCAGTTCTTGTTTCACCTGGTTTGGCTGCATTAGGTTTCCATTTGGCAGCAGGTAAAAGATGCACTTCATAGAAGTTTCCATCAGCTTTTGCCATACAACTGCTCCAAGCAATTTCACCCTGATGCCAGATCCAGCGAAGGCTGTTGGCAGCAGCCTACATGTCTGAGCATCTTTTCATTCCTCTGAGGCCTTCCTTGCTGTCAGGTCTGGACAGCTCTGGTCAGCTTCAGCACAGCCTGCCCAGTGTCATGTTCATACACACGTCAGCATCTTGCTAATTGTTTGTTTGCTCCCAGCTTATTCATAAAGGCTTAAAGACCATCCTGCTTCCCTTCAGAGCCTGGAAATACAGGACCTCATTTAGCTTTTCAAGTGGATCTGACAGTGCTTTCAGGCTTCACCATCCAAAAAAAAGCCTGTGAAGAACTGGATGCACAAAGCTGTTGTTGCCAGTCATTATAAGATGACAGTGGCTTGCATGGAGGTGAACATCGAGGTGCACAACAGCTGCAGGAGAAGATGAGTATCACCCAAACACACATAGCTGTAATAATTACACTGCACTAATGAAAATGTCAGTGAGGCTCGATGAAGTGTTAAAGAAAACTGCTTTCCAGGCTTTACTGCACTAGAGCAAAAAAAAGAATTGAAAGCATGGCCCAGGAGTCATCAATGCAATAATAGTTTTGTAATTCTCTTGGAGAGCCTGAGAGAACAGCTCTGGAAAGGACTCTGCATCCCAAAGCATTTCAACAGGCGGTGACAGAATGCCCTACACATGGAAAACCCAAGGCACTCGTGCACCAAGTCAGGAACTGATGTCGATGTCATATGCTCACTGTTTGGAAACGCTACCATGGAGCTTGAATTAAAAGACTGGGAAAAGGCTGTGTAAATAAAACTTTTCCATGATGCTTTTCCACAGCAGGCCATGCACAGCAGCAGGCCATGCTCGTCATGACAAGCCTGCAAGTCATGTTTTCCAGGGAGGGCGAAACCACAGCATGATACTCTTGGGGCTACTCTTAGCTTTGGAATGATACTCTTGGGGCTACTCTTAGCTTTGGAATGACACTCTTGGGGATACTCTTAGATTTGGAACACGCCACAGTATATAGAATAGACTATTTCAGTTGGAAGGGACCTACAACAATGATCTAGTGCAACTGCCTGACCGCTTCAGCACTGACCAGAAGTTAAAGCCCGTTAATAAGGGCATCGTCCAAATGCTTCTGAAACACTGACAGGTTTGGGGCATCGACCATCTCTCTAGGAAGCCTGTTCTAGTGTTTGGCCACCCTCTCTGTAAAGAAATGCTTCTTCATGTCCAGTCTAAACCTCTCCAGTTTATGCCTATGGGTCTGCAGCTCTAATGAAAGGAGTACTCACATATGCCCAGAGCTGTCTTCCACATCTTGCAGGTGCCAACACGCATAAGAGAAGCATCACCAGGAAGAGCACCTGAATCAGGAGCTAACAGTGTGTCTGAAACATGGCAAGAGATCAGAAGAAGCAACTGACTTACAGATTGTAAGTGGAAACAGAGAGCCCACAGACAGGGTTCCTCTCTGCAGCGCTATGTGGCGCTGTGGAATGAAACTGGTATTGTGGGACACCTCAGAGCCACAGAAGTCCAAACAGCACAAGTTTAGCCTGGGTCATATTCCTGGTTTTCTTCTGTACAGGATTCCCAAATCTGTAATCGGATGCTGAATGCTTTACTTAGAAAAAATAAATTTAACAAACCTTCTATAATTAGAAGGGCTGGTTACAGAGGAATCTGAGACATCCCAGCATCTCTGGGAGCACACACACACCCCCAGCCTGGACCGGGACACACCTGGAGAACCAGGGATTTTCAGCAAAGACCAATTACTTCATTTTTCAACAATGGTTTAGATATCTTCCAGCCAGGCATAGCAGCAAGTGGACGAGCCAGGAATGAGAAATCCCACATCAGTGGAGAGAAACTTCCTTTGGCATAGAGAAGCAGGGCCTTAGGTAGTCAACAAAGATAAATATGGATCTCAAAGGAACAGCTTGTGATCTTCAGGCTAAATTAGGATCTCCCTCTACATACCTCCAAAACACCAAGATGCATCTCCCACAGGTACTTCAAATCACAAGTTAGTTGTCTGAACTAGATCCAACTCACACTGCGCCCTCCACGCCCCCCACATTGACATCATTATATTTATCAGCCTCCACTTTTCTACTGTTCATGATACAATTCCTTCTAAATAATGGAATTCATAGCTATGTGATAGCCTAAATACATCTATAAATTAGTATTATATAAAATGCAATAAAATACAGGTATTACATACCAGGTAAGTATTATATTGGCACTAACAACATTCTGGGCACAAACCAAAATGACATGGGGAGGTTTCTTTGCAGTTCTGCAAGACACTCTGACTCCTATGGTGACTCAATGAACTACCAGCATATCCAGAGCAGTCTGGTGCTTTTTGCTCTGCACAGGTTGTCATTTGGCTAGTTTGCTTCTAACAGCTGATTAAGTGTGGCCTAAAACACTCCAAACCATTAGCCTTCTGTAAAGCACTTTTAAATGTACTCATCCAGTAATTTGTGACTACTTCATTGGAGAAAAACTCACCATGTCCACACTAGGAGCACTACCAGTTGTATATTTAAAATTCATAAATATTTGAATGTTGAAATTTTCTCCTTCCCCAACTTGATTGCTCTCATATTCATGGTAAGTGAACTCCAAAAGACTGGAAATTAATTTATTTTTACTTTTAGGCAAAGAGAAAATTTCTATCCACATTCACCTAACTTAACCTGCTCCCCCAAGGCTTGCTCAGAGTAAGTGCTTCCTCAAAGGGATCCCTCTAGAAGAATACTATCTTCTAAACCATCACCTGTGTGACTCACTCTAAGGCTGTGCATTCATACAATAAGGAAAATAATGTAATTAATATGGATCTAAGGAGTACTTACAGGTACCAAATCCATTTAAAAAAGCCCAAAACCAAACAAAACACAAAAAAACCAGAGGAACTTGCTATACTGCTGCAGCACAACCCCAGACACATTTACAGATTGAGAGAACGGCTCCTTGAGAGTAGCCCTGCTGAGGAGGACCTGGGTGTCGTGGTGGATGAGAAACTTAACATGAGCCAGTGGTGTGCTCTTGCAGCTCGTAAGGCCAATGGTATCCTGGGCTCCATCACAAGAGGGGTGGCCAGAGGGACAGGGAGGTGACTGTCCCTCTCTACTGTGCCCTTGTGAGGCCCCATCTGGAGTCCTGTGTCCAGATCTGGGGCCCCCAATACAAGAAAGATGTGGAACTGTTGGAGAGGGTTCAGAGGAAGCCACAAAGATGATCAGAGGGCTGGAGCACCTCCCCTACAAGGAGAGGCTGAGGGAGCTGGGCTTGTTCAGCCTAGAGAAGAGAAGGCTGCGGGGGGACCTCATTGCAGCCTTCCAGTCCCTGAAGGGAGCAGAGAAACAGGAGGGGAATCAGCTTTTTAAAAGGGCAGACACTGGCAGGACAAGGGGGATGGATTGAAGCTGAAGGAGGGAAGGTTTAGATTAGATATCAGGGGGAAGTTCTTTTCAGAGAGAGTGGTGAGGTGCTGGAACAGGCTGCCCAGAGAGGTGGTGGATGCCCCATCCCTGGGGTGTTCAAGGCCAGGTTGGATGGGGCCTGGAGGTTGGTGTCCCTGCCTGTGGCAGGGGGGTTGGAACTGTATGATCCTTGGGGTCCCTTCCAACCCAGACCATTCCATGATTCTATGAACACTTGTTTCTTCAGAAAGCCTCATCCACAAACAAGCCTGACCCTATTATAGCCCAAAGTATTTCTTAGTGCATGGGAAGCTCAAGTATTGACTGAGTAACGGTTATAGCTCTTGCTGCCATCGGTGTAAACTTGTCAAAGAGGAAGGACTAAATCAAATTATTAAACAAGTCAACAAGCTGAAAATTTACCTTTTCCTCTAGTGCTTCTGGCAATGGCTAAATGAACTACTAAATCAAACACATCATAGCAAATTAGCAAAGTATGTTACAGCAAAAATGAAGTTTAATGGCACACAGCAACTGCCAAGATTTTTAATCAATTCTTTGCAGACTGTGTCCTTAAATGTTTAACAATGGAGGCATAATATAAAGAAGATTAGCTCAGAACACAAAAGGAAATTCCCTAGTGAACTTAGCAACATGGAAAGGAGGGTTTTTTCCCCCCTTCAGGCCTGTCTGTACGATGCTACTGCATTTTCATGCTAATTTCAATTTGAGTTTCAGTATTGCTTAAATTAAACCACCAAAACAAAACACAACTGCCAATGAACACACTCGCTCGCGTCCCCCTGCATCTTTACAGGTATGAAATGGAAGACGGGAAAATTACTGGGAAATAATCAAATTATGGGTTCCCCTTTCACACCAACACAGGCTCCTCTGTGGAAGGAAAACAACATACTGTGAAGTTCCTAAAACTGCTACATCGGTTTGCAAATTTTATGTGGGGATTTTTTTATTATCTCCAGTGAATATGCTGTTTCTTTTAAGTTGCAGCATGTTTTCTTAGAGACTTTTCTGAACCACTGGAGTTCCCCAATGGAACAAAAGACTTTTCTTCTGCCCATTTGGCCCATCTGGAATCATCAACACCAAGAGAGACCTGAGTGGTGCAGGTAACACACAAGGCCAGACCATATCATCTACCTTGACTTCAGCAAGGCTTTCGATACTGTCTCCCATGGCATCCTGATAGCAAAGCTGAGAGATCATGGGATAGATGAGTGGACAGTGAGGTGGGTTGAGAACTGGCTGTCGGACCGGGCTCAGAGGGTCGTGATCAGTGGAGCAGAATCTGACTGGAGGCCTGTGACTAGCGGTGTTCCCCAGGGCTCGGTGTTGGGTCCAGTCCTGTTTAATATCTTCATCGACGACCCTGATGAGGGAACAGCATCCACCCTCAGCAAGTGCCGATGACACAAAGCTGGGAGGGGTGGCTGACACGCAGGAGCACTGCGCTGCCATCCAGCGAGACCTGGACAGGCTGGAGAGCTGGGCAGGGAGAAACCTAATGAAATACAACAAAAGCAAGTGTAAAGTCTTGCACCTGGGGAGCAATAACCGTCTGTATCAGTACAGGCTGGGGGATGACCTGCTGGAGAGGAGCTCTGCGGAGAAGGACCTGGGGGTCCTGGTTGATGACAGGTTGGCTATGAGCCAGCAGTGTGCCCTGGTGGCTAAGAGAGCCAATGGGATCCTGGGGGGCATCAGGAAGAGTGTGGCCAGCAGGTCACAGGAGGTGATCCTCCCCCTCTACTCTGCCCTGGTCAGGCCTGACCTGGAGTATTGTGTCCAGTTCTGGGCTCCCTGGGATAAAAAAGACAGGGATCTCCTGGAGAGAGTCCAGAGGAGGCTACGGAGATGACTCGTCTGGACACCTCCCTGTGCAACCTGTCCTAGGGAGCTGCTTTGGCAGGGGGGTTGGACCCGATGATCTCTCGAGGTCCCTTCCAACCCCTACGATTCTGTGACTCTGTGATGTATCAGTCGTTAAAAGCCATGTACAGTATGCTTCAGGTCTTTGGTCTTATTATATGATGCTATATGGCAAAAGATATCAATGGTTTCTCCAGCTATTAATACATTGGTGGGAGTAAAAGGAGGATGAAAACAAGCTGCTACAGCAATTGCAGAGAAACTAGAGATGTACAGCTCTGGGGGAATAAGTATTTGTGACAAATTGGGCCAAACAGAGAAACGTTGGGAAGACATATATTTGCAAGGAGGGAAATGTAAAGATGACTGCTGTGACCACTGCTGAATGTCTAGAGACAAAGGCATCCCTCACAGTGAGAGAGGGCTACAAGGGCACTTTTTCTGTACCTGCTAAACTTTATAATCTGCCTGAAAAGCCAAATTAATTAAATTGGATATGCGATCAAAAGCTGCTATGCAAATTTGAATATTGGCAAAACAAAAACATGGGCTAAGAATTGGCTGTTAGCTTACATTACGGTCATGAGAACATCAACAACATTTGTCACTAACATTTGTCACTTGCCTGTTCCTCAAGGGATTCATTTGGGCAGATTTGCATTCATTTCTGCACGCACATGGCTCTGCCCTTATGGCAGAGGTGAGCCAGGGACCTGCCTTGTGTTCATGGAGCAGAGGGTGGGATGTCCAGGGAGGAGGGGGTGCTGCCACTCACCCCACAGCCCCAGGACAGCATCAGAGGCAGCACTGGCTCATCTGCAGATGAGCTTCGCCTACATGGTGTCACATGCTGAAGCTGTGCATCTCAGGCACCGTGAGGGGCCCTGGTGTGTCCCCAGGCTCCTGACTGCCCTCCCTACAAGGACAGCATCTGCTCTTCCTCATCCATGTGCTGGCTGGGGTATGAATATTGCATTGGGTTCATTGAAGGGTGCTTAAATACAGCCTGCAACAGTACATGTCCTCCTAAAGAGAGGAAACAAAGCTGCCTGACTTCACACTGTCACATTGATGCTTGCAGGGGTGCCACCTGGCACCCGTCTGTACAAGAGTGTGAGGGAGCAAACCAGGGAGGAGATATCTGATGTGGCTGCCACAGCACGTCCAGAAACCACAGGGAAGACACCAAACAAGGAGAGGAATGACAGATCAGAGACCTGCACCCAGCACAGCACCCCGTGTCCGTGCTGCATGTGCAGCACAGGATGCACCCGGGTCATGGATGGGGTCAGGGGTGCTGGAGAGATGCTGCAAACCATGGCACCCCATGCCTGTTGGGCACGCTTCTCCCAAAGTATGAATGAAGGCTTTAATCAGCAAACGTACAACTGGAACACAAAGGGAGTAGAAAGCTCTCTCCTCCAGGAGATCTGGAGGGAAAGCTTTGTGCAGTGCTGGCACCAGCTCCCCCTGGCAGACGTACTGTGGCAAACAGCACAAAAAAGAAAACGTGACACTTTGTCATTTTCTTTGGAAGATGTCAACCAGGGGATGTGACCCTGAAGATCCAGGTGAGGTCACAACACAGGTCATTTCCACACAGCTTTCTGGTTCGGGGTCTCAAAGCCTCCTTCTCACGTGGTAAGCATCTTTATGAACTGAGGATTTTCATTCCCACTTCTCATGCAGCATCTGAGTTGCCACTGCATGATGTTCTTACACTTCTGCCACCCTTTGGGGCAAGGTGTCCCTGGCTGAGACCGGTCCTGGTGTGGTGACCTTGGTACCGCTAGTGCTCGGGGTAAAAATCTTGGTTCAAGACTCCAAGCTCAGTTTTGCAACCATGCCACTCACCTCAATAGCACACACATACATGCACATAAACATTGTAAATGTGTTTTCCACTACATCAAGACACAGGCATAGTAAGCAAAGCTTAGAGGATGAAGAAATGAACTGACATCACTCTAGAAAACAGCTATGAACCAAGGACAAAGGATGCTCAAAAGTCAGTTTTCAGCTTCTTTGATTTGTTTTAGCATTTGCATGATTGTGGCAGGGAGACAGAAGCTACCTCCTTCCTTCATGTAGCCCCCAAGAAGATGGGATTTCATCTGAAAGGAAGGATGAGCACTCAACCTGCCAATTCAGATGAGGAAAGTGTCTTTACCATCTTTAGCACCAGAAGTGGACAATACACAGGCACGCACACTACCTTTCTGATGACACCATTTCAAGTGAAAGGAGAGGAAAGATGCTGACAGACCACAGCAAAGCTGGAGCAGCTCTGACTCACCCAGGATGCTGCTGGGCTGAGGCTAGACAGGCTGGAGGAGCACAGAGCAATCAGAGATGCTCGTTGCTGTCCAATCAGCCAGCTCTAAACCACGTTGGTCTCAGCATAAAGTATTCATATGACAATATGCATTAAGGCAATTCAAAACACAAGTCCCTTCCAACCTCATCCCTTCTCCCAGTCTGTGACTGTCACAGGATTTCTCCTCCTGCTGTGCCTCCAAGCACATCCTCCCTGTCCTCAAGGCTGGTAGGCCCTCAGCTGTTTCAGTGCAGGGTAACCACGTCCCATGAAGGGGTAAGAGCTGGCTTGAAGGGCACACAGTGCTTTTTCTTTTTAACTTGGGCAGAGGCTGTGTAAATAACAATCTCTAAAACAAAAACCAGGGGGTCCCAGGACAAATAATGCCAGTACCCTGTGCCACAAGTTGACCTTATGAACTCAATTAAGCCACCATATTGGGTGTGTTATCCCATTAAGGCAACACCAGAAAGTGTCCCTGGGATTGCAGTCACCCAGAGGGCTGCACGGCCCCGTGGTTTTCATGCTTGCAAGCAGTTGGAAAGATGCTTATAGCTGCACTGGGTCATAGAAGAGGTGCTTGATGACAGGGTGTATTCTTGCTGCCTTCTAGGCCAGCTCTGGGATGGTGCTGAGGCCCTAATGAAGCCAGCACTGTGCCCTGCAAAGAGACCAGCTCAGCCAATCCCCTCAGCAGTCCTGGGGCTCCAAGTCACCAGCAGGCAGCAAGGCTGGGGTTTAGAGAATGGCATGTCTCCACTCCATCTTGGAGCTCAGCTGCACTGAGGAAAAAGCAACCAACCCAAGTGCAGCCTGGGACAGTGATGGTCTGGCTGTCGGGCAAGGGGCAGTTGGCTCTGTGCCAGTCTTGCTTGGACTGGCTGCATGAGTGAAGATGCCCTGGAGCCACCAACAGACATGAAATCCTCCAGCCACAGAGACATAAAACTGACCCAAAAGCTCAGGATTGCTGTCCAGAGGTGTATTTATCTTACCTTGGCTTGTGAGGAGAAATGCTGGGATATTGTTTTCTCTGTCCCTTGCTCTTTGCCATACCCTGGACCCACACTGGCACATGAATTCCCAACCAAGGCACTAAAAGAAGTGGGAAATGTTTGGTCCTGCAAGAGAAAAGAAGAAAAAAATCAAAACCTGTATCTTGGTGAAGCCCACCTGATGATGCCTCCTTGCTCCCCACTTAACCTGCACTCCTGGAATAGCATCTTCATCTTGCCCATCTCCCACTTGCTCTTTTTTTCTTTCTTGTTTTGCTTTTATGCTCTTCCCTTCATTTAACCTGTTCACACTGATTTAAAGTTAGCATCAGAGAACATATTTTTGGTTAGTATTTAAGTAGAAAAAAGCCATTTGGAAAACAAAAAAATTAAGCGAAAAAATTCCACTTCATCCCCAACTACTGGACAACTACATACTGAATGTGAGTATTTTCAGTGGTCCTGAAAATATTCCTGCTTCTCCCCCCCCAAAAAAAATCCCTTTTGGCAAAAAATACCCCAAACCCCAAATCTGTCTGCTTGTATTGTTTATGTTAACATCATCTCTTTTCTGTTTGTAGCATTACCCACCATGGTGCCCAGCATGTGGGAGAAGCATTACACCACAGCGGTGGTCTGCCCCAGGGGTACTGGGGGATGTCCCAGTCATGGACAGAACCTAAACAAGCAGATTGGTCCAGAGCAGCTAAAACCCCCAAAGAAATCCCACAAACCAGCTATGTATCTCCCTGGATACATTTCTTTTCTCTTTCCCAACATATTTGCACATGCCTCAGGCCCCAAGGCGAGCATTGGTGGGAACTCAAGGGCACATCTCAGCACATGGATGAAGGTCCTTGTGGACCTGAAACCTTCTTGCTAGATTCATTTCTCCCATCACTGATAGCTTTCTATTATTATTATTTATTTAAACAAACCCTCAGTTGTGCATTCTAACGCTGAGAGATGATTCATGAGCAGCAGATGTCGGCGCCAGTGCCAGCAGAGCGGCATTACTCGCTGCATAGTTTCAGGTGCCAAAATAACAACATTTATTAACCGTCTCTACTGAGCCCTCAGGAGCTTATAGGTAGGTTTTACTGCTGGCACGTCAAAAGGAGAAGCAAAAACAACAACAAGCCAGTGAAGGTATCATTAATAAAACATTTACAAAATATATTGTCAAAGTTTAACTTCTCCCCGATGCAGAAAATAATGGAGAAGGGTTTGGGTCGGATTTCTTTCTTTTTTTCTTTTTCATTTTGATTTTGTTGGGATTTAAAGACTGTTATTATGAGACTTGAGATACTTTTAAATCAATAAGAAATGCTTTGGTGTTTATTTATTTATTTATTTTAAGGCAATTCTAAAGGTATAATGAAAGGTTTTAATCTTATTTCAGGGCTGTAATTTAAAAAAAAAAAATCAGCTTCTAAGAAGGTCAATATGGCTTGCTAAACAACATTGATTTTTTTAATATTACTGATGCACATGGAGATTTTTTTTTTTTTTAAAATAACTTCCATCCCTTCAAGAACTGTGTCAGATATAATTTGATTGGTAAATACCTACTTTAAATTAAACTTACACAGTAATTACAGGTGCCTCATCACAAGTTATTGGAAAATTATTCAAAATGTTGAAGCAAGACTGATGACAACATAACAAATTTTCTTCCACTTCATATTTTGAACTAGATGTTTGTTTCTGAGCGCTATGGGGAACAGGAGGTCCCTGAAGCGGAAACTCACAGAATCACAGGGATTGGAAAGGACCTCCAGAGATCATTGAGTCCAACCCCCCCTGCCAAAGCAGGGTCCCTAGGACAGGTCGCACAGGGAGGCGTCCAGATGGGTCTTGAATATCTCCAGAGAAGGAGACTCCACACCCCCCTGGGCAGCCTGTCCCAGGGCTCTGTCACCCTCACTGGGAAAAAGTTCTTCCACATATTGGTGTGTAACTTCCTGTGCTCCAACTTAAGGCCATTGCCCCTTGTCCTGTCCCCACAGACCACTGAAAAGGGGCTGGCCATTTCCCCCTGTGTCCCACACCTGATATTTTTATAAACATTGATCAGATCCCCTCTTGGCCTTCTTTTCTCCAAGCTGAACAGTCCCAACTCACTCAGCCTTTCCTCACAGGGGAGATGCTCCAGGCCCTTAATCACCTTCGTAGCCTCCTCTGGACTCTCTCCAGGAGATCCCTGTCTCTTTTATACCAGGGAGCCCAGAACTGGACACAATACTCCAGGTGGGGCCTGACCAGGGCAGAGTAGAGGGGGAGGATCACCTCCTTCGACCTGCTGAGCCCCCTTCAAGGGACTTTGAACATTGATTTGCACAGAACAAGGATTTAAGCTCTGGGTTTTTTTCATTAGGCTTTTTTTTTACCTTTCTTGTCTGCAAATTGGGGCTGATAATATGTTGTCTGCCTCGTAGAGTATTACTGCACCTCATGCTTAGCAAGCGCTTTGGAGACTTTAATTGAAAGGGTTTGGGTGTTTTAATTAATCATCATTGTGTGGCCCGCAGAGAATACCGAGCTTGGACTGGGGACTGCTGCTATGGATTAGCTGTCTGATAAGTCTGCCCCATCGATTTTGGTTTCCCTTGGCAGGCAAAAGACTTGGGATTAGTCTTCTCTGCAGGACAAGTTCACAGCCGACGCAGAAGGCTTGCTTGGATATCATTCAAACACCTTTAGTTTCAGCCTACTTGGGTCTACAGGTGGGGACAGAGGGTCTGACTTGACTAAGCCTTGCTTTACAGCCAGAACCAGCGTTCTTCCAGCAGTAAGGCACCTGAGCCTATTGTGTCTTCTGCTCAGCCCTTTCATTTGATGGCTCATTTAAATGCTAACACATACCTCTGAGGGGAAAGAAAGATGAAAATGTCATTCCCACTGAGGTGTGGGGTTTCCAACAACACAGCAGCCTACACATTAGGGACACCTTATCAGCAGCTTCCATTAAAGAGTAAAACCCAGCTTTGGCTCCCTTCAGAGATCCCATGCCAATGCATATGGATTGGAAACAGTTTCGTTTACTCATGGTAAATGACACATATGGCTGCAATGATCCTAAACCAATCATCTCCCCCAAAGGATGTGGCCCTCCAGAATGCTGCCTGAGAGACGAGGCCCAGCTCCTGCACACAAGCATCACTCTCTGTTTTTGGGGGACAAGTCTCTGACCAAGGATTACCAAGGATGCTCTATTAGCTTAAGAAGCAGACAGGCAGGGATTCATTCCAATGCCACACAGAATCATAGAATGGCATGGGTTGGAAGGGACCCCAAGGATCATAGAGCCTCCTGCAGCTGAAAGAGGAAAGCCTCATCAGTAGTCTCTCTTTGATCAGGTGGCCTGTAGTAGACCCCTATCACCAGCTGTTCCTTATTAGTCCCATCCCTAATTCTGACCCACAGGCTCTCAACCTGCTCCTGGCCACTTCTCAGAGACAGGTCCTCACAGTCTATCCACTTTTTAACATAGAGGGCAACTCCACCACCCTTCCTGCCTAGCCTATCCCTTCTAAAAAGGCGATACCCTTCTACAGGGGTATTCCAGCTGTGGGAATCATCCCACCATGTTTCCGTGATTGCAACTAGATCATAACTTTCCAGTGACATCACGGTTTCCAATTCCTCCTGCTTATTACCCATGCTGCGTGTGTTTGTGTACAGACACTTCAGCTGGGCTTTCTGGCTCACTACCGTTTTTGAGGAGCCCTCCCTCAAACCTCTGGGAGGAATCTGAAGTTTTCCCCCACTGCCTCCTAGAGGGACATTAGAAGGTTCCGGAAGGCGGGGTCAGCAATACTACCTCCTCTGAGGAGTCCCCAGAAGTTCCTATGGGACACTTTAGAGATATTTCCCTACAGTCTTGTAGAATTTCAGCATCCCCAAGCCCTTCTCTATCTCGCTGAATTTCACCTCTTCACCCTTCGAATCTAGTATAAAGCTAGAGGCTACTTGCTCTACCCTAGCAAGCCCCACTATATCCCCTTCCCAACTAGTTTAAAGCCCTGTCAATGAGGCTTGCCAGCTCTTGAGCTAGGATTCTTGTCCCTCTTGGAGACAGGTGGCTCCCGTCTGCTGCTATCAGGCCAGGTGCTGAGTAAACCACCCCGTGATTGAAAAACCCAAAGTTCATAAGGCAGCACCAGCCCCTCAGCCACCTATTCAACACCTCTGCTCTCATGGTCCACTTCGTGTTCTTTGCTGCCACAAATGGGATAGAAGAAAACACCACTTGCACTCCTCCCTCAATCAGCCTCCCTAAACCCTTGAAGTCTCTTTTGATACTTCTCAGACTTCTTTGAGAGATTTCATCACTGCCTGCCTGAACAATGAGTAATAGGTAGTAATCAGAGGGACGAACCAGATCCGGGAGTTTTCTAGTTATGTCCTTGATTCACGCCCCAGGAAGGCAGCACACTTCCCTACGGGTAGGGTCTGGCCTGCATATGGGGCCCTCTGTTCCTTGAGAAGGGAATCCCCAACCAAAACCACCTTTCTGTCTTTCCTAGTGGAGGCAGTCTTGAAGCATAGACTTGACTTCCTCACTCTTGGCCTCCTATTAGGGGGACTGTCCCCCACCTTCCCATTTGCCTCCTCTTCAACTCCCAGCACATCAAACCTATTGCTTAGAGGGACCTGGGGAACAAAGGTAGGCAGGGAGGCTTTCCCACGGCGCCAGGACTATCTTCCAACCCTCTCCATCTTTCTGGTCACCCACTTCTCCCTGTTCTGCCTGATAGGGCTGGGGATCCATCATTTTGGGGGGAAAATTTCCCTGGTGACCTTCCTTCTGGCATGCCAGCAAGTTGCTCCACCAATCAATCTCCCTCTCACACTCTCCTCATGCTTCTCAGTCTCTCCACCTCTTCTTTGAGCTCTGCCGCCATGCTGAGCAGATCTTCCACCTGCTCACACCTCACACAGGTAGAATTGCCGCCATCATCCACCAGCAGGAGCAGGCCCAGGCACTCCTTGCAGCCAGAGACTTGCACAGCCTCACTCCTGGGCAGGCCCTGACTATTGGTCGCCACGTTCTTTATGGGGCAAGCCCTCTGTCTGGTGGAGGCCACACTCCTGGACAGGCCCTCGGTCTGGGTCGCCACACTCTTTACGGTGCGAGCCCTCTGCGTGGTGGAGGCCATGGCAGTCTGTGGTCTCAGAGACTGTCAGCAGGTGAGGCACTTCCCCGGGTGATGAGACAGAACTTACCCGCCCGGCCACACGAGCTACAGGGTCAGCACCGCGCACTCTCTGCGTCAGGTGCGCGGCGACCCGTCCCCGCCCTCCCTGAGGCATTTTCTAGGCGATGGGCGGGGCTGAAACTGCCGTTGCCCTGCGACGCCCACGCCACGTCAGCCTCCCTCGGGAGAGAGCTCCCGCCTACCGCCGGGTCTGTGCTTCACCGCGGGTGAATTCGTCTAGGTTAATTCATGGCCATAACCTCATTGTACAAAGGTGTTAACAAGCACTGACTCAGGCTAGAAAGCTGTTCTATACAGCAAATAGCGGCGCCAATTATTGCTCCAATTCTCCAGCCCAGCAGAGACACTTGTTGGGTTTCAGGGAAGCTGTGCCGGTTTTTCTCCTTACTTGGCTTTTTTCAGCACACAAATGACAACAGCTCCAAAGACAAGGCCCTACATGCTTCAAAAGTTTGGCTGTTGTCCTGAAAATACTTCCAGGTTGCCATATCTGGTACAGGGAATGGTTCTTTGCCTGAAAAAGGCTTTCAGGAGAGAAGGGAGCTCAGGCACAGATGTGCACATGGATTCTCTCTTCTGGGCTCTATTGGGATGTCCCATGATGGGGACACCTAGAGACCCTGCAGGTGGGGACTCAAATGAGGCTTTCCCAAAGGAGTTCCTGACGGTAGGGTTATTCCCAGGCTGATGATCACCTACTCATGTAAGCAAGGAGTGAGGGTTTTCTCATCACCCCAAACATGTTTGCTCTGGAAGCTCCTGTGCTCAGGGAGCTTCCTGTCCTTCCTATGCCCCAAAAAGCTGCACAGCACTCAAGGTCTCACCCCCAGCCCTCAAGGGACCCCGTCTCATGCTGAGCCCAGCCATGAGCCACCCACAATGGACCCACCTGCACATGAGCACTTGGGGACACACATGAGACGGGTTTGCATATGCTGCTATTCCTGCAAGAAACCAGAAACAGCCTTTACTGCCAGGAGGAATATGAAATCATCCAGACATACAGGAGATGAGACTGCAGGATCGCCCCAGGGCAAGTGGACCTCTGCAGACGTGGAGCCACATGCCATCCCTCTCCTACAAGCAGCCTCAAAGCAAGGCCTGAGGAAGAGATTGAGTGTGGCATTTCGGAGTCAAATATCATCCCCCTTCTCCAGCCAAATGCTGGCAAATATTAGGGAAGCATCAGGGACATGGCTTTGCTACAAATGGAAATCACTAATAGCTATGTGCTCTTTGAGGTTCATGAGTGGCAGGTGAAGTGCATCAGAAACAAACAAACAAAAAGAGTATCCATGCTGCCTAACTCCCTGCCAGTCCCACAATAAATGTGAAATTATTCATATTGCACCCTTACATGCATAAAGATGTAAAATGTGGCATATTATTGCATTTCAGCTCACTGTACAAGCATCTGTCAATGTGAATTAGAGAACCTCCACATGGTGCCAGGCAGGAATTTAGGAGAAATTCCACCAATATCTGGTTTTAGCTCACAGAGGAAAAAGAAATATCACCATAGTTTGTACGATGCTACTTTCTGCTCATAAAAGGTGAACTTATTTAAGCACTAAGTCTGAACCAGAGGGATGTGCACAGAAGCATCAGGTGTGTTCACACATCTAGTCCTGGTGCTCACCCCTGGGAATAAAGGTTGCTCCCCTCTCATGCACTAAACCAGATTCATCCTCATTAATAGAAGAGGGGTGAATTAGCTTTTGATTGACTGATAGATTTGAGGCATAACTAAGGGCATGGCTGTGAGAAGTAGCACTGCATCAGATGGAACGGTTTCCATGTCACCCTGAGATACCTGCAGCTACCTTTCACTGCTGCGTAAGCTTGAGCACCCACTTCCCCTTCCCCCCCACCCCCCCAAAGCACTTGAGTGCCAGAAATTGATAATCTGCATCACCCTGGCTAACACGTCCTGGATAACAGAGGAGGACTTTGGGAGCAAAGCCGTGAGCTGTGTGACAACCTTCATGAGGGAATAATGTCCCTCCCCAGCAAGTATGCTGAAGATACAAAGCTGGGAGGGGTGCCTGACACGCAGGACACTGCGCTGCCATCCAGAGAGACCTGGACAGGCTGGAGAGCTGGGCAGGGAGAAACCAGAAGAAGATTAATAAAAGCAAGTGTAGAGTCTTGCACCTGTGAAGGAATAACTGCTGGAATCAGTACAGGCTGGGGGATGGCCTGCTGGAGAGGAGCTCTGTGGAGAAGGACCTGAGGGTGATGACAGGTTGGCTATGAGCCAGCAGTGTGCCCTGGTGGCTAAGAGGGCCAATGGGATCCAGGGGGCCATCAAGAGGAGTGTGGCCAGCAGGTCACAGGAGGTGATCCTCCCCCTCTACTCTGCCCTGGTCAGGCCTCACCTGGAGTATTGTGTCCAGTTCTGGGCTCCCTGGGATAAAAAAGACAGGGATCTCCTGGAGAGAGTCCAGCGGAGGCTACAAAGATGATTAAGGGCCTGGAGCATCTCCCCTGTGAGGAAAGGCTGAGTGAGCTGGGGCTGGTCAGCCTGGAGAAAAGAAGACTGAGAGGGGATCTGATAAACATTTATAAATATCTCAAGTGTGGGACACAGGGGGAAATGGCCAGCCTCTTCTCAGTGGTCTGTGGAGACAGGACAAGGGGCAATGGCCTTAAGTTGGAGCACAGGAAGTTCCACACCAATATGTGGAGGAACTTTTTCCCAGTGAGGGTGACAGAGCCCTGGGACAGGCTGCCCAGGGGGTGTGGAGTTTCCTTCTCTGAAGATATTCAAGACCCATCTGGACACCTCCCTGTGTGACCTGTCCTAGGGAACCTGCTTTGGCAGGGGGGTTGGACTCAATGATCTCTGGAGGTCCCTTCCAACCCCTACAGCTCTGTGATTCTGTGAGGTGATGGGGGCAGAGTGGGTGCTGCAGCAGTCGTGTTACCTGCACATGTCCCCCTGTCCTGGGGAGCTGTGTGGGAAAAGAAGAAAACAGAACCAGCACACGACTGAGGCAGCAAGGGAAAGCATTGCTTCTGTAGGGCAAGCCTAGCCCTAGGTTTATCTGGGTAATTATGCTGGCCTTTTATTCTAGCTGTTCAGCCTTTCATTCATATTGAGAAGAGATTTCTGTCAAGCAGTTTGCAGCATTTTTTTCCTCTCTTTTTGATAAATGAGTTCAAAGAAAGCTTAATCTTTTAAAAGATGGTTAATTCCCTAATTAAGCATTTGTCTCCCTCTCTCATCAGTAGCACTGAAAACATATCAAGACAAATTACCCGAATGCAGATGCCTGGCAATGGCATCTTTTCTTCCTAAATCCCCTGGACAAATCCAGTTAACTGCAGCAGAAAGTACATGAGAAAACACCTGAGCCCCCTCCCGACTTGCAGCAGGGAGCAGAGATGTCTGTTCTCTTTGCAAAGTTTTCCATCTGCTCCCTGTGATCACAGAGAGAAGACAGAAATACATAGTGAAGATGAACTGTAACTTACATCCTTGCATGAGGCTTCACTTCCAAATCAGGGAAAAAAGGGGGGTGGGGGGAAAGAAGGAAAAAAAAAAAGGCCTCACAGCAGAGGCAGCAGATGCCCTGGCATGGTGGAGGGATGCTGGCCAGCCCAGGAGTGTTATCTAGTGGGACAACAGGTGCTTGGTGTTTCGGCACTGAAGGAGGGAAGAATTTGGGTGGTTTGAGTTTTCCCTTGCCTCAGTTTTGGTTTAGAGAGGGCAGAGGTTGCTCTTGCCTTATGTACCAGATTGGGAGAATAAAAGAGACTGAGTCCATGCATAGGGTATCGGTGTTTTTTGGGTTGCAGCTACCAAAGAACCCCCACATTCAATTAATTTTGCTGCATAATTGCTTTGGGTGAGACACTTCATACAACCAGGAACACACTGTTTGCTTTTGAGACTCTGAGAAACCTCATGAAAAGTCCTCACCTGTGCTGGGAGCCTGCTGCTTTGGTGCAAAGGCTCCCACCTGATCCCTCCCATTTGACCATTCCCAGCCCATCACTCAACCAAGGTGAAGGGAGAAGCTGCTGCACGGCCACCACCAGTGTTTGGGGTTTCTCCAGTGAAGCAAGCGGTTAGCCCCACAGAGGATCTTCCCATACCTCCAAACCCTCAAGCAGTCCCTCACATACCTTGCAGAAGGTCACCACAGGCACTAATAATCCACTCAAATGCCCCAGCCCTGCTTGCCCTATCAGGGCAATGTGCTTGCCTTGCCACCACTGCACCAAGTGCCATGAGTGGGGGGAGTGTCCAGGACTGCCAAGGAAACACACTGTTGTCAGCCTGCAGATCCTTCCCAGCAAGGCTTTTACATCCCAAGACATGTTTTTATTTACCACCAAGAAGGACTCCCCCTCCAGCCACCTTTCTCCACTGCAGAACTCAAAGTTCAGCCAGAGAGACATGAGATACAGCTACACAACAGAGGAAGCCACACAAAGAAGTATGTTTGAGCAACATGATAGCCAGTGAATACTCTATTTATGAGACAAAAAGCACATACCAGCTGACACTTGGCTGTGTCTCCACTGTGTTAACCGGCTGCAATTAATGAGACAGAGGCACTGAAGCTAGAAAGAACCCAAGCCAGAAAGAAACTACACTGATTAATTAAAAAATTAAGAGAGACCCAGAAGCAAAATCTCCTCACGTTCCTCCCACTCTGCAGCCAGCCTTGGAGAATCTTGCCAGGAGAAGGGCAGGAGAAAACTCAAAGGAAAGCAAGCCCCTCAGATTCAAAGTGATGCTTCCAAACAGACCAGAAAACTTGTAGGTTGTCCATCAACCTCATGTAAATCATAAAACCCAGTGGCAGGTGGCCAGTGATGGCCTGAAAATGAATAGCACATCTGTGTTAACATCACAGGAGACAGCTCACACAGATTTATGCTCTGCTGATGTCCGTACAGTGTAGCAAAGCAGTGAGGATAGATAATACCTTTGATGAGCCAGGAGCTGGAGCAGGGTGGGACCAGTGCCGAGAACAGGGAGGCTCCATAAGACAGAAGTGTCACCCAGCCAGTGCAGCTTCTCATTTTCAGCAAAATCCTCATCCTGCAAGAAGCAAACCCTTGGTTGGGAGCCGGGATATAGAGGGGGATGAGCATCCTTAACTCAACTCTTGTCCTTAGCTGGTCCTTTACTGAATCAATTCCCAAAAGTACCATACACCAGAAAGGAACATAACATAAATGGGATAGAACTGCCACACAATTTGTCTCCAAGAAAATATTAGGGTCTGGTCCAAGGTGCAGCAGTCAGTCAGTGGTTCATCTTTTCACTGTTTCTAACGGCCTTTGGATCTGATTGCTGTGTAACATACCTTGTTTGTTTCTTGCCAACACAGAAAACTATAAAAAAGCCAAGAGAAATCTATTAGCTTTAAACAACAATAGGGCAATAATACTCCCCGACTTCACAGCGGTTGTGGAGACTGGTAGTATTTTCAGTGCATTAAAAGACATAAGCCATGTTTTAACTGCTATTAGTATAATTACTCATCAGAAATCAGTTGCACTTGCATTACTCTAACCTCTTTTGGCTCAACTATGAAGATTAGGGATCTCCTAGAGAGAGTCCAGTGGAGGGCTGCAAAGATGATTAAGGGCCTGGAGCATCTCCCCTATGAGGAAAGGCTGAGTGAGCTGGGGCTGTTCAGCCTGGAGAAAAGGAGACTGAGGGGGGACCTAATTAATGTTTATAAATATCTCAAGTGTGGGACACAGGGGGAAATGGCCAACTCCTTCACAGTGTCTGTGGGGACAGGACAAGGGGCAATGGCCTCAAGTTGGAGCACAGGAAGTTCCGCACCAATATGTGGAAGAACTTTTTCCCAGTGAGGGTGACAGAGCCCTGGGACAGGCTGCCCAGGGGGTGTGGAGTCTCCTTCTCTGGAGATATTCAAGACCCATCTGGACACCTCCCTGTGTGACCTGTCCTAGGGACCCTGCTTTGGCAGGGGGGTTGGACTCGATGATCTCTGGAGGTCCCTTCCAATCCCTATGATTCTGTGATTCTGTGATCCCAACCTCCTTAGTAAGGCAGATCCATACGTGAGTCATGTATAGGTACATACATGGATACATATACATACAAATATACATATTGCAAAAGAAACTAAAATCCTGGCCACCTACTCAAAGCTGTTTTGCGTTAAAAGACAATGGATCCATTTCCCCCCTCAGTTTGCACTGGGACAAATGCAGTTACTAACCCCCCACTTACAGAGTGAGCCTGGGTTGCATACTGAGCATATCTCACTCCTATCCTGGGATACCCACCTCACACAAATTTAGGCATGAGTGTGTGTACCTGGGGGCAGGAAGCATCCAGATTGGAGCAGAACTAAACAGCAGCTTCATCTCCTGAAGATTTTTTCCTCTTCCACAGCATTGGCACTGCCACACAGCCTCACAGCTCTGTCCTCTGTCCCGTACCAGCCTTGGGAAGACAGAGAAGAGCAGTTTGGGGTGCTGCAGCAACACAAGAAGGGTAACTGCCCATCACTGGGTCACTTCAGCTCATGCAGCTGTTACCACACAAAGAGGGTCTGCAAGGGGGGTATATGCTGTATGTGTTGGTGTCTCCCCTCAGGTAAAACTAAAGGGTCACTGAGATTAGCATTAACGTGCCCACTGCCTGTAGTAAGATGCCCTGCAAACCTCTGGCAGTGGGAGATCTCCAGGCCAGGCTGGTGGGGCAGCAGTTCTGCAGCATGGCTCTAGTGACTCTCTGAACATCCAGTGCAAGAGCTCTGATTGCTGTGGAAATGTTGGACCAAACCCAACAAATTCTGACACTAGTGTTCATTTTTCATATGGAAGTCAAAATTCATGCCTATGTGGGATGCAGGACTACACAGCCTACTTTCACCTAGTATGCACCGCTTCAGGTTATCCCACCTATTTTATTAAATCAATTAGTATGAAGGTTTACACAATCTTCAGAAGACTTTCTGCCATAAACTTAATTTGCTTTCTGTGTCACTCACGGGAAATCAAGGACTGAGATAATCAATGAAGTTCACAGGAGTTCCTGAATTAAAAAAAAAAAGTCTTGAGAGAACAAAGATTCTGTGTCAGGATGCACTTAGGTGTTAATTCAGGCAAATACATTATTTTCTTCAACTGTGCTAACCCACATGCTCGGTGATAATAACCTTCATGTTAGATTGGTTTGACCCATCACCACTGCTCAGGATTTGGAGAATGATAGATTCCAGTCCTGGCTTTTTGCCACATCAAATAAAATGAAAAAGCAATTTATACAGCCTCTTGGAGGAAAATGACAGCGTTCAAAGGAAAGGTGCTCAAGATATCATTTGATTTAGGTGTGATGAGCTCCACACATCTCTCCTGGGTAACTCAATCAATGAAGTTCCCATCTCATCTATTAGATGGGTTAGACTACTTTAAACTTTAAAAAAACCCCACCAAACCCTCTGACAGATCAAGACAGGAGATAAGGTCAAAGATATCAATAAACAAGGCTAAAACAACGTTGTATCTAAAAAATTGTGAGATACCATCAGCCATCTGGGGCACATCCAGAGGAACTCTGTACCAGAGACCAGCTGAGATTTGCAAAGCGCTGAGAGGTGCTGTTGAGACAAGGGAGCTGGGGGTGGGCTCTTTCACCAACCCCAGGATCTGCTCCTCCTTTGCTGACTCTCTACTAGCCACCACTTCATGCTCTCATGGCCTTCCTCAGCTTGGTGTGGCACCCTTTCACACGGAAAGAAACACGTACAACAGGCAAGTAGGGATCAGGCCGGAGTTGCACAAGAAGGTAGCTAAAGCCATGGTGAAGCAGTGACTATATACCTTGTATTCATGTATGATGCAAAGATACCACTGTCAGCTGCAGGCTTTTATACACTAGAACACCTCTGGTTGGCACAGGGACAACAGCCAACTCTGTGAATGGGAGAATGGACCCAAAATGCATGGGGCAAAACAACAGACGCCATTAACATCTCTTTCTCAGGGTTAGAGCAGTAATAAACAAATAAAAGAGATTTTGTTTGTATTTAGGTTGCTGCCCACCATTTCTGCTTCCTCCTGCTTAAAGCTCCAACAAGAATGCAGCTTTTCCTCAGCGTGAAGTTCAGCGCACAGCTGTACCTGTACAAAGACCAGTGTCTTAATGGAGAGGTGGGGGTGAATAAAAACATCCCAGCAAAGCCCACTCGTGGTTACTGCTGCCAGAGGAGGCCCAAGTCAAATGCCTGCCCAGTTAATAGATCTTTCCTTGCAACAAAATGCTTTGAGAGTGCAGAATCAAATGAGCAATTTGACTCTGTCAAGATCCTCCATGGCAGCAAAACATGAGTCGCCACTTTGTTCTTCACCTCTCCCCATCTCCTCTGCCCACAGGGGACTTCACAGCATCCCTCTAACTTGGGATGCCGAGCTGGGCAGCCTGTTCCACATCCCGACATCTCTTTTGGGGAAGAATTTTTTCCTAACATCCAGTCTGACCCTGCCCTGGCACAGCTTAGTGCCATTTCCCATTGTCCTGTCTCCTGTCACCTGGCTGAAGAGACCATCTCCCACCTCTCTACACCCTCCTGTCAGGTAGCTGTAGGTGGTGATAAGGTCTCCCCTCAGCCTCCTCTTCTCCAGGCTGAACATCCCCAGCTCCCTCAGCTGCTCCTCATAGGATTTGCCCTCCAGCCCCTTCCCCAGCCTGGTTGCCCTTCTCTGGACACACTCCAGGACCTCCATGTCCTTCTTATGGTAAGGAGCCCAAAACTGGACCCAGCACTCGAGGTGCAGCCTCACCAGTGCCCAGTACAGGGGCACAATCACTTCCCCAGACCTACTGGCCACACTGTTTCTGATACAAACCAGGATGCCATTGGCCTTCCTGGCCACCTGGGCACACTGCTGACTCATACTCAGTCTGCAGTCAACCAACACCCCCAGGTAAAGAAACAGGACTTTAAGATTCATAGCAAGCAAAAAATTCACATTCCGTGGTTGAATTCCCAGGCCGTTATCTGACCGAATGAACTTGCAGTGCAGCTTGCTTAATTAATTAATTTCTTCACATGCACACAAAATAAGAAAGAAAGAAAACTCCACTGATACCCTGGGTTTCAGGAGACTTGAGGTCTTTGCCTGTTCACTGCCAATGTACTGCTCGTTGCTTCAGCAAACTCACTTCAGCTTGAGAAGTGTTACATGCTCACAAACACGATTTTCTCCTATTTATATTCTTAGGAACAACCTAAAATTCTAAAAAGCTGATTTACGAAGTGTCCAGAGGGACAACAAGTGCTTGCCTAGAGGTTTGTAGTCTTCCTC
The DNA here is from genome assembly GCA_020800305.1 of Porphyrio hochstetteri. Classification (NCBI taxonomy): domain Eukaryota; kingdom Metazoa; phylum Chordata; class Aves; order Gruiformes; family Rallidae; genus Porphyrio; species Porphyrio hochstetteri. The sequence goes on from CM036907.1 coordinate 9,898,965, forward strand.
AAAGACTCTGGTAATTTCCCAGGAGATAGTGACTAAACAAATTTAGCCTTTCATCTGCAGCCTCCAGTTAAATAATCTTCGGTGTCTCAACTTGGGAAAGCAGCCTGTAGTCTTATCTTCCTTGTTTTACCAGAGCAGACTCAGCTGCTCAGCAGAGCAAAGCCCTCTTTCAGAAGTACCTGTCCTCAAACAAGAATTTGGCTTCAAAGCCTCCCTATTTCTGCAAAGCAGGAGATTTTGACCGTGTTGGCTTTGGAGTTGGGTCAACTTCTTGAGAGATTTGTCTTCAGCTTCCAGGCTTACCTGCACTTAATACAACAACTTAAGGCATAACCAGGACAAGATTTGGGTCAAATCCATTAAGCTCCTCACTGAAAGGCATTTAGGAGCCCAAGCAAGCTCCTGGGGAAGATCTCTAATTTTTAAAGAAAAACCTCACCAGCTAATTAAGCCTCCTCTTCTGAGGTCTCTGGCTTCTGTTTTTTTAATCAGCCCTGTGCTGGATTCCTTGCTGTACGTGTTAACAGTCTTGCAAAAGTGTGGTCAATTCTCTTGACACTAATTCCAAAGCATTATTTTTGAATTAAACATACATACTACAATAAAGAGATCATCTAAGAAATTAACAATTAAAAAAGTAATCCAAACAAAGCCTAGCTGGTATGAGAGGGAAAAATATAACTATCTCATTGGTTTCTGATGCTGTCAGCAGGAGTGCTGTTGTAGTGACTTATGGTCCTGCTGCACAGAGCAAGGACACATTTACATCCCCAGAGGTGAGCAACACCAACAGCACAGCCATGAAAAATCTCAGTTCCTGTTTGTAGGGCAAAGAAGGGACTCAGAGCATCTCACCCTAAGTCAGGTTCCTGACTAAGTCATTAGGAAATATTAAGTGGAATGCATTTGCCTTTGTCCACATGACTCCCAGGGCCAAGGCTTGCATGACAAGGTGGACACTGACTGTGGCACTTTGCTTCTAGCAAGACAGCAAAGCCTTTTACCATCCTCACCCTTAATAATAGCACTGATCTGGCATTCACCCCACCTGCACAGATAGCTCCTTTCTCTTGGTCTTGCCTCACAGAGTCATTTGCATGGGCTTTTCAAGCACCAGCATCGCTTATTTTTCATGCTCTCCTAATTTTGCTTTCAGGTCAAAGGCTTGGCTGCTCTGCCAATCACGCTTTCATTCACACAGTCCTGGGGAGGAAAAGCTGTTGCATTTTAATAGGTTCAGGTAAATCTTCCAAAGTCTGAGGATTTTATCAACTTGTGCGCTTCATCTGCTCACTGATCTCACCCTTTCATCTCATCCCATTCATTTGCTGGGAGGAGAACTGCAGCCTTCAAACCTCTCCCGCTCCCATCTTTCCCAGGCCTGTGCCTCTCTCTCTGCTGTTTTCTCTAATCTGATTCACTTAGTGATATTGTTCACCTCAGACGTGTGGGCAAATCACAGCTTCATCTCAGCAGATAAAGGGAGGTCCTCTCAGCTCCCAACCATCTCTGCCTTCACGCTTTTATCCAGGAGGAGGTTCAGAGAGGAGCAGAGAGGCAGCAATCAGAGCGCTCTCCCAAGTTGATTTTGCAGACTGAATCCGCTGTAATTATGCCTGCACATGAATTAAATATCACCCCTTCTCCCAAGAGCATCCTGGGCTCGGTTTGCCAGGTGGGTGTGGGGAGCGAGCGTGGCCGACCCAAGCCATGACTCACTTTGGGCTGCAAAGGGAACCGCCCCGTGCTGCTGCAGAACTCACACGCAGCTCCTTTGCATGCATGTGGTTACTAATGGGTTGGCACTGACCTGGGGAGGCACATAGACAGGCACACACACACAGGGAGCAGGCCCCAGGAGCTAAGTAACATTCACACATACACACAGGTTGTGCTTTGCTTCCTAAAACATTTTTTAAAAGTGATGTTCTCCTAAATCCTGGGGTGCATGAAAAGGAGCGTGGCCAGCAGGTCACAGGAGGTGATCCTCCCCCTCTACTCTGCCCTGGTCAGGCCCCACCTGGAGTATTGTGTCCAGTTCTGGGCTCCCTGGGATAAAAAAAGACAGGGATCTCCTGGAGAGAGTCCAGAGGAGGCTGTGAAGGTGATTAAGGGCCTGGAGCATCTCCCCTGTGAGGAAAGGCTGAGTGAGCTGGGGCTGTTCAGCCTGGAGAAAAGGAGACTGAGGGGATCTGATTAATGTTTATAAATATCCAAAGTGTGGGACACAGGGGGAATTGGCCAGCCCCTTTTCAGTGGTCTGTGGGGACAGGACAAGGGGCAATGGCCTCAACTTGGAGCACAGGAAGTTCCACACCAACATGTGGAAGAACTTTTTCCCAGTGAGGGTGACAGAGCCCTGGGACAGGCTGCCCAGGGAGGTGGTGGAGTCTCCTTCTCTGGAGATATTCAAGACCCATCTGGATGCCTCCCTGTGTGACCTGTCCTAGGGAACCTGCTTTGGCAGGGGGGTTGGACCCCATGATCTCTTTATAAACACATGCTCAGGGTATCACTGCATGAACCCCCCAGCAGCTCCCCAGTGTGTGTTTCCTCATCCCCTCCCTGGTGCCTTTATCTGGGACATTTGAGGGACAGGTGGAAGCAACAGGGTTTGCCCAACAGACATAGTATCACACATCAGCTTTATCAATACAGAGGTGGATTCACAGCGTTAAACAAACCTTGAGGAGGTGGCTAAAACTGAGGCAGAATGAAGCCCAATATTGCAGAGAGAGGGTCACATGTCTGGGTATCACCAAAACGGGGCTGGTAACACAAAGCAGGAGATTACAAGAGTTAGGCAAGGGAGCTCTGCTGACCACCAGGCAGCTCATGGCTGTGCAGGAGGGAAACTTTCTCCTAAATACTTCGTGTTTACAGCAGAGCCAGAGATGCCAATATCCGCGTACAAGTAATTGGTGCCACATTTACCATGGAGCAGTGAGATTTCTGGGCTGGGTCGCTTGCCTCTTACTGCTGCTGTCAGCTTGTCTTCCCTACAAATTCTCTCTCAGTGGAAAATTATGCCTGTTATTTCTGGGCAAGTGGGGAAAAGGAGAGAGCTATGTGATGTGACAGATGCTATGAGGGTCTGTCCGGGGGATTAGCTGTGAGGTGGGGTTTGCTCACTTCCAAGCCTTCCTGGGCCAGCTAGCTCACAGTGCCCACCATAACCTCCCTTACCAGGTGTTTAGTCATGGACAAATCCAAACATGAAAGCTCTCTTCAGGGTTTACACTGGAAAAATGACAGGGGGGGAAAAAAAGGTGGGGAGGGGATGAGGAAGGGCATTGTGCAATGTCGTATAGTCCAGCCCAATCAAGACAAGAGGTGAATTCTGGGTGCTACCAGCCAAAATTCCCTGAGGTTCTGGGATGGCCCTGCCCATCCAAACCAGCGCAGCAGCTGGAGAAAGGCAGAGGCCTTCTGTGGTCAGTGGTCCTCTGAGTGTCCTTTGACTGCAGAGCCCATCCCTCACCTCCACCCACAGAGAAAGCTCATGGCCAAGACAAGGACTTCACTGCCTACCTACCATCTACTGCCAGAATTTCCCCAAATTGCCCTTGCAAAACACATTTTATTCTCATGTATGTTTACCTCGAAGCAGCTTGGTGTTGCTCAAGCAAAGACAGGTTTAAAAAGTTAGCAGCAGAACAGTGGGTGCTTTGTTTTGCTCCCAAGGAGGGTGTATTTGCCAAGACCTGTGAGCTAATTCATCTGGGGAACACGTGGAGTTACTCCGCATCGCTGCGGAAACGTGTCTTCCTGGGGGATTTCCTCACTAGGTTTTCTTAATATCACCTCTCAGCTGTCAGTTCTTTTCTGTACACATGCCCTTCTCCAGATTAACTTTAGGGCAGGTAAAGTCCCCAGTCAGATGATTTTGTGGTGAAATCACTGCCTGTTGCAGGCTTCTCCAGATCCCGGGGAGAGCAACGTGTGTGTTTACAGCCCATCACTCACAGAAAAGTGAGATGGAATTAAGAAAGATCACCACAGAAAAATGAGACCAAATTAGCCAAAACTCCCCATAACAACCTGTCACAAGTGTATCACAAGGGACAGAGTTTCACATCCAAAAGGGCTTTGCAATCCAGGCCTGAAGGGTAGTATATAAATGCTACAGGTTATTTAAGTTGGCCTTTCAAGTAGTATAGATTGGTGAGTCAGCCCCAGTATTAATCAGGAGATAAATGTTAAATCAACCTGAGTTCTTTTTTGTTAGGTTTTCGAGCCTGGAGGGTCACATTTGTGACCATTTTTCTTTGGTCATGAGAGGTAAAGAAAAAATAAAATGCTTTCATGATGAAAGTTTCTTTCTGCACAGAACTGAAGAATTTCCAGTGCCGGGGTGTTTTGTAACCCCCCCAGCACCATGAGACGCTCAGCAGGAGCTCATAACACCAAAACAACTACCAAGGTTTCATCTCCACCCACAGGCAGAGACCTCTTGCCTTGGACTGCTTCTTCCAGAGAGGCTCTTCTGCAAGATCTCATGCCATTCCCTTTGAACACTCACCAGCCAACTGGAGGTTTGTGTGGTATACCACGATAACCACATACAGAGAGGTTTCTTTCACCCCCAGAAAACAGGGGTTTTTTTGACAAGAGCATGATACAAGATATAAAAAAAGCAAATTCATTCTTAGAGAAGTTCACAAATATACAGAAAAGGAATTCTCTGAGCATAGCCAGGATTGGTATGAATCATCCATCTCTCCAGCCATTTAATTTCTCCAGGATTAGGAGTGTATAAGCAATGGTCTGCACTTTTATTAATGAAAACATCCATTATTATTCTTTTACGTGGAGCAGTGGAGCACCTGGAGGCCTTCTGCAGCTGAGCCCTTTATGCCTGCACCCAGGCTTAGAAAAATAGGCCCTCAACCACCTTTGGATCATGACAGATCCCACTGCTGGTGATGCTGGTCTACTTATAAAGCAACTTTGAAATACTATACATTTAATAATAAAAAAAAAAGTCCTGGAGAAAACTGGCTTTGGGCACATTTGAGTGATGGGGGTGAATGGGTCTTGCTGAGAAGCAGCACTTTGAAGTTGCTCCCAGCTGGATAATGAACAATTAAAAGAACAAATTAGTTAACTAAAATGCATGGGTCTCCCACAGCATCCTTCATCTCCCAGCACACTGGCTTTGTAAGACTATTTCAAGCAGGAGGAAGCATCCCCATGCAAAAGGAGCCTAAAAACCAGTTCTGCACAGCACCTGACTGCTGACAGTGCTCAAAAAAGCCCATGTCAGCTTGCAGCCAAATTGCTGCGCTGCCTGATGAGCTCAGTGCCAGATGGATGACATGCATCAGATACATAGCCCTAGGTTAGGAGATGCACGTGTGTTTGGGCAAGAAAAAGGCATGTGAAGACTCATCTCAACCTCATGGGTCCTATGTGGGAAGTATCACGACATCCAGTACTTAAAGCACTTGCCTAATGGAAAAAAGATTTAGCCCAAGCCCTTCTCCTGTCCCTCTACACCAAGGTATGCTTTTCCAGGCAGTGCCAGGCATGCCCTCCAGTCCCTGGTTTAACTCCTCTGTTAATTATCACCTCCCATGCAAGGTTGTCACCAGCATGGTAATAGCTGTTGTGCCTTTTTTCCAGCACCCAGCTCCACACCTGCGTGATGGCACTGCTGGGAAGGCTTCTGGGCTCCACCTTCTACCCCACGCAGGTAGGGCAAATCCATAGCTCATTCCCCTCTGGGCAATCAAGGAAGGGATTTCTGTTTGGGAAAACCTCCCTGAGCCCCACAGCACATGATGGGGCAATCTATGCAGCACCCTGAATAGACAACTAATTATACCAGAGAAAAGCCAGGCACTGCTCAGGCATACAGGGTTTTCCTTTTTAAAATCAAGAGGAACACAGTTAAAATTTAAGAAAAAAAAGGACCTGAGGACAGAAGTAAGGCCTGCTGAGCCCACCTGAGTGATGCCTAGGGGCTAAGATATCTGCGAGTCACCCGCAGAAATGCCACCTGAGAGAAAAGCACAGGCCCAAGAGGAACTAGGTGCAAGCTCCAGGCACTGCAACCTGAAAAGCAGCCCTTAAGAGAGGAAACCAAGGGCTGAATGCTCTATTTTCAATTTGACATCCCAACTTCCATCTAAGAGGGTGTCCAGAAAAGCACCGCGCTGAACTCCAGCGCAACGGAGGAGCCGCAGGAGCCCAGGACATCCATATCTTTAGCCCAGGACATTACGGCGTGGCTGCAAGTAGCACCAGGGGAGGTGTAAGGAGATGGCATAACGCTTGTTTGCAGAACTTTTATTGCTAATTGACATTTCTGCAGAGGTCCCCAGACAGTGCCAGGCACTGCTGGTTGGCCGGGCCGCGGGAAGCAGTCTGACACCGTGTCCTGCGTGGTACCCTAATGGGGCCGGTATTTCTGACAGACTCCAGCTAAGAAGTAATGGGTATAAACACGGGTAAATGTGCTAAAAGCACTCGCAGCCAATCTTTGTACGGTGATTGCCTTACAAATGGCATACTCCGCTTAATTTCCACCTCTATTGTGAGGCGAGCTACATCACTCAGGGACCATCAAAGCATCTCATTTAAGACATATCAACCTATAGAAAGGAAAGCTTTCCCTTCAACCCGGCAAGAAGAGCTTCAGAAGCTCAGGAAGGCTTTTTCTTGCTTTGTTATTCTCTGCATTTAGCTCATCCATCTAAGGAAGTAACAAGGTGTGAAGATAAACTTTGCTATCGCTGAGGAACGCTAATGATTTCCCTTTCAACCGCCCATTCCGCTTTCCCTTTGTAAGAAAGGATTACCTGTGGCTGACAAAAGGTGTCATCTCTGCTCAGATTAATTGCACTCACGTTAATCACTGGCATGGACCGAGGCCGACGAGGTATAACATTATTCCAACACATTAAATCTAGCAAGCTTTAAGTAGAGCTTGCCGTTATGGGCCAGCACATGGCTCTTCCAGTCAAGATACAGAATCCCTGACCCTGTTATTCACCAACCAAATAATCCTTTTAGTGTGACTCGAACCATGACGGTCTGGTTTTCAAGCTTTTTCTCTCTCATTACTTCTTTCTGCCTTTTATGTCTGCTTTTCCTCCCCTCCATCATGGTACATATCATGGCATGTTGCCCCAAGCTTTATTAGGTGACTTGTGGCAGCCCATTTCCCAGCTAAGAGCCTTGCAGGAGCAATGCTCTGCTCTGCTAAAATTGCATCCCCCTAAAATACACTGCTTCCAGGATTATATTTCCCCACAGCACACAACGAGTGACTCGAGCTATAAACCATCGTTGCTTTGCTGGCTTTGACTAAGCCCCAGCAGCAGGAGCAGGCTGAGGACCTGAGCAAGACTCAACAGTCCTGATGAAGATTTTCCCAATGCAGTGAGGACAACAAACCTGTCCAGTGACCAGAGCATCTGAATTTGTGGATGCTGTGCTCGTTGCAGCCTTCAGCTGACACGCATGAACCTTGGGGAGGATGAGCCAAGAGGGAGGGGATCTGATCTCCTAATGCTGGAGTTGGGCTTGGCTCTAGCTGCATCAACAGGTACTTTTGTACTTCGCTCAGCACCCAGTTAATTAGCCATGAAAGAGCATGACAAGACAAGGTAAGAAACGAAGATAAGAAATCAAGAAATGGAAGTAAGAAATCTATGAGAGCCTGTACATTAAACATTTCACTCCATCTGTAGCCAAACTCGACGCTGCTGCAAAGCTGCAAGAGTTCCTTTGCCACTGGCTTGGGGAAGCATGCTGAGCTAAAGCCCTGCAGAAGATACTTCCCAGCAAGGCTCAACCTGGAGATCAGAGGAGCAGAGAGGAGAAATGTGCTTTCCTTGCCTCCAGCTGTGCTCTGCTTTGAGAGAGACAGCACCACTGAGCCTAGCCAAAGCTCTTCACAGGCTGAACCAGCAGTCCTGAGCCTAGGAGCAATGCTCACAGAGGGGTTAGAAAGGACTTTTTCCACTAGACCAGAGCTCGATGCTTGGTAGGACAAAACAGAGCAGAGTTCACAGCAGGCAGAATGTCTTGCTAATAGAGAGCTTGTAAACTTAAATGATTTCTCCTATGGAAACAGGGCAAGACATGGGGATGAGACCAAACAGCTTCGCATTTTCCCTCCTCAATTTTTTCGATCTTAATGACTCATTAACTTGCAGTGCCAAAAGTCTGGCTGACCTTTGTCAGACACCCTGCTGGGCCCCTGCCTCTGGCTGCATCCAGGCCAGCCTCACCATAAGGAGCTGGGCAGGACACAACTGCACGGCTGCTCCACAGAGCCACAGGCTCCGAACACAACCACAGGATCCTCACGCTCATGGTTCTGAGAAGAACCCATTCTGACACACAGCTCAACCTCTCCTGGGAGCAGTCTCGGAGAGTAGTTAATAAATCAAAGAGCCAGGCCTGTGATCTTTAGGCAGGGCTTACTGAGGCAAAGCTCCCCCGCAGACGTTCCTCTGAACACACCGAATGTGCTGAAAGGTCTGGGGTGTCTCAAATACAACCCACCCCAAAGCTCCCAGGAGAAGGGCTGAAGGAAGCCATCAGGATCTGCTCCACACCCTCCACAATTTCACACAAGCCTCTTCCCCTGGGCTGGCACCAGGAGCAGCTCCCAACACCGCAAACCTCACAACACCCAACCTGGCATAACTCAGCCGCCCCGTGATGTCCACGTAGCCTCATTACAAAGGGCTTTGTCAATACACCAGTAAGCACCAACAAGGTTAAATTAGTTCAGCTCATACATATTTAAGTACCACGACCTGCATTATCAAGCTCAGGCTCAAAATATTTGTAATGGCACAATTAGCCTCAGGCACATTATCTCACCAGTATCAGCAACTGTATGTATTTATTTACAAATGACACAGGAGGGAATTAAATGTTGCTGTCTCTGTTGTCAGGGAAACAATCTAACTTCTAAATTTTTAATTTTTTAATTTAAAATGTTGTATTCTAAGCAGGGATAGTCATTAAAATTGTACGAGGAAAAGGGGAAAAAAAACCCCAACCCCTTGGTGTATCTACCTCTGGTGGAATTGATGTACACTGTAATTATGGCACGTTATGGAGGGGCTTTCATGTGAGCCCCCAGTTATGAATGTTTCTGCACATTACTTTTTATTACTGTTGCTTAAGAAGGAGAAAATAATTTATTCTGCATGTGTAAATCGTTGGCAAAAACTGCAGGTTGGAATACATAATTTACCTTGTGTACTGCAATTTTTATGTAAATACTGGGATCATCACCATAAAAATGGTTGTTCAGTGGAGACAGATTTATAATGATATAAAAGGTAATTTGTGTAGTCGAATTTAATAACTAATATCCTAATTTAGTCCTTTCACAGAATCGGTGGTACTGGGAATGCGCTCTCCTTGAGCAAATACCTTCTAAAGCCTCGGCCGCAGAGATGGACTAGCAGATCTGCTGAGGAAATTGCTGCAATATCTTGTCAAGGCATTTCTGTAGAAGAAAAGAAAAACAAAACAGGCAACAGCAAGAGGAAAACAGTGTATTTTGAATAACATAAGGCAAGGCTGCTGGTCACCACAGCCTTACTAACCTCAGAAATACTTGGAATCTGCGTTTCACCAAGGGAGAAAATCTTTTTTGGAGCCTCCTCCTCTATAAAACCCAAGTGCCTGAAGATTTACCACTTCTGGGAATCCAAACCCACTTCCCCATTCCCTACCCTCCCTGCCCATCTCCCTTTTACATCACGTTCCCATTTTGCTTTTTAAACTACTGTGTTATTTGTGTGGCCAGAAGGTGATGCTGTGCTCCCAGTCCGTACCCAAGTGGTGTGGGAAAAGAGCCGGATCGCCACGTAGAGCTGGGAACAGTGGCAAGAAGCACTCGCCCCAGGGATGCCTGGCACCTGTGGGATCCTCCTTGCTGTCTGGCCACAGCTCTCGCTCCCACCCCAGGCACCGCAGGGAAGGAGGTGATGGAGTCAGGTGGAGCAGCTCAGGTTTTTGCTCCCTGGCCTTTTTGGGTTACTAGAGCTAATAGCTGGTGAGGAGGGGCTCTCCTGGGTACCCAGCACATCTGCAGAAATCCTGGCTATGATTTCTCCAACACACAAACCACCTGTCAACAGCTCCAGCACTGGGAGCAGGGGTGGCAGGGTGCCTTGGGGCCCTCCTGTGCTCTCGTGTCCTGGCACGGCCCTCTGGAGCATCCGTGTGCCCTTATGGAGATCAGCGCCTGTGCTCATCCCGTGTACAAGCCGTCACACAGCTGGACTGGACACCAGGGGGAAATGTTCCCAGAGCTGGCAGGTCTGCAGGACAGCTCAGGCAAACCCAACACCCTGCCACCACAGGCAACCACTCCAGACCAGTCTGCCCAGTCTGCTCCAGCCCGCCCAGTGTCATGGGTAACACACACACCATCCCACCACAGCTGCTCAGAGATGAGGAACCTGGAGGAATTTTTCATAATTAACAGTTGTTTTTGCCCTGAGGCCCATTAACATCTCACTTTAATTACTGCCAGTTTCCATTCCCAGGCCCTTGATTCATTTTCCTTTACAACTGTGATGCAGTTTGGTTTTTCTCCCAAGTCTACCCCAAATAAAAGACACAATAACACACCCTCTTAGACACTTTTTGTGGTGGGGTTAGTAAGTCACAGAGCTAGCTGTGATTCTGTAGATTAAAGCTGAGGACATTAAATAGTGCCTAATAGGTTAACCCCTTGATGTCAATAGGTTCCCAGCTTCAGTGACTTCTATTTGATAGAGTTGGGAAAATCCTTGACATTTTGCACCAAGGGTTAATTTGAAAAGGGATGAGAGATCAGTTTCAGTTACAAGCTTCGGTTTAATAATAAGGGAATGAAAAATTTAGGTTACCCAGAGACCAACCAGAGTATAAAATTGTCCTTGAAGGTGCATTTCTACATGAAGGTAAAAATAAGGGATTTTAAACATCATAAAGCTGGAGGAACAGAGAGGAAATACAAAAACAAATGGGTACTTCAGCTTGCTATTTTCTTTCTCCACCTCCCTGGCAACATGTAATGGGACAGTAAACAAATTACACCAAAGGACTGAAAAGGGATGAACACAACATGTGAATTTAATCTCCAAAACAACTCCAACTGAAACACAATTTACTTTAGAAAGGGCGTGGGCAAAGGAACTAGAGGAACTGAACCCCTCTGAACACCCACACAGTGGATGGCCAAGTGGCACCAGCATCTCTCTGGGTCCCCCCCCACCTCTACCCTCCTGCCACCACTAGTTACCTACATTTTGAATGGGTACCTACCAGAGAAGGGAAGTTTTCACCTGAACAGCAAATACTGGCCAAAATGCAGAAAAATCACAGACTAGCTGGACAAATTAGTTACTGCAAATTCAGTGAATCTTCAAGGAGAGAAATACTGACCACAAATTTTTCAGCAGAGCGATCTGGGAAGCCTCAATAACCACAGCCCAACCCTTCCTACTTGGGTAATAAGTCACTCAACCAAAGAAGGTCCTGTTCTCACTGATCTTCAAGGATATCACCTAGGCAGTATCAATTACCAGCCTTGTAAAATCCTTGCTGGAAAGGTATTACAACAGCCTTTGTAACAGTATAGTGAATATTATTGTACACCTTTTGTGCTACAAGGTGCAGGACACCAGATGGGTGTTAATAAAGCAGCCAAATTTGCCCTGTAAATTCCCACCCTGGATGTAAAGGCCAGACTACTCCATACAACTTTGAAGTGCCACATGATTTAGTTCATGGAGAATGAAATACATAAGGCCGACACACCCTAACAGAGTCCCAGTTCAGACTGGGAAGGCCTTGGCACTTCTCACTGCCACACTAAAACCTTGTGCCACCACTAAAAAAGACCAGGCAAAGTGAAATCCTCTTGCACATGCAGTGTGCTATGCTGAAGGATGCTCTTATTTGCTAGAAGCTTTCCCTAGGCCTGGCAGAATAAACACCAGCTGGGCTCAAGGCCAGACCTGCCGCTGAGCAAGGCCGAGCCCATCAGTTGATGGTCATTACGTCCCTGTGAATCACACTTAAGAGAAAAAGAACCAAAAAACCCCAAGCAGCCGCTTTTTGCCACCAGAGAAGGGAGTGAGAAGATGTAAGAAATTCTGCAGACACCAAGAAGGCAGTGGAGGGAGGAGGCACTCCAGGCGCTCGAGACAAAGATTCCGCTGCAGCTCATGGAGACAACTATGGTGGAGTGAGTGTCCTGGAGCAGGTGGGGAGAGGAACAGGAGAGGGGAGAAAACGTCTGGGCCTGAGAGACTGAGAGACATTCTATGATTGCACCCCACAGAAGTGACCCACACTGGGGCAGCTGATGAAGAGCTGAAGCCCTGTGGGAAAGGACTCATGTTGGAGAAGTTATGGAGGACTGTCTCCTGTGGGTGGGACCCACCTTGGAGCAGGGGAAGAGCGTGAGGAATGCCCCCCAGCCCTGCTAAGAAGGAAAACATCTTGTGAGGAACTGACCAAATCCCCCATTCCTCCATTCCCTGCACTTGCTCCATGTCACAATGCGGGGCGGGGGGGCAGAAGAAAGGCGAGAAACCCTGAATAAAGTTCAACAGATAACACCAAAGCCTGGCATATAATTAAGATGTTAATAGGTAACTTCATCTGGCCACATAAACCTGAGCACCTGCTTATGAAAACAGGTGCCAGAATCAATACACTTGGGCAGCTTGGAAGCTTGTCCAAGAGTCTGATTTCACACGCTGTCGAACAACCCTTTCATGTTGGAGCACAGAGGCTGCCCCCCACCCCTCCTGGAAGCACTTGCTTCCCAGAACCAGTAATTTCTTTTACCCACACAGCACTAATGAACACTTCCAAGCTTAAAAGTGGACAGATCTGAACACAGGACAAACCAAGCTAAGTATCTAATTGCTCACACAGTCTTACGCTAACCTTTCAGTGGGCTGTATTCCCCCACGTTGTCCACTGCTCTTCCCCTGTTGCTCAGATACCAACATTATGAGAATTAGAAGTGGTTATGGATGGAAGTGTGCCACAGCTTGCATTTTCAGTAGGAGAGCATTACCTTGTCTCCTGCTGAACACAATGAGAACAACAGGTGATTTGATACACAGATGGTTTCAGTTTCCTTGGAACAATTTTTGAAGCTCTTGTTACTAAGATGCTCATTTGCATCATGAAAAGCAACCATTTCCAACCTGGGCATCTCCTAGCTAGCCATGCTTGGGAATAAAAGACAACCATGATGTAGAAGTCCTGAAAACACACAAGATTGCCCAGGTGACACAGTAATATTAATCATAATCATCTTTTCTTCTCCCCCCATTTTTGAGATTCTGATTTCTGATGTAGTTCATAATACCAAAAATCAGTAACGTTGATTTTTGCATCACCTGACCAAAACCTGCTTCAATCTGTGACCTCCAATCCATATAATTAAGGAAACCGAAAAACAGACTACTACAGAGGCAACCCCCTTCTCAAGGTTACAGTAAAACAGATTAACATGGAGCAAATACACTGTTGGGCAAGGATGGAGACAAAAGGCAGAGTCTCATAAATACCTCCTGACCAAAACAAGGAGGTATCATTAAGTAGATGGCTCCCTCTCCTCAAACAGGTCGTTTCAAGAAAGGCTTCTGTCACATGTTAATTGCAGCAGAAAGTAATATAGGAATGATCATGAAAGAATACAATAATGCCCCAAAAAGTTGTAGCAGGCAAGACCTTTGAAGGCTCAGAAGTCCAAAATATGTTAAAAAGATCAAAAACTCGTGTTCTGCTTCGCTAGATCAGAAGATGATGAGATAACTACCTCTTTTCAGATAATAAAGGGTTTCCCTTTTCTTCAATTCTTCCAGCACATTCTTCTAAACCGTCTGTAAAACAAGAAAACAGAAAGGAAAGAATCAAAAAACTCACAGAGAATTAGAACAAGGCATTTGGACAAAGCTGTTATGAGGAAACAGAAGCAGCTTTCAAAAGGAACTGAGAAGGACTTTGAAAAAGTCTGTACACTTTCTTTTCTTAGACCTATTTGTTTTTCTAAGGCCCATTTCTTAAAAACAACTACAAAAATGCAGCCAAAACTGTGTGAGTGCAGACACAAGCTGTGCTACAGGTAGCTGACACTGGAGTAAAATGTAGGTCTTTATACAGAAAAGCAAATTATAAAGAAGTAAACAAAAACAGGGCTTTCCCATACTGCTGCTAGCATTTTCTGCCAAGACTTCGCATTGGTGAGGCTGCACCTGGAGTGCTGGGTCCAGTTCTGGGCTCCTCACCACAAGAAGGACATTGAGGTCCTGGAGCGAGTCCAGAGAAGGGCAACCAGGCTGGGGAAGGGGCTGGAGGGCAAATCCTATGAGCAGCAGCTGAGGGAGCTGGGGGTGTTCAGCCTGGGGAAGAGGAGGCTGAGGGGAGACCTTATCACTGCCTACAACTACCTGACAGGAGGGTGTAGAGAGGTGGGAGATGGTCTCTTCAGCCAGGTGACAGGAGATAGGACAAGGGGAAATGGCACTTAGCTGTGCCAGGGCAGGGTCAGATTAGATGTTAGGAAAAAATTCTTCCCTGACAGAGTTGTCAGGGCCTGGAACAGGCTGCCCAGGGAGGGGGCTGAGTCACCATCCCTGGGTGTGTTTAACAGATGGGTAGATGAAGTACTTAGGGATATGGTTTAGCACAGGACAGGAAGGGTTGGACTTGATGATCTTAAAGGTCTTTTCCAACCTTGTGATCCTGTGGCATGAGGCTGAAGCCTCTAGTCCAAACCCTTGCAATCCACATTAATGTCACCCTGTAATGGCTTCCTGGTACACTTCTTTTAAACCTGTTTTCAAACTCAATCTCAAGAAGAGAAAAGAACAACATCTTTTGTGATCTGGTCTTCTCATCCAATGGGACAAGCTCTTTTACTGATTTAAATGCAGTAGACAGGACAGGATCACAGAGGTTTCCCTATTTCTCACAAACAGCAGTTTCAGGTCACAGCTCACCCTTCCTACCTGCTTTCTGGGGTTTTTTCTGATCAACTTTGTTGTCATTCTTTTGACAAAAGTGCATCTGTTCTGCAACCAATCATAACAAAATACTCCTTTAAAAGAATAACCAACAGTGGAAAAAGAGAAAAGATCCAGTATATTTACTTCAGTGCCAAGAAAATAGCAGGACTTCAACCCTTTAACTGGATCTCAGAGCCTATCCAACCCCAAATCGCTCATGAAGACTTTTCTGTGAAGGAACATCTGTTTCCCATGACAAGGTTGGAAGCCAACACATTTTTGCTCTTGAGCTTAATCTAAGTTCCTCCCCACTGGCCAGGATCTAGCAGAGAAAACAAACCAACACAAGAATCTTGCTAAGGTAAAAATAATTAATTTCTTCCAATTTTGGGGCTTCAGTGAAGAGATGAAGCAGAGTCAGCAGCACATAAAATGTCATGCTTTATCACAGTCCAGTACAGGCATCTTGTAGAGCAAGGAGGTTGCCAGGAGACGTTCAGTGGTAGTGCTTCGGTGGCTGCTCTACCTCTTCCCTATCAGAAGCTGCATATCCAGAGGAAAGGCACTTCCAGTTAAAGGAGTAGGGGGGTCAAGGCCAACCAGAAGTCATTGCCCAGTGTCTTTTTGCATCTTGACCAAGTTGTCACACAGAAATATGGCCCAGCACCATCTCCAGTGTGGCTCTTGGCCTCTTTTGTGCATCCTTATTGATGAAGAATCACTGGAGGGTCAGTGACAGTATCAACCAAGTGGTTTGGTGACTTAAATGGTGGCACAGCTTCAGTTACATGGGCAGGAATGATGGCCCCAGTTCAGTAAAGCAATTAAATACATACTTTGCTTGAAGTATAAATAGTCCCAATACCAAAGTTATGGTTTTGCTCAAGGACTTTGCTGATGCAAAGCCCACAAGCTCAATTACAGAGGCACTTTGAAAAAAAAGCCCTGTCTGAGCCCTGGAGATGACTGTCATCACGGTTTTGAAAGTGCCAGTGTTTTGAAAATGAAGTTTACGGAGAATTTCAGAGCCTGAGGATATCTTTACAGAAATGCAGTTTGAACATCTTGAAAATGGCTAATAATTCTGACATGCATGTGAGTTTTTTGACATGCATCTCAGCTTCTATTGAAGACTTAGGCAATCTGGATTTAAAGACTGGAGGTTATTAAGTGCCATTGTATTTTTACTGATGACATTAATAAAAGATGCCTGTTAGTCTAGCCTAAGCTCACAGCCATTGATTGAACTCTGGGTACCACTGAAGGATACGTAGGAAGGTGGGAAAAACCAGTAGCCTGGGGTTGTGGTGCTAATTGCATGCTTACACTTGCATTTCTGTAGCTTTTAACTTGATGACATTTTAAATTGAGTGATTAATCGGGCTTTACTTTGTTATTTGCAACGTACACATCTAACACTGCAGGCCAGATAAACTAGCCAACATAAATTAGCCACCTTATTGGCAGGTTTGTACCATTAGAGCATCTGGTATTCCCTTAATTAATTTGTAGGGTAGACAAGAAATCACAGAATCACAAGGTTGGAAAAGACCTCGGAAGATCAAGTCCAACCAATCCCATCCTAAGCTAAACCATATCCCTAAGTACCTCATCTACCCGTCTGTTAAACACACCCAGGGATGGTGACTCAGCCCCCTCCCTGGGCAGCCTATTCCAGGCCCTGATGACTCTTTTGGTGAAGAATTTTTTCCTAACATCTAATCTGACCCTGCCCTGGCACAGCTTAGTGCCATTTCCCATTGTCCTGTCTCCTGTCACCTGGCTGAAGAGACCGTCTCCCACCTCTCTACACCCTCCTGTCAGGTAGTTGTAGGTGGTGATAAGGTCTCCCCTCAGCCTCTTCTTCTCCAGGCTGAACACCCCCAGCTCCCTCAGCCGCTCCTCAGAGGATTTGCCCTCCAGCCCCTTCCCCAGCCTGGCTGCCCTTCTCTGGACTCACTCAAGGACCATAATGTCCTTCTTATGGTGAGGAGCCCAATGAGTACAAGCGTTCTTCTAAATTCATGTGAAAAATAGCTCTCTGTCTGGTTGAGTTTTTCTTAGAAAGGATTTACCAAATCCAAAGCAACAAGAAGCTTGGGACTTACCCCTGGGAGTCCTGTGTGCTCAGCTCTCCTTGTAGCCCAGCGCTTGCTGCATGGCATGATGGAGTTCCACACATCAGGCTCTGTCCTGCTTGTCATGGGAGAGCACTTGGCACTGCTGAGGGTTTTTTCAGCTAGGACACGTGCAGAACAGGGGTCTGTGCTGCAGATAAACCAGCTTGCCATTTCCAGGTCCTTTCATAGAAACAGCACACAGGAAAGAATGCTCTACCAGTTACGTGAACTTCAGTTTTTTAAATTCTTAAGCATGAATTCTTCATATTGCATCACAATGAGGCAGGAGGGGGAGCAGGGCAAGAGAAGGATAGACAGAAAATATTTTGTGGCTTTCAAGTGAAATTTAGGGTCAAAGTTGCCAGGTCAGTATGAAAACCAGCAATACCGTGCTTGATTTCTGCCTCTATAATGAGCCATGAGGGTAAATACAGCTGGGTGAAGTTACCAATCTTCCAGTAACATGTGCAGCAATATCAAACTCCAGTTAGCAGCTCACCATGGGAACCCAGAAAGCACCTTCTGCTTCAGGAAGCACAAGTAAAGCCAATAACAGGGTGTTGGAGGAAGGAAGAAGGACATGGCCTTGTGGTCAGGGCGATATGTGCACTGAAAGGGCCTGAGAGAAATGAGAGGGGTGCAATGTCCCTGCCCATGACAGGGGGTTGAACTAGATGACCTCTGAGGTCCCTTCCAACTCAAACTATTCTGTAATTCTGTGATAACACAAGCACAGGACATGGAAGGGATCACAAGGATGGGTCCCTGTCAGTAATGAAGCACAGATGAATTCGGTGCTCCAGTGCAGAGGCGCAGTGGGAGGACTGTGAATGGCTGGGACATGCTACAAAACCGGTATGGGAATTAACACTTTTGATGGGAACACTTAGCTTTAAAAACCTGGTCCCTAATTTTGGGTATTAAGATGCCCAAGTCAGAATTCAATGTATCCAAAGACTTTGAAGTCTACCCTGATGATAAAAGGGCTCCAGTAGTTTAGAAATTTTACCCAGAGTTTTATTTTCACTGAAAAGAATCAAAATAATAAAAATACTCTCATAATTTAAATAATCCATTCAGGTTTGGGCTGCCCCTCTCCCACCCCCCTTTTTAAAAAATTCTTTAAATTAGAAATGCTTATTGCAGCAGGCTAGGCTTAGTAATGGAACCCCATTATCTTTATTCATCATATTACACATAAAACATTACCATTCCTATAATTCAGGGCATGAAATAAAAATGGCACCAGTGTTGTTCCTTTAGTTTTTAATAATCATTCTCCACAACATGAAACAGTCTGCTTACCAAGACCTACTGCTGGTCAATGACAGCAACTCACAAATAACGCTTCCCACTTGTAACAAATGGCACACAAAAACTTACCTTTCATTATACATTTTAATAACCACAAGTTGTTCTTCCAATTGGGATTTTTATACAACCAATTATACATTTCCATGTACACGTACTCAATTCCAGTCACAGCCTAGATAAAGTTTTGGGTCTGCTGCAATATAAAATGACTTCTACCTGTACATACAAGTGCAAGTCTGAACGAGCCCTGAGTAATAGTAAAGTACTACTAGTCAAATCCTGTCAATTTTAACCAATGCAAGCAAAACTTGGGTTTTACAGTGTTATATTATTGTGAAGATGCTATTATTTCTTTTTCCCAAAACAAAAATATAGCACTTTGCATTAGCTTTTTGCATAGCCCCCAGCTCTGTACAGCACACGGCACCCACTTACAGTCCAGGTAATTAGGAGACGTGAGAAGACGCTGCCTGCATTCTTCAGCAACTATTGCTTCCTCTGCTTCTTAATTAACAGCAAGCCATTCATCCTGCTTCAAAACAACCAAAGGTGGAGGACTTTTACATGGCTTAAATTACATTCTTTCTGCTGCATAGGTTGGTTTTTGTAAACATTCAAGTTACCCAGGCCTTTTAATTCTTCTGAGGAAAACTATACAATTATACAGTTAAATAGGTAAAACATGTGTTGGGGAGGGGTAGGGGGCACAGAGGGACCAGGGGATGGGGAAGAAATAACAGTGGAGCATGAACATTACACCTTAAATGCTACAACTTGCTATAAGGAAACCAAAGAGGAAATGTTCTTTAAGGAACAGCTTGGACAGAAGGGGAAAGGCTGCTCAGAAACTCTCTGTCAGCCTGACACACAGTAAAGGTGAGATGCTCTCACCCCACCAGAACAAATTGTCTGAGCAAACACAAAGGAAGTGCTGCTGCTGGGGAGCGGATTCAAACACAGCACGAGTCAGAATCTTGGTACTAACACAACATCTTGGTTCAACACAACATCTGTCCACCCCACACTGGGAAAACGCAGGCACTGATAGGAGAGAGCTGGTAGAGGACACAGGCTAGCACTGGGGCGCAGCGGTCTTTAGGTGGAGGCACGTTGATGCAACGTCCCAGGTATGGAAGAAGATACTTTTTGTTTGCTTCTCCCCATTTCCTTCATGCCCCCCAAAAAAAAGCAAAGGCAAAGTTCCAGCTGTGCTCCTCTGGCATGAGAGCCTCAGGACAGAAGTTAGCTGGTCCCATGGCTGCTATAGTCAAAAACCCCTTTCCTGAAGAAGGGTGAGAATTCGCAGATCGTGTGCTTGGACAGTGTCAGCCCCACTTTATCGATGTGCAGGGGAGATGATGGAGACGTCAGCATCGCAGAGAAAAAGCTCCTGAGGTAATTCTGCAGGAAGACATGCAGGGAATGCTGTTAGCTTTACTGATCACAGCCACTTTGAAAATTTAAATGAACAGTGGTATAAAAAGAAACCAAACCAACACAACAACATCTCCACGGAGTGGGAGAAGTCCTTTCAATAACCATCAGCATTTAAATCCATCCATAAAACAGGCCTACTGAAGTGTCTGTATTAAGCTCAAGAAAAGCAGAAAAATGTTGTTTTCTACTTTCTTCCCCTGCCAAGCTTAGTAACCATTGATTCTGTGCTCGTGTGATGCTGCCTGGTTTATTCTGCAGTCATGTAATGCTTTCTGCTAATCATGACCTGCTAATACTGCCGTCTAGCAGGACCAAACACTACAGCAGCTGCAAACCTCAAATCCATTCTGCAGGAATTTCACTACATATGGACACCAAAGGACTTTGGAAGTCTTTCCCTCATCAAGCCTCCACAATCCTTGCATCCAAAGGGATTTCTTTTGATCAAGGCCATCTGCGGAAAGATTGCACGACTCCCATCTGATCTCAGAACCTTCCAGCATCTTTACACTGAGCTGCCCTCTTAATTTTATTTTTTTTTTTATAAATCTTACACACATAAAGCATTCCCCTTCCCAAAAGTTATTTGCCAACAACTGTGTGACTTGCATCTATGTGTACTTCAGAGGAATTGTGGCAGATGCACATGAACACAAAGTTAGCTTTCACAAACGGGATGAAGCTTCCTTCACAGATGGGATGAATGGTTACTATCACTTAGCACAATTTAATAAGTCACATTCACAACTTTTGAATGAAACACAGTAGGTAAAACATTGATCAGGCAGGTGCTAAAGAAGTACCTGTTGTCACCCAAACAGTTGTAAGAGATACGGGTATCTCTTGTATCAATCACATATGGAGCACAGGAATAAACTCCTTTGCTCTACTACAGACTGCACACAAAGATAACTTGAGAACTTATCCCCTACTCTTGGATGCAGTGGGAAATATATCTGCAATACAGAGCAGCACAATCTCCTATGCTTTTGGGTCATGGATGTGGTTTGTTCAGGAAGCAGTCCTCATTATTCACTCTCTTCTCTAGGAGAATTCCTCCATACTACAACCTGTTATCTGTTTAAGTGCCTTGGAAACCAGCTGTATTAATATCACAGAAAGCAGGATAACAAAAAACAACCAAAAAAGCACAGCTGGCACATAAGCTATTCTCTTGGCAAGGTTGGGGGGATTTTTTTTTTTCCTATTCAGATCTCCCACAGGTTGTATTAATGTTCAGGAAAAAAAAATTCATTACAAAAATGCCTTCAAGATTAATTCCAACAGACTAAGAGGTAATTTAAACTGAGCAACAGATGTCATATCAACATTTGTCATAATTAGTTCACAAAATAGGGCCATTTAAAAAAAGCCCCAACCCAGTAACGCCTGAAGGATGAATATGGTAGAAAATCAAATATAAAATGTGGCATCCTTTTAGAGTTTCAGCAGCATGCTGAAAAGCTACTGCAGTAATTCCAGTTTACGATTACCGAAGGCTCAAAGGTACCAAATTTCTTGCTGGAGACACTACAAGACCTATTGCATTCACCTTGGCACATACAGCCAGGTAACAGGCTGTCACAGCTTTCCTGCAAAGCCATTACTCATTGTTTTGGCACAATATCTCTAATGTCAGAACAAAAAGAAATTCCTCTGCTAGAGGTGTATACTTATCTGACTAGGGCTAGTAGATACGATTTTCCCATATCTGAGCACAGGCGTCACTCAGTGAGTATCACAGATTCTTTGAACAGGAAGATGATCCTTGTGAACATGGCAACAAGCAGACCCTACTGGATTATGATGGATCTCACTTCTTACAAAGGTTTCCAGCCATATGGCTTGGCATTATGTGCTCTTCAACTACCACCCCTCTTATAAATCCTGTATCTGCACCTGCCCTTGTCTGCAATGCTGATGTGTTAGTGTAGTAATAGAGAGAAGTGCAACCAGGCTGGGGAAGGGGCTGAGGGCAAATCCTATGAGGGGCAGCTGAGGGAGCTGGGGATGTTTAGTCTGGAGAAGAGGAGGCTGAGGGGAGACCTTATCACTGCCTACAACTACCTGACAGGAGGGTGTAGAGAGGTGGGAGATGGTCTCTTCAGCCAGGTGACAGGAGACGGGACAAGGGGAAATGGCACTAAGCTGTGCCAGGGCAGGGGCAGATTGGATGTTAGGAAAAGATTCTTCCCTGACAGAGTTGTCAGGGCCTGGAACAGGCTACCCAGGGAGCGGGTTGAGTCACCTTCCCTGGGTGTGTTTAACAGACGGGTAGATGAGGTACTTAGGGATATGGTTTAGCACAGGACAGGAACGGTTGGACTCAATGATCTTAAAGGTCTTTTCCAACCTGGTGATTCTGTGTGTTTCTGTATAGAGCTGACATACCCTTGACACAAAGAAACTTGCTTTGATGAAATTTAAGGCTGCTCTGCCCAGATACTCTGGCTAGGAGTTAAGTCCCATAGTGAGGGAAGCAGTGACTGATGGCAGAAGTGCTTGCTCACACCACAAGCATGTGCCTCAATTAATGAGCTGTACCTAAGCAGTAAGGGGGAACTCTGCGCTGTCCTGCTGCCTGTGATGCAGATGACAAAGCAGAAGAAAGCAACAGGAGAAAAGGAAGAGTGCTCCTTACCCATGTCTGGAAAGATGCTTCCCAAATTCAGATGGGATAAGGAGAGGATGAGGGTCATGACAAGCTAGAGCACAGAGATGCCATAAGGAAAACTTTCTCAGGGATCCAGAAGGGAGCTGGCGTGGAGTTTGCTGCAACCAAAGCCTGCAAGCTGCTGGAGTGGGAGCAAGGCTAGATGAAAGGATCTCCTCTGTCAGGCCTCAGTGGCCAGGGGGAGATCTATTTGCAAAGCTTTTCTATTAAACCCATTTCCAGCAGCAGATTGGAGTTTATTTACAGAATGTTGTTTGTACCGAGTTAAAACTAGGTGGGGAAGCACGCTGGTACCTTTTGATGTGTTCCCATAAAAAAACCCTGTATGCTTTAGCAGGCACTGGCAAGCTCAGGGTGCCTTTGTAGAAACACATCCAAGTTTTACACAAAGCTGTGCTGTGCCTTCCTACCAGCACCTCACCGACAGCATCTAAATCATTGCCTGTACTATGCAAAGCACTACATTACAGCTAGGTTTGCATGATTACCTTGGAAGGAATAAGCTAGATAACCACTGCAAATATTCCAAAAGGCTTGTTTTTATCACTTGCTTTCGTTTGTTAGCCTTTCAAAACTCCAGTCACTTGTTCTGGATTATTTAGTCTGGTAATCAGCGTTCTTCAAAATGCACTTAAGAGCTTCATTTCACTAACAGCATTCAACCTGCTATGTAGCTGGTTTGCTGGAAAAGAGAAATAATTATAAAATTTGGAATATTTCAGTGTGAGGGCACAGGATTATGGCACTGTAACCGGGGTGTAAAATGGTAACTTACACACCATGTGTGTAGGCAGCTTGGTGTAAACGCATGTTCAGGAATACCAGCTCAGAGAATAGAAATACTTTTGGTACGTACAAAAATCTTCAGGATTGAATGCCAGGTTAAAAAAATCCAAACTAGGAAAAGCAGTGGGTTTGCCCTCTTGGCACACATTACAACCTTTGTGGCCTTTAACTTAAAATTTATGACAGCTGCATATGCAAGCTCTAACTCTGTATTCCAAGCAAATGAAACAAGACTGAAGAAAGAGCCGTGAGGTTTCTTTTTTTTTAACTTACTAGTTTGAGTAGCCTTCCCCCTCCCCTTTTAATGATGTGAATAGCAAAATGGGACCCATTTTAAAAGCTTATTAAAAATAATTTTAATAGGGTTCACCTTTTTAGCAGTAGGCCAGCGTTCAGCTTGTCCTCAATCCATCAGCACAGCAAAGTCATTCTAATGATTTTCGCACTACTTCGCGATGTGGGGACCTCATAATTTTACACATTTTAATATAAATCCATAACATAATTTAAAGTTATTAAAGTTATTACAATCAAAAAAGCTTTCTGGAATGTGAAAGTGTTCTTATCATCCTTTCAATTCTGGCATATTAAACAGGAATTCAGCTCAGTGACATTGTTCTCACAATCCATTACAAACAGCGACAGCCTCAGAGGCCAATAGCAGAGCTTAGTAAGAATTGGATTTTTCATTAAACTCTGGGCTGTTTAAAAACTCATCGACTCTGGGATTTCCAGAAAGTGAAGAAACTTCGAGCTTTCTCTGTCATACTGCTATTTCTAGCAATTTCTTTTAAAAAGTCAGTATTTTAAGCAACACTTAACAGTTAGTGTTATAAAACAATCACCTAATATTTAGCGGAGCAAAAACACCACAAACTTTAGTAAGATAAACCTTCCAAGGCTTTGAGGATTTTTTTTAAACAATAGCCTCTTTTCTTTGAAACAATATCCCCCTCTCAACACCTACACAGCAATGTGACAGTCAAAAGCTTTACCACAAGGTCACAGAAGGTCACTGGTGGCAGAGGCAGGACTAATTAACTTGCTCATCTAACTTGGCTCCTCTCTCCCTTTAATATAGCTGCTAGTTTCAGCACCAATCATGTAATTATTCTGTTAACTAGTGTTAAGTGTTGCAAGCTTTAAATCAAGTCTTGATTTGAATTATTCATAGAGCAAAGCACAAGCAGGTATCAACAGCTGTTTTCTATAGGATAGGATCTGATTACTAAAAGAGAGACAGATTGAAGTGCATTCCCTGACTGGGGAAAGCCACATCATGCTACAATGAGGTATTTGCAAAGTAAGGTCTTCCCAAGGAAGACTCCAGCCCAAAACAAGGAGACAGGACCATGCTTCGCTTCTAATCTGGGATCACAGAAATAAGGATCTGCTCAGGGATGCCAAGGGAGCCTGCTGTAATGCAGAAATGGGAGCACATCTCCTGCCTCTGTCTCTTGGGAAGAAATCATTTGGCATATGCAAAGGAAACAGAACATTTGGAAATGGATCCTTTCCCAAATCAGCCAACTTCCTATGTTTTGGACCTTTGCACTGGTGTCTTGAAGGGACAAAAATGACTTTCAGGGTGTTTTTTCAAATAGGAAGCACTGCAGAAATGCCATCTATCGTCACTAACTGCTGTCTCTAGTGACAAAACCAAAACCAGCTCAGCTTAAACAGCGCTGACAGGCGATGGATGGTGTCCCATAGAGACTTCAGGCTGGCAAAGGGCCCCGTCTGGGGTGATGTATATACAGCATCTGATGAGGAGAGACCATACATCTTCCTGGGAAAAATAGGATTCAAACCTCCCACTGGATCTGCTTCTTCCTTCTGTTTTTTTTTTACTGGCATAAGTCAGAGGGAATTAATCCACTGTACGGGGGTGGTAAAAGCTGGGGCTGGAGCCTAGGTTACTGCTGGGAGAGCACAGAAGACAGGAACCCCTGGGGAAAAGGCTGCAAGCTAAGGCAGCTCTGCCTCATCCAGGACACAGACCACATCTCAAACACCATGCAGGGATGGATTACCTGTGGCAGGTGTGGAGGACAAGAAAAGCCATTAGCCACAGCACAGGAAGTTTCTTTACGAACCGAGTTCCAAGGGAGCAGGTTCTCTTATGCCAAATATCCCAACACTGCACAACGAGCAGTATTCAAGCTGTCCAAACCGAGGTGTTTTCTCCAGGCAGTGGTCCCAGCAGGCTCCAGGCTCCTCCTGTACTCTGCAAGCAGAGCTCAGCCCTCTGTATCACGATTCAGTTCACCACAGTTAAGCTTCTGCCCTGTGCCCGCCTCTAAAACCACCTCCCCTTCCCTTAGGAACCACCGGAGGCTAAACTAGCTAATTAGGAGTGAGTAATTGCCAGCCTAATGCTCTGATAGCTCTCTAAAAGTAGTTTCAGATCCATTTTGGGATTTATTAAATACGAGCAAGCAGGGAAAGAATTGGCAGATAGCAAGAGCCTAAGATATGAGGCGGCATTGCTTTGGGGTACAGGCACTTGAAAAGGCAGTGACAGAACAAAGACTCTGACTAAGATCTTTACCTCCAGCCATTCAACGTTAGGATCAACTCTCCACTCACCAGATGTAGCTAGCTCAGAAACACTTTGGTCTTCTGTGGGGTTTTCTTTTTTTAAAAAGAAAACTGGGAGCTTCAATTCCTTTCCCCAGCACCCTGACGTATCATAAAGCAGTTTTGAGCAAAATATGTGAGCAAGACAGCATGTGATATTTAATACCTCAAGTGATATTTCAGGCCCTTTGGGAAGAACCCAATGTCACCTCTGGATCCATACGCATATTATCTCCTGCACATACCCTTAGGTCACTCTGTGCAGCTGTGATTTCATAGCAATGGAAAACAAACTTAGTGCCTGGGAGGCTTCCTGGTGCCTGAAGGATCTTATTTCTGTGAAAAATTTGGAGAGAAAGCTTCTGCAATTATGACATGCTCACCTGGGCCGGTATCTTTTGCTGGAAGACCAGGATAGCTGGGTTCTCCTGACAAAAACTACAGCATTACTACACCCTGTTCAAGTTGTGCAAAGCTTCCTGGAGGAGTCAGAGCTAACAAATGCCTCCAGGACATTACTGATGCCACAGGTACCAGAGACCTTGCTTGAGACAGAGCTAACAAATGCCTCCAGGCCATTATTGATGCCACAGGTACCAGAGACCTTGCTTGAGACAGAGCTAACAAATGCCTCCAGGCCATTATTGATGCCACAGGTACCAGAGACCCTGCTTGAGTCAGAGCTAACAAATGCCTCCAGAACAGACTGATGCCACAGGTACCAGAGACCTTGCTTGAGTCAGAGCTAACAAATGCCTCCAGAACACATCGATGCCACAGGTACCAGAGACCTTGCTTGAGACAGAGCTAACAAATGCCTCCAGAACACATCGATGCCACAGGTACCAGAGACCTTGCTTGAGTCAGAGCTAACAAATGCCTCCAGAACACATCGATGCCACAGGTACCAGAGACCTTGCTTGAGACAGAGCTAACAAATGCCTCCAGGCCATTATTGATGCCACAGGTACCAGAGACCTTGCTTGAGTCAGAGCTAACAATTGCCTCCAGGACACATCGATGCCATAGGTACCAGAGACCTTGCTCTAGTCACACATAACTTGTGCAAGCAGAGAGAGATTTTTCTAGAGAATAAAGACCAATTCCCACGTTTGGAAATGACAAGTCACCGCTGTGTTAGTCATAATATTAAGCAGGGAGGTGTGAGGGTATTTGCTTCAGATTGGCAGACGTTAATTAGGCTCATGGCTGGATTAACTGGCTTCACATTACACAAGCCAAGAATAAAGTATGGGCTCGTTTTAATCAAACCCTTCCTGTTCACTTTGATTAGGCCTAATCAGAAGCAAGGCTGTTTACAGATAATGCCTAGTAGTCACTGGGGAATTAAAAGGGGGAAAAAAAAAAGCCTGAAATAAATAAATATATAAATAGATAACGAACTTCCCAATCAGTATCACCTTACCCTGTAATTCTACAGCCAGGCACAGCACACACCAGCAGCCACTCCAAGGCACACCTCTGTCAAACTGACACATGTTTGCCTGCACAAACATCTAGTTACCACTGGAGGAAAGCAGGATGGAGATGATTGCTAAGAAACCAGGATTTACTGGCTTCCCTTAGCACAAGTGATATGATGATGGTAAATTATGTGAGGTTGTTGGGGTTTTTTTTAATATACTAGCAACTATCTTGCAAATGGGATTGTGATACGTGTATGTGAACTCCTAACTTGTTAGGCTGCGCTGGTCTGCTAAGAAACCAGAGGGAAGGAGATGCAAACTCCCACCAAAAATTTAATGTAGCCCTTTTGTTAGTGAGCAGATTTACCTACATATTGCCCAAATGTGAAGATGGCTGCAAATGCTGGATCTATAAAGGCACAATTTTACTTTGATAGCACAGATTGCCCTTTGCTTTTGTTGGAGCTACAAAACTGAACTGTTTTGTAGCTGAGAGACTGAGACTCGTTCTCTTGCCACCGCAGTGGCACGGACACTGCTGCAGTGTGCTAGTGGTGGACTTAACCCAGAGAGAAAAGCAGCAATACTGTACACACCATTCCTTTGAGCATGTTTAGAGGTACCTAAATGACTTAGGAACTAAGTAGGGAAGAATCAAGCACTTTAAGCAGCTACATTCCATTTTAAAAAGCCAGAACTTACATTTTTTTAGCCCTTGGGAAACCCTCCCTATATTTTTATGCACAATGTAATGCAGATCCCTTGAATCAGAGTTAGCTTCCTCCACAGCTGTACAGGTGAAAACAGATTTTACCACTGCATCTCCAGAAGTGTTTGAGTGCCACTAAAATTTAATTTTCCCCAGGGTGGTACTGAAATTTTCTTGAATCCATACACCTTTTTGAATTTTCGTAATGTACAAGCATTCTGAGAGATGCCAGTTATGATTCAAGGTGAAATTGCTCTCCCAGGTTTTCAAAACCCAAACTATTCATTATAGTTATTGAAAGTGTTTTTCTGTGCAAGTATAATGGCACGAGCACATTATGTTGAATTACTATTATGCTGCATCAATTGAATTAACTTCTGAAGTCAGTCTACATCCCAAATTACAATCTTATTCTGGCTGAAATTCATATAAAATCCACAGGACTTAATATTTCTTACAATGCCTGCATGCTAAAATCCTTATAGTTATTGGCTTTAAGTAGCTCCAATGAAAACTGAATTGTAGGCTGGCAGGAGGGGGGAACAAAATAAATAAGGCAGCAAGGGTTATGATTTACAGGTGCCTTATCAGTGAGAGTCTTCTTTTGGAAGTCAACAGCCAGATTAAAAAAGATCAAACCAGACCTGACTAGTGAAGGAAACCAATCTTTTCACTGGAGCACCATTCAAAACAAGTCCCATCAAAGTCTACTGAGAAAGAACAAGAGGATTGAATTTACCATGTACCCCAGGCCAGCAGCGACAGTGCCTCGTCTGCTGGAGTGGCCTTGGCAAACAGCTACCAAAGCACTTGACATGCATCATCCCTTGGTGAAATCAGATGCTGGAGGATGACTGATATGCTTGCTTTCAAAAGGGATAGCACCGAGTTCAACCCAGTGTCCTTTGTTGAGCGCTCCCCTTTATTCATCTGCTCACATCTGAGTGTGGAGAACCACTCCTGGAGACCAGCAAAGGCACACAGCTTCAAAGCTTTATTTGTAGGAGGATGCTGGGAAATGTATTCTGAACTGACAGCACATTAGGATGTGGAGCTCAACTGGAGTTTAAATATATGCTGTCACATATTCTGAATTTACTAAATCATGATAAGCATCCCTCCTTATTTTCTTAATACTCTGAAATTTCTACAAAGGAAAGGAAGACAAAAGAGGCCTCTGAAATGCACATCCTACTTAATCTTTCTGTTGTAGTGGAGATAACAGCTGGATCTTTTCTGATAAAATGCTTTAGGTAGGGATCTTAAGTTACGCACCTAAAGAAAGAAACACCAAAATTATTGTAAAAGGGTAACTACAGTATGTAAAATTACCTCTAGCAAACTTTGCAAAACAGGGTTTCAGACTTTATCTTGAATAAGGCACTGACTTTGAGCAAATGATGAGGCCAAGGGGTTGCTTATGCTTTTGAGTCTCTTTTGCACCCAGGAGCCTGATGGACCAGAGCTTAAAATGAACTCATCCAGAAAATAAGCCCAGGCTTTCACCCCTTCTAAAGGACCATCTTTAACTTCTGTTGTTGCTACAAGAATAATGTCTGGCACTTGCTGTGGGCCTTGTTGAGAGTCTAAGCTATTTAAGCAACGTAACATTTTACTGAGAGGGAATCAACTGCTGACATACGCAGTCCTAATTTCAATTTATTTGTATCTAGTGACTGTAATCTCTAAGTAAAATTAATTGTATTTATTCACTTTTTGAAGCCAACAGAGCTTCACACAAGAAGCTGCACCACTCAGAAGAAAAAACCAGAAAGATTAAATGCTTCGCAGCTGAGAGCTGCTGCACTGCTCCTTGAGGGCTGCTGTTTGAAAGGGAAGAAAGCCAGGTGCCTTGGGCAGCCCCAGCAAAGCACTGAAAGATGAGAACCTGACTTGTGAAATTGCTCTCACATGGCTAGCTGCAAAGCCTGACTGTCTGCAGGCAAGGCAAGACTTCAGTGGTGGTGTTGCAAAGCAGTTATTTTTGTTCTTAAACATTTTAAACGGTTCCTGGAGGTTATGAAAGGCGCTGGGTGCAGACTAACTACACCTCATCTAGAAAGAGATCCCTGCCATGAATTGCATGTAGCAGATAGTCATAGTATGGCCCAACCACTCAGGCTCTTTCTCCTAGCTTTGTGGCTGTGTCTATGCTCATTCGTGCTCCCACTGCATCCCTATTCCTCTAGCGGGAAGTTAAAACCATCATTCCAAGATGCAAACCATCATTCCAAGATGCAAACCATCATTCCATGTTGCATTCTGCAGGTCAGACTGTGGGGGTGAAACAATCTTTTTCAGGATTACCAAACACTGACATTTGCAGCAGTCTGCTTTTGCACTGGCAGTCATATCCAGTGCACATTCATGTCTGTGACAGAAGAAAAAGCCTCCTTTTATCTTTTAGTGATTACCAAATGTATTCTGAACACTTTCTGAAGTCCATGTCACTGAGATGTTTCTAAGAACAATATTTACAACCATGCTGTCAGAGGCAAACACTCAATCTGCAAGAGCCAGGCTAGTGAGCAGCTGGCTCTAAAGCTCTTCTTGAAAAGCTTTGGTATTAGGGACGTTGTCATAAGCTGATACTGGAGTCTAATAATTTCCTTTTAATAATCACTTTGAACTGACACATAATCAGTAGCTTTGAAAGGCCTTTAGGTCTTTGTGAACTGGAGTCAAAGTCAAGAAAAAAACCAAACAGAAATGGTAACTCTTGACTACAGTTGACAGGGTTTTTTGCAACAGAAGGATCAATTCACCTGTAACCACCACGAAGCGGGTTGTCTCGGTTAAACAGATCGAGGTTGTGAAACAAAGGCCAGTGAGACATACTCATGAAGTCCACACTGAACACCCAAATGATGAATCATCCAAAATCTGACTCAACTGTTCTGCCCTCATGAAGGAAAACCTCTAGAGATGAGGTCTCAAACATTCTCTTTGCCCAAATTTGTCAAGACGTATTTTGAGATTTATTTTTTTCCCTCGGATGTTTCTTTTGCTGATTGTCATCAAGGTGTTAATTCTGAAACTAAGAATACATTTAAATAAAAAAAATATTTCAAGTGCAATGAAAGGTGCTATTTCCATTATTTCATGTTCTCTTTAAGAACCAGATTCTTGGAGTCAAGCAAAACCAGCAAAATCTCCTTTTTAAAGGGGAAAGTTAGAGTGGCTAGCTTTAGAGCCCTAGACACACACAGTTAAAACCCCACCTAGAAATTACATCCTCTGAAGGAGCTCAAGTGAGAATACAAACTAAAAACAAACCAAAGCATTTGGCTTCTAAGTTAAAGAGACTTATTTTAGAAGCTTACTTTTGACTGTAGGTAAGAGTGGTATTTCAGTCAGTTCAGTGCTTACGATGCTTTCCCCTGCCAGTTCTAGAGTCAAGAGCAGAATTGAATTGTGTGGTCCATACAGGATTTATTTCTGCCTCTTGCACTAACACCTGTCACTGAAAACCTCATCAGCAGGCATCAGGAAGCGAGGAGTTTAAGAATAATTGTATTATTAATGTTAAAGAATTTCAGTGTGTCGATCTTCTAGAGAGCCTCAAAGTACCAAGAAAAAAGAAGAGTAGAGACAATGCCAGGAAGATGGAGGTGTCCCTACAAAACTGACATAGGCACGCTTTACCACACTGTTAAGGTTTAATTCTTTCATCCCTAAGCTCTGTAAGTCAGCTTAGACACTTTTTCTGGCTCCACAATGGGAAAATGAGACTAATAATAATCTCCATTACTACACCAAAGCATGAATCCAGGAGAAGAAGAAAAATAATGAGGGGAATAACATGATATAGAAATGCAGTACCCAAAGAAGGTGGGATTTCAGGAAAACTTCCTTTTACTGTCATCCACAGGTGTACCAACTCAACATGGAATAAAAGCCATTTTGCAGCTAAAGCAGGAGCAGACACATTCACTGAATCATGTTCCCTTACAAAGGTTTTGCTTAAAAAAAAAAAAAGAGGAATATACATAATCTGATTTTATTTTAGAAAGGATTCTATACTCTTATCTACTGATTTCTAATTGCATGAAAGGATAGATACACACTAACTTCTATTCATTAACTTTAATCAAAAGAATTCTTGGCTGTTTCATTTAAGGCGGATTTAATCAAGCCAGGTTGGCTCTGAAGTGAAATTACAGTCTTTAGACTGCAGAGCAATTAATTTAGAATTTTGCCCTGCAACAGGTCCCTGATGAAATACTAAATTAATAGATTGCAATATGGACATTTTGGATAGGTAATTTTAAATACAATTTAGGTGTTTTCTCTTAAGATGTATAGGCAAAACCTCCATGCAAACTTGCATGTTATTTTTCCAAACCTTAATGGAAATGCAAAGTATTATTCAAAAGACTTTACATAATACCAACAAACACCAAAGAAAAGTGGCATCACACTCAGAAGATCAAAGGCTTCTCCTCAAGTTTATCTCACACAAAAATGTACACCAAGTGTTTTTTCTTATCAGCGATGTGTTGTGAAGCTTTTGGTTATTAAGTATTTGGACCAGGTCAGATAAATAAAGGAACTTCATGTTTTACATAAACTTTGGCCTTTAATGTGATTTTAAATAATAATCCTCGTAATTTGGGGCACTCTGGAGTCTTTTACCCTAAGTAATTTCATCTCCATCACAATGAAATATGCCCACTGCATGACAGTCTTCAAACAAAGCAAACCCTACAGCCAGGCCCCCTGATTGCCTATTGCCTCCAACAGCACCACAAACTCCCCTGTTGTCTTCAGCACTTCTGCTCTGGTAAGAATCAAGGGGTGATGCATAATAAAAACCAAACTCTTCCTAAATTGTCCTGCAAAGGATATTTTGGACAAAGCTCTCTGTAATTAGATGCAAGGAAGATTTCCTTCATTTAAGCGAAATGGAGTCAAGTAAAGTAACAGTTTAGATATCTGCACTAGAACCAGCTCTCATTCTTGTTTGCTTATTCACTGGGAAGAGAAGTTTTGGTCCTACAATGACCCCCAGTCTATCTGCTTCATGGAGTTTCAGATCCCAGATTTAGTTTTGATGTAAGGAAACGAAGCCTGCAAGGCCATTTCAGTAACTAACTCCTAATCCCAGCAAATACTCTAGTTGGGCTGTTTGATATGACAGATTAAATTGTCTTATCTCTCATACAGGTGTACATTGCAGAGTTTGAAAGTTAATTTATGTGCATACTTAATAAAGAAAAAAAAAAGTAAATAAAAAAAAGCCCAATCTGGTGTTGCTCAGAGGTGACCCCTGGAAAGCTAACGCCACACTACCCACTTCAACCTAGAACATTCAGGAGAAACGATGTGGAGTCGCAGCCTATTCAAGATGTGTGAAGACACAATGTAAAACCTGGAAGAGCAGAGCAGTTTCTTTGCTCATCCCCCACCAGAATGACAGCTCTACTCATGATCTTACAGTACAGAATATTTGTTCAGGACACTTAGCAGACTGATACTGGTCAGGCTACCATCTATTTTTAGTCAACAATGTCCACTCAGACGTTGGGTAAGAACATACATTTTTGTTGGCCTGGAAGTTGTGGTTTGCTGCTTCTAAAAATGCTGCATTAGCTCATTAGCTCTTGACTAACCATACAGAACAATCAAATAAGCTTGCATACCATACTACAGCTATAACAACACATCAGCTGTGAGGCTTTAAAGAGATTGCAAAGGAGTTTAAGCAAATCAAGGTACAGGATCAGGTATGAAAGCCAAGTGAATACAAGCCATGTTTCTGCCTGTTACCAAGGTCTAATGCCCTCACATGAACCAATTCCCACAGAAGAGGAACACTACAGTCAGAAGGCCAAGAAGCCATGTCCATTACTGGGGCAATCTATCCATTTACTACTTTCTATTTAGCCCACTGAAGTGTGTTCAAGGCTCATGCCAGACTGAAAGCCACAAGGCAGGAACAGCCAGCATTTTAAATAGAAGTGGTGCCTGTGCCATCTTCCACTCTCACTTTCTCTGCCTGCCAAGTACTTTCCCACTATAACTCAAGATGTGCTTAGAGCTTTCAAAGCATTGCATGACTTTAGAAGCCATCAGACTGGTTTCTCCCAGTCTCCACCAAGGAGGTTGCCACTGTGTTTGCTGAAACTCTCCAGCTGTTGGCAAAGCCAGAGCAAACCACTGCAAAACACACAGTGAAAACACCATGATTAAACAACCAGACATAAAGGTGTTTTGACCAGCTTGTCGTATCAAATCCCTCACAACAAGGATAGTAAGATTTGCCTGGCTCCTCTTTTTTGCTCCATCTAGCTTTCCTTAGTCATGGGGGATCTTCAGTTCCTCCAGCAGTGAGTGATTTGTCAGGATTATAGAGGGGCATGACCAAGTGTATATATACTATCTGGCATATGGCAAAACATATTCATGTGAACAGTGGTCATATACTATTGATATTATTAGGTTTGCAAAATTTGTAAGTTTCAATTACTTCATTTAGTTAAAATAGATACAATTGAATTTTAAGCTAAAACACCCCTGGTTCTATAGAGAGCAGTAAGTACTATATGACCATGATCAAAGCATCACTATAGACAGCAGTTTTAACATTTTGAAACATTACAAGAAAATCTCTTAGTAAATCAATGAAAGGTCAGAAAGATTAAGGGCTTAAATTTCATACTGGTACAAAAATATGCAAATTGAGTACTAGACTTTAATGTGACCTCTATAGAGGACATGAAACAAAAAACAGATTACATTTTGTGCTACATGTAAGTAAGACAGCCCTGACATCAAAAGTCAGTGGGAGGATGTTTTGTTTGTAGATCAAAGAAAAAGTGAAGTACATAGAGGGAAAAAAAAAAGTCAAAACATGCAAGAAGAGATTCCAGTTGGAAACATTCTTTTCTATTAATTTCTCTAAAGCTCTACTTAATGCTACTTTAGCTCTACAAAGAGCATAATTCTTAATGCCTTGCATGATCAGGTAATCTCCATATGGCTACAATATAGTTACGGGGTGTACGGTTTACTTTTTGTTCACACATCCTCTTCTCCTCCCAAAAACCCATCTCCTCCCCCTTGGCTGCAATAAAACATGCATCAATATAGAAATATAAAATCCTATCGTGGGATAGGAGTCCAAATTATGGCATCCATACAGCACTGACGAAAAAGCAAAAAAACCCCTAACCAAACCCTCATGAACCCAGTAACCCTTCCCACAACAAAATTAATTCTTAAAACTAATTGAAAGAAAAAAAATACATTCAGAAAGCTGGCTACAAAATAAAGCTCAAAGATTCCTAAATATTGCTTTACTTCTGTCACAAGATATTTGGATATAGTAGCTATGATAAAATAGTAAATCTTCAGCTAACAAATTGCATTTAAAGTAGCAATGTTTTGTTTTAATCTTGTCTTGCACAGAGACCATCTGTCTACAGTGAACACTTACTGCACCCACAACCTCTCTCCCTTAAATAAACATACCTCCTATGAATATCTCTGGAGAGATGTTTTTTTTTTTCACTAAACTGGGATTAATTTTTTTTTAGGCATGTTTCATTACTCTGCAATCTACTGCTGCCATCTCCTGTGTTAAATGAGGCAGCAAGTAACTTCATACTTGCAAGCAGGCCACTTAACTTTACCCATATGGGAATGGTTTCTGTTGGTCAAGCAGAGAGTACTCCACCTAAATACACCACAGCACCCTGTTAAAAAGCTGGCGTTACCTCTAAGTGACTCCGTCGTTCTGCAATTACTCGTTCATCCTTGTTTCCAAAGAGCTTCTTTGGAGGGAATACTAAAGTGGCAAGCTGGAAGAGATTAAAGGATGAATCAGCATCAGAAGTGACAAGCTCAAATGAGAAAATTCTCTTTTAACTGTGAAGCAACTGGGAAGAAGAAAATGCCAAATATTCGTGAGCTACGCTACAGACTATTAGCAAATATGTTGTGCATTTCTACTGAGGTTACTGTGATCTGATGTGTGGCACTGCTAAGGGAACAGTGCATTTTGTCATGAATGAGTGTCAGAAAGCAGATTTCAGAATTAGACTGCCATCATTTCCCTACATGGAGATCACAAAGTCACAAACCGAATCTGATGAGGTAGTACCGACCAAGAAGTCAGAAAGAGCTCTTCAGGAATTATATGTGACTGCACTCAGCCTCTTAAGAATTGTGCTGTCCAACAGTTCTGTCGTGTAATTTGTTTGTCTTATGTTGTGTCGTAAACGTAAGATCAGCAGATCTAAGAATTATCACTGAACTTGTGCTGTGAGACTCAGGCTGACACCTGAGCTGGATCTGAGGGACCTTTCGTTGTGCCTTGAACTACGACTTCTTCCTTCACAACCAGGACAGGCTAAGAGTATGCACTTACTCTGCGGTGGCAGCCAAGATGATGGGCAGTGGGATTTCTTGAGCTGTAACTCAACTGTAAACTAATCACATTCAAATGTGTGTCCACATGGGAGGCTGATAGCTTTAGCTTCTGAAGAGAATTTGTATGAGCAGGCAAAATCCCATTTAACACACTGAAAATGCAGACAAGGCAACAGCACAACTCCTAAAAACAACTGTTTGGCTCAGTCTTTTTAGTTCTTCCACTGAGGTTGTTCAAAGCTATCTTCACATTTCCTTTTCAGCCTTTAGGAACTGTGGCAAGCTACACCAGTGAGCGAGAGAACAGCCTTCCTTTCTTCTACACCAACAAATAAAGCACGTGAACAAATTCCAGCCAGCTACACCTGGAGAACACACAGAAGACTGAAGAGTTGGTAACAAGTACCAATAAACTTGTCTGCCAAGCCACTGCTGCTGGGAATGATGCACAAGAAAGCAAGTCCTCTCTGCACTGTGTTTGTACTTCACAGAATCATAGAATCATGGAATGGTCTGGGTTGGAAGGGACACCAAGGATCATACAGTTCCAACCCCCCTGCCACAGGCAGGGACACCAACCTCCAGGCCTCGATCTACACAAGGCTGCCCAGGGCCCCATCCAACCTGGCCTTGAACACCCCCAGGGATGGGGCATCCAACACCTCTCTGGGCAGCCTGTTCCAGCACCTCACCACTCTCTCTGTAAAAAACTTCCCCCTAATATCTAATCTAAACCTTCCTTCCTTTAGCTTCAATCCATTCCCCCTTCTCCTGCCAGTGTCTGCCCTTTTGAAAAGTTGATTCCCCTCCTGTTTCTCTGCTCCCTTCAGGGACTGGAAGGCTGCAATGAGGTCCCCCCACAGCCTTCTCTTCTCCAGGCTGAACAAGCCCAGCTCACCTGAAGGCACACCAAATTTCTCCTTAGCTCTCACTGTACAAGACAGAAATTTGCAACCTCCCATTGGCATTGCTGGAGTTGTTTTGCAGGCACAAGCCCTGAGTAAAAACGCCTCCTGCATCAATTCCCCTGGCTATTTGATGATATTGAACTAATAAACAAGATGCATCATTTTCTAGTATATCAGCACATAGTGGACTGTAGAGAATTTATGGCAGGTTACAAGGAGTAGCAATATACCAAATTCTACGAGGAGCTTCATTATTAGCACTGAATGTAAGCATCTTTAAAATACAGAGGAATTCTACAATACAAATAATTTATTCCCATTCCCTGGTTAAACTCCAACTTGGATAATTTTAAAGAAATACCTGAGCAATATAAAGTGATATGGGGCACCACACGAGACAGAAGAGACGTCTGGTCTGCATCAGTCTCACCAGCACGCCCCAATTATATTCCTCCAATTCCTCCAACTATGTTCTTCTCGGTGTGCCTCCTTCTTCACATTGGCTGGGCAAGCAGTACACAACCAGAATCCTACAATTACATCCTTGGGACTTAACTTTCAGCGCACTACTCCCTCCTTAACCTATGTAGGATTATAAGTGCTAATATTTTCAAGGACTATAAAACCCACCCCTGAAGAAACTGTGTTTTATTAAATAGCACTGCCTCACGTTACTGCCAGAAACAAGCAAGGTAAAACAGCTATCACCTCAATCCCCTCCTGGCCATAGGGAGACTGTTTTTTATATTTATTTGCTAATAAATACTTTTATTATAGAATTTTAAAATAGTGTCTGTTAAAAAACAATTTGCACAAATAAAAAAACCCTACTGCTACAACGCCCTCAGACACACTCTGTAGAGTCAAAGCAACATATTATAGCTAAAATCAGGAATGACTTACCCAAATTAAGTTTAATTTGGGGCCTGATTCTACAAAACCTTGGGATGGGCAAGTTGTTAGCTTTCTGGATAGATCTTGGAAGAACAACAGTTGCATTTTCTAGACCCAGTAAGTTTTGCTAAACTCAAACCAAAGTCACTACCCACATAGCTTTAATGTATTTGTAACTCCCAAATCTCTACCATGCACAAATCTTTGAAACCAAGCCAAAGAAAGTCCATTATTACAGTCATTAATTTAATGCACAAGAGAAAGGCCCCAGCCTTTCTTGGCTCTGAAATGCTCAAAGTCACATAATGTACCTAAATGAAAATCGTAATGTCATTGCTGGTCAAGACCTGGATCTGAATACTTTGCACTTAAGAGAACTAGATATAATAAAAACCTCCATCCAAATCGGAACACCAGTGTGCTGAACTATACTCAGCACACCTATATACACAGAATCACAGAATCACAGGGGTTGGAAGGGACCTCGAGAGATCATCGGGTCCAACCCCCCTGCCAAAGCAGCTCCCCAGCTCATATTGCACAGAGAGGCATCCAGATGAGTCTTGAATATCTCCAGAGAAGGAGACTCCACACCCCCCTGGGCAGCCTGTCCCAGGGCTCTGTCACCCTCACTGTGTAAATACACTATTTATGTTTGTAATACACATAAGGTGTGCACAGAATATACCTCTACATACCAACTCCTAAATTGGAAGGAAGGATTTTGCACCCTGAAGTACAAAGGACTGATGATCAACTGCAGTCACCCTCTCTACAGGGCTGGATGCAGAAGGTATACAACCTTGGGCCTGCTGGCACGTTGCTGTGTCCCACTCTTTCCCAAGGGTCCTCCGGCTCCTCTTTTAGTCCAGTGATTGGCAGAAGTCTACCTCACAAATAAATAAAAAATTAAGACCATTTCTGTCACACGACAGATGACCACTCAGCTATATGACAGAAAAACCTCCAACCTCCTCCATATACATCACCACTTCAACTCCTAGAAGCCCTGCATTATTCCAGCACGTTGTATATATTGAAGAGAGACATTCCAAAACTGTCCAGGTTTAAGTTTCAGGCTGTCCAAACACTTAATGCAGACATGACAGCACCAGTTTCTCCCCAGTTTGCAGCTTAAAAATTATCTCTGCAATGTGAGATTTGTGTGACCTGCCCTAGGGAACCTGCTTTGGCAGGGGGGTTGGACTCAATGATCTCTGGAGGTCCCTTCCAACCCCTACAATTCTGTGACTCTGTGAGAACTGGAACCATTCATGCAGCAATGTGAATTATGCAGTCCTTTATGTGACTCTGATTTCACTGTAATGGGAAGCTGTTTTGTTGGAGTATGTTTATAGAAAAATAAAATATTAGTGTATTTACCACAGGCAGTGTGCTTATATATATATATCTATATATATACACACCATTGAGTTCTGCCACTCTGACTAATAAAGTTACTCTTTCAGTGTGGAGAAGAATAAGTAGGTGGCAAGGGTTCCACAAGTATGCAGAGTGATGATAAAGTGTTCTAACCTCATTATAATTTTGATTAAAAATAAATATAGACCTCAGCTGTTGAGACACACTGAAGCAATGATAAATGTTACAGTAACTGTCTATAAAGATCCTCTGTCCTGATGTATCATGACACACAGACTCCAAATGTAATTGGGTGCGATTCAGAAATGCAATGGCTCGAGAGAACTCTGAGGTTTATTTAAGGTACCGTACCCATTTAAGCCAATCTGCAGCAGAAAACATTTCAATAAATTCTAATGTTGCCATTAGTAGTGCTGCAACATCTTTAAGACTTCAGATGAGATTACCACTGCTGCAGTTTAATGCCCACAGCACAGTACGTGACTGAGCAGCATTTGTTCCGTCTCTTAAATATGTAAGAGATCTGCAGGTGTAGATTTTGCACTGAGATGTTTACCTTGGCTCAAACACCATAAGAGACTTTTACAGTATCCAGATTTTGGAGTATAAATTATTCTTTTAGAATTAAATGGCCGTGAACCGTCTGGCTCAAATTAATTCTTCGAGGGTCACATTTTGACTGTGAGATGAATGTTTTGCAGCAGCACAAGGCTAACAGGGGGACTCTGCAAGCAGCAAGGTAAATTTATTCCACTTTCCTGAATTTTCAGAAGCCTTGCCCCTCCTTCTCTCCCTGTCCCTCTTGCTGCAGCGGCACTGAAAGCGTCTGGCAGTCAGTCTTTTTTGGTGGGGATGTTTTGTCAGTTTTTTAGGGCTGCTGATGAGGTGATGTGTTTTCTGTCAGGGGAAATTAAGAGGCATATTCCCCAGCCTGACAGGAAGAGCGAGCTCGAATGATTTCCTGAGAAGCTTCTGCGTGCAGTGTGCAAGATTTCTAACTTTTCTTTTGGCTGCAGCAGCTTTTCCCCACTATACATAATGATGGCATAGCTGCAATACAAACTCCATCATATACATATGAGTGGCATACACATACCATGCTCTAGCAGCATTCACACTGCATACACATATCACAGCCAAGGCTGGGACACTCTTAGACCCAAACCACAAAGCCAGATAATATTTTAACGTATCATGAAGACACCTCAAGACTGCCTATCAGCACCCCTAATGCTTTTTAGACATTAAACTTTTTCTTTTAATGGTTAATGATGTTTATCCTATCTGGCAATTGTTGCTAGGCAGTAGCAGTCTTATGAGTCATTTGCAATTTGCTCCCTAATTTCTTTATAATAAATAAAGGCTGTTTTATTTCTGGGTTTTGTATTACTTGGGGTCATGTCATTTGTCTGTCTCTCAGCAGTCTTGCCTGTAAGAGATGATAACCACCCACCATGATATAGTCTTGGTGGGATTAGTAGGATTAAGGTTAGACAGCTATGGGTCCAGTTTTCAAAGGGAAGGTACTTCATGCCTAGCAAGTATTATTCCAGTAAATTTTAAACAGCCCAAAGGATTCCTATGCTTCTCTCACATTTCAGCCAGGAGATGGGTTTTAATAAGCTTACTGGCAGGTGTTTAATGTTGGTAAGAGTAAATGGCATGACAGTAACTGACACTTCTTTTAGTCACCTATTTTACCTTATACACAACTATCTGACCTTAAGATTCACCTACTTGTGGAAACAGCCCATACCTAACACCACCTGCATGGAAGCATGCTCTTTTACAGTGAAACCATACAGCATCATAGCCTTCAACTGCTAAGCCCTGGGAAGGGATGCAAATTTGGGTACTGGCCTTTTGGAAGCTGAGAGTGTGCAAATGAAGGTTCCAATATCATGAAAGGTTCTGCCTGCTCCTCGTTTCAGGACCTTTAGAAAACAAAGCTGTCGACATTTCAAGGGTGTCCTTTAATTTCTATTATATACAG
Source organism: Porphyrio hochstetteri (assembly GCA_020800305.1). Taxonomy (NCBI): domain Eukaryota; kingdom Metazoa; phylum Chordata; class Aves; order Gruiformes; family Rallidae; genus Porphyrio; species Porphyrio hochstetteri. Next base: position 9,940,559 of record CM036907.1, read on the forward strand.
TTGGAGCCTCTTCACTGACACGAACTGAAGTTTGCTAGGGACCTGCTGGATTTAATTCAGTTCAGGGGTTTTATGGAACATCATAACACGTCTTGTACATTACTTTGCAGATGATATTTCAATATATAGCGGACCTAAGTAATACACCACAAAATAGTCATGTAGGCTTGTCACTTCTGAAGCGTGAAATTGTTCAAAGCCTTATGCTCCCTAAACATTAAAAAAGTGCCATTTTCCAACATCAAGCAAAAATCTACAGGATTGGGAAAAAAAAATCTCATTATTTCTGGTGGGTAAAATCTATGTTTTAGTGCCTACAATATGGTAAAAGATTTTATTTTTTTTTTTTTAAAGAAGAAAAACAGGGCAGACATTGATGGAGGCTGAGTCATCTTTAATCTTTCATCCCAAATTCTCTTTGTACTTCAATGTTTTGATATATTTAAATGGGGGGGGAAAGGGAAAAAAGAAAATTAGGGAAACGCTAACTATTAAATTAAAAAGTCAGTCATCTTTAACTCTCATGTTACTTTTAAAACTCTGAATTTTCTCATTTTTCAAAGGGCATGTCTGACTTTTGATCCTTTGTACCAAAATCTCTGTCAGAGATGAGAAAAATCAAAGAGAAGAATGTGGCACGGTTTTGCAGTAAGTGTGGCTGCACCTGACTTGATTTTGCAGTGAGTAATGAAAGAAAAACTGTCCTACTTTTAGGTTTTGAAGTTTAAACAAAGTAACTTAAGCCTCAACTTCTCAAGATGTACTAAGACTTCCAGACTCAAAAGAAAATTGGACAACAAGCTGCCTTCTTACCTAGGAACCTGCACCAAATATTTAGGGATTTGATAACAAGGTTAAAAAAAAAGCTTAAATTCTATATTTTACTAGTATTTTTAAGCCACCTGTTCTATAAAATTTCCTAAGAGAGCTTTAGGCCAAGGGGAAAAGTTAACAATGAGCAGAATAAAGAATTAGTTTCTGGATATTCAGTTTGTCACATACTTTTCCTGTTCCAATATTCTCTCCACTTGTTTTTCCATCTCTTCCAACACTTTCTCCCTCCCTTTCTAGCTTGCCACTGTTTTATTACTATGCTTCCCCATCTCCCACAACCTATGTATTTCTTAATACTCCACTGTCGATTTGCCATATCAAGTTTCCCGTTCCCACAACATCATCCCTACTATCAGCCAGAAGGGGAGAGGGATTTGATATTCTCAGAGGCAGGATATCCAAGCAGCTAAGGATCTGAGGTGGATTCATGTCAACCTTCTCATATAGTGAACTCCTTGGAGAAAACAGAACTGCTTTTCAACAGCAACAAAAGCCACAATTTATGATAATAAAATTCATTAATCTTCTAAACAAAAGAAAACAGAACTGGGGAAAGGTTGTTCGCAGCCCTTCTCCTACACAGAGGTTCCCTGCAGAGGAATCCCAGCTGAAGGTCCCTGACACCAGCCTAACACTGTCAGACCTTCACTGCCCTTGAAGGAAGAAGACTCTGCTTCAGCCTCTCTGCTCCCTAGGTCTTTGTGGTGTTTCTGAGACCCAAGGAGCTGTCCTAGGCTCATCCCTGCTGTGTATCAGCTCCTCAATCAGAGCTGCAGGCATCCAGCTTTCAGTTGTCATCTCTTCTTGCTGCTGCAGGCTGCAGTGCCTGGATCTCACACACAACCGCCAAGGACCCAGCATCTCCCTCCTTCCCTGAGGGAATCTACTCTGAAAAATCCTAAATAAATCAGTCTAACAAACATCTCCCTTCTGACAAATACAAGAGAGACCACACTGCAGAGTGACATGCTGGAGATGCAGCTGGGGGGGAATGGGTGAGGGCTTGTTTTGTTTCAGGTATCTCCCAAACACAATTTATGCCACACCTTGGTTTCCCATCCTTTTACAACACAGGCTCTTCTCAAAGAGGAAGGAGTTTTGACCCACGGACATGAAAATACTCTTCTCCCTGCTCACCATCCTTTTTGCTCTGTTCTAGATGTTTTCCTGCCCACAGAACTGTCTTCAGCTTTGCACTTTTGACTGGCTCCTGGTTTGCACGTTGCTTTTTGTCTGAGCCCCTTGTGCAGGCAGTAGTGAGCCAGGTCTGCCTTATCCCCTTCCAGAACACATCCCACGGAGGCCAGAGTGTATCCAAGACCTTGCTCAGGTTAACCTGCCAGGCAAGCAGATCTGACACTTCCTCACTGTTCTCAGACTGGCTACAATTTTTATTCCTGGTTTCTCTGGAGCATCGCCCACCTATAAATAGGTACCTCCTCTACATCATTCCCCTGCGATACTGGCACTAAGACATGCCAAGGAGCACAGGCACTTCTGTCTCCTGCCATAAATACACACAGTCCTGCTGTGAGACCCCCTCAAAGTCTGGATGCTGTGACTAATCCCCCCCTCAGATGGTCTTCTCTGGATTCATCAATATGTGCCTATCTTCTCAAGATGCATAAGTTCTCACATCTCTGCTGTCCCTAATTCTGGGTAGCTGAAATTTTAAGATCTTCCTGGCATGCTTGCCAGTAACCCTCCTCAAGGCAGGTATAACTATGTCTCCAAAGACCATTTCCACTTCATCCATCACTGAAGAGGGTTAAGAACACAAAGAAAGAGATTTACCTCCTGTGAACCTCCCAGAAATCTCCTTCTGACAATGCAAAATTACCAAGTGGGACTGGACACCAAAGATTTCTCTCACTAACTGTGCCTCACAGTCTTTGAATCATATCCACTTGCCTACCAAAAAATCATCTGTAATTATCAAAAAGGTTTGAGAGTTCTCACATCAAAGTTTCTCCTTTAAACAAGCAGGCTGACCTAGGCTAAATAAGTATTTTTGGAGCTACGATGGGATGTGGAGGCCATTGTTTATCCATTTTGCCTGCCTCCTGCTGCTGAGAAAAATTGAATTAACCACTGTCAAAGAAGTTACTTTGCATTACAGGGGTGTTTTTCTTTATCTTACAGCAATTTCTAGACTAGTTGGAATAACAACATACCAAAATAGAGCCATAAACAATGGTCAATATAATGTTTGACAAATGTCGATTGTTTTGTTCATTACAAGCAGTCTGATAATGTTACAAGCAATTCTGATAAATTACAAGCAATTCTGATAAAACAGAATGCCAACAAAAAAAGAGCAATGGGATGTACTGGAAGTTCATGCAAACTTTTCACAGTTCTATGAAATCATGCCGTTTTGGAATTTTAATTTTTCTTATGAAAAACAGAAACTAATACAGACAGGGCATCTTTCCAAATATAAGGCACTACCTGTGTATTTTAGCATTATCAAGAAAAGATGGACAAAAATTGGCTTTTAATGGCAAAGAAAATCTATTTAAGTTCTCTATGCAGGCTGTAGAAAGGCAGAATAAGATGGTACAGAAAGAGCACACACCAAGCCAAAGGATGTCTCACATGTAAACCAGTCATGAACAAATTAAAACATCATTAAATACAATTTGCAGATGTATTTAGAAAATAGGCATGAAAAAATCTTAACATACCACATCCTTGCAACACTGATTTTGCTCCCTTGTTCACCTATTCCTTGCCCTAAGATAGAAGCCTTGGGGAGGGGGAAAAATACCAGTACCACAGTCCAAGACAAGAGTACACACTGACTCGTCTACGGACAAGTTTAACACCTGACTCTCTAGGCTTTTAGCTTGTGAATTTTGCAAACTAAACATTAATTTGTTTCAGGGAGTCTCAGGTCACAGTGCTTGGTTATTTCTTTAAAGAAATGTCAACAACTGCTGAGTTTACAAGGTCATATCTTCAAAGCTCAGCACATTAATCCACCTTCATCAACGGGCGGCTCAAAACCCACTTCTCGAAAAGAAGGTAAAAAAGGCATTTTCTGGGGTTTATTCTCCTTGCAAAAATAATTTGGTTTTCTTCCCACTGAGATTTCCAGCAAAGGTTAAGGAAGTGTCTCTGGAATAGCACAAGGTGGGGCCACGCAGCAGACACCAGCTTCACCGTGGCTGCATACAGCCTTGCCCTGCTCCACAGCACGTTCCTGCTGATGTCACCTTGGCTATCAGGCCACTTCGACTACACACACTGAGAAGACACAGCAGCATTTGACTTAAACAGGAGAGAGGGGTTCAGAGAAGAGAAATCACCACAGCAGTTTTAACAGCTCTTCCCCAAAAGATGTGCTGGTGGCATATGAGCTCATCTCAGTGACATCTGGCAGCATTTATGAAACATCCCTGCCTCACGTGGTCAACTGATGCCATAAATTTCAGACACCTTGCCTTTGAGAAATGCTAATAATGAAAACTCATCAAAGAGCAGCAATAATTTCTACTGCTGACTAGATGGTTGCCTTCCTGACTACTCAAAATTAATGGCAGATCTCAGGGTCTTAAAGAACAGCTGTCACAGAGAAATACACCTGCGAACAAATACGCAGTAAGCCCCTAAGTTTGATTTGTTATGAAGCAGCAGCTCTCACAAGAAACTGGACTGATTATAAGAAGCTAGCTCATCTTCTGCATCATCTAATGCAATAAAGCTAGAGAAAATGCAGTGGAAGAATGAAATGAGAAGCTTAAAAGCAGCTACTCAGTCTCCCCTCCAACAGTAACGGGGATTTACAGTCACACAGGTTACACAGAAATTTTCTGTAGTCTTACAGACATTATAGAACTATGGTGCTTTATCACAGGGTTAAAAAGTAGCTGTAAACCTTGTATAGATTGGGACTCCCCCCCACTATCAGTGCTATCACTATGTAAAGTTTAACATGACAGGTAACTAACTAACCATGATACACTTAACAGGTATGGTTTTCAGGAGTTTGTTTGGCAAAGGATTTTGAATCTGCAGGACAGAAAAAGGAAAAAAACCAATTAAAAATCAATGATGGGGACCAAAAGATCACTGTTGCTATCAGCTTTGTAAGCAATACCCTATTTAGAACTGCTGTTGAGCTCCTGGAGGCATGGTGGTAGGTGAGAATAAAGATTTGGTTTCAAAGACAACAAAATTTCTCAAGAGCAATGCTTAGAAAGCAAGACCTGGGCATGTATCACACATACACAGAACACTCTGACTCAAAGACACATTCCCTTAAAATGCCACAGTATTCACCTCAGCATCATGAATTTGGGGCAGGGGAGAAAACAGGGATGTGTTTTAGCTGTTCCAAGAATTTGGGTATGGATTACATGTCTGTAATTTGACAATTACAGCCTTGTCAGATGCTTTCCAAAAGGCTGTAACAGTTCTGTCCCCAGTAAGTGCTACAGCCCTGAGGCTGCATGCGAGTGATGCTGCTCCACCCACGAGTTTTAGTAACCCAGGAAAGCAGGGGAAAGTTAAAAAAACATAGGAATTATTGCTTTTTTGCAGCATCCTTACAATGAATTACAGCACATAAGAGCCTTCAGGTACTATCAGACTGGAAATTATGCTGCTCTCCATATGTAAATAACCCCCTGCTATACAGTAGTTTGCAATTACTTTAACAATACTAGTGCTATTCAAAAATTCAACTGACAAGTAAAGGTATTCTTATTTATTCCCTGATTTAAAAATAAAATTGGAGCTAGAATTGAGTGCACAGAGAGTAATTTAAGGATGTAAAAATTCCACTAAAGCTTCACTATAATTTTTTTTTTTCCCAAAAAGACGTAACAAGACCAGGACATACAGTGTTCAGGTGCAGTTTGAAAGAAATTCAGAGCATTTCACAGAAAACACAAGAGTGTACACTGAAACAGCCCCAGAGTGCCCACACTGCCACCACAAATCATTAAAGCATCATTAATACCAACTAGTACCTACAACTAAGCATGACAGAAAAGAATAAATTCAACACAGAGGAAACTCGCCGAACAGCACTGCAGCTTTGATTCTTCTTATCATTCCCAGCATTGTAACCATTTATAGATAACCATGAATTAACTGAGTGTTTTAACACTGGCTCCTGAAGTTTGGCACCCATGAAGAGCATGCTTCTTCACCACACTCACATCAGACCCAAGAGACCCATAATGAATTTTCTTTTTCAGACGTGGCCAGGCAGCTTTCCCCCTTCACACAATCAGTCCTGGCCTTGGTTCTGAGATAGACCCTACAATAAACTAGTCTGTATCCTCCACTTTCAGTCTTCTCCTCCTGACATTTTCCATTCTATACCCACAGCTCGGTATTTTTCCTGAAAGCCACTGCTTCTTTATGTTTATTTTCATATTAAACCACAAGACATTGTATTTTATTGATTTCTGTCATGCAGGGATGTCTAATAAATTTTACTGCTTGGGCTTTCTTGCTTTGGGCTCTGAAGTGGGGTAGAGAATTCTCTCTTGTAAGACGGAGCCTTCTGCACACTCTGTGTTGCAGAGACAGATGGTAAAAGACTCTTCCAGATTTTTTTTTTAAAAAAATGTATTTACATTACACCAGGCAAGAAAATATCCTGAGAGCCTTACAGGAAGATTTCATTGTGAATACAAAACAAAAGGCTTTTAGTACAGTTGCTAAAGTACTTTCTATCAGCTATGTGAGTCTAAGAATTTTGCTTTCTTTCTTTCTTCTGAAGTCAATACATTTCAGTTTAAGAAACACAAGATTATTTTCACCGTATCAAGTCTGAAAGCTCATCAGCAAGAACATGATAAATTAGTACTTATAAAAGACCCTCAGATAAAAAGTATCTCCTGTAGATTATTGCAATGCTAGTCATAAGGTTGGTTTTGATGGTCTTTTGAGTTTTTTGTTCTCTTGAGTTGTTTTAAAGCAAACTCACCATTTAACTGACCCAATTAATATTAAAAAGGGTTATATTTACAACAGAGCACTGCAGTTAGAATGAGCAGCTCTCAGTGTTCCAGCAGTAATTGGTCTCTCTCAGGGGGACCCCAGACCCAATTTGTCACCTCACCTTGCCAGCTGACCCTGACTAATTAACCAAAGGGGTTACTGTCACGATCCTGGCCCTGCTCAGGTATTACTGGACTGTGCCTTGGTCACTGACATGCCCATTGCAACTTGTGCTACAGCCACCCACAGCTCCTGGCTTGCCTTCCTTTGTGGAACAAGCCCATTTTCACCTTTACACCCCAACAGCATGAGAAGGTCAACACATCAGCATAAAATACGTATCATCCTTCAGTCATTTAGAGAAGCTAGATAAACTGTAAGCCATAAATGAGTATTAAAAGGTGCAACTGTTGTCAGAAAGGGCAAATTGTTTTTCAGGAGCTTTTCTTTCTTGCAAACAACATCAGTCTTATCTGAATGTGGCCTCCATTAGTTAGTAGTCACCTATGTCTCAATTTCAATACAACAGGTCACTCATTTGCTTGATACAGCAATGCCAAAATAAGTATCTTTACTGTACTGAAAAATCTGTAACTGGTATTTCCCAGTTCGCTCTCCCACTGTCTCCAAAGAGAGAACAACCTCCAACATCCTCCTCAAAAACTGCCATGTGAAGCTCAAAAGAAATTTAGTATAATCTTCCAGATGAGGCAGTTAATAAAGTTTACAGTAATAGCTCCATAGCAGCAGTTGTGTCAGTAACACTAAATGTAAGGAAAAAACACAATAGGGGGCACAGTTGGAACCAGACAGTTTTTGTTATTCTCTAGGCTATTTCTTCAAAATTAACCTGGTTGCTGTCACAAAAACTATAGCTGGGTCATCATGACCTAAATTAACAAAAACCAATGGATTCCACTTGAAATGTCTACTTAACCTAGCAGTATATCCCTGACACAACACGTTGAGATCAAGGTGTTCTTCACAAAACATTTAGAAGACAGCAAGACTGTCAATAAGAGCTAATGATTAATGGAGTACAAGTCTTAAAGCCTTCCAGTCGGTAAAAAAAAACAACCCCAAACCCCCAAACCCAACAAAAAGAAAACCAAAAAAGGGTAAAGTCTCCAATCCTCCCTTCTGCCTTTTACTAAGCAAGAAGAAAACAGAGACACAGGGTTGCGGCCTAAGGCATTCCTGAAGCCTACATTCAAGTCCAGAGCAGCTGAGAAATGGCTGACTCTCACTGAGCACTAAAACATCAAGATACATTATCTAGGAATTGTTTTTCTCAGAGGCATTCCTCTCTCACAGATAGCTGATTGCCTTCAGAAACTATTTTACTGATAAAACAACAACATGAAAATTTTGATATCATACAAATTCACTAGATAATCAAACAGATTATCAGTGAATTTGAAAAATCGGATTATTGAATGATCAAAGCAATTATTCTGCCAAATGGTTCGTGAATTATGAGGTAAAGGAGTCACCCCTCTCCAAAAGCTTCTTTGGTTAATGTCTACATCATTAATGTGTAAGACTTTTGCATGGAACAATCAATGAAAACTGGTATTTCATGTCTGCCTGCAGGTTCATCTTGTCTCATGCTGAATTTATCCCAAGACCTGTAAGGTTAATGATTTCAGGGTCAGATGAGATGTTAGGAAAAAATTTTCACTGAAGGAGTTGTCAGGGCCTGGAACAGGCTGCCCAGGGAGGGGGCTGAGTCACCATCCCTGGGTGTGTTTAAAAGATGAGATACTTAGATATATGGTTTAGCATAGGACAGGAACGGTTGGACTCGATGATCTTGAAGGTCTTTTCCAACCTTGTGATTCTGCGATTCTGTGATATTTTCCTAGACAATTGTTTGAAAACTCACAGGTTTCATTAGCTGCTCAGGACAGACCAAAGAAAAAAACCTCTCATCCATCCACCAAAACACAGGTGGGAGGGGAAGGAGGAGAGAGAGAGAGAAATTGTTTTTGCTGCAGAATCACCTGTGCCAAGTCAAAAAACCTTTGCTACACAAACCTAGCACCCACGCCAACAATAATCACAAATTAATTGCTAAACTAGACTTTCACAAGGCTCTTCTGTTCAGATTCAGTTTTACAACAAGAAACGCACACAGCGAAATCATTTTCCCACTGGAAATAGATTGGGAATTGTGTATTATGCTGGAAGCAAATACAATGGGGGGGGGTGTGGTGGTTTTGCTGTCTCCCAGATGCTCCAGTCCATGGAGCTTGCAACTATGAATTCAGAGGGACCACATGGAATAAATATACTTCTCTGCAATCCAACTTGCACTACACAATGCAGTTAGCAGCAATGTTTTTCACCTTTTACTTATGGGAACAAATTCTCCTGTTCATCATAATGAGCTAAGTCCTAAAACTTCTTTTAAAAATATCAGCAGCCCCAAGTCTGGTGCTGCAGAAAAGGCAGCTCGATGAAGCATTTAAGAATCTACCTCTTAAATAATTTCTGTGGCAAACTGAAGCTGATATGGAAGTACTATATATATATATATATATATATATATATATAAAAAAAAACCTGCAGGCTTTCAGAATGCTCTGAACATAATATAATTAGTAAGGGGAGCTGGAAACGTGTATGTGACAAAATATGCTTCCTATGTATGTGCTTCCTGGCTGTTGTAGGTGACAATAATAGGAACGGTAAAATTATGTATACAGTAATTACTGTAATTTGTACTGAATAAAGGTGACGGTTATAATCACATGCTTGTATAACAATATTATATGGTTTACACAAAGGTATGCATTCTAAAAATTGCTAGTGTATTTTTCTTTCAGTATTTATGGAAAGATACATTGCTACGGCTAGCAAAGCTCCAGGCTAGAAAGTAAAAAATTAAGGTTTGCCATTAGTTTAGTATTTATATTTCAAAAACTATTTCCTAGATGCTTGTCTATATACCTCTGGCAGAATCCTAAATTTTACTTTAATACAAATCATGGTATTTGCTATTTACAAGCACATCAATGTTGCAAACAATTTTCATTTTAATCTCTGTCCAAATATACAGTTTCTGGCAACAAAAAGCTTTTCAACTGCTTATGCATTCCTGGTGTTTATCCTGAGGTTGTCAGATTATATTTTTTACTCCTAATACATTTTTCCATTCAATAAAAACAAAACTACAGTGCATATTATTGATTATTTTTAAAAAGTATATCCAAATTTGCTAGTTAATATCCAAGAACATCCTTCTAGGCCAGGCAGAACACATCAACAAGTTTGTTTTTCCACTGGATCAAACTTTCAGATACAGAATTAAATCATAAAATAGTCATAGACTCTGCTCACTTAGAGTCCTGGAGTTCCTAGAGGCTGAAAAAACCTGAATTAAGAATCCATACAGACACAAACATAACCTTTGTAAAATAATGAGATAGCATTTGTAGCAAGGTTTGTACCATCACATCCATTACCATACAATACAGCCTGCTCTTTCTAGTACGCCTAACCTGTGATTTCAAATTGCTTCTTGGTCACAAGAGTTTCTAAACATCAATCTCAACAATCATTGAACTTGGGAATTGATCTGGACTTCAGTCACTGCAGGACCAAGGCTCTGGCATAAGCACTGCAGGCTTCACAACAAACTCATTTTAAATAGCACTTTAGAAGTTTTAGTTACAGTTACTTACAGCTATAGTGCTTCATATTACTTAAAACTGAACATGAGAAGCATCCAAATGTCCAGAATTTTGCATTCAATGTGAGCATACTACCTAAATCTTATATATTAATTAAATATACAGTTACTGTTTCCAGTAAAAGTGAAAATCCAATGGTAAAACCAGCAGAGCTTCAGGCTGGCCAGCTCTGATACAATTTGCTTCTGACTTCTGCTAAAGCAGCTCCAAAGCTCCAGGAGCTCACTAGTTGCGTGACAACTGGCTCACCAGCCAAGCAAGCCAAGTACCTCGAAGTTATTGCTTCCTCATCCTTTTCTCTTTCCAAGTCACCTCAGGAGATTAAAATACGTTTTACATCTAATGAAACATTACAGCTGCACAGTTACAAACCAGAATCAGAGCAGTCAGACAGCCAAGATGCCACCAAAAAGGCTGCCCTAAGTCATCTGCACAAGCTGGTTGCCTTACCACACTGTTCCTGGCTTAACTTCCCTATTTGTGTTCTCTGCATCTCTGCTAAGGCTTTAAAAAATAATTTACCAATTCTGTAACTACACAGAAATTGCTTAATTATCCTTGAGACTATTGGAGAGAAGAATAAAAATCACCCCCACTAACCAGGTCTTGACAGTTAGTCAGAAGTTGCATTTCTCTGTCAGCGATCCTGGAAAGTAATCGTGGAGAAAATCTCTTCCAGAACCCAAGGGTGCTCCTTTAAAATTAATGGCTTCACCTCAAACTCATCCCCTCACCTTTATCTGTGCCAGCACTTTGCACTGAAGATATCTTCCACGTATTACTTATCAAGAGCACCAGATGTATGGACTACTTAAAAAGAAAACAGAGATCCTTCCCTGGCAGTCACCCACAAGAGAAGTACGGAGACAAAAGGGAAGGACAGCAGGAACAGTCACTGGTGGTTACACAAACAGCTCATGACTCTTCATTCGTTGTTAGAGCTGAATTACACCCAAACTAGAAAAGACTCTAAAAAGAACTTCAGGAAGGATTACAAAACTGGTACTCTATTTTAATAGGAGATAGGTACATAACACATAGGGTGCTCGAGGGCAGTACAGATGGATGAAACTGGAGCTGGTTTCATTGAGATATACAACATTTCTTGTCTTTCTAGGCTGCAAAATACTTCCAGTAAAAAATGGACAGAAGACTTTTTACTTTTGAATTTTGAAAAATCTAAACTATTTAAAAATATTTTTAAAGAAGCTTGCAACAACTGTTTTGAATTGAATATATTTTCTGAAAATATTCATATACTATTTCTGAAAAAAAATGTTTTCTGCTCTTTGAGCTTCATGCAATTCTTACAGGTATGCAGAGCAAAGAGCAGCCTGTTAACTCCTCCAGTTGAGGAAAGCCTCCAGTTCCCTCAAACAGAATGATACTCTGTCAAACAAAGATTTCAGATAAGCAGAGGGTGTTACCTTCAGAAGTAAAAAGAAGGAATATGTAACTCTTATGGACACAACGACAAGAGCCTTTCTTACAGAACATGACAGACACACAGAAAAAGGGAATCTGCACAGACAGTGTGTTTTCCTAATGCTTATAAAACACTATCTTTAATGTCCACTGCTTAATGTACCCGAAAAACCTTGCCATTCAAGCAACAGCTTCTCCTCCTAACCTCCAAGATTCACGATACTGAGGTGCTGCTGCAATGCATCCTGCACACTCACATCCCTGGTGGGAACAGGAGATGGAGGCAGAAAATAACACGGTAGCTTTGGCTTGAACATTTTAAGTTCACATACATGTTTCAGATATGTACGTTATATGCTCATTCCATCATGTAAGATGACAGAAAACAGACCAGCAGAAGAGGAAGCTGGCACAATTATGACCTAAAACGCTTTAACAATTATAAAAGGCCCTTCTGTGCTTTAGGCTGTGAAAGACACAACTATACATTTATATACAGACCTCTGCTCTTCAAATACAGATACACAATTTATTACACTCTCTTAAATAAGCCAGAAGTCCATAGCTTTGGTATCCCTGCAGAAATCCTGGTTACATGAAATCCTATCTCCAGGAATGAATCTATAAATGCAAGCATACTTGTCAGCTTCTCTTTGGCAGCTCTCCATAGATTTACTACTATTTTAAGTCGAGAATCACTATTAGTAATAAAATTGCCTAAGGAGTAGGTGCTTCCCTTAACATCACATAGAGATACTCATGCACAGAGAAAAGAGGTTTTGAGAGGACTGACAGGGAACTCCATAAGCAGAGCCTACAGTATAAGCCCCACAAAACCTGGCTGTAATACCTGGATGCAAGTGGGAATTAAGGACTCCCGTGTGAAGCGGGGACTTCCTAAGCCTTGGATTTGGGTAGGGAAAGACAAATAGCCAATCGCTTCTCTGCTTTCCTTTGAGAGAGGGAAGAGACAAGAAAGCCTTAAGAAGGAGGGAGCAATGGCCATCACAACAGCACACTGCTTGAACTTGATGAACTGAGAGAGATGGGAGATTGCGCTTTCCCTCACAGCAAGGCAGGGGTCAGGAAGGGAAGGTTTTCAGCAGAAACCAGCACTCTGGTAGTATTTTAAAACCATGAACCCCTAAGAAAAGATAAAGAAGGGAGAAAAGGGGAATCTTACTCTGAAAGTTCTCACTTCCCTATTAAGAGGGCTGGTTTGCTCTTGTTTCTGACTAGAACAAAAAGCACATTCATCATTGCTGGGACTACCCCAACTGAAAGCCAAGTGTGGTCTTAACTAAAATTAAAAAAGCCATTAACAATCCAGCAGTGTCAAGAGAGTGGAAGCAAATGACAATTGGACAGACCTAAAAAAAACCCCACTGTTAAGTACTTAGTACTTATTTGCCACTGGCACAATCTCACCCTTCTGCAGCTTCTTTAGCCTTTCAAAATTTGCATGTGAGACATTTCAATTAGATATCCAGTTGTCAACAGCCACTTCATTACACTAGAAGAAATGCACAGGTACATAAAATAAATGGCACCCTGCAAGACTGGAAGACATTGCACAGTTTCTGCTTCTGAAAGAGATACTTTTTCTTTCTTTTTTTTTTTTTTTAAGCCTTCCTAATAAATCAGTTTGCCAATACATCCCTCTGGGAATTCAGTGGCAGCAACACAAAATGCAAGATCAGCAAATTATTAAAATACTGATGTAGTAACTCAGAGCTGAGCAACTAATGAGCTGTAAAGTTCACTTCTAAAAGCAGGACACTCATACATTAAACACGTCCACAGTATTTTCGCTGTTCATTATAAATATTAATTTAGAGTTGGAAGGTGAACTATGCAAAATAAAATTTAACTCTGATGGATTCTGATAACATTGCTTTTAAGGATCAGTTTCTTTGGAATAACATACAGCAACTAAGGGTGCAACTTTGCCAAGTTTGGTATTAAAATGCATTTTAGCATCATGGTGAATCCTAAATTAGGTCAGTGACAGATAAGCAGAAGCAGACAGATGATTTTCAACTTATCAAACAAACTGAATTCCTACTCGTGTTGCAAAACTGATGCAAAATTACCATAAATTCAGGCTACTTTAAATAGAGGCAAAAACATGGGGACCCATCAATCATTCACATATGTAACATTGACAATGAAGCTTCTTCAAAGAAAACAAATACTAAATCTTTACTACAGCGCATGGTATTACACGTTCATCCATCACAACATGCTCTTCCCCTCTCATAAACAAGGACACAGGAGTTTGTAGAAATGCTGACAAGTAGAAGAAACTATCTATGTACTAACTAGCTTTCTTCTGTCCATAAACTTGCCATTTCCTTTAGTTGCCCTACATCTCAAAGTAGGAGTGGATATGACCCACCAGTCTGCATCGTGTAAAATAGAGAAGACATCAGTGCTGCAAGGGTTTCCAGAACAAGTTCTGAAGAGACAGTACCTGTTTAATAGCAGTAGATGACATGATCAAATGCTTATCTCACTTCTGAACTTTGGTGTGCTTTGTAATTAGCAAAGATGCATACTTGAACCTCAATGATAATTAATTCAAGGTTGTGACATGGAGGCTTGATGAAGGCTGGAAGAAGATACTACTAAAGCTACGGACCTACTGTTTCAGAAAGTAACATGACTAAACAGTTCATTCAAGTATATGAGAAGCCAAAGGAGTACCACATTTCAGGGAAAGTTATATTGCCCCAACTTACAAAAACTGCTGAGAAGGGAACAGATAACTTCCTAAAACATACTATAATGTTTCCTATACGCAAATCAGAAATGTATTCATCTGCATAGTTAAACCAATAATTCCATTAACCTACTAGATGTGAATCTCAGTAAGTTTACCTAAGAGACAGACATAGGACAACACAGAAGTGTCAATAAGAAACAACTGTCCCATTAAACTAGAGAATGAATTGACTGCAAGCATGACCGCAAACCAAGAGAAGGTAAAATAAATTTAAAAAAGAGGCAGCAAAATTAAAGAAAATTGCCTGTATAAGATACCTATAAAGTTCATGGTGTAGAGAATTAAAAACAAACAAAATGCGCAGGAAAAGTATTAATCATAAACTATTAATTACAATAAAACCAGCTTCATCAGCTGGGAAGACTATGAGATAAAGAAAACCTTTGCTCTGGGCTGGAATTTTTTTCTCAGTTGTATACTCTTGGATGTTGGACTTTAATTTGACCCAGTAATACCACTCCTATGTGCTCATGGATCTTCAAAAAAAACAAGCAAGCTGCCCCCCCCAAAACCAACCAAAAGCCTGAATTTCTACTGTGAATTAGACAAATGCTTGATTCAAAAAGGTGACATTAATATGTTTCAGCACACAGGACAATCTAATAGTGCTCTAAGAAAATCAGATTCCTCCTGAACCTGATTACTAAATACAAGAAAGAGGTTGATCTTCTGACACAACAGCAAAAGCCAAATTTAACTGTTTGTCAATGTATGTCAGGACTGATAACAGACTCTGAAAAAAACCTACTCAAACACATTTTCCTAAGTAGAGAAGATCAGTCTGCAGAGTGATTCAGGTGGCCCATTTCTATTTCAACTGGATGATTGCCTGGCTGTTTTTTTCAAGAGTTAGATGCAATTAGGTTATTACTTTTGACAGACTAGAACTCTAACATCCGAGAGGAAATGACAATTCATTCAAATAAAAAAATATGGTAACTGGTGTTCATTCACAAGTAATGTTTTTAAAAGCATTTGTGGGAAGAGAACATTTCAATTTTCCATTCAAAACTCATTTTTACATGTAAGAAATTTCTGATAATCAGAAAAGATTACCTATTTTTTTTTCTCTTCTAACTCTTTTCCTTAGATAGTTGGTGTGTGGTAGTTTCAATTTCTGGTTTGTATACTGTTTTGCAATGAGAATAATCTTAAACCCCAGAATTTTCACAAAACACAGCTCTACATATTTTACTCTTTAAAAGTCAAGGTTGCTCCATGCTCAGTTAGCTTCTAGTTTAAAGAATAAGTCAATGAAGAGCAAGAAAGCATTTGCACACAATTGCATCTCTCTCTTTCTGGAGCATAATAATGTTTTTTTAATATATTGCCCATGAATATACTCTCCAGGTTTTTTATTTGTGCTAACTCTCAGATCAGGACCACTTCCAATGCTTGAATGATTTATTTCTTCTAATATCCAAGGGAACACATAGAGAGGAAGCAAAATGTTAATAACTAAAAGTTAGATGAGGAAACCAAGAGCTGTAATTCTACCACCACTCACTCCAATGAACTAAAGCTCTGTCAGGCACAGCTTCTCATATCCTGAATGCCCAGAGTCTCTGAGGTGGTCAGAAAGATCAATTTTCCATTTTGCAGAAACCTGAAAGCCACTATTACAAAAGGGTATCTGTGGAACAGCGCTCCTCTTTTAAATGAGGAGTTGTCAAGATGACATGATCTGACTGCCAGTATCTTACAATGAACAAAACAGCAACCTCCAGGGAACGATGCCAGTCAGCAGTAAAGGGAATTAATGGCTGGAGGCAACACACAGAGTCACGGTTTCACTGCAACATCCATCCTGCATCTAACAGCCTTGGAGCTTTAAACTGCTGACGGGCTCGCCAATCTTACTGGAAGCATACGGCTGAGAGGAATATTAGGTAGGTTTGAATAAAGACCTTTTGAAAGAAAGAAAAAACCAACAAAAAACAATAAAATACAACCAAAACCCCCTTGTTTTCAGGCTTCTACCTCCAACCCTTCTCTGCAAAGTAAGTTTTACTGAAACTTACCTCTGGGTACTTGAGTTTTAAAGTTCTATGCATTTCTCGGAAACGACTGTACCTCCTGAATACTGTCCATGTCTCATCCAGGACCGTTATCTGTACCAGACAGTATAAAAAGAAGAAATAGAAGTAAAACTACACAATGCACAACACTAAAAGCCATGCAGTATGCAAGGTCATCAGATTAAAACAGGTAGTTTTAAATTCCTTTACATCCATTAGCTTTTATAGGTTTACTTAATTTTTCTTTGATTACAGTGACAGAGCTGTATTTAATAAGGAGCACTGATTGCAAAGCAAAAAAAACAAAACCTTAAATGCATTTATTCCTTATTCCAGAATAGTTTGACAAGGCTGTAAACACATTAAAATATCCCAAATCATTCCTTGGTGCAGCTATGCAGCTCTCAGCATTACAATTAGTGGGTGTTTCATTAATGAATAACATCCAGTGCAAGTGTAGTGCAGCCTCTCTATACATTGAAGACATGTATATTCTCATACACAGACATATACATAGGTATACACAAGTCATAAGTATACATTTCTCAGACACACAGAGTTCATTATCTCAGAGACTAGGATGCCAACGTTTAGAGTAAAAAATTATATACACCAGCTTTCAAGTAGAAGATACTCCTTTTAAAAAAAACACTCTTGATCTGTGTCATCAATATGTTGATGAACACCCCATTTATCCAGGAAGTTTCGTTAAAATCAACAGACTTACTCCCGTGAATAAAGCACATGGCAACAGGCTCACCGAGGGAGAGCAAGCAAACCTCACTGATAGTTATTCACAAAATCCTCCCTGAAACTGAGACACCAACAGAAAGATTCAGGGAAAGAAAATTTTTCAGTCTGAAAATTAGGTGAAATGAAAAAGGTTTGTTAAGTGGGTCCTGAAAGTGATGTGACTGAAGCCTTTTTGATTTTACAGCAAGATCTTTCTGGTGATCCAAGGCTACCAAGGAGCAACATTGCAGAGAGGTGGGCATTTTTCTACACCAATTTCTAGAACTAGAGAAAGCCAGCTAGCATTGCCTAAACTTGAAAAGACCATTGCTTCTTTAACAGGTCTAATATATGATATTACCCCCTCATTGCTAAGAATTTATGCATGATGATCAAAAAATAAGCATTTTCATAAAACGCATTTCACAAAAACATGGGCTTTTTCATACTGAAGTGACTCCCCAAATTAACAAGTAGCTCCCTTGCTCCTGTGCATATCAAAGTTACAATGGTAAAGAGCATTGCAATGGAGCAGAATAACTGCCTAGGAGAAAGAGAAACCAGAGCAGAAACCAGGGGAATCCAGCTTCCAAATACCACTAGTGACCTCACGCTGGCAACAAAAACATCTTGGCCACCCTTCTCCATACCCTCTGCCTTTGCTACTGCATACAGAGCAAGGAAACTGGTGAAACTGTTTTAGAAATCAAAAGTTACTGTGTGCCTTATGACATCAGGAACCAGGTTTTGGAGTTGTGGTTTTTTCCCCTCCTATTTTTACAGCTGTATTTTACTAAATGATGTAAGTAAACAAAAACTGGCCTTCTCAAAACTTTTTCATAAATATTAAAGTGTATGTTCTCCTAGCACGTTTCCACAATGTAAATTCCTTATTTCTGATAAAACTCATCTTTTATGTCAACAGTAAGCTATACAGCTACTAGGATGCCTGCATGATGTAATGTTGTATGTTGAGGGAATGCAGTCCAAGTCAGGTGAATGGATTTAACAGGCATAAGTAGGTTTAACAAAAAAAAATAATTATCTGGAATATATGTGTGTGATGGTTTAGCCCTGGCTGGAGGCCAGACGCCCACCAAAATCAGTCTATTGCTCCCATTCTTAATTGGGCAGGGGAGAAAATATATATCAAGAGGCTTAGGAGTCCAGATAAGGACAAGTAGAGATCATTTTATCAGCAACGAGACAGGCAAAACAGACTCAACACAGAATAGTAGAAAGAAACTACTCTAATTTATTGCACTACACTAAGAAGAGCAGAGAAAACCGGAGTCAGGGGCACAACCAAATCTTAAACAAAATGCAAGCAGATCTTAAACACACGTTCCCCCCACCACTCCTTTCTTAGCAGACTTTAGTCAGGGTTTATTTGCTCCCTTCTTCCCTCCCTTTCGCAGTACAGGAAGGGCAGGGACTGGGGAAAATGGGGGTCTCGGTAGCACCTTCCCCCCACCCTTCCATTCTAAGCAGATTTCCCTTTAGCCATGATTTCACTCCCTTCCTCCCCCCGATCACAGCGCAGGGGGGCAGGGACTGGGAGATGGGGGCTTCGGTCAGCTCCTTGCAAGTTGGTTTCCTTCTCGGCCGGGGAGGGGGCATTCATTCCACACCCCCTCCCCCTGCTGCACCGTGGGTCCCACCCACGGGAGACAGTCCTCCATGAACTTTCTCCAACGTGAGTCTCTTCCCCCGCCAGGGCTTTATCTCTTCATCAGCTGCTCTGCCTGGATCCCTGCTGTGGCGGGCAGCCATAAATCACAATGTCTCTCAGTCCCAGTCCTCCATGGGGTCACCAGCCCCCGCCAGCAAACCTGTTTCAGCGCAAAACTCCCTCTGCTCAACTCTTGTGTCTCTGTTTCTCTTCATGGGCTGCAAGTGCTGGCAGGGGGTCACAACGTAGGGTCACAGCATCTTCTCTGTGTCTCCACCTGCTCCATCCAGCGTGGAGCCCCTCCACAGGCTACAGGTGGGGTCTCTGCCTTTTCCATGGGGGTGGTTTCTCCAGGGGCTGCAGGGGCATCTTTCTCTCCAGCACCTGGGGCACCTCCTTCCCTGTCTTCCCCGGCCTTGGTATCTGCACAGCTCTTTACATCTTTCCACTCCCTTCTCCAGTGGCAAAATGCAGCTGCTTCCTGGTTGTTTTCTTGTATATGTGATTCTCGGAGGCGCTGTGACTATCTCTCATTGGCTTGGCCCTAGTAAACAATGATTCTGGCCTTGGATTGTTTATAGTTAGAAGCTCTGGAGAATTCCAGCAGCTCCTCGCAGCAGACATTATCTGCACCCCTGTTTTCCAGCACCCAACTACACAAAACTGCAACAATGTGTTAAACTGATCTAGATTAACACTTCTGTTCTGATTAAGTACTTTAAAGTAACAGGCTTTGTGATTTCAATGTTCAAGTCAACATCAGAGTGCAATAGATAATCATAAAATAAAGATGTGGCTCATTCCTGTTTTCTTTTTGCTTGAATTCCGTATTTCAGTATTTCCAAGTCATTAAATTTTGCTGTGATGTCGTTGTTTGTACATTATCTTTACTTAAAAGTGACACTTTTTTCCCCCTAGGGCTTTCACAGAAGCGTGCCTTTAGGGCAGCAATCTAGCACAAAGCATCCAGGGCTCTTCCAGCTACATAGCCTGGGAGAGCACCCACGTTGGCTTGACAGCTATCAAGTTGTTAGCTGTGCCTCTGACAGCTGCCTAGATGATAAAAGGTGGTACCAAACTTACCCAAACTGAATTGCCTGCAGCCAATTATTATTAGCTTTCTTCTACAAAAGTTTATCAAACAACTTGTTAGAGACAGATGGGAAGGACAACGGCAAAACCAGGTATCTCTGCTGCCTAAGCCATGAAGTATTTTCTCTGGGGCATTCCCATGGTGGCTTGGCTTGACCTGACTTGGTTCCTGTACTCCTCTTCCTTTACTCTCCTAATTCTTATAATGAAATTCTTACAATTCTTATAAAATTATAAACTTTTATTGCTGATACTGTTATTATTGAAAATGAATTTCAAAGCTAAACTAAATCTTAACCAGTCCCCAAAGCTCAACAGTGATGTTATTAGGATCAACAGAATTACAGCACACAGGGCACAGCAACAGCATTTTCAGAACAGGATCTTTTTACTTCTACAGCTGATCCAACCTGTTTGGGCCAGGATTCTTCTCCCCCATTTAACAGAGCTGTACAAGAAACTAAATAGGCTCTGTACATACAGGACTGAGGCATATACAGATCTCTTGAAGAGTAGCAAATAAAGCAAACTTGAAAAGCTCTTTACTTTTTATTTTTAATTTGCTAAAATAGTAGTTACAAATATTTTCTTAATAAAAAATATAGGTGAGTAAATCTGTAAGGCAGATTTTTCAAAATATTCTTATCTGTGCACCCATGTGATCCTAGATGTGCCTCAGAATTGTGACTTTTTTTTATTCAAGCACATAATTTCCTATATAAAATGTATACGTTTGAAAGGAGACTACAGTCTGGTCTCCTTTTCTTCTGTACAATGACTGACAGAAAAACTACCTAACAGACATTTTCAACTTATTTCACTGTCAGAGAATTTGTTCCCCTTCTGCCCCACAGAAATAAAAGTAAAACCTGAGGGAGGAGGGGGGAATATTCCACCTGATCTTGAAGCGATCAAAAAGAATCAAACCTGCCCACCTTACCTACCTGGGCTCGTTGAGCTGTCTAGAGTAATTATGAACATTCGTAATTCTCAAATCAGACCTTGCTGGAACTCTTCCTTTCACTGTCCATAAATACAGCGTGTGAAAAGCTAAAACTTGCAAGATATAAAGGGATTTATGCAAATATATTTCTTGGAAACTTTTCTTTTAATTGATTATTGAGAGTACTAAACCAATTGAGGGAAGATTGGGCTTTATCTTTTTTTCTAATTTAGGTAGATATGGGGTGTGCATCACTTTCTTGTAAGAACTATGTATCAATGGGCACTGCTTTTGCTTTACTCCAATTCTGCAACAGCTCCCTGAGCTTAGAAAGAAACTCTGACTAGAAGGGACACTTTGAGCAGATCCACCACAGCATCTGGCTGCACAAAACTGTGACCAGACCTGGAGAGAAGCATTGTTTTGGGGGTGCATCTGCATAGATCTTCTCTTATAAAGAACTCACCAGAGATGACTGAAAGACTTTGAAACACAAGGAAAAGCCTCTTTTGAAAGAATAACAAAACAGGATAAATAAAATGAGGGAACTCAGAACAACAAGGGAAAACTGAATAAAAGTGATAAGCCTTATTTACAACTTTCTCTCCTGTCAGAGACTCCAGGCTTTGCTTCCATCACCTGCTCTCTGGAGACCTTGTCTGCCTTTATGTGAGCTGGAGTTTCCCCTTCCCCACTGCCTCACTGCTCCTTCTGCCATCCATGGGTATTGGGTTTAACATATGCCAACGGTCTTGGTGATGCAAAAGTTCTTCCTGCATGCTGTTTCTAGCACAGCCTCACCTAAATATTCTGTGTATCACCACAACATGAAAGGAAGAGGAGAAGACAAGAACAGCTTTCTGGCACTCTCATTCATGGGAGTCACTCAACACCTTAAAGCAGGATCTGTGTGCAGTGAAAGAACCTGAGTGAACAGACCATCTTGCTGGCCCATTCCCAAACATTATGTGTGTCTAGATGGACAAGATGCTGAACCTGCACTAAAAGCAAATATTTTTGGATGGTACACAAGGGTTGAAAGACTTATGAACTGACCGTGATGCTGCCAAGAATAGTGGAACTTGCTCTCTCTCTCTTTTGGCATATAAAGGAAATAAACAATCTTGACTATTGCATGCTACAAGGAGAATTTTATATATTTCTTTAGAGATAGAAATTTATTATATTTGTTCCTCTATACAGCAATATGCCAGGATTTAGCTACAAACACAATGACTTGAAACATCTGCTGAAGAAAATAGCTCTGTGATATCTAAGATTAAAAGGTTTGGGGACTGTTTTACAATTCCATTCAATCATGCCTTGTCAGATTTCAAAGTGCTATTACATGCAAATAGGTCAGCTACACATTCTTCTCATGAGTCAGAGGGACCTTGGGACCTAGAAAAGGAAATAAGATCATCACCACCTCAGCCCTTCCCCAAGGCTAACACACATTCTGAGATGAGATCACCTGAAAATAAACTTAAAAGTAAAGTAAGGCTGAAAACAGGAATTATTTCAACAACTGACACTGTATCCTGACCCATCAGGAAGGGATGAAATAATGTCCTGGTTCTGGCCAGGTCAGAGTTAAGAAGGGTCTTCTGAGAGCCCGGGCAGAAGAGACAGTTGTTCATTTCCCTCCATCACTAAGGCAGCTATTCCAAAAAGCCCACCAGTACCCTTTTGGGTCTTTGAAATCCCCTCTCCAGAGGAAGCCTACGCCCAGTCACAATGGGGTGTTCTTCCCAGTTACTCCCCATTAGACGCACTTCAGCTTCTAGTAGAGTCTGTAGATGGGTTCGGACCCTTCATAGCTCAACGGTATTAGAGTTGGCTGGGCACTGGTGTCTAGTAACGCTGGGTACTTCTGTGGATCTGATGTGCCAGGCCACTGGATCCACACAGTCCAATAGATCCAATTGTCCCTTTCCTCCACCTGGCTGGAGGCAGGGCCCCTCTAATCTCACTCATGGTGTTTGCTCTTCTTGCAAAAAAGACTTAGAGGTCCCTTCAAGAGGATCACAGGTACAATTACAATCATACAGTCTGATGGACTGTCTACTGGAAACTGGCACAGCATTCTTCCCAGAGGAACGAATCTCTTTTTATAACTGTTTCACCTTGCAGCTCGTTCACTCGGGTTTGGAGGGCTGAGGTGGGCTTTCTATCCCACTTCATTATGTCTTTGCCATGGTCACACGGACAGAACCACAGAATGACTTATGGGGTGGACTTTTTATAAACTCTTTCTGGAAGAGGGGAACACCTACTGCTGATAGCTGAAATTGCAGTCTGCACAGGTGGGCAGTAGGACAAATTTTCTTCAAGCCGATGGACCTTCCAGAACAGTTTCTCCAGAGCTGAGACTAGGGAGGAAGAAAGACTTTCTTCATATGGACAGAGTCAGCCAGCCACCTCATCCACTGTTGGTGCTTCCTCCTTTCCCCAGTCTGTTATGGCACTCCTCACTAACTGGAACACTGGACTTTATTGGGATTGGTGTGCAGCTGTGTATCATCAGGATTGTAGTAAACCATCTCTCACACAGCTAACTCCCTCAAATACTGAATACCCCACTCCATGGTCATCTTTTGCCAGGCCAACACACATCATCTTCAATGAACGGGTGGGTACCTTTCCCTTACATGTGATAGGAGTTGCCTCCAGAGGCTGAGGGCTTGGGATCCTTGCCCAGTAGTTGGCAGGGCTCACTGAGAAGGCTTTAAATTATGTATGGAGGGGGAACAGGATAACATGATGCTTGCTGGGATGAGCAAGTAGTTCAGAGGTTTCAACTAGAGTTAATGGGGGAAGAGGGTAGAGATCAGTGGAACAGTTCACATACCAAAGCCAGGTGAACAGGCAAAACATCATTGATACCATTGCCTCTTCAAGTAACATGATGAACATTTTATCACAGCTTTGTAAGACAACTGGGTCAGATTTACCGTTATCCCAACTCTTTGGGCCCCACGTTGGGTGCCAAAAAGGACTGTGATGGTTCAGCCCCAGTGGCTGAGCACCACATGCCGCTCACCCACTCCAGCAGGAGAAACAAACAGAACCTCTGTGGTTAGGATAAAGAGAGTCTACTGACAAAAGCACCGTGAAAGTAGAACAATTAACAGCCAATTGCACTCACACCTGGTGATAACAGAAGATTACAGACTGACTGGCCCACCTGCACTTGGACTGCTCTGGAGGCACCCAGGAGTGCACCTCTCCCAAACCAGCCCGTTTATGGGGTAGTGATGTCAGGGAGTGTGGGAAACAACCCGGGGTTAACTCAGCTCACCTGGGATGGCTGCTTGGGGAGGTTGACTCTGGCCTGGCCAGAACCAGGACACTATCCCTCCTTGATACAGAACAGAATCACAGAATTGTAGGCGTTGGAAGGGACCTCAAGAGATCATTGAGTCCAACCCCCCTGCCAAAGCAGGTTCCCTAAGACAGGTCGCACAGAACAGGATCACAGAATTGTAGGGGTTGGAAGGGACCAACCCCTATTCCTTCCTGTTTACAAATCCCATCCCTATTCCTTCCTGTTTACAAATCTCATCCCTTTCAACATTTTTCTTTTACTACACTAAGTCCAGCCCTTCCTGCACATACTCTTTTAACTGCCCCTTCATCCTACGATCTTGCAGATGCTTACATTGGTTTTAGGGATGAAAGGGAAATACTTAGAAAAGTACATACTAAAATGTGAAAATACATTTTTTTACTTTATCTACTTTCACTAACCATTACCCAATCCAGTAAATCCTATGAGCTGAAAATAGCTGGTGAGTAGAACAGTCCTTAGGGAAGTTTCATATATGCTTACTCTTCTCTCAGCATCTCTGGCTGTGGGCTTTTGCTGGCCCCAGGAAATTCAAAGTTCAAAAGGGAAAAGGAAGTATTTCATCCACAAATTGTGCAGTATGCTTCAAGATGAAAATTTAATTAGTACAAACAGAGCTGAGATTGCCCACCTTAATAAAAAGCTTTGTAAAAAGGAATGTGAGCATAGTTCAAAAACGGTCCTGCACACTGTGAGGGCAGGTCACTCCTCTAACTTAAACCAGCTAACAAAGCATCTGGCAGCACATTCAGTGACAAAGGCTGCCAATTTTGTCTCTAATGCCATGTACATCAGTTATGCTACATGTCCACATGCACTGAGAGCACATTTCCAATTAGACTTCACATCTTGCTTTGAAAAAACACTGGCTTAGTACCAGAGGAAACATAATGAATATGCATTTCTGCACAGAAGATCAGAGGAGGAAGCCACCAGAACAGAGGGGAAGCAGATAACAGCTTAGAGAAGTGAGACCTTGGAAATACAGGGTGGGAAGAATGAGAACAACAGAGCCCAAAAGGAATCAAACCTTTTTTGTGGGTATATGAGAAACACTTTCATTATGTTTCCATTACTACAGATAAATATTTCAAGTCTAACAATTTTCTATACCTGATACTGGCATCTCAATGAAGGGCTTTCCTATAACCAGTACACATTTAACTTTCAGCTGAACTTTTTGACGTCAGGTTTGGAACTGCTCAGCCCAAGAGTCTGACCACTGACCTCCCATGTACAGTGGATGCACTTTGAAGAGACGTGTGCATGCCTTCTCATTACCTCCTCTCGTTTAACAGTACTGAGGCCACTCTTACAAGGGAGACAGAACCAAATATTTCCTCCATTCCACTGGGCTAGTAAGGTGATTTTTGGATTCTGTAGATTCTCAAGTGCATTTCCAGCTGCCATTTCCATCTTCACGATCTGTGATGCTGGACAGAGTGGCCTGGGATCCATTTGGTTTTAAACAAAAGGCATTTTTCTCTTATTACTGCTACCACGATGCTACTGTTGTACAAATGCAAGCCACACACGTAGAGACCCCAAACATTAACAAGCAGCAACTGAAAAGCACTTACCTTTATTTCAAACTCATAGTGTTCATCCTTTCCCTGCCCACACAGGACATAGCGTGGAATACTAATTTTAATTGGGTCCTTTAGGTTGTCAGGATTTGCTCCCAGAGAACGACAGACCATCCGCTTTCATGTGCGTGCCATATAGGGAGAACAAAGGAAAACCAGAATCACTACATAAGGAAAAAAGAGAGGAGACCTTCACTAAAAATATTCCTGGCTAGAAGAGAAGGGAAAGAGAGAGTGGAGAAGGCAGAAACTATTTTGAGAAGGAATTAATTATTTGAAAACAAAGTGGATTTTGCTTTATAAGCAAGTCCCAGCATTTTGTTATGCATGAAAAAAAATTAAAGGCAAAATGCATTCAAAAATACTGCTTATTCTTTGAGAAGGCACTTTCAGCTTAGATATCAAAAAAAGGAAAACAGATAACTTTGTATTAAACCTGTTAGGAAAAAACAAATATACAAATCAAGCCTTCACACCAGCTGTATTTTTTTTAATGTCTTTATATAACAAACCTGTTCACAATATCAAGCAAAGCTTGAAGTTGCCTAGATCTTAGACTTTTAAATACAAACTCAGTTTATTATTACACAAAGCAACATAGCAATCCACTGTCAAAGCAGTTTTCTACTATTTTCTTTAAATCACATATAATTAACAAAAAACTCAAGTAGGATAAATTTGCATGGTGTGGACAAAAAGCTGTTTGTAATGAGGGCACATTCCTCTGACTGACAGCCAGAGAGAACCTGCAACTCTAAAATTGTGCCCAAAATAAAATATTTTTCCACAAGTATTTACAGTGAATCAGTACCCAAACTGCCTTTTAGGAATTCCTCCACTTTCTCAATTGTATTTGGGCTTAGAAGCTTAGTGAACTTGCGCTTAATAATAACGGCACCATGACAAGTCTAAGTTAATAACAAAAAAGACCGAAAAACTATCACTTTAACAGTTATGACTGATACATATTTGTATTTAGCTATGCTACCCATTGCTTATCACAGAATCACAGAATTGCAGGGGTTGGAAGGGACCTCCAGAGACCATCGGGTCCAACCCCCCTGCCAAAGCAGGTTCCCTAGGACAGGTCGCACAGGGAGGTGTCCAGATGGATACTGGATGCTCAACACTCCTTTTCAATCCCTTAGACACTACTACCATGAGAGATGTTTTGTGGTCAAAATTTTCAGTCTTGACCACCACTCTCCCAACATGTCACTGACACCTAATCTCTCTGCAGCTGGCACCTCACAGCGACTTCCTGTACATGTGATACGTGTAGGGGGTGGAGAAAAGTTTGAAACTCAGTCACAAATGCTTCTCTGAATCCCAGCTCTTGAGAAGAGGAGGCTGTCATTTCCTTACTAGTCAATTATAAATGACAATGTCATTTCCCTTAACGTTATCATTAAATGTAGGGGAAAAAATACAATTTTAGTTCCAAAATTTTCTGTGTGTGTAAAATATATATATAAGTTCATGTTTGAATGGAAAAAATATTTTTAGTGGCCTTTGTTTACACAAGAAATATTCTCCCCTCTCCATTTTGCCCTTAGTTCACTTCTCCCCACATTACTGGCTTTTCAACTGAAACTCATTTCTGGAATCTAGAAACATAAGTAATTTTTTCCTTGGGGAAAGAAAAGTTCAGTGCCTTGACAACAGTATCATCTGTTTTAAAACGACAATAAGACTACAGTCACTCTTAAAACCACCTCTGTTAACGTGTAATTTATTGGCAGACATCTTCAGAGAACTATTGCAAACAGCTAATAGATAGGAAAGTCATTTCAAACTCAAAGTGTTGTGCAAAATCTGCCCCAATACATTAAATAAACCTTTGACAGTCTTAGACATTGATCATTATGTTATGTGTAGTTTCCAGTCTAAGAAAAGTTACTGCTGTGAAGAATTTTTTTCATAAAAGTGCAGAATATTCATTGAATTACATTTGAAAGTAAACACATAAGAGGAAAACCATCTTATCTAGAACACAGAGAAATATTTGAATTTCAGGCGTATACTGAAAAGGAATTACTTGCAGAAACTACTGATATTTAGCAGCTTTGATTAAGACAGCTCTCCCACAAAGTGCCACTCAATGTTAGCTTGCCATAAGGCTCAGAAGAAATATCTTGGTGATGTCAATGAGGGAGCCATTCTTAACCTGGACTGACACAAGGTTATGCTCCAACTCATAACTATTCTGTCTACTCCATGTTCTGCAAGATGTTTGTGTATACTTTTTTGGTTAAAAACCAAAACCATACCTCAAAATAACATGACACTTTTTGTTCATCTTTGGAATTCCTTAAGGTAGTAGAAAGTTTTATTATGATTTAAAAAAACCCCTAAATTCTCTATCTAAACCAGTGTTCATCCTCCCAGACACAACTTCACCTTCCAATGTAAGTTATTTCTTTGTAAATCCCATGTGAATTACATTATCCCATCTTAACATATGGAAAGAACAAATGGGAAATATTCTTATACTACCAGAGAGACTGTAGTCTAACTCTGTCTAGTAGAAGATTGCACCTCAACTGACAATATGCTTAGAGAATTTAGAATTTCAGATCAGATACCACTGCATTTTCTGCCAAGGACCATCTTCCTCAACCAAGGCAGACGGCACATTCAAGCAAGAGGATCCAAAGGTATTCAGCTCCCTTTAGAGGGGAAGAAATAAAAAATGGGAACCAACAGCTTATTTATTATTTGAACATCTGACAGGGCAACAGGTTAAGAATAACCTTGTAGTAAGCTAAAGGCAAGCCTCAACTAATGGAAATCTTTTGTTAATGTTCAATGGTTCCATTATGTCTTAGAATGTAATACTAAAGAGACTGTCAGAGATGCAATCTCAAAGCATCAACAACCCCATTAGTAATCAAACAGAAGAGGAAAGTCACACCAGGCACATTACATGGAGTTAAATCCACTCTATCTTTCAGGCAGTATCCCCTGTTACTAATTATCCATTTAACAGCATATGAAACATGTACACAGATCAGAAACCCCAAAATGTTTCTTTCCACAGCTATAGTAGTATGTCCAAAGGTCACAATGCTATTTAAAGCACAAAACCCATCTGTAAGACTGAGTAAGTCTCTATATTCCCTTGTGCAGAGGAGCACAAGTTAGCTATTAGGAAAAAGGAGCAAACCCAGGGGAAAAGATAGGACAAAACCATCAATTCCAGGTAACTCAGACAACACAGAGTAAGGCAAACATAACTCCTTTTGTACTTGTGATAAACTTTAATGTAGGAGTGCAGTAATTCTTCATACAAAACTCCAAAGCAGAAGAGAACTGTCAATGCTGTTCTTCCCAAAATCTTGAGTATAAAAGCTATAAACGTTCTCAGGATTAAGAGCATTCAGTGGATGTACCTTAGGAAACTAGGCACACCTTGTGAGTCAGACCAAAAAAAAAAAGTACTGTAGATGTTTTGAAATATTGAGGTCAAGGTCATAAAATAAGTGAGAAGCATGAAATACAAATACACTCAGAAAAATGAAGGAAAAGGACTCGATCTAAAGGGTCTCTTCCAACCTAGGCGATTCTACAATGAGGAACAGAGAAGACAATGAAGACAGAGTAGATGGAGGGAGCCAGAAGACACAGCTAAAATGGAAATCAGAAGGCCCAGCTGTAATTATAGTTTTGATTCACCTACCACATAGGATAGAAACAATTTCCTCACCTTCCCAAGGAAGTTTATGTACAGCATATCAGAGACCCATAAAAAAGCAAACATTCAGGTAATAATGATTTTTGCTAAGATGTGTGTACACTGCCTACAGAATTCCCTTATGGGCTGAAAGGGCTCTTTGGCTTATTGATATTAAAAAGGAAAAAAAAATAAATCAATATTCATTAGCCTCTTATTTTGAATGTATCTAAATGTATTTGGATTTCAATACCTAGTCAGATGCATAATTAGCCAAATGGCTTCTTCACTTGAACTGAATGTTAATTTCCAGATTTCCAAAGGGATATGCAAACTGCTTTGAGGAAGTGGTGGGATGACTGTCAGTTGAGTATTTATTTCTTTTTCACAGTATTTAGAAAAACCAATTCCTGAATCAGAACCAACTTTGCTCTTTCTAGAAAACACAAGCTCAATTTTTGTGAAATTCTCTTTGTCTGGCAAAACTACACAGCGGATATCATTCAAACTGTACAACTGAAGGCTGTCAAATTGTGATTGCTGACATGAAGCAGCCAAAGAGTTTGGCACAGGATAAAAGACATTATTTTCCCTTACGAGACCTATATGAGAAGTTGTAAGAACGAGAGCTCTATACACAGGCGGCTCAGCACAGTCTACTTTCACTGAGGTATACAGCAGTACATGAATGTCACCTAATGAAGGCTTAACTGTTCCCATATTTTCATGTAGTAAGTAAACCAGATCAGCTAATTCAGTTCTGAATTTGCAGGACACTTGTACTCCATTTGAAAGCACTAGTTCATCTACTTCTGATGTCCAGTCAAGAGAAATCTTCATCAAATCATCTTTCAAGAGCTGGTGGTTTAAATAAGCAGCATCATCTGTTGTAGAAATCAAAATACTCATTATGTCACAGCAAATTCTTTGAGTGAAGTGTTTGTCATAGGTAAATATTATGAGTAAACCATCTTCAGCAGAACTCAGAAGACTAATACTCTGTCCAGCAAAGCCAACTTGAATCTTCTTTATCGTGACGATGGGAACCTCGTGAAACATTGCCAAGGAGCTCTGGCAGCTGCCTTCTTTCACTGATGAAACAACATACAGAACAGAGCTGAATAAAAGCAAGCAAGCAGGTTCTGGATCAGGCTTTTTGCAGTTGCCAACTGCAAGCCAATATATCCCTTTCAACTCCTTGGTTCTAACGCAAAGTTGAGGTAAGGCACAGGTCAAAAACTCCAGCACTGTTTCCACAGAGCAGACCTGAAGCTTCAGAAAGGTATCAGGGAAATGCACAAACTTCTGTCTTAACACAAGACTGTCTTTCAGCTCTTCGTTGCTACGACAGCATGCAAATCCTTCAGAGAGCTTTCTTGTGCAGGCATTGGAGGCTCCTGTGCTTGCACACATCTTGACAGCCTCTTGCACAGGGCATTCAGGCTGAATGACGCTTTCAGTACAAGCTTTGGTGTTATCAATAGAGTGGGACGTGTCTTGATTCGTATCTGACTTCAAGAATATATTTACTTGCAAGTTTCTTATAAATGGCAGGTTTTTTATTAATGATACTGCTTGTGCACATCTCTCACTTCTGTCACACAAACTTCCCAACTCCTTAATTTGTTTAGAAACCACTGTACTGTTGAGCAACTGACTACTGGTATCTTTGTAAAGGCAGGAAAGCTTACCAAAAAGAAAACCCAAACCATAAGTGTGCTTTGGGCTCTCATCAAAATGAGATGCTACTGACATAAAAGAAACCAAATCAGAGTTTTTTTGTGTTGGAAGCTGAGAATTACTGGACTGGTCTTCGATTGTGGGGTGCATTGTCTTAAATGGGCTGTTTTCTTTACCAGTCATTATTTCAGAAGGCCCATTAGCCTGAGAAAAGACAAGGCATGATACGCTGTTAAAGTCAGCCTGCTCATTAGCACCTATTAAGGATCCTACAGAAGACAGCTGTTTCAAGTGGGAACAATCAGATTCAGTTCTTGAGCTGTCACAATCCCAAGAAGTAATTATTTTATCATCAAAATGATTGAAGTTTTCATCCTTGTGAAGTGAATAAGCCACCTTATTTAAGTCATGACTTTGTAAAGAAGTAGATAAAACATTCTGACAAGGAACATTCTTACTCTTTAAAGTATTAATGTTTTTCGAGTGAATTAAACTACTTTCAATGTCACAACGACAAGCAAAGCTCTCCTGTTCTGAATTACTCTTTTCATTCTCAAATGCTTTCTCTGATGTAAAAGGAGAGAAGATCCTTCCAGAACTGGAAAATAAATCCCACATCTCTGTACGTTCCTTCTGTCTTTCATGGTTTCTTAGTCCTGTGTTTTCACCACACAACTGAGAAGCACAATTGCCATCTTTAGACACAAATGGAAAGTGATAATGTGGCTGCCACTGTTGACTTTTCTGTTAAAAATTTTAAAAGAAAAAAAATAGAAACATCTTTGTAAAACCTTCCAATCTGAACATTTCTTAAATTGAGGCTTGATTTTGATTAGGTTTGTAAAATCATTCACAAGTGGTACAATCATTGCACAATCTCTCAAAGTCAGAGAGAGAAAATCCAACAGAAGTGATTGAGGTCTGATTCAGGAATGGTTGATCTTTCCAGCCCACCACTTCCAGCCTTCTCTATGTACAGTATCCATTTCACTTGGTTTATACTTGCTTTACTCAAACACCACAGGGAAGTCAAAGGGTGACACAGAAATTTATAAGCCCTTTATTATTTTTCCATATGCACAAAAAAAAATAATCCAGCCCTAAGACAGAGTAAAAAGCCCAACAAATTTTAAAAATAACAGTTAAAAAAAAGTCCAAATTGGAGATGTCACAGCCCTCTTACTAGTACGGTTTAAATCCATAAATGGATTTAGTATTTACTCACCAAGACAATAATTAACCACATATCAATGAAGAGTTAGGCAAAAAAATGTCGTGGGAGGGGTCTAAACCTCAGTTTAACAATACATGTAGGAAGCCATCATGACATAGGCAAATTTGCCTGTTGCTACATGCTGATATTCTACACCCTTGCAGTAGTGAGTTCCTTGTGAGTCAAAAATGGGAAGTGGTATTCTGAATTCAAACCATCTCTCCTCATTAAATGCTTTTATCCTCTGAAAATGAGGAAAGGGATACTGTTCCAAATTAAGAATCAAGGCTATGCCAAATCTGAAAAAAAAATAATCACTTTAACTCCAGCTGGCAGAATGCATCACTGTCTCTGTTAGCCATTTATCTTGCTGTGAATTCAAAATTCTAATTATGCAGCTAAACATTAAGAAATTTAATTACAGGGCATGCCATAATTCAAGACAACCATTTCATTCTGACAAATTATGGCCTACCTCATACTTCAGCTTGCGTTGAACAGTGCCATTATTAAGCCTCTCATTATCCTAAGAACAAAAAAAGGTACAGGTGGTTATTGAAAAGAGTGCCTTTCCTCTATAGGTTCATTTAAAAGTATTCATAAGAGACAAATCTTTTTAATAGCTAAAAATAACTGCTCATTGGTATCTGTTATTTATTTGACTAAACAATCCAAATCTAAGACTGATATCCCTGCTTTACTGGTTACTTATTTGGTAAATTAAGTAGACATAGGAAAACCTAAAAAATACTGAAAAACAAAACTAAATCAGTGGTTACATTTGGTGTGTTGAAGGTCAGGATTTCCTATGCATTTCTGCTCACCTTTAAGCTTTCTGTTGACCAGGACAGCGTAACATCATTATCCTCAGCTTTATGATGAATATTCTGGAGCCTTCTCTGCACTTCTTGTTCAATAAAGGCATTGATCCTTCAAGATACAGAAGGGGGAGGTTGTGAGGGGAGGGTGGGGAATGGAAGTATATTCTAAAATAAAAATCAAGACAAGCTCAAAGGCTTTTTGAAACACTTAGGAACCCTGAGTACTACACACAGGTCTTAATTGGCAGGCTTAATGTTAGACCAGTTCTATTGCTCCTTAAGGAACATGGACTTTTGAGCAAGTGTTCATTTAACAGGCAAAGGTTAACAATTTGTTATCACAATTAGACAATTTAATGGACCACAGTTTAAGCCACTGCAATGTGTACAGCTCTACATACAAATGGCACTGAGGGTAGAAGCAATGACGAAGAAATAGAAGACTGGGGTTGCATCTTTAGTTACTTAATGGTTTGCTTTTATCACTTCTGCAGTATCAGCAATGTGGGCTGACAAATGTTTGGTCTTCAAACAGAAAGAATGTTCCAAGAGTTGATACTCTTGGAGTACTGAAGAAGAACTGCATGTTTAAGTGTAAAAAGAACAGAGAGGAAATAGATTAAGTAATACTAGGCAGCTGCCCTATTAAAATGGTTTAAGACAGTTTAATTTACTTTGTTGCTTTAAGCATATTGAAAGCAATACCATACGGACAAGTAACTGTAAACACACACACACACAAAATAAATTAGATACATTTGAGCCTACAGTTTCACTCTAAAACTGCAGAGGAGCAGCAGATCACCCTCTTGGTTATTTCAAGTAAAATACAGCAAATTCATTTTATTTCAAATCCAACTCTGGCAGAACAATGTTTCAAAGACTTCTTTCCCACCAAGACATTGGCCTCCTACCAAAACTTTGAGCAATGCAGGTTACCTACCTGTCATCAACTAGTGGAGGAGTGAGTGGCTGTGGCACTGTGGGGCTGGTAGGGGAAGTGATGTGGGACAGTCTCTCTTCTAAGGTTGCATGATTTCCTTTCTGACCACCATCACCCTCGTATATTTTTTGCTTTAGTTGCTGAATTTCCTGGTCCAAGCTATAAAGAGAGCTTAAAATGTAATTTGGTTTGGTTTTCAGTTGGTTCCCACAATGCTTATGGGAAGTACTGCACTTATACTGGGATGGACATGTGTATGTCAGACCGTAGGTATTAATATTTCTGAAGATATCAAAACCATAATTCTTTAAGCATATTAAAGTAGGAAAAATATATATAGATCAAAAAACCCTCCACATTTCAGCAGCAGTAATAAGTTTAATAAAGCCACTTCAGTAACTTCCAATGCAAAAGTTATCTAACTCAGCACATTAAATACTAATTCATACGATGTAATGTATCTTATTAGGATCTAGTGAATAAACTTTCCTCATTACAGAACTCTATCAATGACTTCAGTCATCACCTTGCACTGTTAAGGAAAGAAAGTTGGGGGGGTTGGAGTAGGACAAACAAAAACCCTGAAAATATAGCGCTAATCCAAAAAAAAAAAACCCAAAAGTTAACCTAAAACAATGAGGTGGCAAAACATGTAAGAAAATCTTTCCCAGATATTCCTTTTGTCTGTAAATTTATTTTGGAAAAATTACTTACAAAATGAAACATTTTGTATTTCTTTTATATATACCTAATAAATCACCTTCTGAAACTGAAACCTCTTCACTTTAACCAATTTTTACCAGCCAGATTTAAGCACAGAATAGAATATGTAAAATTGGCTAGTGTATTTTTGAGTAAAAATGCCCAAGGCATCTAGTATCAAATAAGCAGCACTTCTTGCAATATTTATCACTTTGTCAAATTATACTACATCATAGCAAAGTAATTGGCAGAACACACTTCTCCCTTGTAGCTGAGATTAGATTAGTAACACAGTAATAATCTTCCCCATTTCCATTACAACTTTTGTATCTGAAGGTACTTGTTTTTCTAGAGGTTACCTGAAAAATTATAGAATAAAAATAAAGAAGTAGGTCCTGCAAAAGCAGGGGAATCCATGCAAAGTTGGGATTTCTACCACTTATGCTACAATTGCATATATCTAAATTGAAGCAGAATGCTACAGTGACTTTATTGCATCCTGGAGGTTAAGCCAGAAAATTAAGAGAGTCAAAGAATGCTGAGGCTTAGGTTGGAGTAAAGCAGGCTGAATTGTTACTTGGTTTTTAGAGTACTTTTTGCAGCACTGCCAGAAGCCATCTGTTCCCTTTGATTAGCAGCAAAGCAATCTTGCATCCTGAGGGAAAGCGGCTGGGAGATGGGATACAGGGGAGTGTTTGTATCTATGGAAAATCAATTTAACAACAGAAAAAAAATTGGAATTACATTAAAGGCACACAGCTTATTTCTTGATTTGTAAACATCCTGCTATCAAAAGATATCACTTCCTATAGCTATAAACTTACTCAGCTGTGTGATGCATCCACCAGTAAGTACGCCAAGCTGCACCTCCCTGCTTTTGTGCAATATACCCCGTTGGCTCAAAGTTGCTTTTTATTAATTCTACTGCCACAATCCTCTGCCATTAAAACAAAACCTCTATACACTAATCCAGTATAATTTAGCTTCAAATTATCATTCTGGGGGTCATCCCTGTAGGTGAAAGACTTTGAGCTAACATACTATTCAAACTGGGGGAAAAAAAAACCCCAACATTTTATCCAGTTATGATGGATTTATGCTCACAGAGCACTTAAATATTTTGCATTTAAACATTTCCAGAGAGTTAACACTGATCTGAACCAAGGCACATCAGCACATAATGGTATTTAGATTGAAAAATACAAGAAACATACACAATTCACATACTGTGCTGCCCAAGACATTGTGTACTGTGAACTTTAAACTCAAACACAAGAGGAATATGTAGCCTGAAACATTTAACATACTATCATGTATCTTCAGATTTTCTTCTGCCTCAACATTCATAAAAGCTTGAATTATTCAGGCCCTTGGGCAATTCACTGAAAAGACTTCAAAGTTTTATTTAGTTTGTGCAAGAGGATTTTAAAGTAAACAAGAAAAAAAAGAGTAAGGAAAAAAAGAGACCTTTTCATTTGCCGACTACCTGTTCCAAACCTCAGTCTTCTAGTTGACAACATACTTTTCCACTTATCACACAACCCAGCAATCTCTTGAGGGCTAAGCTGTCTATTTTTGCAGAACCTCCAGTTGTTTATAGCTGACTTCAGTCAAGCAAGCTACTTAGTGTAGAAAATGAGATTTTACATTTAAGACAATTATGAAGAATAATGGCAATATCCACAACACAGGGATAAATCAGTACTGAAAATGCTTCAGTGAAATCCACACAATGTGGCTCTAAATGTTGAAAAAGGGACCTATACACAGGGTACAGAAAGGAACTATTCTCTTCTGATAATGGTTTAGAAGAAAAAGGATACAGAAGAGCTCTTCAAATTGGCTATAGGCAAGTTTCTTTTTTTAGGTGGTTTTTCTAGTCAAGCATCTGTTTGAGGGGCTTATGAAAGAGGAGTCAGATAATTAGTGGAATACTATAAACCAAACGACAAATGCTACCTCAAGAAAAAACACATCATTATTTTACATCATTTTACAAATGACAAGCTTTAAAGCTCCAGTATTAGAAAAATCAGACAACAATTCTGCCTTTTTTTCCATTCTGCATGGATTAAATGCATTAATCCCAGGGGATTTTTGCTCAGGCCAAAAAATAAACTACAAGATTTCTTCCTCTTCCTCCACAAAGACAGACCTTTTTTTATCCAAACAACTTTTCTCTGAGCCACCTATACTTAGCTTGAATGCTAAGCTAGAGTACCACACATCATGTTTGTAACTGATGGCACTGCTTCTGTATCTAAGAGTTTGCCATCACACAGAGCTGTATTAAAGCCTCTATATATTTTCAAATAAGCTTAAAAATCACCATCACAGTTTACATGGATATATGTCTAGCCTATTTTATCTAGCCCAGAGCCCAATACCCAAAAAATTAAACATTACACCTGTTCACTTTGAATGCCAGAAGCATTCAATACATCATCAGTTGAGACACACAGTTATCAGTGTCCTGCAACTATCAGTCTCTAAGTCTTGAACAAACATCTAGCTCGTTACCAAAATAGAAACCAAGTATTATGCATTACTATTTTCAGAGAAAAAACCCACTTATATAGATGATACATATTTTTGTGAGGGCAGAACATGAGGCTGGCTGAGCTTTCTAACTAGGTAAAACAATTTATTTAAGTCCTGTGCTGGATGCAAATACTATACTGCAGAGGATGGGATAAGTACAAATAGATAACACAACAGAAATTAATGAGCAAGGAAGAACCATTTAAAGAGCAATACAGAGTTTAAATTCTGGGTAAACTATCTGACACTCATCAAGAGGCTCAGGTATTGGGCCACAGAACAAGTTGCTTTCTGAACATCTGAGGTATAAAACAATTCCCTGTTTTGGGGTGATGTCCTAGTACATGGAAGCCGCCACAACACTTACCGTTCTCTGTCCTGTTCTAGGGCTTTCTGCTCCGCTTCTAGACTAGCCTGCAGCCCTGCCTGTTCGCTGCAGCTGTTGTTCAAGGTAGCAAGCTTCTGCTTCTGCTCTTCAATTTCAAAGTCTATTGTTGAACGACGCTGCAAAGCAGAGTGCCTCCTTTCTAACTTGGCAACAGCTTGCTCCAGTGCCTCTCTCTGCTGTTTTTCCCTTGATTCGAGTATTTCTTTCTCCTTCTTCCGAACCTTTTCTTCTTGACGAGCTATGTTGGCTGTGAATTCAAAGGTTTCTTGAAGCTGCTGCAGCTGATTTGTGCTAGCTTTATACTGGGCAAGCTGCTCTTCTTTTTCTTCTATCTCTTTCTCTATTTGATAGAGAGTATTATCTAACCCTAGCAAGCCCCTATCAAGGACTTCAGAAGCTCTCTGTTTTTCTTCCAGCAGAGCTGGCAAGTGAATACTCTTCAGGTATTCGAGCTGGCGTACTTTAGACTGGAGCCTGTATTCCACTTGCTTTATCTTGTCAACTTCTTCAGCCTTGAGGATGGCATCCACAAACTTTTCATCTCTCTTCAGATTTAAATGTTCTTCATGTGCGAATTTTAACTGTTCCAGAGCTCCTTTTTCATCTGCTATTTCCTTTTCTAGGCGATCTATTTGTTGAACTAAATCTTTTTCCAAAATACTTAACTGTTCCAGTTGCTTCCTTTTGAACTCCACAAAATCATCCTGTGTTTTTTCTAACTCTTCATGGTTCTCATCGCCTTCAGATCCAGCTTCTTTGACTTTCAAAAGAGATTCTCTAATATCTTCAAGATCTCTTTTCTCTGCTTCAACACGTTGTACATCCCCTCTCTTCAGGAGCTCTATCATGACCTGCTTCTCTCGAAGCTGTTCTTCTAGATGCGCCACCAGCATCACCTGCTCCCTTTCTTGCTCTTCAAGTCTCTTTTTTTCTGATTCCAGCTTCATATACTGCTCATCTTTTTCCTGTTTAAGTTTTTCTAGTTCACGGAAAATCTGCATTTTCTCTGCTTTCTCATTATGATTAAGTTCTTGCAGTCGCTGCAGCTCCTCTTTGACCCGGGCAAAAATTTCTTCCTGCTGCTTTTTCTTTTGAAGCTCTATCTCCTGTTGTTCCCGTAATCTCTCCTCCTCAAATTTTTCTTTTTCAGCTAGCAAATCCTTTAACCTGCTCTCAATGTGAACACTTCTCCTTTTCAGGCTCTCCTCCTGCTTTCGGATTTGCAGCTGTACAATTTCCGTCTCCTTGCGCTGTGACTCTACCTCTTGCTGCATTCTTACAAGTTCTGCTTTGTCAGATCTTTGTTTTTCTTCCATCTCTTCTATTTGTTTCCTGCAGTAAAACATTTACATGTGATATTTATTATTTTTTTTCCCCAAAATACAACATAGCCTTTAGAAATTAAAAATGCTTGGACAAGGATTTTGCTGTATATATAACAGTTTCTTTTTTTAATAGAGTTGCTTTGCCACAGGTTAAGATCTTATATTGCTCAGAAGGGACACAATACAGGAGACAAATGGCAAAGAGACTTCTATAGTCTATTTAAACATAAAAAGTTGTGGATGTATGAATTTAAAGGAAAAGATATTAGTAAAAAATTAGGCTGTATTGGTTCTGTCAAATCCAGTAAAAATATTGGTAGAACACTTCCATGCACATAGCAAAGATTAAACATATGTATTTTTTTATATACCTACATTCTCATAGGCAAAAAAACTGTGTAGAAGGACCTGATCAGAAATTTACCTCACCACATTTAAGCCAACAGATGAATTAAAATAATGTCTTCTCTACAGGTGGGCCCAACCAAATTATCGATAAACAGGATTATAAGATTAGATACAGATGTATGGGAAAGCTATTACTTGAAGACAAATTATTATGTCCTGTGCAATCTCTTTTAAAGGTTCTAGTGCATTCCAAATGAAAACAGCCTGAGACTTGAAGGTCATGTTACTCCCATAATACAATCCCCTGAATCCATGCAGAGACAACCTGTGAGTCAGTTGGTTATTTTGTGTGAAGTGAAAGTCAGATAAATTAAAACACAAGTAAAGCAACTTCAGCATAGTCTAAATTAAAATACCATCATCATAAAGAGGATAAATATCAGTGAATCCCTTGCATCATTTTCTGAATAACATCTTACAATGCTTCAGAGTTTCAGGATTTTTCCAAGTTTACTTAGCTCAGTCCAACTATATAAACAGCTCTTCCAAAACAGAGCAAGCAGTCTCAAGTTGAGATAGCAGAAAGTGTCTTTCAGTTTATCAATCTAATTAATGCTGTGATCTGCAACAAGGTGAGAGCTATTAATTAGCAGGTATAATGAGCCAGAACATTTAGCTCAGTACGTCACCTGATAACAATACTTTTGTACTTCAAGCTAGTTTCAAGATAACATTCTGCTGAGCATGACTGCTGTGCTTGTAACAGCACTACAGTCTTATTTAAGAGAAGTAGAGTTTGTAATGTGAGTTTTTCCAATCAAGATTCAATCCAAAAGCAACTAAACAATTTTAAAAAATTCTGAATAATGTCATTTGCCATCTTATAAAAGAATACCATGGAAACATAGAGCAAAAATAATATATTACATTTTTATTATAATCTACCCTCCCGATGCCTTTGTATTTGGTATTTTCTTTGCTAAAGATCACTGGTAGCTACAATTCAGCTTGTCTATCTGCTAATCAAGAATGAAATGTAAGAAAATACCCAAAATCTTCATACAGGACCAAATAAAATTATTTCTATCAGGATGTGCTGCTAGCTAACCCTAACTGATTCCAAATTAATGACCTAAATGAGTCTACAACTTGTATAAATATACACACACATACATGTAAAGACCAGAGAGAATGTTACCTTTTACTTTCTAATTTTTCAAGCTCCTCTCGTTGTTGTCTCTCAAATTCTAGCCTGATTGAAATAAATACGTAAATAAATAAATAAAATACCACAGTAAAAAGGTTATTTCCCAAGTATCATAAAAATTAGGAGGATACAATGTGTCTATTTAGAAGATTATAACAATAATAGAAATCAAGCATTTTATAAAACTACTTTCTACAGTAACAGAAAAGGTTTCCTTCATTAGGGTTACAAATTAGATCTCATGCTGTTGGACACGAGTACAAACAGAAAAGTAAATAAATTTCTGGGGGAAAAAACCCAGCTAAATAAAAAGTAAAGTTAAACAAGATAGATAAATGATTAGCATCGCTTCTGCAAGTTAACTACATGCAGACATAGCAATCAATAGATAGAAATTGAATTTCTCTACCTTAGACAGATCGGTCCTTTTACAGGGAAAAGACTACCATGGGAGGCAGGGGGAAACAGAGCAATCAATTAAGAAAGGACTTGATAGGAAAAAAGCATATCAATGGTATAGAATATTTTTTAAGTCAACAACAGTTCATTTTATAAGAGGTTAAATTGGGTAGATTCATGGAACATTTGTCACAATACAACTCAAAAGTAAAATATCAATAATTATTCTTTCTAAACACGTTTTTCAAGTGCCAATGATAGCTAAATTGATGCTCCTTTTCCTATAGTTTATTAGCTTGGCCACTTCTTACAAGGGAAAGATCTATGAAACTACTCTATGGCATGCTCATAGATCTTCCTTTTCCTCCCTCAAACATTGCTATGATGCAATTAGTGGGGTTGAAAAAAAACCCACCCCAAATTCCTACAAAGTGCAGCATTCAAGCACAGAACAATTCAAACCCATCCATCTAAAATATTTTGAGATTTTTATGGATTTAGTTTGAGGAGGTTCTGAAAACTTATGGGAGAGTATTTTGCAACATTTTTAATATCAGATCTTGTCTAGGAGTCTCTCTTATTTTCATTTCCTTTGGAAGATTTATAGTTTTTCCATAAATTTTTCAAAATAAATATTAAAAAAAGAACAGAGAATATATATATTAGTAAAAAATTAGGCTGTATTTGTTATATATGAACTGAAATATTCAATACACAAACATCTAGTTATTTCAGGCCTACTACAGCTTAAGGAGTTTGGAGGTGAGACAGTCCATAAACACTGAAAAAAAAAAGATAAGACGGTATCACAAGTTAACTTCAAATATTTGACAAACTGCAGTTTAAGATGTCATGACCCCAATTCTGTAGACAGGGTTTTTTTTAAAATAAGGTAATTTTTAATATTTCTTTTTAAAAATCATAAAAATGCTGACAACAAAAAGGAATTCCCCTTGGAAACATGCAAAAAATACAGCAATAATGTAATATTTATATGGCAATTTAAATGAACTTTGGTTCCTACGTGCTTAGGGAACTTTCTAGCCATTACAATACTGGAGAATGACTGGTTGAACAAATTCCATTTCCCCCTATTTCCCACAAATTCAGTTTTAAAAAAAATACCTTCTACCATGTCTAAGAGATTAGCAAATGGGTATTTTTATATACAACTCCAGACATCCAGAGTCTGAGTGTAAATGTCTCACCAAGAGACCCTTCACATTTACATTAAGACTACAATCAGGATGGGCACTATCTCAACACAAAGAGAGATGAGAGATGACAACTTAATATCTTTAATTTTATCACAATTTCTGCAACAGCAATGCAAAATTCACATAGTTATGCAACAAGAAGAGAAAATCATAAAGAACCTTCAAAAAGCAAAAGCTTAATTTACCTGTTATCTGGCACCCTCCTACCCCCCCCCCCCCCCTTATTTTTTTTAATTAAGCTATACCTCAGAAGCTCTAGCTTTGGCTGTGGTCTACCTCTGGAATTCATAGCTGTTAGTTATCACTTCTTACCTAGGGCTTGGCTGACAAATGCCACTATATTCATCATTACTTGAGTCCAAAACAATACAGACCCTGGGGAATATAGCTCTGGTCTGTGGAACTGCCCGTTAGGCGCTGTCAGATGTAGCCTGTCTTTGCTTAGACAGCTGGCAAAGATGATTTACAAGCATTCCCATGCTTGGTTAAGCCATAATGAAGTAAAATGTTTCGGATCAGTTAACAATGTGCAAAAGCCAGAGCAAGAATCTTCTGATATTTTGACTATT
Organism: Porphyrio hochstetteri; assembly: GCA_020800305.1. Lineage (NCBI taxonomy): Eukaryota > Metazoa > Chordata > Aves > Gruiformes > Rallidae > Porphyrio > Porphyrio hochstetteri. The sequence goes on from CM036907.1 coordinate 9,983,674, forward strand.
CTCACGTTATTTAGCAAAAGTACTTTACAAATGCATAAAAATAGTAACTACCTTTTGATCAAGATCTGATACACAAGGAAAATGAGCCAGCATAGCAACTGGTCATATAAAAACACGTCAGTGGTAAAAAACTCCAGTATTTTCTCTTTGAAAAACTCTTAGAAGTGACTCTACCACCTCCAACACTGGTGTCACAACAACCAGTTGCACCTCACACTGAAAAGAAGCTGGCAGTGCACAAAAGGTTGCTCAGGGAAAAGGAATGAACTATGCAGAAGTGCTTCTTTATGGAAAATGGCTATTTCCCAAAGCCAAATCTGGATCACCATCAACACCCCAAGCAGCAGTTTCCAATTGCTAAACTTAGCTGGTTTTAAAATGGTTTTAAAATGTGGATTTAATGCATTGTAGACAAGATAATTCCCACGACCAGACAGGGTAACACAGCCTGGTGTTTTGCTGCTATGTAGACTTGATGCCTAAGAAGGCCTGAGCTCCACTGAACACTCTCCTACCGTGGGGTTAGTCACAGTGTCTCCACTCTCTCCCAAAGGCTCACGCTGGAGCCTTTATTTCTGCAGGGGTAATAAGTGATGGGTGTCTTCCTTAGCTGGCTGTTATTAATGTATTTATGAATTCACCACTTTTGAGACCACTACCCTCAGCAGTATTTGCTTCAAAGTGGTTATGAGTTCCAAGTTATTTCAGGACAGGAGTGAATCTGGGGAGGCAGGACAGGCTGTCAGTGATTGCAGAAACCTTGTTTCTTTCCAGTCAAAATTTAAAAAATCTCAGTGCTACCAAAACACATCCCTGGCTATAAGAAATCACTGCCAGTTTTACAAAGTACAGGTGCAAGATTGATGTTTTTTCAGTTTAGTCTATCCATAATACAAGATTTTCACATAACCTCTACTCCCTTTATTAATCTGAGCACTGCTGTGAATAGATAAAAAAATATTAGCCTGAATTTAAAGAAAAAAAGTAAAAATGACACAGATATTACAGCCTAGACTCCACTCTTTTTTCTTTTTGCAGATCTACCACAAAGGAACTTAATCTGATCAGTGTAGAATTAAATAGTCACCATTCTCCTGGAAAACATGGTGTATCTAGTGATAAGAACAGTGCAGATAGGCTGCAGAGAAAGGGAATCAGCTCTGCTAGCACGGTACAATAGCTTAATTTACACAGCACAAAAGTTGGACCTAGTACTATATCTATTAGGAAAGACTGAGTACCCACAAGACTACAAAGACGTTACAATGCTGTTCAGTAGCCCAATTTATGGGATCAATTGAATAAGAAGAAAACAACCCAAAAAACAGCCCAAACAGCCCACAAACCAAAAGTCCCATGCTAAATCCATGACAAGACCAAGGTTCCTCACGAGTGGTTTCAGAGTTGCAGTATAACACAGTTTACAAAAGGTCCACAAATTAAATCTTCAGCACAAATCTATGTGCAATATTCTATTTCATCCAAAGCTTATTATCTGAAGCAGTGTTGCATGACACTGGATTAAAGACAAAAGACTAAGAACCAGCAGAACAAAGAATTTTGCATGTTGAGCTTAAATCTTATGCAACTCTCTCCACATACAGGAAATCAACAACAAAACAAAACCTCATACACAACAAAAGCCATAGACAAAGACCACCTATCTGAAAACACAATTAAAGATAACACTGGCTTTCACATGGGAAAGATACAGATACAGTCAGCAAGATATGTCATCATCTGCTCTCACAACTGCAGGATATATCCCACAGACTCTTCTGCCACTGACTGCTAAAGATGCTGAATCTTTGAGCTACTCATTGCATTCTACAGAAACTGGGAAGTAAGCTGCTAGCCTTTAGGTCATCAATACTGAAACTGGAAGAAAAGGTAATCTTGAAAGTTAACATTAAGCAGAACGCTGGTCAGCTACAGAAGTTGCCCCACTCCCCCCAAAAAATAAAAAGAAGGGGTAGCTACTAAAGCCAGACCTACACTGCTGGTGGGCAGTCCACCATTACGTTATGAGGTATGATCTACTGCAACAAAGGGTCGTATGAAAGGAAGTTGCTCATGTTCTACATTGTTCCTGAAGAAAAAATTCCAAGTGGTATTTAGTCTTGGATATTTATCCACCAGCACTTTTCCATTCCAGGAAGCAAGATGCTCACCCACACCTAATGCCTTGGGTAAAATCACCTTCTCTTCAATATCCAGAGATCAGACTTCCTGAATGTTTTACCCAGGCTGAACAGAGTCACCACTCAGAAGAATAACCACTGCAGCACTGTGCTTGTTAAGTGTCACTGCTAGCTGGAAATGCACAGCTCCAGCCCCCTGCAAGCCATCTAACTCTCTACAGGTACAGTGCCATTGCTTTGAATTATTACTAAGCCCTAAATGCTTGGGATTTGCTTTATTCAAAACATGTTCTTGAACTTGCAATCACCCCAGGTGCCTCTTCTCCTTAAAGTGACATTTTCTGCAGAATTATCTCTTTGGACAAGCTTATCACACCATCAGAAAAAGCCCAGTGTTGTCACAAAGGAAACACAGTTCTAGCAACACTGTAAATACATTTAAAATTGTCATGGAAGCCCAGCCTAAACTCAAGAGTTGCAGTTGCCGAATCACTGCCCATAAAGATGCATCGATTTTGGAAGGTGCTTTCTTCTACTGATTTGTAAGACCAGGCCTCAGTTAAACTACAGTGCAAACCTCTTCTCTTCACAGCAGCCATAAAAGCAATAAAACAGCCCTATTTAAGCTTTATTTTCTTTTAAAATCACTAAGTGCTAAGACGACAACCTGTCCTGGTTTCAGCTATGATGGAGTTAAACTTTTTTTTTAGCAGTGAATGGAATGCCATGTTTGGGTGTTAGCATGAGAATAGTGCTGATAGCACCCTGATGTCTCCGATTTGTTGCCGGGCAATCAAGTACCTTTCTCAGCTCTGCATACTTCCTTACTAGTGAGAAAGGAGGGGACGCAGCCAGGACAGGTGACTCGAATTGGCCAAAGAGCATATTCCATGCCAGTTACGTCATGCTCAGTTTAAGGGGGGGCTGGGGGGAAGAGGGGGAGACAACGCCAGGACGTGCAGTTTTTCTGGGGCGGTCGGGTTGTCCGGGACGGGCTCTAAGCTGTGCGGCCTGTGTGGTTTGGTGAGAAATTCCATTGTGTATCACCAGTTTCATCTATTTTGTGCTTTAAACTTCTGTTATTGTTATATCTAGTTTTCTGTTATTGTTTAGTAAACTATCCTTATCCCAACCTGCGTGGTTCTGGTTTCTAGGTTGTGGTTTATTTTCCTCCTTTCTTCCTTCCCTTTTCCCCTTCCCCCAACTTTCCTTCCCCCTTCCTTTTAAAAGTACAAGCGACTGTGTGGGGTGCGGCCCCCGGCTGGGGCAAAACCACGACAGTTATTTTGGCGCCCAACGTGGGGCACGAACGGTTGGGATAACGGTAGATCTGACCCTAACTATCGCAATTAAGATAAGCACTGTTGTTTAAGCAATCTCTGGTCACGATGTTGTGGTATTTATTCACAAGGCTGTGGCAGCAAAACCACCGCATGCTGTATACAATCCTGGCAGGATTCTTTACTCTCTCAGGTCTGCGGCTCCTGTATTTGTTCCCATACTTCATTATAGTGTATTTTATGATATCGGTCTATGATACAATAATATCGATGATCATGAGTTTAAGCTGGTACTTGTATGAGGTTTTGCTGTCCTGTCCATTCTTTGGACAGGGAGGGGTTAATAACAGCAGCCGGTATGGTGGGGGCACTGCTTTCTTTTCTTTTGGGCTAAATACAACAGCTCTTAGGACAGTTTTTGAAAACCTTCAATATCTCTGGGATATTCAAACTAGCATTTTGCTATTGGTAGGCTTGGTGCAGATGGTTCAGTTTTTGTTATATATCAGGCATAGGTTTATGAATACCACTGAAGAGCTTTCTCCGAGACAGAATAATCACGAGTGGCAGGGCATGTGGCAAAGTATGGGCAAGTACCTAGGTACTTTCTCACGCCCGATGGTTTGGAACTTCACTCCTGAACAGTTACAAGACCCCGATCAAGTGACTGCATACCTAAGGGAAAATTGCTGTAGGTTTCCCAGAGATGGACGCCTTACTGCACTGTGCTGGGCTCTGGCCACTATTTATCAAACACTGCTTGATAGCAGGCAGCACTGTCAGCACTGTCAGGGAGAAGGGAAAGGAAACAGACTGGCAGATACTATAGCTGCTGCAACCACTGGGGCTGACACTGCAGCTACTGCAACCCCTGTGACCGACACTGCAGCTACTGTAATCTCTACAGCAGACACTGCAGATGATCCGAAAAACCAATCCACACCAGTGTCTGTTGCTCCCGTACAAAAGAGGAAAGGCACAAAGAAATCAGTTCGTATAGTGACGGATAAGGATGATGATCAACCGGGATCATCTCGAGGATATCAGGATGAGGCAGAACCAGAGATTGTTACCCGATCCCTGACTCTGAGTGAGCTGCGTGAGGTTCGAAAAGATTTCACCCACCACCCAAGTGAGCACATTATCACTTGGTTGCTCCGATGTTGGGATCACGGGGCCAGTAGTTTGGAATTAGAAGGCAGAGAGGCCAAGCAGTTGGGATCCCTAGCTAGAGAAGGAGGAATTGACAAAGCAATTGGGAGGAGGCCGGAAATCCTCAGCCTCTGGAGGCGACTACTGTCAAGTGTGCAGGAAAGATATCCCATAAAGGAATATATTACATGCCAGACACCCAAGTGTAACAGCATAGAGACATCTGTCCAGCACCTGAGAGAATTAGCTGTACGGGAGATAATTTATTATGATCTGGACAATTCACGGCTTCCCGCTGATCCCGATGAAGTCCTATGCACTCCAGATATGTGGCGTAAGGTTGTACGAAGTGCACCAGCAGGGTATACCAATTCACTGGCAGCAATTGACTGGAATGATATGGCTCCGCCAACCGTAAATAAGGTGGCCTGCCGACTCCGGAAATACCAAGACAATGTTTCCCTCTCTGTCATTGCAGCAGTAGAGAAACTGGTTCAACGACTTGACGACAATGTGTCCAACTCCCAACCCGTATGGAGCAATGTTGCAGCTACTGGGAGAAAGCGTCCATCGTTCCAAGAGGGAGAATACACACCACGACATACATTGTGGTTTTACCTGCTTGATCATGGAGAGGACATGAGGAAATGGGATATGCAGCCCACCTCAGCCCTTCGAGCACGAGTAAATGAGCTGCGGGGTAAAACATTCGCACAACGAGATTCTGCCAGGAAGAAGGCTGCACCAGTTTCTACTGGGCAGTTCCCTAGACCAACTGGAAGGCCTACCTATATGTCTGATGTGCCTGATCCTTTTGAAGGGACCTCTAAGTCCTTTATGCAACCAGTGGAAAACAAATATGATCAGCAGCAATAGAGGGGCCCTGCCTCCAGCCAGGTGGAGGAGAGGGATAATCGGGTTTATTGGACTGTGTGGATCCGATGGCCTGGCACATCAGACCCACAAGAGTACAAAGCTCTGGTGGATACTGGTGCCCAGTGTATTCTAATGCCATCGAATCATGAAGGGGTAGAACCTGTTTGTATTTCTGGAGTGACAGGGGGATCCCAACAACTAACTGTGCTAGAGGCTGAGGTGAGCTTAACTGGGAAGGACTGGGAAAAACACCCCATTGTGACTGGTCCAGAAGCTCCGTGCATTTTAGGTATAGATTATCTACGTAGAGGGTATTTTAAAGACCCAAAAGGGTACCGATGGGCTTTTGGAATAGCTGCTTTGGAAACAGAAGAAATTGAACAATTGTGTGCCTTGCCTGGACTCTCGGAGGATTCTGCTGTTGTGGGGTTGTTGAAGGGTGAAGAACAGCAAGTGCCAGTTGCTACGACGATGGTGCACAGACGACAATACCGTACTAACCGAGATTCCCTGATTCCCATCCATAAGCTGATTCGTCAACTGGAGGATCAGGGAGTGATCAGCCGAACCCACTCACCCTTTAATAGTCCCATATGGCCAGTGAGGAAGTCCAATGGAGAGTGGAGGCTGACAGTAGATTATCGTGGCCTAAATGAAGTCACTCCAGGTATGAGTGTTGCTGTGCCAGACATGTTAGAACTCCAGTATGAATTGGAATCGAAGGCAGCCAAGTGGTACGCCACAATCGACATTGCGAATGCTTTCTTCTCGATCCCACTGGTGCCAGAGTGCAGGCCACAGTTTGCTTTCACTTGGAGAGGCATCCAATACACGTGGAATCGTCTGCCCCAGGGGTGGAAACATAGCCCCACCATCTGCCATGGACTAATCCAGAATACACTGGAAAAGGGTGAAGCACCAGAGCACCTGCAGTATATTGATGACATCATTGTATGGGGCAACACAGCAGAGGAAGTTTTTGAAAAAGGAAACAGGGTAATTAAAATCCTTTTAGAAGCCGGTTTTGCTATAAAACGAAGTAAAGTCAAGGGGCCTACGCGAGAAATCCAGTTTTTAGGAATAAAATGGCAGGATGGGCGTCGTCAGATCCCAATGGACATTATTAATAAAATAGCAGCTATGTCTCCACCAAGCAACAAAAAGGAAACACAAGCTTTCTTAGGTGTCATAGGTTTTTGGCGAATGCATGTCCCAAACTACAGTCTCATTGTGAGCCCACTCTACCATGTAACTCGAAAGAAGAATGATTTCCAATGGGGCCCTGAGCAACAGCAAGCCTTTGAGCAGATCAAACGCGAGATAGCCCATGCAGTGGCCCTTGGGCCTGTCCGGACAGGGACTCCCATTGAAAATAAACTCTGACCCACAGATTATGAGCATGGACCATGCCAGGTGTATCAGTCAAGAGCCTGAGATGCAGCATGCAACGAGCCAATGGAACATACAATTATCCTGAGAAACTGTTACGACAAATGGAGCCTGAAAATCATGGACTAAATGAACTCAACAACTTCAGAGGGATGATTCACAGACTGAGGGAATAAGATCTGTATGCACGTATGTGTGCATATATGTGTACATACATATATGGGTGTGTGAAACACGAAACTGGTTGTACCCAAAGAAATTGTTGGATCTGGTCATGACGTAAATGGTATGGAATAAGGGGTGGATAATGTCCTGGTTTCAGCTATGATGGAGTTAAACTTTTTTTTAGCAGTGAATGGAATGCCACGTTTGGGTGTTAGCATGAGAATAGTGCTGATAGCACCCTGATGTCTCCGATTTGTTGCCGGGCAATCAAGTACCTTTCTCAGCTCTGCATACTTCCTTACTAGTGAGAAAGGAGGGGACGCATCCAGGACAGGTGACTCGAATTGGCCAAAGAGCATATTCCATGCCAGTTACGTCATGCTCAGTTTAAGGGGGGGCTGGGGGGAAGAGGGGGAGACAACGCCAGGACGTGCAGTTTTTCTGGGGCGGTCGGGTTGTCCGGGACGGCTCTAAGCTGTGCGGCCTGGGTTCTGTGGTTTGGTGAGAAATTCCATTGTGTATCACCAGTTTCATCTGTTTTGTGCTTTAAACTTCTGTTATTGTTATATCTAGTTTTCTGTTATTGTTTAGTAAACTATCCTTATCCCAACCTGCGTGGTTCTGGTTTCTAGGTTGTGGTTTATTTTCCTCCTTTCTTCCTTCCCTTTTCCCCTTCCCCCAACTTTCCTTCCCCCTTCCTTTTAAAAGTACAAGTGACTGTGTGGGGTGCGGCCCCCGGCTGGGGCAAAACCACGACACAACCACCTCTGCACTGTGTGGGCATTGTCCATTACTAACTATGGCATCTATTGTTTTAAACATTGCTAAAGCACCTAAAATCAAGGGATAGAAGCTTAAATTATAAATATGGAACCGTAAGCTTCATAACAGTGACCATGGAGCAACCTCCAATAGGTTCCATTGCTCACAAGCAAGTGAGAGTCATGAGGACCTGCACTCCTCCTGCAATGCAAGCCTTAAGCATACTCACAGAATCACAAGGTTGGAAAAGACCTTTAAGATCATCGAGTCCAACCGTTCCTGTCCTGTGCTAAACCATATCCCTAAGTACCTCATCTACCCGTCTGTTAAACACACCCAGGGATGGTGACTCAACCCGCTCCCTGGGCAGCCTGTTCCAGGCCCTGGCAACTCTGTCAGGGAAGAATCTTTTCCTAACATCTAATCTGCCCCTGCCCTGGCACAGCTTAGTGCCATTTCCCCTTGTCCTATCTCCTGTCACCTGGCTGAAGAGACCATCTCCCACCTCTCTACACCCTCCTGTCAGGTAGTTGTAGGTAGTGATAAGGTCTCCCCTCAGCCTCCTCTTCTCCAGGCTAAACATCCCAAGCTCCCTCAGCCGCTCCTCATAGGATTTGCCCTCCAGCCCCTTCCCCAGCCTGGTTGCCCTTCTCTGGATGTGCTCCAGGACCTCAATGTCCTTCTTGTGGTGAGGAGCCCAGAACTGGACCCAGCACTCGAGGTGCAGCCTCACCAATGCTGAGTACAGGGGCACAATTACCTCCCTGAACCTACTGGCCACACTGTTTTTGATACAACCAGGATGCCATTGGCTTTCCTGGCCACCTGGGCACACTGCTGACTCATGATCAGAAGACAGACAACCAACACCCCCAGGTACTTCTCCGCCTGACAGCAGTCTAGTGTTTACAACTTCTTGTGTTTATAAAATGATGCAAGACAAAATACCTATTTGTGAAAACCAGTTCACAAAGATTAACTGAATGCATACTAGCAGAAGAATATAAAAAAATTAACCTACCTGTAGTTTAAAGTCTAATAAAATGCTGCCATGACAGTGTTTGTGAATGTGAAGAACGTGTCACCTAATCTTACCCTCACTTTCAACTGCATTCTCATAATCACACTTGAGAAAGGGGAGAGAAAAAAACAACTTACAAGTAGTATTAGATGGGAAAAATGGTGGTGTTTCTAAAAATCGCTGCATAGTTTGATCATTTAATTGTAGTATTCATATTGTTAAATTTCCAGAAGAGCAAGACAAGATGTTTGAAGAACTGATAAGGCAAAGAGAAGCTATATTCCATAAAACATATTGGGGGAAAAATAAAAAGATTTGCTGCAATCAAATAACTCTCCAGACATCCTCTTTAAAAAAAATATATATAAAAAATTAAATAGTTACGGGAAAAATCTGCTCCCTAAGACACAATTTGGCATTGTCTGAGACAGTCTGAACTCTCTGGGCAGGGAAATCATTCTTAAGCCCACCTTCAACCAGGCCTTGCCCACACCATTATATTGTGCTGCAAATCTGAAAGACTAAAAGTGAGGCAATGCTGGAACAATCTGTCTTGCTCTATGCTGACTGCAAAGCCAAGGTCAGGACGGTGCTGTATAATGTCATTACTCACAGCAGTATCGTAGGAGAGTAACATCATTAGTCAGGGAAAAGCCCACAGTGGCTGATCACTAACCAGAGGTAACAAACACTTCCAGGAACCTTCCCCAGCCCACAGGAAATGTAACACTAGCAGCTGTTAGAACTCTTTGGATGGAGCTATTTGAACAGCTAAAGAAAGGAGGGACCGACAGGGGCAGGGGTTTACTGGATCTTGCTCTTACTAATAAGGATGGGCTTGCTAGGCAAGTGAAGGACAGGGGCAGGTTGGGACGAAGTGACCACAGGATGGTGGAATTTAAGATCTTGAGTGAAAGCAGGAAAGCAAAAAGTAGGATTGCTACCCTGAACTTTAGGAGAGCAAACTTTGATCTCCTCCAGGACCTAATAGGAGCTATCCCACGGGCAACGCTGTTAGAAGGTAAGAGGGCCTGTGAGAGCTGGTCAGTGTTTAAACAGCGCTGCTTCCGAGCTCAGGATTGGTGCGTCCCTATGAGTAAGAAATGGCAGAAGACCTGTGTGGATGAGCATGGAGCTCATGCATAAACTCAGGGAAGCAGAACGTCCATGACATGTGGAAAAAGGGTATGAGCACTTGGGAAGAATATAGGAATACTCCCACCTGGAGTATTGTATCCAGTTCTGGGCTCCCTGCTATAAAAAAGACAGGGATCTCCTGGAGAGAGTCCAGAGAAGGGCTACAAAGATGATTAAGGGCCTGGAACATCTCCCCTATAAGGAAAGGCTGAGTGAGCTGGGGCTGTTCAGCCTGGAGAAAAGAAGACTGAGAGGGGATCTTATCAATGTTTATAAATATGTGAAGTGTGGGACACAGGGGTAAATGGCCAGCCTCTTCTCAGTGGTCTGTGGGGACAGGAAAAGGGGCAATGGCCTCAACTTGGAGCACAGGAAGTTCCACACCAATATGTGGAAGAACTTTTTCCCAGTGAGGGTGACAGAGCCCTGGGACAGGCTGCCCAGGGGTTGTAGAGTCTCCTTCTCTGGAGATATTCAAGACCTGGCTGGATGCCTCCCTGTGTGACCTGTCCTAGGGAACCTGCTTTGGCAGGGGGGTTGGACTTGATTTCTGGAGGTCCCTTCCAACCCCTATAATTGTGTGATAGAAAAACCTAGAGAAACTTTTTTGATCTTCTCTTTTACCTCTGTCTCAAAAAAAACCAGGTAATTTATCAGCCACTAGCTCTCTAACTTGAGATCTCTGTAGGTAGCTCAGTAGCAGAAGAGTAACAGTCACATCTGAAGTAATATTATTACATACTCACTGTATTTAAGCCATCATTGAAGTTATTTTTACCTGTCCAATCTTCTTTATCCATTCTAATGGATAAAGAGCAACCCTGCAGTAAAACTAAGGAATAAAGCTGCACTATCCAAGCCTATAATTCAATTTACAGCCAATTTTTCAGAAGTGCACAAGTGGTTAAAGTGCCTCATCACACACTCCACACAAAACCCAGGCACTAGCTATTGAAAAAAAAAATTAGAACCAAACACCATAAATTCCCTGTAAGTCACTTTAAGAACACTGGTGAAAACATTAAAAAGAGCTTCTCTACAATAAGCAGTCTATGTCATTGTAACTGTATAATATAACTGTTCCCCACATGCTAACTTGGCAATCTACTAGGAGGTATATCAGCGAGAACATAAGACATTAATTTCCCAGGCTTTTTATGCTTGTAATGGTATTATATGAACTCAGGAAACCTTCAGTTTACAACGCATTTTTCTTAGGAAAAATAGTTAACTTGTAATTCTTAAGAAAGCATAAATGTAAAGTTTGCCATGTCATTATTGTGTTGAACTGCCCTGACTACAAGCAAATGGTGCCTCCTGGACTCCAGGTACTACAATTTTCTTGGTGTTAGATCAGCGTGGCTGCTTGCTGGTGCAGTTACTCTTCCTGAATTTAAGCAGAGGAATCCCTGGTAAAGGAAGATTTAAGCAGGAGGGAAAAGTTCCTCAGTGTCCCTTCAAGCCATTTTCTAGCTTGGACTAGTTCAAATAAGATTCCTGAAAAGTTCTGGCTTCATTCGGAAGCCCATTATTTAGCAAGCATATACCATTAACCTGAGAACAAAATATTTTCTATTACTGCCATTTGGAAGATTCAAGCCACTAAAACAAAGAACAGTGGCAATTTTAACAGCTGCATTTTAGAATATACTCACCCTGGATTGTAAAGCATAACTGCTGACAGGTTCTCACAAGATTTTGAAAGATCTGTCATAGACAAGCTGAAGGAAGACAGCAGTCCACTCTAAGAACAGACCATAAAATGTTTATTTTATTTGGATTAGACAAACACCAAGGTGCTTACAAACACTTAGTTTGTTTCACTTGATGAAATATTAACTAGAAAATGCAAAGCAAATTAAAAAAACCCCTAGTATTCTACAATAAACAAGGTATGTCTGTATTAGCAAGAAAACAGTGAATGACGTTTACATTACCAAACACTGATTTTTAACCTCACCTTTCTTTTCTCCCTTAACTTAGCAGCTTCTTTAGGGTGGTTAAAGCGAAACATATTGGTTCTTCCAAGTAATATAACAGCACCTGATGAGAAAAAACACACAGCATTCACTGAGAACATTCTGTCCCTGAAGATACCATGTAATTTTTCAGACGTGTAATACACAAGCAAAGACACTGCTAAACAAGAACACAATGAAAATGCATTTTGACAATTCAACACGTGGAACAATGCATAGTCACAGCTACGTTAACTGATATATACAGTTCACTCCTCCCTCTTCCTGCTAAAAATAAAGCCCCACACATGTTCATGCACATAAAGGTCAACCAAGTTCATGCACTTTGGTTCAAGAATAAATATAGGTGGAGGAAGCAGTGGAAGCAGATACCCCAATCTGACCGACACCCTCATCATCAGTGTTACTCTGCATAATGCCAGAAGGTACTGAATGCAAAGGAAACATCTAGAAACTTGGCTGAGAACAACTGCTATCTATCTGCTATTGATCACAGTCAGGTTTGAATCCACCTGCACTGAAAGCTCCAGATTGCCATAATCACAGAATCATAGAGGTTGGAAGGGACCTCAAGAGATCATCGAGTCCAACCCTCCTGCCAAAGCAGGTTCCTTAGGACAGAAGTAATCTGTACTCTCACCTACCTTTTTCTTCTTTGTGTAGAAAAACATTGACATTTATTGTCACTCAAGACAATTATTAGACTTTTGTACCCAATAGTTAATTTTAGTGAGAAGAAAACTCAAATAATTCATATCTTCAATGCACTTTCATTATTATATTTAATCACTTAACATACAGGTCACAAACCACGATTCTGGGCAAGTCTTGTATTTTAAAGACAATGGCTTCCTACTAAGAAGTATACTGTCACTGCTGTCACAACATCTAAGTCTTCCTAATTAATCACCACAAAATCAAGCATTTATCTGTTGGTTGGCATGAGACATTTTTAAAAACAAAAATGATTCCATTATACAACATGAAAACACTGCACTTAGACTGTTTACTACAAATGAACTCTTAACATCTGAGAATGGCTTCAAGTTGGAGCACAGGAAGTTCCACACCAACATGCAGAAGAACTTTTTCCCAGTGAGGGTGACAGAGCCCTGGGACAGGCTGCCCAGGGGGGTGTGGAGTCTCCTTCTCTGGAGACATTCAAGACCTGTTTGGATGCCTCCCTGTGTGACCTGTCCCAGGGACCCTGCTTTGGCAGGGGGGTTGGACCCGATGATCTCTGGAGGTCCCTTCCAATCCCTACAATTCTATGATTGTGTGAATGAAATGCTGTCCTTAATAAGGGATAACCCTCTTCAAATTAGCTTAATTAGGAATATCAACCTAAATAAGGCCATCCAGTCTTGGCAAATAAATGGCAAAAAGCACTATAGTGGCAACCTCCTTCCTCACTGTCTACACACTTCAGTTTTGGACACCAGGAAGTCTTTACCTCAGTCCACCCTTAAGAATTACCTTCTATAAATCTGTACATAGGTTTCTACTGCCAAGTCGTTTTGATACCAACTCTGTAATTTATGTCATGCTGCAGGCTGACCTTTCTTTGAGAAGTACACTGTGCATATTGATGTAATCATATTAAAAGGGGTCCATTATGGTCATGACTGCTCTAGTGAAAGGGCTAAAACCGTTGCAGCCTACCACTGCTTTATATGCTCACCATTGCCTCAGACCTTTACCTGCTCCACTCTTGCTGACTGCCTGGAGGGGAAATTTTGTGACACTGAGGACTTCTATGAAATCCCTTCAGTTGCTTTCAAATTAAGATGAAAGTAATTAATGGTGAACATTTCTTACCACGTTACTAAGTGGAAGCAACATAAATAAATGGTCTAAAATTTCAGAAGGCACACAGAGAGAGATGTGTGTTTTCAGCTTCACAAATGTAAAAGAAAATGGGAGAGAGGTGTTTAACAGCAAGCATGTGACAGTCACACACAGGTTACGGATCAGAGGAACAGCTCCTAGGTTTCTCTTTCAGTACTTCTCTGATTCCTATGATCATCAGCCTAGCAGGAGGAGATGTGGCATAATTCTGGACAGGAGGAAGGAGAAGGGATATGTGCATGTCACACAATGCATGGTTATGGAAGAATTCACAGCAACATGGCCAGCATACAGATCAGAAGGGGAACTAAACTCACTTGCTTCTCCTATTACATTCCTCTTTCTTTGTGCAAGCATGTCACAGTGGTGCCATGACACCACTACTTGTATTGTGGAACCTCTATGCAGTTTTGATTATTTTCACAGTGTTATTTTGTTATTAAAGAAAAACTCTACGATCCACTTGACAGAACTTAAATAAGCATCAACATCAAAGCCTCTTTAGGAGAAGAAGCCTGGATAATACCATACAGTCAAATACTTCCTAAGCACCAGGTTCAAATGTCTGCTGTTGTACAATGCAGCTCCCCATCAGAACGCAAGTGTGCAAAGAGCAGCATAACTGTCGTCATGGAAACACTACTGGATTTGCTATGGGGTTTGCTTTCCATTTATTTACCATAAGCAATGATTCTTCTTTATCAGTTACAGCAAAGGTTCCAAGAACAATGAAAACTAAACAGAGAAAGGGGTTATCTTTTGGGGAGTTCTGATCTTGTAATTCAACTGGTTGGCTCCAATACAGAAATAACCAGAGAGCATGAGGAAAAAAACCCTGCCAAACTCACCACATATATCAAAATATATGTATAATATATACACACACACACATAAATATATAATCTATATAAGAAAAATGCCTGTTGAATATCATTGAACATCCCAAATTTGCACAGAGCCATCTTTGGAACCATGCAAACAAATGTATTGATAATTAAGACCTTACCAACTTCTAAAAGTCACCTTTTTATTTTTGAAGGTTTATTTTGTATTAACAAACTATAAAAAAGCCAAGCAGTGGGAGGTTATGCTAATTACAGGAGGGTTGGCAGTTTGGCCTAGAAACCAGAAAACCTGGTTGAAGTTGAGGATAAATTTAAGGTAAAGGACAAATTCTAATTGTGAATATTATCATAGAATCATAGAATGTGTAAGGTTGGAAGGGACATTTAAAGGTCATCTAGTCAAACCCCCCTGCAGTGAGCAGGGACATCTGCACTAGATCAGGTCACTCAGAGCCCTATCAGGCCTGAGCTTGAATATCTCCAGGGATGGGGCCTCCACTACCTCTCTGGGCAACCTGTTCCAGTGATTCACCACCCTCACCTTGAAGAACTTTTTCCTTATATCCAACATAAATCTCCCCTTTTTCTGGTTGGTTCTACCCTTCATCCTATTGCTACATGCCCTTGTGAACAGTTCTTCCCCAGCTTCCCTATAGGCATCTTTCAGGGACTGGAAGGCCTATAAAAGGTCTCCCTGGAGCCTTCTCTTCTCCAGGCTGAACAAGCCCAACTCTCAGCCTCTCTTCACAGGAGAGGTGCTCCAGCCCTTTGATCATTTTTGTGGCCCTCCTCTGGACATGCTCCAACAGGTCCATTGTCCTTCTTGTGTTGAGGGCTCCAAAGCTGGACACAGTATTGCAGGTGCAGTCTCAGCAGAGCATTGAGAGGCAGAATCACCTCTCTCAGTCTGCTGGTCATGCTTTTTTTGGTGCAGCACAGGATGCAGTTGGCCTTCTGGGCTGCAGATGCACATTGGTGGCTCATGTCCAGCTTCTCATTCATGAACATTCCCAAGTCCTTTTCCTCAGGGCTGCTTTCAAGCACGTTATCTCCTAACCTGTATGGATAATCGGGGTTGTCCTGACCCGGGTGCAGGACCCTACACACTTGGCTTTGTTGAGTCTCATGAGGTTCACCTGTGCCCACTTCTCCAGCCTGCCCAGCTCCCTCTGGGTGGCATCCTGTCCCTCTGGCATGTTAACCCCACCACCCAGCTTGGTGTCATCAGCAAACTTGCTGTGGGTGCACTCAGTCCCCCGTCAGTATCTTTAATACAGATATTAAACAGCACTGGTACCAGTACAGACCCTTGAGGAACTCTGCTTGTCACTGTCTTCCATCTGGACATCGAGTCATTGACTATCACCCTCTGGATGCAACCATCCAGCCAATGCAGCAAATTCCTCATCCACTGAACAGTTCACCCATCAAATCCAGATCTCTCCAACTTAGAGAAGGATGTTGTGGGAGGGACCATGTCAAAGGCCTTGCAGAAATCCAGATAGGTGACAGCTGCAGCTCTTCCCTTGTCCATTGATGCAGTTACTCCCTTGTAGAAAGCTACTAAATTGGTCAGGTGGGACTTGCACCTAGTAAAACCATGCTGGCTGTCTCAAATCACCTCCCTGTCCTCCATGTGCCTCAGCATTGCTTCTAGAAGGATCTGTTCCATGATCTTCCCAGGCACCGAGTTGAGCCTGACCTTAAGTACTAATGATCTAATTGTTAATTCAATAACCTCTAGAAATCCACCACACATTCTGAAGAACAATAAAACGTTGTAGTTAGTTACATTTACACAAAAAGTCTACATTAGCCAGAATTCACAGATGCTGGGAGCAATCTGTAGAAGGAAGTGGTAATTAATATACCTTTTTTATTTTAAACTCCATGACAGTCTAAAAAAAAAAATTAACACATTTCCAAATGAACAGTTATTAATGATGAACGGAAACATTTAAATACATCAGCAGTTAATCAGCATTAAAGGAGATATTTAGGGAGGCTGGCACTTCATGCTGTGAGCCTAAATGCTAACACAGCTAGGGTACATGGATTGTGTCTGAGTCGTCAGGCTAGTTATTTCATCAGCTTTGCCCACCTGATGTCATCGCTGCCACCTTTGTGTTGGTCTGGTTACACTGTCTACAGGGTCAGCTTATGGTGCTGGTTTTTAAGCTTCTAGGAGCTCAAAGCAACCCTTTCCCCTAGAGTTGTAAATTTGTTTAGACAGAAACTCCTGGAAGATAAAACATCCTGAACCAGCCAGTCCTTTCCAGGCCAACACAATACACCTTTGTTCCCAGCTGTCCTGGCTCTTTTTTCATTTCCAAATTTTAAAGCTTTTATATTAAAATTCTAATTCCCTGAACTTCCTCCATAAGGGTTAGCCTCCCTGTTTTTGTCAGTCCCCTTCAGCTGTATTTAACAGATATTCCAGCTGAACCTCCTGCTATACAGGAGGATTTGGCAACAGAGTGGTGAGTGGGACAGGCCTGAAGCTTGGGGAGGGGGCTGGGGCCACCTCTGACATTACTGTAGTCCTACAGAGACAGATATCCTCTTTCTTAATATTAAAGCAACCTAAGCAATCCAGCACAGTGTTGACTTTATGTATAAGCATTGGATAAAAATCAGTCACACTCAAGATTATGAAATGGCTTAAATTACTAAAGAATTCTCTTTTCATCACACAGTGATTCCTTGCAAGAGCAGAAACTCCATGGCTCCATAGTTGAGAAGACATGGAATTAAATTTAATAAAACAATAACCCCTTTTAATACACATACTTTTTTTTTCCAGTGCTGTGGCTAGAAAGAAACAAAGATGCTGTAGTAGAAATGCCATTATGCTGGATAATACCTTGGTTTAGGTGTGTGGCCTCTGTAATCTGAATGCCGTTCACAGAACACTGCGCTCCAGCCCGTGGGATTAGATTCACAGTGCCGTTGAGGTTCTCAAAGATGCAATGCTCACTTTCCAAATCAAGGCCATGAAGAACTAAATACAAATAAATAAAACAATACAATTAGTCTCTTAACACCTAAAGTAAGATTAGCATGCTGATAATAATTTATTAAGGACATATGGCACCACATATTTGAGAGTGTCTTTTCTCTTTATGCTAGATAATGTGTTTTTCCTCCCTTCATCACATGCTGCATGCCTTAAACATCAATGCTGTTCATTGTTTTATTGAAGTGGAAAGAGAAGTGTGTTGGGATGCTTGGGGTAATGTTCTTTCACAAGGTTTTTGGGATGGTTTCTGAGAAATAGGACAGCTTCTTGACTTTAAAGCAACTGTGCTTAAATCTGAAGAGATGAGATCTAAGCTGTGATTATAGACTAACAAGGATGGGTGAAATAAGGTTCTTATATTCTATTACAGTCAGGCCTTTTCTCAATCAGTTATGCTGCTTTCTGTCTCTTCTTCAACTCATGTATGATCACCTCTACCTGCATTGTTTAATACCACTAAACAACTCCAGTTCATTAGTTTCATGAAATTTATACAGAAGTTTTAATACATGCATCTTTTGACCTGTCACAAAAAAGCAGAAGTAGCCTACCAACTCTTTCTTACCAGCTTCCAGAATTTTCTTCAACTCAAACCTAAAACCCAAAGACTGCTAACAATACTATCATTATGCAAAGGTTAAGAGAATGACTGTGCAGTACAAAAGAGGATGCTATATTTACAAGCTGCTATTTCAAAAGAAGCAAGAAATAATTTAATAACTAGTATTTGAATTTGAATAAACTTTAGGCCCACCCACTATTCTAGAAGTCATGCTCCTTGAAGCAAATCCCACTTAATTCAGCTCTGAAATTTTCTCAAAATTAAAATATGTAAGAACATACAGACAACTAACTGAAAAAGGGAAAAAAAAGCAGCTTTGTTCACACGTTGGGACTGAAAGCAGAATGTAAAACCAAAAAAGCCATACCAATATCCTGTTCTGTCACAGCATCTTCTCTGCCAACATATGTTTGGCCCTCCTAATTAAGAGAGGAACACACGTCACTTTCAGTTGAAGCCTCCCTTCCTCCCCCCCAAAGATATACACTTTCTCAGAGTAACCTGAAGGCAATATATGCTTAAAAATACATGGGGGTGGGGGGACAGGTTGCATTTTTAGAATCATTATTACAAGGATTTCAGAGTCATTATTATAGAATATTATTAAAAAGCCTTGAGGCAATTAATCTAACTTTAGACTTCAAGTCAAGCTTTACAATGAGATGACCAACAAACTAAGATACACAGGAATAACTCAAACAGAGAAGGACTTTGTGGGTGAGGTGACAGTTGGAGGTTGCCTTGGGTACAACGATCATGAGATAACAGAGTTCTCAATTCTTGGGGAAAGAAGGAGGAGGGTTGACAGACCTGCCACCCTGGACTTCAGGAGGGTGGACTTTGGCTTACTGAGGAACCTGGTGGATAGAGTCCCCTGAGAGGAAGTACTGGAAGATAAAGGAGCTCAGGAAAGCTGGATGCTCCTCAAGAATGAGGTCCTGAAGGTGTAGGAACAAGCCATCCCAATGTGCTGAAAGTTGAGTCAGCAAGGAAGACAACCTGCCTGGCTGAACAGAGAGCTTTGGCTAGAACTCAGGAAGTGAGTATATGATTGTTGGAAGAAGGGGCAGGTAACAGGGCTGAGGTGAGGTTATGCCAATTAGAGCTCAATCTGGCCACAGATAACAGAAAGAAATTATATAAATACATTAATAACAAAAGGAGAGCAAGGGAGAATCTCCCACCTTTACTGTATGCAGGAGGAACCCATTATGTCAGAGGGCAAAGAAAAGGCTGAGGTATTTTATGCCTTTTTTTGCCTCAGTCTTCAGTAGTAAAACCAACTGGTCTCCTGATTCCCAGACCTCTGGAAAGATGGGGATGGGAAGTGGACCAAAACCCCCCTGCTCAGCTGCTTAGACCTGCACAAGGATGGGTCCAGATGGGATTCACCGGAGGGTACTGAGGGAGCAACACTAAGCGCCTGCCAAGCCACTTCCCTTATTTACCAGAAGTCCTGGCTGACCAGGGTGGTTCTGCTGGACTGGGCTGGTGCATGTGACACCCATATACAAGAAGGGGCAGAAGTGGGACCCAGGGAACTAGAGTCCTGTCAACCTGACCTCAGTGCTTGGGAAGGTGATGGAACAAATCATCTTGAGTACCATCACACAACACGTGGGACAACCAGGCGATCAGGCTCAGTCAGCATGGGTTTATGGAAGGCAGATCATGCTTGACCAACCTGATCTCCTTCTATGATGAGGTGACCTGCTCAGTGGATGAGGGGAATGGCTGCAGGTGTTGTCTACCTGGACTTCTGTAAAGCCTTTGACACTGTCTCCCACAGCATCCTCCTAGAGAAACTAACCACTCATGGATTAGATGGGTATACTCTGCTGGGTTAAAAACTGGCTGGATGGCTGGGCCCAGAGTTGTGAATGGAGCTAAATCCAGCTGGCAGCAGGTCACAAGTTGTGTTTCCCAGGGCTCAGCCCTGGGGCTGGTCCTGTTTAACAGCTTCATTAATGATCTGGAAAAGGGGATCAAGTGCATCCTCAGTAAGTTTGCAGACAACACCAAATCCTGTGGGACTGCCAATCTGCTGGAAGCCAGGAAGGCTCTGCAGAGGGACCTGGACAGGCTGGATCGATGGGCAGAGGCCAACTTTATGGGGTTCAACAAGGCCAAGTGCCGGGTCCTGCACTGTGGTCACAATAACCCCAGGCAGTGTTACAGGCTTGGGGCAGGGTGGCTGGAGGGCTGCCTGGAGGAGAAGGACCTGGGGGTGGTAGTTGCCAGCTGGCTGAACGTGAGCCAGCAGTGTGCCCAGGTGGCCAAGAAGGCCAATGGCAGCCTGGCCTGTATCAGGAATAGTGTGACCAGCAGGAGTAGGGAAGTGATAGTTCCGTTATACCCAGCTCTGGTGAGACCCCATCTTGAGTACTGTGTCCAGTTTTGGGCTCCTCACTACAGGAAGGATGTTGAGATGCTGGAGCGCATCCAGAGAAGGGTGACGAAGCTGGTGGAGGGTCTGGAGCACAAGTCCTGTGAGGAGCGGCTGAGGGAGCTGGGGCATTTTAGTCTTGAAAAAAGGAGGCTGAGGGGAGACCTTATCCCTCTCTACAGCTACCTGCAAGGCAGTTGCAGTGATGTCAGGGTCGGTCTCTTCCCTCGGGTGACAAGTGATAGGATGAGAGAAAATGGCTTAAAATTGCAGCAGGGGAGATTTAGGTCAGACACTGGGAAGAATTTCTTAACTGAAAGGGTTGTCAAGCATTGGAACAGGCTGCCCAGGGAGGTGGTGGAGTCACCATCTCTGGAGTATTTAAAAGGCGTGTAGATGAAGTCCTTAAGGACATGATCTAGAGTTGGACTAGTCAGGGTTAGGCTGTGGTTGGACTCAATGATCTAAAGGGTCTCTTCCAACCCAGGTGATTCTATGATCAAACACCTATCTGTGGTTAGCCAGCTGATAAGTCAAAACAGTAAATTCACAGATATTTTAATCGAATCAGTTGCAACTTCTTAAGAACTTTTCTTACTACAGCACAGAAATGTAATGAGCACAATGTTTAGACAGCAAATTTGTACTACAATTGGTCTACTGAGAAAAGAAAAATCACAGGGCATACATCCAAAGGCTGTGGAAACACAGATCTGTACTTACCTTCAAGTGGTACAAGATGATACCGGTACTGAGCAGATCATCATCAATGCCAATGAGATGAGGCAGTTCAGAATCTAACACAACACCTATCCCTTCTTTCCTCAGAGCCAACGTTTGTTCCTGTGAAGGGCAAAAGTCTATTCATTAGCATATGCAAACACCACTCCTCCTTCTCTTTCTAAACCAGGCTTAATATAACTTTATCTCTGTAATATTACCAAAAAAGAACAAGCACGGGTTTGGGGGGTTTGTTTTGTTTGCTATTTTTTTGGAGGAAAGGGGGTGGTTACTTGGGCTTTTTTGGTTTTAAGGCATTTTAAACGTGGCTTCTTTTATATTTCCATAAGGCATTTGGATCTTGCTCTTCAGGAAATCTGTGAAGGTGGTGAAGGTGTTAGTTGAAAGAAACCAAACAGCTGAATTATACCAGATAAGGAAGATCAATCAAGAATAGAAAGCAATGTTGTCCAAAAGCAAGCTACACACCACCTTGCATAACGGTAAGGAGATTTTAAAACTCCTCACAGAATCACAGAATAACAAGGTTGGAAAAGACCTTTAAGATCATCAAGTCCAACCATTCACATCCTAAACTAAACCATATCCCTAAGTACCTCACCTACCCTTTTTTTAAACACATCCAGGGAAGATGACTCGACCACCTCCCTGGGCAGCCTGTTCCAGGCCCTGACAACTCTTTCAGTAAAAAATTTTTTCCTAACATCCAATCTGCCCCTGCCCTGGCACAGCTTAGTGCCATTTCCCCTTGTCCTGTCTCCTGTCACCTGGCTGAAGAGACCATCACCTACCTCTCTATAACCTCCCTTCAGGTAGTTGTAGGTGATGATAAGGTCTCCCCTCAACCTCCTCTTCTCCAGGCTAAACAGCCCCAGCTCCCTCAGCCGCTCCTCAGAGGATTTGCCCTCCAGCCCCTTCCCCAGCCTGGTTGCCCTTCTCTGGACTCGCTCCAGGACCTCCATGTCCTTCTTGTGGTGATGAGCCCAGAACTGGACCCAGCACTCAAGGTGCAGCCTCACCAATGCCCAGTACAGGGGCACAATCACTTCCCCAGACCTACTGGCCACACTGTTTTTGATACAAGCCAAGATGCCATTGGCCTTCTTGGCCGCCTGAGCACACTGCTGACTCATATTCAGCCTGCAGTCAACCAACACCCCCAGGTCCTTCTCTGCCTGACAGCTCTCCAGCCAGTCTCCCCCAAGCCTGTAGCGCTGCACGGGGTTATTATGTCCCATGTGCAGCACTCTACACTTGGCCTTGTTAAACTTCATCCCATTGGTCTCAGCCCATCGGTCCAGTCTGTTCAGATCCCTCTGAAGAACCTCCCTACCCTCAGGCAGATCAACACTTCCTCCTAGTTTAGTGTCATCTGCAAACTTAGTGAGGGAGCATTCAATCCCTTCTTTGAGATCATTGATAAAGGTGTTGAACAAGACTGGACCCAGGACTGAGCCCTGGGGGACGCCACTCGTGACCGGCCTCCAGCTGGATTTTGTTCCATTTACCACCACCCTCTGGGCTCGGCCATCCAGCCAGTTTTTAACCCAGCTGAGGGTCCACCTGTCCAGCCCAGTGACAGCCAGTTTCTCAGTCAGAATGCTGTGAGAAACTGTGTCAAAGGCTTTACCAAAGTCCAGGTAGATCACATCCACAGCCTTCCCCTCGTCCATTAAGCGGGTCACCTTGTCATAGAAGGAGATCAGGTTAGTTTGACAGGACTTACCTTTTGTAAACCCATGTTGACTAGGCCTGATCCCCTGGCCATCGTGCATGTGCTGCATGATAGCTCCCAAGATGACCCTCTCCATGATCTTCCCTGGGACTGAGGTCAGACTGACAGGCCTGTAGTTCCCTGGATCCTCCTTCCGACCCTTCTTGTCTGTGGGTGTAACATCTGCCAGCCTCCAGTCGACTGGAACTTCCCCAGTCTGCCAGGAGTGCTGATAGATGATGGAAAGGGGTTTGGCAAGCACATCTGACAGCTAACTCAGTACCCTTGGGTGAATCCCATCTGGCCCCATTGACTTGTGGGTATCTAACTGGCCAAGCAGGTCGCTAATCATTTCCTCCTGAACCATGGGAACTTTGTTATTCTTCCCCTCCCTGTCAGCCAGTTCCAGAGGATGAGTACTCACAGAATATCCTTCTTTACTGGTAAAGACTGAGGCAAAGAAGGAATTAAGGACCTCAGCCTTGTCCTCATCCCTTGTCACTAATGTGCCATCAGCATCCAATAAGGGCTGGAGATTCTCCTTGACCCTCCTTTTACTATTAATATACCTATAGAAGGACTTTTTATTATCTTTTACAGAACTGGCCAGCCTGAGTTCCAGATCAGCTTTAGCCCTTCTGACTTTCTCCCTACATGATCTTACTAATTTCCTATAATCATCCCAAGACACCTGCCCCTTCTTCCAAAGCTCGTATTTTTCCTTCTTTTCCCGTATATCAGCCTGAACCTCTCTACTCAGCCAGGCTGGCTTCCTAGCTCGCCGACCCCTCAGAACAGCTAAGGAACAGAAAACTGAAAACTATTTGTCAATTCTTTAAATAAACTGAACCTTGAAGAATAAGAATCCCAGAAATCTGAAAATTCAGTAAGTCTAAGCCATTAAAATATCATCCAATAGAAGGGAAGCACTGACAACAGTAAATACATGTAAGAGAGAGAGTTGCAGCACATCATTTCAATTCTTCAAAATCACCCTGGGCTACACTGTACAGCCACCTGTAAGATGAAGCATCATTCAGCAGGACAAGCAGGATAATTCAACCTTGGCTAAGCTATCACGTGACATAGTACTGATCAGACAGTCCATGCAATAAATAAGAAAGTAGTTACAGCTTTGAAATAAGTCTTCATACTTAAAAAGTTTATTTTTCAAGTAAAAAAAAAAAATAAATTCCATTCCCTTCTAGGCCTAGAAGGTAACAGCAACAGAAAGTGACTGTGTACACACACAGCCTTTCAAAATGAACGTGTTTTTCTAGGTAAAACAGCTAAGCTCTTAAAGCCAAGAAAGGCTGACAACCCAGGGAGGAGAGGCAACACCAGCTAGTATCACTTCTGCATATTAGAAGGTGAATGCTTTCTCCTGGTGCTAGTAAACATGGAAAATAGGTTTTCTGACAGCAGCATGATTGCTCTTTTTCCAAGCCATCAATATGCCTTCTCCTGAGCCAACCAAGACACTACACTGCTTGTAAGGAAAAACAACAGATAGATTGTTCTATGTACTTCCCCAAGTACAGCAACTTGCAAATCCAAAGGAAGAAAACAGATTAAACAGCTCATTTCCCCTCACAGTATAAAACATTATCAATATTGACACTGTTAAAAAAAAATGCCAAATATGGGTAACGCTGGGTGACACAACATACAAATGATACTCCAAAGACAGACTAGGAAATCCCATTCTGGTCATAGATGAATTAAGGAGTTCTCTGGCATTGAGAAGGGAAGAAAGAAACCGTGATTCATGTTGCCCTGCAGCTCTCTGGCATTCAAACTGCACCTAGGCTCTTCCTTGATGTTATAAAAGTGTCACCTCATAAAACCAAAAAATACAGCTTGAATCATTGTTCCAGTGAAGAAGTAATTTCGGTCAAAAACACTTATCACCTGTTAAATATTTATTGAGTGGCATCTACCCTTATACATCATTTATAACGTCCCTATAAGATGAAGCTGAAGACTTAAAACACTGAGGACTGGTGCCCGTTTACACAACTGCTGGCACCTTTGGCCCAATGGAACCGATAAAATATTAAGGGCTGAAAATTCTTTCCCCTACCCAGGGCATAACAAAGCCTTTACCAACATCTGAGTGAGGAAATTCAGGCATCCCAGAAGGCAAAGAAATTATCAGTGGGTGAGAAAAATCTCACAAATAATTAAGACTAAAGGGAGGAAAAATAAAAGCTTTTTTAATTTTCCAGACTTTTTAATATTTAAAACATTTTTACTATATACAGAAACACAGCAGGCAGAACTGATTTAAAATGGATCTGTTGCTTATTTATTCATATCTAAAATTAAAGAACACAAATTAATTGAGTTTCTTATTTTGTACACAACTACCACTCACACACAGTATGCATCCTGGTTTTGGAAGCATTATGAATGGAATGGACAGTAGCTGAGATTAACTACAATTATTTTCTTTAATAGTTGCTGTAAATCAGCTTGTATCTTCAAGATACAATTTACTAAAAATTTTTAATCTTAATTAGATATCTGAAATAACTGCTAAACTTTAGTCATTTGGCTTAAAATTTAATTCCAGATTCAAAACTTCTGCAAGGATGCCTCCAGACATCAATCTGTGCCCTTCTGTCCCAAACAGAAATCAGAGAAACCTCATCAACTTTATTACTCTGTTCTCTCAGAGCAGGGAAAAAAAAATACAACCAGAAAGAAGTAGCTAAATTGCTCCTCTTTCACCCTTGATGGCATAAAGAAGGATATTTCTAAAGGGGGACAGACCTCTTTTGAAATAAATTGAAGGTATGTAAGCTACTATAAGGCAGAGAAATTATTATGTTTGATCCATGATTTGATTCACTTTGATTTGTGCAACACAATTTTAAAAAACAGTGAATCCATAAATCAAATGACAAGAGCAGGAAAGGTCACTGTCCCTATTAGAAAAATACTAATCCAGAAAATTTACTGAAACCTCCAGGTACAGTTTAAGAAAGCTGAATGTAGTGCATGCATCTGGGCTTGAATTATCCTTGAACAGAAAAGGGTACAAATACTCCCTCAGTATATCAGCTGCATTCGTGACACTCATGGAAAACAAAGCAAGTCAAGTGGTATCTGCAAAGGATCACGCAGCTGGTATAAAAGGCTGCTGGGAGGAGGGGAAGAAAAAGAGAAGTTAAAAAAGGAGAAAGGTTTCCTTCTGGCATTGGTGAGGCTGCACCTCAAGTGCTGGGTCCAGTTCTGGGCTCCTCACCATAAGAAGGACATTGAGGTCCTGGAGCGAGTCCAGAGAAGGGCAACCAGGCTGGGGAAGGGGCTGGAGGGCAAATCCTATAAGGAGCAGCTGAGGGAGCTGGGGATGTTTAGCTTAGAGAAGAGGAGGCTGAGGGGAGACCTTACCACCACCTACAACTATCTGAAGGGAGGTTGTAGAGAGGTAGGTGATGGTCTCTTCAGCCAGGTGACAGGAGATAGGACAAGGGGAAATGGCACTAAGCTGTGCCAGGGCAGGGGCAGCTTGGATTTTAGGAAAAAATTCTTCCCCGACAGAGTTGTCAGGGCCTGGAACAGGCTGCCCAGGGAGGGGGCTGAGTCACCATCCCTGGGTGTGTTTAGCAGATGGGTAGGTGAGGTACTTAGGGATATGGTTTAGCACAGGACAGGAATGGTTGGACTTGAAGATCTCAAATGTCTTTTCCAACCTTGTGATTCTGTGATTCTTTAGGAGCTGCTGAGTCAAATGGGCTGAACTTATTTGAAGAGTAGAAACTGAAAATAATTCTGAGTTAGCACTTCAGAAAACACTTTCCTGAGTCCAAGTTAAAACAAGGGGATTATATTGTATATTGGAATGGTGGTCTGACTTAGCAGTCAGAAATATCCTGATAGAGTAAATTCATCAACACTTCTGTGAGATGAGCTATTGTGAAATGTCATTCATCCCTTCTGCACTGATGATTCAGTTTGCTGTACTAGCCCATGCAGAGGCATCTCCAAGCTTTGGTCAGGAAGAAAAATCTTTGTGTGAAATACTTAGAGTCACAGATTAAATCCTCACCACATACACCTGCCCATGACAAAGAACACCTCTGGGATACAAGGGGTTTCTTTAAATGTGTTTCTTTAAATGCACACACAGAAATAGAGCCACACAAGTTCAGCTTCCTAACTAAAAGCATATTGAATTAAATTACAAAAGAAAATAAACCCAAAACACATTTCTAACATTCCTTGATCACACTACCAGTAGAATGAAACATATGCTGCTTCTGGCCCAGCACATATTAAAGAATACATGTAATTAGTAACTTGCCCATATAACGAACAGAACCTCTTGGAGGAGTTTAATTTTTGTTACTCTCCCATGAAAAAACCTCAATTCTTTTATTTAAATATTGAACAGTTAGCTGCAGGCACACAGTCCCAAGAATACACTGTGCAGACACTTTCAGTAAAACATAACATTATGCTGGCTAAGTAAACTGTCCAGATGTCTATATTTAAATTATGCAACACTGTGTAATACCAAATTAAAGAAATTATGGGCAAAAATGTGCAATGGCAAACGTCTCTGCATTAATATTTAACCAGACTACACTAGAGCAGATTCCTTTGCTAACAGGTACTTTGCATGCATTTGATTTCATTGAAAATATGCTATTATATATCCTGAGTTCACAAAAATGTCTGAAGATACTCAGTGGCCCAGCACTAACATTAAGCTCTCTATAAAATATATGTATCTAAACTGTACACGGGGGAAGTGCTTAATTCTTAATTGGTTTTCCTTCAGTTATGTATTCAGTGAGCTTTGTGTTCCCTTTAAATCACTGCAAACAAATGTTTCATACCTACAGGAAAAAAAACTAATCCCATACTGCTCAGAATTCAAAGGAACCCACAAATACTGGTTTCCAAACCCAGCAGATACGTGTCACTAGAGAGGCTAGGCAAGCTGAGAGCAGTAAGACATAGGGATGAAGCAGCCTCAGCCGGCCACACCATAATCAAGGTAGTAGAAAAACCCAGGAGTTCACTCACTGAAGTCAGAAATTTACGTGGTCTCCATCCCAGAACAGTGAAAGATTAGATGACACACAATTATGGTTCTGTTGCAGAGGTCCTGGACAAATCCAGGAACCTGAGGGTTGTACTGCTGAGTTAGGACAAAAAAAATGATGTGCCCGTACAAGGCAACCCCAGTTCATATATGTGGGCTTCAAGAGGGCCTTCACTGTCTGTGTTTCCAGAGTTAACCCTTGCAGAAGGGAGGAAAAGCAGCCCAAGTGCAGGGCAGGACCAGGATGAATGTGTATAAAACCTGAGGGGAGAATTCTCAACCAACCAGTCCTCATCTGCTGTTTGTTACAACAAGGGAGTGGAAAAGAAAGTTACTGAGGAGTTCAAAGCAAAAAGCAATCCCTTGATTAAGTGAAGGATGCTGCAATAATTTACATAGATGCAAGAAACAAGCTGAAGGAGTGGTGATAAAAGGAAAGAAGGTACTTCTGGACACAGGCACAGGGAATCCATCACCTCTTGTGCTGTACCTCCAAGAGCCACAAACACAGAAAGCACAGGAAGTTTTCTGGGTCAGGACTGCTCTCCACTTGCCCTGCTTTATATTCAAAAAAGCTGAGTACTGTTGAGTAAATCCTGCTTCACTTATACTGGCCCAAATTAAATTCCCCCTGTAAGTTTTCTTTAACAAGGGCACAATGGACAAGAATATTTCAAGTTTGATTTAAAAATCAGTTTTCCTAGTGTTTTAATGTATAATCAGTAAATATACTTTAGAAATCTGTTAGCAATAAAACTTCTGAAACTACTCTTGCTACATTTTCACTTCAAAAACTCTTACAGCAATGAGTTATTTAGCTACTACACATTAAAATCAACATAAGAAAACACTTATTTACATTTATTGCTTTTTTTTTTGATGCAGGGAAGTGTTTTAATCCTGCTTTTTAAGGGATTAAGAAACAACTTGCTTTAAACTCAAATTTGCTTTAAGAAAAAAGGAATCACATTGATTCATTCTGCAGTGTTTTCTGCTTTTGGTGAGCCACCTTCCAAAAGAACTGTGCAGAGAAGGGGCAAACATGGAAGCAGCAACTTCTGACTGAAGAGAAAATGCCTCTTTCCTGGCCAACTCACCAACTTTTCAATTTGTGAAATGTTCTCTAATTCTTGGCATTTCTGAGACAGCACGAGGAAACGTTCTTGGGGGGGTTATTTTTGTCCTTCTTTACCTTTCTTAGTTTCGACATGGTCTAGCCCAACAACTCCAACCACTGCATTTCCATTCAGATCACATTCCCTTTGTGGTTTCGTTCAGACCATATTCCCTTTATATAACATGCAACTTTTTGATTTTTTTGCATAAACAAAACAGCAACGCTACTGGTGCAACCTACATACACCACTTTATTTTTATAACAACATGCACTGCATACCTTCCTTATTCAGAGGAAGAAACCCTTACGACATTTAATTTGCATTAGACAGTTAAAAAAAGCTTTGTAGAACCACTCACAACCCCAATGACTAAAAGAAACTAAATTCCAATTTGCCAGCACAAACAATTTTTCCCTTAAACTTTGTTAACCTGTAAATCCTTTCTGCATTTAGCTGCAGGTTGTCGTTGCATTATAAAGCCAAGCAAGCTAAATTATAGATCAGGGAGGTTTCATAGAATAAAACCCAGGAACAGTTTAGCTGAATAAATTACGAGAGCTTCCATCAAACAATTGAAGTGCACAAGCTAAATTATTCTGTGATCGTCCATATTAATATATTGCTTTGACACCCAAACTAAATTATCCAATTGTCAGGAGCTCAGATCAACAAAATATTATCTCATCATTGTATGCATCATATGTGTATTCCACAGAAGTCTAATTTATCTCTAGAGTTACAAATTTTCCAGCTATGTTAGAGATATGCAATGCTTTTATCAGTCCTATATCAACCTCCATACAGTGGTGCATGTATGCATTCATCTAGGTTAACTAGATGGTCTTGTGAAACATGAAAGCTTTCAGTGCAAATGAAAAAATACTGTTTATAATCATGTTTCCCCCCCCCCTTCTTTTTCTTTTTTAAACAGGGGAATATTTTGCCTATTTATCTGAGGCAAACAATTCTCCATCATGTAACTCTCTTCTTATGCAAGCATTAAAAGTGTTGTTTGCAAATATATGAAATTCCATACTGGAATTTAGGAATAATTTTAATGTTTAAGCTGGTAAACAATAACTGTCCTTCATGAAAACACCTCTGTAATTTTGATCTTGGTCTTCAACTGGCACACAGCTCGACATGACTCACATAATTGCTAAAGCCTCCAGCCTGATGCAAAACTTGCAAAGCATTTCTATTGCATGTACTTTGATGTTTGCATTAATGCTTGCGAAGAGCAACCTGTTATCAAGTCAGAAAAAAGAGCTCTGATAGAAGCCAGCCTTGTAAACTGAACTATGTGACAAGATCCTGTACCACAGCCCAGTTACAGCTCTGCATTATTTCTTTTTTCCATCTGAATACAAGCTTTCTAATTGTGATTTTCCACTGAAAGTTTATTCCCATTCCTTGGGTGGCACAATCCTAATGTTTGGAGAGGTTTTAAGTGGATTAAAAAGAGCAAGATTTAAGAGGAATACACTGCAGACAGACTTCTGTTTCTATTTACAGAAATTATCTGAATAATTCTAGCTATAATTCTTCTGAAAGAAAAGTGCTACATAAACAGATGGACGACGACTCTGAATTTTCAACTGTGTTGCATGCTAATTATTGTATTTATAAAGAAAGGACAGCCAACTATTGAAGTTGTACTCACAATATTAGGAGGTGGGCTTATTAAAAATGTAGTGAGGCTGCCAGGAAGTCCTACAAAACACAGGAGAGCTTACTTGATTGGTTCTGCAATTTAAGTAAAATTTCAGGAATTTTACCTCTGCTGAAAACACCACAATGTTTCACCCCCTGAGGAGAAGGAACTGGAAGTAACCTCCTGCATTACCACGTGCAGTTCCTAAATACCACAACAAAGCCTTTTGTAGATTACACTCAGGTTCTCATCCATTATATAATTTTCTTCAAATGTTTGGTCTGAACTTAGTTCATAGTCCTGTATTTCCCAACACTGTTGACATTCAGCTGAAATAATTCTTTTCCTTCTCCAGTGTTCATTCTTTGATACAGTTCTTCACTGAGCACATCCAGTTATACCAGGCCAAACTCCAAGAACCTCTTTTCATATGACCCTGGTATTTAATGCATCCTCTCTCAAGCCCATCTTCCTCAGCCCTGTTAACTCACATGCCATGTCCCCACTGTATATACAATTTTGCAGCCCTATTTTCCTCTCACCACACAAAACATCTACCTGATCTTCCCAAGATTTCATTTGTCTTTCGTGTGGGCGCACTCTCCCATGACAGTGAAGCCTCACACCATCCTCCTCCCCTTCCATGGTGTATTAAATTCTTATAAGTCATAACACTTCTGCACTGCAAACCACTTCCCATCCATCACCCTTCTATTATTCTAATCCTCAGAGCCATCCTGTCCTCTGGGACATGCTCTGCTAGACAAATTACGTCTCTCAGCTCTAATACCAGAAAATTTCATCAGTTAACACACCCAAAGAAATTGTTAAACATGAGCAAGCCTAAAAAAAATGTTTCAATGCCACCTATCCCCTCCAAAAAAACCTAACCAATCAAATAAAAAACTACATTACTACGAACTTCCCTCCCAGTACCACCACCTCCATCACACCTTCTCTATTACCACTTTTATTTTATTTAAATTCTAATCTCCACACCACCCAAGTACAGAAAGTTTCCTATGTGTTCCAGCATCAAATGCTTTACCCACATTCAGAGAGATGAGAGCCAGTCCTACAGCTGTTTCTAGCAGGGATCACTGACAGCCAGAACAAGATCCAGCACGTACTGAGCAGACAAACCAGGACAGGCTAACTCTAGAAGTGATCACAGACTACGGGCAACATTATAAATATTAATTAAATAGGAAATGACTATTTAAAAAACCCAACAGATTTACAAGGAAGAAGGTAGTTATGGTTATTCCAATTTTTCAAAGCACATGGCAGAAATAAATATACCATTTTAAAGAAGTCTTTAAGTATTCCTTAAAATTCAAATCTCCTCACTACTCCAGCAAACGTAAGCCATTCAGGAGGCAATATTAGCCAAGCCTTTGAGTCCCTCCATAATTTATTTCAGCATAATGAACATAGGTCACAGCAGCAGTTCTGAATTTAACATTTGCATTTAGCTTTAAATGTTTAGTTCCGCCAGGTAATATTTTAGCAGGTTATTTTTCTTTCATTTCATTTTGAGAACAGAATTTGTAATGACTTTTCTGATAATTGATGAAGGTATAAACACCTTACTTTCTTCCCCAGAAATAATAGGCTAGGTTTCACTAGGTCAGTGACAACAAATATGAGCTGCCACTTATGTTGAGTTTTTAAATGGAAATTAAAGGACTATTAAAAAGTCAGAAATTGCAAAAATAATATTCCCTTTGATCTCAAGGCAAACATTTGAGGATGCTACAAAAAGAGAGAATAAAGTGCCCTTTAAAGAAATATTAGTTTGATTTTGTGTACCAAAGGCATAAAATAATTGGTGTTTTAAGGTGGCACAACTGGCATTAGCAACTGAAGTGACTAGGGCTGCAAATACTCTTCTTTTGTAAAGCTGGTAAACTCAGTTGAGGAAACAAAACTTTTCTTAACACCTTCTCTTAATTCAACCTCCAGTGAAATAAACTCTATCTGTGTAGCTCCAGGCCTGAGGTTGGTGTCCCTGCCTGTGGCAGGGGGGTTGGAACTCCGTGATCCTTGGGGTCCCTTCCAACCCAGATCATTCTATCTGAAACCAAACGTAAATTCTATCATTAACAACATACAACATGCACATACATACTTATCAACAAGAACCATATACACATATGGCATGCTGTCAATGGACTTGCAATCTCTAAATTGTAGCATTTGCAGTACAATGAATGAAGGCCAGGAGAAGGGACATGGGAAATGCCCATACCCTTTTGTTACATTTAACGAAGCTACAGTTTATTTCACAAATCTAACAATGAAATAAAAACAAATGAGTCATTCTAATTTGCATGGCATAGTCAACTGCTTTAAAGAACAGCATAAGGGGACACCACATGCTTGAACTGTAATTGTAATAGAAGGCCCACAATTTTAATTAGAAATAGTAATGCTGTAAGTATGCTAGGAAGTATAGATGCTGAAAAACATTAAAGCATCACCAAAAAAAAAAAAAAGGTGAGTAGGTCAAACAAATAATGAGGATAAACATGCATAAGAAGGGAGTAAAGGACAAAACGACAGGTATAATCCCCAAAATATACTCATGAGAAACAAATATCAAAGGGAAATCTCCTTTAAAAGCTAATTAAATCAAAGGAACCTATAGTAAGGCACCAGCCCCTACCACCAAAGCCAGAAGAAATATCAGATGCAATGGAAGGAGAAGGGGAAAAAAAAAAGTGTAAAGTTCCCTTCACATTTCTTATAAGTTCAGCTAAAATTGAATGGGGAAAAAAAAACCAGAAGGGAGGGAAACTTGCTGTTTATGCAAGCTAGACTAGAGTGTATCAGGGCGTTCTAAGGAGACTGCAGTTTTCCCAGATTTGAAGCTTTTCTTAAATCTAGGACCTATTTAACCAATGACAGTAAGCTAGCACAGCTTTGCCAACTACTAACAGAAAGTAACATTTCCTTTAAGGATGCAAACATGCTATATACATTTTGGGAGAAAATGCAGAGGACTGTCCCCAAACCTCAAGCAGCAATCGGTGTCCTTATCACATTGGTGATGGACTGGAACCTAACTTGGATAGCTACTATTGTTTTTCGCATTCTCAGAAAAAAACTCCAAGGGACCACGTTTTGCTGGCTAATATAAAGGAAGAAAAAAATGGAAGTCATGTTTGTTAAAGGAGGTATGACATTTGTTATATTTGCATACTGGAAAAAATGAGGCAAGTTTATCTTCTTCAGTGGCAAAGCTTTAGCTTATTTTTATAACCTGACTGCAATTTGGAAACATCAGTTCATAAATGCTGCCTATCAGGGCAGTCTTGCTTCTCATCCGAATTCTCAGTGCCTCTGAGAGGTACTACTGCACCTCAAAATTACAAATCTAGTGGAGTTAATTCCTCTACTAGAGGAATAAATAAAATTAACTATTAATGCACTGATATGGAGTACAATGTAGTTCTTTTCAGTGACTTATACTGGAAAGTAAGTATCATCAAGCACGAAAAATGGATTTGCCCTGCCTGTTCAATCCCAAACCTATGAGGCAGCCAAGACACCAAGAGTTGCCTATTTCAGAAATTAAGACCTCATAATGGGTCTGACTATTTCAGTAAGACAATGGCTAGGTGTGTGAAACATTCATTTGAACACTTTATTAACATAAACCATCAGGAGCAGATTAAAAATATCTTTTTAAATTGTTGCCAACCAGGACTATGTGACATTGAAGTCAACTTGAATTTAACAGTACAATGCCTTTTCTTAATGAAAGGACACATTGACAGGTGGATTAACACCCAAAAAAGATCACTGTAAACAAAAGCTTACCATCTCTGAGTACTACTTGTTGAGTCCAGGATAAACTTTACCAAAAGCAAATCTACAGCATTAAACCTCTCAATATGTTCTGTTAAAAATAAACTCTCAGACTTCCTATCTGAAGCAGCTTTAGATAGGAATGTGATCACTAATTAATGAGCGTGTAGAGGTAAATGGCAGAGGGATTACTGTAATCCAGCTGGGCATTTTAACCAGGTACATTTCAGCTGCCTGGAAATGTGACTTTGTATTTGCCACATTATCAGTTGTATTTCTCAATGGAAAAAGTTTTCCCTTCAGACATTAAGGAAGTTGGTATATATAACCAAAAAAGACAAATGGATCTGTACTTTTCTACAAGGGCCAATTAACTACTCATATGAACACCAGAAAACCAAAACTATATACTACTCCTCTTTAGCACAGATAATTCTTGGTTATGTAACAGTCACACTCTGCCTGATTTACTGTTTCCTCCAGAATTCAAAGTGTCCCTGCAGCACAGAGCAATTGCTGTATCAATATTCCAAATTTTGGTTTTCTCAGAGTTCCCATTAAAAAGCTGTCACCACAGAAGCTGCAAGAAGCACAAGTGACAGGTGGATCCCACTGGAAAAAAACAAAGTAACTAAGGACATGTCATTCCTTCATGCAAAGCCGAACCCACAATTAGATATCCTGATTTTTTTGTTAAAAGTTTCTGGACAGCTTATGTTTCTCCTTAGAGCAATCAAGCTTTGCATGATGATCAGGGTATGGGATTTTGAATTGTTTCCCTTGACCAAAAATTCTTCAAAACAAACATTCCCACATTCAGCTGAAAACAACAGGAGATACCCATCACTGCTTTTGCCAAAGTCCCAAATGTGGTATTTTCTCAAGTCATGTCAGCCCCCTTCTTGGCATATCATCACCTTGCCAAACCCTCGTGCTGACCATGCCACTGTCCAGTCAAACTCAGAAGTCCTGTTCTGTACCTTTGTCGTGGTTTTGCCCCAGCCGAGGGCCGCACCCCACACAGTCGCTTGTACTTTTAAAAGGAAGGGGGAGGGAAAGTTGGGGGAGGGGGAAAAGGGAAGGAAGAAAGGAGGGAAAGAAACCACAACCTATAAACCAGAACCACGCAGGTTGGGATAAGGATAGTTTACTAAACAATAACAGAAAACTAGATATAACAATAACAGAAGTTTAAAGCACAAAATAGATGAAACTGGTGATACACAATGCAGTTTCTCACCAAACCACACAACTCAGGCCGCACAGCTTAGAGCCATCCCCGAACCCAGAAACTGCCCATCCTGGCGTTGTCTCCTCCTCTTCCCCCCAGTCCCCCTTTATACTGAGCATGACGTAACTGGCATGGAATATCCTCTTTGGCCAGTTCGGGTCACCTGTCCTGGCTACGTCCCCTCCTTTCTCACTAGTAAGGAAGTATGCAGAGCTGAGAAAGGTCCTTGATTGCCCGGCAACAACTAGAAACATCAGGGTGCTATCAGCACTGTTCTCATCCTAACACCCAAACATGGCATTCCATCCACTGCTAAAAATAATTAACTCCATCATAGCTGAAACCAGGACATTATCCACCCCTTATTCCATACCATTTACGTCATGACCAGATCCAACAATTTTCTTTAGGTACAATCAGTTTCGTGTTTCACACACCCATATATGTATGTACACATGTATGCACACATACGTGCATACAGATCTTATTCCCTCAGTCTGTGAATCATCCCTCTGAAGTTGTTGAGTTCATTTAGTCCATGATTTTCAGGCTCCATTTGTCGTAATAGTTTCTCAGGATAATTGTATGTTCCATTGGCTCGTTGCATGCTGCATCTCAGGCTCTTGACTGATACACCTGGCATGGTCCATGCTCATAGTCTGTGGGTCAGAGTTTATTTTCAAAGGGAGAAAAAAAGTTCTTAAGAGGCCAGGCTTCAGTTCCATCATCATGGCACTCATTCTTCATTAACTTGTATGACTCCGGCTATAATGCTATGGTACAACATACAGCAATCATAACAATAATGAATATACAATAATGGGTTATTTGGCAATTATTATAATTTCTACTCTATTAATTATATTGGCTATTCTCACCCAAAATCAAATCCCCTTGAGGTACACATCGAACTTCTCCATCCCTCTGCATTACCCACCAAGTACAGCCAGGTCCTTGAGCAAAAACAATTCCAGACATGGGTTTACCTTTGCCTGAAGCAGGGATGACCCAAACTCTCTTTCCCAATACACTCTTCATATGCACTACTGGGACTCCGTCTCCCTCTACAGTACGTGGAAATTTTGACTGGGCAGGGCCAGCCCGATTGGTAGATCCCCTAGTGTTAACTAACCATGTGGCTTTGGCCAAATGTGTATCCCAATGCTTGAATGTCCCACCACACATTGCTTTCAGTGTAGTTTTTAAAAGTCCATTATATCGTTCAATTTTCCCAGAGGCCGGTGCATGATAAGGAATGTGGTACACCCACTCAATGCCATGCTCTTTGGCCCAGGTGTCTATAAGAGTGTTTCGGAAATGAGTCCCATTGTCTGACTCGATTCTTTCTGGAGTACCATGTCGCCAGAGGACTTGCCTCTCAAGGCCCAGAATTGTATTTCGAGCAGTGGCATGGGGTACGGGATATGTTTCTAGCCAGCCGGTAGTTGCCTCCACCATTGTAAGCACATAACGTTTGCCATGGCGGGTTTGTGGGAGGGTGATGTAATCAATCTGCCAAGCCTCCCCATATTTATATTTCATCCACCGTCCTCCATACCAAAGGGGCTTTAACCGCTTAGCTTGCTTGATTGCAGCACATGTCTCACATTCGTGGACAACTTGTGCGATGGCGTCCATGGTCAGGTCCACCCCTCGATCCCGAGCCCATCTATATGTTGCATCTCTCCCTTGATGACCCGAGGTATCATGAGCCCATCGAGCTAGGAATAATTCACCCTTATGTTGCCAGTCTAGATCTACCTGAGCCACTTTAATCCTAGCAGCCTTATCTACCTGATGGTTGTTTTCATGTTCCTCCATGGCCCGACTCTTAGGTACATGGGCGTCGACATGACGTACCTTTACAACAAGTTTCTCTAACCGAGCAGAGATATCTTGCCATAAGTCATCAGCCCATATAGGTTTGCCTCTACGCTGCCAGTTGTTCTTTTTCCACTGCTGCAACCACCCCCACAGGGCATTCGCCACCATCCATGAATCAGTATAAAGGTAGAGCCTTGGCCACTTTTCTCTCTCAGCAATCTCCAGGGCTAACTGGATGGCCTTCACCTCAGCGAACTGGCTTGATTCACCTTTTCCTTCAGTGGCTTCTGCTACTCTTCTTATAGGGCTCCATACAGCAGCTTTCCATCTCCGATGCTTACCCACAATGCGACAAGACCCATCAGTGAACAGGGCATATCGCTTCTCATTCTCTGGCAGTTCGTTGTAGGGTGGGGCTTCTTCAGCGCGTGTTACCTCCTCATCCTCTGGTGACATCCCAAAATCTTTGCCTTCTGGCCAGTCTGTGATCACCTCCACGATTCCTGGGCGATTGGGGTTTCCTATTCGAGCCCGCTGTGTAATTAGTGCAACCCACTTGCTCCACGTAGCATCAGTGGCATGGTGTGTAGAAGGAACCTTCCCTTTGAACATCCAGCCCAGCACCGGCAGTCGGGGTGCCAGGAGGAGCTGGGCTTCAGTTCCAATCACTTCTGAGGCGGCTCGAACCCCTTCATAGGCGGCCAGTATTTCCTTTTCTGTTGGAGTATAATTGGCCTCAGATCCTTTGTAGGCCCGACTCCAAAACCCCAGCGGTCGACCTCAAGTCTCCCCTTGTGCTTTCTGCCAGAGACTCCAGGTCGGGCCGTTCTCCCCAGCTGCAGTGTAGAGCACATTTTTAAAATCTGTCCCTGTTCGGGCGCCAAAATGACTGTCATGGTTTTGCCCCAGCCGAGGGCCGCACCCCACACAGTCGCTTGTACTTTTAAAAGGAAGGGGGAGGGAAAGTTGGGGGAGGGGGGAAAAGGGAAGGAAGAAGGAGGAAAAGAAACCACAACCTATAAACCAGAACCACGCAGGTTGGGATAAGGATAGTTTACTAAACAATAACAGAAAACTAGATATAACAATAACAGAAGTTTAAAGCACAAAATAGATGAAACTGGTGATACACAATGCAGTTTCTCACCAAACCACAGAACCCAGGCCGCACAGCTTAGAGCCGTCCCCGAACCCAGAAACTGCCCGTCCTGGCGTTGTCTCCTCCTCTTCCCCCCAGTCCCCCTTTATACTGAGCATGACGTAACTGGCATGGAATATCCTCTTTGGCCAGTTCGGGTCACCTGTCCTGGCTACGTCCCCTCCTTTCTCACTAGTAAGGAAGTATGCAGAGCTGAGAAAGGTCCTTGATTGCCCGGCAACAACTAGAAACATCAGGGTGCTATCAGCACTGTTCTCATCCTAACACCCAAACATGGCATTCCATCCACTGCTAAAAATAATTAACTCCATCATAGCTGAAACCAGGACAACCTTGTACTTCTGAAATGACAGAGGATGGTAAAGAAGCTTCTACGAGCAGGTAATAAACCAATTTCACTCTTTATGGCATCAAACTGCTGCTTCATGTAATTAAGCTCTGAGCACCTTTGGGCTGCCAGGAACTGTAAGGCATTGAAATGCTGTTTATATTTTGCAGCGTAACCCATCTGCAGGCCTCCTTCCTTATGCTGGGTGAACACAGCCACAGAATGAGGACACCAGGGGAAATGAAACACAGTTGAAAAACTTCCAGCCTTTGACAATCAAAAGATGCAGAGGTGTGCTCATGTGGGAAGATACTTTTGAACAGCAACGAGCCATACAGAATCACAGAATCGTAGGGGTTGGAAGGGGCCTCAAGGGATCAGAGTCCAACCCCCCTGCCAAAGCAGGTTCCCTAGGACAGGTCACACAGGGAGGTGTCCAGACGAGTCTTGAATATCTCCAGAGAAGCAGACTCCACACCCCCCTGGGCAGCCTGTCCCAGGGCTCTGTCACCCTCACTGTGTAAAAGTTCTTCTGCATGTTGGTGTGGAACTTCCTGTGCTCCAACTTGAGGCCATTGCCCCTTGTCCTGTCCCCACAGACCACTGAAAAGGGGCTGGCCAACTCCCCCTGCATCCCATACTTAAGATATTTATAAACATTAATTAGGTCCCCCCTCAGTCTTCTCTCCTCCAGGCTGAACAGCCCCAGCTCCCTCAGCCTTTCCTCACAGGGGAGATGCTCCGGGCCCTTCATCATCTCTGTAGCCT
Organism: Porphyrio hochstetteri; assembly: GCA_020800305.1. Classification (NCBI taxonomy): domain Eukaryota; kingdom Metazoa; phylum Chordata; class Aves; order Gruiformes; family Rallidae; genus Porphyrio; species Porphyrio hochstetteri. The sequence continues at coordinate 10,023,642 of CM036907.1, forward strand.
CCTCTGGACTCTCTCCAGGAGATCCCTGTCTTTTTTATCCCAGGGAGAGCCCAGAACTGGACACAATACTCCACATTCAGAACCAATCCTTCAGCAACAATGTGTCCAGATGCTGCAAACCAGACTTCTAAAGAAATTAAATATAAATATTTAACAAAAAGCTCCAGAAGCTGACATTTCGAAGACAAGTAAGTCTTTAACTGGTCTGCTGTGGATTAGTTGGTCTTAATTACATCTTCTGGATTTACCTAAGGGTAAAACCTCTAAACATAGAAATGGTAATAGTATTCATGGCTAAACTATTACTAGGTCAGAACCTGCCTGAATTCACAAAGCTTTTGCTGAAAAAGTTCCTGCAAAGAATGAGCCATCTTTCACGCAGAAAGAAGTTGTACTGGGGAAAAGAAAGAAAAACTAACTGCCCCACAGCATTCTGTCTAATCCCTGTGTTTTTAAAGTATTCATACTGCCAAATCCAACTGAAAAAATGGGAAGTAAGCACCTAAAATACTTTCAACTGATATTTCATTACCTAAAACAAAGACAACCTCAAACACTAGCACATTACCCCCCAACAAATAAATCTGGACCTGCACTCTCTTTAACAAGACTCTATTGGATGAGTCAATCACTGCTGACAAGATTTTTCTACTCCCTTCTGGGAAGACTGGAGTGGAAAGAGAAGAATATTAAGTTTTATCAGATTGTCAGGGCTGAGTATTCTCTATACTATCTGTCTCAATAACATCCTCATAGTCAGATGGGAAAATACATAAGCATACCAGGAAAAAGCAACACTCTGCATAATAAAGCAATCTTGCTACGGACCAATTGGAAAAACCTATAATAACAGCAGCAAAAAAATTACCAGGAAACAAGAAAGATACATTCACAGAGCTTTCTACATTTGCATTGATGGGTTAAACGATCCAGACTACATGATGAAGAGATGGAACAGACCCACTCCTTCCTTCTGAACACTGAATTGCCTCCTGGAAGATAGGCAGGCATTTTACAGAATCACAGAATCACAGGGGTTGGAAGAGACCTCCAGAGATCATCGGGTCCAACCCCCCTGCCAAAGCAGGTTCCCTAGGACAGGTCACACAGGGAAGTGTCCAGATGGGTCTTGAATATCTCCAGAGGAGACTCCACAAGCCCCTTGTTCATCAACATTTTTCCAGACAACTTGTATATACAGAGTCACCCTGCCAATATCAGGAAATATTAGAAACATTAGAAAAGCCAGCATTAGGGAAGTTATCAATCAGATGGGTTAGAATGCAAAAAGATTTCTCTAAGCACAGTATTACTCTAAGAACAAAAAGAGGAACACAAGGAGCTTCTGCTGCAAAGCACATGAAAACATTTACTGACAACAAGAGCACCAATGGGAGGAACAAAAGGTAGGAGAGGAGGAAAAAAGTATTTCAAAATATTGTGAAACCTGGTTGGGCTTATTAGTAATAATTTCTTAAAAGATGATGGGAGAAACAGAGCTGAGTATTTAGCTTGTTCTGTTTTGGCTGGAAGCTGGTTACATGGACACCTTTCTTTCTCTGCAGGCTGTCTTCTTTACATAATACTTATCACAAGAGATCAGCCAAGACAAAAACACTGAGCAGCAGCTGAAAGAAATTCAATTGTGTCTAATTGTGATTGACAAGACAATTCCAGGGTAGGAAAAAAAACCCCACAACAACCACAAAACCAAAACTGTTCAAGAAAACAACTTTGAAATATTTGAGATTCCCATTAAAGTGACAGCCTACATATTAACTAGGGAAAGCTGTTTTGTCCCATATTTTATCAGTGAAGCTGCTTTTCTCCTCAGTGCCTGTTAAACAAGCTTTGTCACCTTCTACAAAGCTGCATATGCAATATCAAATTTCTGCCTTATGTTTTCCTATATTCAGCTTGACAAGGGTATTGTTTCTGAAACAAAACAAGAATTTTGAATCACATGCCACAAAAGTAGTAGGTGCTATTTGGGAGGCAAAGGAAAGAAAGGAGGAACTATGGAACACCCCACCAGTGAGGAGGTGTATGTTTTATGATCTGCAGGCATGCCAAAGATGTCTTGTACTATCCTAGGACTAGAATGAAATGCTTTTGAAAATTAAAATTTTGCTTTTCCTTTGTAAGATGTAAATTAATTATATAATCATCAATTATGAAAAGGCATATTGGTCTTTTCATGCATATGCATATTAGATAAGGCACAAACTCTTACTATGCCTTCTTCTTCTAGCCAATGGGACAAATAACATCATCCTGCTGGCTGCCACAGTCAGTTTCAGTACAATTAAAAAGTTTAGAGCAATTAAGACACTTCAGTCAGCCAAACTTTTACTATCCAGCACCACAAAACCACAACTGAGAAGAAACTTCCTGTCTCCTAAGGCATTAGGCCACACCTTTCTCACCCATCAAGAAAAGCCACTAAAAAGCATGCAACAGCCAAGAACAAAACCCAGCAGCTGTGTTGTGAATGACTCACTGTGAAAGTGCAGGTGCACTTGGGATTGGAAGGGACCTTAAAGATCATCAAGTTCCAACCTCCCCACCACAGGCAGGGACACCTCTCACTAGACCAGGTGCTCAAGGCCCCATCCAGCCTGCCCTTGAACACTTCCAGAGAGGGGGCATCCACCACCTCCCCAGGCAACCTGTGCCAGTGTCTCACCAGCCTACCTTTGCCCTTTTTCATTGTTCCTCTTTCCCCCCTCAGTACCAATTGCTACCTGCTCACTGCTGACAGGCAGATGTCTATTAATACACTAATAAGGGTTCTGTTATTGTAGTGGCACCCCAAAGGATCACCATACTTAACACACTGTGAAGATTTCCATCAGAAGTCCTGGCAGATTCAAAGTACTTTTTCAGAAAATTTGGCCTGGAATTACAAGAACAAACTTAAGCTGAAATGCCTGCTCCTTGATACTTTAGCCCTTGTACAGACAAAACTACTACTGACATCTGAGGAAAAATTCCCTGAATAGAACTACAGGATTTGGCTAATTGGAAGGAGAGGTGCCTGTCTGGCTGCTCAAGCTTCCTGGATGCTAGCCTGTAAAATCCTATTTTCCAGCAGCTTAGGAAACTTAAACCATCAAAGCTGCCATTTTCCATGCTGGAGCATCTGCTTCAGCCTGGTTTCTACCTCCACTAGCTTAGGTTTAAGGGGAAAACTATTCTTCTCTTTCCAAAAATGGAGGCACACAAGAACATTTTGCTACGTCTCAAGTGGAGGAGGCTTCACCTCTTCACAGCTTCCTATGTGTGACCACTCAGAGCAAACATTACTCTCAAAGGAAAAGTCAGCCTATGTATCACAGTGCTGATGTCCAGGGCAGAGAACAAGACTTTCCTCACCATCAGTAATCCTTGCTAGCAGGAGGTACTATACTTTCTAGCTAAGAGACAGCAACTCTGCTCTTGGTATTCTTCATGCTGGTATCTAAAAAGGGGAAGGGCCCAACTGGCAGAGAAAGAAATAGGCTATCTTAATTCATCCTCTTCTCCCATATGGATTACAATACAGTCTTTAATTACATGATCATATATTTTCTACAGGACCTGTGAATAATTCATTCCATAGACTGTACTCTGGGAATGAATCAAGAGATTGCAGTGAACTAGACTATTATCTACAGGACTCCTACCTCATTTGTTGCTAAAGCTGGATGATGAATGAGTCATGGAATTGTAGAGGAAAAAAGCCTAGTTTCACAGTTAATACATTTATTCATTTTAAAAGCTTTTTGGGGGGGTTGTATGTTTCTTGGGGGATGGGAGAATTAAGAAACATTTCACTTATCTAGAGGTCTGTTTTGTTCATTTACCTAGAAATTCATCTCTGCTCCTGCAGAGATGAATCTAAAGCAATAGTTTACTTTAAATCTATTAGTCCCTTCCTCAGGGCCAACATTCTTGCTACTGAAAGAAACTGAACAGTAGGAACATGCATTGGTAGTCAACAACTACCAAAAAACTAACTTCAGGACTAGCAATGCAATAGCAAAGTCTTGCAGAGGAAGATACACAGGCTCAGTTGCTGGCACATTCTTGTCCCTCAGAGCCCAGGTACAGAGCCAAAGAACCCAAGGAGATGCTTGGCCATCAGAACCTAGACTTGCCCTTTCCTTTGTTCAGGAGCACAGCCTGATTGCAACAGGGACAGATTTGTGCTGCCACCTGTGTGTCAGGTGATTCCAGCTTTTCAAGGCTCCAAAGTTGATTTCATTAAAAGTATCATCTCTGCAGCCAGGAAGAACAAAGAACAAGCACATCACTCCAGCAGCCCTTCTACCACAACACGGCTGTACGAAGCAAGGCTATGCTCAGTTGCCAATTAAGACATTAAGCCAGGTGCACAACAGTACCATGTACTCAAAGCTATCAGAATCATGCAGCAATAAACTCCTAAAGGTACTGCTGAAAACACCAGCAGAATAAAATCACTCTAGTATTTCATATCCAATACACACTGCCATTTGAAACAGGTCCTTTGTGAGGGACTCCAGATAAATTTATGTTTCTCATCTAAAATGTTGATGTTGGAATGCTTCTTCATGCTCCCATAACCAAGTCCAACAAGGACTATGTAAATACATTTTGGCTTTTCTCCCTCTCACTTCTCTGCTGATCCTTTAGAAGAAACACCTTTCAGGGTGTATTTCTTTTTTTTTTTTTTCTATGGGCTAAATCAGGAGCTTCCACTGCTTTCAGTTTAGCTCCTCTTCCTGTCATGAGAAAATTAATAGAAAAGCAGACCAAAAGCCCAGGAGGAATTGTTGAACAAGTGGCTTCTAAGCTGTAGGAAGGATTTCAAAAGCAACTCGGTCTGTCTGACTCACTCTCATTTGAAAACCACCTACAAGCCCTAGGGATGGATTAAAGCTAAGCATGGCCTGGATAATCTAAGAATGCAGGGTCCCCAGTTGTAAGTAGGACAGCAGCAAAATACTTGGGAGTATGGTTATTCCTAGAAACCAAAGGGCCTCTTTTGGAATGCACAGCCTGGATCGACACTGCCTTAATCCGTGGCTGGTGAGCCCTGGGTCGTGCTTCTCTGATGGTCCAGGTGGTTTCAACTGGGAAAAACAGTTTAAAACTGAAATAATAAACAATCAGTAGCATTAAGCATCTGTGTGTGACCTTCTAGCAGAAACTGAAAGTGAAAAGTGGTCAGACCACCACAGAGGTATCACAAGCAGCTAAAGATGCTGCAAGAGAGAAAGGAGGTTCCTTAATAAGATAAACACAGGTGGCAGAGAGACTTGAAATCAGACAACTATTTCTTTTGAAATTTACTTTTGACTGCTGCACTCAGCCTTCCCCAGGTGGCTGGGACCCTTTCAATAGCGTTTCTATTAGGAAAAGAGCTACAGTAGAGCAGTAGCACTGGTTCACAATTTAGTGGTTTTGATTCCTCTGACAACAGCAAACCAATGCTGAGAGCAGACAAAGCACTCAAAGGAAATTGCTGGTGAGCAAAGAGCAGTGAGAGCTGCTCTCCTGAAGAAAAAGTAATGTATAGCTCAGGACCACCATCTAACTCCTTAAAAAGTTTCTGTTTGTTTGCATTTATAAAAAAAAATACCTCTATTGTATTTTCTTATCCTTATGGGTTCCTTCCAACTCAGGATATTCTATGATTCTTTCTTCTTACTCTGCACTGACCTCAGCATACTTCCCACACTGAATCAAGGGGGATGATCAGTGAAAGTGATATTCATTATTTAATAATGGCATCTGTTCAATGATATATTGTGAAAAAATAACATCTACTGAAGGTGAGACTAATCATGTTTGGATGATCTCTGCCCAAACTCAAATGCCAAATCAAATCTGTGAGCTGGCCTATAGCATAAAGATCCAGGGATGTAAATACATTTATCTTATGACCAAAGGAAAAGGGGTGGGGGAGAATGGTGCAGGCCAGGTCAGGGTAAGATAAATCCTATGTTTTTACATCCCAGCTTCTGAACCAAGACCAGGTATAAGGAAACAAACCCTAATAAAACTGAGAGCTAAACTAGGTATTACTTGTCATCACTCAGGAGGCAGGAGTTTGTGGGTAAATCCTGTACAAGGATTGAGAGCAGTAAATATTCCCTTGTTGCCAGACAACATTCTCAAAGAAAAAAAAAATTGAAAAACCCCAAACTTATTAAATTGTAATGCACTGAAATTCAATTATAAGTCTACAGAAATGATTAATGAAGAGAAAAACGTTAAAAGAAACAGTTATAAATAGAAGCTGCATATCATTGTCACTGGATTTTCAACTGCAAAATCCATTAAAAGAGAAAGCAAATAGCAGAAGTGGCCTGGTGAAATATCTGGATGTCCAAAAAGATTGTTTGTTTTCTCAATGATATTACCTGGTCAAATAAAAAGATCCCACCTCTACTATAAACTGTTCTTTTATATCCTTAAAATATCAGAGCTAGAACGAAGTTAAGAAAATGAATACATTTGAAAGGCTTTGAGCTATTTGTCAAACAGTCTAGATACACAGCAATTTGAAAGAGAGCGCTGAAAAATGTACTGAAAACTAACTGCAGTAATTCTGCATGTACATAATCACTCTACTGTGCATCCCATCTCAGGAGCTCTTCTGTCAAAACAGTTACTCAGGTTCTACGGGACCTGCTCCTGAACCAATGTTTTGGCATCCTCATAATCTTATTTTAGTAGATCCAAACAGCAATGAAAGTCAAGATACTGCAAATCATTTTGCCTTAAAAATACCTGAATTAAATCGGAATTAAGCATGCAGAAAAAAGACCCTGATTTTTGTACCTGCAGTGACATCTAGTGCAAGAAACCTAAACCACATTCACACAGGCTTCTAGAGAGACAGAAGCTGTTACCATTTACTGTATGATTTCTGACTGAGATAAACAAGAATAATTAACATCAGCACTTTGAAAACTTTCTCAGTATCTTGCCTTCTGCACAACATTCACAGGCCAGCTGAAGGGAATCCTATTAAACATAATATGTTAATAAGAGACTATTTAATTCAAAAACGCTTTTTTTCCTTTACACACAAATTCAGTTTGATAAATATACATATATTACATAATTGTTGGAGGGTAAACAACTGTTGAGAAAGCAAACATCCTTAGGAACAGAGTTGTTATTCTATTTATTCTGTCAACCCTTCAAAATAAACCCCAGATTCAGGAGCAACATCTGACTTCATTTCTTTCTGCCAGCTCCACAGACACGCTATCTGTTCTAATTCTGCAGTGAGTTTTAAACCTCTTCCTTAAAAATCCAAGCAGAAGACACAGCTTGTAGAGAAGAAACAAAAATTGGAACCACAACGATTGTTGTCTAATACAGATGACAAACAAAGGAAGTTATAACATAACAAGATTTGTTCAAATCAAAGTACAGGCTTCAGCCTCCCGTTAGAGGTACAGTTCTGCTTCAAACACAGCCAACAGTTGTTGTAACCAAACTGCAACGCTGACATGTCTAACTAGCAACAATTCTACAGAAATTATTCACTTACTGAAATGTGAAAAGTCCTTAGAAACAAGAATTATTCCTGCCAAATGCACAAATAGACACATATGCCAAAGCTGAAAATGAACAGTTTAAACACAGTATCATGCATACATAATTTTGTATATAAACTCACACCATTCCTCTAACTCTCCTCTTTTACCCATTCAATACATAAATACAACCATTTTAAGACCTGTGTTCCAAAGGTGTATGTCCACATGTCCCAAAAAGCCACAGGTACTTTTGAAAGGTGGCATCAAAGCCTACATCAGATTCTTCTGTAAGAACTTCCTAACACACAACTTTCCAATAGCCAACTACTGAATGGTGGAATGATCAAAGCAATACATATTACAAACAGAAGCTGCAGTTCTTGTTTGCCACATTTTTTTTTATATATCTATATATAAATGTATATATATATTTAAATAAATAACCAGCTCTTTATTTGCTATCTAGGACAACTCTGTTATGCATTAGGTTACTCATGTTCTAGTAATCTTACTATGGAAGAGGCACAAACCCCACAAGATTTTATTGGTTGCTGAGTGAATCAAGTGGGAAAGGGTCATAACCACAGGTTTTTGGACAAGAAGCACATGCCATGACTAACAAACTATCATCAGTACTAGTGATGCAGTAAGTACTTTCAAAAGAAGTTCTAGAGTCTGTTCTTCAGGAACCTGAGAGCTTGCACAACTTCTCTCCTCCACAGCCAGCAGAAAGTGGATTTAGTAGAGACAAGACTTCCCCTGAGAGCAGCAGGTGTTACCTGGAAGCATGTCCCAAAGACATGACAGAGCAAAGAAACAAATGCTGTTGGAAGGGTAAAGTACTGGGGTAGAACATAAAGCAGGTGAGAAGCAGGAAAGGAGCCAAGCCAGACAAAGTTAGTAGGAAGTAATGAAAAAGCATAAAACAGGAAAATGGTTATGTATGCCCAGCTTTACAGGGAGAAGAACTGAGGTAAAGGTGTATAAGTAGCATTCAGCACTGGTTTACAAATTAATTCAGCGTTTATACGGAACATAAGAAACTGCTCTTGACAGAGTTCACTATGGTATACAAGCCAGCTTGGAAAGGAAATGATTCAAATCAAAAGCTATTAGCTCCTGTCACCCCATCAGCACCTCATAAATAGCAACACAACTCCTTAGAGTTTTGGTCTCCTAGTGTCAAGATTCATAAAGAAAGGATGAGTACATCTACCTAAATACCTCTTTTGTAGTAGCCTGTATTTATTCATCATGACACCCTGAGAAGAGGTGTACATGTTAAAGTGCAAAGACAGACATACTAACAACAGTTTTACTTCCCAGGTAGGAACAACCACTGTTCAGCCATAAAAATGTACTATTAACCAGTACTCAACCCAAGGGCACCAAAAAGAAAAATATCAGATCAACAGGGTTCAATAAGATATTTACACAATGTAGTGAAGTACTGCAGCAGAATTAGTATTATTGATGGAAGTGAAGCTGTGTCAGTAAATCCAACAGGATAAAGCCAGTTGAAGCAGTTGCTCATTAAACTATTGATCATGAGAATTAGACACACACACACACAGAGAAAAGACCCTATCCTTTAACAGACTCTGTGAATACAGATCCCTCTGCATCCTTTGACATCAGTTGAGCTCTGCCACAGTTAGAATCAAACAACAGGATAACAAAATAAAAAGATAACTAAATCTACTTAAAAAAAACCCCAAAACAAAAAGAGCACCTAAATACTTTAACACAAGGTACAAATGACATACATCAAACAAGGCAAAAGCTAAAAGCCAAACCAATTTATACACAAACAGGAAGAGGAGAGGAGAAACTTTAAAGGAACTTGGGAAATAAAAAAAACTAACAAAGCATTATATAAAGGAGTACACATTTGTAAAAGATTAATACAAAAGCTGCCAAAGGTTACAGAAAGAAATTGGAACATGCACAAAAGATGACAAAAATAAGATGCCAGTAAAAGAAAAAGATCTTTGGGAGAATGACAACATATGCAGCCAAATATAGCAGCCACATCAAAAGAAGTTTTGTACCAATTAAAGCCTCAAAGAAAGAGAAAAATCGAAAGTTGGATAGGTTACCCTAACATCTTAGAAAGCATCCAAAGAAATTACAGACCCCAGGATTGATCTTTAACAGAACAATACAAGAAGGACAAAACTAAGGAAAAGAGCAAACAGTTTTTCTTCCCTCCTCCTCTTCTTTTTGGGGATGTGTATGGAGGAACATTAAGAGAAGGGGGGAAAAAAAAAATCCATAGATTCACTGAGAGTGAAATGAAAGCAAAAATCCTAGAGTTTAGTAAGTGCTGAGGTTGCAACACACCTGAAAACAGAGAAGCAATGTAAAGCAGGGCTGTTTTGTAAAGCACAATTCTTTTGACAGCTGGTGACATTTTAGGAGATAACCCAAAGCCTATGGGCTTTAAATCAAACATTATCACTCTGGTTTTCAGAGCAGTATTTTACCCAATGCTGAAGCATCATTCCATGTATTTATGAAGTTTATTAAACATTTTAAAAAATCCTCCCTTTGATTAAAAAGAAGGACAAGCTACAGACTGTAATACTAGGTTAGTAAGGATAGAGTTTCAAGGATGAAAACCAAACATCATCATTGGAAACATCACTTGTCACTTCAGACAGATGAATACCACCAATACTTCACATGGAATAGTACAAAATTTAACACCCCTACATATGCAGTATCCTAATCTTTGCCTAAAGGGAAATGGGAGGACTTGGGCTTTAGGTGTGAGCTGACAGTAATTCAGACTCCAGAGGAACCCAGACAGTCACCCCGCAGAAGGGCTTCTCTCCCACGTGCATGAAAGAAAGAGGGCATACTATCAATACTACCATCACCAGCCCAAGATGTGTCCAGTCTGACAACAGCATATGCAAAGGGTTCATATCACAGCTGGTAACAGCACCCAGCCATACTGACACTGCATCAAATTCACAATCAACAGCACTTTAAGGTAGGACAGTCCCACATACCCAGGCTAAAGATTCACACTGTGATGGAAAGCCACAACTTTGGCTGAATTACATGGGTAAATGTCAAAGGGGCTACAAGCTACCAGCTCCCATAAGGATTATGCCAGATGCATACATGGCACTGTGCCAACTGAAATAATTTGATTTTAAGCTACCAAATACTTGTTATCAAAAGTTTGAATTCACAAAGTATTGCTTCTTCCTCAGTGTTCTCTAGCTGGATAGTATTTTCCATTCTCTATGAGTTATTTTCAAGGTAGCATTTAGATGTTGCTAGTCTAATTTAAAACAAGGATGAAATTAACTGGCAAGGGGTGAACAGGTCTGAGGAACATTTTCCCTGCAAACCAGCATGCATCCCTTCTTTGGCAGAACTGATGAAAGCACCTGCTTTTTACTGAATGCAGTAACTTCCCAGCATACCTGTTGATCTAATAGAAGACATCAGCATGTCCTCTGAATACAGCTTCCTGTATTGTGCAAAGCTTATGCAAAATCCTTTTAATTATTTTCAATTTAAACATTAACAGGTTTTCCCCATCAACCTGTGAGAACAATTCAAAGCCACACAACCTCCAGTATTTAGACCCTAGTATGAAAATGCAGAGCCACATAGAGAGTAGGAAATCCTATTCAGCTCCCAGCAAGTGCTCTTGCAGCTGGCAAGTGGCAGCAAGGTTGCTGCTTCCATCAATTTTCAAAATCAACTGTATAAAAGATTTGGAGCAAAAGGTGTTAGGGACCAGAAAAGAAAAGGATTTTAATTCTCCAAGCCTGCTGCAGGGCAGGAACTGAAAGGCAGCAACTATCTTTTCTCCTGCAACCCCACTTGCAGTACTGTGCCCAGCTTTGGAGTCCTCAGTACAAGAAAGATACTGAGGTGTTGGGGCAAGTCCAGAGGAGCCCACAAAGATGATCAGAGGACTGGAGCACCTCTGCTATGGTGCTGAGAGGGTTGGACTTGTTCAGCCTGGAGAAGAGTTCAGGGAGACCTTATAGCAGCCTTCCAGTACCTGAAGGGGCTGCAGTAAAACTGGAGAGTGGCTGTTTATCAGGGAGTGTAGTGATAGGACAAGGGGTGGTGGGTTTAAACTAAAGCAGGGTAGATTTAGATTAGATATTAGGAAGAAATTCTTTACTGTGAGGGTGGCAAGCCACTGAAACATTTTGCTTAGAGAGGCTGTAGACCTCTATGACAATGCTGAAGGCCAGGTTGGATGGGGCTTTGGGCAACCTGGTCTAGCAGAGGGTATCCCTGATCACAGCAGGGGTTTGGAAGTAGATGGGCTTTGAGGTGCCCTCCAACCCAAAGCATTCTGTAATTCTATGATCTTAGAACTGGAAGACTAAGAGGGGGCAAGGGGAAGCAGGTTTTAAATATAAACACAAATGTGAAGGTCTAAGTACCTTACTAAAGAATGTCCTGAAAGTTACTGGGTTATGGCATGAAAAAAGTTGCAGTTCTGACTGCAGGGAGGTGGATGTAACAAAGACAGTCTCATTTCTCAAAGAGTGCCAAGACAGTCTAGTTTTACAAATGAACATCTCTGTGTGCAAGAGGAGGTACATCAATAAGGAAACAAAAAAGCCAGTGAACTTCTAGGGAGTTCATTACAAGAACCACTGCTGCTCTCTATAGTTTAAAATTTGCTTTCCAGCCACTGAGCCTGGTGAGCTTCCAAAAAGCCCTTTTCCACTTGTATTCCTGGCAGGGATTTCCAGAATCATTAAACAAGAAGTGAATAAAAATATGGATGGCTTCATTCTAGGTGCAAAATAAAACAGTACAACCAAGAAATCTTTTGCAGATTTTCACTTTTTCAGGGCCAAGAAGATTTTATCAACTTTAACCCAAAAGTGTAATATAAGCTACATTTGTGAACTCCAATATCAGCATATAAAGCACAAAATACACAAGCTGTATGAATGCAGCTACCAAGAGCTCTGTACTCAGCTTCTGTGTTTAAGTCCTTCATATCCAGCTATTTAACAAATGCAGCTTTCCCCTGTTTATATGAATGGTTCAGTTAACACCTCCTACAATTCTCTAATTTCTGTGGAAGAGTCAGTGCATTTCCAACATTAAGTTTCAGAGACTTGCCATATGCTACATCATGTTCATGTTCACAATTGACCAAAATTCACAAATTCACCATGTGACAGCCAACACCCCAACTCAGACCAGAGTAAAGAGAGGATTAATAAAGTTTTAGGCACATAGAGATGCTTCAAAGTAATAAAATAATACAGAAATAATGTAAATTTGGACCCAAAACATCTCTGAGGAATATGCAAATAGTAATTCTCAGTTCAATATCTGGACAGACATTAAACAGTCCATTCTGTCACACCATCTGCTAGGCAGTTACCAACCCTACTCTGTTCTCTACACTATTTATGCTTTATTTTTATTTTTTAGCATGGAGTTGTTCAACTTATTGGAAGTCAGAAAAGAGATACTGGGGTATTTCTTGAAAAAAGTTAAAAGGAATCAGAAAGTAATACACAGTAAAAAAAAAAATCAACCACAAAAAATAAGTTTCAGGTCAGTTATAAGAAGAATTAAAAAGTTCCTTCTGAACAGTTGCTTGAATTACACTCCAAACATGTCTAAGTTCAGTATACACAGCAAGTCATGAAAGCTTAAGCTTTGTTTAAAAAAAAAAAAATAATAATTTAACAGAACAGTTAAAGATTTGGCAAAAAAAAAAGTTATTCTATGTTATGGAAAAGAGACTGTAGGAACTATGACTCTGTGTGTGCAAGTGCACATGTGAGCTTGTATGCATGTCTGCAATCATAAAGTAGCCCATTAAAATACCACCTCAGCCTGACACCTTAATCAAGAGCCAAATGCCAACAGAAAATCTTACCCGGAGAACTGAACAGCAGGAAAGCAAAGATACATGCAGAGAACACAGAAGTCTCGGCCTCCACGATGTTAAAAGAAAACCCCCACAGAATGGAAACCCACCAAGTTGCCCCCTGGATCTGTATTAAACCTACAAAAGGCAGGAGAGCGCTGCCTGGATTGAACTTCTCCAGAAGCAGCCTGGAGCCACGAGAGCAGCACGATGCAGGCCAGCTTACATCAGCCAGATGCAAAAATGCTTGTGCTTGGGACTCCAGAGTGCACTTAGGTCAGATGCATCTGCTTAGTTTGATGAAGACCTTCTGGAGGAGATTCAACCGCAGAAGTCCCATTTAAAGCTGTTTTTCCAAATTTACAAGCCATTCCTGAGCAAAACATGAATCAGAAGGCCGATGCAGAGGTTTATCTGCTATATTTACCCAGTGTAACTTAAAAGGTGGTAACTCATGGTTCTTGTTGATACAGCACAAACACTAAATGGATGAGGGATCCACTCGTGCTCACCCCAGGTTTTCTTTGTTTGCAACTCCATAAAAACATGCAGTATTTTAAAGAATTGCAAGAGAGAAAGTGTTTTGCACTGACCTCACTATGTTGAAAAGAAGGAAGAGTTGTGCTCCTTTTTAAATAATTATTTTAAATCTTAGTTAAAAGTACCACCATGCCTGAATATTTATTATTAAAACATCTCAGAAACGAATTCTTTGGGAGCAAGCCAAAACAAGACTGAGAAAATTTTCTGTTACTAAAAAACGCCAAAGTTGACTTTTTCTGAAGTAAAAACTCTAAGGCTAGTTCACAAGCCAGGTTGAAAATTTATTTGTTCCTTACTTTCAGAATATCTTGAGTTTCATTCCACTTGTTTGTCCACTCTTTTGTCAGTTCTTGCACCTATAAAACAAAACAAATATTGGGGAAAAAAAAAAATCATTATCTCTTCTAAAGTCCTTGAGAACACATCATCAGAGTAGTATTAAATATTTGTGCAATTCTTTGTGGAGTTTAATACCTAAACTTCTAGAAGAGCATTGTTGCTCCTATAGTAAGTGACCATACTTAATTTCTCTCTCCCAAAAAGGAAAAAAAAAAAAAAAAAAATCACAGAATTCTTACTTATAAAGAAAAAAGGACAGAGATATCCACATAAATAATGGCAGGGATTTTCAAAGAAATGGAATAATCACATAGTGCTCCATCAGTCCTGCAAAGTATACTGCCACAGATTCACTCTTCAGCTGTAACAAGCTAACAGCTCCTTTCCTAAAGCACAAGTAGGCATGTTCAGGCTAAAATGCCCTTCAGAGAACCGGGTGCAGAGGAAACAGACAGGCAGCCTAAGGGAGAGAACCACTGCTAAGCCTGTTGCAACTAGAACAAAAAAAAGTCAGATACTTGGTTGAAATCAGCACATGACTGAGAAGCTGCTTGTAAAGGTGTTAACAGGGGATTAACGGATGGGTATGGCTACTTAGGTTTTGTCCTGCCTTTCCTACTCCTCAGTTACCTGTATGGAAGATACGAAAGTGAAAAGGTCCAAAAGGCTTTGAAATGCCTTTAAGAAAGCATTGCATAGAGGGTGCTTCAGCCAGATGCCTTCAAAGCTCTGGCTGTCTTGAAACATAACATCAGATAGAGAAAAGAAATACATATACATACACACACACACTTTGATTTTTTAAAAGCACTAGATTTCTGTGCAGAAATTGAATCACAGACTTTTTAAAGACATACAGAATCTTCTGTTATTTTAATTCATTTCAACTGCACAAAGCTGGGGAAAAACAAAAAACCCAGCTATATCCCTGTAGTACTTTGCATATAAAACCACTACAGGGCAAAAAAATTCAAGACCATTGGTGCAGGTCCTCCAAGCATCACCATGTTTGCTACCTACAGACTACCATCCCAGCTGTCCTTTCAGATATAAATTAACAGGATTTCAGATATAAATTAATGAGAACTAAAGAAGCTTCTCTCATCTCTCCCTGCATCTGAATTTCAAGAGAGAAAAGTAAATGTATCTTGCAATGCATTATATCAGTCCTAGTGCTGCTAATCAGAACATTAAAATAAAAAATAATTGAAAAGATTAAAGAAAAACATGAAGAGGTCCATCATAATTGTAGTCAACATACCAGAATAATTTCTATTCCTCAGAAATCATTTAAACATTCTTCTTATATAAAGACAAATCAACTCATTAAAGAAAGCTACCATGTATTTTTCAGATAACTTAAATATGATGATAAAGTCGTTAGATCTGTATAAACAAATTAATTACTGCACTCAATTATATAAAAAAGGCTATAACTACTGCAATATCTACTAAGAATTTTCAGTAATTACATCTATTGTAATTATCATGAACAGTAATCACACAACCTTCTAATGAGGTGGACAGAATCTATTAAAATACGCTCGACATACTCTCCACACAGTGGGGCCAACACTTGTAGCAGGACAAGCAGCAATCACTGTCAGAGCATGAATAACATGCTCTAATTAGCATATCACCAGCAGTTTATATTACTCAACAGTTTATATGACTCCAAATACTTTCCTCTCTCCTTGTTTAAAGAAAACAGTATTTCTCAGACATTGGAAGGGTTTACAGTAGCTTTAATACCAGGCAAGACTATAGAAAAGAATTAACAGAATTAAGAATGAACAATTAGAGAAATCAGAATATCATTGTATTTATATTCTTTTGGACCCTGTGAGTATATCCAAACTTTCTGGGAATTTCTCTGAGCCACTGGGCTGGATTATTAAAAGAACTTGGAATGAGGAACATTATGAAGTACATCTAGATCTTAGACCACCCCCCAAAGAGACTGATAATTAGGCACTGAACATACCTGATTTAAAGACTGACATTTTTCTTAAAACCAACCTCACAAGTTATTGATTGGTTGAAAATGTAAGAGTTGACCACAAATATTTTACTGTATTTTGCACACACTGCATGCTTTGTTACTGCCATTATTGGTTACTGATTACTGTGATTTAGGGGATTTTCCCTCTCCATTCCATTTACAAACATATTTTTTAGTAAAGAGAGCTGACCTGGGAACAAATATTTTTACAAAATAGAACTCTTATCTATCAAAGATATACTTTGTTCTTCATTATATGTTATTTTACATTAGTAGGATATCAAAATTGCAAGTTCAGACATAGGATTTGGGGAGTTAGTTTTGGTTTTTTAAAAAGCACCAAGCCAAGGCTGCTGGTGGGATAAAATGTATCAAAACCACTCCTGAAAATTACCAACACTCTAGCATCTAGACACCCTCTTTTTCCTTTTTTTTTGGTTTAGGAAATAACAACTCACCCTTGCTTCATTCTGCTGAAGCTTTTCCTCCATACTTAATGCTGTTGGAGAATCCAAGAGCGCGATCTAAAATTGAGAGAAGTAAATAGTCATGTTTAAAAAAAAAAGGAAGGAAAAAGTAACAATTTCTGGCAGAATGAAATGAAAGACATGCAATTCGTTGACATTTTTTTACTGCTATGAAGTATTTTAAACTCCTCATTGTAACTTGAAATAATCAGAGCAATCAAAGCCTTGTCAAAGCAGGTATTTCACACACAAATCACCTGCTTTCATCCCCTATGTACACACACGGTCACCCAGGTACAGACACTGAAACCAGACATGGGTTTATAAAGGGTAATTCCTGATACATCAACCTTTACATCTGTTAAACATGAAAGTTTATGACCCATTGTTTTGCTACAATAGATATGCATATTGCTTATCTTTAAAGAAATATTATGGTAGCTGGCCTTAGAAAGGGAAAACCACTATACAGCACACACACAAGCAACACCCATTGTTTTGTGACATTCTACACTGAATCCAGCACTACATTTGTTGTAACCAATATCTTCAGTGATCTACAGAATCAATTGTGATAGAATATTCTGGGAATATAAAGGAAAAACCACAAAAGAAATTATACAGAGATTTATCTTCTACTGTGCATATATAACACCACCTGCTATTTTACCAACTATCACAAATTCAATTAACTTCAACAGGTTCTCTGCTGTCTACCACACAGCCATCTATCACATCTTACAATTGAACCACATTTATTTTGTGATATCCACCGTTTTACAGCTTGGAACTAGGTCAAAGCATTAGATCTTCAAAAGGATCCCAGTTGTATCTACTTTGTTAACTCTACATCAAACCACAGTTTGAAAATAAATTAATTCTCCCTTCCTAAAGGACACAGAAGAAACACAAGCATAACAGAGTAATTCAAACCCATAAAGCACTTTCTAATTGTTTGTAACAAAGCTCATCTCTCTGCTTCAGTCATCTACAACACCTATTACTGCTTCCAGCTGTGGTGCCATCCCTTTTTTCAGCAAATGTTTTGTAGCATGACCTACTAGCCTTCTATTAAAAGTCTATTCTGAACTGACATTTCACATTGCACAGCCCATGCAAAATAAAATTAGGCAGTTCTAGAAATGAATCTGAACTATCATTTCAGATGCCTCCAAACCATACTTGCTCAAGAAATCCAGCAGTCCCAAGAAACATTGCTTAGAAGACATTACTGGCCTGAGACAATTGCACATTGCTTAGTGTTACTTTGATTTCACCATCCTGGAAACAGAGGAAGAATTAAGCCCAACTAAGCTTGCACAGCAAATGTTTACAGTGGCTAAAACTGATAGAAGAATAAGAAAGAGCACTGTGCAGAAGAGAAGTATAGAGTGACATGTTTTCTTACACCACCCCTGAGAAGAGTTTCACGTTGCATGTCACATGCTTTGTTACACACCATGAAGACAAATAAAATGTATTGTTCAAACCTTACTGTAGTCCTACTGTTTTCTATTTCCCCATCTTAAAATACTTTATAACTTCCTCCTCAAGATACTAGATAGAGTACCTCTTCAGTCCATCAGGCTAGACCCAGGAAATAAGTTACTGCTTGGTTTCCTTACACTGTGGTGACTACCTGTTACACAGCACACTGCAATCAAGCCCTGATTATATTAAAAGAAAGCTAAAAGCTTTGGGATGCAAATTTCCCCCCCCCCTTATGTTAAAAGGGGTAATCTACTGGCCATATGGCAACTGATTCAATCAGGAAAATAATATTCATTCATAGCCTCATAGCGCTTGTTTACTCAAATCAATATAATGAAAGATAATTATCTCATTACATTCTAGAAATAGATGTTATAACTCAAGAAAAATTACACATAAATTTTAAGTAAAGCTAACCTGATTCCCTTGAGCAAGCAGGGCTTTTAATCGGGCTATTTCAGCTCTCAGTTCACGGATCAGCTTGACGTTCGGATCCTCATTAATCGTAGGCTTGTTGATGATGTTTTTGGCTCTATTTGCATAGCGAAGTGTACTTAAAGTTTCTCCATAATTGACATCAGCAGGTGAAATAGCTGAGGTGATGAAATCAGAAAAGAGTTTATCCAGCACCATATGTTTCATTCAGTAAAAGTTTATTTTTTAAAAGTCAAGATAAACTTAAACATGGAAGAGACAGAAATAACATGATTAACCAGTAGAGCTACAATTTGTTCCAAGTCTTCAGCTAGGTCCACTGCTTTCACATCACTATAGCTGTGCTTAAGTAAACACTGTATTAGAGTAGTGTGTTAGAATAATCAGGTCCAACAAACAAGCATTGCAAAGAAATCTTGTT
This sequence comes from Porphyrio hochstetteri, assembly GCA_020800305.1. NCBI lineage: Eukaryota > Metazoa > Chordata > Aves > Gruiformes > Rallidae > Porphyrio > Porphyrio hochstetteri. The sequence goes on from CM036907.1 coordinate 10,042,741, forward strand.
GCCAATCTATTTAACTCATACATTTCTATGGTAAGCACAAACGTCCCATATGAGGCCTTCACAGGCTTTTTTGGGAAATTTTTTACAAGATCATTGAGAAAAATGGCATTTTGCAAGTATGAATGCAATCCTTGAATAGAAAAGTCATTTCAGGTAAAGACACAGTAGGTCTAGCCCAAGTTTTGAAGGGAAATTAAACTGCACTGAAGCAAAAGCAGACAAGAAAATTAAAACATTAGAAGAACTTCTATAATTTACAAGCCTAACTGTTCTGCTGAGCAGCAGGCATCTGGCAGCACACAGAACTGTTGCCTATCTGATGCATGGAGAGAAACTTGCATTATTTTTACAGGCAAGATAACCAGGAAAAACAAGGAGTTTAAGTGACTGTGCTAATGCTATCCTTCACTTAATTTTCCTAACAATATACAAGATGATCCCAATTAAAGAGATAACAACTGCATCCAAATAGATGAGCAAAGCCACAGAAGAGAACAGCATGCAGAAATTATGAGGGACCAAAATTCTTAATAAACAAACTGAACATGAGACAGAATAATCAGAAAATGAAAACACAGGTAAAAATAATCAAATAAACAGAATATTCTGCCTTTCCTCATTCTCTCAACAGTAATAAACATTCCTTTTGTGCTGGAGACTCACTGAATGAGGGGACATGCACTCAGCAGCTGACTATCATTCCCCTAGCTCACACCATCATTTCCCTACTTTATCTACTGTCTCTTCTTCACTCCACTACTCAATTATTCTCTTTCTGGAAGCATGTTACAGTATGTTACAGAAATGTGACAAATCAGAATTGGATGTATTTTTAGAAAAGCCTTTGCTACAGTTTGATTTCAACTTCCTGGGGTTTTTTTTTGCATTTAGTTACAGATAAAACAGGCCAAACATATCTGGACAGCTTGTCAGGCTCTGGTAGGCAGCTCAGCCACATCACCAGTAGAGTTACTGCTGGAGGAAAGATCAACCATCAGGTCTCTGTCGAGCAAAAGCATCGTTAATAGACAAGGAAGCATCTGAAAAAGTAGCTGTGCACCGCAATCATTAGTACAGGCACTGAAAGCTCACTGTTTCTAAGACTGCTCTTCCCAATCCCTCTGTCAAACAAACACACACACACACACCACCAAGTTATTCAACCATGTAACTGAAAGAGAGCATTAAGAAGAAAAATGCCAGCACAGTGTTACTTTAACAGCCAGAGAAACAAAGCAGAGTCTGGTCCAAGATCCTCTTCTAGTACTAGTGTGATCAGCCTGAGGAAACAAAGTGACACAGATTCTAAGAAAGCCCCCAAAATCATGCAACCAAGGAACTGCTATCCAGAGAATTTGACTATAGCAAAGCAATTGAGGAACTAGAATTTGATCCAATGCATCTTACTCCTTCAATTCTGCTCTCCCACCATTCCCAGGAGAGGACTGCTTCAGTGAGACTGCTTTTCATCTGAGCACGAAAGTGAGAAAGTTCACAGCTGCTTTTCTCTTCACACTTTACATCTGACATCCAAAATCATCCCCCCTCCTTCAACATCCTCCCACCTCCCCTTGGAGCTTTTCAGGAATGGAATTCCCATTCCAATTTGTTAAAAAACCCTGCAATATATAAGCCACAGAAACCAAGTGATCCTTACAGAGCTTCCTAAAAAGGAAGCTGTAAGGAAAGTCTGCAAGATGACTGATCATCAATAATTAAATACAGACAAAAAGTTAAAACACTCTGTGTGTGTTCAAAAAGTAGGCTGAATAACAATGACAGTCTTACCCAGCACATGTCAAAAGAGAACAGGTTGTTTCTGCTACTAATGCAACAAAAACAACACAGTCTTGGAAAAACAAACTGATTCACACATCAGCACTAACTAACTGCACAAAGCCAGAATATTTTTGTTACTGAGGATGGAAGTTTTAAGTACAGTAAAAGATTTTATCTAGGTCTGGGTTTGAGCATTTACCATGAGTAACAGAGCTGTCTGGAATGCAAATGAACCTAAAGAACAAGGAGGAACTATTACTTGAAGTTAAACCGGTCAGATTAGCTAACTGCTACACTGCACATGTGTCCAAGAATCACAGCAGTGAGGTAGACAGCAGAGCAAGTGCAAGCAATTAGGTACATGTCTGGATGATCCTTCCTTATGCAAGAGACTCTACAGGTTGAGTCACCTTCCCTGGGTGTGTTTAACAGACAGGTAGATGAGGTACTTAGTGATATGGTTTAGCACAGGACAGGAACAGTTGGACTTGATGATCTTAAAGGTCTTTTCCGATTCTGTGATACACACACAATTTGGATACCTTGTTATGTTTGTGCCCAAGCACTCAGCCAGTGATGCATGCACCCAAACAGATGAACTGCGTATGAAAATGAAGCTCTTGAATTCCAGAGGCATACCTGACATTCATGGCATCACTAAACAATTAGACTGTCCCCACAGTGAGACCTTATGCCTGGAAGAGATGTTCTGCAGAGTGTAAGTAAAGGCAGAGTGTTACTAGAAAACTCGGAAAGAAAGAAATCATTAATATGTGTAAACAATGTTCTGCCTTAACAAAGCATCTGGAATCTATTTACAGCCACTCCTATTAAGCATGAACTGCTCAGGATGCAAAAAAGTAATTAAAAAACACTTACTGGCAATCATTATAGTTTTAGAGTTTCCTCCTAGGCTATCTTTTAACAGCCAAGTCAACACAGAATCCCTGTAAGGCACAAATACTTGTTTCTTCTTTGAAAGAGGATTTGTTGCATCCTGAGATAAATCAGCTGCAATGTGAAAATGGGGGGGAAGTAGTTATGTATTTTCATTCATTTTCAAAACCAGTATGTGTTAAGCCATGATTTTTATCAGTAAAAATTAACAGAAGCCTAAGTAAATAAATAGAAAGGTATTTAAGTAAATAAGTAGAAAAGTATTTAATGATTTAAAAACAATAATAATAAAATCAAGAACCAAAAAACCCAAACCAGACAAGCACAAACCCCAGAGACTTACCTAAGGCAGAAATGACATTTCCCAGAGTAACCAGAGATTTGTTAATATTCCCTCCTTCCTTCAGTCTAACCCCTGTGGCACCAGTGGCATCTGCTCTCTCACTGCCAGCAAGATCTACCAAATGAATCTTGCTAACAGTCTCGCAAGGCATCTCAGAATCAAATTTAGCCTACAGGAAGATAAAAAAACCCAAAGAAAAGTGTGTTATGCTACAAAATTCTGAAATTTTACTGAATTCAACTTAACAGTCTTTTTCATCTCATGATCAGATTTAATTTGTTTACAACAGCAGAGCTTCAGAAGACAGGTGTATTAGAGATGCCACAGAGGCACTTGATGATGAACTGCCTCAAAACTCCCACACTGCCACTTCTTTAAATTGCAGCACTTGCACATTTCTAGCTATTTAGGCAGGTGCACTCCTGTGAATTGGTATTTACATGATGCACATCCAACATGTGCTGCATTTGTTTTGAGCTTTCAACATTTAGAGGTACCACATACACAGGCATATTTACACCCTATTTCTCCCCATGCCTCCAAGTAAGCAGCAACTGCAATTTTATTCTATGATTTTTAGATTTCCTACCAATTTTTGTCTTAATTCATGTAAGTCAGATTGCCTTGAGGAGTCAGCAACAAAACACTCAGGAAACAACTCTGCACTCTATGATTTGGGCTATGGAGACAGGTTTTTTGTAAACCTTGGATAACACCAGAACATAATAGGCAGCCCGTGTTCAACTCTGGCAGAAGCCTCACACTGCATGCTCCTTGCCCACCCCTCCTGTCACAGCAGCATTGTGAAGCTCACCAGCACCAGTCACTGTTACTCAGCCTGAACTCCCAAAAATTATACCCATAAAATTTATTCAGTATCACTTTAATTAATCACACAAGACTGAAAAATTTAAGGATTATAACCACTGATAAATGTAATTTTCAAACCAGTATTTTCCCATTTTTAACTTTCCCAATCACAAGACAATACCACAGTCATTGCCTACCCATGCTTGCTTATTTAACAACCTTATTTTTAAATTGTCACATGATTTATTGAATGTAAAGATTAAAATTAAGGTGGGGAGGAGGGGGGTGTTACCTGAGTGAAGTTGATTGTGAAAATGGCATGTGACCTGCTACTGACATCATTCATTCCAGTTGCAGCTGTTGTTCTATTTATATTTCCTGCATCCATAAGTTCCTCCACATCAGTATAATTTTGCACTAGATGTTTAGACAAATCTAAAGAAAAGCAGAGAATTACAGTATGCTCCTAAGGGCACTTGATTTTCTTTACAAAAAGATTTAAATTACCCTCACGACTTCAAAGTATTGCTGCAATTAGTGTTTACTGTCATAGTGGTTTATCACTTAAGGAAGGTAACGAGGCCTCACATGAAACAATGGAATACTTACACATTTACAGTGAAAAAGCAGAAAATATGCGATTTTACTAAATTATTTAGTGCAATAGCAAGCGAATCCCTCAAGAGACATGGTAGAGAACAGATTAAGACAATTAGATCCTAAAAGGTTCTTTCCATCTAAACATTAAAAATTTATAAATTATAGTCAACACATTCTTAAAATCAATTGCATCTCTTAGAATTCTTTAAAAATGTGCTTTACACTTAGAGAGAGAAACCTATATAATGATCTCAGAATTGGGAAAGCAAGTGGGGGTACAAAATGAGAGAGTATTCTCCTTCGATGTTTTTCTATGGAAGGGAAGCCCTCAATCAATCATCAATTACATTTTAAAAGATAAAAGTGCCCTATGCAATTAGTAATGACATTTTAGAATACAGAAAAGGTAATAAAATATCCAGTTCAAAACAGTGAAAGTGGTTTTACCCTCAACATATGGCCCTTCTTTTGGATGTTCTCGTATTCGTAAGTTATTAGTCTTTGATGACTTCCTCCTGAGAAGATCTCTCACACGTTCGTTATAGATTTCCAAGTAACTGAAAGGAAAAGATGAGGAAAAAACAATGACTGATTCAAGAGTTTTTAAAAAAGCAAAGTCACATTCACCCTGTGTTGGAAAGCAAATGGATCCAGAGTTGGCCAGAGACATAAAAAAGACAGGGATCTCCTGGAGAGAGTCCAGAGGGGGCTACGAAGATGATGAAGGGCCTGGAGCATCTCCCGTATGAGGAAAGGCTGAGTGAGCTGGGGCTGTTCAGCCTGGAGAAAAGAAGACTGAGGGGGGACCTAATTAATGTTTATAAATATCCAAAGTGTGGGACACAGGGGGAAATGGCCAGCCTCTTCTCAGTGTCTGTGGGGACAGGACAAGGGGCAATGGCCTCAAGTTGGAGCACAGAAGTTCCACACCAACATGTGGAAGAACTTTTTCCCAGTGAGGGTGACAGAGCCCTGGGACAAGCTCCCAGGGGGTGTGGAGTCTCCTTCTCTGGAGATATTCAAGACCCATCTGGACACCTCCCTGTGTGACCTGTCCTAGGGAGCCTGCTTTGGCAGGGGGTTGGACCCGATGATCTCTGGAGGCCCCTTCCAACCCCTAGGATTCTATGACATAAGCATACTTGAATCATGAGGAAAAACACCAAAAAAGCACAAAGCAAGTAAAAAGGAAGCAAACGTTAGCAAGATCAAGATCTACTAGTGTCAGCCTGAATAAAAGGGTAACAGTACAGGAGATGCTGTCCAGTAAAAAAGGCCTTTTCACTATCATTTAAATAAAAGCAAGATGCACAGCTTTTGGATTGAAGTCAGAAGTACTGCTTAAGGACTGAGGCCAGGCATGGAAAGTTGTCTGAAAAACACAGCTTCTTCTCAGAGATGAAGTGAAACTGGGTAGTTGGTAACTGAAACAAGTCTGATTACCAGTAAACTACTAAACACACCAAGACCTACCTGACTTCTGTTCGGAAGGATGCCTCATTCCGCTTTGTCTTCTCACTTATTTTGCTGAATAATCCTTCACAAATTCGAGGTATTAAACCTGCATCGCCCTGCAACAACAACAATTCTTATTTCCAAGGGTAAATATGCATGCACAATAAATTTGGGAAAATAAAACCTAAGATGATTAGTTGAGAGTTCCAACATCTGGAAGGAAGTGAAAAAGGACAAAAAAAGAATCACCTTTTGCAGCAAATACTCTCTTTCCCTTGATTTGACTGCAGTCACCTTGCCACTTTAAACCTCACATGTGTTTGCCAAAACATGTATACTTGCTCAAATTCTTTGCGATCTGGATGTATTTTGCTCCTCATTTAGTTTGAATAATCCCAACTGTTTAAGGCAGAAACTGGAACCACAGAAGAACTGCCTTATCCCAATACTACCTTTTCCAACAGCTTGTGTATCATTCCACTATGGACTCGGTAACATCTGCAGAGAACGGGACAAGAGCCATCCACATACACGCATCAGCGAGCCATTCTCATTCAAACCCCCAGCTCACAGCCCTTCCTGTCTTGAAAGATGCAGCTCATCCTCTGGATAAATTAGCATGCAATAACAAAATTCAAGCTAGATTCACTGTATCCCACAATGCAGCCAAATTAAATTTGATCTTTAACTTCCGAACGCTTGACGCTGCAGTTAAAGAGTTTTTACACATGATGAGCTTGGTGGTTTAATAAAGCAAACAGATTCCCTCTCACAGATCCCAACAGACTGTGTGGTTTACTAGCAGGGCTGCAGATATCCATTACAGGGTCCTTGCCACTTCAGCTAACACAGCAGCCAGCAGCAGCAGGATGTCATCTTTTCGATTAAGCCGGCACTTGAGAATTGAACCTCATCCCTGGGAGGCTGCTGCTCCACCACTGATGTCAAAACACGTGTCAGAGTGAGGCAGCAGCTAACACTACTGAGATATCCAGAGACTTAGCATGCAGCTCTCCTCTTCTGCTTCAGGGACACCCCCTTCCAGCCAAACAGCAAGGCAGTAAGTCCATGCCAAGGTGTTTCCCAGCAGCAGAGGGCGTGCAGCTCTGGTCTCAGCTGACAAGGGGCTGCTTGCTCCCAGCTGCTCCATTCCCACCAAGTCTGATTAGGTCGATAACCCAACTACCTGCAGAGCACAGCTCCTCCCCACCACTTTGGGGAGAGAGCAGCTAACACTCCTTCAAGAGCTGAAATGAGTGAACATCACTCCCAGGAATAAGGGGAGAGGACATGTACATGGAGATGAGCTTTGGGCTCAGAACAGCAAGCTCAGAAGTAACTTACAAAACAGTCTGTCAGCTGCAATTTGCCTCCAGTCCACAGCACGTCAGAGACCTGATGCAATGTACTAATTCTAATTCCATGTACCACTGAGACAAGAAGTGTTCTTGGTTAGAGTTAGGGACCTTGCAATTAAGCAGGAGGCAACCTAGGACAAACCAGACTGAACATTCAATGTAAACATAGCCCAGGCACTCCAGGCACCCAAGTGAGTTTGCCTGGTGGGATTCTACAGATATTGGAGGGCAGGAAAGCACAAAGACAGCTGCCTACTCTGCACCAGGCTGGCAGGGCAAGCACTCCACAGGCAAAGATTTCTCCTCTACTTGGACCCCTACATAAAATCTGACCCTTTTTGCACAAGTCTGCTCCTGAACTGGTATCCATCTGTCCTCATTCTTCAGCTTCCCACTGCATTCTCTGTCCCAGCAATCTTCTTCCAGATGCCATATCTGAGCTCCTCTTCCTTTTTCCTTTGCCTAGATATAATTCCTGATTCATCATCCAGTCTCTTTTTTGTTTTAAAATCATACTCTATCCCTCCATTTTACCCTTTTCCAGCTTCTTATCCTCCTCTTAATGACAGCCTCTCTGTCCTTATCAAACCAGGCTTCATTCTTTGAAACAATAATCTATTATCTCCTTCAGTCATACCTTGCCCTTCCCCAGACTGCACCTTGGTTTAAAATAAACAAAACTAACCCCTACATAAAATGAGACTCTTGCAGCTTAATTGTTTGGGTTGTTTGTGTCGGGTTTTCTTCTTAAGACAGTTGCTTTTGGTAACAAAGGAGAATCCATTCCTAATATGTATCAATCTACTCCAGATAAAGTTTCAGGGTTCACTGTTGTACCTTCCCCATGACTTCTATTACCTGTTTTATTTTAAACACAGGAAGAGGAGTAAGACTTTTATTTCATCTCATGCTTGGAAACACCTGAACAATTTTAATTAAAGCTTAAAGAAAAAACATGAAAGATCCATCACAAAGTTTTAGGCAAATCATTAGTGTCTGACATAGCTTGGCAACTGCAAAGAGAGTCTTAAAGTAGGAAGGATTAGCTCTAATTGAGTAACTTCAACCATAGCAATACGGTGATGAGAAAGGATGAACACATAGTTCCCAGCATGTTTCATCAGGAAAATACACATCTTACAGAATGCACACTCTTCACAAGAAACTGTATTTAAACACTTCCTCCCCCCTCACTCCCTACAGCTCCAGGGCAGGATCAACTACAGCTTTGACAGTTTGGGGTTCTTTCTGGCTTACAGTTTCCAGTCGTGGAAACCTTGAGAACCAAAACAGGCAATTGACTCCAGAGCTGAATTTTCTCATTAAAAGCCTGTTTTCCTTCTGTGCTATCTAACCAGAAAACTCCTTACTGCAATTTAAATGTACTGTTTCTTACCCATCTACTTTGAACACTGGGACAATTTATTCCCTTCCCTTCTGCAGCAGCCTTTCAGGTCTTGGAAGACTTTCCTCCCCAGTCTTCCTTTCTCCACATATTCAAGTCTGGATCATATTTTATAGATCTCTGCTCATTTCAGTATCTCTGCTCAAGACTTACTCTTACTGGTCCACATATTTCTCAAAACGATTGCTGCACACTATATTGCAGAAGCAGCCTTCCAGAGACAAGAACAGCAGATATTGAAACCAAAGTGAGAAGAGAATTCATACTTTTTATGGAGAAGTAAGCAAAAAAGAAAATTATTTCCAATTCAAGGTTTCTTATAGCACTGTAGTCTCTCTGACAGGGCCTTCAATTTTCAAGCATTTAACTTGGCAGATGAGTATATTTTATGCATGCTCTGTACAAAGGCAGAGTAAAATATTTATGTATCATGGCAAGAGGATTAGGCCTTTATTATTGAATAGTGTCAAACAAACTTCAGCACCTATTCGTTTGCAAAATGTCTTGATGATTACAGTCATTACATATAGTGAGGCAGTCTCATAAAAATGTCACTTTTATAAAATTCTGAAATAGAAATCCCCATCTCGGTCTTAAGATCTTTTCTGGTTACAAAAGTCTATTCTGCTTACCATAGTGAAGTTAAATATAAAGCTATTTATTCTGTGACAACTGAAAGAAAAAGATTTACAGCTAATTTACTCTCCAAAGCAGAGGGGTGATGTGGCCAATCTTACCAGATTTCAAGAGAGCGATCTATCTAAGGGAATACAAGTAGCAATATTCCCCTTTTCAATTTTGCTAGGAGAAGACTTGCTGCATTTTTTCCACCCAAAGATTAAAAGAGAATGAAACCTGTAGAGGTTGTCTTGCAAAGAGGCTTCATCAGTCAGCCCTTTAAAACTGTTTCAATCCCAACAGTTTAGTGGGTTCTTTCTGTCCTTGGGCAGTCATGGAAGCAATTGTGAGAAACTACTCTGGTCCTTCACTTACAAACTGCCAAATACCCCTCCTGCCATGCCTTCCCCTTCCAGAGTCTTCTCTGCAGTGCTCAGCAGGATGTAATCCTTAAAACCAAAGGTACTCCAGCATCTCATAATGGTTTGCTGAAACTTTCATTCAGTGACTCTCACCCTCAATTTCTCATCCTCTCTTGACAGCCTTCTCTATGCAGGGCATAGAGAACCTGTTTTAAATCTTCAGACCCTTCAAAAGAGGTCTAAAAACAGATGTCTTCAGGAAGAGCTGATCACTTTTGTTCTCAATATCAGTATCTTCTTTTTGTCTCAAGTTGGGCATAGAAAAATCAATGGTAACATTTGAGCTGTTTGGTTTTGTTACTTTTAGTCCAGCATAAGACTATCACTTAAAAACACTTCTTTCAACTGTGAACATCTACCTATAAAAGAAACAGCTTCTAAAAACTCAGATTGCTACTAGAAGGTATGATACATGGAGGGTAAGCAGCATAAAGACAGGATCAGCAATAACAATCCCACAAGGACATGCTCTTGCAAGAGCATAATTCCAAAGCATTGCTGCAGAATAGAAACGTGCATTGTAAAACACACCCTACCGTGTTCCCCATCATGGTGTAGGACTTCCCAGATCCAGTCTGTCCATAGGCAAAAACACAAGCATTATAACCTTCAAAAGCAGATTTAAGCACATCTGTCCCAAGATTTTTGAAAACCTAAAAACAAAGAAAGTTTAAGACAACAGAAGCTTAGGGAAAAGAGTTGTCATCAGTCCAGCATGGCAAATTTTTAAACAATGAACTACCACAACATAAGCTACTGGCATTAGTATTTATTATAGGACAGGAAATTAGTACTTAAAATAAACACTAAATTTTATTACCAGATTTAGTTTACAGCACCACAACAGTATATTTTCTAGTTATTTTTCTGTCAGAAATCTACTTGACATGGAGAATTACAAAAGCCACTCCCTTCTTTCTTTAGCTCCAACTTCTTTCAGCTCATCTGAGATGCTTCTTTCACTTTTCCTTACTGTTAGTATCTATGCCAAAGGTTCATGTTCTGCAATCACCCAGCTCCTCCTCAAAAGGGAACATTTCAGTGAGCCCATCAGCTTCTTGGTTTGTGGTTTTGGAGGGTTTTGGTTGTTTGGGTTTTGTTTTTTGCTTTAAGCAAATCTAAGCAAAAGGCCCATTATTTTATCCCCACTTCCTCCCTGACTGGCTATTACATGCCATTATATTTCAGGCTGGCAAACACAGAAAGATGTTTTCTATACATTAAGTGACCCACTTCCATCAGCCAGCCCCCTTCTCTTTTGCCCTCAATGCTACAAGCTAGAAATGATCCCTCCTCCACACCCTGTAAAGTGGGAGTCTGTTCTCACTTAGGCTATCATCAGATGCCTTCACCAACTTTGTCTCTAATAGTGGCTCCAGCATCCCTCCCAGATCCCTGACCCTTCATTATTATTATTATCACCCCTCATTTCCATCCACAGTCCCACTGAGCAAGGAGTAACACTTGGTGCAGCATTTCTCTCAGCAGAAATATTAACATGGATCTCCCAATCCAGACATGATTTTCAAACACCTCATAGATGCTTCACATAATTTAGCTACTAGTCTGCAGTACACATGGTTTAAATTAACCAAGGTGTACAAGCCATTATACACACAGTGTAATTACACTACTCCTCTCCTCAGAGGAGTGTTAGGTAATTTCTTTAATCATTAATGCTCAGCTGCAAACATGCCTTTGGAACACTTACCTTGACCTTCCCTCGAGCAAAGGAGTTAGCACTGTAATCTGTTACACTTCCCAAAGAGCAAGAGTATAAAGATCAGGCAGAGCACAATTTCCCTTTCACCTGTCACTTAAAAAGGAGCATCTCAGTTGATTTCTCCCGAGTTATTTTTTTCCCCTTCTCTTTTCCCTTTCCCTATGCCCAAGTTCTTTCCTCACCCTCTGGCCCCAGTCTTTATGCACTACTGGTTCAACTACGTTTTCCCACTGAAAAACGTGTGTGTGCCTTGCAAGGTGATGTGAGGTGGCACACAGGACACTTACAGTTGGTGGTGTCTCCACACAGAGACTTCACACATCAACTAGAGCAAATGGCATCGTTATGATGGGACTTAGTCAGAAATAACTGACTTGGACACTGGTTTATCACAAAAGGACAGTAAACTCATCAAAATTCTGTTTGTTTCTCTTCCATGAGTACAAGCTAAGTAGCTGGATGGCAAATTGCCACTTCCACTCTAATTTTTTAATATTAAAGCATATTTTATATCTACAGGCCATATTAATGGGGCATGTAGAATTAAACAGGCTTCCATTTATCATTTCCTGCCTTTGAAAAGGAGAAATATAACAAGCATGAATAAAGCACACTAGGCAACCACATTACCAACAATCAAGAACAATTCTATTCCATGGCAAGATGACTGTGAATGGAAGACACCCTTTTCCTACATCACTGGTACAGTAAACTGGCAATCCTGCAGCAAGCTGATAAGAGCTTAACTACAAAGTCTTCCAATTAAATATGAAATGAATACCACAAGCAAAACAATAGCTTGTGCAGCATTTATTTAGAAATTGCACTCCTGTGGTTTGAAAACTCCTTTTGTTTCCAATGTGCTGCACAGGCTGTAATTAAAACAACACTTGACATGGGGACAACAGCATTTTTGTGGCTGAGCATTCTTGCCAGTAAGGGTGAAGGAGGCAGTCCGGGGTCATGGAAAATGCTGTTAAGAGCAGAATACTGAACACGGACATCTAAGCCATGTTTAGGATTTATTGCTAACATACTATTACTATGAACCATAAAACTCAGGGCTTTTTTCAAAACTGATTGCTCAAGGCTGCTGCAGCGATCCCTATATGAGCATTTTAATTTTGTCTATCAGCTCCAGACATGGGCAAGTTTTACTGGTTTTATCTCAACCTGACCTGCCTTAAAACTGAGCCAAAATCTTAAAATAAGGAAAAACTTATCACTTCTACATAGAAATTCAACATCAACACAGGGTAAAACTTGGATAGCCATGTACATTAATTCATGCTGCCTTCACAAATGGCTGTTTTAACAAGAATTAACTTCCTTATTTCACAGCACATTCAGACCCTGATTAGAGGGCTGGAGCACCTCGCCTATGAAGAGAGGCTGAGGGAGCTGGGCTTGTTCAGCCTGGAGAAGAGAAGGCTGCGGGGGGACCTCATTGCAGCCTTCCAGTCCCTGAAGGGAGCAGAGAAACAGGAGGGGAATCAGCTTTTTAAAAGGGCAGACACTGGCAGGACAGGGGGGAATGGATTGAAGCTGAAGGAGGGAAGGTTTAGATTAGATATTAGGGGAAGTTCTTTACAGAGAGAGTGTTGAGGTGCTGGAACAGGCTGCCCAGAGAGGTGGTGGATGCCCCATCCCTGCAGGTGTTCAAGGCCAGGTTGGATGGGGCCCTGGGCAACCTTGTGTAGATGCAGGCCTGGAGGTTGGTGTCCCTGCCTGTGGCAGGGGGGTTGGAACTGTATGATCCCTGGGGTCCCTTCCAAGTTTTCCACCTTGACCTTACAAGACAAATCAGACACGAGAACTAGAAAGAAGGTGTCCAGCTGTACTAGCTGTACACCTAGCTAGTACTGCTGTACTAGCACCTAACAATGCTACATGAGTAAAATTTAAAAAAAAAAATTCTCAGATACCTTGGGAATTTCTAAATTATGTACAAAGCACTTTCAATGAAAAGAAGCTTCAAACACTGCTTGCAAGCTAAAGGAAAGGGAAAGGAAAAAAAAAAAATCATAGAATCATAGAGTCTCCTGAGCTAGAAGGGACTTATAAGGTTCATCATGTCCAACTCCTGGCTCCACAGAGCCAGACAAGTCAGACCATGGGACTGAGCGCATAGTCCAGATGGTTCCTGAACTCAGTCAAGCTCAACGCTGTGACCACCTCCCTGGGGAACTTGTTCCAGTGCCTGACCACCCTCTCAGTAAAGAGCCTCTTCCTAACATCCAACCTAAACCTCCCGTCGCAGCTTCATACCATTCCCTTGGGAATCAGTTATTAACATCAATAATTAATAAATCAATTATTAACATTTAGAAATCCTACCATTTCTTGACAAACAAAGCTGGGACTTTTACTGTCTGCTGAGAAATATGAAAAATCGTAGGTAAATGTCTTAGTTCTTTCTCGTCCTGTGTCTCCAGTACCACCCTCTGGTACCTATTTAAAAAGAAAAAAAAGAAAGAGGTGGTACAATACATCCTGATGAGTAATTAAAAATAATTTACACTAAATAATCACAATACAAACTTAACTTAAGGCTATACACATTCAGAAATGTATAGTGACAGGTTTGCCTATTACCCCAACATCAGTGGAAAAATTAGCAACAGATATACCCTTCAGCAAGGGCAGTCACATTACAAAACTGCACAGCAAGAGTTACTTGGATTTTACCTTACTGCTCCTAACACCACAGTATATTTTCACCACAATACTTCAGTTCAGCTAAAACAGCTCTATGTGTATGTATATATATATTCAGAATGTAACAAGGAATGATCTTACACAAAATTAACACGAGCCAGAGAGACCTCAGCATTTCAACATGGAGTCCTAATTAACATGGTGTGACATCCCTGTTGCTTAAGGCAATCATCATGCTCATGACATGACAGTTAGCACTATACTTCAGCAATATTCACTGCAGTCTGACTCAGCCTAAACAAACCATGTGCTGAAATTCCTTTACATCTAGTTGTCATTGGAAACCATCTTACAAAAACCTATTTGCTGTGTGTGATTTCTCTTGATTAAAGAAATATTAAAATAGACTAGGAAAAAAATTAGACCAAGTGATGGGTATTTTGGGTTTACTTCGTTTTCATGGGAATTGCTGAAGGTACTTCTACAGATGAAGAAAAAGTTTAATAGCTACCAGGCATGTACCTCTCCTCTATCGTTGGCTCCATTCCTTCCAGCTGAGTAATCACAGAATCACAGGGGTTGGAAGGGACCTCCAGAGATCGAGTCCAACCCCCCTGCCAAAGCAGGGTCCCTAGGACAGGTCACACAGGGAGGTGTCCAGACAGGTCTTGAGTATCTCCAGAGAAGGAGACTCCACACCCCCCTGGGCAGCCTGTCCCAGGGCTCTGTCACCCTCACTGGGAAAAAGTTCTTCTGCCTATTGGTGTGGAACTTCCTGTGCTCCAACTTGAGGCCATTGCCCCTTTTCCTGTCCCCACAGACACTGAGAAGAGGCTGGCCATTTCCCCCTGTGTCCCACACTTGAGATATTTATAAACATTAATAAGATCCCCTCTTAGCTTTCTCTCAATGACCAGGGTGAGTAACTGAGAGTGAGAGCGAGACACCACTTATGAGTGTCTTCAGAAAACCATGCTGCAGTAAGTTCACAGTTTAACCCACTTCCCCCAAAGGATTACTTCAACACTATATTTAAACAAAAATAAGGGTGTTTTCCACAGCGCAGTGAGCACCAGTGTTTTGGCAGCTATTCAGACAGTGCTTCCTTTTTTAGTTGTGTTTACTGACCTTTAAGTTTGTGATTGTCGTTTTATTTTTATCCATTGAAATAATAAACTTCGCATTAAGATCTTTCTCTCTGAAAAAAAAAAAGACTTACATTCAATAAAATATCTCTCAATAATCCACAGATATTTCACAGAATCACAAGGTTGCAAAAGACCTTTAAGATCATCAAGTCCAACCATTCCTGTCCTATGCTAAACCATATCCCTAAGTACCTCAACCCCCTCCCTGGGCAGCCTGTTCCAGGCCCTGACAACTCTTTCAGGGAAGAACTTTTCTCTAATACCTAATCTGACCCTGCCCTGGTACAGCTTAGTGCCATTTCCCCTTGTCCCATCTCCTGTCACCTGGCTGAAGAGACCATCTCCCACCTCTCTACAACCTCCCTAACTGTAGGACATGATAAGGTCGGTAGGTTGTTTGCCACAGTCAAATATCAAGTGAATTATATTTTATTTCACTTTTTAATTGTTGTGACCAATGTTTGTGTATTGCTGTGGAATACTGTTGAAGGACTTGAGCTTGCCTCCAAATCCCTGCTCTGTTTCTAGATGAAGCAGCCTGTGGAAACCTGTTTCAGAAGGTTGACTCAGCAAGTCAGTTTAGTGGTCTATTCCTAATTCCCTCGATCCAAAGCCCAGCAAAGTCAATTATGTGGCGCTAAGGAAGTGGGAAATGGAACATCAGCAGATAAACCCCAGCCTCTTACCACCATCCTAGTAGCTGTGGTGCCCATTTACCCATAAGGCTTAAGTAACAGGGACTAAACAGTTGAACCCCAAAACCTCAGATTTTAAAACTCTCTTAGAAATGAGGTAGCCAAGATATTTTTTGAGCTGTGGTGCATCGTGGAAGTGTAGGAGAGAGGCTCTGCTACCAACGGAGCGTCACACAGGTTTGTTGTTCCCCAGAACACAACGATTCCAGGAACACAAGAAGTTCAGTACTACAGCAGTGTTTTCATGCAGCCATATCCATTTCCCATCAGTTGTTCCTGACTGTTTTCAAAATTACCATAAAAAATCATCAGCTTAGTGTCCAAAACCATCATGCATCAATCTGCTTGCTAGAGATGGGTTTTCATTATAGTTAGTCATAAGACTAACACAGGCTGCTCTTGAATGACAACCTCGAGAATAACATCTCCTGCATTATTAAAAACACCCACATGGGGAAAAAAAAAAGAGCCAGAAGAGGAAGACTGCTATACACACACCACACAAAACGTCCCTCCCCAAATGCTAACAGACACTCCTGCTCCAAAACCATCTGCTGAGTCACCTGACAGACTGGTGTACCCAACTGGTACAGGGGGCTTTCAATCAATCAAGTGCTGCTTCACCATATTGCACTCTATCTCAGCACTTACTGGGTATCTGCTTGTACCAACCAAAAATGAAGAAGAAAAAAATCCTTCCTAGTAACAGGAGAGCCAAGTTCAGGATTTTTAGTGTGACATTTTCTCCCTAGTGATGCACTGGATCACCCTCAGCTGACTGTGCAGCCACCCTCTATTTGCATTCGGTTTTCCAGTAGATGTTATAAAGAAAACAAAATCCATTTAAAAATCTACATTAATGAATAAAGATCAGGCAAATAAAAGTGCTTATTTAAATATCAACACATTAAGTTATTTTCTAATTTAATAAAATATATAATTGTAATAATTACAGCATTAATTATACAACTGAATTTAGATCTACCACAAAAAAACATCAGAGGCATGCCTTCAGAGATGCCTTTTAGTCATTTCCATGTCATCCTTAGTAGCTTTTACACTCAAGAGACTGAAACACTCAAACACAGCTACAGATAATAAACTGGGAAATGGAGAAGTAGCTTCCAATGGTGTTTTTTAGTAGGAAACAGATTTTGACATCACAGAAATGTAGCCTGTGGATGGCTACCATTCATCCTGCTTCATCAACAGTCTCTACCACTCTATTTCTTCACTGAAGGTGTAGTAAGTAACGTGGCCCAACTAAATGGTCTATCTCACAATGAAAATTTTTCATACATAATTTGTAACCTGCTTCCTCTAGGAAGTTTGGAAAGACTCTAGGTGAGAGGTTTGGAAGGTCTCGGGGCAGGCGGGGCTGGTAGGGGGAGAAGTTTGGGCCAGAATTACTGCTTTTTTGTCTGGATTTCTTCATGCTTGAGGTATATGAGGAGAAATAACAAAATATGTTGGTGCTTTCTTTCTCAGACTTAGCCAGCTCTGAATATTACAAAACCTAAAGCTATCCAATAATGGAGAACTGATACAAAAAGTTGAAACTTTAACACCTGTATATGAACTACACCAGACTCTGAGATGCCTACAGACATTAATTCCTGTGAGAACACTGAAAACAGTATTACTAAACATTATTAAAGAATGAGGATTTCAAAGGAAAAAAAAAAAAAAGCAAGAACAAAAGCCTTGTAAAGCACTAACCAATAAACTGAATATTGCATTTTTTGTAGGGAAGGGATAGGAGAACCTGAAACAGGAACACTATAATCAGAAGCAGTAAGCCAGCCTAAGAGGAGTGAAAAGACTTAACAGGAAGCAAATGCTAAAGCTTCATTTTAACACAAGACAGCTGAGTGTACTTTATTGTACACATAAAGACTTTGAGAGGATCCCATAAAAACAACTGCCTGCACGATGCCAGTTACTTCCAGGCACTCATTTAATGCAGTTCAGCAGGGGCTGAGACCCTTTCAAAGAGTTTCATTTGCAAGTCCCACCTCAATCACAGGTTCAGGCTGTAAACAGCTGTACTGCAGTGCTGGGGAACCTTCCCAGAACCTTCAGGTCTGGGACAACCCTAATATGACCAGCTGTTCCTCTGACACCCAGAGTAACCACTCCCCCTACCCCAGCCCCACAGAATCACAGAATCACAGAATTATCAAGGTTGGAAAAGACCTAGAAGATCATCCAGTCCAACCATTCACCTATTACTACTAGCTCCCACTAAACCATATCCCTCAATACAACATCCAGTCTTTCCTTGAACACCCCCAGGGTTGGTGACTCCACCACCTCCCTGGGCAGTGCATTCCAGTGCCTGACTACCCTTTCTGAGAAGTAGTGCTTCCTAATGTCGAGCCTGAATCTCCCCTGGCGCAGCTTGCTACCATTCCCTCTAGTTCTGTCACTGCCTACACGGGAGAAGAGGCCGACCCCCAGCTCACTACAACCTCCCTTCAGGAAGTTATGGAGAGCTATAAGGTCTCCCCTAAGCCTCCTCTTCTCCAGGCTGAACAATCCCAGCTTCCTCAGACGCTCCTCGTAAGGCCTGTGTTCCAGACCCCTCACCAGCTTAGTAGCCCTCCTCTGAACGCGTTCCAGAGCCTCAATGTCTTTCCTGTAGTGAGGGGCCCAAAACTGAACACAGTACTCGAGATGCGGCCTCACAAGTGCTGAGTACAGGGGGACAATTACCTCCCTGCTCCTACTAGTAACACTATTTTTGATGCAAGCCAGGATGCCGTTGGCCTTCCTGGCCACCCGCGCACACTGTCGGCTCATGTTCAGCCGTGCATCAATCAGCACCCCCAGGTCCATTTCCTCCACACAGTCCTCCAGCCACTCCGCCCCAAGCCTATAGCGCTGCCTGGGGTTGTTGTGGCCAAAGTGCAGGACTCGGCATTTGCTCTTGTTGAACCTCATGCCATTGGCATCAGCCCAGCTCTCCAGCCTGTCCAGATCCCTCTGTAGGGCCTCGCTACCCCCAGGCAGATCCACACTCCCAGCCAATTTAGTGTCATCTGCAAACTTACTGAGGGTGCACTCAATGCCCTCATCTAGGTCATCAATAAAGATATTGAAGAGGACAGGCCCCAGCACCGACCCCTGGGGAACACCACTCGTGACCGGTCGCCAGCTGGATTTAACTCCATTTACTACCACTCTCTGAGCCCGGCCCTCCAGCCAGCTCCTTACCCAGCCGAGGGTGTACCCATCCAAGCCACGGGCTGCCAGCTTCTGCAGGAGAATACTGTGGGAGACAGTGTCAAAGGCCTTGCTGAAGTCTAGGTAGACCACATCAACAGCCTTTCCCTCATCCAGCAGATGGGTCACTAGATCATAGAAGGAGATCAGGTTGGTCAAACAGGACCTGCCCTTCATGAACCCATGCTGGCTAGGCCTGATCCCCCGGCCATCCCGCACATACCGCATGATCTCCCTCAAGACTATCTGTTCCATAACCTTCCCTGGAACCGAGGTCAGGCTAACAGGCCTGTAGTTCCCCGGATCCTCCTTACAACCTTTCTTGTAAATGGGAGTCACATTGGCAAGCCTCCAGTCTTCTGGGACCTCACCAGTCAGCAAGGAGGACTGATAGATAATGGAAAGCGGCTCGGCTACCACCTCTGCCAGTTCCCTCAGCACTCTCGGGTGGATCTCATCCGGCCCCATGGACTTGTGGCAGTCCAGTTGGAGTAGGAAGTCTCTGACTGTTTCTTCCAGAATCACAGGGGAGTTAGCATGCTCCCCAGCTGAGACTACCAGGTCAGAGAGAGGGGTACCCTGAGGATCTGTTTGACCTTTAAAGACAGACGTAAAGAAGGCATTCAGAACCTCCGCCTTTTCCTTATCCTCAGTGATCACATTCCCAGCCTCATCCAGTAAAGAGTGGATATTCTCCTTTGTCCTCCTCTTACTGTTAATGTACTTATAAAAGAGTTTATTATTCTTTTTCACCCCAGCGGCCAGGTTAAATTCAAGCTGGGCTTTTGCCTTTCTGATTTCACCTCTACACATCCTGACAACTTCCTTGAATTCATTCTCAGTTACCCGTCCCTCCTTCCACAGGCGGTAGATTCTCTTTTTCTCACGGAGCCTCAAGAGTAACTCCCTATTCATCCACGCTGGTCTTCTTCCCCGCCGGCTCATTTTGCGGCTCAGGGGGACCGCCTGCTCCTGCGCCCTTAAGACTTCCTTCTTGAAGAGCAACCAGCTCTCTTGTACCCCTTTGTTCGCTAAGACTGAATGCCAAGGGACTCCACCTACCAGTCTCTTGAACAAATCAAAGTCTGCCCTCTGAAAGTCCAAGGTAGCAGTTTTACTATTCCCCCTCCAAGCTCCACCATGAATTGAGAAATGTATCATTTCCCAGAAACAAGTCCCAGCCACTATCCAAAGACTCTGCCCCTACAAATTCCACACATCCCCTCATCACAAAGCAATGTATAGGCCTGGCTGCCAAAACTAGCTGACAAGGCTTTGATGATTTAAGCAAGCCTGCTTTCCCCCCAGGCTGTATGTGCTCACACAGCCCTGTTCAGGGCAAGCCTCCAGGCTGCTCTCCTGCTGTCTCACAGACCACGTGGAGTTCCACAGTCACAAGGGAAGGCAGCTTATAACCCGTGATCCTTAACCAAATGACACAGTGCTCAAGCAGGGAAGTTTCTTGACACTGACACCAGGAAATACAACAGCCTAGTGCTGTTACTAACCCTCTACTCTGGCTAAACTCAGCCAGTCATCTAGTAATTAACAGCAAGGAGGAGAGGAGTAAGAGAGGGGGAAAAAAAGGAGGGGGGAATAAATCTGAGACCCCTCAAATTATACTGGCATTTCAACATAAACAATCTCAGCAGCAATACCAAGATATGCTTAAAAGAACTAGTATACTCATCTTGTAATGGGATAGCTTGATAAATGCCTTACTTGGGCAACATGTTCATAATTTCTCTTCTTTGCATGAGGCACGTGGGTTATGAAGATCTGCCCCAAACTGAAGATGATTCAGCTGCCATATCAAAACACAGCAGATCTGTGGAAGAAGCTCCAATACAGAGATCTCCACATCAGGTTTCTTCGTCTCCTCCCCTTTATATTCCCCTCTTATTTTCAGGGCAAAAACAAGAGCTGTTTTTACACCTCCATGGGCATCCAGCCAAAATCATACTATAGGCAGCATCTCCAGATTTCCAGGTGGCTTTCAATAACCCCTGTTCATTATGTCACCTACCCAATCCTCCACAAGACTTTCTGAAGATCCTCCACAGGGAGGAGAGCATGGTAAAGCACTGTTACCTCAAATGTAAGTCAACAGGGAAAGCTTTAGAAAAAAAACCATTTACAGACATGCAAAACGTATTTGGTCTTTTATCCATGTTCATCTTCAGCTTCGTTCCTTCCTTTAGAGTCTTCAATGAGTATTATTTAAACAGTGAGTTTTTATTAATCTGTTCTGCATTATTCAGACACTAGAGCATTTATTACAGCTGATCTCACTATGCAATCGTGATAACATGCTTTCCATTAAACTGACACTATGCCAATCAGTTGCATGTATCCATCAGACACGACTCCCAAAAGAAAACAGAGAGAACAAAACATGTTTCATCTGGGGGGGGGGAGCAGGGGGGATGAGGACAGGATGACACAGGACCTAAAAGGGCATTGTACAACCAGCTTTCCCAAACAGTGTTTCAAAAGATCCCTTCAGCAAACCTCCAAGGCTGCATGGGCAAGGACACAGGCACCACCACAACTGCCTGCAGAGCATCTCTGAGTCAAAATGGAAAGCCAGCCTGTAAAATATACTCTTGGAAATTCACTTAACTGTAGCCATCTAATGGAACATCTATTGCCAAAGGATTCTACTGAAGAGCAGAGTTGCAATTTTGTTTTCCAACTACTCAAAAACATAGACTGAGCACTTTTAAAAGCAACTCAACCATGCTTTTCTTTTCAGCAAAGTGCCTGCTACTTCTCATATTCACATTTTTGGCACACTGTTACAGATGTCCTATTTTATCACTATGCAGGTGTATTTCTGGGGTCACACAGCAAAAGCAGGAGGGTTGCTTAATGACCAGAGGAATGAAGGTAGATTTAACTGAAAAAAAAGCACTAAGTGCATCACAGAAAGGACTTGGCTTTTTCTTGTAGCTCTGTAACATACATTTGCCCCAAAATCCTGTTGAATTTCACTGACCAAGAGCACTTTCCTTTGTTTGAGCAGCTCTTAAAAGGGGAAGATCAATTCAGTGTATGCTTTAAAAAGGCAAACAAAAACCCTCCTGTACAAGAAATTCTTTGTTACTTTCTGCAACTTTCTCTTTCCCATCAAGATGTTTTTGTTTAGGTTTGTGGTTTTTCTTTTAACTTGTTCAATGCTTATAAAATTATTTTTGTAGAAAGCACTTTTTTTTAAAAATATGATTCCATATTTAGGTGCAGTAAAACCAAACCTTGCAGTCTGTGTATAAAGCATCTTCATTACCCTCTGGGGCAATTTTTTTTTCCCTAAACTTCACTAACAAGTAGTTTCAATATAATGTTGGTTGAGACTTAAACTCAGAAAAAGTAAAGCAACCTGATTTCATCACAAGATTTTGGGAATCCACTGTGGCTGGAGTCACTGGTACTCCATAATTACACTGTATAAAAATCACAGCTGTCTCCACAGCAGGGCAACAGCCCTGAGCTCAAAGTGACCCCATGCTGTTGACTGATATGGCTACAAACCCACAGTTAAATGGCTGAAGCCCTTGTGAGGCCCCAGCTGGAGTCCTGTGTCCAGATCTGGGGGCCCCCAATACAAGAAAGATGTGGAACTGTTGGAGAGGGTTCAGAGGAGCACCTCCCCTACAAAGAGAGGTTGAGGGAGCTGGGCTTGTTCAGCCTGGAGAAGAGAAGGCTGCAGGGGGACCTCATTGCAGCCTTCCAGTCCCTCAAGAGAGCAGAGAAACAGGAGGGGAATCAGCTTTTTAAAAGGGCAGACAATGGCAGCACAAGGGGGAATGGATTGAAGCTGAAGGAGGGAAGGTTTAGATTAGATATTAGGAGGAAGTTCTTTACAGAGTGGTGAGGTGCTGGAACAGGCTGCCCAGAGAGGTGGTGGATGCCCCATCCCTGGAGGTGTTCAAGGCCAGGTTGGATGGGGCCCTAGACAGCCTTGTGTAGATCCAGGTCTGGAGGTTGGTGTCCCTGCCTGTGGCAGGGGGGTTGGAACAATCTGATCCTTGGGGTCCCTTCCAACCCAGACTATTCTGTGATTCTATGATTCTATGAAAAGTTACCAACTGCACGTTGTAAGCCAAGCAGCACAACTGCGATCAGATGCCTTTCAGACTCAGTTTGAGGGGAAGCTCCTAGGTGGATCCTCTGAGAGCTGGTAAGGGCTGCAGTCTCTCCCTCATTCCAGAGAGCTCTGCAGACTCTTTTTAGCTTCCTATTTTCTCTGAACAGCACATCTTCATTACCTTTGAGGCCTCTACCAAGCTGTCCAATCTGGCTGACCAACAGATTCAAAAGCTGCTGGGTGAGAGCAGACTGGCTGATAGGCTGTGCATTCTCTCAAGTTTCAACCCAGGAAAACAGCAGAAACAATTCCTGGGGACTGAAGCTAAAAGAAATTGTTTTCTATGGATACGAATGCAATTGGGTCTCAGGCAAAGAAAGAAACTCTGCACATACCTGATAGTTTTAAAGAGGGTTTTGTTGTGAAACACACTTCCTCTGGGCATAAGGGGTTCTGTGATCAATGTAATCTTAATTAGCTAGTGCAGCGCTGTAACAATATCCACGTTCCCTTTTGCAATACCAGTTTTATAAGCAGCATTGGCAACCTCTGCAAATAGTTCCATGAGAGAGTTCTGCTGCTCCCAGAACTTTCCTCACAGAGCAGCTGAAACCAGAGTAAGAAACCCAGTGACAGAACGGAGAAACTGGGAAAATCTTGGACACCTCATGAAACAGAAATACTCCCTTAGTTTATATACTGGTAACACACACACATCAGTTCTTGTACTAAGGACAACCTAGATTAAATGTTTTTCACCACAACAATAAGTTTTACCAACAATACTGAAAGGCAGTAGTAATTTAATCTACAGCAGTAATACTCCCCTGGGAAACAGATGTACAGGAATCCTTGTGCTGTCTTATGTCAAATGACACCTAGCTTTTGGGGGGAAAACTATGCACACTGGTGGTAAACACCAACAGACTGGTCAGTATATTAAATCCTATACTGACCCTACCTTTTCTGTTTCTATTTTTAGTAATATTATTGGTAGATTTCACCTCCCAACAACTCAGGTCAGGCCTAATAAGTAGCCAAATAAGCAAGTTTTTAAATTATCAGCAACCACTAGCTTAAAAAAAAAGTGTATCCTCATATGCCATGGTCAATGATTGCAGAATAAAATGAGTAATTTTTAAACTTCAAGTAGCAGATTACCTTGACAGCAATTTTTCTGCTTTACATCCCACAGAGGACCATCAAATCAGGCTCAGTAGCTGTCTTACTAGTAGGAACTAGTTCCACATAGCTAAGTTTTAAATTTGTGATTCTCCTCAAACATTTCTGATGTCAGCTTTTAAGGAAGTGTAGTAAATGCCCATCTTTGGCAGAAGCAACAGAAAATGTAAGTTCAGACACAACCCACTTGATATGAATGACATTCTGGAATTCTGTTTTAACTATGAAGATGCTATGAAATTTCTCTAGGACTCCTGGATTTTAGTCCACATTATATTTTGCTTTTAATATCTCATGTCTACTCATTTGTTATTTTACTCCTGCTATTGCAAGCCATAAAGACTCCACCAATTTAACCTCTTATGGACAGCAAATCATGGTTCAAAGGAATCAGATTGCTCCCTGCAGTGCCCTTGTCTTTCAATGCAGAGGGTACCCTAGTTAGAAAATTATTGTAAAAATTGTGCTTAATCTCACAGATCTTTTAGCCCCTCAGGTAAGGCTGCTCTTCTGCTATTCTTTTCCTGTACTGCACCACAATCAAGCAATCTGCCCTGAACAACAAATTACTTCAGTTATCTAAGTACAAGTATCTTTCAAATGTATAAGCATATACAAAAATGATGGGGGCACTCCAGGCTTCTGCTTTGTATTTACAATGTAAAGTCTCTGGAGAAGAGTCATCATAAAGCCAATATTTGAAGTGTCTTGAGTCTTCAACAATAACTTCAGCCCATGAGCAATTAAGATGCCCAGTGCCATGTACCCCCTCTTTCTGTTAGATAATGCTAAAAACCCTCTCTCAATAGATAACCCCTGCTTTGTATTCATAGCTGCTGAGAAATAGAGGACTTTGCTCTTCAGTTCAGTCAGCTGTTCTTACCAACAATACCTGCCTTTCAGATACTCAGACTTCTAAGAGACTTCACGTCCAAGAGCTCAGTTAGGTTAAAGCAGCTGAGTGCTAATCCCATTTGAAATAAACAAACTGGTCTTAATTTCAAACAAACAAAGCCTGAGAACCCAATAGACTCACCTTTCTCTCACTTCATTTCATCAGGGAAGCTACAATACAGAGAGAGGCTCATTGCTTTTCTCTCTGCTGGCCTCATGGAGCTCTCAACAAAAAGCAGAGCTTGGAATCATAGAATCATAGAAATACAGGGGTTGGAAGGGACCTCGAGAGATCATCAGGTCCAACCCCCCTGCCAAAGCAGGGTCCCTAGGACAGGTCACACAGGGAGGCGTCCAGATGGATCTTGAAATATCTCCAGAGATGGAGACTCCACACCCCCTGGGAGCCTGTCCCAGGGCTCTGTCACCCTCACTGGGAAAAAGTTCTTCCACATGTTGGTGTGGAACTTCCTGTGCTCCAGGTTGAGGCCATTGCCCCTTGTCCTGTCCCCACAGACACTGAAAAGGGGCTGGCCATTTCCCCCTGCATCCCATACTTAAGATATTTATAAACATTAACAAGGTCCCCCCGTAGTCTTCCCCAGACTGAACAGTCCCCGTTCTTTCAGCCTTTCCTCACAGGGGAGATGCTCCAGGCCCTTAATCACCTTTGTAGCCTCCTCTGGACTCTCTCTAGGAGATCCCTGTCTTTTTTATACCAGGGAGCCCAGAACTGGACACAATACTCCAGGTGGAAGCATTCTAATGATACAACACATAGGTAAATTGGCATTGCATTTCATAATACTGAAATAAATTAACTAGGAAACACCTTTCTAAAACTAGGTTTTCAAGTTCAAAATGGTTCAGATTGTAAAGTTTTGGGGATTAGAATGAAGGCCAGTTTAAGTTGCCCCACATGTGCCCACACTACCACTGTGCTCTGGCCCAAACAGCACTGGAAGGTCTTTGTTCTTCCACCTAGGGATGGGGGACAGACAAAACAAGGTAGTGATTGTGACAAATCCCACAGGCTTGAAAAGCTTTTGAAATATTTGCATTAAAGCACTAGAAAGGACAGAAAAAGCAGCAAATGTAAGCAGAAGCTGTATGTGGGCTTCCCACTCCCTGATGATACAAGATGGACTGCCAGTTCCAGCCATTAACACTTCAGTTAACGGGAACCCAACACTTGGCTGAAACTCCTAGAGCTCCTTCTGACATGGTCAGGTCTTGTTTGGCTTTTGCTATTCACCAAAACAAGGATAAAGTTCTGCACTTAGGACCCTCCTGATACACCCTGCTTGACACATGAAAAAGGCAAGACCCCATTTTAAACACTGCATTTGTCCCACTTACTCTCCCTCCTGTGTATAAAACCATGCAAAACCCACTGCAGAGGAGCTCAGAGGTAGAACAGCAAAGCACAGGAGCTACTTAAGTCACCCAGGTCTAGCTTCACCTTCCCATTCAAGCAAGATCACTTCCTGCAATGACTTTCTTCAAAGGAATTCGTTCTTCCCAACTGCCCAGGCTTTTGTTCCCCTTGGGAGACTCTTCCTCAACCTGCACTATCTCATCAGCAATAATTCTACAACACTGTTTAACCTGATCTGTTAGTAGCTTCATTCCATCACTCCCAAGATAATATAAAGGAGCCATAGCTAAATATTTAATTCCTCTTTTCAACATCAAAGCCCTGCAAGTATTTCTAGATTTGCAAATCCTAATCTGTTCCCATGGTCAGAACACATTGAGTACACAGTTAGCTCAGTATTTCTTGAATCAATGATTACCGTTATTTCTGTTGATCTTTTCCAACATAATTCAGGTCACGTGGTTCCAGAAGCAGGAATTTACAAGATATTGATGCTCACCAGGGGGAAGCATCAGCCACAGCTTCAGTGTTTGGCTCTACAATATATTTGCAAACAAGAACTGCACTGTGATGGTAGCACACAGCTAAATAAAAAATTATCACTTTCAAGCAGATAAACTTCAAAGGTTAACCACAGAGGGAAAGGGCACAGAAAGTTGAGGAAAACAAGCCACCAATGTTCAAAGACCATGTACTTTTGCACAGGTGAGCAACTCTATAGAAAAAAAAACCACCAGAGAGTGCTGGCATTCTCTACTCCTAAGCTTCAGCTTGCTTTAGCACTGCTGACATTTGTTGCTGTGGAAAAACCTAAGGTGAGTCCAACAAGTTTTTCTGGAATATCCTGACCTGTGGCATCCAAATTCCCAGCCAACTACCATCCTTGGTGCTGGTTTCTCTGTTTGGCTTTAACTGTTGGTTTCAGCAAATGCCATACTCCCAGCAGACCCCAGTCCTTCTCACTGCAGCCCCGCTCTGCATTCTACCACCCCTTAGGAAACACGCAGCACAGACCATTCCAGATTCCAGCTCTTCAGGAGAACAGCAGTTCTGCTTCACATCTGCAATGTTCTTAAGTTACTGGGTAAAAATCTGCCAAATAAAACCCCTTTAAAAATTAAAACTCAACCATCTTCTCTGTTACTATATTGACTGTAAGACTTCCATCATCTCTTATTTATTCTTTCCACTGACAATCATGACTTGTCTGTAGCCCACTATGCTCTTCTCTATTATTTTTCTAGTCCCTACAAGTTTGAGTCAACACTTTGCTGTGGGCAAGCTGTCTTTTCTACTTCATTGGCTTCAACAGCAATTTCTCCAGGCCTTTTTCAATGTTCAAATAGTCTGCTTGCAGCCTTGTAACACAGCTTAATCCATCCCTTTCTCAAACATATGATCCCCACAGTTACCATTCACATGGACCTCAAAGCACAGAGCACCTACATTTCCTAGCTAACACTGCCAGCTCAATTGCATCTGCATCCCAGACCTGCAGATGGCAATAACAACAGCCATAAAACACCACCAGAGAGACTTCTATTATATTTGAGGGCTTCTTTTTACATAATTACAAATGTTTGTGTCACAAGTTATAATTGGTACCCGTGCTCAAAGAGCACATGTTTGATGCACTTCAGCAGAACCCTCCTTAGCACTGGTCAGGTACCATCAAAACCACAGACCAACAGTTCCTTCAGAACAGAGACTTGTTTGTCATCGCTACCTCTCCCTTCATCTCTCTCAGAGCCCCACATATCAAACCACCAGACACAATCACTGCATTTCACCTGCAGGGACACATGAATCAGATACTGTGCTCTGCACAGGGACTAGATTTTTGTGCTCTCTTGTGTCTGGAATCATTGTGTGGAGTTGTCTAGGCCAAATGAATGAGGCAGAGCACTGGTCGTAGCCCCACTCGAGAACCTAGCCATACCCTCTGGGTAGCCTCAAACCATCACCAAATCATAACCCATCTGTTAAACACGTCTTATCATAGAATCACAGAATGTTAGGGTTGGAAGGGACCCCAAAGCTCATCTAGTTCCAACCTCTGCCACAGGCAGAGACACCCTCCACTAGCCAGGTTGCCCAACTCAACCTGGCCTTGAACACTGCTGGGGAGGGGGCAGCCAGAGCTTCTCTGAGCAACCTTTGCCAATGTCTCACAGCCACCACAGTGAAGCATTTTCTCCTGATAGCTAATCTAAATGTACCCTCTTGCAGTTTAAAAATATTACCCCTTGTCCTATCACTCCATGCACTTATAAACTGTCCCTCTTCAGCTCTCTTGCAGGCTCCTTTAGGTACTGGAAGGCTGCTATAATGTCTCCCCAGAGCCTTCCGCTGAACGAGCCCAGCTATCTCAGCCTGTCTTTATAGGTGAGGTGCTCCAGCCCTCTGATCATTTTTGTGGTCCTTCTCTGAGGGTCTCTCCAACAGATAAATCCCTGTTCTTCTTATGTTGGGTACCCCAGAGCTAACACAGTACTACTCCAGGTGAGGTCTCACAAGACCAGAGTAGAAGGGCAGAATCACCTCCCTCAACCTGCTGGTCATCTGCACTCAGGTTAGTTAAAAGGTGGTGATTATTAAGGAGATACAACCTCTCTGGTGCTCCCCATACTAAGGGACCTGTCCTGAGGAGGTGAGCATGACCCTGTCAAGGAATAAAAATTCTTACTACTCTTGCTTTCCTTGAAGAGGTGAGAGATAATAAATAGAAAATAAAAACATTTCTTCATGTACCTTACAAAACCAAACAGACTTTTGATTTTGGACTCTTGGTATCAACATTGCATGATCCAAGAACTCAGATCGGAGCCAACACCTTTATACATTGGTCCAACACTAACAACACAAGTACTGTGCTGATGAAGATCTATACAGATCTTCCTTCCAGGGAGAGAAGTGTATCTGCTCTAAACACTTTTCCAGAAAAAATCTGCTGGATGTTATTACGTGGGTTCAAGGTGTTGGACATAAAATATGGCAAGGTAAAAAAAATGTCACACACCAGTTAGTTTATCTTGCTAACCCAGCATCTAAGCAGAATTTTATTGGATTCAGTCTCACCTGCGAACAAAGAAGGAGGCAAAAGAGAAGTACACTCATCCCAGACACATCACAGCCTCACCCACCCTTACAGATCTGTCAACTTCTTTTTACAGCAAAGAAATTGTACATGACTACAAATCAAGTCACAAGCACCGATACTAAAACAGAAGTGAAAGAGTTAACGTAAGAAACAGTAAATTCAGCTTGCTTATCCTCATTGCTAGTGTAGTCCAGAAAGTGACAGCATTGCAACACACTGCCATGCTTACCCTCTTAGTTAGTTCTGCTGTCACTCTGGGAACCTCTTAAAGAGCCACAACCAACAATCAGTGCCTAAAACCAGATGCAGTAAAAATGTCACCCTGCACTTCAGAGACAAAAATGGTATTTAACTCTTGCCTGTAATTACTTCATCTTTTCTCACTCTACTTGCATTATACTGATGTTATACATATTTTTTGTCAAAACACTCCTTTCTAAATTCATGAAAAAGAGAAATACACACAGTAACCATATTTTAGACACAGCGTATCATCATGAGTCACTGATTTGTCCCCTTCCTCCCTGCACTGGAAATCTCTAATATAGTCTTTATATATTTCTTTTTGCTCCTCTTCTCAAGTCTAAAAAGCATGGATAGTTAACGGTAACTTTCATGCTCCCAATAAGCTCCTCCCTGAATCACTTGTAAACATTCAGAATGGAAATTAAGATTTCAGCTGGCTCTTCACTGTTTACTACTTTATTTCTTTTTCCTGCTACAAAAACATGCTAGTCACACGTTCCTTGTAATGAAATAGCTCATTTAATACCTCTGCCCTTTGCATTGCTATACTAATTTGAGCCATTGAAAACGCTGCTGTTGATATTAAAGCTTGGATTGTGCAAACAGTTATTTTTAAAGACACTATAACGTTGGTTGTAACCCCCCCAAGGTACTCCCAACTCCAGCTCTGCACGCAGAGGAGTTACTTAAGACTTACAAGCATAACTGAGAGGTGCAATAATGTAAAACCAAGAGGGCCAGCTTTACATCTGATGAATAATCATGCAGAATGTATATGTGGATTAAAGTATCAGCATGGCTTTTAATTCAGACAAATCCCAGAGTCACACAAAAGCCTTCTCTAAGTAATAAAACATATTGTTTCTGTGCCCCCACTATCAAACATAAAAGCTTTACTGTCTTCATGTGGTAACTGTGAATGACTGTATAACCATGCAGAGTGCTATGGCCACCCATACATACTTCTGCCATCCCCATCAGTCACTTCTCTTTGGAGAGTAAACCTGAAGAGCACGTGCATGAGGGGTTAAAATTAATCATTTCAGTATTAACTCAGATTGGAATTTCTGTTTTATTACATTGGGAATAAGAACAGAGCTGTGGGAAAGTCTACACAGCTCATCTAAATAAACATTTAAAGGCACAGACAGCACTGGATAAGCCCAGGGAAGAAAAGCCTACTGCAGCACAAAGCCACATTCTGATGTCAGCTGCACCTTCTGCAGGTAAGGACAGCATATGGCCCTCGTTTAGTCTGTTCAACAGATGAAAAAGGTTAAAAATCAGAACAAGTTTGGCTTCCTCTATTATTTCATTAATTAAAAGCCAAACAGAACAGAGCTGTGAGGTGTAAGAAATCAAGGGACATAAGAATTAGTGATAGTATCTGAAAGAATCAAGTTTATAATTCCTTTATTAAATATGAAAATTTTTCTTCTCTAGCATACTTCTGATGTATTTAATTAACTGACAAAAGAAGTACAGAAGTGGGTTTCCTGAACACTAACTGAATTCTAGTTTTCACGGAGAGAAAACATGACATAAAATGGAAATCAGAAAAGATTCCCCCCTCATTCTTCTTACAAGACTCTGAACAGATGAACACAAAGCAGCGTATTTACTTGAATTGGGCTGATGCAAAGCATAACACCAAACAGAGCCAGAATTACATTACACCTAACAGGATCCCAAATACCCTGCACTGTGCAGGAGACAGTGACTAGTAACCAGCAACTCGAAGTCATCTGTTCAGTATGTGAACAGAAAAGTGCTTCAAAACTGATTACACTTCTCTATAATTCCATTTTTTTGCCCAGAAGATGGCTGTTCTGAGGAACAACAGGATTGTGATGAGAAAACACACTTTGTGGGACCTGATACAGGATTGTCCAGTCAAGTCCTCCAAATTACAAGACAACAAATGAATGCTTCCAGCACCTACTTGGGGAAATGAACCTTAGAAATAATGGTGACCAAAACTATTAACTTGCCAGACCAAAATACATCAACCACCCCAGCTCAGCTCCCTGCAGATTTCTACTCGATGAAGAACACCTAGGCTTCTGCCACCTGGCAGGTTTTTAGCCACTTTACAGAAACAGTCAAATACAAGCACAGCCCCAAAGGCTGCCACTACAATTCATTTCATTAAGGGAACCAAAGGAGAGATGGAGACTTGCCAACTAACTGAACTTTCTAAGCTGATGCTCACAACAGCTTTCAAAGCAGGAACCATAAAGCCATTAGACAGTTTTTATAACGCTATCCCGAGATACAATCTAAAGCCTCCAGTGTAACCTCTGTGTAAGACAATTTGGGACCTTAACTACTTTAAGAAGAATGGTCAAGGGCTTTGACAACAGCACCAAAATGAACAAATTCCTTCCAAGTCAAGTCAGAGAATGAAATAAAACACAACAGAAGGGGGAAAAAAACCCCACAACACCTAAAAGTTTGTCATCTCTGCAATGGAACAGCAAGTAATCCCTAAACAACCACCTCCTCCCTATCACATGATTCATTCCAAGATCCATGTTCATGACTTATTACACAATTAGCACTGCCCTGACACCACACAGTGCAACTGCTCCATAATGCAGGAGTCCTACCAATAACCATTCATTAAGTCTGTCTTCTCTAATTAAAAATGACTCATGAAATAAACTGCATTATATGATTAAGCTTCAAACAAACCAAAGCAAATTTAGACACGCACACGGAATTAAATCTAACTCCACACAATATCATGTTAAATATTTTTAAAGCAAGTGCCGTTGAATGAATACCCAGCTGGGAAGTTCCTTTGGAGAAGGAGGTCCTTCCTTCACAAAACACTGCAGCAACCCTTGGAGGGGGGGACAGCACAGCTGAGAGAAGGCACGTACAAGGGAAAGCAAGGGAAGAAAAACACCATTACTGCTCATACCTTCACTACTGCAAAAGGAAACACTCTAAGTCTCAGGATCTCGGTTTTACAATATACAACACACAAGGCCAGCACTGACTGAAGGAGGAGCACCACCGACCCCAGCACCGCTCCCCAGATGCAGTACTGGGTACTGCAGCAACCATGCCTCTGAAAAATCATGTTTCAAGAAGCAATGTCCAGCCTGACACACCAATTAAACAACCCAATAATGTTTATAAACACCAGGCACCACCCCATAAACAGCAAGGTTTTAACAACCTGAACTGAAGGTTCTTTACAGTTCATTTATTTCCACACTTAGATACTTACTAGGTTTCAGACTAAGTCTATTCACAGCCTACTCACTGCCACTCAGTACGTGGTATCAAAGTGGATGCTGATCACACCAGGCCTGCACCTGCCCTACTCTTAAGCTCCTTCTTCTCTATCATATCACAGTTTTCAACCTTTTCTAGGCAGCTCTGATCTAGCCCCATCCACGTTATCCTCCCATGTGTATTCTAGAAACAAGGTCCAGAGTCACTGCCTGTAACCTTCTTTTGCCACAACAGTTGTGAACTTCTACTCACACTTCATCAGTTGGCGTTTCCACTGCCTATCACAATTACCAGCCCTTTTCTCTCCTGCCATATGCTTTCCACTTCTCAGTCTCTTCCGTCTCTTAGCAGATGACGTTTCTAGTCTGCAAACAAAACTCTGTGCTACTGAAACACTACAAACAAGTCTTATCAATAATTTAAAGACTTATGCTACCAGTTGCCAGAGATTCTCAAAGCAAAAGTGCATATATAGAATAACTTTTAAAATTTATAAGAATCATAAGGGGGAGGGGGAGAGCAGAAGGGTGTGACAAGATTATTCACCAACCCTGACCTCTAACCACATGGCTCCATCAAACTTCCCAAAGTACTGGAAAACAACCTGCAATACTTCCCCTTCCAACTTTTGTAAGCTTTGTTTTTCTCCCACTGGAAATGACAAGATACTGACTGACTCTGACAACGTGGAAAATTCTTTTTTTTTTTTTTTAAACCTGAATGAGATCAAGTGAAAGGAACAGTGGGACCCTGATTGGCTGCCCGTGCTTTTAAAACACTTGTCTTTTTAAATGGTTACATCATTCCAGAGCAAAGGAAGATGTATGAACACCACCAGTAGATTCTGATCTTTTTCTATACGTGGTTCTTAAATTATCCTTAAAAGTTAACTCTCTCGTGTGCATTGCGCACTTCTACCTCCAAAGAAAACACAGTTTCTCTCCCAGACACATGTGGTGAAGCATCAGTACAGCAACAGGGGCCTTTTATACTTGGAGCTTAAGCCGCCTTTCCCATAACGGCTCCTCCACGAAAGCCAGCGTTACACATTAACTAAGCAACAATCTCCTTCAAGTAGGTAGAAGGGCTTGCAGTCTCTCGGTGGAGCAGCTTGCTTTCACTCTCTGAAGCCAGCTGTCACAGCCTCGGCAGGGCCTTGCCCTCGGTACTGCGCTACCGTCACCAGAGGAACCTTCCCGTCGTTCCGGAGGGATCAGACAAACCGACCCTTAAGCCCGCCGAAAGCTCCGTCTGTCCTGAACCGCTGACGTTCATCCCGGTGGAACTTTCCGGGAAAGGCCCCGCGCCTCCCAGCACAGCGAGGGAGCCGCTTCCCAGGCGGCCAGGGAGAAGAAGAGCTCCCAGAGCCGCTCCTGCCCCACGGAGCGGCTCGGCCGAGCGCTGAGAAACCCCTCGAGCCCCAGGCAGGGCTCCCCCTAAACCCCCGCCGCGGCGATGGCTGTCACCGCCCGCACAGGTGGGACACCGGGTTCCGCCGCAGTCACTCCCTGCGTGAGCTCCGCGGCCGGCGGCGCTCAGGGGCCGCAGCCCTGCGCCGCGCAGCTCCTCGGCAGCGAGGAAAGCCGGGGCGACCCCCACCGCCGAGCCGCACTCACCTGCGGTTCATGGGCCGCACTCGCACGGCCACCTTCACCGAAGCCATGGCTCATCCCCGCCGGGCCGCTCGGCCCCGCACCTGCTCCAGCCGCCGGCGGCCTGGCCCTCGCCGCTGACCCGCGCCCCACCCGCCGGGGCCGAGCGCAGGCCGCCCCCCGACCTAGGCCATGTCGCTATGGCACCCCCCTCAGCAGCTATGGGGGCAGAGGAGGGACAAACAACGTCGTAAAGCGTTACCCCCCCCCCGCCAGCCGTGCGGCCCCGCCCTCAACCGCGGCGGGGGAAGAAGAGGAGGAGGAGGAGGAAGGCCGGGGGGGCGGAGCGTGGGGAGGAGGTGTACTGGGGAAGCGACAGTCACCGTGGGTGGGTGGATGGGAGCTTCTCCACAGGGGCGTCCCCCAGCTAGGTCTATAGGCGGAGTGCTATACATGGATGGGGAGGGAGCGGGTGTGTCTGTGTGGGGGTGTATACGCTTATACCTGCATAGATACGCACCTATAAATGCACACATACCCGTATAAGTATCTACCTCTCCATCATATATAAGGAGAGGTAGGTACTTACAGGGGTATGTGTTTATATAAGGAGAGGTAGATACTTATAGGGGTATGTGAGGTAGAGAGGGTTGTAGGTAGGTCATCTATCTATACACACACCTATATATATCACTATATACACCCCATATCGATCTCTCCCTATACATATGCACAGACCCCTGTATATATACACACCTCATACATATACACACCTATATATAACTATATATGGGAGTATAGAGATATCTACATAGATACATATGTATTTACATATGCATCATTATGCATCTACATATATATCCATATATACCTCTCTCTCTTTTTTTCCCCCCTTGTTTATACATATATATATGTACAGACATATGTGCATGTTTAAAACAAAGCTGTGTGTGCAATCCCTGATGCACTCAACTAGGCTGCTGTCAGCCAGATGCCTGCAAGATGCTGGCAAGGCCAGGCCACCACTGGACTGGAGACAGGACCTGGACTGGCACCCTACCCCACCCCACTGCCCAGAGGGACGAGCTCGGCAAGGCACAGCACTGTCCCAGCAAAGAAAACGTTTCTAGAAGACAGAAATGGTTAAGCAGTGGGCATCACAGACAAATTGATAATATTTATGTATATAAGGTGATAAATCTGGATTATTATTTGTTTTACTGCTTATAACAGGGCCCACAGCAGCTGTCCCATATGTGTCTTTTGTGTGTAACAGGAAAAAGCTGGTTATTGCCAGCCTGGAGAAAAGCCAAAGAACAAAAGGGTAAATTCAAATACAGATTAAGGTGTAGTGTATGTATGGTGGAGAGCCATACCCTCATCTACATCTGCAGAAAGCCAGCCTGGGCATCCATGTAGAGTGATGACCTTATCACCACCTACAGACCTTATCACCACCTACAACTACCTGACAGGAGGGTGTAGAGAGGTGGGAGATGGTCTCTTCAGTCAGGTGACAGGAGATGGGACAAGGGGAAATGGCACTAAGCTGTGCCAGGGCAGGGTCAGATTAGATGTTAGGAAAAAATTCTTCCCTGAAAGAGTTGTCAGGGCCTGGAACAGGCTGCCCAGGGAGGGGGCTGAGTCACCATCCCTGGGTGTGTTTAACAGACGGGTAGGTGAGGTACTTAGGGATATGGTTTAGTTTAGGATGTGAATGGTTGGACTTGATGATCTTAAAGGTCTTTTCCAACCTTGTGATTCTGTGATTCTGTGAATGCCCAGGATAGCCCAGGGGATTCATCTTGTATGGGGAGCTAGAGACCATGCACCAAACCTACCTCTGAGCTGGCAGCAGGGCTCCCCTGGGAAACACCACCATCTTCACAGCCTTAAGAAAAGCAGCCAGAACCTGAAGTGGGACCCCTTAATGCCAGGCTTAAGTAGTGAAAAACCCCAACAAGGCCTTGTACATGACTGCACTGCCAGTGGGGAGGGGAGCAGTCAGTTGCAGCAGGACATCTGTCTCCTATGGAGTAACTGTTAAGAAGACAATATAAAAATGAAGGGTAAGTAATATTATCATAAACAATAAATATTTTTGTTTGTTTGGAGATGTCAGTGCCTGGAAACTGCACCCAGGGTGAAGACACCACTTAGAACACTGTACAGAGTTGCACTCAAGTCATTAAGGTGATACAGCCTTGACAAGCAGGAAAGAAAAGAAAAAAACCCTGCTGCCAAGACACAGAAGAGGATCTCAGACCCAAATACCTTGTCTTCAGCAGTGGCTCCTACTGGCAGCTCACTGGCAGTCTCCAAAAAGGGGAAGGAATAAGAGAGGAGAGGTGACATCATGGAAATGAATGAGATGGCCTGGGGAAAGGAGGAGAGCAGAGGAGGGAAAATGAGACACCCCGTGTTAACAGCCCAGAGGTGAAGGGAAAGCACTGAAAGCATCAGAGAAACACAGCCAGGGTGGAAGAGATGTGGAGGAAATCTGACTGCTGCAGGGGAGTCAAAGGGCAGGGAGTAAAAGCCCAGCAGACAAGGAAGCACAGCTGAAAACCAGGGCAAAGAAATGCCACAGGGTGAAGAAAGGAGAGGGTGAAGAAAGAAGACAGAAAAGTGATGTCCCTGGCAGTGCATCACATCAACTGAGAGATGAGGTGACATCTGAAGAGAGAGGTCAGGTCCAAGAGGTAGTTTTATAGCAAAAGAGAAACTATTTTCTGTTCAATTTGCTCAAGAAAGAGAAGAGGAGGGATGAGAACAAGAGGGTTCTGGGGCAAGGGGTTAGAAAGTCACTGGTGCTGCAGCTTAAAAGAGAAGAAGGGAGGAAGAAATACAGGGCTGGTAATAGGAAAGAAGGAGAAAGGAACAATATATGGAGAGAGAGAGACAGAGGAGATGAGATGAGCACACTGCTGGAGAGCCAGGAGGCTTTCAACAGCCTGACAGGACCTCTGGCCTGACAGCTGGAGATTAAAAACGGCACAGAAGGTTTGTAAATGGAAAAGAAAGTAGTGGATTCATAGAGTGGACTTTTCCATGAGCTTTTCAGTGATGTGAGAGGGCAAGCAGAGGGGAAAGATGCAAGAAGGGAGACAGAGTTTGTGGCACTGAGACAAACTCCAAGGGTAAAAGAAAAGAGTTGGGAGAAGTTTCCGCACCAGCTGTCATGGACTGGAGGTCACCAAAGTGCTTAAATAAAGGGAAGGAATAAAATGTGCTGTGTCCAAGAGGTGTTACAGTGAGAGAGAAAGAACCAGGGTACAGGGAAATCATAGAAGTATTTGCTTAAAGAACAGCCAAGGACCAGGTCACCCTTGTGAGTACAGGAGCTGTCACACGGGCGGAGAAAGACACCAGACACACAACCCCCACCAAGGCAGGGGGGAGATTGATAAAAGCATATTGAAAGCTTTGAATAGGATCTGGGAGATATGCAACAAACCAACAGGGAATAGCACAAAGACATTAGAAAGGTAAGAACAAGCTAAAAAGGGTGTAAGAAAAAAATAGACATGGACACACATGTAGGGTTGAATAAAAGAATGAAAAGCAGTGGTAAGAAATATGGTAACATGTAAGCATTTGCAGTGCCAGTTTGGGGTCCTAAAAAGCTAGCCAGTATGGAACCTAATTTATAGAGCATCCCAGAGAGCCTCCTCCCAGACAGTTGGATTTGCTCTTTCTCTGGTTAGCAAAGGCATCAAAGAAATGCATCTGTGTGAGTAAATACATCTCTGCACGCTGCGGTCTGAGACACTGTCCTGGTTCTGGACAGAACAGTCAACCTCCCCAGGCAGCCAGCACAGGTGAGCTGAGTTAGCCCGGGCTGTTTCCACACCCCCTGGCATCACTCCCCCATAAGAGGGGCTGGTCGGGGAGGGGTGCTCCTGGGTGCCTTCAGAGCAGTCTGAGTGTTGATAGGGTGTTGGGTCAGTCCTCCTGTCTCTTCTGCAATGCTGTGTGTTATCATTGCCTTGGTAAGGTACTCTGTGTTGGGTTCTCCAACTGCGCAGAAACATCTTGCCACAGTCGAGCAGCCCAGATGGTTTTGCCTCTGCACTGCCAGTTGCTGTTTCCCCTGCCGCAAGCATCCCCAATGGGCATTGGCCAGCATCCATGAGTCAGTGCAGAGGTACAATTTTGGCCACTCTTCTCATTTGGCAATGTTTAAAGCCAAACAGGATGGCTTTTACCTCTGCCAACTGGCTGGATTCGCCTTCTCCTTCAGCAGCTTCTGCAACTTGTCATGTAGGACTCCATATGGCAGCCTTCCTCCTCCAACATTTACCAACAATGTGACAGGACCCATCGGTGTACAGGGCATATTTCTTCTCATTTTCTGGCAGTTCACTACACAGTGGGGCCTCTTCAGCACGCATCACCTCCTCCTCTGGTGACATTCCAAAATCCTTGCCTTCTGGCCAGTCTGTGATGACTTCCAGGATTCCTGGGTGATTGGACTTCCTGGGCAATTCGAGCTTGTTGCATGATTAGCGTGACCCCTTTGCTCCACGTAGCATCGGTGGCATGGTGTGTAGAAGGGGCCTTTCCTTTGAACATCCACCCCAGCACCCACAGTCAGGGTGCCAGGAGGAGCTGGGCTTCAGTTCCGATCCCTTCCAAAGCAGCTCGAACCCCTTCATGTGCTGCCAGTCTTTCCTTTTCTGTTGGAGTGTAACAGGGCCTCAGATCCTCTCTAGTCCCGACTCCAAAACCCCAGTGCTCGGCCTCAAGTCTCCCCTGGTGTTTCCTGCCAGAGACTCCAGGCAGGGCCGTTCTCCCTGCTGCGGTGTACAGCACATTCTATCTGGCCCTGGCTGGACGGGCCCAAGGGCTACTGCGTGGACAACTTCCCACTGGATCTGTTAGAAGGCCTGTCGCTGCTCAGGGCCCTGTTGGAAATGTTTCTTCCAGGTTACACGGTAGAGAAGGGTTTACAGTGAGACTGTAGTTTGGGATGTGCATTCTCCAACACTCCACAGTGCGTTGGGAAAGCTTGTGTCTCCTTTTTGCTGGTTGGTGGAGACAGAGCTGCTGTTTTATTGATAACATCCACTGGGATCTGACAACATCCGTCCTGCCATTTTATTCCTAAAAACTGGCTTTGTCTAGCAGGGCCCTTGACTTTACTTGGTTTGACAGTGAAACTGGATTTTAGCAGAACTGGGATTATTTTCTTCCCTCTCTCAAAAACTTCCTCTGCTGTGTTGCCCCATACAATGATGTTGTCAATACACTGCAGGTGCTCTGGGGCTTCTCCCTGTCCTAATGCAGTCTGGATCAGTCCATGGCAGATGGTGGGGCTGTGTTTCCACCCCTGGGGCAGTCGATTCCAGGTGTACTGGGTGTGATTCCAGGTGCACTGGATTCCCTTCCAAGTGAAAGCACACTGTGGCCTGTGGGCTGCCATGAAGGGAGTTGAGGAGAAAGCATTTGCAGTGTCAGTGGTGCCACACCACTTGGCTGCTTTTGACTCCAGTTCATACCCGAGTTCCAGCATGTCCAGCACAGCAGCACTCACAGGCAGCGTGACTTCATTCAGGCCACGACAGCCCACTGTCAGCCTTCACTCTCCGTTGGACTGCTGCTCTGGCCCTATTGGACTGTTGAAGGGTGAGTGGGTTCTACTGATCACTCCCTGACTCTCCAGTTGATGAATCAGTTTCTGAATGGGAATCAGGGAGTCGCTGTTGGTGTGGGATTGTCATCTGTGCACCATCATGGTAGCGATTGGTACCCGCTGTTCTTTGACCTTTTGCAGCCCCACAACAGAAGGGTCTTCTGAGAGTGCAGGCAGAACACACAGTTGTTTGGTTTCCTGTCTCTAGGGCAGCTATTCCAAAAGCCCACCGGTACCCTTTTGGGTCTTTGAAATCCCCTCTCCAGCGGAAGCCTATGCCCAGGATGCACAGAGCCTCTGGGCCAGTCACAATGGGGTGTTTTTCACAGTCATTCTCCCATTAGACTCACTTCAGCTTTTAGTAGAGTCAATTGCTGTAGATGGGTTCTGACCCTTCATAGCTCAATGGTATTAAGAGTATACTGGGCACTGCTGTCTAAGTAATGTTTGGCACTTCTGTGGCTGCTACCCAGGCACATCCTCCATAGCTCAGCAGAAACTCGAGTAACATTCACTCGGGGTTTACTTAGTCCTGGGAAGTAACTTTTTAGAACTTTCACACACGAGGACAGCCCACTGTCCAAATAAGACAAGTATACCAAGGGCTATCAAACTAGATGCCAGTACTGAGAGAAGTTCCTGGTTTGTGAGCTACCAAAGGAGAACACAAGATGTCACCCTAACTTTGCAATCACAGTAGTACAGTAGTCCTAGTCCAGTCCTAGTCCAGCGAGTTAACATCGCCTTCCACAACTTTCAGCAGATACAACAGCAAGAGCTGCTTTTCTTAGATGCCAGCAGTGAAAGATGTTTCAAGCACTACATAAGCACACTGACCAAACTGCTAAACATCTCAATCCCAAGGTGTCGAAACTGAAAAAAGAGTTCCTACCCAAGAACAGCTCCATAGCTCAGCAGAAGCCCCAGTAACGTTCAGCTCAGGTCTCTCCTAATCCAGGGAAGTAGCTGCCTAGTTGTTTCACGCATTAGAACAGCCCACTGTTCAAATCCAAAACTTATACGAAGAGCAATCAAACTTTGGACACCAGTACGGAGAGATGTTCCTGGCTTGTGAGCTACCAAGGGAGAACACAAGATGCCGCCCTAACTTTGCAATCACAGCAGTCCTAATCCAGCGAGTTCACATCGCCTCCCACGACTCTCAGCAGACACGACAGCCTACCCACACAAATTCTCAAAGGCATACAAGAGCTCCATAACCTGACATGCCAGCAACAGAAAGATGTTCCTGCCCAGAAATCTCCTCCACTAGCCCAACAGCAGCCCCAGTAACTTTGGGGCCTCAAGTTTTCCTACTCGAGGCATGTGGGTTTCCAGGAGTTTCAAGCACTATGTAAGCATATTGTCAAAATTGCTAAAAGTTCCAAATACAAGGTGCCAAAACAAACAAACAAAAAGGTTCCTACCCAGGAACACGTTGCTAGCTCAGCAGAGGCCCCAGTAATGTTCAGCTCAGGTCTTTCCTAATCTAGGAAAGTAACTGTCTAGGAGTTTCACGCATTAGAACAGCTCACCATCCAATCCAAAACATACCAAGGGAGGGATTGTTCCTGGTTTGTGAGCTACCAAGGGACAGCACAAGATGCCACCCTAACTTTGCAATCACAGTAGTTCTAGTCCAAGCAGTTGGCATCACCTTCCACAACTTTCAGCAGATAGGACAGCAAGAGCTGCCTTCCTTAGATGCCAGCACTGAAAGATGTTCCTGCCCAGAGACCTCTTCAGGTAGCCCAACAGCAGTCATGTGAACTTTAGGGGGTCAAGGTTTTCCTATTTCAAGGAAGTAATTTCCCAGGAGTGTCAATCACTACATAAGCACACTGTCCAAATTGCTAAAAGTCTCAAACACAAGGTGCCGATACTGAAAAATGTTACTGCCCAGGAACACCCTCCATAGCTCAGCAGAAGCTCCAGTAACTTTCACTCAAGGTATTCTTAGTCCTGGGAAGTATCTTTTTAGAACATTCACACACGAGGACAGCCCACCTCCAAATGAGAAAAGCGTTCCAAGGGCTATCAAACTTTAGACGCCAGTACGGAGAGATGTTCCTGGCTTGTGAGCTACCAAGGGAGAACACAAGATGCCGCCCTAACTTTGCAATCACAGCAGTCCAAGTCCAGCGAGTTCACATCGCCTCCCACGACTCTCGGCAGCCACGACAGCCTACCCACACAAATTCTCAAAGGCATACAAGAGCTCCACAACCTGACATGCCAGCACAGAAAAATGTTCCTGCCCAGAAATGGGGGCTATCCCGTGGGCTACGCTGTTTGAAGGAATGGGAGCCTGCGAGAGCTGGCTAGCATTCAAACAGCACTTCTTCCAAGCACAGGAACGATGCATCCGTTTGAGGAGGAAATGGGGAAAGAAAGGCAGAAGACCTGCATGGATGAACAGGGAGCTATTGAGCAAACTCAAAGAGAAGCAGAAGATCTATGAATCGTGGAAAAAGGGTCTGAGCACCTGGGAAGAATACAGGAATGTGGTCAGGGCCTGTAGGGATGCAACTAGGAAGGCTAAAGCCCTCTTGGAAATTAAGCTGGCAAGGGACATAAAGGATAATAAAAAGGGGTTTTTTAGGCACGTGAACAGTAAGAGGATGTCCAGGGATAATGTAGGTCCCTTGCTGAATAAGGAGGGTGTCCTGGTTACGGGGGATGCTGAGAAAGTGGAGATATTGAATGCCGCCTT
This sequence comes from Porphyrio hochstetteri, assembly GCA_020800305.1. Taxonomy (NCBI): domain Eukaryota; kingdom Metazoa; phylum Chordata; class Aves; order Gruiformes; family Rallidae; genus Porphyrio; species Porphyrio hochstetteri. The sequence goes on from CM036907.1 coordinate 10,085,950, forward strand.
TGCTTCGGTCTTCACTTCAAAGGCCCCCCGGGACCCACAGACACTGGATGAGAGTAGGACTGATTGGGAAATGAAGAATTTCCCTCTGGTTCAAGTAGGGGAGGTCCAGGAGCGGCTCAAAGGGATTAATGCACACAAATCCATGGGCCCAGATGGGTTACATCCACGTGTGCTGAGGGAGCTGGCGGAGGTGATTGCTGAGCCGCTCTCTATCATCTTCGACAGGTCTTGGAGGACAGGAGAAGTGCCTGAAGACTGGAGGATAGCCAATGTCACTCCAGTCTTTAAAAAGGGCAAGAAGGAGGAACCTAGTAACTATAGGCCAGTCAGCCTCACCTCTGCCCCTGGAAAGGTAATGGAACAGCTTGTTCTGGATGCCATCTCCAAGCAATTGGAAGAGAAGAAGGTCATGAGGAGTAGTCAGCATGGATTCACTAAGGGGAAATCGTGCTCGACCAACCTCATAGCCTTCTACGATCTCATGACAGGCTGGGTAGATGGAGGGAGAGCAGTGGATGTCATCTACCTTGACTTCAGCAAGGCCTTTGATACTGTCTCCCATGACATCCTGATAGCAAAGCTGAGAAAGCATGGGATAGATGAGTGGACAGTGAGGTGGGTTGAGAATTGGCTGTCGGACCGAACCCAGAGGGTTGTGATTCGTGGAGTAGAATCTGACTGGAGGCCTGTTACCAGCGGTGTTCCCCAGGGCTCAGTGTTGGGTCCAGTCCTGTTTAATATCTTCATTGACGATCTTGATGAGGGAATAACATCCACCCTCAGCAAGTACGCCGATGATACAAAGCTGGGAGGAGTGGCTGACACGCAGGAGCACTGCGCTGCCATCCAGAGAGACCTGGACAGGCTGGAGAGCTGGGCAGTGAGAAACCAGATGAAGTTCAACAAAAGCAAGTGTAAAGTCTTGCACCTGGGAAGGAACAACTGTTTGTATCAGTACAGGCTGGGGGATGACCTGCTGGAGAAGAGCTCAGTGGAGAAGGACCTGGGGGTCCTGGTAGATGACAGGTTGGCCATGAGCCAGCAGTGTGCCTCGGTGGCCAAGAGAGCCAATGGGATCCTGGGATGCATCAGGAGGAGTGTAGCCAGCAGGTCAAAGGAGGTGATCCTCCCTCTCTACTCTGCCCTGGTCAGGCCCCACCTGGAGTATTGTGTCCAGTTCTGGGCTCCTTGGTATAAAAAGGACAGGGATCTCCTGGAAAGAGTCCAAAGAAGGGCTACGAAGATGATTAAGGGCCTAGAGCATCTCCCCTATGAGGAAAGGCTGAGTAAGCTGGGACTGTTCAGCCTTGAGAAGAGAAGACTAAGGGGGGACCTAATCAAAGTTTATAATTATCTGAAGCAGGGGATGCAGGGGGAATCAGCCAGCCCCTTTTCAGTGGTCTGTGGGGATAGGACAAGGGGCAATGGCTGCAAGTTGGAGCATAGGAAGTTCCACACCAACATGCGGAAGAACTTTTTCACAGTGAGGGTGACTGAGCACTGGAATAGGCTGCCCAGGGGGGTGGTGGAGTCTCCTTCACTGGAGATATTCAAGACCCGCCTGGACGCCTATCTGAGCAATATGAGCTAGGGAGCCTGCTTTGGCAGGGGGGTTGGACCCGATGATCTCTCGAGGTCCCTTCCAACCCCTACAATTCTGAAAAAAAAAAAAAATCTCCTCCACTAGCCCAACAGTAGCCGTATGAACTTTAGGGGGTCACGGTTTTCCCTTGTTTCAGGGAAGTAACTTCCCAGGAGTTTCAAGCACTACATAAGCACACTGACCAAACTGCTAAACATCTCAATCCCGAGGTGTCGAAACTGAAAAAAATTCCTACCCAGGAACAGCTCCATAGCTCAGCAGAAGCCCCAGTAACGTTCAGCTCAGGTCTCTCCTAATCCAGGGAAGGAACCTTCTAGGACTTTGATGCATTAGGACAGCCCAATGTCCAAATCCGAACTGTATACCAATGACTCAGATTGATTCAGAGGATAAATAGTTAAATGCTGTTACTGTAATCTAGTGTAGCTCACCAAATGTTGGGACCTGGAACAGCCTACACAGCCAAGGTAAGGAAGAAGCCTTGAGCTGTCTGCACAATGTAGAAAATAACAGGAACAGATTAGATGTTGGGAAAAAAGTTTTCACTGAAAGAGTTGTCAGGGCCTGGAACAGGCTGCCCAGGGAGGGGCTGAGTCACCATCCCTGGGTGTGTTTAACAGACGGGTAGGTGAGGTACTTAGGGATATGGTTTAGCACAGGACAGGAATGGTTGGACTTGATGATCTTAAAGGTCTTTTCCAACCTTGTGATTCTGTGAACAGTCTGCACGTAAGAAAGGAGCTCTGTATGTAAGGGACTCAATTGTCCTTGTAAAGTAACCATCTAGTTAGGGCCAGTTCTGTGGTTTGGAGACCAGACAACTCAGCATACTTTAGCAAAGGTGAAGAGCACACTGCGAGGAAGACTACGAGCCTTCCTCCAGAAGACTCCCAAAGACCACCAGCAGATGGCAGCTCGCCTGCGCCAGGAGGCAGGGACTTATGCTAATAGTCCCGAGAAATAATTATAATAATCGCGCCTACCCCCGAACTGACTGTAATAACCCAGCCCCGTAGTGAATACACATACTTGTGTATTAAAAGGAGTCTTGCTTTGTCTCCCGGGTGTGCAAGTTCGGAGGACTCCTCTGGGCACCACTGAGATTTCTCGGGAGGACTCCTCCACTCACCCAGATCACCACAGGGACCATTGTCAGCAGACCAGGTATTTTTACAATTGTAAGGCATGAGGAGACATCCTACACAACATACAGAGCATTGGTGCTCACCCCGGGAAGGTGGGGCTGGAGTCCCCACCAAAGGTGGTAGCAACATTTCACATGGGAATCCTAGGTCGGTCTGGGTCCTCCTTGCTATAGGGGCAGGAGTGTGTTGTGGCCATTTCTGTCATCTGCTGTATAAAACCCAGTACCAGGGGTTTGAACAATGAACGTTTAAGTAAGCAGAGTGAGTGTGGAGACCTGCTGCGTACTTCTGTAACAGTGCACTCTGTGGTTCAATGGGAGACCTCCTGCCTGTCACGCAGGCGACCAGGATTTGATTCCCTCACAGGGAGTCACTGCTCTGGGGCATTGATCTATTGGTATTGACTTTGAATATTGTTATAAGGAACTGAGTATTGAAAACTGATTGAGATTTGACGAACTGTTTGTGTGAGTGGAATGAGTCACCTCTGGTGTGAGTGGTGAGTGGCTGAGTTCTGAACAGCAAGTTTTGAACCAGCTGGTGCTCCCTGGTGTTCTATACACTGGCTCAAAGGTTCTTCTTGTCAACCACCGTTTCTATTTGAATGTTTTATATATAAAGAGGAGGTTGTTGTACAATTCAGAAACAATTTTTAGTGTGGTGAATGCAAGGAAAACTTGTCTGATTGGGATGATGTTTGTAATTCAGGTTAGCTTAAACAAGGAATATGTGGAAATTTAAAGAGTGTGAAAAATCAATAGTATGTGTGAGGAAGTATGGGGTCAAATAATATCAGGTCCCTGGGCTGTGGTGCAGGAACTAGTGCCTGCCCAATCTGCCACAAGTGCTGCTCATATATTTGAGCCAAGTGCACTAAGTGCCACAGATACATTATCTCTCTTTTGGGGAGACAGGAGTGATGCCTTAACAAGTGTCAATTTTAAGTGTGTCCATTGTGGGATAAGCACCCCATTATCTTCTTTGTTCTGGGTAAAGCAGTATTATTGTGGATATAATCGGTGTGCGTGGAGATAAAGAAGAGATAGATGGATGAATTTTAAAGAAACATCCCCCTGAGGAAAGGGGTGCTGTACTACTGGTACAGTATTGCCATCTGTGTGCTATCATGGTGGCACTCGTTACCCGAACAGCATCCCTGATATCATCCCATGTTGCCTGACCTTGCTTCCACTGGCTGTACACTTTCTTTTTCTAAGCTCTAGAAGAAGGTCCCTGTTCAGCCAAGCTGGCCTCCTATCCTGCCTGTTTGATTTCCAACGTTTTGGAAACTTCCTGTTCCTGTGCTTTTAGAAGGTGGTACTTAAAAAGTGACCAGCATTGATGGACCATCATGGCCTTCAAAAGCAGTTTCCAAGTGGACCTTACTAACTAGGTCCCTGAGCAGCCCAAAATTTGCTCTCCCCATATCTAGGTTTGAGGTTTTGGAGGCAGTTTTCCTGCTCTCACAATTTGAAATTCCACTATTTGGTGGTCACTATAGCCAAGACAGCCACCTACCTCCACTTCCTTCATGAGACCTTCTATGTTTATAAGCAAGAGATCTAGGAGGGAACCTTTAATCATTGTCTCACTTAGTAGCTGAACCAGGAAATTATCATTCAGTTGCTTTTGGAATCTTTTGGACCTGTTTCTATTAGCTGTGTGGTGTTCCCAGTTAATGTCTGGCAAGCTGACAACCACATATCAAAATAAATCAATTGTGATTTTAGGCCCTTTTATGAAAACAAGCAAATTAATTAAAGCAAGGGCTGGTTTGAAGCAGTGGGGAGAAAAACGTCACAGGTATTCCTCCCTCTCCCACAGGTCAGGCAATTGTTGAACGTACACAGAGGACTCTTAAAAGTTACAAAAACAAAAAAGGGAGTAAGGAGCTTTCCCCAGAAGAACGAGTAGCAAAGCCTTGTTAAGTTTTGAATTTTTTTGAACAGGTGGTTGGAAAATGGGCCTCGTATACAACGTCACAGTTGTCAAGATTTTGATGGGCTCTATTGTGTGCACTAAGAGTAAATTCACAAAAGTATAGAGAAAATGATGGAGGGGTTGTTTGGGGTTTTTTTTGCAGGGATGTCCCGTGGCTGCGTGAACTGTTGCAGCCTTGGAGGCAGTAGAAAAAAGCTTCTAATTTACCCTCAGACTGACAGGGAGAAGGAGCAAACAAGGTGTTTTCTTACCAGTCATCCCTGCTGAGCCATGTCAGGGCATTGAGCAGCTCCTGCTGTGGTTCAGCGAAGGGTCTGACTTCCCGGGCACTTCCCTCCTCTGCCTCATCTTCCCAGTCCAGGAAGTCCAGAGCAGTGGCACGCTGCAACCTCACTGTTAGGACAGGGTCAGGCACCAGCATCGCATACCCCAGGGCAAGGCATCCCACCTGAGGAGCAGCTCCCAGGGCACAGTGTGATGTGTCACCCTCTGATTCTGACACTGCCTCTGTTTCTATTTGCTTCAAATATTCTAGAAGACAGGGAGCTGAGTGCCTGGCACCCCATATGTCCCCCAGAACCCTCTGCTCTGAGCCCCTCTCCTGCACCTCTCAAAGGGAGACATCTCCTGAAATGGGAAGAAAAATTCAGCTTCACGCAGGCGATTTCTCCTGTCGTGGGTCTGGGACTCTGAGCTTGACCAGGACACCTCAGCTATCTGCCACTGCAAAAGCAGCTCCCAGAGACTTGGAAAGGGCCCACCTGGCAGGTCTCTGCTTCTTGACTGACTCAAGAAGCCACCCAATATTTTACTTCCAGTGCTTCCAAAACCCACCTCTTACTTCATGGGCAAATGTGAGTCAGTATAAATATATATGTGTATTTGCATATCTCTTACTTCCTCAGTCTGCACACAAATACAGGCTTTTCATTTTTACAGTGACAAATTGCATTTACACAGGGGTTTTATGTCTTTGGTATCTCTGCAGCGTCTTCAGGAAGAGGAGCTCAAGGTACAAAACTTTTGAAAACTATTATCCTTTAATGACTACAAATGTTAAATATTCTCCTTAAAGACTACATCAAAATAAATCAAAAGCTATAAACTCTTGGATAAATTCTGTTCCTCAGGCAGGCAGAATAAAACCAATGCTGCTGCCGCCACTTCCACCGCTGCCTTCACGTCTCCCACGCCACACCTCTGCGTCACTGCCTGAGCACTCCAAGCCTTTACTCAGCATGCAGCTCTAAGATGTCTCTGAGGTTTTTTGCCACACGCTGAGGTTGGCTGGCAGCGTAATCCAGCAGCTTGGAGCCCATCAGCTGGTAGAGGGCCCCTGCAAGCTTGGTCACCACAGCCTTGACGTTGCCGCTCCGCACAGGCAGGACGCTGCTTCCCAGGAAGTACCAGAGCGTGGGCAGGCCGTAGCGCTTGGCAGCTTGGGGTTTCCGGGGATAAACGGATGTCACAAGCTCTGTCGGGCAAGAGAGAAAAGCTTCTTAACAACCTTCCTGCAAACAGCTCCCTGCCTTTGTATCATATAAATAGTCCTCTCTAGTCTATGCTGAGGTTATACTTGCTTCCATTCCTTGGCCACTTGCTGACATAGCAGGCCACTATTATGAATCAACAGTCAGCTACATTTGGAGCGTGCCACACACCACTGATAGAGACAGACCCCACATCCCAAAATACTCAGACTCCAATGTCCCCTCTGCAGTACAGACATGGAGTGTCAGCGGGTTGGGCTGAACAGCCTGCTTCTCCCGCTCTGTCCCCAAATGCAGCCTTGCACAAAACCCTTGCCTGTAGTACGTCTGTTGAGTTTTCACCTGTTGCTGCAGCCCCCAGGCTCTGCAGGATTCAGCATTAAAGGTTTCCAACAGGACAATGAGAACCCTGGGATAGCAAACCAAACTGACCCTCGGAAATGCCAGTTACCACATTTTTTTCTAAAGGGTGGTCCTTCGCTTTAGAAAAGGGACCTCTTCCAGATCTCCATGACCTTTACTGTACCGTCCTTCAAAGAGAGGAGCCAGCCAGCGTAGATTTAGCTCCTCTCTGTTCTGCATGTGGGTCCTGAGATGCCCCAGGGAGAGCTCAGTGCTGGAGCCCAAGCGCCAACCTCATCTGACAGCTGCATACCTCTGTGGCAGCCAGACAAAACCCTGCCAAATACATTTTGGTATATGCATGCTGCAGGAGGGACATGCTCAGGACCTTCTGCTGCTTGATGATTTCTGTAAAGAACTTGCCTAAACCAGCTGCTTGAGGCAGCGTCTCAGAGAGGTAATTGAGACACTGCTAATCAAAAGGATTATGACGTTTTTGCAACCTTTGATGGAAAATGCCAGAAGTCTGACAGTGGTTCCCTTTGCTCAGGGGCACACAGCAAACAACAGTATTGTACCCCACTTCAGAACAGACAAAACCCTGCCAAATACTTTTGGTATATGCATGCTGCAGGAGGGACACGCTCAGGACCTTCTGCTGCTTGATGAGCTGTTCCACTATTACAAGGCATTCCCTGTAAACATTCCCTCCAACACTTCTTGACTCAGAAGTGGAGAGCAGCTGAAGCAGGTGATACCTGAGATATGTGCTGTGACGTCGAGCAGAGCTTGGCCGCTGAGCGAACTCACTCGTTGGGCCAGGGCTTGCAGCATCAGCGTGTTATCTGAAAGAGAAACATCCATTTCTGCTCACTCTCCTGAGGCTCTAAGGCACCAAAAATAAAGACGGGGGGAGGGGAGGGCAAGGGTAACCACACTTTCTAAAATGAAGTTCTGCCAGTTTCTGAGTCTTTTTCTTCTGGTTTTCTTCAAGCTTACTTTGAGGATTATTAAATTCAAAGAGAAAGTTTCTCCTTTCACATCTGTCAATCCAAACCTGACTGCTCTACAAGCAGCTCTGTTCAACATTTCACATCAGAGCCCTCACAATTTAAATCACATGTAAGCAGTGAAGGGGTTTAACGTCCTGGAGCTTTGCAGAAGCAATCTTCTCCCTCCTCGGAGGACAACGGTGGGAAAGCTCACAAGTCCCCATGTCCGTAGCTGTTGCCTGCATTGGTCTGCAAGCCTCCAGCCTTACCAGTTTGATCAGCCAAGCAAAGCTTTCCTTGCAGCATCGGGATTTTTTTCACAGACAGCAAAAGCTATCAACAGACTCAGGGTTGAGTTGGCTCTGAGACAGGAGTCAGAGGTCAGCCTTACCTAGGTGAGCGATGCATGCTTCCAGCACCTTGGTAGCTGCAGCATAAATCCCCGACTGCTTTGAATTCAGGTTCTCAGTGACCGCTAACACCAGGGAGACCAGCACTGGGTGTAAGGCGACTCTGAGCATGGGTACCATCAAAGCCAGGACCTCTAGTGCCTGCTGGGTCACTTTTTTGTTGTAATCCCGAAGTCTCAGGCCAAAAATGTCAAAAATCTGTTCAGAAAACAAACAAGACGAAAGCTGGATTAAAATGTCTTTCTTTCAAGCAGGGATGTAGAAACAAGTACCCAGCAAAATAACTGGTTAATGCAATCCTTCCTGTCAGGCAGCACTTGCTGGCACAATTTCACTGCTTTCCCGTGGGCTACTAAGGGCTGGCAAGGGACTTAAGGGGGAAGAAGCAATAGAGATCCCCTACGTACCTGGACAATGTTATTGGAAAGGAGCTGGGGGCTGCTCTTGCAGTACTCTAGTAGGAGCCCCAGTCCCTCCAGTCTTAATTCAAAATCCTTGTCTGACAGGAGCCTGTAAAGCTCCTGCAGCTGGTCGGTTTCTTTCACAGTCCGAAGTGACACGTGACACGCAGCCCGGCGGGGTAAGAGGCGTCTGTCAGAGCCAGATCTCAAGCTGCAAAATAAAAGCAAGGTGTGTAGGACAAGGCAACAACCTGTCACGCCTCATCTCTACCAGAAAGAATTCTCTGAGGACGAGACTTGTAAAGCTTGTCATGTGCTTTGCCAGATAGAACAGAAGTGCTCGGTACCCTCCATCAGAAGGCAGCTTGTCCTGAGGCATCGTTGAACTGCTCTTCCTAGGCTTCTTATGGACCTTGGCAGATGGAGCCTCACATTTATGATCTTCGACCCCCTATAGAAAAAAAACGCATGAAGCTATAGACTATCAAACAGCAAAGTACTTGCTTAGAACATGAGAAACAACCAGGATCAAGGCTACCAAGAAATGTTTAGGGATACATGTCATAGAGATGGAGAGATGCCAGCGAATCGGGGATGTCTCCTCTTTGTTTCCAATACCCAAGGCTGTCAGTGCTACCGTAATGGGCAGCAGTATAAAATCCTGAAGCCATTAGTCTTGAGCACAAATAGGAATAATGCAATCTGGTAGGGAACAAGCCTTCTTAAAGGGAATAGTGGGACTCTCTGGGAGTTGGCCCATTGTGTTACGAGTTGATTTGGTTCACACTCACTCTCCCTATTCCTGCAGAGTCAGTGAAAAGGAATGGGGGGGTGGGGGAAATGGCGTCGGGGGAGATATTTTCTACTGGATGCTGAATTGATGAAGCTTCTTCCAGCTCCACAGCACACGGCAGTACTGTGATGGCCCTGTGCATCTTTTGCATGTTTGGAATTTCTCCTCCTTCACTTTCCTGTTTGTGGTTGATCTTCAGAATGCACCCACATCATTTCTAACCATACTAACTCCTTCACTGTCTGCTGATAAACAGGCTAAGGTGCAACACTTCCTTCCCAAGAGCAAAACGATTCAGTAGAAGAAGAAATTAATTTAGGGATGTAGAATCTCACATGAGTGTTCTCAGTTCTTGCAGAAAAGAGGCATTTCTCCTGCCAAGTACTTACTTTCTTCTTGATTGTTTCCATAACTTGTTTCAAATCATGTGAGGGGCCAGACTGTTTCAAATACTTGTCAAACTTTTCGTGACTCATCAATATATTAAGCATCTGCCGTCCATAATACCTGACACAGGAAAGAGAAAAAGGAAAGGCTGGTTTTGCTACTGAGCGTTACTGTCTCTTCTCCCCTGGCAATAAACAAGGAAAAAGCGTCAATGAAATAAGCTGAGATCTTAAACTCGTCACGTGTAATGCCTATTGCCTATTCAGCAAAGAGATATTTACTTCCACTTACTGCCTCTGCACGGGAAGCTACCCTTCTTGAGCTGGCAGAGAAACTAGGATAAATCGCCTCACGCTTGCTATTTATGATTCTCTACTACATGTCTGCACAGGGGCAGCTACTTGCTTCTGTGTTCTAAGCGTCTGTTAATGGGAATTTAAAGGAAGAATCAAAGTAAGGGGGGGTTGCGGTTGGTACTGTGAAATTTTAACTGATCGAGATCACCACCTTGTGTCCTGATGAGAATCCTGAGCGAGCCTCACCACCGTGTTCACCAGCACGTCGGTATTAATGTGTTTGCCTGACAGCAGCTTCTTAGCTCCGATTTTCTCTACCGTGCTCAGGAGGTGCTCAGCCGCACACTTCCGCACCGTGACATTGCGGTGCCTGCAAACAAGAGAACAAGCACCGGAGCAGAGGGAAAAGGAAAGCCAGGAGCACAGGCTTTGCTCACAGCATGCTCCCTGTCATGGCTGAGGAGGAGGTGTGTGTTCTCGCTGCAGCTTTAGCCACCTGTAGAAGATCCTGGCCTCAGATAAAGACAAAGTTGGCATTTTACAGAGGAAGGAAAAGGGAGGAATTCCAGCTCCCTGGACTATGTGACAGCTCAGTGCCTTTCATTTCCCTCTGTCTCAAGAGATAATTTTGGGAAAGACAATTCATCCTGACTGCTCACGGGGCTCTCAGGACACCGGCAGAACTGCAGCAGGATTGAGGTTTAGCCCACCTGTTTATCTCCGCTGTGCTGGATTGGGGGGGGCACGGCGGGGCTCCAGGGGCGGCCTCTGCAAGCAGCAGCAAGAAGCTCTCTGCAGGCCCGACAGTGTAAACGCCAGCCGGGCTCAAGGCCAGACCCGCCGCTGAGCAAGGCCGAGCCCATCAGCGATGGCCACAACGCCTCTGGCAATCACATTTAGCAGAAAAAACTCACAAGCAGCCCCCATTTGCCCCCAGAGGAAGGAGTGAGAAGATTTAACAAACTCTGCAGGCACCGCAGTCACTGCAGAGGGGTGGGGGGGAGGAGGCCCACTGCAGGCGCCAGAGAGCAATCTGCAGAATCTGCATACCCGAGGGCCGAAAATGGCCGGGGAATGCCTGTGGGGCAGGCAGCTGCAGAATATCCAGCCATGCAACCAGTCGGAGCTTTGGCAAGAGGTACATTGCAATGTGTTGCCCTGTTCACAAGCAGAGGAAAGGGTAGCAGTCGTTTCAGCCAGGTTGTCCTTTCCAGAGGGTGGGGTGCCTGTTTGAAACAGGCCCAGCACTAAGATCTGAAGGCAACACTTGCTTCAGCTATCCCATGGGAGTCGACCTGGGAAGCTGCCTGTAAAGTGGCTCACCAGGTTAAAGCTAACATGCAGCAGCAGTTTGCAAAGAAAATGGAGCTGGACCGACAATGATGGTCAGGCTCCTCTCAGCAGGGGCCCCGCCTGTTGAGCAGGCTGTGCTGCACCCAGCAGGGTCTCTCCCACACGCTCCATGTGCCAGCAATGAACCTCCTTATTTCTCAAGTTAATGGGGTAATGATGCACGGTTTTTCCTTGTGCCTCTGTGGTTAGCACTGCGAAAGGTCAAAGGGTGCTCGCTGCTGGAACTGCCACGGTCCCTCCTCCCTTTCTGAGAACAAAGTGGCTGCGGTAGGGCACAACTTGATGACAAGAGGAAGGGAGTGAGGGTGACCAGAGAATCTAACAACCGAGTTCACGGAAGGTGCAGGAGAAAGGACCCTGCCCTACCAGCATTCCCCTTCTGCCTTCCCATCCCTTCCCCCCACGCACACGATAGCACTAAGAGAAGAACTACATACTGGATTCCACTCGCCATGAGAGCACTCATGGCTCATGCAGGAGTCACATTCTGCACCATGAGCCTCAAGGACCGACTGGCTGCTTTCTGGATGAAATCAGAGGAGTCCCATGTCCTCTGCAGCAAGACCTGAGCAATCGTATCAACATCGTGGTCCATGCTCTTCTTCAAGGTCCTGAAGAGCTCTCCCAGCGTGCCAATTGCAAAACGAGACACCTTGGACCGCAGGTTGTTCACCTGGGGAAGTCATGAAGGGAAATGTAAGAATCACCCTGTAAAGAAATTCAGCTCCCCCCAAGGAAGTAGTAAGAGCAAGCAGAAGACCACAAGCACAGAAACACACTCACTCTGACACAAACAGCTTCACTTGTACAATACAAGTTGAAGGAGATTGAAAGCCTAAAAACTGTCTCACCTAGAACAAAGTGTGCTGCTCAGCCCATAATGCTTACTGCTTTGATTTTAGGAAAACAAGCAAATTAATTAAAGCAAGGGCTGGTTTGAAGCTCGAGGTATGAGATGCTAAAGAGCTCAAAGAGGAGGCAGACAGATGCCCCCTGTACCGGTAATATAGCTATATGTACAGACAGATCCTACAGACAGGTGACATTGCTATTTTTACACCTCGTTTTTTCCATAGCTATGAGGCAGACACTGAGCAGAGAAGTAAAGGAAGAAGCACGTGTCTACTCTACACCCCATGGATGAGGTACAGGGGGGACAATTCAACACATTGTTCTTACCTCTTTGCTAACTGCCAGAGAAACATCATGGATTCTGGGAAGAAGGACTTCAGAGTGGTGGATAGCCAGGCACCTGATGCTGAAGAGTCCCTTTGCGTTCTGCTCCCTGAAAGGCGATTTCCAAAAACATTCATTTTTCTCCCCACCCAAGAACTAGGCTGCACCCTCTGAAATGACCAGGCTGTCAGCTGAAACAAAGGGAGATGCCTTCTCATACTGCAGCACTTATATTGCCTTGTGGAACTCATTGCCACACGATGCTGGCATGTTACACCTTCACTGGTTCGCTGGAACTGCAGGCCAGAACTGGGGACCCATCCCCACTGGGTCCGTGAGTTGTCAGGGAGCCGAGGCCTCCAAGTCTCCAAACTTAAGACTGTTTCTGTCCCGCTTCTGGCTTCAGCCAGCAAATCATCTTATTCCACAACTTTCTCTCTTCCCTCAAGATTGCCTTTGCAGCTACACAGAGCAGAAGGAAAAGCTAGCAAACAGCATGGCCCTGCTGCAGCTGTAGCACTGCTACAGACCAAGGCAAATCAAAGGCTTTTTACTGTGACTCCTTTGGAGTTTGTTTCACTAGTTCCCTTTGGACATCGCAGCTGCCTGGCCTCGGAGGGACTAGAAAAAAGCTTCTTATTTGTGGGAAGTGGAAAAGCGGGCCTGGAAAAGAAACAGTTCTGCTTGTTGGAGACCAGCTGCAAAAGCCAGAGAAAAGGCAGGAAAGAGGGTTGTTTAGAGATGGAAAGACAGACAGACCACAAGGTCGGACAACCTTTTGTATAGGAATGTTGTGGTTCTTGTATTAATGACAGTTCCCGAAACCTGACTCACTGCTGCGTCAGCCACTGAGGAAAGGGCATAAAGGTTTGCTCAGTTGTTATTAAAGTGGTCTTCGATCCACCCCAGGCGGAGTCCCTGCCTTTCAATACGCCACACTAATTTACCTTCACACTGACAGGAAGAAAGAGCAAACAAGGTGTTTTCTTACCAGTCATCGCTGCTGAGCCATGTCAGGGCATTGAGCAGCTCTTGCTGTGGTTCCGCGAAGGGTCTGACTTCCCGGGCACTTCCCTCCTCTGCCTCATCTTCCCAGTCCAGGAAGTCCAGAGCAGTGGCACGCTGCGACCTCACTGTTAGGACAGGGTCAGGCATCAGCATCGCATACCCCAGGGCAAGGCATCCCACCTGAGGAGCAGCTCCCAGGGCACAGTGTGATGTGTCACCCTCTGAATCTGACTCTGCCTCTGTTTCCATTTGCTTCAAATATTCTAGAACGCAGGGAGCTGAGTGCACATACGTTTTAGCATGCTCTTGGGAAAGAAGTCGTTTCTGGAATGAGGCAGTTTGTGTTCCTTGTGCAAGGAAAGAGCTGGTGGTGGGGCTGCAGTGGAGCGGGCTCACCTGAGGAATTCTGCTGGACCCTGCCACGCTGGTGGGTGACAGGGATGCTGGGGAGTGGGCACCTGGTGACACACTTCCTGGAGGCAGGGACAGAGCACTTTTCTCTGCAGGCGTCGCTCATGCTGGGGTCACTGGCAACTGCCCCGTTGATAGGTGGTAGGCGAAAGCCTGCAGAGACCAAAAAGCACCTTGTAAGTGGAGAGCGGTGGGCAGGGTGGCTGGGGGCTTAGAAAGGGCTTTTTTTTTTTTTGCCTTCTTTTCAAATCATTTGGAAGCAGCAGTGCTGAGGTACTGACAGGCTGACTCCTGTTCTTACCTCTGCCGGCAATACGGTGATAGGTGCTTTATATATTTTTTATATGTATAAATATATACATAAAAATATTAATCGTCCCAGATGGATCTGGGTCCCATCCCTTTGTCTTCCCAAACAACTCCAAGTGCACACTAACATGGGACAGCGATCCCAAAAATCGTAGAATCGTAGAACTCTCTGTGTTGGGAGGGACCTTTAAATGCCATCTAGTCCATCTTCAGCTACATCAGGCTGCTCAGAGCCCTGTCTAAGCTGACCTCCAACACCTCCAATGAGGGGGCATCGACGACTTCTCTGGGTGACCTGTTCCAGTGTTTCACCACCCTCGCCTTCCTTACATCTAGTCTAACTTGACCCTCCTCCAGTTGCAAACCAAAGGCAGTTATGCTTTCCCTCAGAAAGCATTAGGAAAACTTGGTGCGGCTTTTCTTTCTTCTGCTTTCCAGTTTCAGCAGCTGCACAGGGACAGGATGGTTTTCAACCAACCAGCCAAACTTCCACAGTGCCACCCATGGGTCAGGATTCCAATGGTCATTTTGGGACAGCCATTCCTGTACCTACCTTGAGGTTTAAGGGTCTTCTCTTCATTTCTCCTGCCTGATCTTGGCCTTAAGAAAATGAAGAATAAAAGAATATATGAGGAGAGAGAAAGAGAAGCTGGGTACAGCATTCAAGGAGCTAAGCTCTCTTAGCATGGCCATTCTGATGAAGGAGGGAATGCAACCCCTAAAGCCAACAGTATGCAAAGCTGATTAATTGCCATTAAACTTTCAGTTGTTGGAGTCACACATTGCTCACCAGGCTCTAGCTAAAACACAGGAGTCATTTTTCAATTTGGGCCTTAGCTATCCAATTCTGATGTCTCTCCCTCACGCTGTTACATACATCCCCTCTGAAGCAGCAAGAGATGGGAAGGCAGTCCTAAGTCTGTACTGAGGGCAACTACCTTTATGCTGCTCCAGAAGCCTCCCTTTGTCTGCCCACGCCTCCAACTGGTAACAGTACCTTGTTACACATGGTAGTACCACTGCTGTCTCCTGAGAGTAATACTACAGCTCGCTGCTCTTTCACAAAGAAAAAGGGGTTTTCTGAGTCCAGTGAGGACCTGCTTTTAAGGTACTCTTAAATCCTGCCTCCTCCTGCCCACCACCAGCCCTGATCTGAAGAGCTTTTGATGTGGGTTTTGACATCGTGCTGGATCATCAGAGATACACAAAATGGTGAATGCAGAGAAGTTTCCCTAAAGATACTGGAGAGCTGACTGTGGAAAATAAGCGTGAGGTGAACAGCACCTTGGAGCATCAGGCGCTTTGACTTACCACATCTTCAGGGTCTCTTGGCAAGGCAGGTGCTGAGCCCTGGGGAGAGGCACTGCAGTGCTGCCAGGAGCCCCATCAGACGGACCTGGTGACTCAGGCATCGGGGAAAGCAAAGGTGGCAACTTCGTCCAAGGCCCACGTCTGCAGTACAGCAGAGATGCCTGGAAATAACAGGACACAGCGCTCAGCCTGAGCATCCAGCCTGCCCCTTCGACTCTCACCTGGCATCTATCTGGCAGGCTCGCTACCCTGCTGCTCTGTGTGAGGTCCCTCTGTCTGATGAAATCACTTCAGGCTCCCCATGCCATTCCTTGGAAGGGGGGTGGAGGGAGCAGGGACAGGCGTGCACCCTTCCTTACTATCCATTCAGAGCCAGAGAGGACCAGAATTGCCACTTCCCATCACTTGCCTCTGGGCTGACCCCTTTGAAGAGAACCAAGATGCACAGGGAGCCTCTGAAACCTAGAAATATTATTAGAGAGAACTGTGCAGAGGGACATGGCTCTAGAACTCAACAGCTAAGGAAAACTAAAGTTGAGTTGGTAGAACTGCCTGCTCCAGCAAAGAGATTTTTCCATCTCAACTAGACAGAGCTGATGTAAAAAGCCACCAAGACACTGGTGTGTCTGCCACAGTAGCCACAATCTACAGATGGGTCACAGATAGGTGTATTTTACTAACTGGAGGAGGATATGCTTGACCAGAAGACTAGAGATCACAGAAATTATTTCAAGACCTCTGCTGTTGGTAGATGCTGAGGACTTGAAGCCTGCAGTACACACAGCCTGCAGCGCAGTGTCCAGCTGCGCCCTTCCTTGGCTCACTCAGCTACTTCCCGGGGACTGCAGCACAGGGAAAGAAGGTTTTGGAGTTCTACCTCCAAGAAAGAAACTGAAGACCTCCCCCCGCCCCCAACAAGTGATTTGGGTTCCTTACTTCATGGTCTTTTTCCTCTGACAGCAGCTCCTTGTTATCCCCATCACGGCCTGTGCTGTTTTCCCAACGCTGAGCTCCATCCCCAGCCCATGAACTCAGCTGCTCCATCATCCGGGTTGTGAACATGGACTGAGAAGAAGCTGTAGGTGAGGTAAAGGGAAGAGGTGAGTTAGCTGACCTCACGCCTTTACAATCAACCCACCTGATGAGCTGGGCATTCAAGTTTCTACAGTCAGTCAAGGGAGCTCAGCTTGTTTGTATCCTTCATAAAGCCAGCCTGTTTCATTCTTCTAAATAGCATTGAGCTAGCAAGCCAGGAGAGGGAGGTTGAAATCCTCACTGGGAAGAGAGGCCAAGAGTTTCCTAATTCAGGCCTTGGCTTCTCTGAAGACTACCGGCAAACACCCACACGGTGCTACTGGTGTCTCTGAAAGACATCTCAGCAAAGAGGCAGACCTTCCCAGTCTTCCTGCAGCAGCATCCCATCCTTAAGGACAGGTTGAGCCTGGCCAAGAGGAGGAAGACCTGGGAATTTACTCAGGGTGAATCCACGTAGCGATAGCAAGGACAGAAACAGCACTCACGGCTCATCACCATGCCACAGGTATGGGCAGCTGGGCCGCAGTCCCTGTCCTGGCTGGCAGCAGCAGGGATCTGGCTGCTGTTGGTAGGAGAAGGCAAATGAATTCATGACAGAGATGTGGTGCCATGCGCATCACCGGAGCAGGGCAGGAGCACCTGCCGCTCTCAAACACCTACTCTGACACAGAGCCAGCACATGAGGACTGACCTCCAAGAACCATTCCTCCCTGAAATCAAGGTGCTTTTTACATTTGGCTGGGCCATCATTGCATATTCAACCCCTTCCCATCCTTACCTCCTTCTTCAGTAATCCAACTGCTGCCACAAAACTGCAAGTTGGAGTCAATGCTTCTGCCACGCAGAGCTGCGTATCTGGGCTGGTATTTGGGAATGCTCCCACAGCAGACAGCAACTGGGGCGTGGTACTTGTCTTCCAAATGAGGACAGCACAAATTGCGCAAATCTGAAAGCTCTGATATGGAGAGGTGAAAACACTCCTCACCACTGCTCACTGGAAGACTGAGACACCAGTGGTGCCCTGGGGCTCTAGGCCCTAGGCTTATGTGACCTCACAATACTACAGCACTACCATGACATACTACAGATTTGCATAGGTAGTGCTGGTTGCCCATCCACAACGACAAGGTTTCTTTCCTCTCCTTTCATTGGCTGTATTGGGTTGGAAGGGAATTTTTAAGGTCATCTAGTCCAACCCCCATGCAGTGAGCAGGGACATCTGCACTAGATCATGTCACTCAGAGCCCTACCAAGCTTGACCTTGAATATCTCTAGGGATGGGCCCTCCACTACTTGAGGTCAGCCGCTCAATTGTTGCTGTCTAACAAATCAGTCTATGGCAG
Source organism: Porphyrio hochstetteri (assembly GCA_020800305.1). Taxonomy (NCBI): domain Eukaryota; kingdom Metazoa; phylum Chordata; class Aves; order Gruiformes; family Rallidae; genus Porphyrio; species Porphyrio hochstetteri. The sequence goes on from CM036907.1 coordinate 10,103,696, forward strand.
GTGGCAAAACTACCAGATAAAAGATATGCTCTTGGATCAGCCTCTCTCTGCTGTGAGCATGGGGAGATCCTAACCATGCCAGCGAGGTGTGCGGTCAGCTTCCTGCCACTGCTGCGCACAACAGAGCTAAAGAAATCCACTCTGCTCTCAGAGGAGAACAGGTACAAGTAGATCTCCCACTGGCATGGGGAGACAGCCAGGACCACATCCCTGTTTTGAATGGTGATTGCAGCACAGGGGAGTAAACATGCTGTCCATCGACCTATGAAATAGCGTGGACGTGCTGCAGCTGTAGCACTGCTACAGACCAAGGCAAATCAAAGGCCTATACTGTGACTGCTTTGGAGTGGTTTCACTGGTTCCCTTTGGACATCTGAGCTGCTTGGACCCGGAGGCACTAGGAAAAGTAACACCAGCTCCACCATGCTCTTCTCCATGGGCTGCAGGGGAATCTGTCTCCTCACTGCCTGCTGCGCCTGCTCCCTCCTACTCACTCACCTTGGTGTCTGCAAAGTTTCTTCCATCTTCTCACTCCCTTCAGCTGGTGTTTTCTCTCTCTTGGGCCTGCAGAGAGCTTCTAGCTGCTTCTTGCAGAAGCCACCCCTGCAGCCCCCCCTTCTCCACCAGAACCCAGCCACACAAAACTACAACACCTGGTAAAACACATCTCAGGTGGTAGCAAACTGCAGGTCACTATGAAGTGACATGGTTCAAGATCTGATGTTTAACCTCAGCACCCTCTGGCATTTTGAGCGTTTGAGCCTTAGCATTTGGCTGCACACACACACACTTTGTGGAGCTCCATCCTGCCCACGAAACAACTCCATGGGACCGCGCTGTTCCTGTTAAGCTGTTTGAAAACTTTCTCAAGCTGGGAAACTCCAGAAGGCTCCAGCAGATCTGCAGGGACTATGACTTCCACCAGGCTCTGCAGGATCCCAAGACACCAGCGTTCCAGAGCCAGGTCTCTACATCACGCACTTTAGAGAGATGAGTTCCTGAGTGCTCCCTGCTACCAAAAACTGGGAGTTAAAACCAACCAAGCAAGCAGGCAGGCAAGCAAACAAAAAACTCCCCCAAAAAACTTAAGAAGATTTAGGTCAGGCTGCTCAGTTCTCATATCTGAGTGTACAGATGCACCAACACCTGCTGCATTCAGCCCTCCCTCTCTTCTCTCATCACTTCTCCCCTCTCTATGGTAAAGGACTGGCACATCCCTTCCTCACTCTGTTCCTTGAATCTCAGGGTCAGAAGTGCTTTCTTGGTCCCCATGTAAGGCAAAACCTTCACTTCTCCAAGATGGGGAAAAAAATACTTTTTTTTTCCTTTTTTTTTTTCCAACATACCTTTTCCTGTGAGGCCACAGCTTACCTCTCCACAGCTTCTGTAGAGCACCCTCAGCCTCCTTACTGCCCAGCACCCCATATGTCCCCCAGAACCCTCTGCCCTGAGCCCCTCTCCTGCACCTCTCCAGGGGTGCCCCAAAGTGCTGGGAGGCAGTCAGATGGCACCGGTCACAGTTACAAATTGCATTTACACAGGGGGTTTATGTCTTTGGTATCTCTGCAGCGTCTTCAGGAAGAGGAGCTCAAGGTACAAAACTTTTGGAAAACTATTATCCTTTAATGACTACAAATGTTAAATATTCTCCTTAAAGATTACATCAAAATAAATCAAAAGCTATAAACTCTTGGATAAATTCTGTTCCTCAGGCAGGCAGAATAAAACCAATGCTGCTGCCGCCACTTCCACCGCTGCCTTCACGTCTCCCACGCCACACCTCTGCGTCACTGCCTGAGCACTCCAAGCCTTTACTCAGCATGCAGCTCTAAGATGTCTCTGAGGTTTTTTGCCACACGCTGAGGTTGGCTGGCAGCATAATCCAGCAGCTTGGAGCCCATCAGCTGGTAGAGGGCCCCTGCAAGCTTGGTCACCACAGCCTTGACGTTGCCGCTCCGCACAGGCAGGACGCTGCTTCCCAGGAAGAACCAGAGCGTGGGCAGCCCGTAGCGCTTGGCAGCTTGGGGTTTCCAGGGATAAACGGATGTCACAAGCTCTGTCGGGCAAGAGAGAAAAGCTTCTTAACAACCTTCCTGCAAACAGCTCCCTGCCTTTATTTCTGGTTCTTGGAAGGCTTTTCTGGCTGGTACCGACAAGCACAAGGAGCCCATGGTCCAGAAACAGCTTGAGGCAGCGTCTCAGAGAGGTAATTGAGACACTGCGAATCAAAGGGATTATGACGTTTTTGCAACCTTTGATGGAAAATGCCAGAAGTCTGACAGTGGTTCCCTTTGCTCAGGGGCACACAGCAAACAACAGTATTATACCCCACTTCAGAACAGACAAAACCCTGCCAAATACTTTTGGTATATGCATGCTGCAGGAGGGATACGCTCAGGACCTTCTGCTGCTTGATGAGCTGTTCCACTATTACAAGGCATTCCCTGTAAACATTCCCTTCAACACTTCTTGACTCAGAAGTGGAGAGCAGCTGAAGCAGGTGATACCTGAGATATGTGCTGTGACGTCGAGCAGAGCTTGGCCGCTGAGCGAACTCACTCGTTGGGCCAGGGCTTGCAGCATCAGCGTGTTATCTGAAAGAGAAACATCCATTTCTGCTCACTCTCCTGAGGCTCTAAGGCACCAAAAATAAAGACGGGGGGAGGGGAGGGCAAGGGTAACCACACTTTCTAAAATGAAGTTCTGCCAGTTTCTGAGTCTTTTTCTTCTGGTTTTCTTCAAGCTTACTTTGAGGATTATTAAATTCAAAGAGAAAGTTTTTCCTTTCACATCTGTTAATCCAAACCTGACTGCTCTACAAGCAGCTCTGTTCAACATTTCACATCAGAGCCCTCACAACTTAAATCACATGTAAGCAGTGAAGGGGCTTAACGTCCTGGAGCTTTGCAGAAGCAATCTTCTCCCTCCTCGGAGGACAACGGTGGGAAAGCTCACAAGTCCCCATGTCCGTAGCTGTTGCCTGCATTGGTCTGCAAGCCTCCAGCCTTACCAGTTTGATCAGCCAAGCAAAGCTTTCCTTGCAGCATCGGGATTTTTTTCACAGACAGCAAAAGCTATCAACAGACTCAGGGTTGAGTTGGCTCTGAGACAGGAGTCAGAGGTCAGCCTTACCTAGGTGAGCGATGCATGCTTCCAGCACCTTGGTAGCTGCAGCATAAATCCCCGACTGCTTTGAATTCAGGTTCTCAGTGACCGCTAACACCAGGGAGACCAGCACTGGGTGTAAGGCGACTCTGAGCATGGGTACCATCAAAGCCAGGACCTCTAGTGCCTGCTGGGTCACTTTTTTGTTGTAATCCCGAAGTCTCAGGCCAAAAATGTCAAAAATCTGTTCAGAAAACAAACAAGACGAAAGCTGGATTAAAATGTCTTTCTTTCAAGCAGGGATGTAGAAACAAGTACCCAGCAAGATAACCGGTTAATGCAATCCTTCCTGTCAGGCAGCACTTGCTGGCACAATTTCACTGCTTTCCCGTGGGCTACTAAGGGCTGGCAAGGGACTTAAGGGGGAAGAAGCAATAGAGATCCCCTACGTACCTGGACAATGTTATTGGAAAGGAGCTGGGGGCTGCTCTTGCAGTACTCTAGTAGGAGCCCCAGTCCCTCCAGTCTTAATTCAAAATCCTTGTCTGACAGGAGCCTGTAAAGCTCCTGCAGCTGGTCGGTTTCTTCCACAGTCCGAAGTGACACGTGACACGCAGCCCGGCGGGGTAAGAGGCGTCTGTCAGACCCAGATCTCAAGCTGCAAAATAAAAGCAAGGTGTGTAGGACAAGGCAACAACCTGTCACGCCTCATCTCTACCAGAAAGAATTCTCTGAGGACGAGACTTGTAAAGCTTGTCATGTGCTTTGCCAGATAGAACAGAAGTGCTCGGTACCCTCCATCAGAAGGCAGCTTGTCCTGAGGCATCGTTGAACTGCTCTTCCTAGGCTTCTTATGGACCTTGGCAGATGGAGCCTCACATTTATGATCTTCGACCCCCTATAGAAAAAAAACACATGAAGCTATAGACTATCAAATAGCAAAGTACTTGCTTAGAACATGAGAAATAACCAGGATCAAGGCTACCAAGAAATGTTTAGGGAAACGTGTCATAGAGACGGAGAGATGCCAGCGAATCGGGGATGTCTCCTCTTTGTTTCCAATACCCAAGGCTGTCAGTGCTACCGTAATGGGCAGCAGTATAAAATCCTGAAGCCATTAGTCTTGAGCACAAATAGGAATAATGCAATCTGGTAGGGAACAAGCCTTCTTAAAGGGAATAGTGGGACTCTCTGGGAGTTGGCCCATTGTGTTACAAGTTGATTTGGTTCACACTCACTCTCCCTATTCCTGCAGAGTCAGTGAAAAGGAATGGGGGGGTGGGGGAAATGGCGTCGGGGGAGATATTTTCTACTGGATGCTGAATTGATGAAGCTTCTTCCAGCTCCACAGTACACGGCAGTACTGTGATGGCCCTGTGCATCTCTTGCATGTTTGGAATTTCTCCTCCTTCACTTTCCTGTTTGTGGTTGATCTTCAGAATGCACCCACATCATTTCTAACCATACTAACTCCTTCACTGTCTGCAGATAAACAGGCTAAGGTGCAACACTTCCTTCCCAAGAGCAAAACGATTCAGTGGAAGAAGAAATTAATTTAGGGATGTAGAATCTCACATGAGTGTTCTCAGTTCTTGCAGAAAAGAGGTATTTCTCCTGCCAAGTACTTACTTTCTTCTTGATTGTTTCCATGACTTGATTCAAATCATGTGAGGGGCCAGACTGTTTCAAATACTTGTCAAACTTTTCATGACTCATCAATATATTAAGCATCTGCCGTCCATAATACCTGACACAGGAAAGAGAAAAAGGAAAGGCTGGTTTTGCTACTGAGTGTTACTGTCTCTTCTCCCCTGGCAATAAACAAGGAAAAAGCGTCAATGAAATAAGCTGAGATCTTAAACTCGTCACGTGTAATGCCTATTGCCTATTCAGCAAAGAGATATTTACTTCCACTTACTGCCTCTGCACGGGAAGCTACCCTTCTTGAGCTGGCAGAGAAACTAGGATAAATCGCCTCACGCTTGCTATTTATGATTCTCTACTACATGTCTGCACAGGGGCTGCTACTTGCTTCTGTGTTCTAAGCGTCTGTTAATGGGAATTTAAAGGAAGAATCAAAGTAAGGGGGGGTTGCGGTTGGTACTGTGAAATTTTAACTGATCGAGATCACCACCTTGTGTCCTGATGAGAATCCTGAGCGAGCCTCACCACCGTGTTCACCAGCACGTCGGTATTAATGTGTTTGCCTGACAGCAGCTTCTTAGCTCCGATTTTCTCTACCGTGCTCAGGAGGTGCTCAGCCGCACACTTCCGCACCGTGACATTGCGGTGCCTGCAAACAAGAGAACAAGCACCGGAGCAGAGGGAAAAGGAAAGCCAGGAGCACAGGCTTTGCTCACAGCATGCTCCTGTCATGACTGAGGAGGAGGCGTGTGCTCTCACTGCAGCTTTAGCCACCTGCAGGAGATCCTGGCCTCGGATAAAGACAAAGTTGGCATTTTACAGAGGAAGGAAAAGGGAGGAATTCCAGCTCCCTGGACTATGTGACAGCTCAGTGCCTTTCATTTCCCTCTGTCTCAAGAGATAATTTTGGGAAAGACAATTCATCCTGACTGCTCACGGGGCTCTCAGGACACCGACAGAACTGCAGCAGGATTGAGGTTTAGCCCACCTGTTTATCTCCACTGTGCTGGATTGGGGGGGGCACGGCGGGGCTCCAGGGGCGGCCTCTGCAAGCAGCAGCAAGAAGCTCTCTGCAGGCCCGACAGTGTAAACGCCAGCCGGGCTCAAGGCCAGACCCGCCGCTGAGCAAGGCCGAGCCCATCAGCGACGGCCACAACGCCTCTGGCAATCACATTTAGCAGAAAAAACTCACAAGCAGCACCTTTTTGCCCCCCGAGGAGGGAGTGAGAAGATTTAACAAACTCTGCAGGCACCGCAGTCACTGCAGAGGGGTGGGGGGGAGGAGGCCCACTGCAGGCGCCAGAGAGCAATCTGCAGAATCTGCATACCCGAGGGCCGAAAATGGCCGGGGAATGCCTGTGGGGCAGGCAGCTGCAGAATATCCAGCCATGCAACCAGTCGGAGCTTTGGCAAGAGGTACATTGCAATGTGTTGCCCTGTTCACAAGCAGAGGAAAGGGTAGCAGTCGTTTCAGCCAGGTTGTCCTTTCCAGAGGGTGGGGTGCCTGTTTGAAACAGGCCCAGCACTAAGATCTGAAGGCAGCAGTTGCTTCAGCTATCCCATGGGAGTCGACCTGGGAAGCTGCCTGTAAAGTGGCTCACCAGGTTAAAGCTAACATGCAGCAGCAGTTTGCAAAGAAAATGGAGCTGGACCGACAATGATGGTCAGGCTCCTCTCAGCAGGGGCCCCGCCTGTTGAGCAGGCTGTGCTGCACCTAGCAGGGTCTCTCCCACACGCTCCATGTGCCAGCAATGAACCTCCTTATTTCTCAAGTTAATGGGGTAATGATGCACGGTTTTTCCTTGTGCCTCTGTGGTTAGCACTGCGAAAGGTCAAAGGGTGCTCGCTGCTGGAACTGCCACGGTCCCTCCTCCCTTTCTGAGAACAAAGTGGCTGCAGTAGGGCACAACTTGATGACAAGAGGAAGGGAGTGAGGGTGACCAGAGAATCTAACCACCGAGTTCACAGAAGGTGCAGGAGAAAGGACCCTGCCCTACCAGCATTCCCCTTCTGCCTTCCCATCCCTTCCCCCCACGCACACGATAGCACTAAGAGAAGAACTACATACTGGATTCCACTCGCCATGAGAGCACTCATGGCTCGTGCAGGAGTCACATTCTGCACCATGAGCCTCAAGGACCGACTGGCTGCTTTCTGGATGAAATCAGAGGAGTCCCATGTCCTCTGCAGCAAGACCTGAGCAATCGTATCAACATCGTGGTCCATGTTCTTCTTCAAGGTCCTGAAGAGCTCTCCCAGCGTGCCAATTGCAAAACGAGACACCTTGGACCGCAGGTTGTTCACCTGGGGAAGTCATGAAGAGAAATGTAAGAATCACCCTGTAAAGAAATTCAGCTCCCCCCAAGGAAGCAGTAAGAGCAAGCAGAAGACCACAAGCACAGAAACACACTCACTCTGACACAAACAGCTTCACTTGTACAATACAAGTTGAAGGAGATTGAAAGCCTAAAAACTGTCTCACCTAGAACAAAGTTGCTGCTCAGCCCGTAATGCTTACTGCTTTGATTTTAGGAAAACAAGCAAATTAATTAAAGCAAGGGCTGGTTTGAAGCTCGAGGTATGAGATGCTAAAGAGCTCAAAGAGGAGGCAGACAGATGCCCCCTGTACCGGTAATATAGCTATTGTACAGATTGATCCTACAGTCAGGTGACATTGCTATTTTTACACCTCGTTTTAACATAGCTACGAGGCAGACACTGAGCAGAGAAGTAAAGGAAGAAGCACGTGTCTACTCTGCACCCCATGGATGAGGTACAGGGGACACAATTCAACACATTGTTCTTACCTCTTTGCTAACTGCCAGAGAAACATCATGGATTCTGGGAAGAAGGACTTCAGAGTGGTGGATAGCCAGGCACCTGATGCTGAAGAGTCCCTTTGCGTTCTGCTCCCTGAAAGGCGATTTCCAAAAACATTCATTTTTCTCCCCACCCAAGAACTAGGCTGCACCCTCTGAAATGACCAGGCTGTCAGCTGAAACAAAGGGAGATGCCTTCTCATACTGCAGCACTTATATTGCCTTGTGGAACTCATTGCCACACGATGCTGGCATGTTACACCTTCACTGGTTCGCTGGAACTGCAGGCCAGAACTGGGGACCCATCCCCACTGGGTCCGTGAGTTGTCAGGGAGCCGAGGCCTCCAAGTCTCCAAACTTAAGACTGTTTCTGTCCCGCTTCTGGCTTCAGCCAGCAAATCATCTTATTCCACAACTTTCTCTCTTCCCTCAAGATTGCCTTTGCAGCTACACAGAGCAGAAGGAAAAGCTAGCAAACAGCATGGCCCTGCTGCAGCTGTAGCACTGCTACAGACCAAGGCAAATCAAAGGCTTTTTACTGTGACTCCTTTGGAGTTTGTTTCACTAGTTCCCTTTGGACATCGCAGCTGCCTGGCCTCGGAGGGACTAGAAAAAAGCTTCTTATTTGTGGGAAGTGGAAAAGCGGGCCTGGAAAAGAAACAGTTCTGCTTGTTGGAGACCAGCTGCAAAAGCCAGAGAAAAGGCAGGAAAGAGGGTTGTTTAGAGATGGAAAGACAGACAGACCACAAGGTCGGACAACCTTTTGTATAGGAATGTTGTGGTTCTTGTATTAATGACAGTTCCCGAAACCTGACTCACTGCTGCGTCAGCCACTGAGGAAAGGGCATAAAGGTTTGCTCAGTTGTTATTAAAGTGGTCTTCGATCCACCCCAGGCGGAGTCCCTGCCTTTCAATACGCCACACTAATTTACCTTCACACTGACAGGAAGAAAGAGCAAACAAGGTGTTTTCTTACCAGTCATCGCTGCTGAGCCATGTCAGGGCATTGAGCAGCTCTTGCTGTGGTTCCGCGAAGGGTCTGACTTCCCGGGCACTTCCCTCCTCTGCCTCATCTTCCCAGTCCAGGAAGTCCAGAGCAGTGGCACGCTGCGACCTCACTGTTAGGACAGGGTCAGGCATCAGCATCGCATACCCCAGGGCAAGGCATCCCACCTGAGGAGCAGCTCCCAGGGCACAGTGTGATGTGTCACCCTCTGAATCTGACTCTGCCTCTGTTTCCATTTGCTTCAAATATTCTAGAACGCAGGGAGCTGAGTGCACATACGTTTTAGCATGCTCTTGGGAAAGAAGTCGTTTCTGGAATGAGGCAGTTTGTGTTCCTTGTGCAAGGAAAGAGCTGGTGGTGGGGCTGCAGTGGAGCGGGCTCACCTGAGGAATTCTGCTGGACCCTGCCACGCTGGTGGGTGACAGGGATGCTGGGGAGTGGGCACCTGGTGACACACTTCCTGGAGGCAGGGACAGAGCACTTTTCTCTGCAGGCGTCGCTCATGCTGGGGTCACTGGCAACTGCCCCGTTGATAGGTGGTAGGCGAAAGCCTGCAGAGACCAAAAAGCACCTTGTAAGTGGAGAGCGGTGGGCAGGGTGGCTGGGGGCTTAGAAAGGGCTTTTTTTTTTTTTGCCTTCTTTTCAAATCATTTGGAAGCAGCAGTGCTGAGGTACTGACAGGCTGACTCCTGTTCTTACCTCTGCCAGCAATACGGTGATAGGTGCTTTATATATTTTTTATATGTATAAATATATACATAAAAATATTAATTGTCCCAGATGGATCTGGGTCCCATCCCTTTGTCTTCCCAAACAACTCCAAGTGCACACTAACATGGGACAGCGATCCCAAAAATCGTAGAATCGTAGAACTCTCTGTGTTGGGAGGGACCTTTAAATGCCATCTAGTCCATCTTCAGCTACATCAGGCTGCTCAGAGCCCTGTCTAAGCTGACCTCCAACACCTCCAATGAGGGGGCATCGATGACTTCTCTGGGTGACCTGTTCCAGTGTTTCACCACCCTCGCCTTCCTTACATCTAGTCTAACTTGACCCTCCTCCAGTTGCAAACCAAAGGCAGTTATGCTTTCCCTCAGAAAGCATTAGGAAAACTTGGTGCGGCTTTTCTTTCTTCTGCTTTCCAGTTTCAGCAGCTGCACAGGGACAGGATGGTTTTCAACCAACCAGCCAAACTTCCACAGTGCCACCCATGGGTCAGGATTCCAATGGTCATTTTGGGACAGCCATTCCTGTACCTACCTTGAGGTTTAAGGGTCTTCTCTTCATTTCTCCTGCCTGATCTTGGCCTTAAGAAAATGAAGAATAAAAGAATATATGAGGAGAGAGAAAGAGAAGCTGGGTACAGCATTCAAGGAGCTAAGCTCTCTTAGCATGGCCATTCTGATGAAGGAGGGAATGCAACCCCTAAAGCCAACAGTATGCAAAGCTGATTAATTGCCATTAAACTTTCAGTTGTTGGAGTCACACATTGCTCACCAGGCTCTAGCTAAAACACAGGAGTCATTTTTCAATTTGGGCCTTAGCTATCCAATTCTGATGTCTCTCCCTCACGCTGTTACATACATCCCCTCTGAAGCAGCAAGAGATGGGAAGGCAGTCCTAAGTCTGTACTGAGGGCAACTACCTTTATGCTGCTCCAGAAGCCTCCCTTTGTCTGCCCACGCCTCCAACTGGTAACAGTACCTTGTTACACATGGTAGTACCACTGCTGTCTCCTGAGAGTAATACTACAGCTCGCTGCTCTTTCACAAAGAAAAAGGGGTTTTCTGAGTCCAGTGAGGACCTGCTTTTAAGGTACTCTTAAATCCTGCCTCCTCCTGCCCACCACCAGCCCTGATCTGAAGAGCTTTTGATGTGGGTTTTGACATCGTGCTGGATCATCAGAGATACACAAAATGGTGAATGCAGAGAAGTTTCCCTAAAGATACTGGAGAGCTGACTGTGGAAAATAAGCGTGAGGTGAACAGCACCTTGGAGCATCAGGCGCTTTGACTTACCACATCTTCAGGGTCTCTTGGCAAGGCAGGTGCTGAGCCCTGGGGAGAGGCACTGCAGTGCTGCCAGGAGCCCCATCAGACGGACCTGGTGACTCAGGCATCGGGGAAAGCAAAGGTGGCAACTTCGTCCAAGGCCCACGTCTGCAGTACAGCAGAGATGCCTGGAAATAACAGGACACAGCGCTCAGCCTGAGCATCCAGCCTGCCCCTTCGACTCTCACCTGGCATCTATCTGGCAGGCTCGCTACCCTGCTGCTCTGTGTGAGGTCCCTCTGTCTGATGAAATCACTTCAGGCTCCCCATGCCATTCCTTGGAAGGGGGGTGGAGGGAGCAGGGACAGGCGTGCACCCTTCCTTACTATCCATTCAGAGCCAGAGAGGACCAGAATTGCCACTTCCCATCACTTGCCTCTGGGCTGACCCCTTTGAAGAGAACCAAGATGCACAGGGAGCCTCTGAAACCTAGAAATATTATTAGAGAGAACTGTGCAGAGGGACATGGCTCTAGAACTCAACAGCTAAGGAAAACTAAAGTTGAGTTGGTAGAACTGCCTGCTCCAGCAAAGAGATTTTTCCATCTCAACTAGACAGAGCTGATGTAAAAAGCCACCAAGACACTGGTGTGTCTGCCACAGTAGCCACAATCTACAGATGGGTCACAGATAGGTGTATTTTACTAACTGGAGGAGGATATGCTTGACCAGAAGACTAGAGATCACAGAAATTATTTCAAGACCTCTGCTGTTGGTAGATGCTGAGGACTTGAAGCCTGCAGTACACACAGCCTGCAGCGCAGTGTCCAGCTGCGCCCTTCCTTGGCTCACTCAGCTACTTCCCGGGGACTGCAGCACAGGGAAAGAAGGTTTTGGAGTTCTACCTCCAAGAAAGAAACTGAAGACCTCCCCCCGCCCCCAACAAGTGATTTGGGTTCCTTACTTCATGGTCTTTTTCCTCTGACAGCAGCTCCTTGTTATCCCCATCACGGCCTGTGCTGTTTTCCCAACGCTGAGCTCCATCCCCAGCCCATGAACTCAGCTGCTCCATCATCCGGGTTGTGAACATGGACTGAGAAGAAGCTGTAGGTGAGGTAAAGGGAAGAGGTGAGTTAGCTGACCTCACGCCTTTACAATCAACCCACCTGATGAGCTGGGCACTCAAGTTTCTACAGTCAGTCAAGGGAGCTCAGCTTGTTTGTATCCTTCATAAAGCCAGCCTGTTTCATTCTTCTAAATAGCATTGAGCTAGCAAGCCAGGAGAGGGAGGTTGAAATCCTCACTGGGAAGAGAGGCCAAGAGTTTCCTAATTCAGGCCTTGGCTTCTCTGAAGACTACCGGCAAACACCCACACGGTGCTACTGGTGTCTCTGAAAGACATCTCAGCAAAGAGGCAGACCTTCCCAGTCTTCCTGCAGCACCATCCCATCCTTAAGGACAGGTTGAGCCTGGCCAAGAGGAGGAAGACCTGGGAATTTACTCAGGGTGAATCCACGTAGCGATAGCAAGGACAGAAACAGCACTCATGGCTCATCACCATGCCACAGGTATGGGCAGCTGGGCCGCAGTCCCTGTCCTGGCTGGCAGCAGCAGGGATCTGGCTGCTGTTGGTAGGAGAAGGCAAATGAATTCATGACAGAGATGTGGTGCCATGCGCATCACCGGAGCAGGGCAGGAGCACCTGCCGCTCTCAAACACCTACTCTGACACAGAGCCAGCACATGAGGACTGACCTCCAAGAACCATTCCTCCCTGAAATCAAGGTGCTTTTTACATCTGGCTGGGCCATCATTGCATATTCAACCCCTTCCCATCCTTACCTCCTTCTTCAGTAATCCAACTGCTGCCACAAAACTGCAAGTTGGAGTCAATGCTTCTGCCACGCAGAGCTGTGTATCTGGGCTGGTATTTGGGAATGCTCCCACAGCAGACAGCAACTGGGGCGTGGTACTTGTCTTCCAAATGAGGACAGCACAAATTGCGCAAATCTGAAAGCTCTGATATGGAGAGGTGAAAACACTCCTCACCACTGCTCACTGGAAGACTGAGACACCAGTGGTGCCCTGGGGCTCTAGGCCCTAGGCTTATGTGACCTCACAATACTACAGCACTACCATGACATACTACAGATTTGCATAGGTAGTGCTGGTTGCCCATCCACAACGACAAGGTTTCTTTCCTCTCCTTTCATTGGCTGTATTGGGTTGGAAGGGAATTTTTAAGGTCATCTAGTCCAACCCCCCTGCAGTGAGCAGGGACATCTGCACTAGATCATGTCACTCAGAGCCCTACCAAGCTTGACCTTGAATATCTCTAGGGATGGGCCCTCCACTACTTGAGGTCAGCCGCTCAATTGTTGCTGTCTAACAAATCAGTCTATGGCAGGTGGCAAAACTACCAGATAAAAGATATGCTCTTGGATCAGCCTCTCTCTGCTGTGAGCATGGGGAGATCCTAACCATGCCAGCGAGGTGTGCGGTCAGCTTCCTGCCACTGCTGCGCACAACAGAGCTAAAGAAATCCACTCTGCTCTCAGAGGAGAACAGGTACAAGTAGATCTCCCACTGGCATGGGGAGACAGCCAGGACCACATCCCTGTTTTGAATGGTGATTGCAGCACAGGGGAGTAAACATGCTGTCCATCGACCTATGAAATAGCGTGGACGTGCTGCAGCTGTAGCACTGCTACAGACCAAGGCAAATCAAAGGCCTATACTGTGACTGCTTTGGAGTGGTTTCACTGGTTCCCTTTGGACATCTGAGCTGCTTGGACCCGGAGGCACTAGGAAAAGTAACACCAGCTCCACCATGCTCTTCTCCATGGGCTGCAGGGGAATCTGTCTCCTCACTGCCTGCTGCGCCTGCTCCCTCCTACTCACTCACCTTGGTGTCTGCAAAGTTTCTTCCATCTTCTCACTCCCTTCAGCTGGTGTTTTCTCTCTCTTGGGCCTGCAGAGAGCTTCTAGCTGCTTCTTGCAGAAGCCACCCCTGCAGCCCCCCCTTCTCCACCAGAACCCAGCCACACAAAACTACAACACCTGGTAAAACACATCTCAGGTGGTAGCAAACTGCAGGTCACTATGAAGTGACATGGTTCAAGATCTGATGTTTAACCTCAGCACCCTCTGGCATTTTGAGCGTTTGAGCCTTAGCATTTGGCTGCACACACACACACTTTGTGGAGCTCCATCCTGCCCACGAAACAACTCCATGGGACCGCGCTGTTCCTGTTAAGCTGTTTGAAAACTTTCTCAAGCTGGGAAACTCCAGAAGGCTCCAGCAGATCTGCAGGGACTATGACTTCCACCAGGCTCTGCAGGATCCCAAGACACCAGCGTTCCAGAGCCAGGTCTCTACATCACGCACTTTAGAGAGATGAGTTCCTGAGTGCTCCCTGCTACCAAAAACTGGGAGTTAAAACCAACCAAGCAAGCAGGCAGGCAAGCAAACAAAAAACTCCCCCAAAAAACTTAAGAAGATTTAGGTCAGGCTGCTCAGTTCTCATATCTGAGTGTACAGATGCACCAACACCTGCTGCATTCAGCCCTCCCTCTCTTCTCTCATCACTTCTCCCCTCTCTATGGTAAAGGACTGGCACATCCCTTCCTCACTCTGTTCCTTGAATCTCAGGGTCAGAAGTGCTTTCTTGGTCCCCATGTAAGGCAAAACCTTCACTTCTCCAAGATGGGGAAAAAAATACTTTTTTTTTCCTTTTTTTTTTTCCAACATACCTTTTCCTGTGAGGCCACAGCTTACCTCTCCACAGCTTCTGTAGAGCACCCTCAGCCTCCTTACTGCCCAGCACCCCATATGTCCCCCAGAACCCTCTGCCCTGAGCCCCTCTCCTGCACCTCTCCAGGGGTGCCCCAAAGTGCTGGGAGGCAGTCAGATGGCACCGGTCACAGTTACAAATTGCATTTACACAGGGGGTTTATGTCTTTGGTATCTCTGCAGCGTCTTCAGGAAGAGGAGCTCAAGGTACAAAACTTTTGAAAACTATTATCCTTTAATGACTACAAATATTAAATATTCTCCTTAAAGATTACATCAAAATAAATCAAAAGCTATAAACTCTTGGATAAATTCTGTTCCTCAGGCAGGCAGAATAAAACCAATGCTGCTGCCGCCACTTCCACCGCTGCCTTCACGTCTCCCACGCCACACCTCTGCGTCACTGCCTGAGCACTCCAAGCCTTTACTCAGCATGCAGCTCTAAGATGTCTCTGAGGTTTTTTGCCACACGCTGAGGTTGGCTGGCAGCGTAATCCAGCAGCTTGGAGCCCATCAGCTGGTAGAGGGCCCCTGCAAGCTTGGTCACCACAGCCTTGACGTTGCCGCTCCGCACAGGCAGGACGCTGCTTCCCAGGAAGAACCAGAGCGTGGGCAGCCCGTAGCGCTTGGCAGCTTGGGGTTTCCAGGGATAAACGGATGTCACAAGCTCTGTCGGGCAAGAGAGAAAAGCTTCTTAACAACCTTCCTGCAAACAGCTCCCTGCCTTTATTTCTGGTTCTTGGAAGGCTTTTCTGGCTGGTACCGACAAGCACAAGGAGCCCATGGTCCAGAAACAGCTTGAGGCAGCGTCTCAGAGAGGTAATTGAGACACTGCGAATCAAAGGGATTATGACGTTTTTGCAACCTTTGATGGAAAATGCCAGAAGTCTGACAGTGGTTCCCTTTGCTCAGGGGCACACAGCAAACAACAGTATTATACCCCACTTCAGAACAGACAAAACCCTGCCAAATACTTTTGGTATATGCATGCTGCAGGAGGGACACGCTCAGGACCTTCTGCTGCTTGATGAGCTGTTCCACTATTACAAGGCATTCCCTGTAAACATTCCCTCCAACACTTCTTGACTCAGAAGTGGAGAGCAGCTGAAGCAGGTGATACCTGAGATATGTGCTGTGACGTCGAGCAGAGCTTGGCCGCTGAGCGAACTCACTCGTTGGGCCAGGGCTTGCAGCATCAGCGTGTTATCTGAAAGAGAAACATCCATTTCTGCTCACTCTCCTGAGGCTCTAAGGCACCAAAAATAAAGACGGGGGGAGGGGAGGGCAAGGGTAACCACACTTTCTAAAATGAAGTTCTGCCAGTTTCTGAGTCTTTTTCTTCTGGTTTTCTTCAAGCTTACTTTGAGGATTATTAAATTCAAAGAGAAAGTTTTTCCTTTCACATCTGTTAATCCAAACCTGACTGCTCTACAAGCAGCTCTGTTCAACATTTCACATCAGAGCCCTCACAACTTAAATCACATGTAAGCAGTGAAGGGGCTTAACGTCCTGGAGCTTTGCAGAAGCAATCTTCTCCCTCCTCGGAGGACAACGGTGGGAAAGCTCACAAGTCCCCATGTCCGTAGCTGTTGCCTGCATTGGTCTGCAAGCCTCCAGCCTTACCAGTTTGATCAGCCAAGCAAAGCTTTCCTTGCAGCATCGGGATTTTTTTCACAGACAGCAAAAGCTATCAACAGACTCAGGGTTGAGTTGGCTCTGAGACAGGAGTCAGAGGTCAGCCTTACCTAGGTGAGCGATGCATGCTTCCAGCACCTTGGTAGCTGCAGCATAAATCCCCGACTGCTTTGAATTCAGGTTCTCAGTGACCGCTAACACCAGGGAGACCAGCACTGGGTGTAAGGCGACTCTGAGCATGGGTACCATCAAAGCCAGGACCTCTAGTGCCTGCTGGGTCACTTTTTTGTTGTAATCCCGAAGTCTCAGGCCAAAAATGTCAAAAATCTGTTCAGAAAACAAACAAGACGAAAGCTGGATTAAAATGTCTTTCTTTCAAGCAGGGATGTAGAAACAAGTACCCAGCAAGATAACCGGTTAATGCAATCCTTCCTGTCAGGCAGCACTTGCTGGCACAATTTCACTGCTTTCCCGTGGGCTACTAAGGGCTGGCAAGGGACTTAAGGGGGAAGAAGCAATAGAGATCCCCTACGTACCTGGACAATGTTATTGGAAAGGAGCTGGGGGCTGCTCTTGCAGTACTCTAGTAGGAGCCCCAGTCCCTCCAGTCTTAATTCAAAATCCTTGTCTGACAGGAGCCTGTAAAGCTCCTGCAGCTGGTCGGTTTCTTTCACAGTCCGAAGTGACACGTGACACGCAGCCCGGCGGGGTAAGAGGCGTCTGTCAGACCCAGATCTCAAGCTGCAAAATAAAAGCAAGGTGTGTAGGACAAGGCAACAACCTGTCACGCCTCATCTCTACCAGAAAGAATTCTCTGAGGACGAGACTTGTAAAGCTTGTCATGTGCTTTGCCAGATAGAACAGAAGTGCTCGGTACCCTCCATCAGAAGGCAGCTTGTCCTGAGGCATCGTTGAACTGCTCTTCCTAGGCTTCTTATGGACCTTGGCAGATGGAGCCTCACATTTATGATCTTCGACCCCCTATAGAAAAAAAACACATGAAGCTATAGACTATCAAATAGCAAAGTACTTGCTTAGAACATGAGAAATAACCAGGATCAAGGCTACCAAGAAATGTTTAGGGAAACGTGTCATAGAGACGGAGAGATGCCAGCGAATCGGGGATGTCTCCTCTTTGTTTCCAATACCCAAGGCTGTCAGTGCTACCGTAATGGGCAGCAGTATAAAATCCTGAAGCCATTAGTCTTGAGCACAAATAGGAATAATGCAATCTGGTAGGGAACAAGCCTTCTTAAAGGGAATAGTGGGACTCTCTGGGAGTTGGCCCATTGTGTTACAAGTTGATTTGGTTCACACTCACTCTCCCTATTCCTGCAGAGTCAGTGAAAAGGAATGGGGGGGTGGGGGAAATGGCGTCGGGGGAGATATTTTCTACTGGATGCTGAATTGATGAAGCTTCTTCCAGCTCCACAGTACACGGCAGTACTGTGATGGCCCTGTGCATCTCTTGCATGTTTGGAATTTCTCCTCCTTCACTTTCCTGTTTGTGGTTGATCTTCAGAATGCACCCACATCATTTCTAACCATACTAACTCCTTCACTGTCTGCAGATAAACAGGCTAAGGTGCAACACTTCCTTCCCAAGAGCAAAACGATTCAGTGGAAGAAGAAATTAATTTAGGGATGTAGAATCTCACATGAGTGTTCTCAGTTCTTGCAGAAAAGAGGTATTTCTCCTGCCAAGTACTTACTTTCTTCTTGATTGTTTCCATGACTTGATTCAAATCATGTGAGGGGCCAGACTGTTTCAAATACTTGTCAAACTTTTCATGACTCATCAATATATTAAGCATCTGCCGTCCATAATACCTGACACAGGAAAGAGAAAAAGGAAAGGCTGGTTTTGCTACTGAGTGTTACTGTCTCTTCTCCCCTGGCAATAAACAAGGAAAAAGCGTCAATGAAATAAGCTGAGATCTTAAACTCGTCACGTGTAATGCCTATTGCCTATTCAGCAAAGAGATATTTACTTCCACTTACTGCCTCTGCACGGGAAGCTACCCTTCTTGAGCTGGCAGAGAAACTAGGATAAATCGCCTCACGCTTGCTATTTATGATTCTCTACTACATGTCTGCACAGGGGCTGCTACTTGCTTCTGTGTTCTAAGCGTCTGTTAATGGGAATTTAAAGGAAGAATCAAAGTAAGGGGGGGTTGCGGTTGGTACTGTGAAATTTTAACTGATCGAGATCACCACCTTGTGTCCTGATGAGAATCCTGAGCGAGCCTCACCACCGTGTTCACCAGCACGTCGGTATTAATGTGTTTGCCTGACAGCAGCTTCTTAGCTCCGATTTTCTCTACCGTGCTCAGGAGGTGCTCAGCCGCACACTTCCGCACCGTGACATTGCGGTGCCTGCAAACAAGAGAACAAGCACCGGAGCAGAGGGAAAAGGAAAGCCAGGAGCACAGGCTTTGCTCACAGCATGCTCCTGTCATGACTGAGGAGGAGGCGTGTGCTCTCACTGCAGCTTTAGCCACCTGCAGGAGATCCTGGCCTCGGATAAAGACAAAGTTGGCATTTTACAGAGGAAGGAAAAGGGAGGAATTCCAGCTCCCTGGACTATGTGACAGCTCAGTGCCTTTCATTTCCCTCTGTCTCAAGAGATAATTTTGGGAAAGACAATTCATCCTGACTGCTCACGGGGCTCTCAGGACACCGACAGAACTGCAGCAGGATTGAGGTTTAGCCCACCTGTTTATCTCCACTGTGCTGGATTGGGGGGGGCACGGCGGGGCTCCAGGGGCGGCCTCTGCAAGCAGCAGCAAGAAGCTCTCTGCAGGCCCGACAGTGTAAACGCCAGCCGGGCTCAAGGCCAGACCCGCCGCTGAGCAAGGCCGAGCCCATCAGCGACGGCCACAACGCCTCTGGCAATCACATTTAGCAGAAAAAACTCACAAGCAGCACCTTTTTGCCCCCCGAGGAGGGAGTGAGAAGATTTAACAAACTCTGCAGGCACCGCAGTCACTGCAGAGGGGTGGGGGGGAGGAGGCCCACTGCAGGCGCCAGAGAGCAATCTGCAGAATCTGCATACCCGAGGGCCGAAAATGGCCGGGGAATGCCTGTGGGGCAGGCAGCTGCAGAATATCCAGCCATGCAACCAGTCGGAGCTTTGGCAAGAGGTACATTGCAATGTGTTGCCCTGTTCACAAGCAGAGGAAAGGGTAGCAGTCGTTTCAGCCAGGTTGTCCTTTCCAGAGGGTGGGGTGCCTGTTTGAAACAGGCCCAGCACTAAGATCTGAAGGCAGCAGTTGCTTCAGCTATCCCATGGGAGTCGACCTGGGAAGCTGCCTGTAAAGTGGCTCACCAGGTTAAAGCTAACATGCAGCAGCAGTTTGCAAAGAAAATGGAGCTGGACCGACAATGATGGTCAGGCTCCTCTCAGCAGGGGCCCCGCCTGTTGAGCAGGCTGTGCTGCACCTAGCAGGGTCTCTCCCACACGCTCCATGTGCCAGCAATGAACCTCCTTATTTCTCAAGTTAATGGGGTAATGATGCACGGTTTTTCCTTGTGCCTCTGTGGTTAGCACTGCGAAAGGTCAAAGGGTGCTCGCTGCTGGAACTGCCACGGTCCCTCCTCCCTTTCTGAGAACAAAGTGGCTGCAGTAGGGCACAACTTGATGACAAGAGGAAGGGAGTGAGGGTGACCAGAGAATCTAACCACCGAGTTCACAGAAGGTGCAGGAGAAAGGACCCTGCCCTACCAGCATTCCCCTTCTGCCTTCCCATCCCTTCCCCCCACGCACACGATAGCACTAAGAGAAGAACTACATACTGGATTCCACTCGCCATGAGAGCACTCATGGCTCGTGCAGGAGTCACATTCTGCACCATGAGCCTCAAGGACCGACTGGCTGCTTTCTGGATGAAATCAGAGGAGTCCCATGTCCTCTGCAGCAAGACCTGAGCAATCGTATCAACATCGTGGTCCATGTTCTTCTTCAAGGTCCTGAAGAGCTCTCCCAGCGTGCCAATTGCAAAACGAGACACCTTGGACCGCAGGTTGTTCACCTGGGGAAGTCATGAAGAGAAATGTAAGAATCACCCTGTAAAGAAATTCAGCTCCCCCCAAGGAAGCAGTAAGAGCAAGCAGAAGACCACAAGCACAGAAACACACTCACTCTGACACAAACAGCTTCACTTGTACAATACAAGTTGAAGGAGATTGAAAGCCTAAAAACTGTCTCACCTAGAACAAAGTTGCTGCTCAGCCCGTAATGCTTACTGCTTTGATTTTAGGAAAACAAGCAAATTAATTAAAGCAAGGGCTGGTTTGAAGCTCGAGGTATGAGATGCTAAAGAGCTCAAAGAGGAGGCAGACAGATGCCCCCTGTACCGGTAATATAGCTATTGTACAGATTGATCCTACAGTCAGGTGACATTGCTATTTTTACACCTCGTTTTAACATAGCTACGAGGCAGACACTGAGCAGAGAAGTAAAGGAAGAAGCACGTGTCTACTCTGCACCCCATGGATGAGGTACAGGGGACACAATTCAACACATTGTTCTTACCTCTTTGCTAACTGCCAGAGAAACATCATGGATTCTGGGAAGAAGGACTTCAGAGTGGTGGATAGCCAGGCACCTGATGCTGAAGAGTCCCTTTGCGTTCTGCTCCCTGAAAGGCGATTTCCAAAAACATTCATTTTTCTCCCCACCCAAGAACTAGGCTGCACCCTCTGAAATGACCAGGCTGTCAGCTGAAACAAAGGGAGATGCCTTCTCATACTGCAGCACTTATATTGCCTTGTGGAACTCATTGCCACACGATGCTGGCATGTTACACCTTCACTGGTTCGCTGGAACTGCAGGCCAGAACTGGGGACCCATCCCCACTGGGTCCGTGAGTTGTCAGGGAGCCGAGGCCTCCAAGTCTCCAAACTTAAGACTGTTTCTGTCCCGCTTCTGGCTTCAGCCAGCAAATCATCTTATTCCACAACTTTCTCTCTTCCCTCAAGATTGCCTTTGCAGCTACACAGAGCAGAAGGAAAAGCTAGCAAACAGCATGGCCCTGCTGCAGCTGTAGCACTGCTACAGACCAAGGCAAATCAAAGGCTTTTTACTGTGACTCCTTTGGAGTTTGTTTCACTAGTTCCCTTTGGACATCGCAGCTGCCTGGCCTCGGAGGGACTAGAAAAAAGCTTCTTATTTGTGGGAAGTGGAAAAGCGGGCCTGGAAAAGAAACAGTTCTGCTTGTTGGAGACCAGCTGCAAAAGCCAGAGAAAAGGCAGGAAAGAGGGTTGTTTAGAGATGGAAAGACAGACAGACCACAAGGTCGGACAACCTTTTGTATAGGAATGTTGTGGTTCTTGTATTAATGACAGTTCCCGAAACCTGACTCACTGCTGCGTCAGCCACTGAGGAAAGGGCATAAAGGTTTGCTCAGTTGTTATTAAAGTGGTCTTCGATCCACCCCAGGCGGAGTCCCTGCCTTTCAATACGCCACACTAATTTACCTTCACACTGACAGGAAGAAAGAGCAAACAAGGTGTTTTCTTACCAGTCATCGCTGCTGAGCCATGTCAGGGCATTGAGCAGCTCTTGCTGTGGTTCCGCGAAGGGTCTGACTTCCCGGGCACTTCCCTCCTCTGCCTCATCTTCCCAGTCCAGGAAGTCCAGAGCAGTGGCACGCTGCGACCTCACTGTTAGGACAGGGTCAGGCATCAGCATCGCATACCCCAGGGCAAGGCATCCCACCTGAGGAGCAGCTCCCAGGGCACAGTGTGATGTGTCACCCTCTGAATCTGACTCTGCCTCTGTTTCCATTTGCTTCAAATATTCTAGAACGCAGGGAGCTGAGTGCACATACGTTTTAGCATGCTCTTGGGAAAGAAGTCGTTTCTGGAATGAGGCAGTTTGTGTTCCTTGTGCAAGGAAAGAGCTGGTGGTGGGGCTGCAGTGGAGCGGGCTCACCTGAGGAATTCTGCTGGACCCTGCCACGCTGGTGGGTGACAGGGATGCTGGGGAGTGGGCACCTGGTGACACACTTCCTGGAGGCAGGGACAGAGCACTTTTCTCTGCAGGCGTCGCTCATGCTGGGGTCACTGGCAACTGCCCCGTTGATAGGTGGTAGGCGAAAGCCTGCAGAGACCAAAAAGCACCTTGTAAGTGGAGAGCGGTGGGCAGGGTGGCTGGGGGCTTAGAAAGGGCTTTTTTTTTTTTTGCCTTCTTTTCAAATCATTTGGAAGCAGCAGTGCTGAGGTACTGACAGGCTGACTCCTGTTCTTACCTCTGCCAGCAATACGGTGATAGGTGCTTTATATATTTTTTATATGTATAAATATATACATAAAAATATTAATTGTCCCAGATGGATCTGGGTCCCATCCCTTTGTCTTCCCAAACAACTCCAAGTGCACACTAACATGGGACAGCGATCCCAAAAATCGTAGAATCGTAGAACTCTCTGTGTTGGGAGGGACCTTTAAATGCCATCTAGTCCATCTTCAGCTACATCAGGCTGCTCAGAGCCCTGTCTAAGCTGACCTCCAACACCTCCAATGAGGGGGCATCGATGACTTCTCTGGGTGACCTGTTCCAGTGTTTCACCACCCTCGCCTTCCTTACATCTAGTCTAACTTGACCCTCCTCCAGTTGCAAACCAAAGGCAGTTATGCTTTCCCTCAGAAAGCATTAGGAAAACTTGGTGCGGCTTTTCTTTCTTCTGCTTTCCAGTTTCAGCAGCTGCACAGGGACAGGATGGTTTTCAACCAACCAGCCAAACTTCCACAGTGCCACCCATGGGTCAGGATTCCAATGGTCATTTTGGGACAGCCATTCCTGTACCTACCTTGAGGTTTAAGGGTCTTCTCTTCATTTCTCCTGCCTGATCTTGGCCTTAAGAAAATGAAGAATAAAAGAATATATGAGGAGAGAGAAAGAGAAGCTGGGTACAGCATTCAAGGAGCTAAGCTCTCTTAGCATGGCCATTCTGATGAAGGAGGGAATGCAACCCCTAAAGCCAACAGTATGCAAAGCTGATTAATTGCCATTAAACTTTCAGTTGTTGGAGTCACACATTGCTCACCAGGCTCTAGCTAAAACACAGGAGTCATTTTTCAATTTGGGCCTTAGCTATCCAATTCTGATGTCTCTCCCTCACGCTGTTACATACATCCCCTCTGAAGCAGCAAGAGATGGGAAGGCAGTCCTAAGTCTGTACTGAGGGCAACTACCTTTATGCTGCTCCAGAAGCCTCCCTTTGTCTGCCCACGCCTCCAACTGGTAACAGTACCTTGTTACACATGGTAGTACCACTGCTGTCTCCTGAGAGTAATACTACAGCTCGCTGCTCTTTCACAAAGAAAAAGGGGTTTTCTGAGTCCAGTGAGGACCTGCTTTTAAGGTACTCTTAAATCCTGCCTCCTCCTGCCCACCACCAGCCCTGATCTGAAGAGCTTTTGATGTGGGTTTTGACATCGTGCTGGATCATCAGAGATACACAAAATGGTGAATGCAGAGAAGTTTCCCTAAAGATACTGGAGAGCTGACTGTGGAAAATAAGCGTGAGGTGAACAGCACCTTGGAGCATCAGGCGCTTTGACTTACCACATCTTCAGGGTCTCTTGGCAAGGCAGGTGCTGAGCCCTGGGGAGAGGCACTGCAGTGCTGCCAGGAGCCCCATCAGACGGACCTGGTGACTCAGGCATCGGGGAAAGCAAAGGTGGCAACTTCGTCCAAGGCCCACGTCTGCAGTACAGCAGAGATGCCTGGAAATAACAGGACACAGCGCTCAGCCTGAGCATCCAGCCTGCCCCTTCGACTCTCACCTGGCATCTATCTGGCAGGCTCGCTACCCTGCTGCTCTGTGTGAGGTCCCTCTGTCTGATGAAATCACTTCAGGCTCCCCATGCCATTCCTTGGAAGGGGGGTGGAGGGAGCAGGGACAGGCGTGCACCCTTCCTTACTATCCATTCAGAGCCAGAGAGGACCAGAATTGCCACTTCCCATCACTTGCCTCTGGGCTGACCCCTTTGAAGAGAACCAAGATGCACAGGGAGCCTCTGAAACCTAGAAATATTATTAGAGAGAACTGTGCAGAGGGACATGGCTCTAGAACTCAACAGCTAAGGAAAACTAAAGTTGAGTTGGTAGAACTGCCTGCTCCAGCAAAGAGATTTTTCCATCTCAACTAGACAGAGCTGATGTAAAAAGCCACCAAGACACTGGTGTGTCTGCCACAGTAGCCACAATCTACAGATGGGTCACAGATAGGTGTATTTTACTAACTGGAGGAGGATATGCTTGACCAGAAGACTAGAGATCACAGAAATTATTTCAAGACCTCTGCTGTTGGTAGATGCTGAGGACTTGAAGCCTGCAGTACACACAGCCTGCAGCGCAGTGTCCAGCTGCGCCCTTCCTTGGCTCACTCAGCTACTTCCCGGGGACTGCAGCACAGGGAAAGAAGGTTTTGGAGTTCTACCTCCAAGAAAGAAACTGAAGACCTCCCCCCGCCCCCAACAAGTGATTTGGGTTCCTTACTTCATGGTCTTTTTCCTCTGACAGCAGCTCCTTGTTATCCCCATCACGGCCTGTGCTGTTTTCCCAACGCTGAGCTCCATCCCCAGCCCATGAACTCAGCTGCTCCATCATCCGGGTTGTGAACATGGACTGAGAAGAAGCTGTAGGTGAGGTAAAGGGAAGAGGTGAGTTAGCTGACCTCACGCCTTTACAATCAACCCACCTGATGAGCTGGGCACTCAAGTTTCTACAGTCAGTCAAGGGAGCTCAGCTTGTTTGTATCCTTCATAAAGCCAGCCTGTTTCATTCTTCTAAATAGCATTGAGCTAGCAAGCCAGGAGAGGGAGGTTGAAATCCTCACTGGGAAGAGAGGCCAAGAGTTTCCTAATTCAGGCCTTGGCTTCTCTGAAGACTACCGGCAAACACCCACACGGTGCTACTGGTGTCTCTGAAAGACATCTCAGCAAAGAGGCAGACCTTCCCAGTCTTCCTGCAGCACCATCCCATCCTTAAGGACAGGTTGAGCCTGGCCAAGAGGAGGAAGACCTGGGAATTTACTCAGGGTGAATCCACGTAGCGATAGCAAGGACAGAAACAGCACTCATGGCTCATCACCATGCCACAGGTATGGGCAGCTGGGCCGCAGTCCCTGTCCTGGCTGGCAGCAGCAGGGATCTGGCTGCTGTTGGTAGGAGAA
The DNA here is from genome assembly GCA_020800305.1 of Porphyrio hochstetteri. Taxonomy (NCBI): domain Eukaryota; kingdom Metazoa; phylum Chordata; class Aves; order Gruiformes; family Rallidae; genus Porphyrio; species Porphyrio hochstetteri. Next base: position 10,128,869 of record CM036907.1, read on the forward strand.
GGCAAATGAATTCATGACAGAGATGTGGTGCCATGCGCATCACCGGAGCAGGGCAGGAGCACCTGCCGCTCTCAAACACCTACTCTGACACAGAGCCAGCACATGAGGACTGACCTCCAAGAACCATTCCTCCCTGAAATCAAGGTGCTTTTTACATCTGGCTGGGCCATCATTGCATATTCAACCCCTTCCCATCCTTACCTCCTTCTTCAGTAATCCAACTGCTGCCACAAAACTGCAAGTTGGAGTCAATGCTTCTGCCACGCAGAGCTGTGTATCTGGGCTGGTATTTGGGAATGCTCCCACAGCAGACAGCAACTGGGGCGTGGTACTTGTCTTCCAAATGAGGACAGCACAAATTGCGCAAATCTGAAAGCTCTGATATGGAGAGGTGAAAACACTCCTCACCACTGCTCACTGGAAGACTGAGACACCAGTGGTGCCCTGGGGCTCTAGGCCCTAGGCTTATGTGACCTCACAATACTACAGCACTACCATGACATACTACAGATTTGCATAGGTAGTGCTGGTTGCCCATCCACAACGACAAGGTTTCTTTCCTCTCCTTTCATTGGCTGTATTGGGTTGGAAGGGAATTTTTAAGGTCATCTAGTCCAACCCCCCTGCAGTGAGCAGGGACATCTGCACTAGATCATGTCACTCAGAGCCCTACCAAGCTTGACCTTGAATATCTCTAGGGATGGGCCCTCCACTACTTGAGGTCAGCCGCTCAATTGTTGCTGTCTAACAAATCAGTCTATGGCAGGTGGCAAAACTACCAGATAAAAGATATGCTCTTGGATCAGCCTCTCTCTGCTGTGAGCATGGGGAGATCCTAACCATGCCAGCGAGGTGTGCGGTCAGCTTCCTGCCACTGCTGCGCACAACAGAGCTAAAGAAATCCACTCTGCTCTCAGAGGAGAACAGGTACAAGTAGATCTCCCACTGGCATGGGGAGACAGCCAGGACCACATCCCTGTTTTGAATGGTGATTGCAGCACAGGGGAGTAAACATGCTGTCCATCGACCTATGAAATAGCGTGGACGTGCTGCAGCTGTAGCACTGCTACAGACCAAGGCAAATCAAAGGCCTATACTGTGACTGCTTTGGAGTGGTTTCACTGGTTCCCTTTGGACATCTGAGCTGCTTGGACCCGGAGGCACTAGGAAAAGTAACACCAGCTCCACCATGCTCTTCTCCATGGGCTGCAGGGGAATCTGTCTCCTCACTGCCTGCTGCGCCTGCTCCCTCCTACTCACTCACCTTGGTGTCTGCAAAGTTTCTTCCATCTTCTCACTCCCTTCAGCTGGTGTTTTCTCTCTCTTGGGCCTGCAGAGAGCTTCTAGCTGCTTCTTGCAGAAGCCACCCCTGCAGCCCCCCCTTCTCCACCAGAACCCAGCCACACAAAACTACAACACCTGGTAAAACACATCTCAGGTGGTAGCAAACTGCAGGTCACTATGAAGTGACATGGTTCAAGATCTGATGTTTAACCTCAGCACCCTCTGGCATTTTGAGCGTTTGAGCCTTAGCATTTGGCTGCACACACACACACTTTGTGGAGCTCCATCCTGCCCACGAAACAACTCCATGGGACCGCGCTGTTCCTGTTAAGCTGTTTGAAAACTTTCTCAAGCTGGGAAACTCCAGAAGGCTCCAGCAGATCTGCAGGGACTATGACTTCCACCAGGCTCTGCAGGATCCCAAGACACCAGCGTTCCAGAGCCAGGTCTCTACATCACGCACTTTAGAGAGATGAGTTCCTGAGTGCTCCCTGCTACCAAAAACTGGGAGTTAAAACCAACCAAGCAAGCAGGCAGGCAAGCAAACAAAAAACTCCCCCAAAAAACTTAAGAAGATTTAGGTCAGGCTGCTCAGTTCTCATATCTGAGTGTACAGATGCACCAACACCTGCTGCATTCAGCCCTCCCTCTCTTCTCTCATCACTTCTCCCCTCTCTATGGTAAAGGACTGGCACATCCCTTCCTCACTCTGTTCCTTGAATCTCAGGGTCAGAAGTGCTTTCTTGGTCCCCATGTAAGGCAAAACCTTCACTTCTCCAAGATGGGGAAAAAAATACTTTTTTTTTCCTTTTTTTTTTTCCAACATACCTTTTCCTGTGAGGCCACAGCTTACCTCTCCACAGCTTCTGTAGAGCACCCTCAGCCTCCTTACTGCCCAGCACCCCATATGTCCCCCAGAACCCTCTGCCCTGAGCCCCTCTCCTGCACCTCTCCAGGGGTGCCCCAAAGTGCTGGGAGGCAGTCAGATGGCACCGGTCACAGTTACAAATTGCATTTACACAGGGGGTTTATGTCTTTGGTATCTCTGCAGCGTCTTCAGGAAGAGGAGCTCAAGGTACAAAACTTTTGAAAACTATTATCCTTTAATGACTACAAATATTAAATATTCTCCTTAAAGATTACATCAAAATAAATCAAAAGCTATAAACTCTTGGATAAATTCTGTTCCTCAGGCAGGCAGAATAAAACCAATGCTGCTGCCGCCACTTCCACCGCTGCCTTCACGTCTCCCACGCCACACCTCTGCGTCACTGCCTGAGCACTCCAAGCCTTTACTCAGCATGCAGCTCTAAGATGTCTCTGAGGTTTTTTGCCACACGCTGAGGTTGGCTGGCAGCGTAATCCAGCAGCTTGGAGCCCATCAGCTGGTAGAGGGCCCCTGCAAGCTTGGTCACCACAGCCTTGACGTTGCCGCTCCGCACAGGCAGGACGCTGCTTCCCAGGAAGAACCAGAGCGTGGGCAGCCCGTAGCGCTTGGCAGCTTGGGGTTTCCAGGGATAAACGGATGTCACAAGCTCTGTCGGGCAAGAGAGAAAAGCTTCTTAACAACCTTCCTGCAAACAGCTCCCTGCCTTTATTTCTGGTTCTTGGAAGGCTTTTCTGGCTGGTACCGACAAGCACAAGGAGCCCATGGTCCAGAAACAGCTTGAGGCAGCGTCTCAGAGAGGTAATTGAGACACTGCGAATCAAAGGGATTATGACGTTTTTGCAACCTTTGATGGAAAATGCCAGAAGTCTGACAGTGGTTCCCTTTGCTCAGGGGCACACAGCAAACAACAGTATTATACCCCACTTCAGAACAGACAAAACCCTGCCAAATACTTTTGGTATATGCATGCTGCAGGAGGGACACGCTCAGGACCTTCTGCTGCTTGATGAGCTGTTCCACTATTACAAGGCATTCCCTGTAAACATTCCCTCCAACACTTCTTGACTCAGAAGTGGAGAGCAGCTGAAGCAGGTGATACCTGAGATATGTGCTGTGACGTCGAGCAGAGCTTGGCCGCTGAGCGAACTCACTCGTTGGGCCAGGGCTTGCAGCATCAGCGTGTTATCTGAAAGAGAAACATCCATTTCTGCTCACTCTCCTGAGGCTCTAAGGCACCAAAAATAAAGACGGGGGGAGGGGAGGGCAAGGGTAACCACACTTTCTAAAATGAAGTTCTGCCAGTTTCTGAGTCTTTTTCTTCTGGTTTTCTTCAAGCTTACTTTGAGGATTATTAAATTCAAAGAGAAAGTTTTTCCTTTCACATCTGTTAATCCAAACCTGACTGCTCTACAAGCAGCTCTGTTCAACATTTCACATCAGAGCCCTCACAACTTAAATCACATGTAAGCAGTGAAGGGGCTTAACGTCCTGGAGCTTTGCAGAAGCAATCTTCTCCCTCCTCGGAGGACAACGGTGGGAAAGCTCACAAGTCCCCATGTCCGTAGCTGTTGCCTGCATTGGTCTGCAAGCCTCCAGCCTTACCAGTTTGATCAGCCAAGCAAAGCTTTCCTTGCAGCATCGGGATTTTTTTCACAGACAGCAAAAGCTATCAACAGACTCAGGGTTGAGTTGGCTCTGAGACAGGAGTCAGAGGTCAGCCTTACCTAGGTGAGCGATGCATGCTTCCAGCACCTTGGTAGCTGCAGCATAAATCCCCGACTGCTTTGAATTCAGGTTCTCAGTGACCGCTAACACCAGGGAGACCAGCACTGGGTGTAAGGCGACTCTGAGCATGGGTACCATCAAAGCCAGGACCTCTAGTGCCTGCTGGGTCACTTTTTTGTTGTAATCCCGAAGTCTCAGGCCAAAAATGTCAAAAATCTGTTCAGAAAACAAACAAGACGAAAGCTGGATTAAAATGTCTTTCTTTCAAGCAGGGATGTAGAAACAAGTACCCAGCAAGATAACCGGTTAATGCAATCCTTCCTGTCAGGCAGCACTTGCTGGCACAATTTCACTGCTTTCCCGTGGGCTACTAAGGGCTGGCAAGGGACTTAAGGGGGAAGAAGCAATAGAGATCCCCTACGTACCTGGACAATGTTATTGGAAAGGAGCTGGGGGCTGCTCTTGCAGTACTCTAGTAGGAGCCCCAGTCCCTCCAGTCTTAATTCAAAATCCTTGTCTGACAGGAGCCTGTAAAGCTCCTGCAGCTGGTCGGTTTCTTTCACAGTCCGAAGTGACACGTGACACGCAGCCCGGCGGGGTAAGAGGCGTCTGTCAGACCCAGATCTCAAGCTGCAAAATAAAAGCAAGGTGTGTAGGACAAGGCAACAACCTGTCACGCCTCATCTCTACCAGAAAGAATTCTCTGAGGACGAGACTTGTAAAGCTTGTCATGTGCTTTGCCAGATAGAACAGAAGTGCTCGGTACCCTCCATCAGAAGGCAGCTTGTCCTGAGGCATCGTTGAACTGCTCTTCCTAGGCTTCTTATGGACCTTGGCAGATGGAGCCTCACATTTATGATCTTCGACCCCCTATAGAAAAAAAACACATGAAGCTATAGACTATCAAATAGCAAAGTACTTGCTTAGAACATGAGAAATAACCAGGATCAAGGCTACCAAGAAATGTTTAGGGAAACGTGTCATAGAGACGGAGAGATGCCAGCGAATTGGGGATGTCTCCTCTTTGTTTCCAATACCCAAGGCTGTCAGTGCTACCGTAATGGGCAGCAGTATAAAATCCTGAAGCCATTAGTCTTGAGCACAAATAGGAATAATGCAATCTGGTAGGGAACAAGCCTTCTTAAAGGGAATAGTGGGACTCTCTGGGAGTTGGCCCATTGTGTTACAAGTTGATTTGGTTCACACTCACTCTCCCTATTCCTGCAGAGTCAGTGAAAAGGAATGGGGGGGTGGGGGAAATGGCGTCGGGGGAGATATTTTCTACTGGATGCTGAATTGATGAAGCTTCTTCCAGCTCCACAGTACACGGCAGTACTGTGATGGCCCTGTGCATCTCTTGCATGTTTGGAATTTCTCCTCCTTCACTTTCCTGTTTGTGGTTGATCTTCAGAATGCACCCACATCATTTCTAACCATACTAACTCCTTCACTGTCTGCAGATAAACAGGCTAAGGTGCAACACTTCCTTCCCAAGAGCAAAACGATTCAGTGGAAGAAGAAATTAATTTAGGGATGTAGAATCTCACATGAGTGTTCTCAGTTCTTGCAGAAAAGAGGTATTTCTCCTGCCAAGTACTTACTTTCTTCTTGATTGTTTCCATGACTTGATTCAAATCATGTGAGGGGCCAGACTGTTTCAAATACTTGTCAAACTTTTCATGACTCATCAATATATTAAGCATCTGCCGTCCATAATACCTGACACAGGAAAGAGAAAAAGGAAAGGCTGGTTTTGCTACTGAGTGTTACTGTCTCTTCTCCCCTGGCAATAAACAAGGAAAAAGCGTCAATGAAATAAGCTGAGATCTTAAACTCGTCACGTGTAATGCCTATTGCCTATTCAGCAAAGAGATATTTACTTCCACTTACTGCCTCTGCACGGGAAGCTACCCTTCTTGAGCTGGCAGAGAAACTAGGATAAATCGCCTCACGCTTGCTATTTATGATTCTCTACTACATGTCTGCACAGGGGCTGCTACTTGCTTCTGTGTTCTAAGCGTCTGTTAATGGGAATTTAAAGGAAGAATCAAAGTAAGGGGGGGTTGCGGTTGGTACTGTGAAATTTTAACTGATCGAGATCACCACCTTGTGTCCTGATGAGAATCCTGAGCGAGCCTCACCACCGTGTTCACCAGCACGTCGGTATTAATGTGTTTGCCTGACAGCAGCTTCTTAGCTCCGATTTTCTCTACCGTGCTCAGGAGGTGCTCAGCCGCACACTTCCGCACCGTGACATTGCGGTGCCTGCAAACAAGAGAACAAGCACCGGAGCAGAGGGAAAAGGAAAGCCAGGAGCACAGGCTTTGCTCACAGCATGCTCCTGTCATGACTGAGGAGGAGGCGTGTGCTCTCACTGCAGCTTTAGCCACCTGCAGGAGATCCTGGCCTCGGATAAAGACAAAGTTGGCATTTTACAGAGGAAGGAAAAGGGAGGAATTCCAGCTCCCTGGACTATGTGACAGCTCAGTGCCTTTCATTTCCCTCTGTCTCAAGAGATAATTTTGGGAAAGACAATTCATCCTGACTGCTCACGGGGCTCTCAGGACACCGACAGAACTGCAGCAGGATTGAGGTTTAGCCCACCTGTTTATCTCCACTGTGCTGGATTGGGGGGGGCACGGCGGGGCTCCAGGGGCGGCCTCTGCAAGCAGCAGCAAGAAGCTCTCTGCAGGCCCGACAGTGTAAACGCCAGCCGGGCTCAAGGCCAGACCCGCCGCTGAGCAAGGCCGAGCCCATCAGCGACGGCCACAACGCCTCTGGCAATCACATTTAGCAGAAAAAACTCACAAGCAGCACCTTTTTGCCCCCCGAGGAGGGAGTGAGAAGATTTAACAAACTCTGCAGGCACCGCAGTCACTGCAGAGGGGTGGGGGGGAGGAGGCCCACTGCAGGCGCCAGAGAGCAATCTGCAGAATCTGCATACCCGAGGGCCGAAAATGGCCGGGGAATGCCTGTGGGGCAGGCAGCTGCAGAATATCCAGCCATGCAACCAGTCGGAGCTTTGGCAAGAGGTACATTGCAATGTGTTGCCCTGTTCACAAGCAGAGGAAAGGGTAGCAGTCGTTTCAGCCAGGTTGTCCTTTCCAGAGGGTGGGGTGCCTGTTTGAAACAGGCCCAGCACTAAGATCTGAAGGCAGCAGTTGCTTCAGCTATCCCATGGGAGTCGACCTGGGAAGCTGCCTGTAAAGTGGCTCACCAGGTTAAAGCTAACATGCAGCAGCAGTTTGCAAAGAAAATGGAGCTGGACCGACAATGATGGTCAGGCTCCTCTCAGCAGGGGCCCCGCCTGTTGAGCAGGCTGTGCTGCACCTAGCAGGGTCTCTCCCACACGCTCCATGTGCCAGCAATGAACCTCCTTATTTCTCAAGTTAATGGGGTAATGATGCACGGTTTTTCCTTGTGCCTCTGTGGTTAGCACTGCGAAAGGTCAAAGGGTGCTCGCTGCTGGAACTGCCACGGTCCCTCCTCCCTTTCTGAGAACAAAGTGGCTGCAGTAGGGCACAACTTGATGACAAGAGGAAGGGAGTGAGGGTGACCAGAGAATCTAACCACCGAGTTCACAGAAGGTGCAGGAGAAAGGACCCTGCCCTACCAGCATTCCCCTTCTGCCTTCCCATCCCTTCCCCCCACGCACACGATAGCACTAAGAGAAGAACTACATACTGGATTCCACTCGCCATGAGAGCACTCATGGCTCGTGCAGGAGTCACATTCTGCACCATGAGCCTCAAGGACCGACTGGCTGCTTTCTGGATGAAATCAGAGGAGTCCCATGTCCTCTGCAGCAAGACCTGAGCAATCGTATCAACATCGTGGTCCATGTTCTTCTTCAAGGTCCTGAAGAGCTCTCCCAGCGTGCCAATTGCAAAACGAGACACCTTGGACCGCAGGTTGTTCACCTGGGGAAGTCATGAAGAGAAATGTAAGAATCACCCTGTAAAGAAATTCAGCTCCCCCCAAGGAAGCAGTAAGAGCAAGCAGAAGACCACAAGCACAGAAACACACTCACTCTGACACAAACAGCTTCACTTGTACAATACAAGTTGAAGGAGATTGAAAGCCTAAAAACTGTCTCACCTAGAACAAAGTTGCTGCTCAGCCCGTAATGCTTACTGCTTTGATTTTAGGAAAACAAGCAAATTAATTAAAGCAAGGGCTGGTTTGAAGCTCGAGGTATGAGATGCTAAAGAGCTCAAAGAGGAGGCAGACAGATGCCCCCTGTACCGGTAATATAGCTATTGTACAGATTGATCCTACAGTCAGGTGACATTGCTATTTTTACACCTCGTTTTAACATAGCTACGAGGCAGACACTGAGCAGAGAAGTAAAGGAAGAAGCACGTGTCTACTCTACACCCCATGGATGAGGTACAGGGGACACAATTCAACACATTGTTCTTACCTCTTTGCTAACTGCCAGGGAAACATCATGGATTCTGGGAAGAAGGACTTCAGAGTGGTGGATAGCCAGGCACCTGATGCTGAAGAGTCCCTTTGCGTTCTGCTCCCTGAAAGGCAATTTCCAAAAACATTCATTTTTCTCCCCACCCAAGAACTAGGCTGCACCCTCTGAAATGACCAGGCTGTCAGCTGAAACAAAGGGAGATGCCTTCTCATACTGCAGCACTTATGTTGCCTTGTGGAACTCATTGCCACACGATGCTGGCATGTTACACCTTCACTGGTTCGCTGGAACTGCAGGCCAGAACTGGGGACCCATCCCCACTGGGTCCGTGAGTTGTCAGGGAGCCGAGGCCTCCAAGTCTCCAAACTTAAGACCGTTTCTGTCCCGCTTCTGGCTTCAGCCAGCAAATCATCTTATTCCACAACTTTCTCTCTTCCCTCAAGATTGCCTTTGCAGCTACACAGAGCAGAAGGAAAAGCTAGCAAACAGCATGGCCCTGCTGCAGCTGTAGCACTGCTACAGACCAAGGCAAATCAAAGGCTTTTTACTGTGACTCCTTTGGAGTTTGTTTCACTAGTTCCCTTTGGACATCTCAGCTGCCTGGCCTCGGAGGGACTAGAAAAAAGCTTCTTATTTGTGGGAAGTGGAAAAGCGGGCCTGGAAAAGAAACAGTTCTGCTTGTTGGAGACCAGCTGCAAAAGCCAGAGAAAAGGCAGGAAAGAGGGTTGTTTAGAGATGGAAAGACAGACAGACCACAAGGTCGGACAACCTTTTGTATAGGAATGTTGTGGTTCTTGTATTAATGACAGTTCCCGAAACCTGACTCACTGCTGCGTCAGCCACTGAGGAAAGGGCATAAAGGTTTGCTCAGTTGTTATTAAAGTGGTCTTCGATCCACCCCAGGCGGAGTCCCTGCCTTTCAATACGCCACACTAATTTACCTTCACACTGACAGGAAGAAAGAGCAAACAAGGTGTTTTCTTACCAGTCATCGCTGCTGAGCCATGTCAGGGCATTGAGCAGCTCTTGCTGTGGTTCCGCGAAGGGTCTGACTTCCCGGGCACTTCCCTCCTCTGCCTCATCTTCCCAGTCCAGGAAGTCCAGAGCAGTGGCACGCTGCGACCTCACTGTTAGGACAGGGTCAGGCATCAGCATCGCATACCCCAGGGCAAGGCATCCCACCTGAGGAACAGCTCCCAGGGCACAGTGTGATGTGTCACCCTCTGAATCTGACACTGCCTCTGTTTCCATTTGCTTCAAATATTCTAGAACGCAGGGAGCTGAGTGCACATACGTTTTAGCATGCTCTTGGGAAAGAAGTCGTTTCTGGAATGAGGCAGTTTGTGTTCCTTGTGCAAGGAAAGAGCTGGTGGTGGGGCTGCAGTGGAGCGGGCTCACCTGAGGAATTCTGCTGGACCCTGCCACGCTGGTGGGTGACAGGGATGCTGGGGAGTGGGCACCTGGTGACACACTTCCTGGAGGCAGGGACAGAGCACTTTTCTCTGCAGGCGTCGCTCATGCTGGGGTCACTGGCAACTGCCCCGTTGATAGGTGGTAGGCGAAAGCCTGCAGAGACCAAAAAGCACCTTGTAAGTGGAGAGCGGTGGGCAGGGTGGCTGGGGGCTTAGAAAGGGCTTTTTTTTTTTTTGCCTTCTTTTCAAATCATTTGGAAGCAGCAGTGCTGAGGTACTGACAGGCTGACTCCTGTTCTTACCTCTGCCGGCAATACGGTGATAGGTGCTTTATATATTTTTTATATGTATAAATATATACATAAAAATATTAATCGTCCCAGATGGATCTGGGTCCCATCCCTTTGTCTTCCCAAACAACTCCAAGTGCACACTAACATGGGACAGCGATCCCAAAAATTGTAGAATCTTAGAACTCTGTGTGTTGGGAGGGACCTTTAAATGCCATCTAGTCCATCTTCAGCTACATCAGGCTGCTCAGAGCCCTGTCTAAGCTGACCTCCAACACCTCCAATGAGGGGGCATCGATGACTTCTCTGGGTGACCTGTTCCAGTGTTTCACCACCCTCGCCTTCCTTACATCTAGTCTAACTTGACCCTCCTCCAGTTGCAAACCAAAGGCAGTTATGCTTTCCTTCAGAAAGCATTAGGAAAACTCGGTGCGGCTTTTCTTTCTTCTGCTTTCCAGTTTCAGCAGCTGCACAGGGACAGGATGGTTTTCAACCAACCAGCCAAACTTCCACAGTGCCACCCATGGGTCAGGATTCCAATGGTCATTTTGGGACAGCCATTCCTGTACCTACCTTGAGGTTTAAGGGTCTTCTCTTCATTTCTCCTGCCTGATCTTGGCCTTAAGAAAATGAAGAATAAAAGAATATATGAGGAGAGAGAAAGAGAAGCGGGGTACAGCATTCAAGGAGCTAAGCTCTCTTAGCATGGCCATTCTGATGAAGGAGGGAAGGCAACCCCTAAAGCCAACAGTATGCAAAGCTGATTAATTGCCATTAAACTTTCAGTTGTTGGAGTCACACATTGCTCACCAGGCTCTAGCTAAAACACAGGAGTCATTTTTCAATTTGGGCCTTAGCTATCCAATTCTGATGTCTCTCCCTCACGCTGTTACATACATCCCCTCTGAAGCAGCAAGAGATGGGAAGGCAGTCCTAAGTCTGTACTGAGGGCGAATACCTTTATGCTGCTCCAGAAGCCTCCCTTTGTCTGCCCACGCCTCCAACTGATGACAGTACCTGGTTACACATGGTAGTACCACTGCTGTCTCCTGAGAGTAATACTACAGCTCGCTGCTCTTTCACAAAGAAAAAGGGGTTTCTGAGTCCAGTGAGGACCTGCTTTTAAGGTACTCTTAAATCCTGCCTCCTCCTGCCCACCACCAGCCCTGATCTGAAGAGCTTTTGATGTGCATTTTGACATCGTGCTGGATCGTCAGAGATACACAAAATGGTGAATGCAGAGAAGTTTCCCTAAAGATACTGGAGAGCTGACTGTGGAAAATAAGCGTGAGGTGAACAGCACCTTGGAGCATCAGGTGCTTTGACTTACCACATCTTCAGGGTCTCTTGGCAAGGCAGGTGCTGAGCCCTGGGGAGAGGCACTGCAGTGCTGCCAGGAGCCCCATCAGACGGACCTGGTGACTCAGGCATCGGGTAAAGCAAAGGTGGCAACTTCGTCCAAGGCCCACGTCTGCAGTACAGCAGAGATGCCTGGAAATAACAGGACACAGCGCTCAGCCTGAGCATCCAGCCTGCCCCTTCGACTCTCACCTGGCATCTATCTGGCAGGCTCGCTACCCTGCTGCTCTGTGTGAGGTCCCTCTGTCTGATGAAATCACTTCAGGCTCCCCATGCCATTCCTTGGAAGGGGGGTGGAGGGAGCAGGGACAGGCGTGCACCCTTCCTTACTATCCCATCAGAGCCAGAGAGGACCAGAATTGCCACTTCCCATCACTTGCCTCTGGGCTGACCCCTTTGAAGAGAACCAAGATGCACAGGGAGCCTCTGAAACCTAGAAATATTATTAGAGAGAACTGTGCAGAGGGACATGGCTCTAGAACTCAACAGCTGAGGAAAACTAAAGTTGAGTTGGTAGAACTGCCTGCTCCAGCAAAGAGATTTTTCCATCTCAACTAGACAGAGCTGATGTAAAAAGCCACCAAGACACTGGTGTGTCTGCCACAGTAGCCACAATCTACAGATGGGTCACAGATAGGTGTATTTTACTAACTGGAGGAGGATATGCTTGACCAGAAGACTAGAGATCACAGAAATTATTTCAAGACCTCTGCTGTTGGTAGATGCTGAGGACTTGAAGCCTGCAGTACACACAGCCTGCAGCGCAGTGTCCAGCTGCGCCCTTCCTTGGCTCACTCAGCTACTTCCCGGGGACTGCAGCACAGGGAAAGAAGGTTTTGGAGTTCTACCTCCAAGAAAGAAACTGAAGACCTCCCCCCGCCCCCAACAAGTGATTTGGGTTCCTTACTTCATGGTCTTTTTCCTCTGACAGCAGCTCCTTGTTATCCCCATCACGGCCTGTGCTGTTTTCCCAACGCTGAGCTCCATCCCCAGCCCATGAACTCAGCTGCTCCATCATCCGGGTTGTGAACATGGACTGAGAAGAAGCTGTAGGTGAGGTAAAGGGAAGAGGTGAGTTAGCTGACCTCACGCCTTTACAATCAACCCACCTGATGAGCTGGGCATTCAAGTTTCTACAGTCAGTCAAGGGAGCTCAGCTTGTTTGTATCCTTCATAAAGCCAGCCTGTTTCCTTCTTCTAAATAGCATTGAGCTAGCAAGCCAGGAGAGGGAGGTTGAAATCCTCACTGGGAAGAGAGGCCAAGAGTTTCCTAATTCAGGCCTTGGCTTCTCTGAAGACTACCGGCAAACACCCACACGGTGCTACTGGTGTCTCTGAAAGACATCTCAGCAAAGAGGCAGACCTTCCCAGTCTTCCTGCAGCACCATCCCATCCTTAAGGTCAGGTTGAGCCTGGCCAAGAGGAGGAAGACCTGGGAATTTACTCAGGGTGAATCCACGTAGCGATAGCAAGGACAGAAACAGCACTCATGGCTCATCACCATGCCACAGGTATGGGCAGCTGGGCCGCAGTCCCTGTCCTGGCTGGCAGCAGCAGGGATCTGGCTGCTGTTGGTAGGAGAAGGCAAATGAATTCATGACAGAGATGTGGTGCCATGCGCATCACCGGAGCAGGGCAGGAGCACCTGCCGCTCTCAAACACCTACTCTGACACAGAGCCAGCACATGAGGACTGACCTCCAAGAACCATTCCTCCCTGAAATCAAGGTGCTTTTTACATTTGGCTGGGCCATCATTGCATATTCAACCCCTTCCCATCCTTACCTCCTTCTTCAGTAATCCAACTGCTGCCACAAAACTGCAAGTTGGAGTCAATGCTTCTGCCACGCAGAGCTGCGTATCTGGGCTGGAATTTGGGAATGCTCCCACAGCAGACAGCAACTGGGGCGTGGTACTTGTCTTCCAAATGAGGACAGCACAAATTGCGCAAATCTGAAAGCTCTGATATGGAGAGGTGAAAACACTCCTCACCACTGCTCACTGGAAGACTGAGACACCAGTGGTGCCCTGGGGCTCTAAGCCCTAGGCTTATGTGACCTCACAATACTACAGCACTACCATGACATACTACAGATTTGCATAGGCAGTGCTGGTTGCCCATCCACAACGACAATGTTTCTTTCCTCTCCTTTCATTGGCTGTGTTGGGTTGGAAGGGACTTTTTAAGGTCATCTAATCCAACCCCCATGCAGTGAGCAGGGACATCTGCACTAGATCATTTTGCTCAGAGCCCTACCAAGCTTGACCTTGAATATCTCTAGGGATAGGTCCTCCACTACCTTTCTGGGTAACCTGTTCCAGTGATGTACGACCCTCATATTGAAGAACTTTTTCCTAATATCCAACCTAAATCTCCCCTTTTCTGGTCTAAAAACACCACCCCTCTCCCTACTGCTACATGCCCTTGTGAACAGTTCTTCCCCAGCTTCCTTATAGGCACCTTTCAGGGATTGGAAGGTCGCTTGTCCTGGCTCCAGCCAGGACAGAATTAACTTCCCCAAGCATCCAGCACAGGTCAGCCAAGCTGGCCCAGGCTGTTTTCCACACCACATGACACCAAGCCCCCGTAAGAGGGGCTGATCCAGGAGGGGCACATGTCGGCATGGCTCTGGGACAGTCCGACTGCAGTCAGTCCTCACGTCGTGCAAAGCTCTGTGTTACTGTTACCACTGCCTCATGTCAATAAAGTGCTCTGTGTTATCACCAGGTGTGTGTATTCTGCTGCTGCTGTTCCCTTTCGTGGTACACGTCAGTGAAGCATCCTTATCTCAACCTGCAGGACTTTGTGTTTGTCCTCCTGGGAGGGGGGTGAGTGAGTGAGCAGCATGTGGTGCTCAGCCAGTGCTTGGGCTGAAGCATGACAGTCCTTTGTGGCCCTCAGCATGGGGCCTGAAGGGGAGATCTGACCAAGCAGCCCACCAGACTGTGTAACCATTCCTGTGATCCTCTGTAAGTCTTTTTTGCAAGATGTAAACAGCAAACATGGTGAGCAAGACTAGAGGGGCCCTGCCTCCAGCCAGGTGGAGGAAAGGGACAGTTGAATTTATTGGACTGTGTGGATCCAGTGGCCTGGCACATCAGATCCACAGAAGTACCCAGCGTTACTAGACACCAGTGCCCAGCCAACTCTAATACCGTTGAGCTATGAAGGGTCCGAACCCATCCAAACCCATTTCTGGAGTGACAGGGGGATCCTAACAGTTGAGTCTTACTAGAAGCTGAAGTGACTCTAACTAGGAATGACTGGGAAAAACACCTCCTCCAAGACTTCCTCTGGAGAGGGGATTTCAAAGACCCAAAAGGGTACCGGTGGGCTTCTGGAATAGCTGCCCTAGAGACAGGAAACCAAACAACTGTGTGTTCTGCCTGCACTCTCAGAAGACCCTTCTGTTGTGGGGCTGCAAAAGGTCAAAGAACAGCGGGTACCAATCGCTACCATGATGGTGCACAGATGACAATCCCACACCAACAGCGACTCCCTGATTCCCATTCAGAAACTGATTCATCAACTGGAGAGTCAGGGAGTGATCAGTAGAACCCACTCACCCTTCAACAGTCCAATAGGGCCAGAGCAGCAGTCCAACGGAGAGTGAAGGCTGACAGTGGGCTGTCGTGGCCTGAATGAAGTCACGCTGCCTGTGAGTGCTGCTGTGCTGGACATGCTGGAACTCGGGTATGAACTGGAGTCAAAAGCAGCCAAGTGGTGTGGCACCACTGACACTGCAAATGCTTTCTCCTCAACTCCTTTCATGGCAGCCCACAGGCCACAGTGTGCTTTCACTTGGAAGGGAATCCAGTGCACCTGGAATCACACCCAGTACACCTGGAATCGACTGCCCCAGGGGTGGAAACACAGCCCCACCATCTGCCATGGACTGATCCAGACTGCATTAGGACAGGGAGAAGCCCCAGAGCACCTGCAGTGTATTGACAACATCATTGTATGGGGCAACACAGCAGAGGAAGTTTTTGAGAGAGGGAAGAAAATAATCCCAGTTCTGCTAAAATCCAGTTTCACTGTTAAACCAAGTAAAGTCAAGGGCCCTGCTGGAGAAAGCCAGTTTTTAGGAATAAAATGGCAGGACGGATGTTGTCAGATCCCAGTGGATGTTATCAATAAAACAGCAGCTCTGTCTCCACCAACCAGCAAAAAGGAGACACAAGCTTTCCCAACGCACTGTGGAGTGTTGGAGAATGCACATCCCAAACTACAGTCTCACTGTAAACCCTTCTCTACCGTGTAACCTGGAAGAAACATTTCCAACAGGGCCCTGAGCAGCGACAGGCCTTCTAACAGATCCAGTGGGAAGTTGTCCACGCAGTAGCCCTTGGGCCCGTCCAGCCAGGGCCAGATAGAATGTGCTGTACACCGCAGCAGGGAGAACGGCCCTGCCTGGAGTCTCTGGCAGGAAACACCAGGGGAGACTTGAGGCCGAGCACTGGGGTTTTGGAGTCGGGACTAGAGAGGATCTGAGGCCCTGTTACACTCCAACAGAAAAGGAAAGACTGGCAGCACATGAAGGGGTTCGAGCTGCTTTGGAAGGGATCGGAACTGAAGCCCAGCTCCTCCTGGCACCCTGACTGCCGGTGCTGGGGTGGATGTTCAAAGGAAAGGCCCCTTCTACACACCATGCCACCGATGCTACGTGGAGCAAAGGGATCACGCTAATCATGCAACAGGCTCGAATTGCCCAGGAAGTCCAATCACCCAGGAATCCTGGAAGTCATCACAGACTGGCCAGAAGGCAAGGATTTTGGAATGTCACCAGAGGAGGAGGTGATGCGTGCTGAAGAGGCCCCACTGTGTAGTGAACTGCCAGAAAATGACAAGAAATATGCCCTGTACACCGATGGGTCCTGTCACATTGTTGGTAAATGTTGGAGGAGGAAGGCTGCCATATGGAGTCCTACATGACAAGTTGCAGAAGCTGCTGAAGGAGAAGGCGAATCCAGCCAGTTGGCAGAGGTAAAAGCCATCCTGTTTGGCTTTAAACATTGCCAAATGAGAAGAGTGGCCAAAATTGTGCCTCTGCACTGACTCATGGATGCTGGCCAATGCCCACTGGGGATGGTTGTGGCAGGGGAAACAAAGCAACTGGCAGTGCAGAGGCAAAACCATCTGGGCTGCTGCACTGTGGCAAGATGTTTCTGCCCAGTTAGAGAACCTAACTGCAAATGTACCTCATGTAGATGCCCATGTACCCAAGAGTCGAGGTACTGAAGAACATCAAAACAACCAGCAGGTCGATCAGGCTCAAGTAGATCTTGACTGGCAACGTAAGGGCAAATTATGTACAGCTCACTGGGCTCATGACACCTTTATAAGGTGCCCCCAGAGCCTTCTCTTCTCCAGGCTGAACAAGCCCAACTCTCAGCCTCTCTTCACAGGAGAGGTGCTCCAGCCCTTTGATCATTCTTGTGGCCCTCCTCTGGACATACTCCAACAGGTCCATGTCCTTCTTGTGTTGAGGGCTCCAAAGCTGGACACAGTATTGCAGCTGAAGTCTCAGCAGAGCATTGAGAGGCAGAATCACCTCTCTCAGTCTGCTGGTCATACTTCTTTTGGTGCAGCACAGGATGCAGGTGGCCTTCTGGGCTGCATATGCACGTTGGTGGCTCATGTCCAGCTTCTCATCCATGAATATTCCCAAGTCCTTTTCCTCAGGGCTGCTTTCAAGCACATCATCTCCTAACCTGTATGGATAATGGGGATTGACCCGACCCGGGTGCAGGACCCTACACACTTGGCTTTGTTGAGTCTCATGAGGTTCACCTGGGCCCACTTCTCCAGCCTGCCCAGCTCCCTCTGGGTGGCATCCTGTCCCTCTGGCATGTTAACCCCACCACCCAGCTTGGTGTCATCAGCAAACTTGCTGTGGGTGCACTCAGTCCCCCGTCAATATCTTTAATACAGATATTAAACAGCACTGGTACCAGTACAGACCCTTGAGGAACACCACTTGTCACCATCTTCCATGTGGACTTGAAGCCACTGACCACCATCTGGATGCAACCATCCAGCCAATTCCTTATCCACTGAACAGTTCACCCATCAAATCCAGATCTTTCCAATTTAGAGAGAGGGATGTTGTGTGGGACTGTGTCAACAGCCTTGCAGAAATCCACATAGATGACATCCGTAGTTCTTCCCTTGTCTACTTTCAAAGGGTAGGCAACTCACAAGGGTCTCTAGAATTTGACAATGTCAAATAAGTAGATGCTTTCCAAAGCTAGTTTGAAAGTCCTTTGTTTCTGCAATTCCCACTCAATTTTTGTTGGGTTTTATCAGGTATATTATTTCTCTCCACACAAAGAAAGTACAAGGACACAAACAATTAATAATCACCAGGTGTTATAACTAACAGAAGGTTTGCACTCTGCATTAGATGTTCCAAATTGATTACTGTATCTGTAGGATTCAAATTGTCCATCCAAACAGTCTCCTTTGTTCTGCTTCTCTGATACAGGGTTTATTCCCTCTACTGCAGACACACCCAAAACCAACATAAGCATGTCCTGCCTCAAAAAATGCCTCAACTTGACTGTTCCTGAAAATTCAGAGATACACACAGGGTGTTTCCCTGCCCTTTATCCCCTCCAGTCTCTTCCCCATCACCCAGCCTCTAAAGGCTGAGCTCTTGTACAGCATCAAAACCAGCTGCTGCACTTGCCAGCATCACCAGGGTCTCACGATCAGTGCTGTGACTGCAGCTTTTGTACACGCAGCATTCCTGGGCACCAGTCCTGTCGCTGCAGGTGAACATCCTCCAGGCAAGGGCTGTGGGACAGGACTGTAACAATCCCAGGCTGAAGAAGTCTCCAGTCTGCTGCATTCCTTTACCTGCTGTGAAATCCTCTTGCGTTGTCACGGCGGGGGAGGATGGTGGGCTCTTTGCAGACGTCTACTCGATGCGCTGCTGGTTGCTGGGCCTGACAGAGTTGCCGGGTGTTCCCCTGCAGAATCAGGAGCCTACATGGAAAAGTAACACTGCTAGTGTGACAGCCATGAATCCCTGGCGTTGCCCTGCCTACAGGGCATCCTGCATATGAAACAGCTTAAGTCAGGTTCTGGTAAAACATCATCAAAATACATCCAAGTTACACATGTGCCACAGTCTGTCAAAATCACAGCCCTGAAGTCCAAACACTGGAGGCAGACTGCTGTTGGTGTAACAGGGGAAACATAACTCCATGCCAGCAGCTTCTCTCCTATGGCTGTACAAGCACGGCAGCAGAGGCAGGTCTCACCATGCCCACTGCTGTTGGACCCAGCTCTGCAAACAGAACCACTATCACAGGGAAGCTAAGCGCAGCCAGAAGGATCAATCACAGGCACAGCTCAGTTAAATTATTACAGAAGGAAAAAACACCTCTGCACTCGATGGAGAAGCAAAGGCAGGTCCCTATTCATGTATTCTGTAAGCTTAAAAGAAATAACAAAGAATTCCTGTACGAGGACCCTAGATACCCTACTATCAACCAAACTCACAATCAGGTAAAATGGTATCCTCATTTCAGTAGAAATTGTTCATATTGTAGCAAAGCTTGTACTGCTCTACCCCCTGCCCAAGAGATTTAACTCTGCTCAAAAGCTGTCACAGTGTTCACCTGGAGTAAAGCAAATGGTTTCAGAAAGGCTGGAGTTAGCAGAGACAGTTAACTCCCTCTGGCTTTCTCTCTTTTTTTGGCTAGGAACATACACAAAGACAGCTTAAGGTCAAGGAGAGAGGGTACTTAGAGGGGGTTTAGAGCCTAATTCCCATTACTTTCAATGAAAAACATGTACCATTGTGAGTGGGACTAGGGCACTAAGCAGGGTTTAAGTTACATGTTCTTTGGTGTCATTGCATAGGACGAATACCTTTGGAAAAACACCAGTAGCAATTTTTGCTGGTTAAGATCACTTCTTAAATGAAGTTAGGCATGCCCCATTGCTTAAGGTATCAAAAATACCCAAGAGAAAGCAGTTAAGTACCAGAAATGATGTATCCTGTAGCTAGGATCGAAGGTTGCTTCTGCCACTGACTGACCCTGTAGTACAAAGCCACGCTGGCCATGCCTCAGTGTTGTTCCTCTGACAGGCTGTCCTACCTAATAAAGCATTAACTAACTTACAGCACCTCCACATCCCCCAAAGGCTTAATTGCCTAAATTCAGGGCACAGTTCCCAATTCAGGCCAGCTACAGGATATGGAAAAGCCCAAATGTACAGCTACGGGGGGCACCCCTTTCTCCCCTACGCTGAAACCACTGTAACAAAGACTGGCAGAGCAATTTGCCTGCAGCTTGGGGAAAGTGCTGTGCGTGCAGGGTTCATCTTCTGCCACTGCTGACAGGAGCATGGAAAACAACCTGTTACCATTCTCTCTCTGGAGAACATTGGCAGTGGTTCACTACCATGTAAAAACCCAAAAGTGTTAGAAAATGCTTTTCTGAAGAGGAAAAAAATGGAGCACAGCTGCATTTGAACAGCTCCAGGCCCTGGTGATATTTCAGTAGACACTAGCTGTATTACCTGTCATCCTTCTGCTGGGTTAATCAAAAGGAAGTGCATCCTCTGGGATTTTCAGCTTCTTTGGATCATTAGCACCCAGTAAAACCAGGAATTATTTCATGCTATCATTACTTACTTTCCCAAGTAGCAAGCTATTTCTCTAGTGGCTTCCCAGCACAGCAAAGGTTCAGCATCATTAAGTAAAACACGCTGATGCCAGCAACCCTACAGAGCTATCAGGACTGGAGCCACTGTGGAGTTTGAACCCAGCATCTCACCAGCCACAGGCTTAACTGTGAGGATAAAGTGAAACTGGAGCGATAAGAGTTGTTTGGGTTTTGTGGGGTTTTTTTGACCAGTGGATTTCAGCTTACAGGGCCATAATGCATCTGTAGCATTGAAGGTTTTATAAACCAGTGGAACTGGGCAGTTTCCCCAGGCCTGTGGGAGAGCCAAGAGGCAAATCCCTGGGCTACTAAGTGCACCTCATTCCCCTTTGCTAAGTTCCTGGTGTCAAAGCCGCTCACAGCTCACAAATACAGAAGCTCCCACATCTTTCTGCATGATGAGCCCAACAAGCTTACACATCCAAAATCTGTTTTCTCTTACCATTCAACTTGGTGCTCTGAGGAATTTCTGAACCAGCAAACTTGGCTTCATAAATATTTACTGCCCATGGCAAAGAGGAGGAACAAAAGCATCACCCATGTAACGCTGTTCTTACAAGTTCTGCCCTCAGCTTTCATTTGGAGTATCTTAAAAGTTCAATGTCCCTGTCAAAAGCTCCAGCAATGGCTGCTTCTCAGCAGAGCAGGGCTGCTCAACCATGAAACAAGAGTTAACCACAAGCAGCAACCTACCCAGGGCAGCAAACCCAGAGCTAGGAATAAGCTGTTATGAATGCCAAACCTCATTAGCTCCTTCAAAAAGCAGCTTTAATGAGGTGGTGTGCTGTTCACCACGGTTATTTGAGTACTGTACACAACTTTGCTTACACAAGTTTGTTCCCACTGAGTGCTGCAATGGTCTCCGTTGGAGCTGTGGCCAAGGCCAGTCATTCCCCAAAGGTGGGTAATCAGTTGCTTCTGTGACTGCTGGACACAATGAGATGATAAGGAGCCAAGTACAGTGACACAATTTTGCCTGGAGCATTACCCAGCCTCAATGAAAAGCACTGAAAGGTTTCCTCTCCTTCCTTATCCAGGCACTTTGAAGAAGATCCTAAAACTCTTAAGTTCCTGAGCCCTTAGAGGTGGTTTGCAGAGCACCTCCTGCAGAAAGGTTCTCACCCTGAGGGGTCTCTGGGGGGCGCTAATGGTGTGTGAACATAAATTAGCTGACAGCAGTAATGCTACAGGGCTGAACATTCAACAATTAGCTGGTGTTGCTTGCTTCTGAGGGCAGGTCTTCCTGGCACATCGGATTTCTGCCATGAAGGACTCTCAGAAAAGCTCTAGATGCCAACACTCAAAGCTTTGGTGCAGAAGCAGTCACAGTCAGCACACCTTGAATTAATACATCCTCAAATTAAGTCTCACCAGTAGCCCATGTCTTGATACGTTAGGCCAGCTGTTTGGCAGCTCACACAAGCTTTTTGTAAAAGCATTTTCCTTAGAAATGTTGTGCTCATGTCCAGCAGTGCCTTCCTTTCAGCTGCCTTGAGAAGATGAGCCTCGCACCCCACACTCCTGTGTGAAGCCATCCCACAGGCCTACTAAACTACGTTCCCTGGACAGTAGGTTTTTCCTGGTAGGACCCTGCATACTGTTCCACACATCTTTCCTAAAGGCACAAACCAACTCCAAGCACTCTGACTACAGGGGGCTTCCACAAACAGCTGCAAAAATACAAGGTAACTGCAAGTGAGCACCCTAAGGGCTCTGTCCTGTTCCTGTGTAATCATCAAGCAGGGTAATTCTCAGTGATCTGAAGCAATTTCATTCAGCTGCACCACGGGATCCCTGTTTTGTGTTGACATTTTTCATTATGAGTAAGAAGCACCTGGGAGCATGAGGTACAGGGCTAGCATGCAAAAGCAGGGGCATATCCTCTAACGAGACTGGTTTAACTGCCCCTTTGATTACTTACATCTATTCCACTGAAGTCCTGATACTGTTCTAATAGTGCAGTATGAACCTTGAAATACAACAGTTCCTACTGCTCAGGATTTATTGCCTGGTCTTTACAGTATTTAAGCACCTCTGTCTTGCTCAGGGCCTAAGTTTACCTTTCAGGCAGCACTGAAATAGTTAGAGCCTCCACTCACCTACCCCACAAGGTATCATCTAACTCCATAGGCATTTAAATTCCTGGAGTGCCCAAGTGTCTGCAGTCTGATGCCTGCTAAACACAGGGGCTGTCTTGCATCTGACCTGCTGCTCAGAGCCCCACACCATGAGACCAGAGAGGGCCCAATGCAAGATCTTCAGTTAAGGTGGACACATCCTTCTTTTCCAATACCTACCAGCTGGTAGCACCTACTTTGGGTGAGCTGGAGGCCACTAAGAGGTAAAGGAGTGATAGATAGGTTGTCTGCAACAAACAGCAATGCTTACAGGGAGAGGGACAAAAAAGAACTGCCAGATATGAACATGCAACACAGAAGAGTTGGCTGACAAAACCTTGCAATGGTTTGGCTCACTGACCTGGCAGAAAACACCACGTTTTCCAGCTGCCATCACTTCCAAAGTCCAAAAGTGAACAAAGCCAAAGGATGGCATGAAACATGGAAGACTGAAGAAGCAGAGCTAGCTCCACTGCTGGGTCATCATCAGACCTGCAGAGAAATAGAAAAAAAAAAACTTAAAGACAGAAATATAAATCTTGAGCCCAGCAAAAAAAAAAATCAAGGACACAAATACAACCTCTGTAGGCCACAGATTATGAGTAAGTCAGCTTTTAGTTTCTTACAGCTCAGTATCTCCAGCTGAAAAATTCAAATAATGTTTGGAAGCTTTGCAAACCTCTCAGGAGTGCTGGGGTGAGAGATAACATGCAAGCACAAACAGCTCCACTGTCATTAAAGCAGTGGCCTCTGCTGTAGAGCAGCAGCTTGCTAAAATGTCAGGGGTGTGGGCACATGGATATTATCAGGAAGAAAGGGGATGACAAAAAAAAAGTTAAGCAAAAGCATTCTCTCCAGAGAGAGAAAGAGAGAAGCAGAGG
This sequence comes from Porphyrio hochstetteri, assembly GCA_020800305.1. Taxonomy (NCBI): domain Eukaryota; kingdom Metazoa; phylum Chordata; class Aves; order Gruiformes; family Rallidae; genus Porphyrio; species Porphyrio hochstetteri. The sequence continues at coordinate 10,151,933 of CM036907.1, forward strand.
GAGAAGGTAACCAGCATACACCTCTTGTAACGAGCAGAGTCCCTGTATCTCAATTCTTCAGAGAGCTGAGTTTGTCCTCCCTCTGCTGCTGTGGCAGGCCAGCATTAGACTGTGAATGCTCCCTCCTCATCCTCCTACATCTTTCCCAGATCCTGTTTTCACAGATTCATACTGTTATTAATGAGTCCATTTGAAAACAGAGGCTAACCTGGGGGTGAGATTGTTCCTCAGAGTGATACTGCTCTGGGTCCAGGCATTTACTTATCAGAGAGCCTATAAACTAACTAACTGAAGGTCCCTTCTCCTCTCTTTGCTTGGAGTAAAATGATCCACTCATTCCCCACACCCTTTGGAGCAAGGTGCCAGTGTTAAACATAGCAGAACACTGCAGTTTAGAAACACCAGCAAGAGCAGACTTGACTACCATCTTGCAGGGGTGAAGCATCACCCCCAGAAGCACTGACCTCAACAGGGACCAATTCAGACAGTTGATTTGAAGTTGACCTTCCTTGATTCTAGCTGGAAAACAGAGTGAGTCAAGGAAGGCCCAAAGGTGCAGATCTTGTTTCTTGGCTGCAGTCAAAAAGCAAGGGGACTCTGAGCAGGAACTGAGCAGGCAGTTGCCCATTTGCCCCTGCACAGCAGCAAAGGGAACCTGGGGAGCCCAAGGACAGCACCCTGAACTAGGCTGGGAGCTGTTACTCTGCCTCCTGTGGCATGGAAGGGACCAGGCTGTCACTCTTCTTACAAAGAGGAGCTTCCCTGTCAACAAACAACCCCATTGGCTCCACAGCTCACACCTCTCCTCTGCGCCTTCTACCTACCACCCCAAACATCACTCTTCTCCCACACTTCCCAGGACTGTGTCCCTTAAACGACACCCCAGCTCTCTGGCACAGAACTGGATTTACCCAGCAGAAGTTTGCTCATCCAGCTCTAAAAAAGGAAAAAATCAGCTTTAAAAGAGAAAAATAAAAGACAAATCCAATCTGCCTCCCAGATTTTACTGCCTTCTGGGAGGGACGCTTGCAGCAAGCAACCTCCACCAAAGCACAGTGAAAGTGACCCTCTGCCTGGCTCCTGTGGGACCCTGCCAGAGCATCACCTCGTTGAGAAAGCACCAGACCGGGCTGCCCACCAACCTCTGTCACAAACACGCACGTCCTTCACTTTGGAAATTCAGCTCCACACTGTTCAGCCTGTAATCCCCCCCCCAGAGCTGTAAAGCCCTGCTGGGGGTTGCCTCCCACAAGGGAACGAAGATTTCTTCTGCTCCAGACCCTGTTTTCCCAAAACTGGAAGCAGGGATGGCCATTTGTCAAGCCAGGCTCCTTCTCCAGGAGGACAGCAGGTTTCCCCTTCCAGGTGCAGGAGCTCAGCAGCAAACAGTGTCACACACCAGGAATAAACAAGGCTGCATAGCAACCACTTCTCTGAAGAAATCTTGAGCACGAGATGCAAGGAATACCTTTTGCTTACAGGGCTGGCAGCCAGCTCCCAGAGTGCTGCAGCCACAACCACCCAAGGGACCCTCAGCAGCACCCAGGCCCTGAGGCAGGGACATGCTCTGAGCTGCAACATGCTCCCAGTCCCTCCACAGCTGCTTGCAACCAGCAGGTGAGAACCATGCCTAAAACTCTGCACAGAGTGCAGCCAAGCAGCCAAGCATGCACCTGCTGGAAACTTGGGAAAGGGGACGTTTCCACCCCCTTTCACTGCAGGATTTGATGACATCTCTGCATGGTGAATTGCTTAGTTAGTGTGGAGGTTCAGCCCCAAGCTGTGGCTGAGAACCACATGCCACTCACTCCCACAGGAGAGACAGCCAGAGCCTCCATGGGTTGGGGTAAGGACAGTTCACTGACAAAAACACCGTGAACATAATACAGTAATGGCCAATTACACCCACACCCAGTGATAACACAGAGTACTTATGGACCTTACGATTAGAGTGCTGCATGACACAAGGACTGACTGACCAAACCGATGCCCTGGCCACACTCAGACTGTCCTGGAAGCAGCAAGCCCCTGCCCTTTCCCAACCAGCCCCTTTTATGGGGGAGTGATGTCAGGGGATGTGGAAACAGCCTGGGCTCACTCAGCTCACCTGGGCTCACTCAGCTCACCTGTGCTGGCTGCTTGGGGAGGTTACCACTGGCCTGGCCAGAACCAGGCCATTATCCACCCCTTTTTCCACACCATCTACATCATGCCCAAATCTTACATTTTCAGGGTATTGGGGAGGTTCACAACATCATCTATTATGCAGAACATCTGACATGGACTGATTTTTCTACACCAGTGATTTAGCAGCTTTCCTCACCTAGAATTAAATCCCCTTGGGGTGCACACTGGACTTCCCCATCCTTTCACATCACCCACCAAGTACAAGCAATCCCACGGATGGGTTTGCCTTTGCCTGAAGCAGGAACAACCCAGACTGCCTTCCCCAACAGGTTTCTCATGTGTACTACAGGGACTTTATCCCCCTCCATGGTCTGTGGGACTTTTGATTGGGTGGTGCCAGCTCGATGGGTAGATCCCCTGGAGTTAACTAGCCACATGGCTTTGGCTAAATGCATATCCCAGCTTTTTAGGGTTCCACCACCCATTGCTTTGAGAGCAGTGTGATCCTGGAGCCCCCCTCTCTGTTAGATCAGTGTAAGCCCACATCAGCCCTTCAAGGCAAGCTTACAAGAGAACCAATTCCCTCAGCCTGACCCTCTCCAACATGGGATAGCCACAGTCACTGTGCTCTCCCCTAAATACCACCAAACTGGGATTCTCCACTGCCCCCCATTACAAATACTTTATCCCTCTCCCTTTTGCTGTGGATAGTTATGCAGTAGGCCACACAGAGCTGAAATTAGTTTTGCTACCGTGTTTGCTTCTTGTTGACACTCACTTGAAAGCTGCTTTCAAATGTAAAGACAATAATAGTTTCATCACCTTGGTGTTTAGTTTGGAAAGCTTCCAGAATAAAGTCACCTCTGGCTGTTTATAAAAACACCCATGGACACAGAAAGAGAGGGAAGTTTTGTGCAGAGGTGGTGCAAGGACTTGCATGAGATTCTCTCTTGATCATGAGGCAGCTCAGCCTGTCTGGACAACGATTTGGATGGAAGGTATCTACAGGAGTATTATGAGAAAGGGAATTCAAACACTGAGTCCTAAACCACTGCACCCAATCTGCAAGCCAAGAGGTAAGTGGGAGGGGTTGTTTTTAGCTGTAAATCATGTAATAATTCAGCCCCTACACAGGAAAAAATAATACCAAACAAACCAACCAGGATCTGTAGGAGGTAGCAGCCCTTCAACTAGCAAAGGCAGTGCACACACCCTGTTGTGATTTAGGAAGGTGACTGTCAGCTCGCTTGTTAAAAGCCACTGCAAAGCCAAAGGGAAGCATCTTCCTGTCACTACTGAGCCAACCCTGTTGGTACCAGCGCTGTAGGGGGTAAGGATCCAGCCTTACCATGACTCACCTTAAATCCTGCAGTTCTCTCAGCTTCTCCACAGCTGAGTAACCAGGTATGTGAGAGAGTAACAACCCTGCTTATCACAGAAGGGCAGAAGAGGAGCTGACTACAGCAAGTGGGTCTCCAAATGTGACATCTTCTGCATAGAACAGGAGAATCCCAATAGGCTTCTCACTTTTCACAGAATCACAGAATCACAAGGTTGGAAAAGACCTTTAAGATCATCAAGTCCAACCTTTCACATCCTAAACTAAACCATATCCCTAAGTACTTCATCTACCCCTTTTTTTGAACACATCCAGGGAAGGTGACTCAGCCCCTCCCTGGGCAGCCTGTTCCAGGCCCTGACAACTCTGTCAGTGGAGAATCTTTTCCTAACATCCAATCTGCCCCTGCCCTGGCACAGCTTAGTGCCATTTCCCCTTGTCCCATCTCCTGTCACCTGACTGAAGAGACCATCACCCACCTCTCTACACCCTCCCTTCAGATAGTTGCAGGTGGTGATAAGGTCTCCCCTCAGCCTCCTCTTCTCTAAGCTAAACAGCCCCAGCTCCCTCAGCTGCTGCTCATAGGATTTGCCCTCCAGCCCCTTCCCCAGCCTGGTTGCCCTTCTCTGGACTCGCTCCAGGACCTCCATGTCCTTCTTGTGGTGAGGAGCCCAGAACTGGACACAGCACTCGAGGTGCAGCCTCACCAGTGCCCAGTACAGGGGCACAATCACCTCCCAGACCTGCTGGCCACACTGTTTTTGATACAAGCCAAGATGCCATTGGCCTTCTTGGCTGCCTGAGCACACTGCTGACTCGTATTCAGTCTGCAGTCAACCAACACCCCCAGGTCCTTCTCTGCCTGACAGCTCTCCAGCCAGAGAGCTACAAACAAGAGGCAGAGGACTGCCCTTGGACTCCAGTACTGCTTCAGACCTTAAGAGACACAAGGAAAAATCTGCTCCAGCTCTTGTCTGCAGAGCAAGCAAAGCAAAAATGCTGCTTGTCCACCTTTTTCTGTATTTTCTTTTAAGGCAATAAAACCCTTTAAGTTGTCTCTTGCTACGTGTGTGCACCACCTATCAGAGCTGGTCCAGCTGCAATAGCCATCAGCTAGGAATGTTACTACAAAATAGAGGAGGCAGAAGGTCTTCAAAGGACTTTCCCCAATACTGGGTTCAGATGTTCTTTTTAATTAAAGGGGCCAGTAACAAGCCACTAGCTCAGCTCTAGTGAAAAAATTAAGCTCCTGGGCATCTCAAAATAAGCACTTTGACATGGAAGCAGCATTAAATCTTGTTAATTCTCCAGAAGTGACAAAAATAGAGCAAAGATGGTCAGCTGGTCAGACTGTGACCACCCAGGAGCATCTAATGGCCAGTCTTCCTCCCTGAGCACGTGCTTTCACAGAATCACAAGGTTGGAAAAGGCCTTTGATGATCTCAAGTCCAACCATTCTCATCCTAAACTAAACCATATCTGTAAGTTCTCCTGCTTTTCTTTTGGCTCAGTAATACTGAAGCTGATGGGACAGATTCAACTGAAGAAAAACTTGAAAACCTACATGCTTAGCCTGAAAAACAGGAAGCCAAAGTTTTATTTCATCCTTTCTAAAAGAAAGGAGAAAAAAAAGTTGCAGCCATAACTGGGGAACAGGTACCTTCCCTTCAGAGCCTAACTTGTGTCAAGCTCACTTCACCTCCAGCAGCATCACCCACGTGGCCCTGCTTTTACAGCACCTGCACACCTTGCCATGACATATTACATGGGGAAGGGGCAGTGTCTGTGCTCACACCCAACCTGTAAGTGTGCCTGGTGATGGCTATCCTGCTGTTCCTTGAGACAGCTGTAGAATAAACCCTGCCATGAGGTCAAACCCTCTCTCTCTCATCCATCCAGAGTCACTCCAAGCACCACCTCCACTGGTGCTCCCCAACAGAAAAGTCCAGACACCCCTCACACAGTAACAAAGCTAACAGCTCTGAAATCCCCTTTCTCCAACGACTCTCTGTGTTGACTAAAACATCTTAGACTTAAGGTGGCTAAACCTCCCCGCTCTGCTTCGAGGCTTAAGAGCACCACAGGCAGGAACACAGGGCTGAGCAGGGCTTCTCCCCCCCCCCCCCCCCCCCCCCCACCTGCAGCAGGGACAGGGGCCCTGCCACCTTACATGCTTGTATCCAGAAGCCTGCCCAGCTGTTCCTCACAGCACCCTGTGGCACACTCACTGAGCAGCGTGGCCCTTCCTGGCAGCCTCCTGGCACCAAGGCAGTCTTCTCTTCTGCTCACAGGAACCTCTGCTGGATTGGGAGCCCTTGGGCATTCCCCATGGCAACCTCACTCGTGCACTGGGCAAGGGTGATGCACACCACGTGGCATCTGAGCCTGTGAGGGAAACCTCCCTGAGTAAAAGTTAATTAGAGCCCAGCAGGCAGGTCTGGAGCCACTGAGCTTATACAGACCTTTTAAACATGTTCATCTTTATGAATTTTGAATTCACAGTGGTAAGGAAAAAGAGAGAAACAAGCTGGGTAGATAAGAGAAAGAGCATAGATGCTGCTCTATCTGCCTTTCTCCATCTCTCTCTCTTTTACCCAGCCCTGGGGAGCATCAAGATCTCCCTGGCTTTTCCTCATGTACATTAGACACTGTCCCCTAATCAGAGGGCTTTGAGAAGGATACCACCTTCTACAACCCTTCCTCCAGCAAGTGCTGTCCTGAAGAATAAATCAAGTTACCCAAAGAATGACAAGCATGCAGGGCATGCACCTCAGTGCCATGAAAGGCAAGCAGGGAAGAGCTGCTGAGATACAAACCCATTGTATTTTAGGGAGTGGGTAAAATCCCTGGATTGCTATTACAGAGCAACACAGGGTGCTGACTGCAGCCCTGTTACACCCAGTGTGCTGCCTTGAAACACAGCTGCAGTGCTTACAGGCCCTGTGACGAGCCTCTGTACTCTGTGAGGCAGCTGCACAACCTCAAAGCTGCACAAAAATAAGCTGTACTTCTCCACAGAACCACGTTAAAGCCAAGGCAAGAGCCCCAAACTGAGCTCCAGTGATGCAGAGTTCAGTCCTGAGACTTTAAAATCCCTCTGCTCATCCAGAAGGATTAGTTGTGCTTGTTCTAAGAACCCTGGTTTTTGACTCCATATCCTTCATCTGCTGGGCAGAAAGTCTGTCAGCACAGTCTGGGATGCAGGGCTGAAGCTTCAGGTCTACATTTCTCATTTGAAGGGGTCGCAGGAGTTACAAGCAGAGAACACACAACCTCAAAGCCTGTAAAGCAACAGGTATGTTCATGGGAACAGAGGCAGAGCACTGTGGAGATGAAGGATGGGCAGGCATGTTTAGAAGCCCACTTTTTCCCCACGTTTTACCAGGTGACAGCCCCCAAACCATGTTTGGGATGCTGGACCTGCTTAGTCTTCTTAGTACCCTTGTAACAGCACATGTCAGACAATTCAGGTCTTATGAACAGCTGGAAAAGGTCTTGGTTTATTCATTTCCTAAAGAGAAAAAAGTGTGATCATTTGGATGGAAAAACAGAAGTGCTAGCAGATAAAAAGATGGGTTCAGGCTATTGAACGTCCCTGTGATATGATGAAGCTGGAGAAGACTTGAATTGGAGACAAACACAAGAGAAATTAGGCCTGCAATTTGTTTTACCTGCTGTCAACTTTGAAGAGGTCCTGAAAAACACCTTCAGCTTCCATCAGTCTAGAGCTTGGCAGAGTGTGTACCCCGAGCTAGAGGATACCCAGGCTCACAGGCAGGTAACTGCCTGTCTCAAACAGATGGTGACATAAGAGCTTCTTCCTCACCCTCCTGTACTGAAGGACACCATGACAAAATAAACACAGAGATGATACATGATGAGGAAGGATCACATTTCCTTGTTAAACAGCTTTCCATTCAAATCCTCTACAGCTCCAGAAATTTCCAGAAAGGAAAATCAGGCCCAAGCTGGTAGACTTCTCTTTAAAAAGCTACAAAACTGAAGTATCTGTAGACCACAATAAATTCCTGGAGAATACTGTGGTGGTCAATGGATATATTCCCCTTTCTGCTTGGATTAAACCAAAATCAGTGCCTACAGGGGAGAAGAAGTTTTTCTGTGGCTACCTTGAATTTAACTTGTGTGAAAGGGGTAGTGGGTTTTGTGGGTTTGTTTCATTGAAATAAAATTGTGTAGGGTGCAATTCTGCCTCCTTTTTCCTTCACTGAACCTGCTGGGGAGCAGGTGGAATAGTAGGAATAAGAGGATGGAGTCTGGCCCCACTAAAATCAAGCAGCCTCCGTGCCCAGCCTGCAGATGTTTTGAGAAAGTGGCCCTGGTGAAACACATTATCCTTGTTGGTCTTGGGTAGAAGATTATTTCCAGCCACTAGCCCACAGCAGACAATAACAAGTGAGAAACAGCCAAGCTGCCATTTACACTAGATGCCAGAAGTGAAGTATGGGGGAATTCTGCAGGCACAGTGCATCTGAGAGAGAACTGAGGGGGGCTGGCATCACTCATACCTGCTCCAAGGCAGTGGCAGCACGGTGGGGACAGCTCGTTTTTCATCAGACTGGTAGCTGCATACTAAGCCTTAGGTACAAAACAGAGCCTGCTCACGTGAAGAGCCAAACAACAAGTGTATTGAAATGCCATAAATCCCATGTTGGCAAAGCCTGAACTATCCACAGAATCGTAGGGGTTGGAAGGGACCTCCAGAGATCATCGGGTCCAACCCCCCTGCCAAAGCAGGTTCCCTAGGACAGGTCACACAGGGAGGTGTCCAGACGAGTCTTGAATATCTCCAGAGAAGGAGACTCCACACCCCCTGGGCAGCCTGTCCCAGGGCTCTGTCACCCTCACTGGGAAAAAGTTCTTCCCCATATTGGTGTGGAACTTCCTGTGCTCCAGTTTACAGCCATTGCCCCTTGTTCTGTCCCCACAGACCACTGAGAAGGGGCTGGCCATTTCCCCCTGCATCGCATACTTATTCATGTTTGTGAATAAATGAGCTGACAGATGTAGCTCATTTTGCTGTCTCCAATCTAATGCTGGCTTTTTGTGCAGCAAGTGATCATCAGGAAATATTTTCCCAATAGCTGCTCACAGAAGCAACGTTCAGCTGGGTAATTATCCTTGGAACAATTCACCACGCTGCTGCCTCTGTCCTCATGATACATGCACAAGTGGGTGCCCAAGCCATATGGCACTGGTTGTTTCTTAAGGAACTGAAGCAGGCAAAACCCCAGAGATGAACCCTAAACTACAGCTGCTTTTCACTTGGAATTTTGAGCCAGCAATCACAGGTGCTAAAATTCCTGAACATGCAATTTCTGGATATTTTACTGAACAAATGAGTAGCAAGGAAAAAAATACTCCTGTAAGAGCAACCACAGTGTGGCTTTCCCCAGATGATGTCACAACATGATCATATGTTTCATTTACAAAAACATAAGCCAACCTTTCTTCAAGCAATTCAGCCTGCTCTCAGTTTTTTCATCCTAAGGCTCTCAGTAAGTCTGAAGTTCCAGGCAAAGCAGTTGCTGCAAAGGAACATACAGCTGTGGCAAAGCATAAGGTTTTCTACATGTGCCTACTAGATATCCAGGGGCTCTGCAACTGCTTGGGTAATACTGGAAAAGGCATTTCCATTTCCTGTGGCTCTGGTGTCCAGCAGGATGCAAGACCATGCAGTTCTATAGCCCCAAACCCCCACAAGCTTCTCCTAGCACCCAGCCCAACCCCGCTACCTCCACAAGGAATATCATCTGCTCATGGCCAGGTACTGTGGTTTAGCATGGAAAGGTTCTGAAGAAGGTTCTGATCAAAGTTCTGAACCCCACAGAGGCTGAGAGCCATTCAGTGCTGGAGGAGCAGCACCACAGAGCAAGGCATGAGGACAGCTCTCAAGGAGGCAGTTCCTTATTTTCAGATCGTTGACCTCCAGGTCCAGAACCCTACCCTGTTCACCTATGACTTATTCACTATAGGAAAGCAGTTTGGTACTCACCAAAAATAAAGTTCTTCATCTGTCAGCCTGTTACCCAGTCAGGCATTCACAGCCCAGGCCAGCTGTGAGGCCCTCTGAGAGGAGGCAGGAGGCTTCCTGGAGAGCAAGATAAAGCAAAACCAAAGCAGTTCCTGAGTTTTCTCCTGTTAGTAGCACCTGTTTAGCACATACTGTTTGGTGAGGTCCCTGGGGAGGCATTGAATGCAGTGGGGCTCTGTGGGATGCTCTCTGTGAGGAGAGGCCCGAGCTGAGCCGCAGGGCCCAGCCCAGGCCCTCAGCAGAGATGGTGGCACCCTGGGGAGAACGAGCTTTGGGAAGGGTAAAACACTGTGGAGAGGGAGAGAAATGAGGGGGAAAAGAAAGTGAGAGACATGACTCTGTGAGCACTGAAGCTGAAGGAGGCAGGGTGGTGCTGCAAATACCAGACCAGATGGCTGCTCAGCCCCCAGAGGAGCAGGTATCCACACTGAACCTTACGGAGGGCCCCACGCTGGAGGAGGTAGGTAGTTCCTGAAGAAAGCCACAGCCCATGGAAGACCTGCTCATCCTGAATGCCTGCAGCCCATGGAGGGTGCCCACACTGAGGTCTGTGTATTTCCAAAAGTATTATCATTGCTTTACTTACAATCTTTTCATTTTCCCCTGCTGTTTCAGCATGGTGAGAACATTGGGATAGCCCTCCCCATGGAGAAGACAGACTGATGCTGCACAAGACAGAGCCAGAAGTCACGTCCAAAGGAGCACACACAGACCTTGCCTGTGTGACAGACCACAAAGGCCTGGGGACAGATCCCAGGCAGCACAGAGAGGTGTACTGCAGTGGGTTTGTGTTAGCTGTGTTTTCTCTACCATTTTGCAAAGCAATCTGCAGGTTGGAGCTGCTGACCAAAGGACAAGAGGACAAATGTGTCTTGATTGTTATTTTGCCTCTTCCAACCCCCAAAAAGCTACATTCCCCTTTCTGAGAGTATATTAGGGGTTTTTTCTGCCCAGCCCAGCAACAGAAGCAATCTGACATTTGGTCAGATTCCCAAAATAGGTTTGGATTACAGCACTGTTATCAACACATCCATTTTTAAATGCTGGACTTTAAATTGATGGAGAGAGTACCTGAGGTCCTGGGTGCCCAGGACAGTCTCAGATATCATCTGAGTCCCAGGAACACCACAACTTTCCAGAGCAATTCTGAACACCACAAAGAACCGAGAGCATCTCACACCTGATGAGCAGCTCTGTAGCAGGATTTCTACCCCTCAGCAGCAATCCTTGGCAGGCCCCAGCAGAAAACAAGATTTTCAGGTTGAAGTGTGAATTCAGGATGGATTAATTTAGCAGGCTTGAATTTAAAAACAAAGACACACACAAAATTCTAAAAGCTGAAAGCTGACATAGTTGGCAATTGTTTTATGAGTGAGTAAAGGAGATTAAATGAAAACAATCACAGTTTAAAAACAACCATTACAAAGAAAAAGTCAGCAGTTGTGTTAGGAAACTAAACCAAAATGCTTCAGCTTCTCCCCACTAAAACCAGTCAAAAACCTTCACATTTTCTTCAATTTTCCCCTCCCTTATTTACTGCACCTTCTCCTTTTTTTGTGCATCAAGCTCTTAGTCTACTCAAAAGGATTTTTCCCTTCTGCAAATGTACCATTTTCAAATTGAATTGAAATCCCATTTCCAACTTCAGGGTTCTAGAAACACATGGTGTTTGAGACACTACTTCCAAACTGAAAGCAGCCTTCCTTCCAGAACGTGATGCACGCCTCCTGGAAGGCAGTCAGGCTAGAAGGAGATCATCTGTGAAGAGCAACGAGGACCATGGCTGTGACCCCTGCTGCAGGGACAAGAGCGACCCTACCTGGGACACGGGAGGGTGTTAATCAGCCCATGTGCAGTGTGGTTTTCTACTTGCAACATTTTGGAGGCACTGAGAAGGACCTGAGCCCCATTCACAGAATCACAAGGTTGGATATGACCCCCAAGGTCATCGAGTCCAACCGTTCCCATCCTGTGCTAAACCATATCAGTAACTTACACACCATCTGCTTTACAAGATCACCTCCAAGCCACAGCTCCAGCAGCCCTCCCAGTGACACCAGATGCTCTGCATACCCAGTTAGAAAGCTCAGGGACCTACGTGCCAGGAGGGAGATGGCAAGACAGATCCCAAACCCAACCCCAAATGGAAGGGGCATGGTCACACAGCAGCTAGTCGAAGTAGCAGTGACCCAGACCAGAGATGTAGGAGTAATTTTTCCTTATGGGGTCAAAACTGAATTAGCTCACAAAACATCTGGCCCTCCTACAAACCAGGGAAGCAGAGAGTCTCCTAGGTGGTTCATCGAGGTCCAGTAACTCTGAATTTAGAGTCTCCTAGGTGGTTCATCAAGGTCCAGTAACTCTGAATTTGGACACACCTGCAAAGAAACAAAGGTGACTGCCACCATTGTCTCCCTCCAGCCCCTACTGCAGGGAGTAGGGAATCAACCCCCCAAAGGCCACAGATGAGTTTCTTAGAGACTTCAGCATGGTTTATGCACAGGTTAAGGGGGCAAAGGGCAAATAAAACTGTGCAGAGAGTGAGTTTTCCTTGTCACCACCCCGTTCCCTCCTACACAAAGCATGGTGAATGCAGTACCAAGCCCTTGTTTCACACCACAGGACAGCCCAAGCTACAGCTTGGATACCAAGCTATATACCACCTCTGTCTGCGCCCCATCTACGTGCAGGGACACCAAGACCAAAACACCCAGACTGCAAGTCCTTACACAGCAGAACCTCTAACAGACACAGGCAGCTCCTGTTCCCCTAACCAAACTGCCCAGAATCAGCTGAAACTCTGTAATATTTAGCAAGAGATGCAACAAGCACCGTTGGGACCAAGTCCTGGCGGTAGCACTGAGCCCCTTGGGAAACAGGATCATAACACGAGGTGAGCGCGGGAGCTGCGCTGCCTCACAGCGGGGTGCAGTCAGCACCACCACGGTCACACCGCCCTCCGAGGCACGGCTCACGGGTTGCTCCCCCTGCCCCCCGCAAGGCTTGTGTGAAGCTGGCGTGACACCACCTGGCTAGCGGTGGTATTGCTCCTTCTCGCATCCAGAAGTTGATCTAACTCTCTCTAACCTGGAAATAAAGGCGGCCACCACCACAGGAAGAGCAGCCAGAGTCCCCTCACGCTGTGAGGCGGTGCCTGGACAAACGCTGAATACACAGCTATGAACAGGACACCACACTAGTCAGGCAATGAAGAAGTACACCTCAGTTTCTCCCCTGATGATTTTGTTGACTGGAGGCACACACACCCCTGGAACCCTGCACCTCATCCAGCCTCCACTGGCCTGAACGAGCACCTGATCTGTCCCCTCCTCTCTCTTCACTGCTCCAAAACTGCTAGGATTAGGGTTGCAAAGGAGGATCTGCCCAGCCTCCTTTCTCCAGATGATGGTGCCTTTTTGGAAGACAAAGACACAAACAGCTTAGTCAGCTGGCTGAGCCCTTGGCTCTGCAGCTGTAAGGATGAGAACATGCACAGGACAGTCAGTTATCAGCTCTAAGGTGAGGGAAATTTTTGGAACAACCAGCCCAGCTGCTTGCAGCTGCCATACCTGAGCAGTTGCACACACTGCAGCTGCTCGAAGATGATGCAGGCAGGGGGCTGAGGACAGCCTGACCCACCTGTCTTAACTCCACAGGGTAGGACAGCAGAACTTGGACCCCTTGTACCAACTTGTTGTCTGATGCTGTATCAGATGTACAGAATTTTAGCAGCAGTGAGGCCAGAGAATAAATAAAGATCTTGAAAATCCCCTCTCCCCTCTTTCTGCCATCAGGCTCTCCCACAGCTCCACTCCTGCAACAGGTTTCTGGAGCACTGGAAGGGTGGGCACAGGTAATGCCTTCCCTAGTTACACTGGGGAGTGCTGGCAAGGTTCCAGTGCCACAGTGCCCCAGACACACACAGTGCCAACGAGCCTGCTCTTTCATCCCAACCCCCAGGGCTCCCACTTCACCTGCTGGCAAGACAGGGACACAGGTATCTGTAGAACCTTGCATGACCAAAACACAGCTGCTGCTTGTGTTACTCCACACCCCAAAAAGCTCAGCTGACCTGCACTCACCTGAGGTGCAACACAGCTTAATTGACATCCCTCTTCTGCCCAATTTGAAGCCTGCCTGCACATAGTAACATCAGTGCTGGTTAAACTTCCAATTAGTTCAGCCTCATTTTGTGGCTGGTGTGAGCAGACAGTGCAGACCTGTTGGCATTGATTTCCACAGCATCTCAGAGACAAAGCAAAAGCCCAGCTTCACAGATTATCAAGACACCGACTTACTGTGGAGTTAAACCCCTCCAAAGACTGCAGGCCTCCAACTACTGCCCTTCTACTTCCAGCTTTCCAAAGACAGAACACATCTCTTCCAGCACCAGAATCCCCTATGACTCTAAGACAAGGCTGGAACCCTGACACCATGCCCAAGCAGTGGGCAAAACAAGGGGACAGCGCTGGAACACAGGGAGCTCTGAAACCACCAACCACAGAGGCTCTGCAGAACACTGTAACCTTCTAGGTTGGCTTCTTCCTCCACTAGCACCCTGCTTTCTACAAACAGCTCTTTGTCCTTAACCACCATGGGTAGCTACTGCTAAAGTCTCTCTCAACAAACACCACAGGACAGGTATTTGGTAAAGGAGATGTATATTTATTCACTTTACAAAGAGGGCGGTATTTAGTTGCAACAGCTCCATTTATAGACAAATATATTATTGTACATTATAGTGGTGGATGGCTCAAACCTTTACCTTGTTTTGCTTTAAAAAAAGATGTGTTTGCACCACTTCAGCTTCCATTAGCTGAGCAAATAGCTGTCCTTGTTCTGCCACTGAGAGATTAAAAATCCATAGTAAAGATACACCTGTGCGCTGTGTATTCACAAGCGTTCACCTTCTCATTCCCTGTGTTACTCCCCTCTCCCCACCCAACTCAACAGAGTCTATCCTCTGGGTTAGCATTAAACTTATATACAGCCTCCATTAAAATAAAATTAGGAGCCAGTGATAGATCTAATGTCCTTTTGAAGCACAAGAAAAGAAAAGGCATCAATTTGTACATATAAAAGTCTTGAGTTCAAATTTGTTAAAAAAAGAAAAAGCCATTTTTTAAAGTCAGGTTGGCATTTAGATATTGCCATGGCATGGCTAAACCAACAGAGGATGGTAGGGGGGGAAAGAAAATTTCAGTAGAGAATTTAAATATTACAAAAATATCTATTTTTTTGTTTTCCTTTTTCTCAGCTTTGCTGTGGGTTTGTTTTGTTTTGTTTTCTTAAAAAGCAGCAGGATGCCCACTTGCTATTGCTAACTGAAGCATGGAAAGAAGGTCTATAGCCCAGTTGTCTTTGATCCTTGAATATCTGAAACAAAATTCAATGTAAAGCTGAACCAAGTTTACCACACGAACAGCGGTGGCAGGTTTATTTCACTTGAGATACAAATGCATGTCCACGTGACAGGCATGGTCTGACCACGGGGGAGGAAATGTTTCTAGAAGTAAGCGCAGGGAGACAGGGCGAGAGAAGGCTGGCATGGTTAAACATTCTGGATTCAGAGATGCACAGTGCCCCACGTGTGCCCCTGCACACAGGTGTGCACCAGTCTGCACTCCCCATGTGCACCTACGGCGTCTTTGGGCAGGAGGATCCAGAATCAGAGGTTGGTGGCCCACTTGTTTCAACTGGTAGAATGACTCTCTTGTGCTGTTATTCTTCTTCGCTCTCGTTCTCTGGTTCCAAGTCAGAATCACCATTGATTTCCTTCTCAACAGTCATGTCCTGTTCATCAGATTGCTCCTCTTTTTCTTCATCTTCCTCCCAGTTTTCCTAGGAAAAAAATGAACAGGAATGTTTGTGCCTTTGATAGTTACACAATCTGGGTTGCAAGCAAAGAGCTGATCCAACTCCACTTACATCAGAGTCTTTATCTGCAATCATCTCATCGTCCGAGCCCTCCTCCTCTGAGGATTCTGCAAAGAGAAAACAACCCCTCAGTCTGGAGAGGAGACTTTAAAATGTCCTTGTGCAAAGCAAGCCCAGCCCCACGTGCCACTAAGCCTCTACACCATGCTATTCCAACTCCAAAACTAATTCTACCTAAAGATTAGCTAGATCAACATGAATTAGGAACAAGCCACTTGTGTTATAATTACACAGCATGAAGTTGTAGTAGGAGAGAAATGCCAAACTGGAAGTCTGCATGTGCACACACTGACATCTAACTACCCTGACATCCTGCTGACTCACATGTAAATGTGCCTGGGCTGCATCTGCCTGAGCAGAGAGGCAGCCAACACTACAGCTCTGAGGTTGCCAGGTAAGTTAAGTACTATACTGAACTTCAAATTAACCAACTCCTTAATTAGTGAAGCAGAGCCAGGAGAGAATGAAGGAAATGAAAGGAGGGGAGGGAAGGATCCAACACTTACCATCCTCATATACCAGCTTTGCAGTCTGATTGACCTCAGCTACGTCCTGAACTGCTTTTGATGCTGCAACCTGAATGAAATACTCAGGTTAGCCTCAGATGCAATCACATATCCCAACCTTAAAAGTCAAAACCAACTTGGAATGATGTAAGTGAAACCTAAGTCAAGTTTAACACACATTAATTCATTTCTAGTAGCAGTTAACAGTCAAACAAGTACAAAGTAAAATCTGAGAGGCACCTGCTCTGAAGCAAGCCAGCACCTGCTCTTTATTTCCCTTTAAAACTCTAGCCATTAGGTGACAGAGCTGGCAGGAGAAGCAGTGTGTTAACACTTCTTGTGAGCACAGCCTGACATGTCAGTCAGTTCAGTGTACTGCTGTGAGTGTTATCAGCAGAGCTGTACAGCAGCTGCATTGATTAGGTGCCTGATGACAGGCCCCACCAGGGGTAATCACAACAGGAGGTGAAGCCCGCAAGGAATAATTCTTCCCCACATCCCAAGTTACTCAGCTGGAACTCACCTGGGTGACAAGAATGAAGAGCCTCCCGTGCAGGCGGGACAGCTTCTGCAAGGTCTTTACTCTGCTCTCCATTAATTGGTACAACATTCCCAGCTGAGGAATAAGGTCTGGCAACTTGGGAGAGGAGAGGGATGATGAAAAAGAAAGCTGTTAACCAACACAAACACACATTTCTTACTTTTAAATTCCTAAACTATCCTTTGGATGCTTGGGGCAAGCGATCCTTGTTCACATTGCTCTAGCCAGAAAGGAGAGCTGAGGGCTCACAGAAACCACCTGCTGCCTGGGCAATTAACATTTACCCAGATTTTAAGGTATCATCTACTTTCAAGCATGATGATTCTCAGTAGGACTTTTCCTTTCCATAGTGACTGCAGTAAGCAGATGTTGAAGTGCTATGTGGAAAGCTGTGTAAATGGGAGCTGAATGGCCACCAGAGTGCAGCATGTCCTGTAACAAACGGGCCAAAGGACTGGTATCATCACAGAACCACAGACTGATCTGGGTTGGGAGGGACCCCGAGGATCAGAGAGTTACAACACCCTGCCACAGGCAGGGCCACCAACCTCCAGGCCTGGATCTACACTAGGTTGCCCAGGGGCCCCATCCAACCTGGCCTTGAACACCCCCAGGGATGGGGCATCCACCACCACAGTGGTGATGCCAAAAGGCTTTTTTTCCTCAGCAACCAAGAGCACAAGGCAAGGCCAGACTTCAACCCAGGAGCTACTGCATTACTTACTCCCCTGCCAATCAGCCATGCCCAACAGAGTCTCCAGAGGAGGATTAGAACAGCAAGGCAAAGTCAGTTCTGTAAGGTTCAGGAACAAGGCAGAACTACTCTCTGGCAGTAGTTCTGTTCTGACTCTCACAGGGATGACATAACTTCTCTTGGTCTGACTTTGGGATGATCACAATTACATCATGAATGACCAAGACAACTTATAACCAAGCAAGCAGCACAAATACAGTGCTCTGTACGTTGAGCTGGGCTCTGCCATATGTGGAGAGCAGGAGACAGATTCCTCAGGGAAGAACACAGACATACTGAAGCATTTCAGTCTGGTTTTGGCTGAGTGCATTGGTGTTACACCAGGTACTTACTGTGGAAAGGTAGGATGCATGCAGAGTGAAAACAGACTTGAGCCATCGAACCATTAATGAGGCACTGGAACAGAAAAACAGATTCTTTTAAAGAGACACTGCCTGGGAAACACCCATTTCACATTTGAGAGGCTAAGCAGCTCCCCCTCCATCATATTAAAAAGATAAATGCAGATGGAAATGGAAGCTTGGTTATCCAGGTGAGACACACAGGTAAGCTATTTGTTAGCAGAAGAACAGACATCTAAGTGATGGATTCACACTGCACACATTCAGGGGTCTCTGTTTCTGGGATCTTCTATGGGAGGTTTCAGTGAATAAAAGACCACAGCATGATATTTCTTTCACCCCCTACAATGAGGGAGTTTTCATTTTAAAACCAGCCAACACTTAAGGACAGCTCACCTCAGGAAAGCTATCTAGCAGTGTAAGGTGGGGAATGACAGACGTGACACACCACTGGTTTTGTTATTAAACACACCACCAGGAGATGTCCCTTCCAACCCAAAGCAATCTGTGATTCTGTATCTAGGTGCATTTGATCATTAAACTGAAAAAGCCACACATTTGATATTTTATTTTACATATTGATGAGGTCTGCACTGATATTCTGGGACTTCAAATACCTGAAATAAGCCTGTAACCCTGAGAAAATATCCTTTTCCCTCTGCAATTTCACTCCAGCCATCCTGGCAAAGCACCACCTTCACAGAAGTTCCTCTTTGCACCCACTATCAGGTGAGAATTTTACAGTTACTGTGGAAACCAGTCACACAGATGGATGAAGGGACCATAACACACACAAGGAAGGTTTCAGGTGAACAAACTGCAGTTGAGTTGTCTCTTACCTGTATGGGTTCCCCTGCAATCTCTTTGTAAGCTACAAAGACAAAAATAGTCAGCGCTAAGTAACACAGCATGAGTTTAAAAACCCAACATTAATTACATCCATGTGACAGGCCCAATGAAGTCTGCTAGGATTAACCACTGCCAGGCTCCAGAACACTGCATTGCTGGCTCTACCACCCTGTACACAGGCTGCTAACTTCATATAACCAGAACTCTTAACAAGCAATATACCCAGAGACACTTAAAGCTGTCAGGAATAAGTAGAAGTCCCCTGCTCACATCTCTGTGTGTATCTGCTTAGTAGAACAACTGTTACAGGCAGACAAGTTGGGGAAACAAGTGAAGGTAAAGGCTGTTTCCCAGAACAAATGCCAAGCTCTAGAGAGGACAGTTACATGAAGATCTGTCTATCTGCTGAGACTGTGTGTCAAACTCCCTGTGCTTAGATTCTCTCACAAGGTCCTAGAGAAGAAATGCTGCACCTCACAGATGTAGGTCTAAGAACGTGTTACAACACACGGTTAAAGGAAGATGGCCTGAAAGCCAGGCCTTCTGCATAATGCAGTTAAGATCAGCACAAATCAAACCTTACTTGTGGCCAGCACATTAAAATACTAACCATTAACTCACATCACAGAATGTCAATCACATAACAAAAGCAACTGAGGTCCAGTTTAAACAAAATAATGTCTAGATAAGGTTAATCATTAAAGAATTTCTGTCCAAATGCAGATTTAATATCAGCAAATAAGCACCTCATAAGCCAAATACCTTTTTAAATTATTACTAAACAATGTTGCAAAGCTTAAATACAGCAACTAGGCTTCTGAGCAATCTTCAAAATAGGGAAGAAACTGCCCCTCAATTTCCAAGTGCTCCCTAAACTCACCGGTTTAAGTATGCATTCTATCTTTCTTTCCCTCACATGAGAATCTAGTCTCTTTATGCTCACATAACTTGCCCCACACCTAGCACTATTCTCATGTTTCAAATTATCATCCATTCCAATAGTCTAAAATAAGATGTAATGGCAATTTTTTTACCATGAACTAAACAAGCTCTAGCTTAACCTTTTCATTCCCCCAATAATTATTTAAGATAATAGGACATGATCTAAATGCTCTTCCAAGCTTTGACAGCAGCAATTTGTCCTTTGGTTAAGCTTCAGCCAATGAAAGTAAGAGCATATGGGAGATAAATCAAGAACAATTTCTGTCCTGTAGAACTACCAAACCAATTTAATTGGTAAAAATAGACAAGTCATGGGTTTTCCCCAGCTAACTCACAAGCAGAACGGGGTTTACATGACAGTATGAGAAACCGAGTCTTTCCTACCTCATGCAGCAGTGGGATGACAGCATGTATAGGCATTCTGGATACTGTGTTCTTTATTACATTTTCCTTCCTTGTGTTAAGCACTCTCTGTTGAAATGGGAAAACAGGATCAAGAGAATCATTTTAAAGTGTTTGTAAGGAATGAGCACAATCAAAACTTCCTGGTTTGAAATCTCTTTGCCTCCACCATGACCTCTGTATGTTGTGATGAGGGTAACAAGAACGTTTACTATGAAAAGGAGTTTTTCAAGTTAGCTACAATTAACAAAGCAAGACATTTGATTAACCCATCTAAAACAACCTAGCAGTACCTCAGGTCCACACACCCCACATTAGAAACAAAGCATCACAGGCACAATAAAGTGTCCCTTGCTATTTCCTGGGCTTGACTTCTGTAAAGAAATGCCTGTCACCAGTATCAGTGACAAGTCATTTCTATTCAACATTGAATTCTTAAAGAATTTATTTCCCAGCCCTAGAACTATGGCTTCCTCCCCAGTCCAAGTGCAAAATGTTGGCTTTTCAGGTGAAGCTGTTGTCATCAATGCATTATCTAATTGGAAACCATATGCTCAGGACACTGAGCAGATTATGAGCCAGCTCAAGCTAAAGGAAAGATCAGTAACGTTGCCTGTAGAACACCTGAACTGTGACATAACAATTTTATCATGAACAGAAGTGCTGCCAAGTTCCCGACTGACGTAGAAAACAAGGTAGATGATTAACCCCCTGGAGCAGCAACCCAGCAAAAAGCAGCTGGGAGAAACACCTTATGGCTGCTCAGCCTCCCCAGCGCTCAGGAAGGCTTCCCACAAGTCTCAGTGAACAGATTAAACAGCACACTGTGATCTTAACACTTACATTTAAGATTTCTGCATCGTTGCTTTCCAAGCCCTGGACCAACAGTACTGCAAAGCTGTCTGTCTGTGGAAGGCCACCTGGGGTTTTCACTTTGCTCACGTCGATGTCCAGCGCCCCTAGGCGCTCTTCAATGCTTTCCTGCACACAGCAGACAAGGGAGGGGGGGGTAAGGCTCCAGGGCAGGTCCTCAGAAGCATCAGCTGAAAGCAAAGTACCCAACCTACCACATCCTCTCTGATCCTGCTGGGAAATTACACTGATTTTGTGTATTTTTTTAAAAAATGCACTGACAGAGAGTAGCCTGAGAAAAGATGATCAAGTTTTGACTGAAAAAGCAGTAATTCACCTTAGCACAGAGAGGCAGACACAAGTATGTAACAAAGGTCTGCAGGAACATCCCAAAACTACAGGCAAGGCACACCAGGCTTGGTATGGTTTAGAGCAGAGGGAGGTCTGTCCAATAGAAGATAATTACCATTAACCTTTTCCACACGAAAAACCCCCATCAGTTCAGGTTCACCTAAAGGAGTTACAATTATGATTTATGATTCTAGGTTCTCTGTTATTATCTGCTTGAGGGCAGGGAGGCTCATCAGAGACCTGAACAGACTGAGACCAATCGGCTGAGGGGTTTAATAACACCAAATATAGAGTCCTGCACATGGGACAGGCCAAGGGCATCCTGGCCTGTATCAGAAACAGTGTGGTCAGTAGGTCTGGGAGGTGATTGTGCCCCTGTACTGGGCATTGGTGAGGCTGCACCTCGAGTGCTGGGTCCAGTTCTGGGCTCCTCACCACAAGAAGGACATTGAGGTCCTGGAGCGAGTCCAGAGAAGGGCAACCAGGCTGGGGAAGGGGCTGGAGGGCAAATCCTATGAGGAGCGGCTGAGGGAGCTGGGGATGTTTAGCCTGGAGAAGAGGAGGCTGAGGGGAGACCTTATCACCACCTACAACTACCTGACAGGAGGGTGTAGAGAGGTGGGAGATGGTCTCTTCAGCCAGGTGACAGGAGATGGGACAAGGGGAAATGGCACTAAGCTGTGCCAGGGCAGGGGCAGATTGGATGTTAGGAAAAGATTCTTCCCTGACAGAGTTGTCAGGGCCTGGAACAGGCTGCCCAGGGAGGGGGCTGAGTCACCATCCCTGGGTGTGTTTAACAGATGGGTAGGTGAGGTACTTAGGGATATGGCTTAGCACAGGACAGGAATGGTTGGACTTGATGATCTTAAAGGTCTTTTCCAACCTTGTGATTCTGTGATTCTTGCTGGGTGTAAAGGAGGAAGCACTTTACCTCTGTCTCTCCTGGTTTCCTCTTGTTCTTCTTTTTCTCCTTGCCAGAGGATGGAGTTTTGACAGCTGTACTGTGTCCTGGTATGCCAGGCACTAGAACTTTGGTGTCCGAGTTCACAACAGGCATCTTTACCTAGTAGATGCAGGTAAGCACACTGGCATGAATTGCTGATGTCTCCAGCCTTCTCTTAGTTTAAAATCCTGATTCTATTCCAAGACTCACATAGTCAAACCAGCCCACCACAACCCATTTTCTTGATACACACATATACATATATATAGAGACACATGGAAAATCCTACATTTTGAAGAGCAATTAATAACCTGAAGTAACAGTCAGCTTGTTTTCATAATTAACTAATGGTCTTATTGCAATCACCTGTGAATTATTTTTTCTTACCAGCTTGTTCCAGAACACTCACTGAACTAAGTGTCTGTAGCTAACAGCAAACACCTGGATGATTGCTGGCAGGAAGGTACCATGTGTAGTTACAGTCAGGCCCATAAACAGCACGCTGATTAATTGCACTTACACTGAATCCCAAACAGCAGCACTGTCTGGGCTCCTCACCATAAGAAGGACATGGAGGTCCTGGAGCGAGTCCAGAGAAGGGCAACCAGGCTGGGGAAGGGGCTGGAGGGCAAATCCTATGAGGAGCCACTGAGGGAGCTGGGGATGTTTAGCTTAGAGGAGGCTGAGGGGAGACCTTATCACTGCCTACAGTTACCTGACAGGAGGGTGTAGAGAGGTGGGAGATGGTCTCTTCAGCCAGGTGACAGGAGATGGGACAAGGGGAAATGGCACTAAGCTGTGCCAGGGCAGGGGCAGATTGGATGTTAGGAAAAAATTCTTCCCTGACAGAGTTGTCAGGGCCTGGAACAGGCTGCCCAGGGAGGGGGCTGAGTCACCATCCCTGGGTGTGTTTAACAGACGGGTAGGTGAGGTACTTAGGGATATGGTTTAGCACAGGACAGGAACAGTTGGACTCGATGATCTTAAAGGTCTTTTCCAACCTTGTGATTCTGTGATCTCACAGTAAAAGGTAGTTACTATTCCCTTCAATCCCACTGGTTTTCTTCTAGGGATTGCTCAGCCACAGAGCTCAGTAATCTGAATTAGACCACGATGACAAACTGAGCAACTTTAGTTTTCCCAATGAACACAAGGGAGATGGGATTTGGAAGGCAATGTATTTAATAATGAAGTGCTCCTCCAGCCCACAGAGGCTGAAAGGGAATAAGCCACTTCCAGAATATCAGGACTGCTACCTACTTCCAGAGCACTCCTTTAACCACAGTGCATCCGTGGGGATGCTGGTGTTTTTGAGGATCTACCCAAACTTCTGTACTTGTGGGACCCCTGCTGACTGTGCAGTGAAGTAATACAAACGTGATCTACTTACTACAGCAGACAGATCCATACACTCTGTGTGAAAGTAGAAAAACATTCCTGTTATGGATCAAGACTTCTGCTGTAGAGCATCAGTGGTGCTGCTCCCCACGTTAATCACTGACCCTCTCCCTGTGAGGCATGCTCAGACAGCCAAGAGAAACACATCTTCACTGGAGTTCAGCAGCAAGCGAAACCAGAATGGGTATCATCACTGCATGCCAGGGAGCCCCTGCACCTCTCACTGCAGCTCAGCTCTGCCACCCACCAGCTCCAGGACAGAGGACCTGGCACAAAACCCTGCCTGGCTGATGATGGAGCACCAGGTCCAGAGGGAACTCGAGGGTTGGAAAGGCAGCGCTGTCTGCTCACTTCATTGACACTGCAAGCATTTCAGATCTTCAAGACCTTGGGTATGTGTACTGACAAGAGCTGCACATACTGTGTCTAAACCCCCAGAGGATCCTGCACGAGAGAAAACAGTGGCAAGTGGCCTCAGGGGACACAGTTGCCATCTAAGCCTCAAGCTCATGTTCCCAGGTAGCCACAGCCCTGTGAGAAGGAGTATGTGAAGGCCACTTCAAGAAAGTGGGGGGACATGTAGTGGGCACTGCACCACGGGCTAAGTTTTAGAGAGACAAGCCAGAGGCTCCTGATGTAATAGGAACAGTTTCCATGGAATGCCCTGGGGGAAGAAAAGGGGTGTCCCTCTGAGGTGGTGACATGGCCACTGGCCCAGCTGAAGTGCCTCTACACAAATGCACACAGCACAGGCAACAAACAGGAGGAGCTGGAAGCCACAGGGATACTAGGAAGCTACCACACAGTGGCCATACTGAAACTTGGTGGGATGAAACCCATGACTGGAGGGTGGCTACTGATGGCTACAGGCTGCACAGAAGGGACAGACAGGGAAGGAGGGGTGGAGGTGTTGCTCTCTGTTTAGAAATGGATGGAGTGTGAAGAGATATCCCCAAAGAATGCAGGTTGAAAGCTCTGAGTAAAAATTAGGGATCACAAAAACAAGGGGAGCCTTGCAACTGGGATCTACCACAGGACACCACATCAAGGGGATGCTACTGGTGAAGCCTCCTCGCTCCAGGAAGCACCGAGTGGCTGGAGAGCTGCCTGGCAGAGAAGGACCTGGGGTGCTGGCTGACTGCAGGCTGAGTATGAGCCAGCAGCGTGCCCAGGTGGCCAAGGCCAACAGCATCCTGGCTTGTGTCAGAAACAGATGGCCAGCAGGACCAGGGAGGTGATTGTCAGCCTCACCTCTGTGCCTGGGAAGATCATGGAACAGATCCTTCTAGAAGCTATGCTGAGGCACACGGAGGACAGGGAGGTGATTTGAGACAGCCAGCATGGCTCTACTAGGGGCAAGTCCTGCCTGACCAATCTAGTGGCTCTCTACAAGGGAGTCACTGCATCAGTGGACAAGGGAAGAGCTACAGGTGTCATCTCTCTACTTCTGCAAGGCCTTTAACATGGTCCCCCCCACAACATCCTTCTCTCTAAGTTGGAAAGATCTGGATTTGATGGGTGAACTGTTCAGTGGATAAGGAATTGGCTGGATGGTTGCATCCAGATGGTGGTCAGTGGCTCTAGGTCCACATTGAAGATGGTGACAAGTGGTGTTCCTCAAGGGTCTGTACTGGTACCAGTGCTGTTTAATATCTGTATTAAAGATATTGACAGGGGGACTGAGCGCACCCACAGCAAGTTTGCTGATGACACCAAGCTGGGTGGTGGGGTTAACATGCCAGAGGGACAGGATGCCACCCAGAGGGAGCTGGGCAGGCTGGAGAAGTGGGCCCAGGTGAACCTCATGAGGCTCAACAAAGCCAAGTGCAGGGTCCTGCACCCGGGTCAGGACAACCCCCATTATCCATACAGGTTAGGAGATGATGTGCTTGAAAGCAGCCCTGAGGAAAAGGACTTGGGAATATTCATGGATGAGAAGCTGGACATGAGCCACCAACGTGCATCTGCAGCCCAGAAGGCCAACTGCATCCTGTGCTGCACCAAAAGTATGACCAGCAGACTGAGAGAGGTGATTCTGCCTCTCAATGCTCTGCTGAGACTTCAGCTGCAATACTGTGTCCAGCTTTGGAGCCCTCAACACAAGAAGGACATGGACCTGTTGGAGCATGTCCAGAGGAGGGCCACAAGAATGATCAAAGGGCTGGCGCACCTCTCCTGTGAAGAGAGGCTGAGAGAGTTGGGCTTGTTCAGCTTGGAGAAGAGAAGGCTCCAGGGGAGCTGGGGAAGAACTGTTCACAAGGGCATGTAGCAGTAGGGAGAGGGGTGGTGATTTTAAACCAGAAAAGGGGAGATTTAGGTTGGATATTAGGAAAAAGTTCTTCAATATGAGGGTGGTGAATCACTGGTACAAGTTGCCTGGAGAGGTGGTGGAGGCCCCATCCCTGGAGATATTCAAGGTCAGGCTTGATGGGGCTCTGAGTGACCTGATCTAATGCAGATGTCCCTGCTCACAGCAGGGCAGTGTGACTAGGTGACTTTTAAAGGTCCCTTCCAACCTTACACATTCTATGATTCTATGACATACATTTTACTTAGACTCCAAAACAAAGCCAGCCCAAACCCTCAGGGTCAAAGAGGCTGTACAAATTCAGTGACAGACTCCAGGGGAAGGACTGATCTCCAGCAGAAAAGGAACCATCAGCTAGTCCTGTCAGTCAAGCAGACCTGCTGAGTGCAGGGCTGCCATGAGCTACAGGAGGGTGACTGTGTGCAAGAGCAGACTAGGACACACAGCAGCCCTTAAGTACATTTTACTCATGCTTGTCCAAGTGCTTTGGACATCTGTAGCTCCCACTGCAGCTCTGAGCCCATCCAGAAATCCAACCTCATTTTAAGAGAGAGAAGTGAATTCTACCATTTCCAAAGTAAAACAAGAGGAGCAACAAACTCACACTTCACACAAAGCTCACCTTGGTTAGAGCAACATCTGTTTTAAGTGACAACACTTTCTGGATGTCCCTTATCAAACATATGTGGGATTCAGCGGTATTCAAAGACTAGAAGGACAGGAACAAAAGCAGTTAGTGTGTTTGAGGTTCACCCTTGTGATTTGTTACATTCCTGAAAGATAAGAACAAATTCCAGAGCTACTTTGCACATTTGACTCTTGTTACCAGATCTCTGTGCTCTCTGAAGGAGCTCAGAGAGGTAAACCAAAAGAGTATTAAAACCAGTTTCAGTGACTTAAGTCAGTAACAGCTGAAAGGGTGAGAAACAGCCAGCAACAATGCCAAGCTGTGTTTTAACTGGAAAAAAAATGGAAGTACACACACTGCCTTTCAAACAGCTCAAGGGCAACAGACATAGCTCCCAGAAAAGGAGGAAGAAATAAGCTTGGTCTTTTTAATTGTATAGCAATTAATAAAAAGTAATCCCTCCAGCTAAGAGCAGTGTGCAGTCCATACCCCAAAATGCAAAGCCTCTCCAGTAAGCTTTACATACCACTTTCTCTATGATGGGCTGTAGGGTGTTCCCATACACGAGCAGCAGAGACTGTTTGTCTGCGCAGAAGCCAGCGGCTAGGATAGGGACTGGTTTTGGTGTGGAGTCCCCATCACTCCCAGGTGTTGCTATCTGGATAGTACAGTTTGATGTTAAGGGTTTTTTGCAATAACTAGGAGGGGAAAAAAAAAAAGAATGAAAAAATTCCAAGATGTTTAAACACTTCATTATCTTGCACATTTAAGCCCCTTTCATTAGCACGTCTGCAGCAAACTCAGCCAACTGAGATGACTGCAGACACACAAAGTCTTGGCTAAAGCAAGCACAGCCCCAGCAATAAGTTCTCCAAAACTGTACCCAGTAACCCAAGACAAAGAACCACCTGGAATCTAGTTCATGAACAGGTACAAGAGCTTAAAGGCTGCAGCAAAAGACTGAACTTTGCCTTGCAGCAATCCCAGACCTTACCCAAAGAGGCTCTCAAGATAATATTAACTTACCCATTTAAGATATGTTCAAATAAATGCAACTGCCCATCTCTGCATACAACTGCTAACTTCACAGGCTGAAAGAAGGCACAGAAAATTACCTTAATTAGTCCAAAGGACAAACCTCCTCTAAGTACAGGACACCAAGAAACAGCTGTATGGCTATGATCTGACTTTCTTCAGTAACTAAACACATTAAAAGATATGCCTAAATCCTTAAAGATGACAGAAGACACTGACATTTCAAGAACACTTAGAATAACTATTAGGATACAAATAGGTTAGTCACAACTTTACTGTGTCACTACTGACATATCCTAATTTGAAGAGTTTGGCCAGTAGCAGGCATAAGTTATCATAAACATGTGAGGTACCATATTTTTGGGACCATGTCTGGAGGCATAGGTCTACAAAGGTGCTTACATCATAAATATGCTTTCAGGAAAGAAACTAACATAAGTACTCTGAGCAATTAACTGACAGATGTACATTACAGACTATTCTTATGTCATGTGAAGAAAGCCTGAGAGAGTTGGGCCATTTCAGCCTAGAAAAGACTCTGGGGAGACCTTATTGCAGCCTTCCAAGTACCTAAAGGGGCCCTGTGAGAAAGCTGGATTCTTTATCAGGGAGTGTGGTGATAGAACAAGGGGTTTAAACTGAAAGGTAAGTTCAGATTAGACACTGAGAAGAAACTCTTTACTCAGGGTGGAGAGGCCCTGGCACAGGCTGCCCAGAGAAGCTGTGGCTGCCCCCTCCCTGGCAGGGTTCAAGGCCAGGTTGGATGGGGCTTGGGTCAGCCTGATTTAGTGGAGGTGTCCCTGCCCATGGCAGGGGTGCAGTGGAACTACATGATCTCTGAAGTCCCTGCCAACCCCTGGCAGTCTGTGAGTCTGTAACTGGGTTCTCTTTCCCAGAGCAGAACTGTTCAACATTTTAATGAGACAGCTGCTTTGAGAGACTTTGTACCTGCTGAAACTGAGCAACCTGGGGAATGCACGCTGCTGCTTTATCCTCTAAAGGCTAGTTCATTCAAAATACAGTTACACTGCCAAAGAAAGAAGTGGTTCTTGTTTTTTGTCATCAGGAGCAAAATTTCTCAAAATTTCTGAGTTTGCAGTTAGTAGCCCTGAAAAGGAGTATTTCAAACGATCAGCTTTAGAAACACACCTGTAATAAATATCTTTACACCCCTGAATTGACGTTCAGATCTCCTCTCTGCATAACAGGTCACAAATACAAACCAAGCAACTTTCTTTACACCCTTGAAAGGAAACTTATGTGGCAAAGGAAAGTTGTTGAACATATGTGGTTACAAACTATTGCTCCTACCTCTTCTTTGACTTCTGATACAGTCAGGTCAACAAAAGTTGGTTCATCTGTTACTGTGAAAGACATCACTGCACTCTTTTCTTTCCTATCTGATCTTATCTGCCTGGAAGACACAAACAGCACACGTTATTCACCACAGCACAGAAGAGCATTATAAAGCCTATAGATCTGACTGAGGTAGCATCTACCTTACCCAAAAATACTCATGCTGTCATTTCAGCTTAGAAAGTGTTCTAAATCCCAAGTGCAAAGTAACTCCCAAATGACATTTAGCAAGGAAACGTAGCATACACCTTCCAGGAAGTACAAAGAACAAGGAAGCCTATTACACAGTATGTTCCTGGCATACATTAGCGATTCAGATGGCAACTGGAAGCATGCTCAGACACAGCCAAGGAAATT
This sequence comes from Porphyrio hochstetteri, assembly GCA_020800305.1. Taxonomy (NCBI): domain Eukaryota; kingdom Metazoa; phylum Chordata; class Aves; order Gruiformes; family Rallidae; genus Porphyrio; species Porphyrio hochstetteri. The sequence continues at coordinate 10,180,951 of CM036907.1, forward strand.
CACATCTTCATTCAACAGTCAGTGAGTTGAAACCACCATTTAAGAGATCATCACTGCATCTCCAGAGTGCCCCTTCTGCTTAGCCTTCTATTTAAATCACACACTTCAGAACATCCTCAATACCAATCAAAGTTACAAGTTATGAAAAGCTTACATACCACACACTGAGTAATCGGTCATGTATAGCTCCAGACAAGAAATAAAGCCCTGTAATTCCATCAAAGGGCTTATTTTCATTCATAGGTTTCACTGTGGTAAACATTAATGATGACACTGATGTAGCATGGCCTGTGAAATGCTAAGAGGGGAAAAAAAAATAGAGACCAACACTCTTACAATGATTGCCATAAGCAACCACATGGCAGGAATGAAAACACTGGTTAAAGAATGTTAAGAAAGACTCAAGTGTTATTAAGTCAACAAGGACATTTCAGTGGGTTTTATTTACTAGCAATCAGCTTCCTTGCACTGCTAGATTTCAAGGAAACTTTTTCCAGATATTTATCAGAATTTTAAAAATTAAAATGGGGAATCAAAGCCAAATTCCTCAGGACTAAGTCCATGCAAAAGAAACAACATCCACCTGTACTGCTGTTACTGTCAGAAAGCACTTCCTCCCCACCCCCCAAACCCCCATCCAATTTTACACTTCATCTTTTACAATGAAACTAGATTCATAGCTTCATTCTCACCTGTAAGGTAAATGTACAGGTGTGCTGACACAATAAAACTGTTCAACACCCCTACCCCCTCCAAAAAAAAAAGCACCCCACTCAGTTCTTTAATCTGCTTTCATAAATAGTGGTTTTGGTCACAGAGGATGCAGACATACAAGCCAGCAAGTCCAGAGTAACAGCACATGAGTACACACTTACTTGACAGCAAGTACCAGGAGATTCAGAGATTAGCTCTGTCCTATCTGCTACCAGGCAAGAGGAGGCGGCTGCATTCATGGACAGCTAAAACAGGGTAATTTGCTCATGCCTGAGCCCTGCTCAGGGAACAGTGAGGGTTCTGCTCCTGTGCTTTCCAACTGTGTCAGCAGCAAAACTGATAATGCCACCAGTTAGAGGAAGTTTTGCAGAGAAACCTGGAAGCTTCAAGGAGGGACTCACATCAAAGGCCAGGGAGCTCATGCACAAACCCATGCCAGCAGAAACTGAAACTGTGGTGAACTGAGTTTGCCTGCTAGAAGGGCACCAGAAAGGGATGCAGGGCCAAAGAACAGCATCCATCTGTCTGCCACAGGCTTGAGAAAGGGTGCTGGTAGCATGCTCAGACACAGCCAAGGAATTTTATGTCCTCATTCAACTCTCAGCAAGTTGAAACAATAGTTGAGGGTATCATCACAGCAACAGCTTCCAGCAGTCCCAAAACTGCCAGTTGTCTCCTCACACCCAGTGACATTTTCAGATGTCCTATCAAGAAACCCTAATTATGTAATGACACTAAGCAAGACCAGGGGTTTTTTTTGCATCTAGTTTAAAGAAGTTACTTACTCTGTAGACTTCTTTGGTCTCCAGGTCCCACAGTTTTATAGTTCTACCAGCTGAAAGCAGCATTTTCCCATCTGGACTGATGCATAAAGATGTGACACTGTTGTTGTCGCCTTTCCACTTGCTGGAATTTGGATGGGAGAGGGTTTTGTACAAAAAGAGGAAAGATGGAGAAAGAGAAAACAATACTTGTAATCTCAAAAAGCACAGCAACCACGCTGCAAAAATGTAAGCAAAAATTATTTTTAAAAAACAATTTTAAAGAAGTCAAAGATTAGATTAACACCAGCTTGTTTCTGCTCCTCTCCTTCAAATTGGTTTACACAAAACCAAAGGAACTCAAAAACATAAAGCTAATTAATACTGAACAGCTGTTGACTTTAAAATATTTACCTATTCTGTTCTGAATTTCTCTCAGAGTTCTCTGCTACTCAAAATGGGGTAAAAGAAGCCACAACATTTCAAGACTTCTCTTCACACTGTAATCCAAAAAGTTTACACCAACCCATTCAGAAAGGCCTTCTCAACACTAAGATTCAGAGTTTCAAGGCCCATTCACTTCCTGGCCTTCCTCCCAAGTCTGACAACAATATTGACAGTAACAAACTTTGCCTACAAGGTCTGTGGTTCAAAGCATTATTTAAAATAAACACCAAAAGCCTGCACCTGCTTCAAAGGAGTCAACTACACAGTTCTCATATGACAAAACATGGCAAGGAAAACATTAGCACAAGCCTTTTACAGTTAGGAAGTACCCTGCAACCCATCACATTCTGATTTTGTCTGGACATACTTCCAAATCATTTTCCCATGCTGAAGCAGTACCTCTCCTGTCTTCCAAAACAGAGCTCATTTACTGTATCACTTCTGGTTTGATTTCACAGGAGCTGAAAGCTTTACTGCCTACAAACTTGACAAACAACATTTACACCTCACAGAGAGTGTAACAAGATTTTGCATTCTCTTCCAAAGAGAAGTTCAGGACTAAGAATTTGAAACCACTTAATAACGTGAACCCAAGAAGGTATTTTTAAATGTACTAAAAAGATTAGCCTAGCAGAATGTAAAACACAGCAAAAAATCAGTTTTGTACTTTTAGAACTCCTGTAAAATCCTATAAAGAGTATCCAGTGGGGTATCAAGCTGTGTAAGATGATGCACAGAATGCCTCTGAGCATTCAGAGTACTTAAGACATGAAAAAGCTACAAGCAGAGAAACAAGCAGTCATCCCAGGCACTTTAGTCTACCTCTCTCCACCACCTTTGTCTTGCCTCCTCAGAAACTCCCTTGCCCAACAGCTTGTTCCTCTGCTAGTGGTTTCACTGTGTGCTGCACAAACCTCCTGAAGTGATTCTATGAGCTGCTTCCAGAGTGATTAAGAAAATCAGGCCTAAAGCCACATGGTTCCCATTGCCTATCTAGCAGCCCACATTCTGTAGTTATCTACAAGCCTGGAACACAAAAGATGTTGAGCAATTTTTGACCCAGAAGCAAACATCCTGAATTCTCTGTGGTATAAATAAGGGTTCATTTCCAAGTCCTGACAAGTGCTGAAGAATGTGGGCAATCTCACAGACACATTGGGCATGAGCAATTATTTTGGGTAACTTGTTCCTTCTAGTTTAATCAATTTAAGTAAAATTTTAGAGAATTGGTTTCCTTTACTCTTTTTTTTATTTAGCTCTAACTCACAAAATATCACCAAGTAAAAAGCAGGCTATTATATTGCTGGTGTACTTTTAATGTATCCAGGAAAACTATTTGTTGCAAATGTCAAAATTAAAGAATACAATGCCTCTAATTACCTTTTATACCCACAGCCCCCCCAAAAGCAGCAGTATGGAACAGCAGCAGAGGGAAACACCACAGATGAAGCATAAAAGGAAAATGTTTTCACATTTGAATCAGACTGGTTTGGGTTGGAAACAACCTCAAAGATCATCATGGGCAGGGACACCCCACCACTACCCAGGTTGCCCAAAGCCCTGTTCAACCTGGCCTTGAGCACTGCCAAAGAGGGGGCAGCTTTTCTGGGCAACCTCTGCCAGGGCCTCACCACCCTCACAGGGAAGAATTTTTTCCTTCTATCTAACCTAAATCTATTGTCTTTCAGTCTAAACCCATTACCCCTTGTCCTGTCACTACACGCCCTTGAAAACAGTCCCTCCCCAGCTTTCCCACAGGCCTTCTTTAGGTGCTCAAAGGCTGCAATAAGGTCCTCCTGGAACCTTCTCTTCTCCAGGCTGAACAAACCCAACTCTCAGCCTGTCTTCACAGGAGAGGTGCTCCAGCCCTCTGATCATCTTTATGGCCCTCCTCTGGATTCACTCCAACAGATCCATGTCTTTCCTGTACTGGGGACCCCAGAGCTGGATGCAGTGCTACAGGTGGGGTCTCAGGAGAGGAGAAATCACTTCCCTCAACCTGCTGGTCACGCTGCTTTTGATGCAGCTTGGGGCAGCTGTAAGACATGCAGCTTTCTGGGCTGCATGTGTGCTTTGTGGCATCATGTAAAGCTTTACATCAATCAACACCCCAAATTCCATCTCCTCAGGGCTGCTCTCAACCCATTCTCCATCCAGCCTGTAGCTGTGCTTGGGATTGCACTGACCCATGTGCAGGACCTTGCACTTGGCCTTGTTGAACTTCATATGGTTTGCACAGGCCCACCTCTGAAGCCTGTCAAGGCCCATCTGAATGGCATCCCTTCCCTCTGGTGTGCCTACCACACCACACAGCTTGGTGCTGTTGGCAAACGTGCTGAATACCACTGTCCCTGCCTCTGACAAAGATGTCAAACAGTGCCAGTCCCAGTACTGACCCCTGCAGAGCACCACTCATCACTGGTCTTGACTTCCTGAGCCCACAGCTCTCAGCCTGACAGGGACTCATCTCAAGTGCCTGTATATGGAAATGCACTATGGGATACAAACAGGGTGAAACAGATACTCACAGGCGGCTTCAGAGTCAAAAGTCTCACTGGGATCAGAGAAACAGTGGTCTAGCTGGGCAGGACTGCTGTGATACAGGGACCTTTAGGAAGGACATGTCAGGAAGGCAAAGAAGGGAGGGGATTCTCCACACAATAGTGCAGCAGGAATGCATGGAGCTTTCCTCTCAGACTGGCAAAGGAGCAGTACAGAACTTAGAGGTGAGTATGAGAAGAGACCAGTGAGGGTGATATGGTGGCTATCTGCTACAGACTGCCCAATTAAAAGAGAGACATAGATAGATCTTCATACCATGCCCTGGACCTCCTAAGGGGCTTTACCCACCCCAACAACTGTGGAAGGGCAGCATCGTAAGGTAGAACTAGATCCAGAGATTGCTGGCAAGTGCTGAGGACCTTCTCTTGATGCAAGTGATTTGCAACCAACCTACAAAAGGTGCTTTTACTGCATCAGCTACTCAGAAAAACAAACAAACAAAAAAAAAAGGGCAAGAACTGGTAAGGGATGTGATCATCAGTGACAATCTCCAGCTACATTTAATCACAAAATATGGTTCCACAAGACAGCTAATTTAAAGACCCTGGGGAAAACCAAGCAAGGTAAAACATCAGGATGACAACCTTGGACTTCAGAAGAACTTCTTCAGAGTTCTTCCTGAGGGGCAAAAGGGCCCAGTAAGGCTGGTTGCTCCTCCTCAAAGCAAAAGAACTGTCCACTCCAGTGAGCAGGAAATCACCAGGCACTGCAGAAGGCTGACCTCGCCAAGGGGATAACTCCTGACTCAACCACAAAAAACAGTATAGAGGACTTGATAGGGCAAACAGGTTACACAGAGGAACAGAAAAATATTGTCTAGGAGTGTAGCGACAGGATTAGCCAAAGCTCAGATGGTGTTCAAACCAGCAGGGAGTATGACACACCAAAAGGACATCTACATGCAGCAGATCAGCAACAGTGAGATGATGACTGAAGAAAGTGTGGGCCTGCTGCTGAGTGGCACAGGGACCCATTTGGTACACAGAAAAGCACTGCAGAGCCAAGTCTCCCAGGCCTCCCATGTTCCCAAACCTAAGTGCCAGAGTCAGAGAGAGCAAAGCACTCCCTATAGTAAAGGGAGATCAAGTTAGGGACCCCAACAGCAAATCCAACTCGTGTAACTCCTGAAGACTGAATGGGATGCATCCAGAAGTCCTGAGGCCAATGCCATAACAAGACCACACTATCATTTTAGATGGCCACACAGCTCCAGAGACATTTCTGATGCCTTGAAAAGAAAAAAAATGGAGACAAAATATACCCAACAAGAAGGAGAATCCAGGAAACAATAGGGAAGGTTATCTGGAAGCCATTCCAGGCTACAAAGGTCAAAGAGTGACCTGGGAACAGGCAGTGTAGATTTACAAATGGCAAGTCCCACCTAACCAACCTGATTGCCTTCTTAATGAGACAGCTGTCTTGGTGGTTGAGAGGCTGTAATATGCTATTTAACATGACTTTAGCAATGCTTTTGACAATGTCTCACACAGTATCCTTGCAGACAAACTGGAGACATGTAGACTGAGTGGATGGGCTCTAAGGAGGTGCAAGACCTGGCTTGGATCACTGAGCTCAAAGAGCTGTCATGTATGAAGTCCAGATATTGGTGTCACTCCCCCAGGATGTCTCAATACTGTAATTGGCCAGGTCTTCATTAATGACCCCAAAACAGGACCAGAATGCACACAGAAGTTCCCATTCAATACCAAGCAGTTGATATGCTGGAGGGCAGAGCCTTTACTCAGGGGCATCTCAGCAGGCGTGAGAAACAGCCTGTCAGAGTCTCAAAGGAAAATGTGGAGTCCTGCACACAGGATGAGAAAGTCCCAGTACAGCTGGGGACAAATGGCTAGAGAGCAGCTCTGCAGAAGAGGAGACTTCACTCCTTATAGTCAAGCTGAGGCAATGATTGGCATGAGCTAGTGTGTGGCCAGCAGGTCAAGGGAAGTGATTCCTCCCCTCTGCCCAAGTTTTGAAACTGAATCAGAGCACTACACCCAGTCTGGGACAAAATGCAGCTTGGGGACTAGAGCATGGAAGAGGAAAAGGTGAGGGAACCAGGTGTGTTCAATCCTAAGAAGAGATGGCTAGAGAGAGATTCTGCAGCCATCTTCTACAACTTTATGCAAGATCTCAACTGAATACAACCTGAGGATGCATCTGCTTTCCCAGGGAATTTGGTTTCTGTGCAGCACCCATACCATCCTTAACAAAACCAGTAGAGCAGCAGTAAGAATAATCAAACAGTGGGAAATGTTAAGAGAAGAGTCCAGGTGCTTTTACTAGACTTCTACTGAAGACAGATAACTAGGATCATTAATAGAAATCTTAGTTTCTTCATTCTAGTTTAAAAAAAGTTTGAGTTTATTGTAACAGAAAGCAAACACCTACACCAGGTATCTTGTTACTCTGCACTAAGCTCTACTTTGCTGAGGGAGCTGGGCTTGTTCAGCCTAGAGAAGAGAAGGCTGTGGGGGGGACCTCACTGCAGCCTTCCAGTCCCTGAAGGGAGCAGAGAAACAGGAGGGGAATCAGCTTTTTAAAAGGGCAGACACTGGCAGGACAAGGGGGATGTATTGAAGCTGAAGGAGGGAAGGTTTAGATTAGATACTAGGGGGAAGTTCTTTATAGAGAGAGTGGTGAGGTGCTGGAACAGGCTGCCCAGAGAGGTGGTGGATGCCCCATCCCTGGAGGTGTTCAAGGCCAGGTTGGATGGGGCCCTGGGCAACCTTGTGTAGATCCAGGCCTGAGGTTGGTGGCCCTGCCTGTGGCAGGGGAGTTGGAACTCCCTTCCAACCCAGACCATTCTGTGATCCTATGATTGCTCATCAAAACTTTAAACCAGCAGAGCTCTGTGATTGCTCATGAGTACTTCAAACCAGCATAGCCTGCTCAGACAGCCAAGTGGAACTGTCCCCACTGCACATCGGTAGTGAGCGAAACCAAGTGGGTATCATCACAGCGAGGCCTGTGGGCACAGCTGGGTGCACACAGCCAGTCTGACTGAGGTGAGGTGTTCCAGTTATCTGCTTCCCCACACATCCAGAGATGTTTCCTAGAATTTAGGTATTTCACTATCACGTAAGTGACTGAAAGCCCATGTTCCCCTAGAAGTTAGGATGGAGGGACTCAAATCCCTCTCAGCAGAGTTTTGTCCATCTGGACTTTACAATACACAGAGGAAGAAAGCCAAATATACGAAATACTCTTCTATCCCTCAAGAAAACCACTCCCCAAACATAGAAAAGAAAAAACAATATAGCCAGCAGTCAATTGCAGCATTTCCCAACAGGGCCTGAGTTAGAATCTGTGAAGGAAGGAATACACAGAGCAAATAGCTACAAATCTGATGAAAAAACAGCATCACTTACCACTTTACTTTGCAGGTCTGTGTGTTCCATTCCACAATGTGTCTATCATCTGAACAGCTATACAAGCAGCCGTTGTCCTGATGCCATCTCACACAGTTTACTCTACTGTCATGACCACCATCCTAAGAAAGGCAAGAGGGTCAAGCTCGTTAATAAATTAAGTCTTGACTGCGTCTTCCCCACACCAACAGTGTGAATAAGCTGCTCCTTTGGGGGCTAAATTGCAATCATGGACACCTTGGAGAGGGTGTGGTTTTACATACCTATATATATATATACACAATTATCTAAGTTATAGATACTTCCTATTTTGATATGGAGACATAAGTATTTGGATTAATGCTTGTTCTAACATTTCATAACCAAAACATCACCCTGCCCACTATTTTTAGATATGCAGCCAAACAAGCCTAACAGTATGAGATCTGCTCAAAGGAAAGGCTAGCACAGGTGTCTTCCTGACAGTCATGCAAGTGCTCGCTTAAGTACATTCAGAGATGGGTATATCCTTTTAGTATTCAGCATTCAAGAGTGAGCTAGCATCAGATAAGACAACACTACAAAGGGGTATCATCACCTCTCAACAACCAAAATCTTTGCAGCTCAAATATACACTTTAATCCTTTACAAAAAAAAAAAAAATGCTTCCTGGAGTTTACAAAATTTCAGTATTTGAATGGGCACCAGCCAGCTCAGACTGCTCCCCAAGTGTTGCTGCAAATGAGCTTTGAGCAGGACAAAATCCATCACTGCAGGATACTCTGTTCAGTAAGGACAGCTAAACCTGACAGTTCTTATTCTAGGAGGAATAACCTTTAATTCAACCTATTTGTAAGAAAAAAGTAGTCATCAAATTACATCTGCTACCCTGGCTCCTATAGAAGAGCAGCCAGTGGTTTCCAACCAACTGAAACTGTACATTTTAACCTGAAACTCTTATTTTTGTTCAGTTTTCAGGCATAGTTTTTCCTTTAAAAAAAAAAAGAAGCTAATATTTGCTAGCTAGTGTGACTTGCACATACCATGATTTTAAGAAGTTACTGCTTCCTTTAAATTTATATACATTTCTCTCTCTACATTCAGCTTAACAGTTCAGAAGCCAAAGTATGTGCTCAAGTACCTCCGAGTATTGCACAGCCATTCACACAGTTCTGCTTGTTATGTGGCCCAAGACTAAACCCAAGGTTCTCAGGAGTAACAGGGAAGTTATTAATGAGAAAGAAATGCTGATTTTCATTGTGTCTATCGTATTCAAGAAAGCTTATGTGCCAAGAGGGCTCAAATGCTTCCACAAGGGAGGTAAATTTTAGAGTGCACCACCATGACACCTCCTCTAAAGCTGATGATTGACTCAAATCCTGTCCTCCTCTCCCACAATAGCATGCAGGAACTGAGGGTATGCTGCTCCCTTAGGGGGCTTAACTCTCTAGAGCTGGGCATTTCATCATTACTGTTACTTTTAATGCAAAATAACAACTGCATGCAAAGCATGCACAAAGTTAAGATACAACAGTGACTTCAGAACCAAGATTTCTCAATGGGTACATACTGCCAACAACAGAAAATGCACCATTCAAAGACTCCCAAGTATGTGAATCACCACATTTCTATTTATATATGCAGCTATTAAGAGGGGGAAAAAAAAGTTGTTCTGAATAATTAGTTTATTCCATTTTCAAGCAGCAGAAAGAACCACATAAACTGAGTTAAACCATCAGTACTTGGTGGCGTGTGATGAAAAGGATACTACTTACTAGCTTGCTTTGTAATTCTCCTTTTACCGTGCTGTACAACAAAATGCTACCAACTGCTGTACCAATAGCCAGGATATCTAACTGCTTGTCCACTTCTGCAACCTCAGACTTCCGTTTTTTCCTCTGGGGGCCATCCTGGAAAAACGAAAAGAGAGAAAGCATGAAGTTAATTAGCCTGACCACTGTTAAAAGGGGTTGGGGCGGGGTGGGAAGAAAAAGTTCTCTATGTGGTCTGAGACCCACTCAGCCAGCACAAACTCTACCAAGATACAAAATTAAGAAACTGAAGTGCAGGACACCCTAGAGACTCACACCTCCAGGACCAAGGTAACAAAGTTGCTATGAGTCACTTGGAAAGGTTTGGTGGAGGCCATTTTGCTAGCCCAGCGACCACATCCAGGAGAGAAATAAAAACCAAACATTTAACATTTCAGAGTCTGTGTCCCAGAGGTAAAGACTAACACCATGACTAACACTTCATCCCCAGAATGGAAATGAATGCCTGATCAGGAATGATCAGTTTATCTTTTCTCAAATGCTATTCAGAGGGGTCTTGTGAACACTAAGTATTCATAATGCCTGTTACAAAAGAAGGAGTGACCCAGGTTCGCAGAGGAAGAAACCAGAACTCAAAGGAAAGTGCTTGGCCCGAGTCCTGGTCAGCTCCAGATGTCTTCCTACAACCACAGGATTCTTAAAGTCTTCACCCTCCTGCTGTGCAAGTACTACCAAACCCCCTGAGAAGGCATTTTACTTCATCTTTCTTGTCCAAAATAGGTAAATGCAGCACACAACTGGCTTGTGAGTGTGTGAAACCAAAACAAAGCAGCTAGAAAAGGATTTACTCTCACTGGGTTAATCCCACATAACTTCCCACATGCACACACAGCAAACAAACCAAACAAACTCCCAAACAACTGTTTAAGGACTGCAGAAGAAGAAGAAAAAAATTCATCCCTAATTTAGTTTTTAAATTGGATTTTCTTAAGTTTGTTCCATTTGTCACATCACAGCAAAGTCCCACAAAAAATTACACACAAACCAATTCTTCTACACAACAGATACAACCAGGAGGAGCCAAAGGAGACTGACAAACGTGGGCTACCAGCTCTCTGCGAGCTGCATGGGGTGCATCTAATTCATCACACAAGAGACATCACACAGCAAACGCTACTCAGGCCCAGAGATATAAAACCCTGACTGTTGGATTTGGTAGTTTTAACCACAACTAAGATTTAAAAGGTGAACAGTGCAGGGTAAATACTTTAGTACTTTGAAGTGGGACTATCTTTTCCTCTGTATTGAACACAGACAAGGCTTTCTGCCAAGTACAGTGTTTTGGTTTATGCTACAAAGATACATCAAAAGGAGATCCTCCAGGAAAGAGATTACAGCAGGTTCTTTGCAAAACATCTTTTACTTTTCCTGGGAAATAAAAACTTTGATAAAATATTAAAAAAAAAAACCATAGGTGCTGAGACACCACCACAGCTGCAAAGTACAGCCAAGAAAATCAACTAGCTTTCAAGATAATATGTGAGAAAAAGACTCAACTAGTTCCATTTTTGTCAACTAAACCATCTTGAAACTGCTGGCTGACCAAAGTCACATAAACTGCACTTGCATCTCCAGTGACTTATGTTTCCCCTGATACTTTTCAATCTCTATGTAGTTTTATTAACCATCCCCCACATCCCCAAGAGTGCAAAGCAAAACCACAATTAAGAGCAGATTTTATTCTCTTCCCTTGCATAAACCATTTAACTAAGATTTGTTCCTCAGCGATTTCAGTTTGTTATGGCCAATTTCCCTTGGAACAACCTAAAGATGCAACAAAATTCACACTGAAGCTCAGTTATTTCCAGTGTCAAGAAGAAAGCTAGAAGCAGTGAAGTTTTCTCCAATTTTTTCTTTTAATACTTCTTTTTTGACCACCTTTTGTAAGCCTTATTAGTGCAGCATTTCAGCAGAGATTTTTATGCAAAAGAAATGCCAGTGGAAAATTCAGACACCTGTTAATGCTGGGAGATGATTTGAAAAAAAAAATCCTCCAAGAACAAGAAGTTAATTAAAAAACACCCCAAAACAACCCACACCACACCAAACCAATGAATATTCTCTACCCTGCATTAGATTATTACAGAGTGGCAAGTGCACTAGAGATCCATATGAGATTCAGGTGCAGATCAGGGTTTTAAATATAAGAGCACCTGGTTCTCATTGATCTGACAGGGAGCAGTGATGAACTATATGAAGTGTCAGTTTTTGGGGTGGGTTTTTTTTTTTCAGATTTATGGAAAATCAGGCTTATTAAGAAATCCTTCAACTTCACCTGGAAAAGCAGTTTTAATCAGTAGAGATGGTTAAAAGAAGTTATTTGGAAAGGGACTGTGTGGGTATTTTTTCCATGATGTTCCTACTTGAGTAGTTCTGCCACTACTTAAAAACTTTTTTTAAACCAAAATCCCCCCAAAACAAAACAGAAACCCAATCTCTGCTGCTCACATGTGAGGTAAAGCACTTAACATCAAAGTGGGGGGAAGCCTAAAGAGCCTTGAGAGTTGAAAATGACAGGAGCAGTGGCAGCCTAGCAGGAAGAAAGCTGATTAATGTATTTGGAAAGTCACCACTTCATGAAGCAGGAGATGGTGACCACCACAAGCAGGAAACACCGACACTACGAAAGCACGTGTGCAGCCTCCCATCACTGCATCAGCTATCCCAGGGCCTGCACTCCAAAACTTGATTTCTCATATTCCCCTGTAACACATGGCCTTCATTAGCATGGCACCAGTCCAAAACAAACTTAGTCTAGGTGTAACTTAGCCAAATACCATTTATAGCTATCCACTGGCACAGTTTTACTCCTGAACACCAGATACTGGAGCTACCTAGAGAGATGTCAACTCTCCAGGAATTAAAGAGACTAAATAATGTCAGAAAAAAAAACCACCAATAAAATATATTTGGCAGAACCATCACAGCTTGAGTTCTTCAGTTCAGTCTAAGGACAAATGAACTATAAGTTTATAGCATAATTATTCCAAGAAAAGGTGTTTTCCAGCTCCACTTGAAAACGTGACAACTTTAAAGCAGTGGGCAGTATTCAAACTACTAGAACAATCAGAAACCACTGGGAGGTAGCCAAATGTTGTCTGATTAAGTCCATTTTCCATACAACTCTAAGCCAGGTTCAATTAGAGCACCTGTGGCTTTTAGGGGTGGGTCTCTAGAAAAGGCCTAGCTTTTAAAAGCCATGCTGAAACACCTCCTGTGCTTGACTTAGGACCCCCACAGGAGTGCACTATGTTAAGTTTTATTTCACACAGGACAGATTAACCCTGTTTTCACATCAGATTCAGAGTGAAGAACCACCTACAACAGCACTGCAGTTACTGCACATATCCCTTTTTCTTTCAAGTTACAGGACAAACAGGTTAAGGCCAATCTAAAACTAACCACTTCAGCCACATTCTCAAATGTTCTGGAAGTTATCAAAGTTCTGGGACTAAACTACTCGACTGAGAAAACTGAGATAATACTTTCTTCTTTCAGTAATCTCTGTGTTAAGCATTTTGAAGTATCTCTTACAGTATTTCAAATAACCTAAACTGTTGATATATCAAAAACTCCCCACTTCTCAGGATAAAAGTGTGGATTTCACATACTTTGTCTGATTATTTTTTTCCTCTCCCAGGAAATGTCTGTTTTAGCAATTAAAAAAAAAATTATTACTTCAGTGTAAAGAGGACAAAAAGGTACTTTACTGTATATACTGCAGATCTTTTCAGGTAGAGGGCTCACTAGAGGGGAGATTAAATAAGAGATTCAAGGCAGCGCACGTCCAAGCCCTCTGATATGTGCTCTGAGTAAGGTCACCGAATACCTTCTCTTGCAGGATTCCTGAGCTCAGGTAGAGGCATCATGGACAGCACAGCAGCTTGCATGGAAATACTTCCAAGGGTAAGGAAGTGTGGAGAGATACTGCCTTTACCGCAGTGTGAACTGTACACAGGCTAAGTGGACGCACAGCAGCCAACCTGTTCTGTAGCCTCACCTTTCTGATTAAGGTGAGACGTGCCGTGAAGTAACATACCTTGCTCCTTCAAGGAAGGCGTCTTCCATGCGGGTTATACGAAAGACAAATGACTTTACAGAGTCAGTGCTTCTGTGATAGCCCCTTTTTTTGTTTAAAAAAACAAAATTAAGAAGTCTCCAGCGCCGCTTCCCCCACCAACACGTGAAATTTGCCTTGTGAAGAGCAGCCTGGCGATGCTCCTCTGCGGGAAGCGGATTCCCGCCCCCCCCCGCCGCCCCGGGGGGATGCCACGCGTGGCCGTACCCCAAGCACCGCCGGGGATACCGTGGCTGAACTCAGCGGAGCTCCGGTCCACCCAACGGGACCCTTATCCCGTTCCCCACACCGGGACGCCACGTCTCCGCTCCCCGGCCTGCCCGGCCACGCCGACCCCCGCCACATGGCGCCGAGGGCGGGGTGAAGCCGAACGGGCCGCGGCCACGCGTTAAGGCTGCTCGGGGCGCCACCATCCCTCCCTCCTGCCCCCTCCCTTTCCTCAGCGCCCCCACCCATCCCTCTCCCCTGCCTCACACACTATCCGTACCTTGCTGGGGGGCGGGCGTCCCCCCGGCGGGGCCCAGGCCAGGCAAGTACAGGCAGCGCTAAGGTGGGCGGAGGGCACGTACTCATGCTGCAAGCGGCTGCTCGCCGTCTCCCACACTCGCAGGCGCCCATCCGAGCTGGAGATGGCGAAGAAGCGACGGTCGCGGGGGGAGAACGCGCACAGGGCCCGGGCCGCCGCCACCGCCTCCCCGCCACACGCTGCTGCCGCCATGGCGCTCGCTCGCCCGGCCCTCCGCGCCGGCGCATGCACCGACCGCGTGCTCGCTGCCCCGCGCCTGCGCCGCGCGCCGCGATGACGCAGCGCGGGCGCGGCGTCCCCGGGCGGGGAAAGCGCTCGGCGTCCCTTTCGCCCCTCGCTTCTCATGCGGGGCTGGCGCGGGCTGCGCCGGGCAGCCTCCTCCGTGCTCTCGTCCGGCGATGGGGCCGCCCCCGGCGGGAGGCCCCGGAGGCGGGCGTGGGAGACGTCGCTGTCCCCGCTAGAGCGGGTGAGGCGGCTGCTGCCGCCAGAGGAAGCGGCGGCGGTGGGGCGCTGCGCGGCGGCCGCTCGGATTGCCCCGGAGCGGGGGAAGGAGGGAGAGGAGGAGGAGGAGGCGGCGGCAGCGGTGACGGCTCCTCAGGCGCCTGTTGAGGCGGCGGGAGCGTGTCCCGCCCCGTTCCGCGCCGGGGAGCTGGCGCTGGCGGAGATGCGGAGGAAGTACAACACGCCGCTGAAGCTGCTGTGCCGGCTGGAGGCGGGATCGGTGTTGACCAGCCCCAGCGGCCGCCTGCCCCACCGGGACATCATCGGGCAGCTGCCCGGGCAGGAGCTGCGCACGTCGGGCAGGGCGCGGCTGCTGCTGCGGCGGCCTTCGCTAGAGGAGTACGTGCTGCTGATGCCGCGGGGGCCCACCATCGCCTACCCAAAGGTACCGACCGCTCAGCGGGAGCTCGCTGGCCCGAATCTCCCCTTTAGCTGGTAAAAGTAGTGATTTGCCGTGTTTCTGTCACCCGCAGGATATAAACGCCATTTTAATGCTGATGGATGTCCACCCGGGAGACACTGTGTTAGAAAGCGGTAGCGGGACTGGTGCTATGAGCTTGTTTCTCTCCAGAGCAGGTGAGAACCTGGGGTTAGAAGGTACAGAACCAGCCCGATTCCCTTGGGCTGGTACATGTTGCCTTTCATTTGACCAAATGCTTACGGTTAGTTCTTAAAAACTTTGCTGCCGTTTGTACATTTGTATATAGTTTGTTGATGTAGAGGAAAATCACTGTGCCAGAGCCAGTGCAGGGACCACAAACGGTTCTGTCTGTATTTCAAGGGTGGTTGTACAAAGAGTTACTGAAAGCCCTGCAGAAAGCTGAGTTCCAGCCATTGTTACTGTTTGCTTTGGTTAAACCATACTAGACGGTTTATCCAATCTCTTGCCCTTCTGTTTCATTTTCCTCATCTTGATGGACCACCCAGACTGCTGGGTACCAGCAAAAGTGGTACACACACTCATTTTTCCATGCTGTAGCCCACCTGGTTTGATGTAGGTCTCAGTGCTCTAAAAGGCAGAGAGAGCCTTTGCTCTCAGCAACGTGAGAGAGGGTGAAGACTCACCCTTCAGCTTCATCTCGTACCTTGTAGAGCAGATCACGTTTCAGAAGAATTTGGTTTGTGGGCTCCTGATAGAACAACTTCCTAAAGGAAGGAAAAAAAATACAAAACCAAACGGAAAAATAATTCCTTTTGGAGACACCTGATAAATAAAGCACCATTTGAATTTGGATTTCAAATTTAAAGTTTTTTTAGTGTGTTTCTGCCATTGCAGAATACTGCCCCTCTCTGCAGCATCAAAGGACTTTTAAGGGTAAAGATGGGAACTTCCAGACCAGCACAAGCTGCGTTACCTTGAAGGCTTGTGTTCAAAGTCGGCGCTTGTGGGCAGCCCGCCATCAGAGTAACTGAATACCTGAGGGTGGCAGCAGCGGTCACTGAAGCTGAGAAGCACCCTGTATCCTGATGTGCTGTGAAACCTCCGCACTAACGTTGCTTTTTTCACTGTTATTCCAGCATGTGTTGTAAAGCATCGTTATAGACTGTGCTGTCTCTGTAAAACACTGACAGTTTGGGCTGCCTTTGTGGTTGTACTCTGTCACTCAAGAGTTTGAGACAGAAAACATTTCAGTACTCCCACTTCCAGGCAGCCAGGTAGCTGTGGGAGGTGGTACCCCCTCTTATGCTCCTGTGAGGGAGACAGCTGATCAGATCAGCTGCTCCTTTTGTTCAAGTCCATTAAGTCACCTTAGAATTCAAGGGCAGTGAATTAGTTTACCCTTACTCTCCTGTGTAGTGATGCTTTATAGCTGCTGTCCCTGGGCACGTGCTCCAGGATAACCACACGAGGCGTTTCAGAAGCATGAGGAGTTTTTTTCTGAGGGAGTTTAGTATTCAGCAAGTATGTTACCAGTGCCACCAATCCACCCCCACTTAGGGATGCCACACTGTACTGCTGAGGGTAATGTGAGGAGCTAGGAATGGTTATGCTCAGTGAACAGAACAAACTGGAGTACCGAGCTTAAAGTCGGTGAGGGCATGTAAGCAGCAGCAGAGGGAATCTGGAGGATCCCCTAGAGAGATGAACAGCGTAGGCTGTTCTCCTTACTCCTTTGGTTTAGCTGCAGTAATCTCTACCTGGCATGCTGATTCAGTTGAAAATGCTTATTTTGGTGAACAGTTGTTAAATGCTGCCCTGAGCTCACTCAGCTGCAGGTGGTCATGATACACATTGGGCCCAGGTTTTGAGGTCAGCAGTTGCACCTCTGTCCCTCCAACTTTTATTCCTTAATTCCTTGTGATCACCCTTCTGCAACAAACCAGGTTTCCTGGTACTTGCATGATGGGGTTTTTAAGATAGGATGGGATTATGCTCAAAGCAGCCACTGCTGCTGTGGGAGCAAGAAGCAGACAAAACTGAAGACCCAAGTCAGCACTTCTGTTTCCAGAGATGCATTTGGAGGGAGGGAGAGCGAGAGTCATCAGCTTTTCCCACCTTCCCCTACATGCAGACCCTAAATCCAAAGAAAGAGATTGAATACCTGGTGTTGGCTAAGGCAAAAGTTAGCTTTTGCTAAATATAGCAAATTATTTTCTGCCTTGGGTATTCAGTCCTCTGTGGCCATTTCAAATGGACCCAGACTTACTGATTATTCCTCTCCTTTTTCCATCTTACCCAGCTAGTTCCTTGGTTTAATCTAGCTGTACCTATGTCAAGTCTGCAGAATCCTTGGCATCACCAAATGGTTAACCCTATCCATTGGAAGAAAGCAGTCCTGGAGTGCCACTTGAGTTCTATCTTGAGAGATTCCATTGCTGTTTTCAAATTGATTGAACTGAAATCAGCAGCAAATACAGATTGTGTTAGTCACAGCTCAACACAATCTGGCACTGACTCAGAGAGGCAGGTTGCTCTTTCCTAATGGTGGCTAATTTTGCCACTGTATTTACCATTAAATACAGTGATACCCAACAAGATAAATATGTGCTACACAGGTAGATGCTGGAATTAAATCTAGTGGACGCATTACCAAGGTCCATGGAAGTATTTAATTTCCAAAATTCTCATTGATTTAACATATTGCATTCGTCTCCTCTCTTTGTGCTACTCTCGCTTATTTTTCTGTTCTTCCTTCAGTCTTCCCCAGAAACTACTGACATGCAGTAGGACAAAGTTAAGACTGTGGCATTTGCCATGACTTTAAGATCGTTGAGAACCAGAAAATACGATGTACATGAACTTGGCATACTGCAACTTCACAATACTGAAGAGTTTTACCTAGCTATTTTAACTAGTTGTCCTTATTTTTTCCAGAAGTCAGTTTCATAATGCAGGGAATCTTTGGAATGAGCAGAGAAGGAATAAGCAGTGTAAACAATTTTATTCTTCCAGTAGTTCCAAACTGATAATGTTGAATAGTAAGGAGAGTTGGTGCTACAACTCTACAACTGTTTAAATTAGTGATCAAAGGCGATGTTACTGAAACCCTCCTTCCTTCTGTGCTGGTTCTGGCCAGGGTCTGATCCAGGGTGAGCCGGATCAGGGAGAGGCTGCAGGGAAACCCATCCCTCCTTTTGTTCCATTTTCTGCATAGGTTCACAGTGGGATCACATCAGTGAGGGATGAAGCCTGGTGACTCCAACCTAAATTGGCTTTGAAAGTAACAGAACCTCATTCACTGAGCTGCTGATGGCTGAAAACTGTCTTTCCTATTAAAAAGTATCAAGGAGAAAGAGAAGCTAATGGTGTGATAGGTTTGAGAAATTAGGGTGCTACAAGGATAGAATAACTGAGCAATGCACACCCCTCTGTCTGTGCCTGGATTTCCTTCTAACGCTTCCTTTATGAAGAACATTATGCATTGGACTCATGGTAGACTTCAGGATATTATTAATAAATTTTAGTAATGGAATAAGTTATTACAGTTAACAGTAACAGGAAGGGAACACAAGGCCATGTAAATCCAAGAGTGTATTTGAAAACTTGTCTATGGGGCTGAGATCAGTGAGTGAGCAGATGTGGGCATTTTCTTAACATGTCCCTAACCCTATAGAGTGACAGGGGGAGAAAGAGCTATGCAAGCCTTCCTAAAAATGAGGACTGTCAAAAAATATTTAAAACCATCAGTTTTAAATCTTATTAACAGCAGAAGCAGCCACTGTCAAATTTGTAGCACGTGAGGGGTGACCCATGTTGTGGCTTTCTCAGCCGATACCTCTAGTAGCTGTAGCAGGATTGTAGACTGATGGGCCACAGACACTCAAGTTGCCTTTTGCTGCAGGAGTTACTTTGGGATGACATCTTGGGAACAGTTTGTACTACTGTAACTATGCTTTACTTCATCAGTGGATGGACAGATTTCAGTCTCTGAAAGAACTGAGCATTTTATGTATTTGTTTTAAACCTAAAGAAAAAATAAAGTGTAGTTGTTTCATATGTGATTATTTCCTAAAGTGAAGTCAAGATTTAAAGGTGCAGTTCTGTTATTTACTATGCTGCTTCTTCTAAATTCTTTATTACAGGCAGGAAAAAACAGTAAGTCCTGTGTCTTTTGTTTTCAGTTGGGCCCAAAGGACGTGTTATAAGTTATGAAATCAGAAATGATCATCATAACTTAGCTAAGAAGAACTACAGGCAGTGGCGTGCGGCGTGGGAAATAGGCCATACGGAAGAGTGGCCAGATAATGTGGATTTCATTCTTAAGGACATTTCTACAGCTGCTGAGGATATGAAATCTGTAACACTTGATGCAGTAAGTCCAAAAAAAATTCCCCCCATTTGACATTTATCTTTTCTGCATAAATTAAAACTTCAAGTCCTTGCACTCACAGTGGGATTCACGTATCTGTTTTAACATGAGAGAAAACATTTGGAACTTCATCAGTGAAAGATTGTGATCTTTTTTGTCTGATGACAAGTATTTTCAGGGTTTCAAAGTTACAGTTTCCCAAATGAAAGAGCAATATGGCTGTAGTACAAATACTACAATGAATCACTGCTGTCTTCTAAGCAAAGGCAAACCAAAGTTCTTGTATTTTGGAGAAATGAACATTTGTGTATCTAAAGCATGTTTTTCAAACATTAACTTTGAAGAAAAATACACAAGGTTATTGAAAATACAAATATGTAAACGTTGCCATCAGCTGTATAGAATACACAGTATAACTGAGGTCTAAGTTTGAGTAAGGAATGCTCTTGCTTGCTCTCCTGTCATGCTTTTCATTCCTAGACTCTGTAAAAGGAGCCGTGCTGGGGTAAACAGCTAGATGTTAATCACTCTTCCATGTAACACAAACTACTTACATTTAAACAAACCACAATTGCTTTAAACAGTTTGAGCAAAGAAATAAAATGTATAGCATAAAAATGCTACTATTTAAGTAACACTATACAGGAAGGATCAGGCATTGCATATACCACTGTTTTACAGCGTGAATAGTTTTCTAGGGGAAGATGGGTAAAGTGCCAAAGGGAGTTTTCTACATCTTGAAGCAAACAAGCTAGATGTTGAGGCTGTGGTTTGATCTTTTAATGATAAAGATGCACTTCAAATGGGTTTAGTTTTTTTACATTTGAAAACTCAAATGGTTTTAGGTTTTTTACATTTGAAAACTACATATCCAGAGGTGCTAGTAAATGTCATCTTCCAAAAGTTTTTATTAATGTCAGCATTACAGAATTTAATTAGTAGGAGGTTTAACGTTAACACAGGCTTACTGTGCTGGTGAAACACTACTTGCTGGTTTAATAGAAATTCATTCAGAAGTAGCAAGGACTTTGTGTTGTCAATGTGTGGGTCTCAGGTTTCTCTAAGGTTTTGAGATACAGTAATTAAACTGGCTTGTGATTACATACTGCTGTTGTATGCATTCATTTTCCAAAGAGAACTTTTTTTTCCCTTCCAAGCATTGTTGTTAGGCAAAAATGTTACATGTTTTCCCAGTAAGTATTAATATATCTGTAACTGTCTTTTGCAGATAGTTCTGGATATGCTCAACCCTCAGTCTGCTCTGCCTGTTGTATACCCAAGTCTGAAACAGGGTGGTGTGTGCGCTGTGTATTTAGCAAAGTAAGTACTTCCAGCACATACACATTTATTCAGACATCACCTAACCTTGTAACAAACATAAGCATCTTTTAAAATACATATCCAGAATTAATTTGTGTTTAACAAATTATTTTTTCCCCCTGTGTAATTTCTTTTCAGTGAGTTGCACTCAATACAAATTACACCTGGCCAAATCACTTGGCTGTTACTTTGGGAGTACTCTCATTATGGTCAGTGAAAGTTTTCACTTCACTTCCAGTTCAGTAGTTGGGTTGCTAGCTCCTTCACCCACAAACTGAAGGACTCGTGTAACCTCAAAGGTAAACAACATGACACAAGCAGTAGAACTGAAACTTAACAGAGTACAGTTGTGAGTTTTCCAACTACTACTTTATCCTTTGCATTTCTTCAAAAGCATCACACAGGTTATTGACCTTTTAGACAGAATACGGACCTGCAAACTCCCTTTTTTGTGTGAAAAGATTATTGAAGTGACTTATAGAAATTGGTTGGTACTCCCTGCTAAAATGAAGAATTGCAAGTCAAGCCCAACAGTGGAAACTGAAGAAAATAATGAAGAACCACCTCAAAAGGGATATGGGGAAATACACATTCAGGATCAAGAAAGCGAATACGATGGTAAGAACATTACTGCTGCTGAGAGATCCTGTTACTGCAGTTTGATAATCTAGGGATATAATGAAGGCAAAGTCTGTAGGAAGAGGCAGTATTTTTTTCCTTAGGTCAGCTGAGATTGTCATGAAGACTAGATCAGCTTCTGGACAGCCCAGCCCTTGTCAGGTTTGAAAGAGGATGTATTAATGGCTATTTAAATGTCTTACTAAAAGCCTAGACTAAATAGAAATCTGCAAATAAAGAGTGACTGCCCTTCTACTACTGTTTTCAAACTTTTTTTTTAAAAACAAAATTTAGTCCTTTGTACTCTAAAGCAGCAACAGGACCTGAAGGACTTAAGGATTCCACAGAAGAAACTTTGGCAGTGGGCTCTGTTTTGTAATCCTGCTGTTCTAGCAAATACAAAAAAGATGCCTCACAGTGGTACAGATCGAATGTACTGATAGGTGACAACAAAGCACTTTAACAGAAGCAAAAAGAATGTCAAGGAAAAATAATCCATGTGTGTTGGCAACTCTATTCAGCATGTGTGTGAAATTGTTTTGAAAGAATTACATTTACTTTTCACAGAATCACATTCTGATGATGAAAAAATAAACTGCTCGGTGCCTTACGTTGCTAGACCATCTTATTGGCAGGAAGGTCATTCAGGTGAGACACTTGGAAAATGTTTGGGTTTTTTTTATCTTAAATGTTTAGTGGCATTTTATTTTCAAAAATGGGGGGTTTTGTACTTGCATGTGACATGCATTAGATCATGAAATCATACAACTTATAATAATAAACTAATCATTGTATATAGAAATTCTGACGTAGTAACTTGTTTTGTTTTTTTAATCAGCATTCCTTACCAAGCTGAGAAAGTTCCGACCGCTCGTTTCGTGATGCTGCTGAGCTGGTAGCTGCTAACTTCAGCATCGTGTCAAAATAAAACAAAACCTTACACAACAGCTGCTGCTTTCTGCAAGTCGTGTGACTTCTCAGTAATGACTGCTCTGGTTTCTACTGCAGATAAAGTTTGAAACTCCACCTACAATTTAAAGGGAAAAGTTTTAACAGAATCTTCAGAGATGGTGGTGTGATGCAACTCAGATTGTTCTGCAAGGCACCGAATCTGTTTCTGTCTAACTGGCTGTATTTCATTCTTCATTGCTTGTGAACCAATCCATGGATTTGTCTTGGTTCAGGGTGCTCCCTTGTCTCCTTTTGCTGGACAGGCTCTGACAGTCTACCAGAAATAAGGAGAAACAAAAAAAAAAACCTTAGAAAGAAAATAATGGTCTAAGTCTGCCCTTTGAAATGCAAGTGAAGCAGTTGGCTGGTTATGTGTGAACTTTACTATATCTCTAGTGTTCTCAAACAGTCACTTATTCCTAACCTCTGTCAGATATGAAAAGCAAGATTCTCAGGTAAAAACAGATTTAAAATTAAGTCTCTTAGGCTCTCACATAAGTCTCCACATAAGCATGTGGTGATGTTTAACACATTAAAGCTATTAAAGGATGCACTGTGTCCACATCTGACTTTTCTGTTATCTCAAGGAAGGTTCAAACGGCATTTTTTTCAAAGTTGAGGGGTCCCTTCACAGTTGTACTGAAGCTGTCAAAAGCACAATCCTACCATGCTAGTGAAAACACAGATATTAGTGAGAACATACTTAAAAATATGGAGCTATATCAAATTGTGGCCCTCTATTAAAAGACTACACCAAGATCTCTGCAGTGGCTAAGTACATGAAAGTATCTGCAGAACTGAGGCCCTGTATGGTTACCCCTGGAGCTCAAGTCTGTTCCACCCTTAATAAATTAAAGAATGACTGCCCCATAACTGCTGTGTGTAATGGAGGCTTCTTATACATGCGCAAAGATTCAATTACATAAAACAATTTTCACAATAACCTCTTGTGGTGTTTCCTACTCCTACACTGATCTTAAAAGCAAATCTTGTATAAACTCTGTCAACAGCTGAGGTACACTTCAAGGACAATGTGAATTGTGATTTAGCTTATGTCCAAACTGATGACAGCAATTGAGCACCCTGCCCTCTCCAAAAACATTGCTCCCAACAAGAGCACTTTATGTCACGTAACACACACTCTTTGAACTTACATGGTACTCACTGGTGTTCTTACTGTTTCTTCTAGCTAGTCCTAAGTGTTAAAATAAGATTCTCAATGTAATTTATAATGCAAGAATAGTAATAATTGCCTAAATAGACTGGAATGCAACCCAAAATTTACCGTAGTAGGTGAAGGTAATTTGAAGATACTTAGACTGTAAAGCAGGGGGTACTTCTAGGAAGTCAAAAGGCAAGATGTGAAACTATGGTGGAGAAAGCACAGGTCTGCTAAGAGAGCTGGATGTGTAATAGGGATCTCTGGTCGCACTGAGACATGGTGTCTTGTCATACCAAGGAGGACACAGTCCCTACAGTAGTCTGAAGAGTAAACACAGCCTCAGTTGCCTAAACTAATTGAAAATCATTTGCAATGCTAAGCCATACCTTGGGCATAGTAAGGGGAATCAACGAGCATTTCCTCAGTTGGAAAAGCGTCCTTCAGATTCTGGGATGAATGTGATTCCATCATCTCCGAAATGCCCGGAGATGAGGAGGAGGAGGAGGATAATCCTAGTCGTACGAATCTTCCTTTCTTGCCACAAAGCAAGCAGTCTGTAGGAGTAGCACTAGGTCCTCGGGGTGGCTGTACATCATTGTTGTAGTTTCTCACAGCTCCACTGTGGTACATAGAACGCTCTCGCTGCCAAACGTAATGTGTTGGAGCAATAGCTATCACCTGCCGGAACAGCCATCACATCAGAAACCGTAACAAACAGCTGAAAACAAGGGATCCAATTCACATACAGCAGAGAATTAATGCTACTCAGCTGAAATGGCATCATCTATTACCTATCTGCTTCTGTCTCACCAGAGAGTTTGCTACCCTAGGCACAAGAAAGTGAGTCGGTTATGAACGAGGTGTGGAAACACAAGAGTTCCAGCCTTGTATGTTCATGTGCATCATCACAAATAACAGTTAATGCTCTGGCAGTGAACCAGAATACCCTTTAGATGGGTATTCTGGTTCATGTCATCACTGAACTGATGGCTGTTGGAAGCTGAGAAGGTAGGTGGGGAAAAGCAGTCTACACTTCCCTTGTTCCTTATGCTTTTCCTGTCAGCATCCAATCCCATTGCCAGAGATGGCATTCTAGAGTCGGTGAGATTTTCTTTTCCACCAGCTGTAATAAACATTCTGTTCTAGTAAACATTACCTGACAGGACTTTTCCAGACAGACACATTCCACCTGAGAAGTGAGGAATGCCTTTTTCCCCTCCTAATACATTTGAAAAACGGAGGTTGTAACACTGCATTCATAGTGACAATGTTACAAGTATGTCCTTCTCAGGCTTGAGGGGTTTTTTTAATCAAGTGAAAACCCCTTCCCTGAAAAAGTCCGTTGAAGTTATATTACTAATTTTTAAGGGATTAGTATTTTACCAGAGGTGCTGGAATTTTTATTTGAGGGTTTTACTTGTGTACAAACTTAACACTTCATAAAGTAAACACACATAAAATTATCTCTGAAGTGAAGGAACTGAAACAACCAATGGTAACTTTTAAATAAAGATATTTGCATAGAGCAAGAAGATTCTTGCAATAAAAACTTCGCTTTTAACAGCAGTGCAATCCAAAATATTCTAGTTTCCCTTAAAAGCACAGTTTCAAAGGATGTATTTTAAATGCAGAAGAAAAGTAAGTAACGGTGGCTAAACAGACCATTACATTTTAGCTGCATCTTTGGTTTCCCATGGCTTGCCTATGCACTCTAGGGAAGAATTCATTTGTGCAGAGCTACATTTTTAGCTGGTATTAATTGTAGTTTCAGCATCTACAATATGAAACCCCTCCCTACCTCTTCACAGCAGCGTCTGCTCACAATAGCCCTGTAGTCAATCCTACTCCATAGCTGATCTCTTAACTTTAAGAAATCAGGGAAGAGCTTTCTCCAGGCTTTTCCCAAAGCCCATGGGAAAATACCGTACTTGGACTCTTCATCGTCTTCTTCAATTGTATTTGCCAGATACCTTCAAACATATATATGTTTGTGTTTGTAAATGTTATTCAATCATAAGTCACAGATTTCTAAAGTTAAAAGACATAGTTATTTTTCATAGAATGGTTTGGGTTGGAAAGGACCTCAAAGATCACCTAGTACCAACCTCCTGCCATGGGCAGGGACACCCCCACTACCCAGGTTGCTCAATTCAACATGGTCTTGAACACTGCCAGGGAGGGAGCAGCCACAGTTTCTATGGGCAACCTGTTCCAGTGCCTCACGACCCTCACAGTAAGGAATTTCTTCCTAACGTCTAATCGAAACCTACTCTCTTCCAGCCTGAAGCCATTACCCCTTGCCCTCCCTAGTAAGCAGTCCCTCTCCCACTTTCCCATAGAACCACTTCCAGTACTAGTAGGTCTCCCTGGAGCCCTCTCCAGGCTGAACAAGCCCACCTCTCTCAGCCTGTCTTCATAGGAGAGGGACTCCAGCCCCCTGATGATCTTTGTGGCCCTGCTCTGGATTTATTCCAACAGCTCCATGTCTTTCTTGTACTGGGAACTCCAGAGCTGGACACAGTACTCAAGGTGGAGGTCCCATGAGAGCAGAGTAGAGGGGCAAAACTAACCCACTCATGTGCTGGCCATGCTGTTCTTGACGCTGCCCAGAACATGGCTGGCTTTCTGAGCTGCTAGCACACACTGCCAGCTCATGTTGAGCTTGTGAGAAAAACTGCCAACAAAATACAGCCTTGTCCCAGGAATACGTTATTTGTTTAATCAGAAGGCTGCATGTGGCTCCTTTGGGTAAATAAAAACTTAAGCTATTATAAAAATTGCTTGACCCCACCCTCTCCTGAATGAGCAGATACACAGGAACTAACCTATCCCAACAGCTTTCTCCAAACTGGCAAGATAACCTGGCACTAAAACAAAATGTTTCTGATTGAACCTTTTTAAGGAAAGCTTAAAACTCTCTTACAAAGTGTTAAATGTTACACTTTCTACTTTATGGATTTTAGCAATTCTTAGGAAATTATATTGCTCACATTAAATTAGCAGCAAAAAACTTAATACAGGACTGTCTTCATGTATATATGAAAACTTTAAATTACATTTTAAAAAATCTGTATTTCTCCATGTATATATGAAAACTTTAAATTACATTTTTAAAAATCTGTATTTCTCCATGTATATATGAAAACTTTAAATTACATTTTTAAAAATCTGTATTTCTCCATGTATATATGAAAACTTTAAATTACATTTTAAAAAATCTGTATTTCTCCATTCACTATGTGCTACTTCTGTTTCTGGGTCATCTTAGACAACAGGAAAAATATTTACTTCCTCTGAATCCACCTGATACTGAACTCTGGTAAATCATACCTGAGAAAATTATGACTTTTATTCCTTTCTCCAATTTTCTGACTTGCTTCTAACCTAATTTTTCCTTCAAGTCCCAGTTTCACCAGACTCTTTGTCCCTTTCTAATCTGCTATTCAGTCCTGGCTTTTCTATCTTCAGACAAGAGTCAGACAGCTTCTTCTTCCATACTGGGTGGATGCTACCCAGAATACCATTTACAGGAGAGGAAATGGCCATCTTTCTCCCCAGACTAGTGTGCAAATCAGAGCAGCTGAGAAGCACGATTACAGAGAAAGAGGACCTGAGCACCATAACAGGATGAAAAAAATGCTGATTATATAGGCTTGGTAAAGAGATTCCTGATTGCACCTCTGTTTCAAAGTACAGAATTTACAGAAATTCTCTAGCAACATTTTTATAGTTGACTTAAATCATGTTGAGAGAAACTGTAATAAACTCCTGAGGTGCATCATGATGGAACATTTTGGTATGAATGCCTTAAAGGCTGGCAGAGATATAAAATAGGGTCTTATAACACTTACAGGAAGTGTGAGCCACCTGTATGTTGCCATGTACTGTCCTGCATGTATTTCTCCTAATGCTTAGCATAAGTTTACAGATTTACAGCTTGATAGGAAGAATGCCACGCTACATATCCCCACACCAACGCAGAAGTCCTCTCAGTGCTGCTCAAGCTGGTTCCACACAGGTGGCCATCAGAGGAAGAATGTTAATTTGCACTATTTCTATACAGCATGGAGACTGTGTTTCTGTAGTTCACACAGAACCCAAACAAGCCGCACGTTTCTTAAAGAAGTATCATATATCACAGTGATGGGTGGCATCAACAAAGGAATCAAGTAATGCAAAGTTTATGCTAATAAAACCAGGTAATGGAAGAGTACTTACAGAGCGACAAAGAAATTGATTCTGGTATGCTCACTTATGGTGAAGTTAGCCCTCTTGAAATAAACGAAAGTCATTGCCAAGAGATACTGTTTCAAAATGCAAAACGAATTATCAATATATTATTTCAGTATATAATTTCCTAAAAGGTTTCACACATTTATCTTGCACCAAGATATTCTGATCAATTTTTAATCAAAGAGGAAAGCAGAAATTGAGTTTCTTGAAGCTTCCATATGAACACATTTGGAAAAAACACCCTGAGGCCTGTATTTGCACCAGCGCTGCAATTAAGGATACCTGCTTAAGAGCCACCAAGGCTAGTGAGCTTTGATTGTGGCTGTTCATGGCACCAGTTTGAACTGATAAAGGGCAGATTTTTCACTCACTACGCGTTCTCTTAGCTAAGAGGGAAACACACTTACCTTGTCTGCAATTTTACAGCAGCAGTCCATCCAAAGGAAGTCCTGGATTAGATCATCATCTGCAACAAAAGAAAGTTGTGGCATTTCAAACACTCGAATTGTTTTTTGTTATAAAGTATTTGTAAATAAATAATGGATGGTCCTTTTATTAAACCAAATAAAAGGAAAGAAGCTAGATCTACCAGTGGAAAACAGAGAAACTGAGGGGAGAAGAGTATGAAAAAACTCAAGTGAGGAAGGGAATACAAACTACCAGAAAAGCAAGCTGGAAAATCTAGCGACTGCATTTCATTCATCCTCAGCAATAGCAAGTGAAGGTGAAAAATCACCAGCATTTTTTTTTTATTGATGTAAATTCTTCCTGGGCTAAGTGGTTCCATCTAACAGAATACTGTTGCCTCCAACAAACTACAGACTCTTGAGATCTCTGCACCTTGATTACCTGACAACCTTTATAAGGCAATACTTGCTTGATTATTTGTGGTCGGGTCATCACTATGAACAGGTGCTGTAATAGGATCACCGTAAACTCTCCATTCAAGGTTCAGATAAAAACCATGTGTAGTTTTCCACCATTACTTAATCTCTTCACTAAATTAAATACAAAACTTCATATGAAAGAGACATAAATACAAAAGAAATGCTGTAACTCCTCAAATTTTCTTCCCATTACACTTCTCCCCCTAAATATTTCTTTACACAAGAAGTAACATCTTTTTAAGACTGGGGGTCAGGCCTTTTTTAAGCCTTGTGTAAAACATTATGTACATTGTTTTACATGTATCTGATGAAATATAAGAGAAAAGGGAAAGGGAAAGGATTGTAAAAGGAATTATCATATCACCTTGGTTTGAGCTGTAATTTAAAGATACTTTTTTAGCCCTGCTTGTATTTTTAACTTAGACATGAAATATTTATACACTAAAATATAACAACAAAGTACATTTAGACAAAGACGTGGCCATTATATAAAGAACTCACAAAATTACAGTTTAATAGTTTTCTACTGTTCAGTCAGTACATTGAAATCTGTCATTATTAACCTACCAAATAATTTAAAGAAAGCTGTCATTTCCTGACGCTGAATAACTAGACGCGGCCCCTTTGGACATTGATATTTGTGACTAGGAACCTTTTTTTCACTGTTCTCTTCATGGTCTTTAAAAGTAGGCCACTTTAGTCTAGGAAGCCTTTTTTGCTGATGTGATCTGGATGCACTCGATCTTACATGAACAGAGACTGTGGGAGGTGTCTGATACACCAGATTGTGTTTCATTTTGGTAAGGGTTCCTGTTGGTAAGTAAGGGTTCCTGTTAAAAAAAAGAAGAAATTAACTAGAAAAATAATCAGTTTGAGCAGTAGATCTCTATTATTTCTTCTGTTCAAATGAAGCATTTCAGCAGACCTGGTATGTCAGGTGTACAGTAATTAAGACAACAATGTAGATCAATTTAGTTCTAACTCGATAAACCACTTTTTCAGTGGGAGGACCCTTCAATCTTCCTTTTTCCATTGAGTATTTGGAAAAATGAAAAGAAAACATTTGCTGAAAAAGTTGGCCTTTGGTCAGATATAACCTAGCACTTTAGAGCTGCCAAAAAATTCCCTAGTCTTCCCCTCCAATTTGCAATTGTGTATTTTTAAAGGAATATTAATGGAAATAATGCAAAAGACCCATAATCAAGCCATGCAACATTAAAATGAAGTCTTGGGCTCCTAATTTTTATAACATTTGGTTACAGCCACCAGGGATAAAATTTATTCCTTGAGTAGGAGATACCCTGAAGGCATAATCAAGGCAACAAACCTGAGCTGTTTATAACTGCGAAAATCTAATAGATACCAATTGGAACGTGAGGAAAGGTATTTCTAAAGGGGAGCAAATACATTTACTTTCTTCAGCTGGCCCCTCCGCAGAGCAGAGGGCTGTCCGAGGCTGGCTCACAGCAGCCCACCTGCCTCTCCAACTCTCAGCCGCCACATGAACAACAAAGAAGCCCCTCACGCCACCCCTTCGCAGCGCGTAAGGCCGGAGCCTCCGACCCCGAACAAGCCCCACGCCCGCCCCGCTCCCCTCAGCAGCCTTCCCCTCACGCCGCCACACCCGCCCTCCGCCCCGAGACGGAGCCTCTCGCGGCCAATCGGAGCGCGCGAAGCAGCCGTCTCATCCAATCGGACGGCGCGGCACAATTACCTCCCCTGCCCTCCCCCTGCCGCCTGGAGGCGCTAGGCCGCGCGGCGCCCGCCGAGCCCGCCCAGGGCCCGTCAGCCAATCAGAAAAGAGCGCGGTGGTGACTAAGCGGGCGGGAGGGGCAGTGTGGGTTTAGCTCTGCTGTCCCGTAGGGTCACCGAGGAAGGCGGGAAGGCCGCTAGCGCCGGCTTCGGAAAGCTTTTAAGCCCCTGTCACAGCTCCTCGTGGTGACGCGAACCTCAACAGCTGCCCGGCTGGTGCCCGCAGAGTGCCAGGCCGCCCCACACCCCTGCTTTCCCCCCCGCAGGATGAGATGAGCCCTGGCACCGGCGCAGTTGGCTGCTTGGTGTGTCAGCACCAGGCTGCGTCTGTTCAGTCTGGCCCCGCTTCACCCTCACGTCCCGAGGGAGTGTTCAGTGCAAACGGCCTTGGCGCCGGGTGGAGGATGGTGCTGGGCAAGGCGGCTGCCTGCAGCGAGGCCTCCCACCTGCAGTGCTGTGTTTGTGGCCTCACCAGCTCTTGTAGCACGAGGTGTTCTCAAGCGTGATTTTAATCTAGAAGCTTCCTTAAAGCGTCTCCTCTGGGTAGTAAGTATCTGCCCAGAAGATACAGGGAGGTGTATGTAGCTTTAGGGATCATTACAAATGCAGGTGTGATGTACCTTGCTGTTACTTCTCCACAGAAGCAGTTAATGCCTGTAGTATTAAGCAGTTAGTATTACATTTCAATAGATTGCCTAAGAATTAAAAACTCCCTTTGCTAGTTAAGACTCAGTGTGAAATCTTATTCTTGTCTTCTAAGAGTTTGTAAGAGCTAAAGATTTATTCTAGGAAGATGATAGAAATAGATCCAATTTCATT
Organism: Porphyrio hochstetteri; assembly: GCA_020800305.1. Classification (NCBI taxonomy): domain Eukaryota; kingdom Metazoa; phylum Chordata; class Aves; order Gruiformes; family Rallidae; genus Porphyrio; species Porphyrio hochstetteri. The sequence goes on from CM036907.1 coordinate 10,212,215, forward strand.
GTTTCCCCCTGTACAGGCCAATTAACGGTTCTCATTTGTTATGGTAACGAGAAGAGAGGCCTTTTTACCACTTCCTCATCTTTGATTAATAATTTGCTAGATATCTTTAGGTGCTCTGAGTTAGTGAGCGTATTCAGGGATAGGCTGTATCAAGTTTCTGTTCACATACTCAAGAGAGAAAACCTATCAAGGAGTAAATGTATGAACTAACATCTCTCTATGGAATAGATTGAAATCAGGAAACTTGGCAGCAGGGCAGAGATAAATAAATTTATTAGGCAAAAGTCTGTTTCTTTGAGGTTCTTTCTTCTTACGCCTATGTGTTGACGTTGATGTTGCGTGATGCTGCTTTATTTTTACATGATACTTTTCATCTGAGGAACTCAAAGCACTCCAGTTAATTACCACTCACTTGATAACTCTGGAAAACAAGAAAGGATAAGTTACAGAAGCTTCTGGACAACCATCTAAACCATTTGGATTAGGAAACAAGCTTCTATCACTTTTTCCCCTACTGCATAAAATAAAATTTCAATAATTTTGAAGTGCATGCATTCTTATTCTTTATTTCTTCACATTTGTATTCCTTGGCTTATCAGTAACAAGCAGCTTACAATGGATCTTTATCCACACAAAGCCTCCAGAGTTGGTATGTTTCTTTTCCTGTAGCTCTCCCCTTTCTAAAATGTTTTTTTTTTTTTGCTGGTGGTTCTGCAATGAAATTTTTATTTTGTTTTCTTTTTGCTCTCCAAGATCTGTGGCAATTTTTTCAACAGATAACTGTGACTCTGACCTGTGCTGTACTGTCCCCTACCTCCCAGGGCTCTGCTGTGATAGAGACCAGCTGTGTTACCTCAGCACAGACTCGGAGGAAACCAAAGTTGTGAGAAAGTCCGTAACGTTGCCTTTCTTTCCTTGCAGGATTCTGCAGACTGAGGTAGGATTGCTGGGATGGGGATGAGTCGAGGATTTAATTTGGCAACATCAACATAGAAAGGTTGATGCCTGAACACGGTGATGGTAAGAAAACATAATTTTACCTGACTCTGAATGCCGTGCATGATGCAGAGGGCTTAACTGTTTCTAAACTTTGCATATTATTAGCTGTAATTTTTAGAAGGTTGAACAAATCACTCAAGAGTATCTGGAAGAACGTCGTTTTGTGATTTCCAGGTAGCTCGCGGGACATCAGGGGGCACTGTTTCACCGCAAGGAATTGAAACTGAAAGAAAGTGGCGTTTATCTAGTCCAGGACACTGGATTTCCTGTTGCGCTGAATTTCAATCGATTTAGGGCTCTTCATCTTGATACAGGTAGCACAGTTTTAACTGCTGTATGTATCTGTAAATAAAATGAGTGCCTTGGCAGGGGGGTTGGACCTGAGGATCTCTTGAGGTCCCTTTCCAGCCCCTACGATTCTGTGATTCTGTGAGTAAGAACTGGGTTTGAAGACCTGGAATTCATATGAAATCTTTATTTTTTTGAGGAAAAAGAAATTCCATAAACGTACTGGAACTCAAATATATGAGATGTGTAGTTACAGAGGTAGCCAGCTGGTCCAAATGGCAACCGCAGAGCAGTTTGCTTCCTTAAAAAAAACCCAAACCCCTAAAATTTTTCAGTGATTGAGTTGTTTACAGATATATTAATATCTGGTCTTTCAGTAAATTCTATTTAGGATATACATAGGGGTTTTTTAATCTTCTGCTTGTGAGGTAGGAAAACAGGCCCTTGACCTCTAATATAATTTTCAGGGAACTACTTTTTTGTTAGGAGAGATAAAAGTATCATGGTATTTCTTTTCAATCAAAGTCATGAAGAAGAACCATTGGTTCTTTTAAACACAGATCACTGTTCTTAATAGAATACCTATTTTTCAATGAGATGCTTTTCCTACTCATTGCAGAGTCTGAAACAGAAAAAAAACAAAGTCTCTTTTCCCTGCAGAGACAACTCCTGACCTTGCTGGGGGGAACCCAGCCTCTCAATCAAATATGTTCTAGATGAAACCCAGGCAGGCTGAGAGCTCAGTTCCTAAAGACCCTAACAAAACCCAAGCATTCATCTGAAAAGCAAGCTCTGGATACACAGTTAACTCTTTCAGAATAAAGGGTGTAACAAGTCACACAAGTTTCTGCAAATTAAAAAGTTAACAGATAAACCACCTGAAACTACATCTATCACCAGAAACCTGTTTGTTTTACGTGGGAAAAGAGAGGAAGGGTTTAGAGGAGTTGTGTGAAGCACATCATTACAGTATCATGGTGCCTGGGCTAGGACTGAGTATGGCTTTCCTGTTTACTACTTGAGATAGCAAGTAAGGTACTGGAAAGGCACCTTACAGCTAAATCCTTGATTTTGACAAATGTCACAGTATGAGTAGAGCTATGGATGGTCCAGTGGCACTGAAGTGCATATCCCTGATGGATGAAGGAACAGGAAAATTGTTTCCAGCTTGGTTTGCTTGAAAACCACTTTCAGGCATACAGCAGGGTTTTCTAATACTTAAATCCAAGAACAGCTGTGGTTATTCTCAGGTACTGAGAAGTTCAGGAACTAGAAGAAAAAAAATAATCATTTGGAAATGATGTAGTGAACAAGAACTGTACTGAGGAGACTCATAACAGCAAATGGTAAAAGAATGTGAAGGCTGCCAGGAAACACTGTGCATGTTTAAACATGCTGCTTCTGCATACTTCAAAACAGCCAAGTACTCTCTAGCAGCACAACTACATAAAGCACTGGGGACATAAGTTTCAACTTGCTTTTAATTTCTACTGTAAATAGACTGATCTATCCTGTAGAGACTTAACTAATTCACAGCTGACAGTGGAAGCCTTTTAAGATTAATGTTTAAGGACTGGCACTTCTTTGCTGGTTGTAAATGAAATGAAGTAGTCTTATCTGAAGAGTTCCATTTATTTTATCAAAATAAACAGGAGAGAGAGGCTACATTAGGTCTTCACCATCATGTCACAAAATGTCATGTGATGAACGATGTCTCTCAACATGAGTAACCCAAAACTCTTGAATACATATTTTTCACTGAAGAAAGGAGATGAACTGTACAGTACCCCTTTAAATGTTCTCTTTAAACTTCTGTTTACCCAAATATTCCAACTTTTTAGAGCCACTGAGGATTGCATTTTGCGTTGGTATTTGATAACCATGGTTATTTGTTACCCACTCTGTTTCTCCATCCTGCATTGTGCAAAGCAGACTCATAGACCAGACTCCTCTGTACCACCCTGGAGCCATTGGTTTCAGGCGTCAGAAGCACCAGGGTTCCCCAGACACAGATGCAGGAGCAAGGTGCAGGTGTGTGTTGGCTGTGCCCTGGGCACTGCCAGGGTGCTGTGCCTGTGCAGAGGGACTGGATTGCTGCACTGAAAACTGCAACCTCTTCAGCTTGTATTTTTCTCCTCTTTCAGAAACAGCTAGCTAATTGTAGGCTTCAAAAATCTTCACAACAACAACATATCTGAACCAGTAAAACTTCCCGAGTTGTACTTAGAGACATTGTTACAAAAAATCACATTAGCTGAAAATATTTCATTCTCCTCTAGTGAATAACACAGCCACATCGTCTCACTGATGTAACACGTATGCACACAGAAGTACAAACCCCACAAAAGGGGCGACTTACTGTCCAGAAAACACACCTATCTTTTTATCTAGGGAGATCAAAAGTAAAAAAACTTTTTTGGTTTCAAAATAACATTCTCTCAGCATGTTTGAAACCAATAGCTGAGAAGATGAAGAATAGGGAAGGGCCTTCAAACCCTTTGCTAGCTGGCTTACAATTCTATAACTGGGCAAAATGTGTAAATTGCAACAAATATTCGTCATCTAAACATTCCAAAGTTTAGCTTTACCTCTCAGTTTGCAGATTAAATTCAGATTAAAAACTATTTCAAACACAGGGTATCTATTTATTCCCTATTTTTATACTGTGGAACACAATTAAACCTTTGTCTGTGACCACAGCCCCTATAATATGAAACAATAGTAGTAATTAAGACAGGACAATTTCTCTGTTGTCAAGAGCCTTATTTTCATGGCATGGCATTAAGAAAACTCACCCCATGAAAGGATTAATTAAGAATAATGTAGCTATAATTTCTGAAATAAGGGGAAGATATTTTCATATGCAAATAGTCTGGCTCCAATCCCCTCATACTGTTAAGAAAGGAATAGCACCGAGTTCAGTAGTGGGAAGGCAGGATTTCAAGGACAGCCCTTGGAGATTGAAACAGGACAAGCTAAAATGTGAGCTGCAAAGAGTCTGATTTTTTTTTTTTTTAAATCCAATCCAACTGTCTAGGCTCCACACAGTTAAATTAGAGTTGCTGTGGTTTATTAAACATTGAATGCCCCTCCCAAGAAGGATTGGGCTCTCTAACTGCTCCACAGAGGGTCAGAAAGCTTTCTTCGCTCTCTGAGTTCAGTAATCACAAGTTGTAAAAGTTCTCTCACTCAGAGGTTGAAGCAATAAAATGACTAGTACAAGGGCTGTAAATTAAAGTGCAAAGAGAAACACATGAACTTTGGTCATAGCTACTGCTAACTGCTGGTGGGGTGGAAAGGGAAACTCTGGAGCTAGGAAAGTAGTTACAACACAAAAGCAATTTATTTCAGCAAGAGAAAAAAACCCCCCAGCATTCTATGAGCTATGGAACACCTAGGTCTCTTAAACCCAACTCTGCTGTCCCTTGTGTTATGCCAAATGGTGTTTGTGGGGTGAGATTTTTTTCTGCTCAGCTCATGGATGTATTTATTCACCTTTGCTTGGAGTATGACTACACACACACGTTAGTGTGAGGCAAGAGTGGGTGGGGATTTTATAGCACGTTAGCTGCTCCGTGGAAACTGCCCATGTGCATGATGTGACCCTGTTTTCATTGAGGAATAAATGTCTTTGGCTTACTGCTGGGTACAATTGTGTCCATAGGTTGTTACTGCGGGTTACCAGGCATACTGTAAATCCACACCCCAGCTAGCCTTGTAGGGAACTGCACATGTAGACAGACAAGCACATGTGATGGCAGACCCCTTCAAGTTGTGAGAAAAGTGCTTACTGTCCCTTCTAGTAACACCACACTGAGACAGGACACCTATCAGTCTGTGCAACCATCAGCTTTGGTTCTGCCTACAGTGCAGAGAGGTTGTCAGGTGACAAGATACTAAAAACTATTCAGGACTCTCAGTCAGTTTTTTTAAAAATGTTTTGACAAAGTTCCCTCTGTATCTTTTTCTCACAGAGAATGGCTAAAAGGAAAAAAAAAAACCCACCAACATCTTAGATGCCAGAATTGAAACAATTTTAGTGTAAATTGAGCTTCTCTTACTATGACTTGCAATCTGGCCCTTCTCCTCAGAGCCCTTTCCAAACTCTATTAAACCAGAGAGTGTTCTGAGGGATGGGGCACAGCATGCAATTAATAGGCTTGCCTGTCTGCTACAAAGTAGCCTGGATGAAGAGTTATTAAGTATTTACATCTAATGCTACACATTTGAAGCAGCTTTGCTGACAATAGATGTTTTTAAAAAAAGCTGTCAGTGTCTCAGAGCCAGAGAGATGTATTTTCAGGTAAGTAAAGACAAGGATGACAAGCCTGTTATTGACTCCACCCACAGGAGTTAAGATTAAGCCCTGGCAGAGAGGTGAGGATGCCACAACATATCAGGCAGGTTTGTTTCTATAATCCCCAAAGACGCAAGTAGATCATACATTAACTGCATGAGCGTTTCTCTCTTGCAGCTACACCCTACCTGGTTCTATGAACCCCCTGAATCAACAGCCCTTCACCTCTGAGGAGATACTTTTACTTTCGGTGACAAGTATCTGGCCTGATAGAGAGCCAAGCTGTGGTCTTCTGAGGCTGAGGAGAGCTTTAGGAGCATTGCCACTGCCTCTGACCTGATTTCCACCTCCAGCATGCATGACAATTTTGACAAAATACACAAACATACTTAAATTTATAAAGTGTGCTTTTATTCACAGAAAAGTAAAAATAGTCATGAGCTAGAAACAGGCCTGTCCTGGTTTCAGCTGGGCTGGAGCTGATTTTCTTCCCAGCAGCTGGCGTAGTGCTGTGTTTGGGATTCAGGATGAGAATCGTGTTGATAACAGGCTGATGTTTTAGTTGTTGCCAGGCAGTCAAGGACTTTTCACCTTACACTGCCTGGCTAAGGAGAAGGAGGAGGAGGCACAGGGGTGTGCACCCAAGAAGCTGTGAGGGGACACAAACCAGCACAGCTGACCCAAACTGCCAAAGGGATTTTTCCATACCATATGATGTCACATTCCATAGAGAACTGGGGGGGTTGGCTGGGAGGGGTGTGGCTCAGAAACTAGGTGAGCATTGACTTCTGGTGGTCAGAAATTGTGGTGTTCATCACTTGTTTTGTATATTATTATTTCCTTTTCTGTCTGATTAAACTGTCATCTCAACCCACGAGTTTTACTTTTTTCTTCTTCCTCTTTGATTCTCTCCCCCATCACACTGAGAGGGGTGTGAGCAAAGAGCTTTGTAGTTGTTTTAGCTGCCAGACAGGTTAAACCATGATGGACAAAAATAAACAAAACGTGTAAACTAGCTTTTATGGTATTCAGAAGTAGTTAGACAGCCGCTTTAGCAGAAAAACTTGACTGCTTATTCATTTTCTTATTGGCTCTATATCTGATGAAACATTTAAGTTCTCCACGACTCCAGATGTTCTCATTAAAATCAATGTAATGATACTTACCTGTTACGTTGTGGTTTTCAACCTGCAGGAAAATCAAAACATGCAGAAGCACCACTTTTATTACACTTCTTTGAGCAGCAGCAGTATGTTGATTTTTAAAAGCACAGAATCCTCAAACACATCACAGACAAGATACTGCATGTAATGTCTCAATATTGTCCTCTTCCTGCTGTCCTTTCAAAACTTCATTCTGTGCAGATGGTAAATGCCTTCTACAAAGTTCCTGAGCAAGTGTATAACATAGATAATATATATATAGCAATGTCTACCATCCCAAAAACCTGTTTTGAACATAAAAGACTTTTTCTGGTTGTTTCTTTGTCAGCTGTAACCAGTCAAAAGTTAACAGTTAAATCATGAATTTCCAAAAGTCATTGATTTTTTTTGGGAAAACACTACTAAGACTGTTTTTCAGTTTTGTATAATACAGGGCCTGTCTTCTAGAGACAAGACTCTGGTTATCTTCAGAAGAGTACATGGAAAACCTGTCAGGTTTGCAGCCTCCAAAGAATCTCAGTGAGAGCTCAACTGCCAAATAGCCAATGGCACTGATCACGCTCTCTCTGCTCATCTTTCTGATATGCTGACCACAGTGCATGTCACAGCCCCACCTTGCCTCGTTTCCTGATACTTCAGGAGTGAGTCACACATCCTTGCAACTTTCCCTGAGAGCAGATTTTGTCCCTCTTCTGTGCCTGGGGAGTATCACAAAGCCACTTACCTGATTTCTAGGCAAGACTTGGAAAGGACTTGGTAAAGGCCTAGGCCAGATCCCAGTATCACACTAATTGTTACTGACTTCAGAATGAGCTGGATTTATCTCCTCAAATCTGATCCACAGGTCACTGAAGTCAACAGAAAATATCCCACTGGCGTCAGCGGCTCCGGAATACTTCAATGAGCTGAACTTTATTCTCCAAACAGATCCAGAGCTGATGGAAATTACAGAGCAAGAGTTGAAAAATAAAGACCACATGAGTTTTCCAAACATAAATTTACATATTCTTTGGGGCTTGCTGATCAAAACTCTTTTTTTTTCCTCTTTGCTACATGATAGAGCCAGTAATACATCAGTAGAATTTAAATTATAATTTGCCTGAGCTGTAATTATGCTTTAATAAGTAGAAACCACAACTAGCCTCTGCTGCAGTGCCTAATCAGCATTTGGCTATTTGATAAGAAGAGGTATCTCCAACAGTTGATAAAATTATCCTGTTTATAACCAATAAGGAAGGCCTTAGCTTTAGGGCTGTACGCTTGGGAGAGTTAATATAGAATAGCCATTGAATAAGGTCATGTATTCCAACAGAGTTACCTATTGCCACAAAAGGTACAAAGACAGACACAACCTTCCAACCTGCTGGACACCAAGGCACCTGTGTGACTACTTCGATACTTGGGCCCTTTGACCTTTTTAGCCACATGCCTGCTCCATTTGCTTTGATTCCATACAGAAGCTTCCCTCCAAATGACCTGGAAAGAGGGTAGGATTAATGCTGCTGTGAATGGTCTCTCATTGCCATTGCTCTGCTGGGGGATGACATTGTGTAGAGCAACTCTCTGCCTCTAAGATACTGAGGCATTCTTTACATTTGAAAATCTGGGGAAATTATAGATAAGATTAGCTCTTACAAATTGAAGCCAAATGCTATAATACAAAAAGCAACATCATGCACCCATCTTTGCCCAACAGTTACAGTATGGCTTCTATAGGTGATAACTAATAGTTCAGGAAAAACATAGTGTGTCATAGCAAAAACCCAAAACACACTGGAACAGGCCTCTTTAGTCCACACAATTTCCTTCAGCTCATTCAACCCTCAGACACTAAAGGCTATGGCAATTTTATTGTGTACTAGCAACAAAGACCCACCTTGTATTCAGAGGTGGCTGAAGAAGAACTGCTACTTTCAGTTGCAGCCACTGTGAGGTTTCAAGTCTGCAGACGGAGGCTGAGGTTTTTAAAACCAGACGCAGACATTAACCTACACACAACAAGGGGTCAGGAGAACCAGGAAGATTAGCACATGCCCAGCATGTTCTGTTCTACATTTACATATTAAAAAAATCTAAAAAAGGCAAAAGTTCTGTTCCTTAATCCCAAGATTTATGTAGTTCGGCTTGGCAATTTGTTAGTGACAAAGTAACTCTTCCCATCTTGAACAAACCAGTGTATTTGCAGAGAAAATGAGCCTTACAATAAGGCCAGCATTTCTGAGCCCATTGATCCTGCTCACCTTTCTGAAGAATGCCATCACTTGACAACAGCCACGCAAAGTCTTCCCAAGTTTTCACATTGCTGAGATCATGCTCTTGAGTCTTTGAGAAGTGTTATCAGAAAAGTATTAAGAAGCCACACAAAACTGCAAAAAGAATCAAGATAAATACTCTTAATTTGGGCTGTACCAGGCACAGACACAAAAAGCGTTAACACAAGTTAACTTGTACCCATCTGAAGCAACACCCATTTGATTTCAGCAGGGAACCGCAGACAACAGTAAATGCAAATCTAAATATACCATGCAAACAAGGCTGCAGAGACAAAGCCACAAAGGAAAATAACCTGCACTTAGATTTCATAACATGCAATGGTTTCAAAGAGTTTTTCATTAACTGAGACCTGCATATACAAAAGCAGCAACAAGTTTTTATTGTACGGTGAGTGTGAACACCGGTAGGAGGAAGTTTAAATGCTCTGGAAAGGCTGTTGGTTTCTCGTAAGTGCAGCAACACTTAGGAGAGTATGAGTCTGGTTTTCTCCTCTATTACAATAACTTTTTTTCTAGGATACTAGTATATCTTTTTTAACTGAATTAATGAATTCAGACACAGCTTCAGAAAACATTTTCAGTGTCCCATACCTACCTTTTATCTTTTTTTTTTGCATTGCTTTTACACTTTGGAAAGTCATTGTAAAACCTGCAGCAGGCTTACCTGTGTTTCCTCCTCAGCAGCCTTGCAGGGCTCTGGCACTACCCACCATTTTGTTGGATTCCCACAAAGCTCTGCTGCTCAGACACAAAGCACCACAGACTATCTTATTTTCCTGAATGAGGAAGCGTGGATCCTGCAGCACCAGAAGGGCTGCTCTTCGGAGCAGCCCTAAGGTAGAGGCACCTAGTGTATGCTTCAGAAAAGAAACCAAACAAAACCCCAGCAGAAATAAAGTTTATGCTATACAGATAGGTGCTTTGTTTTAACTGAGGTATTATATGCCAAGTCCTCATAGTGTAGCTCAAGGGGCACCACTGGATGTGAGGAAAGTTAATATAAAGTGTGAATATTTATTACTGGCTCTCAGTTTGCTGAGGGATTGCAAGACAAATCCGCGGCCGCTACCCTTCAGAGGGGAGAAGGTATTCCCTCCTCTCTCCTGAGGAAGGGGAGACGCATGGCCCGGCAGCCACAAGGTTCGGGGCAAAGAACTCCCCAGGGCTGCCCACCCCCAGGGCTGCCGGCTGCGGCGGCCTTCCCGCGGGCCCGGTTCTCTAAAGGTCACCGGCGGCTGTGTGAAGCCCTGAGCCGGCGTTGCTCCCCTGGCCCCATGTCACCGTGCGGGGTGGCCTCCCCACCCCACAAAACAAACACGCCCGGGAGCTTCCCCCATGACTAACAGTTTCTCCTCGACGGCGGGGGCGGCCATCTGTCGGCTCCCCAACGACACCCGCCGTCCCGCCGCCCCTCCAGGGAGGGCGGGGGTGGTTTCACAGCCCCTTTACCACGACCGACTGCACCTCAGGGGAACCCCACGCCTCCCACACCTCCCCAACCTCACCCCGGGCCACTGCCCCCTTCCCAGCCCAGCAGAAGAGACTCTATCTGAGCCAGGCTGGGAGCGGGGACCGGACCTGCCCTGCCCCGCCCTTCTCCATCCAGTTTCGCCCAGGTGTGGGGGGAGGGGGTGGCGGTTTAACAGCGCGCCCGGCTTAACCGGAGGAGGAGTCGGCGCTGCCGCCACCACCCTCTGCGTGTCCCAGGTGTAACCAGAGCCGGGAGGGCGCGGCACAGCACAGCCACCACCTGCGGAACCTGTCGAGCGGCTCACATCGGTTCGCCGCCGCGCACGCATCGCTCCGGCTCCTCTCCCCGCGCCTCGGAGGACTTTTCTTCGTCCTCTCTGCTCTCCGCTACCGGCCCGACCATGAAGCCGCTCTGTGGGGCTGCGCTTCTGCTGCTGTTGTGCGCTGCTGTCTACGCTCAGACCTGTGAGTGTCCGCACCTACCTGGCCGCCCTACGTTCCCCGTCCATCATTCCCCCCGCCTCCGACCCTGTGCTCCCCCGCCATGTGGCTCCTCTCGCCCTTCGCTGGTCCTGGGGTCACCTGGCTCCGCGCCCCTCCGCGCGGCGTCACAAAATGGCGCCCCCCTCTCCGCTGGGGACGCGGGCGGGTGGGGAGGGGCCGCTCCGCAGGCGGGAAGGTGAGGAGAGGGCAGGGGCGCCTGGCCCCCGCTCTCCTTTGTCCCCGGTCGGAGGGACTCCGCAGCCCGCGGGAAGGGCCCTCGGGGAACCCGAGCGTCGCCAAGGCAGTTCCCTCCCTTTCCCAGGGAAGGGCGGGCGGGGAGGTGGTTCGCGGTGGCGAGCGAGTACCCTACGCTCGGCCGGCTTCGTCCGGTATGGGCTGGCTTGGTCCCCTCCCCGCTGGCGGAGCACCGCGGTGGCGGCGCGTCGGGGCGCTCACAGCCGCGCTTCTCTTGTAGCGTGCATCTGCGAGAAGAACAAGCGTGTCAGCAACTGCCAGCTGACCGGCGGTGTCTGTAGGTGCGAATCGGTCGGCTCCGGCGTGCCCGTGAACTGCAACACCTGTGAGTAAAGCACGCGTGGTGGCCGCGGCTCGGCCTGGGAGCGCGTTCGGGGGCAGCGGGGAAAGCTGCGCACCAAACCTCAGGGAAGATTTGAAAAGGGCCCTTGAGCTCCTGGCAGATAATGGCAGTAAGGAGGGAAAGTTGGTCTGCCAGATCGACTGGCGGTGGGAGATAAGCGTTGGCAGTTCCCCCCCTCCGCGTAACTTGCGCGGCTGTGCGTGCGCTGATGCAGGCTCGCCCATCCTCCCTAAGATTTGGGCTCACAAGGGGTTCTCAAAGATTTAATTTTTAGCTTCCTCCTAAGCACGTATCATGGCTGTTCCTACAGATCTAGAGGTGAAAGAGCCATGCCCTGGACCTTACTCTTAGTTTGAGCTCAGCTAAGCTGTAAACAGTCTTTTCACAGAATCACAGGGATTGGAAGGGACCTCGAGAGAGCATCGGGTCCAACCCCCCTGCCAAAGCAGCTCCCCAGCTCATACTGCACAGAGAGGCATCCAGACAGCTCCTGAATATCTCCAGAGATTGAGACTCCACCACCTCCCTGGGCAGCCTATTCCAGTGCTGTGAGGAGCTGTGCAGACACCAAGGCCAGGGAAGGCAGGGAGGAGACACCCCAGGTTCCAGAGAGAAGGATGCCCCTGCAGCCCCTGGAGAAACCCATGGTGGAGTGGGTGTCTTTTGGCTGAATAAAATTGAAGGTGGCTTGGGCGTCTCAAGTGTCTGGCCTCAGAAGCTGGTGCACTGCAGTTGTGCTGACTTTCTGCCTGCTCTTCATTGTAATGGCTTTAAATCTAGTTGCTTCTGCTGTAACCTTGTGTTTTTACGGACCCAGGGCTCTGTTTTGAACGTGGCAGCATAACATGACTTTCTGGTTGTTTTTAGTGACTCCGAAATGCCTCCTGATGAAAGCAGAAGTGTCAGGCTCAAAATCGGGCCGTCGTGAGAAACCCAAAGATGCGTTTGAAGACACTGATGGCCTCTATGATCCCGAGTGTGAAAATACTGGTGTTTTCAAGGCAAAGCAGTGCAATGGAACCACCTGTTGGTGTGTGAACACAGCTGGTGTGAGAAGAACTGACAAACATGATGCAGACTTGAAGTGCAATCAGTTAGTCAGAACCATGTAAGTCTTTCAACAGGGTGTGCTATGACTTGAAAACATTCCCGTATTAGGTGCTGTGTTATAAAGGATTTGTGTGTATGAATGATGTGCTGGATATGTGTGAAGGAAGATGGAGCAATAAATGCTTGTTTACTATTCTTTTTTTTCTTAAGTAATAAGACATTGGGGGGTTTTGGTAGGGGGTTTCTTTGGGGTTTTTTCAGCTCCTTTTTTTTTTTCCTGGGGTTAGATTTTTTTTAATATGCATTGTTACACCTTCTGCTTGCTTGTTACTTCAGATGGATCATCATTGAAATGAAACATGCAGAGAGAAATACTCCTCTGAACCCCGAATCCTTAAAGAAGTAAGTGATAATAAATGTCTGCATTCACTACTAAGTACCTAGTGTACTTCTAAATGGCAAAACATGTCAAAGCATTGTTAAACCTGTGAACTCATTTGTCTTGGGATTATTACAGAATTGCTTTATTTTTTTATGGGAAACAAATTAGCTGCTAATGATACTCACTTTCACTCTAAAATTTATCACTACTTTTTAAAATCTCCCACCCTGCCCCAGTGAGTAGGTTGGGGGTAGGTGAGCAGTTGGGAGGGGACGCAGCAGAGGCAGCTGACCCAAATTGACCAAAGAGGTAGCCCATATCATTTATATCATGCTAGATAATAAAAGCTGAGGGAAGTTTTTTCCAAGTAGCCTTTGCTCTGAGGTTGGCTGGGCACTGGTCTGCTTGTGGTACGTGATTGCTTCTGCATCATCCAAGGCTTTTATTTACTCCACCCAACCCTTTCACTCACTGAACTGTCTTATCTTAGTCCATGAGGATTTTTTTTTTTCCCAGTTATTTCCCCCTAGCAGAACTGGGAAGAGAATCAGAAGGGTGAAAGCAAGAGACACAGTGGAGGTTTAGCTGCCAGATGGGGTCAACCCACCACAGAAACTGCAGGAAAAACCCAATTATCCTAGTTTTCCCAACTTCTGAAAACTGATGTTTAAAATAGCAGTGTTTTTAAGAGCTGTGGTTTTAATATCCCTGCAGATTCTTCAGGGACACAATTGCCAGTCGTTACCTGCTGGATGGACGCTACATAAGTAATATTGTGGTAAGAGGCACATAACAATTCTCATACTTTACTAGAAACGGTGAATATTTGTGAAAAGTCTTATAGTGCAGTGTGAGTCTTACTAGAAGCTCTCAAAAGAGTGTCACTGAGCAGCTAGCAAGTAGCTGTGTCTGCACCAAAATACGAAGAAATTGCATGTCACTCCTCAGCCTGTGTGTGAATTCTTATTTCACCAAAGTGGAATTTGTCTCCTACTGTGAACATCTGGCTTGAGAACAAGTACCAGAAACACAATTCAGGATGCAGGTTCACAAGTTGGATCACAATATTCTGCTGTTGTATTTGATAGTTGAATTTAAAGTAGCCGCCTGTTAACACCATACTGTGTTTCATTGCAGTATGAAGAACCTTACATTACCATTGATCTGAAGCAGAACTCCTCAGAGAATTCTTTAGTGGATATAGCTGACGTGGCCTACTACCTTGAGAAAGATGTAAGCATGTCATGAGTAACCTCTGCCAAAGAGTAAATCTGTATATTGCCTCCAGTAGTCTTCCTGGGCTCTGGATAAAGCAAAATTAATTACTGCATTGCCTAGATGGTCTCTTTTTTTTTTTTTTTTTTTTTTTTTTTTTCCCCCCCCCCCCCCCCTATCTGTCCTTAGGTAAAAGGTGACTCCATCTTCCACAGCAGCAGGCTAAACGTGAGCTTTGATAACGAAGATGTGCGTTTCGAGAAGACGGCGGTCTACTATGTTGATGAAATAGCACCAGAGTTTTCCATGAAGTCTCTGACACCTGGCCTCATTGCTGTCATTGTCGTAGTAGTAGTAGCAATAGTTGCTGGAATTGTTGTTCTGGTAAGTTCTAGTGCAGCTGCCAAGTAAAAGGGGGTAACAGCGTAATTCAGGAAATAACAACATGCTGGGGTAATTGGACTCTGAGAGAAGCCTTCCTCTGTAACCTGGCTGCCTTTTGGGGACTTGGGAGGTGGGAAAGAGGGGGTGGACTTACTGGTTTAAGTTTTGACTGAAGGGTGTGGCACGGAAAATTGAAGGAAGTCAAGACTAAAATAAAACTTCACGATTATTCTGTTCTCTTGCAGGTCCTCACGAGGAGGAGGAAAGGGAAGTACGTGAAAGCAGAGGTAATTAATTTCTGTTTACAGTATACTTGTGGGGAGGAGGATGGGTGGAATCAAGAAACTCCTAAGTTAAAGGCTTGCTTTTGGTGTTTCACATGTCCAAGGAAATGGAAAAGATTGAAATTTTGCAACTAGTTTCGGTCTCTGCCTAATTCACCACCTGCATTCTGCAGGAGTCCTAAAGGCAGCTGATGATCTGCTGCATTTCCAAGGGTGAGAGGCAGTGCTGACAGGGAGCACTTTTTTGCATATCTATAGGAAGGGCTATGCAGTCGATAGGAAGTACTGATAGTCCTGTCCTGTGAAGACCTTTACTGTGAGGGCGGTTGTGTGGAGCTTGCGTTTTCTTTTGAAGAGCTTTTTCCGATGGAATAGCACAAGTGCCTGATGCTTTACCCCAAGTTTGCAGCCTTTTGTAAAGGAATCTAAAGGATGTGGCTAAATAGTCTTTCCTGTACACACCCTGAAGAGTGCTGCTTTAATAACAGAAAAAAGCTGAAGTGATCTTTGGGTGCTTCGTTCTGTCTGGCAGTGTTACATCAACTCCCTTCGCTATGGAAAACCTTGGGATGTTCGGTCCTAGTGACTGCTTGGCTCTTGTGTTATTAAGTATCTCAGACGTTGATCTCTTTTGCCTCCTCCTTTCCAGGTAAAGGAAATGAATGAGATGCATAGAGGACTGAACTCGTAACTAAACCAGCTGAAGACAGAGTAAGATTCAAACAAGAAGACACCAGAAACAGTGGAGGCATGGATCTTAACTCTTAGAAGGTTGTGTCTGAAAGGGAGAGACAGTTGTGCTCGCTTAATGATTGTTAAAACAGCCAAGACTGGTAACTGTGTACTTCTACTATTTCTCCAGAGTTAAATGTCCCATCTCAGTGAAGTCAAACTTAACTATTGCTCCCTGATTTTTTTTTTCTTTTTCTTTTTTTTTTATGATGATGAAAAGATTGACAACTGCTGTTACTAGAGTCTTGGAGCATACATGCTTAAATAGTTATTTTACCCTTGTGAGGATTTTATTGGAAAATTAAGAATTTTGTAGCCACGTTATCATGAAATTCTAACGTGTAACTGAAGACGTTTTTATGGCTGTTTGTACATATTTGAAGTTGCTGTAACTTTTTTATGACTTGAATTAATAAAACTTAGAAACAGTCTTACACTTTTTTCCATGTTGAACTGAGGGTAACCTGCTAAACAACTGTGGCTAAAATTCAATGGTGTGAGGCTTCTTGAAAGAAGTCTCAGCACAGATGACAATACTCTAGACCTTCAGTTAACGTTTGTATTAGCTATCCACTGTCTCAATACCATACTGTGAAAAGTAGGTTGACTTTGCAAGTGTCTTATTTTCTACTCTTAATGTGCAACAGGAGGAAAATGATAAAATAGGGATTGTTTGTATATAAAGAAAAATGAACATACTGTGAATGTAGCAATTTGGGGAATGCCCAGGCTCCTCTTCCAAAGTCTGT
The DNA here is from genome assembly GCA_020800305.1 of Porphyrio hochstetteri. Taxonomy (NCBI): domain Eukaryota; kingdom Metazoa; phylum Chordata; class Aves; order Gruiformes; family Rallidae; genus Porphyrio; species Porphyrio hochstetteri. Next base: position 10,228,582 of record CM036907.1, read on the forward strand.
GTCAGTGTAATAGGACAGGCCTCTAATCTGGAGCATCTCTGGTGTAGGTCTGGGGGTGGGTAGACTTGGCACCCGCTGGTGGAGCTTGGGAAGAGCTATTATGCCAGTTGCATGATTTGCATAGCTCTCCCTTGCATAGCTGTTGCACAGCTGGAACTGTTTCTGCTGTTACTACTGTTTACTGTCATAGAGGCTAACTAAACTTACCCAGGTGCTCTACTGCCCAGAGCTTTAGATAAAAGCTTGCTTTGGCATCTTTAATGCGTAGTGGCTGTGCAGTAAATGGGTACAGTCTGTGCAGCATCTCATTTATCAAGGAAATGCTGTAACTCAGGTTGCCAAAGAAATAATGAGATAGATAAGGAACTGAATGGCAAATGTCATTGCTAACATGGGGTTTGTTTTGACCCTCTCTCCCTAAAACAGGAAAAGTAGGATAAACAACTGAGAGGATATTCTGCATCTTCATAAAATTAAATGTGAAACAACAGCCCTTTAGAGAGCTTGTGTGCATCTGCTAAAAGCAATAGGGAAGTTGTACCTCTATCATAGGTCACCAGCATCACACCTGCCTTTAAACAAGGTGGTGATTGATGTCACAAGTTAGTGTTGGGTGTTGAAATGCAGGCGGTGGTTGTTCACTCAGGTCTTCCAACAGCTTGTGCTGTGAACTCGTGTGTGTGCTGAGCTGCTGCAGCCCTCCAGTCTATGTTTTGGAACGGGAGATGTACCTCTTTTTACCCTGTCAAATTGCTGCTTTTGCTAAGCACAAAAATCCCAAAGTTGGGAATCCACTGGAGTGTTCTGCTGCATTTCTCAGTCAGCTCGGTCAGTGACAATTCCTGCGGGGCGGTCTCTCCCTCCCTTCCCAGGTATGCGGGTGCTCTGCTGAGCTGTGCTGAATTCCATGCAGTTCTCTTTAAGTTTTTAAACAAGTGAAGCTTATTTTTCAGTATGCTTCTCTTGCAGAGTCCTGTGTATGGCTGTCTTCCCCAGATCTTTGCTCTCCATACCTTATACTTCCTTAAATGCCTGCAATGTGGTATCCTTGACAGTTCTTTCCCTAATAAAATGTTTGTTTCCTTTCCTTTCCTCCTCCTCTTTCTACCCTTCCTCTCCCCCTTTCATACCTTATTTTTAGCCTGTAGAATACAAAAGAGATGTCACATAGGTGCTGTGGCTGGGCTGGAGCTACACATGTGCTGACTTGACTGGCTGGTATGTACCTGCTGTGTGGCCTGGACCTTGCCCCAGCTGGTTTGTTTGACAATCGTTTTTTCTCTGCCTTTCCCACAGTAGATGAAGGCATTTACACCCCTTTCTATTATTTACCTAATGGAGCTTCTAATTTTTCACTTTTCACTTACTTGTACAAGCTTGGTGTCTCTAATAAGGAAGACTGTATCAAGTGTGACTGAAGCTAGCTAAGGGGTTAAAACACCACAAAGTTTACAGACCTTAAAAAAGAGGAAGACAGTTTCAATCCATAACTGAAGGGATTGCACTGTCTCTGTTTCCAAACTCAGCTACCAGGGTACAAACATGATGCTGCTCAGCTCTCAAAATGGTGGTCAATAACATTTGTTTTCTCCCTGGTTTCCTTTTCTGATTAGTTTTATTGACCTTTACACTGGGCTTTGTTTTGTTCTGCTTTCTTTACTAAACACTCCGGCAGCTTAAAAGTGTGTTCAGGGCGAAAGGGAAAAGAATGAGGGGGGGCAAGAGTTGAGAAAGGAGCGTGGCAGCATCCCCCACCTTTATTGTGTTTTAAAGCTTTTTATAGCTAGAGGACACTAATGCCTTGAAATTAAAAAAGCCACTATCAGATAGTGGCAGCTCTCCACGTGTGCAGGTGATGGTTCTCAGCATATATAGAGCGGGTTTGAACCGTTGACAAAAATGATCCCTATTGAAAAATAACATGGTATTAAATAGCAAAAGTGTTCTCTATTTTAATACTTTGGAAGCATTCAGCAAAGTTCAAAAGCAGCTCTCCTGTGAAAGCAGCAAACAAATAGAACTTAAAGAGTCTCAGTCACTGCATGAATTCTTGACAAGGTAAATATTTTAATGCTTCTGTTTGCCTAATTTATTAATTTTGTTCCATGAAGGAACAAGTTTTTTAAATCTAAAGTTCTACACAAAGTTGTGAGACCGTGGTCCCTCTCTTTTAATAGTGTCAATTGTGATAAAGGATATGAAAGGCAGACTGAAGATTTATTAAATAATTTCAGACTGAATAAATGACATCTTTTTTAGAGAAAGGAAGGCCACAAACAGTACAAGAAACCCTAGTAATACTACTTATCTTAGTGCCTATGTACAACGTGGGAAAACAGTGTTTGTATAGGCAAGTGCAAATCTATTACTCATGAATTATTACACTAGCATATATATTATTATTATTACTGCTGAGTGAAATTAAATAAATGTTTATGCAAAGACTATGAGAGGCTTTTTAGAAGAGGGTAACACATTTAAGAAAGCATGACCAATAAAGCCTGTAGAACTTCTGTTCAAAAACCTAAGCGTAGTTTCCACAACTACAAAAATGAAAGGTTGGAGTGCTGTGTACATAGGGTCTGTTGACACTGGCATGCTCATTAGGCTTCTAAACAATCATAGCAAGTCTGGTAAGAGAAATGACATTGTTTGTGAACCATGTTTATTTATATCCTTCCCTGCTGGACTTTGATTACCATAATATACAGTGACTTTGGATTACAAACTGCTTGAAATATTTTTCCTAGAATATTTTTTGAGCTGCAAATACTAGCAGCTCCTCTGCTCGTTAGTGAATTCTCACAACTCCCAGAAAAGGCTGTGGTCTCATATAAATTAACAAAGTCTGCTGCTGGGCCTATGGTGGTTGGGCAAATAACCAAATAAATCTTGCCTGCAAAGAGAGGCTGAGGGAGCTGGGCTTGTTCAGCCTGGAGAAGAGAAGGCTGCATGGGGACCTCATTGCAGCCTTCCAGTCCCTGAAGGGAGCAGAGAAACAGGAGGGGAATCAGCTTTTTAAAAGGGCAGACACTGGCAGGACAAGGGGGATGGATTGAAGCTGAAGGAGGGAAGGTTTAGATTAGATATCAGGAAGTTCTTTACAGAGAGAGTGGTGAGGTGCTGGAACAGGCTGCCCAGAGAGGGGGTGGATGCCCCATCCCTGGAGGTGTTCAAGGCCAGGTTGGATGGGGCCCTGGGCAACCTTGTGTAGATCCAGGGCTGGAGGTTGGTGTCCCAGCCTGTGGCAGGGGGGTTGGAACTCTCTGATCCTTGGGGTCCCTTCCAACCCACACCATTCTATGATTCTATGGTTCTATATGAAAACTTGATTCAAGTAAGAATTGAGCCTTTTTCCTCTTCTAACCCCGAAACACACTGCAGAATCCTTGTGCGCTCAGGTGCCTGCAAAGTAGAGCATAGCTCTGCCGAATGAATCTGAGTGGAAGAAGTGCATACAAGAAAGTGTGAAGATCTTTTATAAGGCAGCAGCCACAATTTTTGTTTCAAACTTAACATTACCTAAATAGTCTTGTCTTGTTAATATTATCTGCAGTCTCTGCTGTGATACTCATACATACAGGCATCAGTCTAACGCAAACATTTCTGGAGGCATCCCCCAAAAGCAACAGAGCTGCTGCTGATCACACTTGAATGCTAATTAAACATTGGTGGAAACTAATTTAGGTTTTTTTGGGTTTTCTTTCATGCAGAAGGGGTAAAGGCCACCCATTTTCCTAACTGAAAAGCCATCACGACTTTTTTTGTGTATGCTTTTTATGCAAAAGAAGAGCAACAAAATTAATTAAGGTCTAGATTAGCATTCATTTCTCATCTGTCATATGCATAGCAATTACAGCCATCTTCCCACAGTCACACTTCAGTCCCACTCATTGCAGGAGGGAGAAAGCAGGAAGCTCTCTGGTAGCAACAACATGGTGAAGCAACCAAGTGTGGGGACACGGACCCCATTCTGGGTTAGACCCAGATCAGCTGGTGCACGAAACTGTGCTGGCAGAACAGATGGGACAAAGAAAATGGCGGAAACTCAGACAAAGGTGATTCAGTCAGTGATGTTTTGTGCAGGAGATGTGATGGCATTTATGTTTTCCATGGACTGTGGTCACCATGCTAACAGGGTTAGTGTGGGTTCAGGTGACGGCTCTCTCTCCCTCCAGCTCAGCAGAGCTGCCTTGAGCAAACTGCTGAATGGGAGAGGTGTAACCAGCCCAGAGGAGAGAAGTGGAGGCACTGCGACATGCAGCAATTAACAGCAGGTGGTAATGAGGTCCCTGGAGCCCACTTCCTCTCCAGCTGTTTGTGCAGGATGCATTTTTCCTTCTTGAGCTATCTTCTGCCTTACCTGTGGCCACTGGTGTGTACAAAGGCAAGCGCTCCCAGCTATTCATGATGTGTATTTTGGTCTGACCTGGTATTATCACCTCTTGGCAAGGTTGCCTGACATGATGAGTGCCTTATGTATTTGTTAAATGACAATTATTGAGGCTGAATTTTTCTACATGAGTACTGCTGCGAGCAAACACTTCTGGTGGGGGGAAGGATCAGACCAGGTAGTTTAGCCACTTCTGAAAAGAAGGTTAGGAAAAGTACACTGACTGAAAATAAATCTAACTGCCTCACCAGAGCAATGTCATTTTTATGGGGAAAAGAGGATGATTTCAGGCAACTACAAAGCTGTCAAAGCTCTTGTGACCTTATGTTTTGCTTCTTCCTTCGTAAGACAAATGAAGGCAAATTGGAGTTTCTCTTCTCCACAGAAGGAGAGCTGTGGTCCTTCAGCAAGTGCATATGCAAAAGGGCTTTTAAGGGAGGAAGAAACAAGGGGTAACAAATGGTAGAAAGGAGAGAGGAGGAAATGGGATGCACACAAGGAGTTGTTTCTGAAGCAGCAAGGTATACAGGCCAGGAGAAGGGATAAGCATTATCTGTAGGTGATAGGGTGCAGGCAGCTCAATTGGGGTACAAGAATTACGATTTAGAACTGATTGGAAAAAAGTGGTGTGGGACAAGAGAGGTTTCCACGGCTTGATTTAGCTGATGAAACCTGGGATTTCCCATTATTCTTACACAATAATCACTAAATGAGATGTTGTAAGCCTTACTATTTCTATCCCTTTAATGTTTTATAGATGTTTCCACACCTTATGTCAGAAGGAAAAAACAAAAAATGAAAAATGCTTAAGACAGTGCAAGAAAAGATCATGAAAAAGCCCCAAAAGGCATCACTCTAGTGTGGGGACCACCCTGGTAGCCAGGGCTCAGGATTGCTCCCAGCACTGAAGGCTGCCCTGGAGATGGGTGACCCCAGGGTGTAAACAGCCGTTTTCCATGTTGTTTCTTGGGCTGTGTGGGAGGAGTGACACCCCCACCCACCATCCCATAAGGAGTGAGAATTGCTTTCTCTTTGCCCAAGGGGAACTGGGGCAGGGTGGGTCACTGGACAGCCACCATTCTCACACCACTTTTCCCCCTCTACTCTGCTCTGGTCAGGCCCCACCTGGAGTATTGTGTCCAGTTCCGGGCTCTCTGGGATAAAAAAGACAGGGATCTCCGGGAGGGAGTCCAGGGGAGGCTACAAAGATGATTAAAGGCCTGGAACATCTCCCCTATGAGGAAAGGCTGAGTGAACTGGGGCTGTTCAGCCTTGAGAAAACTAAGAGAGGACCTGATCAATGTTTATAAATATCATAAATGTGGGACACAGGGGGAAATGGCCAGCCTCTTCTCAGTGGTCTGTGGGGACAGGACAAAGGGCAATGGCCTCAAGCTGGAGCACAGGAAGTTCTGCACCAATATGGGGAAGAACTTTTTCCCAGTGAGGGTGACAGAGCCCTGGGACAGGCTGCCCAGGGGGGTGTGGAGTCTCCTTCTCTGGAGATATTCAAGACCTATCTGGACACCTCCCTGTGTGACCTGTCCTAGGGACCCTGCTTTGGCAGGGGGTTGGACCCCGATGATCTCTGGAGGTCCCTTCCAACCCCTATGATTCTGTGTCTCCCCCTGCAAGCTGAGGAAGGCCCACTACCCCACAGCTATCTGTCCCCTGGCAGCAGGAGCAAGGTGACTGCCCTGCTCTCAGGCAGTGCTATGGAGTTTGCCTTCTGGCTGCCCTTGGAGCTCCTTGGCATGCTGAGCCCTGCAGGCCTCCGCAGGACACTCTCCTTCTTGTGGGGTCAGCAGAGTGACCACCTCAGCACGGCTGCTCTGGGCTCCCTTCCAGAGAGGAGGCCTCTGATGGCTGTGTGCCTCTGACGCGAGGTTGCACAGGAGCACGCAGCGTTATTATCGCACGGGTCTCGCCGCTGAGATCAAGGCAGCACAGAGCCTCTGCGCCCCCAGCCTTAACGGCCTCGCTGGCGACCACCGAGAGGAAGCAGCTGAACTGGCGGGCGGGCAGGCGGCCTGCGGGCCTCACCGCCGCCGGTTGCCATGGCAGCGTACGGCGCTCGGGAAGGGCCAGTCCGTGTCGTGTCCGTAACGCTGTCAGCGCCGCGCCACGGCGCGGGGTAGGGGCGGGGCGGAGCGTGACGCGTGGCGCAGCCCCGCGGGGATTGGGCGTCGCTGCCGCGCGCGCGCAGGCTGTTGGCGGGAGGTGCCGGCATGGCGGTGGAGCCGCCGCGGGAAGCGCTGTGGCCGGAGGGCGCGGGGGCCGAGGCGGGCTTCGTGCGCGCCGTGCTCTCGCTGCCCGAGAAGCCCGACACCACCGTGCGCTTCTTCGAGCGCGGCGACTACTATACGGTTCATGGCGCGGATGCGCGGCTGGCCGCCTGCGAGCTTTTCCGGACCCGCGCCGTCATCCGCCAGCTGGCGGGGGCACCGGGTGGGTGCGGCAGGGGAGCCCGCGGGCGTGGGGGGCGGCGGCGGGCAGACAGACAGACAGACAGCGTTGCCGGGGCGGGCGGCGGGGTGGACTCGTTCCTCCTCCCCCCCCAACCCGGGCCGTGCTGCGGAGGGGCGGGCGGAGGCGGTCACAAGGCCTCCGGTGGCGGGAGGGGGGCTGGGGAGGGAGCGGGAGGGCTGGTGACAGCAGCAGCCCCCCGCGTCGCCGCGGCGTGTTTTCAAGGGGGAGGCCTGCGCGGTGCCACCCGAGGGGGGACGCTGCGCGCTTACGCATCCGGTCGTGGTAGTTCGGGCTTAAGTTGTCCGGGGTCGTTTTCCAAGGGTAGCGGCCGTGTCCGGGCGGGAGACGCTGCTTTGTTCCCGCTCGGGGTCTCTCAGGAACTCCTGGCAGGCACCGGGCTGCCGGGTCCTGCGGTAGGGAGCGAAGGCAGCGGTGCACGCTGCTGCTCTCTGCCTTGGTGGGCGCGGGAAGGGGGGTATTGGGAGGTCTCTGGATTTTCCATGCGTGCTTCAGAAGCAGCAAAATGCGTCTCCAGCCTCTGGCAGCTTTGAAATGATAATTAGTAGCCGTTCTGAGTAGGATGTGTGTGACGGAGGTGGGTGTGCGAGCCGAGGAAGGGATCTGCATCAGAGAGCATGAATCTGAGCATCACTTCTCTTTGCATAAGCTCCTGCTGCGAGGCTGGCGGGTGCAGGTAGTGGAACATAACCTGTTGTATTAATAACGCTTTCCCAGGGCAATGGTAGATCTCTAGTCATCTCTTCTCATGGTGGAGTGGTTGTAGAACTCGATGTAGGACTCAGTGTATCTTCCAGGCTAGCAACATACATCTGTTGTTGTTATATTCCGTTTAAAAAGGGTCGTTTTATGGGTGTAAGCCTGTGACTATCAGCTCTGGGTTCAAAGTGCTGTCAGCTAGAGCCTTGTTGGGCATATCTGGCTGTGAATTAGCATAAAACTACGTTTTTGCTTTTGGGATGATTTCAAAACACGAATCAGCTTCAGCTGCCTCCCACCTCTGGTGTGTTGTGTAGTCTTGGCTGGAAAAAAAGGAAAATTGTGTTTTGTTGGGCAGTTCTGCACTGGGAAAGAAAACCCAGTTATCATAGAATCACAGGCTGGTTTGGGTTGGAAAGGACCTCAAAGCCCATCTAGTTCCAACCCCCCTGCCATGGACAGGGACACCCTTCACTAGCCCAGGTTGCCCAAAGCCCCATCCAACCTGGCCTTGAACACTACTGGGGAGGGGCAGCCACAGCTTCTCTGACAAACCTCTGCCTCACCACGATAAATGTCTAATCTAAACCTACCCTCCTTCAGTTTAAACCCATTACCCCATGTTCTATCACCCCAGGCCTTTGTAAGCAGTCCCTCTCCAGCTTTCCTGTAGGCTCTTTAAGGTACTGCACTAAGGTCTCCCCAGAACCTTCTCTTCTCCAGGCTGAACAAGCCCAGCTCTCTCAGCCTGACTTCACCGGAGAGGTCCTCCAGCCCCAATCATCTTTATGGACTCCTCTGGACTCACTCCAACAGATCCATGTCTTTCTTGTACTGGGGACCCCAGAGCTGGATGCAGTGCTACAGGTGGGGTCTTGTGAGAGCAGAGTAGATGGGGAGAATCCCCTCCCTTGACCTGCTGGTCACAACTGCTTTTGATGCAGCTCAGGACACGATTTGCTTCTGGGCTGCAGGCGTGCATTATCTGTGTCAGGTTGAGCTTTACATCAATCAACACCCCAAATTCCATCTCCTCAGGGCTGCTCCCAACTCATTCTCCATCCAGCCTGTAGCTGTGCTTGGGATTGCACTGACCCATGTGCAGGACCTTGCACTTGGCCTTGTTGAACTTCATATGGTTTGCACAGGCCCACCTCTGAAGCCTGTCAAGGGCCATCTGAATGGCATCCCTTCCCTCTGGTGTGCCTACCACACCACACAGCTTGGTGCTGTTGGCAAACGTGCTGGGGCTGCATTCAATCCCACCATTCATGTCTTCAAAAAGATGTTAACCAGTGCCAGTCCCAGTACCAACCCCTGTGGAACGCCACTCCTCACTGGTCCTGACTTGTTCATGGAGCCACTGACCACAACTCTTTGAGTATGACCATCCAGCCAACTCCTTATCCACCGAGTGGTCCCTCTGTTGAATCCGTGTGTCTCCAGAGACAAGGATGTTGTGTGGGACAGTGTCAGATGCTTCGCACAAGTCAAGGTAGGGGATGTCTGTCACTCTCCCCTTATCCCCTCTGTAAAATGGCCCCCAGTTTGTTAGGTGTGATTTGGCCTTAGTGAAGCTGTGTTGGCTGTCACCAGTCACCTCCTTATTTCCACATGCCTGAGCATAGTTTGCAAGAGGATCTGCTCCATGGTCTTGATGGGCACAGAGGTGAGACTGGCCAGCTCTAGTTCCCCAGGCCTTCCTTTCCCCCCCTTTTTAAAAATGGGGGTTATGTTTCTCCTTTCCCACTCGGTGGGGACTTCACCAGACTGCCACAACTTCTCAGATATGACAGAGTGGTTTAGCTTCTTTATCCACCAGTTCCAGCAGGATTTGCAGATGCATCTCATCAGGTCCCATGGACTTGTGCACTTTCAGGTTCCTTAGATGTTCCTGAACCTGATCTTCTACGCTGGGTGGTTCTTTATTCTCCCAGTCCCCATCTTTGCCCTCTGTGTCCTGTGCAGTGTGACTAGAGTCCTTGCTGGTGAAGACTGAAACAAGTAAGTTTAAGTTTACCTTGGCCTTCTCCACATCCTGGGTAGCCAGGTCTCCTGTTTCATTCGGGAGGTGGCTCACATTTTCCCTCTTCTTCCTTTTATCACTGATACAGAAACTTTTCTTCTTTGTTCTTGACATCCCTGGCCAGGTTGAATTTTTTCAGGGCTGTACCTTCTGTAACCTGATCCCTGACTGCTCAGTTTCTCTGTATTCCTCCTGGCCTACAGTGTCCTTGCTTCCACCCTCTGTAGGCTGTGGAATTAGGGTTTTTTGCCTGCTTCCAAAATAAGCCTTAGTGGAGATTTGAAGAAAGAAGAAAGAAAATGGAAAAAAAACCCCAAAGCCCTATTTAAAATAAACCCACAAGCTCTTATGTGTGTGGAAACTCAACGTTCATCATTTTTCATGTAAAGGGAGGAAGAACCTCAAATGTGATGAAGGCATGCTGCTGAGAAGAGGGATGTGACGATCTGTACCCATTGCCTGTGCTTATTTTATATGTCATCCAGCTCTCATTTATATTGCACCAGTCTGAAAATTTAATATACCCACTCAAGCCTTCAATTTGTTTAGTAGTGGGAGCATCTTACTGTGTGAGTAGGCTGGTGTCAGAGGTGGCTGGGGAAGTAGAAGCAGTATTGTGCCCTCTTGACAGCTGTAGAGGATTAAACTTGTTCAGCCATCGCATCTGCCTGCACCTTTGCAGGAAGAGATGCAAAAAGTTTGCCAGTTAGGTGCTTGCTAAGTTAGGTTTTCATGTAAAGTTTTAAAAGTTCTGGAGAATATGTTGTTCTTAAAATATATATTGTGCTAAAAGGGCAATGTCTTCACGTGGGTGTTTTGCCATCTTCTGAGTGTGACTACAGTGATGAGTTCTATCAACAGGGGTGGCTTATCTAGGAAAGAAAAGATGTTATCCGGAAGGAAAACCTGTAGCTGGCTTCCAGCACTCATTAGATTAAAATGTGTGGAAGATTAATTAGAAATACAGGAGAGGGAATGGGTGAGAGGAACTTATCTTGTTAGGAACATATATAGCCAGATTTGCTGAAATTTGGAAACAAATATTGCTTTTATTTGGATATGGTGTGTGCTTTCTTGGTTTGCAGTCACTTTAGTTGTGCTTTTGTGGTGTTTCATGGGTTTTACATGCTTGCTCCTTACCAGCAGAGTAATGTCCTCCCAAAGGCTGTTAATTCTGTTTCTTGGAGATTTCAATTACAGAAATTAAAAATGATGAACAAATCTGAGTCTCTCATAATCCACTTTTTTTTTTTCTCTTCTCTTTTTCTGTAGGAACTCAAAAACTTGAGAGTGTTGTGCTTAGTAAAATGAACTTTGAATCTTTTGTGAGGGATCTGCTTTTGGTTCGTCATTACAGAGTTGAAGTTTACAAGAACAAAGCAGGCAGCAAGTCTGTCAAAGAAAATGACTGGTATTTAGCATATAAGGTACAATTTTCAACCTTTCTTCATAATTAGGAGATAAAAGAGGGAAACCACCCACCACCCCCAATTCTTTCCTGATCCCCTGAGCTTGGAGTTTGGGGATTTTCAGGGGCTGACATTTGGTGGTAAATTTTGGGTTAATAGATAATACGTAAAATTTTAAAATGTTACACCCCCCCCAGCTGTATATTTTATTTTAACGGGCTCCTCAGTACTTAGTTTTATCAGTTCTTGTTCTTCTTAAATCAAAGGAGTGTGCACACAATCCTTAAAGCTGTATTTCTTTTCTCACTAGGGCTCTCCAGGAAATCTTGCCCAGTTTGAGGAAGTTCTCTTTGCCAACAATGACATGTCATCAGCTATTGGAGTTGTGGGGGTTAAGCTGTCTACTACGGATGGACAGCGAGTGGTAGGAGTGGGGTATGTCGACACCACGCTGAGGAAACTGAGTGTATGCGAGTTTCCAGATAACGATCAGTTCTCAAACCTTGAAGCTCTACTGGTTCAACTGGGACCAAAGGAGTGTGTGCTACCAGGAGGAGAGACTGCAGGAGAGATGGGAAAACTGCGACAAGTAAGGGAACCCTTGTGGTTTACAGTCAGACAGAACTTTATCTATAAAAGCTGTGTTCTAGCTTAGGAACTGGTCTTTATGGTTTATGGAAAAATGGGAGAGTAATAACTTGAATAACTCGAAGAACTTTTGATTGAGGCATACAAAATATATTACTTCTTGAGACATTTGCATTTTCATCAGCAGGAGTTGTTCTTGGGGTAAAATCTTGTTTGTCCTTCTTCTCTCTGTTAACCTAGCAGAAAATAAGTTGGCTTCTGTGACAAACACCTGTCCCCTGAATATTGAAAATAATTAGTAACTCTGTGTGTTTATGGACAACAGGTTATTCAGAGGGGAGGAATCCTGATTACAGACAGGAAGAAGGTGGATTTCACAACCAAAGATATTGTTCAGGATCTCAATCGCTTGTTAAAATCAAAAAAAGAAGAACAAATGAATAGCGCGGCGTTGCCAGAGATGGAAAAGCAGGTGAGGGTGGAGCAGTGCTTAATGTGCTCCTGTACTTGAGAAGCAAAGCAGTGTGTGCACCTGTTGGGAGCTGAGCTCCTTTGTCCTCCCTGGTGCTGTTTCTTACGCTGGATTCCCCTACTTCTGGTAGAGTATATTGTACAACCCGTGGTATATTATATTGCACAACACGTGGTATATTACACTGCTTTGGTGCTGAAGCATTTAGCAGTTCTGCCTAGCTTGAGGCTGCGTCAAAGCTGGATTCCAGGGGTCCTGGAGAAAAATGAGAAGACCTTTCTACTTATCTCTAAAGTGGTAAACTCTGGTGAGAAATAGACTGTGTACAAGAGGTGCTTCCTATCTGTAACATCTCTAGCCTAAGGACTGAAGTACAATAGGTAGATTGCTTTTCATGAGAGGAAAATTGGTGTTTGAAAACAAAGTCATGTTTATGACAATATTTTTGTTTCATACCTTCTTATGGCCAAGCATGTGATTCAGTGACTGCACGAGAGCTGAACGTGTTTCTTAGCCGCAAATGAGGCAATTTGCTTGAGAGAAACATGTTTCAATTTGCTTTAAAATGCCCTTGGTAGCTGGTGTCTGCTGCAGGTGTAAGGCACAGAGGTGTTCCTCCTCAGTGTGGGGTTTCATAACAGGTTAATATTGCGTGTTGTAGCTGAACAAGTCGGTCACACTGCTGCCTCTTCTGTGCTGGCACTGGCGTTTGTAAGGCCACGCAGTGAGTCAGATCAGATCTTTGTTCTGGCTGAAAACTAACCCTGAAACCATGTCCTGAGATGATCTGTGATATCTCATTTATCTGCAAGAACTTGTTTGTGTTCCTGAGCCAGAAACATCCTGATAACAGCTTTGAGAAGCTGGTGAAGCATACATCAGATTATGTAAATGTTTAGTTCGTTGTTCTTACACCTACCTAGAAAGACTGTGCAGTGCCATAGTATGTCCATATGGAAATGAAGTCTTGTCAAGCAGGACGAGTTTCTCATGGCCTTGCTGGAATTGATGTGGCTCAAAGGCTTCCCCTGATTGCAGTTTTCAAAGGGCATTTATTAATTACTCCCCAATTCAACGGTGTTTCTAACTAGAATATTTCTGGTTGTTTTTTGTGTTGTTTTTTAACTTCAGGTTGCTGTTTCATCTTTGTCAGCCATTATTAAGTTTTTAGAGCTGCTGTCAGATGAGTCTAACTTTGGACAATTTGAACTGACTACTTTTGATCTTAGTCAATATATGGTTCTAGATAATGCAGCCGTTCAAGCTCTCAACCTCTTTCAGGTAAGCAATGCCCACTTGAATTGATAAGTGTTTTGCAATATAATTATTTAGCTGCTTGATAAGTAGCTTGACTGCCCAATCACAATTCCCCAGAACCTGATTAATGGCAACTTCTACATTTTAAACTTTATTTTCAGCTACTTCTATACAGTCTGTGATTTAAACCCTGTTAGCCACTGCTACCTCCCCTTTTTAGTTTTAGCTTGTGTTAGCTTACTTTGAATGTACAAGAGAAGATCCTCAGGGAGGTAGGAAGTAGCCAGAAACAAGTGTCTATGTAGGATGCAGATATGGGAGGAGCCTGAGAAGCACCTTGTAGTTGTAGCTGCAGAGGAGCCTGGCTAAGCAGAGTGAGGAATGCCTTGTCTTCCTGTGGGTTTACTTGGAGAAATTCATGTCTCCAGTGGCAGGAGCAGACTTGGGGTATTGGAGAGGAAGAGAGTTCTGTAGGTGTGTGGTATGATGGGGTACTCCAAAGGGCAGTTGCTTTATCACTGCTGTTTTGGGGGAAAAAGAGTAGAAGCCTGAGGTAGGTAGTACAGGAGGTGTATGGCAGGAGCACTGCTGGTGTGATGGAAAGGGAGGGCTGGCTGCAGCAGACAGGGCAATGAACAGGACAGTGTTTAAGAACACTCTGAAAGCACCATGGCACACTAACTGGCCAGTGTCAATTTTACTTTTTAAACATCTTTTCTATAAATCCAAGTAGGTTACCTGCCTCCTCCATACTTCCCATTATGGCTGTTTGGGGTTGGTTTTTTTTGCTTTGCTGCTTTTTATAGTTATAGGAAAATGTGAAGTCAGGGCTGTGTTGGGTCAGCTTTTTTCTTTGGTTTTCATGTTAGTAAACCTTGCTTAGTGACCTTTGCTTGGAGCTAATCCACTTGAGTTTCAGATTTATAGGAAGAAATCACAAATCTGGTCCCCTGTTTACCTTAAAGGGATTTTTAGAGGGGAAAAAAGAGTGTATATTCAACACCTAAGCTTGTTAATCCTGGAGAGAGATGTTCTGATTCTTTTTTTTTCTTTTATTGCTGGATTCTGCGCCCCTGTCTAGGGAATGAAGCAAAAATTGTATCTCAAGTGTTGTGGAGGTGTTGTAGGAAGTTCAGCATTGTCTTAGCTACATCCCTTTATAAGCCCTTGCAGGTGTTATGCATTTTGTGACAGAAAATCCACTGCTATGTGTGTCTTTAGAGGCTGTTGTGAGCTTTGGAACAAGGGCATTGCCATGTAACAGGGAGCTGCTCTGTTGCCTGTGTAACAGGCTGCCTGTGGGCAGAGTTTTAGGCAGGCATCAAAGCAAAATATTTTGCTCTGTGAGGTATGTACTTACAGTTCTTGTGGTGCAGCAGATACAGCTGATTATATGAAACCGTAACCTTCCTGCTTGGATGTGAAATAGATTCAGAAGTTTTTCATACTGTCCAGAACACTGAAATTAGGTGCTTCAGAGATTAGATTTTCCAGGTGTTAAATGTGTCTGTATACCTTCTCCCTGTTGATGTGATGCTAATTCTACATCCCAGTTGTTGACAGGCATCCAGACCTACTCCTGGCTGAATGCTTGCCTGCTGTTTTAATTGCAGGTGTTCTTGGGTAGAGAGGGTTGAGATTTTAATTTCAAAGTTAAGAGTTGAAATGAGCTTGTTTTGCTGTTTTTCAGTGCTACAGACAATTTTTTCTTCCTAGCTGGCTGTCTTGGGTTTAATATTAACTAAACTCATCTGAGGCCCCATCTGGAGTCCTGTGTCCAGATCTGAGGCCCGAAATACAAGAAAGATGTGGAACTGTTGGAGAGGGTTCAGAGGAGGCCATGAAGATGATTAGAGGGCTGGAGCACCTCCCTTACAAAGAGAGGCTGAGGGAGCTGGGCTTGTTCAGCCTGGAGAAGAGAAGGCTGTGGGGGGACCTCATTGCAGCCTTCCAGTCCCTGAAGGGAGCAGAGAAACAGGAGGGGAATCAGCTTTTTAAAAGGGCAGACAATGGCAGGACAAGGGGAAATGGATTGAACCTAAGGGAGGGAAGGTTTAGATTAGATATCAGGGGGAAGTTTTTTACAGAGAGAGTGGTGAGGTGCTGGAACAGGCTGCCCAGAGAGGTGTTGGATGCCCCATCCCTGGGGGTGTTCAAGGCCAGGTTGGATGGGGCCCTGGGCAACCTTGTGTAGCTCCAGGCCTGAGGTTGTTATCCCTGCTTGTGGCAGGGGGGTTGGAACTCTCTGATCCTTGGGGTCCCTTCCAACCAAGATCATTCTATGATACTACAGATAGTAAAGTAAAATCTGAACAGAGTAGGTTTAGAGATGTTTATAGTACTCTGGGCATGATCTGGGAGAGCTTGAGAGAATTTGCATAGTTGTGTTCTCTGCCATTTCCTCATTCTGTTGTGACCCTGCCCTGTACCCCCCAAAAATCTCCAATCAAAAATCTTGAGCCCAAGTCTTGTTTCTTGCTGCTTGTTTTGATGGACAGGACCTATATTTTTTTGACTTTACAGAGGGAAAACAAGCAAATATCTAGGTATATTTCCACTTTTTCTGTTCAAGTGGCAGACTACTCAGTAACTAGGTATGTTTCTATCTTTGCTGTTTAGTCAGATAGCTTCAAAATGGACAAACCTATGAATTATTCACCTTGTTCCAGGGACCAGAGTGTAAATGCTTGAATGCCAGGCTGTATCATTTCCCTTTTTTGATGGGGGCCAAGTTGAACACAGCAAAAACATTGATCTGTTCCTAGGTAGCAAAGTTGAGTGCTATTTTGTGGGCGTAAATAAACTTCACTAACTCTGTTTCTTTTCCAGAGTTCTGTGGAAAATGCTAATACAGCACAGTCTCTAGCTGGTCTACTCAATAAATGCAGAACCCCTCAAGGACAAAGACTAGTTAATCAGTGGATTAAACAACCACTTATGGACAAGAATAGAATTGAAGAAAGGTAAGAACAATGTTAGATGTTTGGTAGACTTACACAAATTATTTTACAGATGGGTTTTTATAAGCATGAAATAATGTTGGTGGAGGTTTTTGTGTGTCACCTGCCTATTGTAGTTACAGCAGAATTCTCTTTCCTTGAAATTAAAATTAACATGTTACTGTTAGATTAAATGACTTCTTAAAGAGGAGAGATACATGTTTAGGTGGTCAAATAATTCAGGCTGCAGGCCAAGGCTGCATAGCAGCAACTTCTTAACTATTACACTACAAATGCTTAAGCTGTGTAATAACACTTTGATGTCACTTGATGTTCCAGTCTGGCAAATCTCTGCTGCAAACATACAGATAGTTCCCAGTCCTTCAGAAAGGAAAACTACAAAGGCCATATTCCTACAGTGCATGTTTATCTCTTAAGTTAACTGTCCAAACAGAATTAGACTTTTTTTTCAGATGTGCTAAATATAGCTACATTCTTATCTAAACCCAAACTTCATGTGACTCAAGTGCATGGCAGATTAATGTGTTGAAATAATGCATGTATGTTCATCTGTGCTTTGACAAAGCAGAAGATGCCAGAAAACTGAATTCAGCTTTGATATATTCTCGAAGGGAAGTGTTTCAGACAAGGGGGTACAGATATGTCTGTGTGTGCTGCTGGACTTGAGCATGGATCTCTACTAGGTCGTGTTGATGTTTAAAGAAGTTATGCACAATGTAGCTCTAGAGACTGAGCTTATTCTGTTTCTATTCAACAAAACCACCTACTTTTTCTGCTCATTTGCAGGATGGTATTTAGTAGCTTCATCAGAGCACACCTAGAAATGTTACTCATGTGACACTGAAATACTTGTCTCCAGGTTTGTTGAGTGTTCTAGTGCGCATTACGAGAACTTTATCATCAAGAACTCTTGATTATGTGCTCAGGATCTTCTACACCTGTCAGTTTTGGATTCTAAGATCTAAGCAAACTTTAATTTTATGGTTATATTGGTTTGAAGATTTTGAGGGTTATTACTCCCATTTGTAGTTTTCTTATGTCAAAGTAAACACCAGAAATTTTAACTTTTGTGTCTGGCTTGTTTGCTCATTACTTTGCATCAGAAATCCCGCAAGGAGATGTAATGTGACCTGTTTTGTAGAGTTAACAATCGTCATTACAATCACATTTTGTGTTGCAATGTTGACTGCATTTAGGAGAAGTTATATTTAAAGGAGGAGGGGAGTAATTAAATGGAGCTAAGCTCTTAGTGAATCATAGAATCACAGAATGGTCTGGGTTGGAAGGGACCCCAAGGATCAGAGTGTTCCAACCCCCCTGCCACAGGCAGGGACACCAACCTCCAGGCCTGGAGCTACACAAGGTTGCCCAGGGCCCCATCCAACCTGGCCTTGAACACCTCCAGGGACGGGGCATCCAACACCTCTCTGGGCAGCCTGTTCCAGCCATTGTTGGGACTGATAAGATACACTGACTGATTCAAATATCCTTTAAAAGATAGGCAGTCACCAAATTGTTTTCTGTATGCTTTACAGTGTACTGTGGCTGTCTTAAGAATGACAAACTAAAATTTAGAACACATTGATGGTTTGAGAAGGAAATATCTGGACCACTGTTCCTATAAGTTTTCGTTGTAATCAAAGGGAGTTACTGATTATTTCTCAACTTGAAGTGTGGCATGTTAAGGGAGCCCATGTAACACTAACCAGTGCAAAAGTCTTGTCAAACCATGCTGAACTAACCCGAGTTGGACTGATGCTAGATGGTAGTGTTTTGAAGTAACCCTGTTGTTTTGCTTATACAGGAGGTATTTTGACTTAACTTTTATTCTAGTAGCCTGGAATTGGATGTCTGACTGTGTAACTTTTTAGAAAGCTAGACTATTGTAACCCTCTGCTAAGACCTGTAGGTGGTGCAAGTTATCCTTGAGAGCTAAACCGATCACTTTCTTTCAACAGTTTGTAGTCTGCAACTGTTGCTAACATTTATGGATAAATAGAACACAGTGTTACATCACTAGTCCGTATTATCCATCGATACAGCAAGTTAATCTACATAGTGCACATGCTTCAGATAAAATAATGCTTATCTGCTGGAACAGCTCCTGATGAGAACTAAGAAAACAGAGGTTCCTGATACTTGTCTGGCTTGAATGACTGGGGGTTCTGCCCATGTCTGGCTGGTTTTCCAAGATTAAAAAAATAATTATCAGTCATAAGTATCCAAGATACAGCCCTACTTCTCCCATGTGGTGTGTTCAGAAGGCAAGTACATGAGGTTCCTGATCCCTGCCTTATAGTCAGCATATTTCTGAAATTGAAATGTAGTTGCAGAGACTGGAAGTACAAATAGATGTATTAATTGCATAATGCAGTGAATTGTAACACAACAAGTAACTTCAGTATGTCATGTGGGTTTTTCAGATACTGGAAAGTCTCAGAAAAGTGGCAGAATGTAAAACAGTACTTGTTCTCTTATGCCCTGAGAAGTAAAATCGTGTTGAATATATTTAATTGATTTTCTGTACTGGGGGGAAACTCTTATCTGACGCTAGTGCATGGAACAAATGCAAGATTCCAGCTGACCTTTTTAGTTCTCTGTGCATCTGTGGCCAGACCTCTTAGAGATCTTTGTCCTGTAGTAGAAGAGGTGCAGGGGTCTCAGCTCCAGGAGAGTCACAGGCTGTGCTCTAACATCATTTGTTTTGATTCAAGCCTCTTTTGAGCTTGTTTTTGTGATCCTAAGCACTATGCTGCATCAGGGGCCAAACTAGAGATAGGAGAAACCAGGACTATCTCTAGCCAAGCCAGAAAGTAATAGGTTTAGGAACTAGCTAGTATAGGCAGGATAAAGGCCTTTACAGGCCTTTATTTAAAAAGAACTTAACCTAACATGCTTTCTCTAGCAGATAAATGGAGGGACACAGTGGGGTAACGCATATGGGATAGCTCAGGAGCTGTGTGGCTGGGGACTTGTCTCAGCAAACAGCCAGGTGAAATGCAAGGTCTGTGTGCACTGCAGAAACATCATCAAGCAACTCGTCTCAGCTAGTAAGGAGCGGGTTGAGAAACATGGTGGTTCACATCTGCTTGGTAGCTGTGAGGCTGCAGCTAGAGTATTGTACCCAGCGTGGGCCTTTGCAGTGCAGGCAGGCCGGCAAACAGGAGCTGGCCCAGCAGGAAGTCACTGAGCAGGTGGTGTATGAGGAGAGGCTGAGGGGAGCTGTCTTTGTGGCCTGGAGAAGGCTGGGGGACAGGCCTAACTGCTGATGCAACTGCCTAGTGGGTGGAAGTCGTAGAGAAGGTGAAGCCAGGCCCCCCTTTGTAAGGGCACAGCAGAAAAGGCATGAGACAAACCAGACACCAGCTTCACTAAAGGACCCCTTCAGCTGGTTATAGAGAAGAAAAAATCTTCATGAAGGTGGTCAGACTCTGGAATGTGCCTCGGAGAGGTGGAGGGATCTCTGTTCTTGTTCAGTGTTCAACTGAAATGATGAACTAGAGAACTTGAGTTCCGTTCCAATGTAAATTGTTCTGTATTAGGTTTTGGCTGCTGTTGGGCCCTTTTCCAACCCGCAGCTGTCCCTGCAGAGCATTGCAGACAGGCTTTGTTGCTTCTGTCATTGTTACCAGTTCTGGAAAGTGCTTCACTACTTTTCTGACTACAAGTCAGTACTTCACAACAACAGACTGATTTCAGGCAGTTAAGTTAGGTGGTGGTGGCCTGTGTCTTTGGTAAGGGAGGGGAGAATGTGACCAGCTTGGAGTTTTGTCTTAAATGGCTTAATTAAAATGCACTTTAAATGCTGGGAGTGTCTGTAGAGAAGCTTCTGAAATACAGGTTGAATCTGAGCTAGTTGGAAGATAGAAATCAGATTTGTTATTGTCACGCAGATCGTGATGCAATAAATATTTCCCATGAAAGAAGTTGTCATTCAGGTGACATGTAAATGATGTTCCATTCCCAGTAAGCCTCTAGAAATGATACAAAAATGTCACCTTTGTCACTCCAAAGTTACCATCTCTAGGTCCCCTAGAGAAATGTTTGGAGCTTGCAGCTCACAATGCTACTTCTTTAACCCTCTCCTGTCCCTCCGCCTGTTTTTACTATTTCTAAACTACTATATAACCTGTATTTTTGTTTGGGTTTGTTTGTAAAACTGAGGTTGACAGTGAATGCTATCTAGAAACACTAAACAAAAGCTCTACCACCCAGGCGCATGTTAACAGACCAGGTCTTTCAGAAAGGATTTCCATCAAAGTCCCAGGCACTTGAAACCCATTAAAAAGCTTAAATTCTTGTGTTACAAGAGATTTTATCTTTAGTTTTCTTGTTTGAGGCAGGAACAGGGGGATATAAATAAGAACTGAAAAAAAGATTCTTTTCTTTTTATCACATCTTCAGGTGTGGGAAAGGCAGTGTTGCTGTTTGAGCTGGAGAAGTGCCTCAAAGCTGTTTGAGATGACAAAAGTTTGTATTCTGCTTGTTTTCCAGGTCAAATATCAACAATCAGCATCCCAAATCTGTAAATTATAGGTGGCATTCAGTGGTGCAGCACTGGAGTTAGGTAGTTACAGAATCTCCTAGTTGATACTTCCAGCTTTTCCACTTCATCCTGACAGGTCCTCACTTGGTGCAAAATAAATAGAAGGCTGAAGCTGTTAAGCAGTTTCTTTTGCATCTGAATTTTAAGGCTCAAGGGAAATGAAAATTAAACTAAAATTTGGTTGAAAAGTAAAAATGGTTTTCAGAATAATCAAACTGCTATTTATTTAGGGAAATGTGAATCTGTAGCTGCCATACTGGTTTTTTTGCTTGCAGCCTGCCAAAAAGAAGTGGATGGTAATTACTGCAGCAGTTCAATTTTACTTAAATCTGTGTTTAATTATTCAGGATTTTGGGTTTTTTTTAAATCACAGCCATAAGCTAATGAAGATTCCAGTTAAAGAGTGTGCCCAAATTAAAACTTTCACTATGTATTTGTGCAAAGCTGTCATAGTAGCCTTCCTGGCCACTAATTTGCATGTTGCATTCAGAAGTATGTTATATTCTCCATGAAAGAACAGTGAACTTCTTACTGTTTCTGCTCTGTTTAATTTAGACCCACAGACATTATAAAGGTGGCACGTTAGGAAATTGTAGCAGAAACTCCTGGAGAGATAATTTTTGTCTTGCCTTGTAATTTAATTTCATGTATAAGGGTTGTAAAAGTCTTCATTGTTCTGTTTACATGCAGTTTTGAGTTTCTCCTCAGTGCCAAATGAATGTGAATGAAGAAATATTTGCTCTTCATGGCAAAGAAATAGAGCTGGTTCAGTGTGTTCTTAGTCTGCACTAGGTTAAGGAAATGCACAGGTTAGCAATTCAAGAGAGTATTAGTGTTGATGGAGTGTAATAAACATAACCTCTTCATTTTAATAACTTTTGGAAACTTGCAAGGAATAAAACACAAATAATAATGAAAATGCCTTTCCTCAGCGGTCTCTGGTCTTTGAAGATCATGGAGTAATACTGGATCCCCAAATGGTGTACTTAATTAAAAAGCAAGAGTGACAAAAAACCTCTGCAGTGTAAGGCATTATACTGAGGAGCAGCCTTACAGAATCACAAGGGTGGAAAAGACCTTGAGTCCAACCGTTCCTGTCCTGTGCTAAACCATATCCCTAAGTACCTCACCTACCCGTCTGTTAAACACACCCAGGGATGGTGACTCAGCCCCCTCCCTGGGCAGCCTGTTCCAGGCCCTGACAACTCTGTCAGGGAAGAATTTTTTCCTAACATCTAATCTGACCCTGCCCTGGCACAGCTTAGTGCCATTTCCCCTTGTCCTGTCTCCTGGCTGAAGAGACCATCTCCCACCTCTCTACACCCTCCTGTCAGGTAGCTGTAAGCAGCAGCCTTAGCCACTTTCCACCTTCTCTGGAGGGTTTAGGTGGGGTAGTTTTAACTGTATGGAGCTTACAAACTTGCCCATGACTGTACAGTACTTGATGAGTTCTTGCTCTGGTGTCTCCATTGTTATTTGTCATCATGTAAAGAAATGGAGGCTTATTAGTAATTCTTAAAAGACAGGCATTTGTTTTCCCGAAGCCTGAATACTGTGTTGATGGAATGACAATGTTAATGACAACTATTGCAACAACAGCAGCAAAAAAAAGTATTGAGAAACTGGTTGTCCTTGTCTTTAAATTAGGATGTTTTTCCCTGACACTTGTTCACAGGTGCTGTTCTGGGTGCAGGATTTCTTTGGTGTGAAGGTTTTTTGGCTGGTTTTGATTCTTATGCATCTTGGAGCAACCTCTGTCACTGAGTTTTCATAGGTGACTGACACCATCTGTAACTATTTAGGTTAAAAGGTATAGCCATGCTTCCCTGTTGGTGGATTGTCACCAGTTTCCTTGTTACTGGCAGTAGTGTTCATGTAGCTGCTTGGTGTATCTTTGGGTAGGGAATTCAACATGCTACAATACAGGGTGCAGTGTCATACAGCCTGTAATCCAGTAAAACTAGGCAGTTGCCAAGGACAACCCCAGTTCTCCTTCCTGGCCTTCTGCTCCTGTTGTTTTGTTTGTTTGGGGGGGGTGTGGTGTTTTGGTGGGGCTTTTTTCTTTTTTTTTTTGATGGGTTTTTGTTTTTGTCTCATAAGTAAGGTATAGTTTGGTTGGCTTGTTCATTTGATGAAAACTAATCCATGAAAAAGTGAGGAAAGTTGTTATTTAATCCTTTTGCTTCTCTAAAGCTGGTCTATGACCTACTATCATCATTAACATTGAGAAGATTAACATCTTAAATGCAGATCAAGCAGTATCAAAAACCTCTTTTTTAGATTTAATGTAGTGCTTGCTTTCCCTTAGTATCTTGGCTTTTTTTAGAGCTTATGCTAATTAATTTGTATTGTGAGTTGGATTACAAACCTTGCTACAGGAGGATAAACTGGATATCTGCCAGTCCTTAAACTGGAAGAATGTCTTTGTGGAATGGAGCAATTGACTACCACTGCTCAATGAACCTGCTGCCTTTCTGATTCACTGTGAAGGTGCTATTTGAGTATTTTTTAGCAACTATAGAACATGGATTATGGACATTTTAAGGGAAATAATAAATGAAATCTCTTGTAACATTGAGAAGACAGGAAATGGGTTTCTGCTTGAGTGTTTAGGAGATAGTCAGAGAATCTTGTGTTAGGAAATATCCTTTTATCACTTCTGTCTGTAAAGTTTCTTCAGGGGAAGAGGCAAGATTGTGCTGGGTCCACCTTTTGAGGTGGAAAAGGATTTGCTGTGTAAAGCATCTTCTATTCAAAATTCAGCTTTGCTGATGGAACTTCTGTTTTTCTTCAGTAAGTGGGAGTGGCTATGAGTTAGGAACTGTTTATTGTTTTGTGAAATAATAGGTTGCTATAAGGTGAGGATTTCCCCTTTTCATCCCAACTCCTTTTCTATGGACCTGTTAAGGGAAATAATTTTGTTAAAGCTGACTTGAGAATGAGGAGGAGTGGTGAATTGAATCTGAACGGTGCTGCTACATGACACTCTAGTCTGAACAGTAGTTCTCAGTATTAATTAAAAAGTAAATTTTACTCATATTTGTGAAATACAGCTTTTGAGAAACATAAGTGAAGGTTTAATTTGCTCTTCTATAACTTGGGCAGCAGACTGTTACTGTCAGTAATACACCCAGGCTGTGGAATGGGAAATGAGACACTTGGTTTTCGTTTTAACGGTGACGGGGGTGATTGTGTAGGTGTAGGTTGGATGTGCAGGTGTATTTTTAGAACACAGACAGGATAAATACTTTCTACTTTAAATGCTTTAATATTTTCAGGACCCAAGTGTTGTAGAGTAGTGCTGGTCTGACATGGGGGAGCATGGGGTAGCCCCAAATGCGAAGTGAACCATCAGCAGGAGCTGGCAAGAGGAAGATTCTGGTGTAGGACTGTTTGGGTCCTAGCTGCAGGGCATAGGTGGCCTTCTGTTCTATGTGGAGAGAAGCAGTGGAACTCTTGACAAGCTGTGGTGATCACCTGCCTGGAGAAACACTCCTGAAATTCCCTTTCCTTACTGCTCTGTGAATCCCAGTTTGCAACCCGTGGCTCTCAGCCGAGTGAAGAGATAAGTGTGTGATAGTTCCATGGGGAGAGCTGCCAGCCTTGCCTTGTAAATGGAGAAAGAAATGTTCCTGCTTCTCTTACCTTTTTGTTGTAGGGAGTTTGTTCATGCCTTCAAGCCCTGCAGGCCTTGCTTTGACATCCTCTCTGGCTAGAGGAGGCAAAGCAAGTGCTGCTTGTATGCTGCTACTCTATTTGCATGTGCCTCAGGATGATGCCAGGTACTCCCTTCCCTTGGGGTCTAAAAATACTGCTGTTACAGCTGTCTGCTTCAGGAGCAAGATCTTAATTCCACCAAGTGGTACTTCTCTGGCAAGGACAAGCCCCGAGAGGTTATCTTACTGCTGAAGAATTGTTCTTTGCCTTGCTAAATCCTTTTCCTCTGTTCCTTCTGGTTCCACACCAACATGGAGAAGAACTTTTTCCCAGTGAAGGTAACAGAGCACTGGGACAGGCTCCCAGGGGGTGTGGAGTCTCCTTCTCTGGAGATATCCAAGACCCATCTGGACGCCTTCCTGTGTGACCTGTCCTAGGGACCCTGCTTTGGCAGGGGGGTTGGACCTGATGATCTCTGGAGGTCCCTTCCAACCCCTACAATTCTGTGATTCTGTAAATCTGTTAGGGTTGGATAATGTTTAAACACTTGTGCAAAAATAGCGAATTACTGGTAATGTATTTCAGAATAAAAATGACTGCAGTAAGTATCTTTAGTGAAGAAAACATATTGGAGTTAACAGTGCTTTTTCTGAGAACCCTGTGTTGGGTTTTTTGTTTGGATTTGGGTTTTTTTCTTTTTTGTTTGATTGTTTTTTGGGGTTTGTTTGGGTTGTTTTTTTAAGTCTGAGCTAATTAGTTGCAGTCTCACAGTCAGTACATAACAGCTTCCAAAGCTTTGCTTGATTGTTTTACAAAACAGTTATTTGGTGCCTGGAACCCCTGATGTAATCTCAGGGCTTTAATTTACTATCTCTTTGACAATAATACTCAAATGGTATATGCAGGAATTCATGTAGGGTGGGAAAGAATATGTTGCTTTCCTGATAGATAATAATTCTATGTTATATAGCGGTAAGGGATGTAGAGGAGGGGACTCTGATTTTTGGAAGAATTGAGTGCATTTATTGAATTGAAACGCTTATCTCCAAGTGGATGGTTCTGAGGTTGCAAATACCCAGTATTGTTTTCATGGTACAATGGGTTTGGGACTACTTAGGAAAATTAGAAAAGGCAGAAGACTGATGTTTGGATGTTACATTCTTAAACTTTCAGGCTAGACAGCGCAGACCTTGATGTGGAGCAGCTGCTTAGCAGCCCACTTTATGTACCCAGTGCTCTGAAACTGTGCAGCATGATTTCTGTGGCTCCTCTCTGCTCTAAAGCTGCCCTTCAGACCTTGGGCTTTGTGTTATAAGGGGCTACTTCACTAGAGCTGCAAGAAACAGCCAGCATAGTCATGATTGCTTCAAGTTACATGTTTGAGATTAAAAGACAGAGAGTGGAATGCATGCCAATTGCTAGTCCAAAATGCATCCTGAGGGCATCAGATACTTGCCTGGAGATCCCTTGATTGAATTTGCTTCTGACTTGAGGGGGAAAATACAGCAAGGTGGAAAAGAGCAGCAGATAGCAATACCTCATCTGGTTTCCACTAGCTTTGAAGTGTTTGTGGGACTGTGGCCTTGGCTGCAATGTCCTAGCCAGCTTAGGCCAACATCAGGATTCATCTGGGCTTGCCCACTGCTGGCAGAGCCAACCCTGAGCGAGCCAGTGCAGGGGAGCCTTGCTCTCTAGGTGGAATAATAACACAGCCCCCAGAAAATGAAGGTGTGCATGTAAGGAGGGAACTGCTATTGGGAGCATTACCTTCAGTGTCAACCTGTGGTGCCTGCAGCTGCCCTTACCATACTACGAGTTTTTCTTCTTCCATGCTGTTTGGCTTGCCTGTGAAGAAGGGCAGGACAGCTTTCAAGCTGTACCACTGAGACAGGTTGTGCTTGGTCTCTGTGACTTTTTTGTTTCTGCAGAGGAAAGGTTTTGCAACTCTGTCTCTGGATCTAGGACTAGGAATCATTGTAAAATTTTTAAGAAATTAGGAAAGCCATCAGAGCACAACAGTTTTACTGGGGATGACTGCATTGTCTTTAAGAAAGCAAATATTGCAGGTAAATTGTGAGATGCATCACAGAATCGTAGGGGTTGGAAGAGACCTCAAGAGATGTGGCGCTGTTTGCTGCTGCTTTGCTGTCTCTGTTAAGCTCTGTATATGATCTCTCTTCCTCACTAGCAGCCTGTAGTTCCACATCCTGCACATAAACTAGTAATGCACTTTAAATTCTGAATTGAGGATGTATATACATTGTTGTACTCCTTCACTGTCATCTTGAATGCTTTGCTATTTAGGCAAGCTGTATCTTTTTAGTTTAGGCTCTTTCTTCTTTCTTTTCAGGTTCTAAAAGTGGTTTTCAGGGGGAAAAGCTGGGAAGTTGTTTGATATTATGGGTGTATTTATAGCATGTTCTTAACTGAGGAAATAAAACTAATTTTGTGCCGTTGTGTTAGGAAGAAAAGATAACAGATTGCACAGTTTGGTCAAGAGCAGGTGAGAAACAGAAGAACTTTGGCCATTTAGTGTGGAGGAGAATAGACCTGGAGTGGCAGGCTGCTGCTTTGGGAAGTAGGAAGAAGCCCTGTTGGCTTCTGTGGTGTATGAGTTAAAAAAAATAGTGTTTGATAGTATTGGTCTCTCTAAGGCTGCTGGTTGCTTATTCCTTAGGTTTTGTCTTATTTTTATTTCAAATTGTTTACAAAGATCTTTCCAGTTACATAACAAAGCCTTTTGTGCATAACTAAGCACTTCCAAAGGCATGTGTGGGTTGTCTAGATCTTTTGCATTGTTATTTCTTTTTGCTTGTCTGAGAGAGATTTAATGTTGTTTTTGTAAATGCATGTAACAACTCTCATTTGTATTGGGCAGAATGACCTGGGATGCTCACTGTGATACTTCTTTTATGTTGCTGTGTGCTTGGAGGGAAGGAATTCTTAGTATCAGGCTTCAGATACTTGATTTAGGCTCCTGTGTGCCCATCTTAGGTGTCTGTCTCAATACTTCAGGGCTCTAAACCATACTGGGGTTCTTTGTTGTCCTGGTTTCAGCTACGATGGAGTTAATTTTTTTTAGCAGTGGATGGAATGCCATGTTTGGGTGTTAGGATGAGAACAGTGCTGATAGCACCCTGATGGTTCTGGTTGTTGCCGGGCAATCAAGGACCTTTCTTAGTTCTTCATACTTCCCTACTAATGAGAAAGGAGGGGACGCAGCCAGGACAGGTGACCTGAATTGGCCAAAGAGGACATTCCATGCCAGTTACATCATGCTCAGTATAAGGGGGGACTGGGGGGAAGAGGAGGAGACAACACCAGGATGTGCAGTTTCTGGGGACGGTCGGGTTCCGAGACGGCTCTAGGCTGTGCGGCCTGAGTTGTGTGGTTTGGTGAGAAACTGCATTGTGTGTCACCAGTTTCATATATTTTATGCTTTAAACTCCTGTTATTGTTATATCTAGTTTTCTGCTATTGTTTAGTAAACTATCCTTATCCCAACCTGCGTGGTTCTGGTTTCTAGGTTGTGGTTTCTTTTCCTCCTTTCTTCCTTCCCTTTTCCCCCTCCCCCAACTTTCCTTCCCTCTTCCTTTTAAAAGTACAAGCGACTGTGTGGGGTGCGGCCCTCAGCTGGGGCAAAACCACGACATTTGTCCTGAAAACAACTTTGCAAATTTAAGGTGATATTTACTGGTTACCCAACGTGGTGACAACTGAACTTACGTGATTTTTGGGGAAGAGAAGATGTTTGTCTAGGGAGTGATTGAGTTGCCAGGAAAAAGGTTATAAAGGGAGCCTAGGACAGTGCCTTGCTTATTTCTGTCTGGAAAACATAAATACTGGTATTAACCAACTACAGCTCTTGTGTGGATTTCCTCTGGGGTATTAAAGTCTCAAGTGCTTTGTGTGGAAAAGAAAAACCCAGTTAGAACAGGTAAGATGGTGGCTTGGTTTTGCCCTGCCTTCCTCTTGAGGAGGCAGTACCTAAAGCTGTAGTTTACTAGGTTATTCTGGTAATTCCTGTAGGATTAGAAAAGAAGAATTTATTTGCTTTATATGTGTGGGTTAAGGTGTCCAGGAAGGGTTTACCTTGGCTTCATTGAATTGGGAAAGGTATTTGAGAGTAAAAGAAACCTGCAGGAAACCAAAATAATGGTACATGAAGTGTTTTCCACTTTCCTTTGTATAAGGAAAATATGGAGTTGGTTTAACTGTATGTTCTGAAACCTTGGTGAGATCAAAGTCTTGGCCTATCTTAAAGCAGTTTTTAATATACTGCATCTGTAAGTGGTGTTTCTCTGGTAAAGTTCTCTATAACCAAGTTGAACAGCTGGACAGAGAAGTTGATCTTACTCTGCAGTCACAGAATATCTGTAGCAGGTGGAGAATACAAATGTGTGCCCTTCAGAAGTCTTGGCTGTTGTACAGCCAGGGGAGTTAGAATCTTTAAGATCTTAATTTTAAGTCAGCTTCTGTAAAACAGTGCATTCTCTTTTTGATTTCAGCATTGATGCTTTTTTCCTTGTCATGTGGAATTTTTAGTTAGCACAGGTTTTCCCCATGAAAATGACTACCAGAATTTAGGATTTGAAGTTAGTACTCTGTAGTAGTAATTAAATATTTATATTACTTGTTACTAAACAGATACATTTTACTGTTTATATATGGATTTAGATACGTATATATATGGATTTCTTAATATGATAAAAACCCAGAGTAATTTTTCTGAGCAGAGGTGCTTGGAGGAAGGGTTGTCCTTCCAGCACATACAGAGAGGTACAGAACTGCCCAGGGTTTTGTAGGATGTCACTGAAGGAGAGATTAAAAACTCTTTGCTTTATAACTCAGCTTGTTGTACAGCTCACTGGTTTGTTAGGGTTTTTTTTTGTGCTGGCTGTTCCTGCTCAGGGATTAAAATATTCTATTCATACTAACTCTCAGTCTTGTAATCTGCTAGTGTAGTTATTATTTCTGCAGATGGAACTATTTTCATCCTTCTATAAAATCTGTATACAAATCAGGCTTGATTAATGCTTTCTCATTAACTTAAACTTCTATAGCTAACTCTGAAGGCCTGGAAATGTCATTAAACCCTCTTCACAGGCTCTATGTTGTGGTGATACTGAGTGCAGTAACCTTTAAATCACAATGAAAAATGCTGCATAGATGTAGCAAAAGATGTAGCAGCCTTTTCTGATGCCAAGAGAGATGTAAACCTTGTTGGAATGGAAGCATTGTGATGAAATGTGATAGAGATGCCATTTATTAGATCAAAACCAGGTGGTTGTTGTCATCTTTTGGTGTGGACTGTTAGTCTTTTGTCTGTTAACAGTAGGTCCAAGAGACACCTCTAATCAAGAACAAGGATGACTCTTTCAGTTGGATTCCAGAATATCCAACAAAAAACTTGGCAATAGGTTGGGTTTTTTTCTCTCTCTCAGAGAGGGGGTTATTATTTCCAAGTTCAAGTATAGTGCTTGATTAGTTTTCAGTTTACATATGAGCTGGAATGTTGTTTGCTGGTTTTGTGGTTTAATTTGCAAATGTAGACAACTGTCTAGAAACGAAGGCTTCATTTATGTTCTGCTGTGGTTTCACTAGATAGAATTCTGTTATCTGTGGTGGAAAGTTTTGGGTTACTTCTCTTTCCCTTTCAGCTGTGTGGCAGAAACAAGTTACCCAATATTGTCAGCTATTTGATTACACTTGCTTGGATTTTTGTATTTCTTTGTCTGGTGTTTTTTTTGTTTCCTCAGTCAAGCTTTATATAAAAAAACAACCTATCACTTGATTTGGTTATTACTTGTGAGCATTAGGCATGGCTTATAGCTGCATTACCTTACCTTAGCCTTTTCTATTCAGCAGCCTTGTATGTATTTTTCTACAGGAAATTGTTATGCAAAATGTGGCATGAACACAAACCTGTCAGCCTTAGATTTGTGGGTGGCAAATGCCGAGGCGGGGAAGGCAGAACAGTCCTAGGAAGGTCATGAGATGTTAGTCTAATTAGCATCCCTTTGGCAGAGGAAAATTGTATCATCTGATCTGAAAACTCTTTGAACTTGTCATTGTGGACAGCTGAGGGGAGCTAAAAAAAAAAAAAAAGAAACAAAAAGAATAAATTGGAGCTTTCCAAATGCCTTTGACGAGCTCTTATCCAAGAGGCTGTTGAACAAGCTGAGGGAGCTGTGGGATGAAAGTGAAGGGCTTGTTTGTCTAAAGGCACAAGCCAAAAAAACCCACCCAAAATGTTTTAATCTTGGCAAAAGTAAGCTCAGGAGACTAGAAGCTGCATTTGAGATACTCTCTAATGATCAGCATAGTAGCTGGCTATGGTGAGGTACTGAGGCTTTTACAGGTGACACAAGTAAGGACCAAACTCTTATGAAAACCAAACCAGCCTGACTGGTCAGAACAGGGATGATTTGGATTTTAATGAGTATAAAGCAATGTCTGTAGAAAGAATCTAATCTGCCTGTGTCTTATTGGGCTCTAGAGGGATTCAGGAAGGGTGCTGGGCACCTGTGAGTCAGGGTGAAGGGAAATCTCTGTGCAGTTGGGATTTAAAGATGAGGTACTGTGGTTATAGAAACCATTGGTGCTGGTCTTTTCCAAGTCAAAATTAGTAACTTTCAAGAAGTGACTTCATGTCTGTGTGACTGCTGGGGTTACTGATTGTGTTAAGGACATCTTGGAAGAGAAATTAGTGCTCTGGCCTGAAACTTAGGCTGTCAGAGGGCAAGATGGGATCTAATACAGCAGACAAACTTTAGTTTTGCACATTCTTGTATATCTGAGATTGGTCATTGAAGTTGGAGAACATAGGTTTTATACTGGAAATTTTAATGTGGAAATCATGGAGTAGACTGTAGCTTTTAATTAAACAGGTTGGATAAAACCACCAAACCCTGGTTTCCTACTCCAGACAAGAATAATACTTTTCTACATGAAAACTTACTCTTATAATTGGATAAGCCCTCCAAATGTGTGTCGCTTTCTTCCTAGTAGTTTTATTAAGTGAAGAAAGGGTGTGTTGAACTAGAACTTCATGCAGCTTTGCAGGTAAGAAAATATGAAGGTATTAGTGACTAGGGGCACTTTATGTGTGGTGATATTTTGGTAATTGAGAAATGGTGAATAGGTTTACAAACCCTCATGTCACCTGGGAAGTGAGAGGACATAACATCAGAATAGTGCAACCTCTTGTGGGTCTTTGCCCTGACCATAACTGCTGAAGACCAAGCAGGGTAACACATGGGTATTATGCTTTCTTGTAAGTTTTCAATGAATCCTGCCTTGTTTTTGCCAAAGGAATTGTTTCCAGATTACAGGACTAAAAATTACTAAGTTACTTGGTTCCTGTGAAGAGGTGCAAGTTGGCAGATACTACCCCTAGTTTCAGCAAGCACTCATAGGGCTGAAGATACTTCAGGGGAAGATCTGCAGATGGGACTTACTCCTTCTGTAACCCCGTTGGGAAATTAGGCAGACATTTGGTTAGTAGAATTGTATTTAGGCTGTTAAGCAGTTGTATTGGGTGTCTCTGGGTTGGTTGGTTTGGGGTTCTTGGGGAGGGGTTTGTGTGTTAATATTAAAAAAACCCAATAAATCTGATCTTTACGAAGTGTGTTTGGACACCAGTTGCTGCTGGTGCTTCTGAGAAAAGCTGTGATATGTGTGTTTGTCAGGCCTGCTGGGTAAACTGTGGGGATTTAAATAAAGATGACAATGTATCTTTACCAAAAGACTTATCTTTTGGTAATGTATCTTTATCAAAAGACATCTTCAAAGTATTTTGAAAGCTGTGACAGAATCATGTAATTCTCATTCTTCCTCCAAAGCATTTGATGGAAACCTGAAAGCTAGCCATTGTGCTCAGGAAATTATTCTGCTATTACACAAATCTTGTTCTGTATTCTTGCAGTAGAGATCTTAAGTATATTCCTGTTTGCTTCTCACAAGGTCTGTGTACATGCTGAAACTTTAATGTGTCTTTTAAACAGTCCCCATCTTTCCTATCATTTCTTGAAATAAAGCACCATTATGGGGCAGCAATGTTAATCTTTAAACCTGTGTATTAAGGCAGCAGTTGAACAGATAAATGCAGAGGTAGGGTTTTTCTCTTATCTTTTTCATTGATTTTGTTTGGTGTAGAACAGAAAGTTCACTGGAGTGGTTTGGGTAGAACACTTTCTGCGACAGAAAGACATTCCTTTTCAATTTTTTATAAACAGAAATGTACTTCTACCTGTCCAGTGGTCTCTACCTCTTGTGTACCTGAGACAAAGCCTTTGTTTCTTGAGCAGCTGTCTTTAGTAATTAGCTGAGACAGGGTACCATGTTCACCTCTGTGTACTGAGTGTCTAGCTGTCTCTGCAGAACACTGCATGGGGTGATGTAGATTACTGCTTTCAAGATGACAAAAAAAGTCATTCCCAATGCAGTTTGCAAATGCAAATGTTCCTGTTACTGAAACTGATGCATTTTTTTATTCCCAGGAAGCAAAACAGTAGAAATAATGTGGTGAAAAGTTTCCTTGGCTTGCATTTCTCTAAATGAAGTTATCTTCCCTGGTAAAGCCAATATATTAACAGATAGCACGTTAATGGCATTAACCAGCGATCAAGACAGTGTATCATGTGTAGAAGTCTCTGAAGGGGGCAGAGTTCTTCCTTCTTATTCCTGCAGTGTGACCAAAGAACACTGAGCTGTCTGGCATTTCAAAAGGAACAGCATCTGACTTGACTTTGCTTTTTCAGTTAAACAAAGAATACAAAATACGTCAAGATGACAATGTTAACTGGTGCAGAAAAGAAAGCAAGAAATGTATGAATGTTCTCTTAACATTCAAGTGAGGAAAATAGAATTTAATGCTTTGTCACATCTCATTGAGATTTATGCTTGCTTTCAGCACTTAAAGAGTATTTATTTCACTGTTTAAGAATCATAGAATGGCATGGGTTGGAAGGGACCCCAAGGATCATAGAGCTCCACCAAAACCCCAGAAAACCCACAAAGCACACAAAACCCAACACAAAGTTATCAGGGAACAGCAGCAAGAGCAGGCTGAAGGGTAGGCAAGCTGGGAGTCAGTGATGACAGGAAGGCAGGTAGAGACGATGGTACCATCATGGATAAGGATACAAGACTCCAGTACCTCTGTGAGGCACACAGGGTGTATCTGGTGACAGTAACCAGGTTTGGCCAACAGTCTGGGTCTCCAGGCAAGTCTGTATAGTGATGATCTGAGGTGAAGGAAGAAGTAAAGTCAGTGGGTCATGGTCTGGATCAGTGGGGTGCATGGTGAGGCACAGGCATAGCTGCAGTGTGGCTCAGATGAGAGTCCAGGACAAGTGCCTTAGTTTGAATAAGACTCCCGAGTGAAGATGAGGAGGCTTCAGACAGTGCTTCTTACAGAGCTCTTCACAGTGGTCTTTACTGGTAAGATTTGCCTTCAAGAATTGTTGAAACCAGTGGCAAAGTCCTGAGCAAAGAAGGCACAACCTTGTTAGAGTAGGATCAGATTAGCAAGTATTTAAACAAGATGGAGACACATAAATCCATGGAACCCAAGGAGTGCACCTACAAGTGCTGAAGTAGCTGGCCAAAGGGACTGTGGGACCAATCTTAATCATCCCAGAAAATTCATAATGGTTGGAGGGGGGGTGGCTTCTGGAGATAGGAGTGACATTTGCTTTCTTCAATCCTCAAGAAAGTCAAAAAGGACTATCCAGGGAATTACAGGTTGGTCAGCCTTGTCTTCATCCTTGGGAAGGTGACTGTGCAAGTAATCCTGGAAAGCCTTGTTAAACATACTAAGGGCAGGATGGTGATGGGAAGCAGTTGGCATGGATATACTAAGAGAAAATTGTGCCTGACCAGCCTGATAGCCTTCTACAACAAATTGAGTATCTTGTTGTGTAAGGAGAGAGCAATGAATATGGTTTATCTTTACTTCAGCAGGTCTTTGTCACTGTCTCTAATCACATTTGAAAGTAGGCAGCGTGGTGCACTGAAAACTAGCTGAACTGCCAGTCTCAAAAGACTGTTGGCAGGGGCATGAAGTCCAGCTGGAGGCCCGTCACTAGTGGTGTATCCCAGGGGTTGATAGTGGAGCCATCCTTGGAGATACCCAAAATGTGGCTGGACACAATTCTGGGAAGCTGTAGGGCTGTTGCTGGCCCTACTTTGCTCAAAGTGGTTGGAGTGCTCAGTGCCTACAGTTGCTTTCCAACCTCAGGAATTCCCATTCTGTGATGCAGGGTTGCACAGCTGCATAGTGTCAGTGTTGGTCTTGACCACAGGCAGCTAAAGCCTGCTAAGAACATGGGTTTTTTTGGGTTTGTTTTTTTGGGTTTGTTGTCATGTTTTTTTCCTTACAGTGTGGGGTTTTTCCTGCTTTTTTTTTTTAATGGTGCAGGGAAAACATTCATCTTAAAGTAGATTCCAAGCTTTGACATACCTACAGAGCAGATGCTGGCATTTGCACTTGGAACAATTTCACTCCAATGCTGTTCATTAGATACCCCAACTGTTTAAAAACTACAGAAGCATGGCATGGGCTAAATATCATTTCTTTCTCAGCTCTTGTCCTAGTTTAGTTTCTTTTATCAGGAAAGTTGGCCAGTGCATAGAGCCATAGAGGAAGGGTAGATAGAAACTGCCAGATAAATGTTTTCATTCTAATTAGTGACACAAAAGAATTATAGACCGTGCTATGCCATTCATTGTTACAAACTTCCTCTTCAGGTTGAATCTGGTTGAAGCTTTTGTGGTGGATCCAGAACTGCGTCAGTGTCTTCAGGAAGATCTCTTACGTCGCTTCCCAGATCTTAACCGCCTGGCAAAGAAGTTTCAGAGACAAGCAGCGAACTTACAGGACTGTTACCGAATGTTTCAGGCTATTCATCAGCTGCCTAACGTTGTACAAGCACTAGAAAAACATGAAGGTAATTCTGTACCCTCTTCTATTTTCAAGGTTTTATAATACGCTGATGATGCAAAGAAATAGGGTGTAGATTTCCAGAGATTAGTGATTCCCTGTGGACTTGTGTTGTAGCAATGAAGTCTAAAGACATTTGAGTTTGAAACGAGCTGAAATTCTGAAATGCCAATCAGATGCTTAAAAATAAACCTAGCAAAATCTTTGCATGACAAAGCATTCTGATTAGCGTGGAGCTGAAATATTTGAACCCTTGGGTGATGGTCTGGCAGTTTGATGTTGACTTATCCCCAAGAACACTTGAGCAGTCGTGTGTATGATCTTATAAAAAAGATACCATTCATACGGTATTGTTGTGTTCCTTTTGAAAACACTGCACTTTGGGTTGTAATTAAACACCAAGAAACCCCAGTTTAAGAATTATTGGTATAATTTGAAATCTTTTTTTCAATGTTAATGTTTCTGTTTTTGATAAGGCTGTGGGGGGACCTCATTGCAGCCTTCCAGTCCCTGAAGGGAGCAGAGAAACAGGAGGGGAATCAGCTTTTTAAAAGGGCAGACACTGGCAGGACAAGGGGGATGGATTGAAGCTGAAGGAGGGAAGGTTTAGATTAGATATCAGGGGGAAGTTCTTTACAGAGAGAATGGTGAGGTGCTGGAACAGGCTGCCCAGAGAGGTGGTGGATGCCCCATCCCTGGGGGTGTTCAAGGCCAGGTTGGATGGGGCCCTGGGCAACCTTGTGTAGCTCCAGGCCTGGAGGTTGGTGTCCCTGCCTGTGGCAGGGGGGGTTGGAACACTGTGATCCTTGGGGTCCCTTTCAACCCAGACCATTCTATGCTGCTATGATAATGTGACAGGGTTTCTTTTGATCTTCAGTTAGTAGGAAGATCAATGCTATTACTAGAAAGTCTAGAAAATATAAAAGTTGCTATTACTTTTCTATGTGTTATCAAGAAAATGCAGAATAAGACAGCATTAACAGCAGCCTGATTCAGTACAGTAATAGTTGTAGAAAGCATGTTTTTGCAGAAGCCCATTACAGAATCACAGAATCACAAGGTTGGAAAAGACCTTTAAGATCATCGAGTCCAACCGTTCCTGTCCTGTGCTAAACCATATCCCTAAGTACCTCACCTACTCATCTTTTAAACACACCCAGGGATGGTGACTCAACCCCCTCTCTGGGCAGCTTGTTCCAGGTCCCGACAACTCTTTCATTGATTTGTTTGAAAATCTCTTTGGTTAAAGAGAAATAGTTTTTGAAATGGTACAGTTACAAAAACTTCATTCCTTTATTTGAGTAGACAGTAATATTACCCAGTCTTACATGTTTCTGTACTACAGTTTTATGACACCAACTAATGAAACTTACCATCTAAAATACTAATCTTAAAATAAATTAATTTTTGGTTGCTGGATATATTATTTCCAAAAGCAGTTAAGATGTAAAACTCAGAAGGAAAAGACAAATAAAACTTCTCTGAGAGAACTGTGCCACGGTCATGTCCCTTTGGCTTTTCCAAACAGACTTTGCTTCTTTTTGCCTTGGAACGGAGCTCTTGGATTTCCATGAGGCATTAGTTCAAAAGCCTTGCTTCCTGTTTTTTCTTCTTTTTCTATTAGTTGTCATGTGGAACAACAGAGTTTCTCTGTCATAATATTGAGGTAGGAAAACAATTCCATTTTTAGATGTTTTGAGGAGCAAGCTGTGTAAAGCAAACTGCTAAGCTCACCATATGGAAAAATTAATAGTCTGCAAAAGGTTCTTGCTGTTTTACACTTGAATCAGTCGGCCTTAGTAGGGCATCTATCGGCAGTATATCTAAGAGGATTTAAAATAGGTGAAATGTGCTATTTTTACTCTATACCTGTATGCCCTTGTTTAAAGTACAAGAATGGTCTGGTAATTCTGAATGTATGTGACCAATTCAGTTTGGATTTGATAATCTTCCTCTTTAAGACTGTACAAAATCTAACTCATCAAGAGATGGAAATTCAGAAAGAGATTTGGCAGTTATGCTGTCTGCCAGTTTAACTGTATTTTCTCGTGAATGGGTGTAGGGAGATAGAGCAACTACATGTTGTTCCCTTGGTATGAAGCATTGTTTTGTCAAGATGCTTGTTTCTGTGGATGACGAAAGCTTGAGGAGGGGGATAGTGAATGAAGATGACTTATTTTTTAGACAGAAGAAACCTGTGTAACATGGGAAAGGACTTGTGAGTTATCAAATCATTTTGCTTTTGCTGGCAAAAGGGAGCAGTTGTTCATTACTGAAATTTCTGGGGCATAAAATCTAGGTACTTACAACATGTCTGTCTTCAGGAAGCTGTGGAAACATCTCATCTTGGACTGACGCTGCTTAATTTAGGCCTGTAAAAAGGCAGGATACAGGAATTGTATGCTGGGTCCCAGGTGTATTTTTACCATATTGCATACAGTGGCTTGAGTAGTCCCTTACTGCTTTTGGAAATACCTTTTATTGCATGTTCTAATACTGTTCTTTCCATGGCTGTTGCACTGGTGCATTATAAATATGCTGTGATCGAACGTGGCTGTTTCCTATCCTTTGCCATTTCCAGCTGATTATTCTCCTCTCATAGTGGAAATTCATTTATCAGTGCATCATCTTACAGTTAATTTTTACTTCATTTCTATTAGCCCAGTTTTCAAGGTCAGTTACTTATGTTCCTGAGCCACCATCCCGAGACAAGTGGACAAGGTGCTTAGGGATATGGTTTAGTAGAGGACAGGTACAGTTGGACTCTATCTCAAAGGTCTTTTCCAACCTTGTGATTCTGTGATTTATTTTGGTCCAATTGCATCTACTGGTATCTTCCACATTGTATATATTGGTGTATTTTATAAGCAGCCTTGTTTTGAGCATTAATATTATTAATCCACACATCTTAAGAAGATAATTGCTTGTATGAATCTTGGAGGAACTATATTGCTGATGCCCTTCCGGCTCATTCATCTTTACCTGCCTTCTGATCATTGTATTAATTGTGAATCTTGCATCTTAGCATCCCATGTGACATTATATTGAATGTTTTAGAAGACCTCAGATTAAGTCTACAGATTTCCCTTTGGTTTAGGCAGTCAGTTATCTCAAAGATGTTGGCTGTACAGCTATGATCTGCCTCTAGTAAACCTGTACTATATTTTATCCTAATTTCCATCTTCCTGCTTTTTCTTTCCTCATAATTTTTCCTAAGACCTTTTATACCATCAAAATGGTTGGTTTAAGTGCATTTAGTCATGGAGATTTGTCTGTTTTCCCTTGATAGAATAGTGTTGCCTTTTATACTTCTGTTTGCTGCCAAGCTAACCATATAAATATTTTAGGTTTGAAAATTAGTGCTTGGTTTCCATTTCTGTACAGCATTTTAAACCATATTAACAGTAAAGTCTTTAATGCATGTAATAAACACGTATCAGTAAGGAAATTATGGTTTGGGAGAAGATAGGCTTTGTGATGGTACGTAGGTGTATTTCTCTTAATGGTTAGCTTACCTCCTAATAATGTTGAGTAGGTGCAAAAGTGTTTTGTTTTATCATGAATCTTTTATATGAGTTTATGAATGCAGGTGCAAGACAAGTTGGAATTTGAGAATTTTTCAATGGCATATCTTGCTCATGTTCTGTTAAT
Source organism: Porphyrio hochstetteri (assembly GCA_020800305.1). Lineage (NCBI taxonomy): Eukaryota > Metazoa > Chordata > Aves > Gruiformes > Rallidae > Porphyrio > Porphyrio hochstetteri. The sequence goes on from CM036907.1 coordinate 10,267,672, forward strand.
GCCATGTGTTATGCTTTTAAGAAAAGTATACACATACAATTTTTTTTAAAATTCACTGATTCTACTACTTTACTTCCTTCCCATGTTGGATACTGTGGTGGTTTGACCCTGGCTGTAGGCCAGATGCCCACCAAAGTCAGGCTGTCACTCCCCTTTTCAGCTGGATGGGGAGAAAATATATATGGACAGGCTCAGGAGTCGAGATAGGGACAGGGAGAGATCATTCCACAATCAGCATCACAAGCACAACAGACTCAACACAGAATAAGGGAAAGCAAGCAATCTAATTTACTGTGCTACACTACACACCCAGTGATATCAGAGTTGGATAATGAGAAGCAAAATCAGATCTTAAAACACCTCCCCACTGCCCTTCCTTTCTTAGCAGACTTCACTTTAGTCATGAGCTTCAGTTATTTCCTTCTTGTCCAGGGGGGACATTCCTCACACCCTTCCCCTGCTGCACTGTGGGGTCCCATCCATGCAGACAGTCCTCCACAAACTTCTCCATCTTGAGTCTTTTCCCATAGGGCTTCAGCTCTTCCCCAGCTGCCCCAGCGTGGGTCACTGCTATGGGGTGCAGTCACAGAGTCACAGAATGTCTCTCAGGCCCAGACTGCTCCAGCCTGGTACTCCACAGGGTCACAAGTTGTGTCCCCCGCCCCAGGCAAATCTGCTCCTGTGTGGCTCGGTCTCTCTTGCTCATATCTATGTGTCTCTGTCTCTCTCCACGGGCTACAAGTGATGGCAGAGGCTTGCTCCAACATGGGTCACAGCATCTCCTGCTCCAGCGTGGGGCCTCTCCACAGGCTGCAAGTGGGGTCTTGGCCTTTTCTGTGGGCTGCAGGGACATCTTTCTGTCTGGTACTTTGGGCGCCTCCTCTCCCCTTTCTTTCCTGGCCTTGGTGTCTGCACAGTTTCTTACATTTTCTCACTCCCTTCTCTGGCAGCAAAAAGTGGCTCCTTGTGTTTTTTTACTTCTTAAATGTGATTCCCAGAGGCACTGTGACCATTGCTGATGGGCTCGGCCTTGGTCAATAACAACTCTGGCCTTGGGTCGGCTGGTGTTTGCTCTCTCAGTCCTGCAGAGACCTTCTCACTGCTTCTTGTAGAAGCCACCCTTTCTTCACCAGAACCCAGCCACACAAAACTACAACAGATACTGAGTATGAAGTTGTGTTAAAAGTGTAAATCAATTTTGCAATATATCAGTTTGAACAATATTGTAAATCCATTAGTCTTTTAGTTAATAAATTAATATTTTTTCTAGATTTTGAATGTGATCTTCCTGTGGTGTCTGAAGATGTACTCTTCAAACCTAAATAATGAAGTATCATGAAACTTTCCTACTTACTCCTGTCAAGAATAGAAATTGTAATTGTTACTTTAAGTTCAAGCACAATCATTTTTCATCAGTTCAGTACTGAAGATCATTTAATTGTGTGCTGTGCACTCTGCCAGCTGGTGCACTGGGAACCACCAAGTCCACTCTGAAGAATGGACAGTTTCTAGATGTGGCTTTTACAGGAGGGGGAGGAAAAAAAAATGTGACAAGAGAGCAAGCAAGAGATTTGGAATAAAAGGCAAGCTGCACTTTATTTCAGATCTTTATTAGCTTTGAAGATTTTTGGTCAACAGAAGACTATATTTTTACAAGTTCAGTAATCTCTCAACAACATGTATTTTTTTTATTTAAATCTATTAATGTAGATACTAAGCAGTTAAGAGCTTTAACTTGAAAAGCTTGGGGGAGTGGGGAAGCATAAAGGCATAAGCCAAACCTTTTTTTTTTTTTCTAAGTGAGTTACAGTGCTGAGAGAGAAGAGGGATTCCCTTGGGTAATCATGCCCTCATTCTGTGAATTTTATACATTTGTACATTGTTTCTTAGGAGAGATAAAGACTCTTCCCTAGTCTGGGAAATGTCCAGACCTCAATTCTGTGTTTCTCTGTTAATGTGCAAAGCCTTGCCTGTAAAAATCCAAGGCAAATACCATAATTTTGTACATAATTCAGTGATGAGCTCATAGTATTGGATTCTTCTTGAAGCATTTTGTGTAAATCATACAGTCAATAATGCTAATCTTTCTGTGACTAAATCATAGCTTGAAGTGGCTGCAAAGATGTAAACAATTCATTTACTAACAGCATTTGTATGGCTGGCTGCTGGATAGGTGCTTATTTGTAGGCCTGAAGAAAATATTCTTTCATAAAATTGGCAGTATTTGTGCATGTTAAGTTAACTGTGAACTGCATTTTGTGTTGGATGCTTCCAGTGTCCTATGGACTTCCAACCAGTATGTGTGCTATGCTTGGTGCTACAGCCGTATCTGCTCACAAAATACAATGGGAAAAGACATTTAATTTTGAATGCTTCCTGTTCAGTGGAAAGATGAGTGACTATAAAGGTCTGGTTAGAGTAGATGTTCTATTTTTTTAACAGAAAACACAACAATAAAACCTACATCTCAATTTCTATTTATGGGTGTATTGTAACCTACCAAATACTGTAAATTTTTGGTATATTTGAACTAAGAAAAAAATAAAACTCTGGAGTGGGAATGATAAGACTTCCACTTTGTATCTTTAAAATTGGTTGCTGTAGAATACACTTTTACTACGCTTTTTCTGTGCAAGAGTAGGCAACATTCAGCCATCAGGTTTGCTTTCAAATTGTTGTAGTTTTACTCATGGCAGTGGGGAATGAATATCACCATATATGAAGAAAAGTGGTAGAATAGGTAAAAGTCTAATCAGCGTATAAATTAGACAATGCCAGTTTGAGGGAAATAGATGGGTGTGTCAGAGAAATAATAATTACCAATCTGAACAAAAATTCACCAGCTATGTAGTTGTGCTGTTTATCTTTATCAGAATTCACTTATTCAAGTTGTGGGGTTTTTTGAATGATAATTTTTCTTGTTCTGTAACAGGAGCTCACCAGATGTTGTTGTTGGCAGTGTTTATAACACCTCTTAATGATATCTACTCTGACTTCTCAAAGTTTCTGGAGATGATAGAAACAACATTGGACATGGATAAGGTATGGGCTGGTGTGTGGGAGGGGATTTACTTAGCAATTAAAGTTTCTTATTGAACTTCGCAATCTGCTGCACTCACTAAATTTAATTGATAATCTATATTAAGTAGTCAGTGATAATTTAAATGTGGAATATATGAAGACTGTTATTAGTATACCAAGAGGGTATTTACACACTGTTTGAAATCACCTAGGCAATGATGATTGGAGTACATAGATGCTGTGGACCTGAAACTATGTTTAAAAAACCTCCTCAGTACTAAAAGTGAGGAAGTTATTTTGTCACTTTCTGCCTCTTCATATTTTCAAAGTACTGTTACATATCTCAAATCCAGGATGTGGCCAGAGTATGTTAATTATCTACTTCTCTGCTTCTGTAAAGTTTGTTAGACTTGGTTCCATTTGGTGGGTGGGACTAAGTCTTCATAACTAAGAGCTTGCCTTTCTGAAAAATGATTGACCTAGATATAGAGACTGACTTTACTTTCAAGTATAGACATTTGTCCTTGGAGAGAAAGCCACTACAATTATCTTGGCTTTCCATCTACATTTGCTTATAAAATATTACTGATGATGGGACTGTGCTTGCAAGTGAAAACTGGGGGCGGGGGGGGGAGGGGCGGGTTCAGTGGAAAAATTGGTCAAAGAACACTGTAAGGAACACTTCCTGTTCCTTAAATCTGTAGCAGAAAGAAGCATAGCAACTGATTTGTCATAGTTTAACACTGAACACTGAGGTGAAAATGTGAACTGGGTGAAACAATGCCAAGGGTTTTAGTGGGTTTTGTATATTGGTGTTTTCCCCATTATATTTGCTAGAGCATTGGTGAGACACATTTTGAAATATATGTGCTTGGTTAGAAACATAATTAATGTTCCTTTCTCAAGATGTTTCAGTCATTTTTGAAAACTTGGGAGTCTCTTAGGATTGTTAGAAGTGTCAGTCTGCTGACTGTAGACATAAATGGTCTACCTAACCATGTGCCAGGCATGGGAGTAAGGGCAAGGCACTGAACTTTTAAAAACTGCAGTGGCTTAGAAACTTTGGATATGCACATTTTTCTCCAAAGGCAGAAGCACCACTTTTTGTCTCTCTGTATTGTGTTTGCATTCATCAACTGCACTTTACAGTTTAAGGATGGAGACTGTTTGATTGATGTGTTGCTGTAATTTGTGATATATGCTAATGAAGAAATTTATGGCTTTATACTAGTTATAGACCATCTGTTGATGCAGTTTGTATGCCCTGGGACTCTGGTTTCTTTAAAACTAACAGCTGTTCTAAGCCTTCACCCTTTGCAGTCCAGCTCTTGAAATTTCTTCTCAGCTTCTACTTTAAAAATATTTTGTTGTCCTTCTAAACAGAAAAACAAGTCAGCTATTTTTATCAAGTCCCGTTGAATCCAATGTGTTGGATTTGGGTTTTTCCCCCCCCCTTCAAGATCTGGAAGGTACCTACAGATAAGCCAACACTGGTTTTGCCAGAAGAATAAACCTTGTCCATACAAATGTTAAAACTTGAACTTTGACTTGAAATTTCTCTTAGATTTTTAGGGAGTTCAAACAAAACACCCAGCTCTGCTCTGAGTGTGTGATTGAAGGACAGGTTGTCATAGCAACTAAATTATGTCAATAATCCATTCTAATATAAAAAGAAACCTCTGAGTTCAAAAAGTGTGGGATGTGGTTATTCATTTACCTCGCTGTAATGAAGTTGAGAAACCATCACTTCCATTCCTGTCTTTCACAGAATCATAAGGGGCCTTTGAAAAAATACCTAATCCAACCTCCTCCTCCAAGTCAGGGCAGCTTCAAAGTTAGTGCTTTTTGTACACAGTATTTTGGTTTGAGGAGTAAGAGCACAGCCCTTTGCAGAAGGACTTGTTTTTCAGATTAGCTAGCTAGCTCAACGCAGTCCCAGAGCCTGTGAATTATTTGCTGTCACCTCATTGATTTGAGCACCCCTTGGGAATGTGACTCACTTGGGTCTTATTTCGTGTAAGCAAACACATGCAGGTATGAAAGTGTTGTCAGTGCTGTGATGTTAGTCTGCTGCTTGCCACCTCAAGTATTTCATACTTTGGACGTTCATTTCAGAGTAGTTCTGAGCAAAAACTTTGACTGAAAAATTTGCAGTGTGTGTGAAGTTGGACAAAAGGGAATGTCTAGCTCATTCTTAGCAACGTTAATGTTTATCAATATCTCAAGTGTGGGACACAGGGGGAAATGGCCAGCCTCTTCTCAGTGTCTGTGGGGACAGGACAAGGGGCAATGGCCTCAAGTTGGAGCACAGGAAGTTCTGCACCAATATGGGGAAGAACTTTTTCCCAGTGAGGGTGACAGAGCCCTGGGACAGGCTGCCCAGGGGGGTGTGGAGTCTCCTTCTCTGGAGATACTCAAGACCCATCTGGACGCCTCCTTGTGTGACCTGTCCTAGGTAACCTGCTTTGGCAGGGGGTTGGACTTGATCTCTGGAGGTCCCTTCCAACCCCTACAGTTCTGTGATTCTGTGATATCTTGTTAAGGGATTTGCTTTCATTGTACCCCTTTGTATGACTTTTGTCAGTGAAAGATTATATATAGACTGAAAGTTGTACCAAGAGTGTCCAGACCAATCTGTTGTACAAGTCTGTTGTGTTCTTTAATCTATAAAGCAAATTTAACATTTGTATTTAATTTGGTACTGAATTCTGGTGAGGCTTAAGGGCATTTTAGTGATCAGTATATCAATGAAATGTCACAAGGAGTTGAGTATTTATATTCTTCTTTTGGCAAGATGAGAGGGGAGTGAGTTGGATAGGTGTTGGATTCATTAGGTACAACGCACCAAGAGCTCAAATACCAGACTCCTGTTTATGCTTGCCCTATCAGATTGTAGCCCATATTCATGTTGAGTGTGGAAAAGAAAAAGTGAAAGTTTGCTTTAAATTATGTACTTAATTATAGCTGACATACTGCTGTAGGAGGAGCACAGCTTGAGAAGAACTTTAGAGAGTAATGAGTTGTGCATGCCTGATGGTTTTATATATTAATTAGTAGCACTTGTTTTTAATATTTTTAGTAAACCATGATTATGAACTTTAAATTTAGTATTAAAATGTTTTCTATTCACTTGATTGCACTTGGCTTTCACTTGAGGAGTGTGGTCAGATGGAACAGTCCTGTTGTCACCTGCTAAGGGTTACTTCACAAGGCCTGAGTGAGGAACAAACTGCCCTGTAGTAATTGGGGTGGGTAATGCAATGTATTAGAATTGAGTAAATGGGTTAAGTAAACTAATTTCACTCTATATTATCAGGGAGGTGATTGTATTTTTTTTAACTGCCTATGTTCACATGAATTGTTTTTTTGTTGTTTTTTCCTAGGTGGAGAATCATGAATTTCTTGTCAAGGCCTCTTTTGATCCTAACTTGACAGAATTGAGAGAGAAGATGAATGAACTGGAAGAAAAAATGCAGTCATTTTTAAAGAATGCAGCCAAAGAACTAGGTAGTGTATGAAACCATCTTTGATTCTTACCTCCTTTATAAAATGCTTTGAGATCAAGTGATAAAACTGTTGTAGAGGAGTTAAGGGAAGTTCCAATTATTGTTATCTCAGGGTGACTTCAGACATCACGCTGCAGTCTGAAAACTGAGTCACTTTTGGTTTATAACTTGGCCTTTTTTTTAAGGACAGCATTCCAGCATATTTCAGAAATCATCATGTATGTTGCAAGATATTGCAGAATTCATTTTATAGAACTGCAAATCCTTGCTCTTGCAGCTCAGAAGGCCAGTGGTGTCCTGGGCTCCATCAGAAGAGGGGTGACCAGCAGGGACAGGGAGGTTACTGTTCCTCTCTACTCTGCCCTCATGAGGCCCCATCTGGAGTCCTGTGTCCAGATCTGGGGCCCCCAATACAAGAAAGATGTGGAACTGCTGCAGAGGGTTCAGAGGAGGGCCACAAAGATGATTAGAGGGCTGGAGCACCTCCCCTGCAAAGAGAGGCTGAGGGAGCTGGGCTTGTTCAGCCTGGAGAAGAGAAGGCTGTGGGGTGACCTCATTGCAGCCTTCCAGTCCCTGAAGGGAGCAGAGAAACAGGAGGGGAATCAGCTTTTTAAAAGGGCAGACACTGGCAGGACAAGGGGGATGGATTGAAGCTGAAGGAGGGAAGGCTTAGATTAGATATTCTATGATTCTATGAAATCATCTAACTCTTATTAAGCCTAGTTCTATTTGATATCCTTTGAGGACACACATTGAAACTCTCCCCACCCAATCCCCTGTGCATTTTCTATGAGGCATTGAAAAGATTTCTTATCCTATGCAAAAAAAAAAAAAAATCAGTGCACAGCTGATGAACCAGACATTCAAAGAGCAACTTAAAAAAACCCCCTAAAATAGATTTTTAATGTAAATATGACAAGGAAACCTGGCAATGCCATAGTTATTTTACCAAGGCCTTAAAAGTGTGGCCTGTCTTTTTAGTCTTGATTTTTAATTTTTTTTAATGAAAACAAGATAGCTGGATGAAAAAAGAAGGGAAGACAAGGTTGTGTAGGGAAGGAATGAGAAATCTCACCAGCAGAAGTGTGTGTTAGTAGAAGGATCACAAGACTCCAGGTTGATGTCCTTAACAGCAGCAGCATAGAATTACCTTGCAGTGTCCTGTGAACATTTTTCACATTTCTAGAGAATGTGTAGCAATAGAATAATTGTGACCCTGATTTGAATATGCAGTTTAAGAGCATATCAAAGTAAGAGCAGAAAATTAATGAGTAAACTTACTAGGTCTTGGTATTTCTTCTACCTCCACAGAAGCAAAGCAAGGATACTGGGTTGTGTATGTAAGAGAGGCTACATCATACAGACTGGGGGTCAGTAAGAAATAGCACAGGCTGTGTGATTCTTTATAGTAGAGTTCTGTGGATTGTGGGTTTCTTTCTTTTCCCTTGAAGGTTTGGAAGCTGGCAAAAGCATCAAACTGGAGACAAACTCACAGTTTGGGCATCACTTCCGGATAACTTGCAAGGAGGAGAAAGTTCTCCGGAACAACTCAAAATATTCAATAGTGGATACACAGAAGAATGGTGTTAAATTTACTAACAGGTATGAGAACATCTTTGGAGCTTTTTCAGCCTGTTGTGAAGAAAACAAAATTGGTCCTTTCTTTATAATTCTGCTAGCAAACTGGTTTCCCTACATCTCGAACGACTGAATTTTAACAGGTCTGAGACATTGAGCAAGACTGGCATGAGGGAGGTGTAGTCATATAGTTTCTGTTAGAAGCTGCATTCCCCATTTACTTTGCCAACTATTAGCTATTTTTGGCCCTTTGACTTGGGTTAATTTCTCTGGTTTAGCTGCATCTAGTAGCATAACTGCACTCACTGTGTTTATACAGACACTTTCAACAAGCTGCAATAGAAAAAATTGCTATTTATGGTGACCACCAAATATGACATGCATCAGTTTTGGTGATACTTTTTTCTTGTTTTGTTGTTGTTGTTCCAAATTATGCTGTTATTTCTGTTAGTCCTACATGTTGGACTTCCAGCCTTGTGGCTCTAGAGGTTAAGCTATTTTAAAATGACAATTTTCAGGCTAATTGCATTGATGCTGTTTCAGTGTTTTCCTGTCAGCAAAGCAAAGGGTCTGCACTTTGTTGACTGTTTTGCTCTTTTAGAGCTTTTTAGAAGGAGCAAGGACTACCTTAGTCATCAGGTGTCTCTCTGTACTTTTCATTTTTACACAGAGCAAATGAAGTAGAAGGTTGCATATGCAGAATCAGGTAGTAACTGAGGTTGAAGGCAATCTCTTGAGGTTAAGTAGTCTAACCCCTCACTCAAAGCAGAGCCACCTCAGAAATTATCTATCTCAAGGTTAGATGAGGTAGGTCAAGGCCTTGCCCAGGCCCCCATCCTCCAAGCATCCTTCATAACCTTGTGGGGCACAAGTTCCAGTGCTGAAATGACGCTTGTGAAAAGAGTCACATCTGGTTTATAGCCTTTTGGACCCATGCTGCAGGGAGTTATTTCATCCCAGGTGCAGGACTTTGCCTTTGCCTGTGTTGAAATTCTTGTCCACCTACTTCTCCAGTCTGTTGATACCTCAATGAATGGCCACCCTGTCCTCTGGCATACTGACAGCTTCCAGTGCTGGTGCTCACAACCTTACTGAGAGTGCACTTGACAGCCCATTCAGTCCCATCATCAGGTTGTTAATCAAGGCATAAATAATATCAGACCCAGTATCAACCCCATGAAGAGCTGCTAATAATCAGTCACTAATTCAACTTCAGCCCCCTGGAAAGTTGTTCTTTGTCAGTTACAGGTCCTGGAGAAAACTAGCCTTTGAGTTCCCTGCATGTGTTGTATATGGAAGGTTAAAATAGCAGAGATTATTACATTGTGCAGTCTTTCAGGCACACCATTCTGCTGTTGTTTTATCTATAACAGGGCAAGGTTGGTTTCAAGCCAGTGGTATTACTAATAGTGACTCTTTCTGTTAGTGGCTCACTTTCCTAAGTGAGAAGCCCTTTGCTTTGAAAAGGAGGGCAAACATCTTGGTTCACACCATCCAATATGTTGCCATATTTTGCACCAATTTACTTAAATTAACAAAGTGTAAACCTTAATTGCATTTTGTTTTAACATTTACTGAGGATATTTTTTTCAAAACATTCCTGAGTGCTTTTTTTTTTTTACAAATACGTTATGAATCTAAATGTGTAGTACAAGAAAGATGTGGAACTGTTGGAGAGGGTTCAGAGGAGCCACAAAGATGATCAGAGGGCTGGAGCACCTCCCCTATGAAGGGAGGCTGAGGGAGCTGGGCTTGTTCAGCCTGGAGAAGAGAAGGCTGCGGGGGGACCTCATTGCAGCCTTCCAGTCCCTGAAGGGAGCAGAGAAACAGGAGGGGAATCAGCTTTTTAAAAGGGCAGACACTGGTAGGAAAAGGGGGATGGATTGAAGCTGAAGGAGGGAAGGTTTAGATTAGATATTAGGGGGAAGTTCTTTACAGAGAGAGTGATGAGGTGCTGGAACAGGCTGCCCAGAGAGGTAGTGGATGCCCCATCCCTGGGGGTGTTCAAGGCCAGGTTGGATGGGGCCCTGGGCAACCTTGTGTAGGTCCAGGCCTGGAGGTTGTTGGCCCTGCCTGTGGCAGGGGGGTTGGAACTCTCTGATCCTTGGGGTCCCTTCCAACTCAGACCTTTCTATGATTCAATGTAATGATGAAGTCAGGCTTTTCCATACCTGAGAAGATGGTAATTAGAACCTCTACTGTGTTACCTCTTACTTTCCGAAGGAGGAGTCCCATGGATTATGAACAAAACAGACTTCTCTGTGCTTAGTTAACTTGCAGTTGCTTCTGTACTTGGTACTAGAAGCACAAGGCTGATTTCTGCCTGTAGTGCACTACTTGGGAGTGTTTCATTTTCAGTCCTGCAGGCTGCTCCAAACAAGGGAGACAAGCTTGGGAAGAATAAAACACTTCTATAAATGCTCTCACCTGTTCTTAGAGACAGTAGGTCACTGAGATTTTTACTGAATTAAAGAAATCAATGCCTTCAGCTCTGATAAGCCTGTTGTAGGACTCTGGGCTAACTGCACAGTTGCTTAGCAGCAGTTCTCAGTTCCATAACGTGCCACATTTTGATGCAAAATGCCCAGAAATTCAGCTTTAAGAGCTTTTATCACATACAATATTTGTTTGTTAGAGATATGCTGAGATTTATAAGAAACTTGTGTTTGGAGGTGCTAGAATTGTTGGTTTGGCGCTTATGGGTGATCTTCAACTTGGCATTAATCTTACTGATACCCTTGTGTGGATGAATCTTAGATCAGTGGTGTTGTGGTCCTTGTGCTGAACCTTGCTGTTAAGACAGGTGGGGACAACTGGTATTGACTCACAGGTGAGGAAACCCAAAGTTTGGCATTTTAGCAGTGGGTCACAGCTTCTAAATATTGTGGTTTTGTTCACAGCAAACTGAGCTCTGTCAATGATGAATATATCAAGAACAGAGAAGAATATGAAGAGGCTCAGGATGCCATTGTTAAGGAAATCATTAACATTGCTTCAGGTGAATATATATGTCAGTGTTGATATGTATCAGAGTCTGGAATGCTGGGAGGATTTGCAGTTCTTTGTAGGCACTTCTACAGTGAAGAACCATAATGTTCCCCAAAGAACGAGGTTTGGCTTTTAGAACATTGTTGAAGGTTTGAAATATGTTGTGTTCTGTGGTCAGATCTTTTCCTGGCATTGATACAAATGTGCAGTGATGGGGTGTGTGCAAATGCTAATCCCATAAGAAAGATGAAAAATGCCTATAAAGGCCACAGCTGTCTTCCACCTGCCTCCCTGACTAGGCATCTCCACCCAAACAGCAGGCTAAGTAGAAGGCAGAAAAGGTAAAGGACAACAGAAAATTGAGGGACCTGAGGTGTGTGAAGAAAGAGTATTGGTATGCAGTATAAGGTCAGGTTAGTCATTGCTTATAAGGTACAATAAAAAATTAGAGAATCTTTTGGGTTGGAAAAGACCTTTAAGATCATCAAGTCTGTTAATGTAGGACCACCAGGTCTGCTGCTAACCCATGTCTATAAACACCACATCTATACATCTTTTAAATACCTCTAGGGATGGCGACTCAGCCACCTCACTGGGGAGCCTGTTAATGGCTGTCAGCTCTTTTGGTGAAGAAGTTTTTCCTAATATCCAGTCTAAACCTCCCCAGCACAACCATTTGAGGCACAACTATAAGAGGCCATTTCCTCTTATCCTATTGCTTGTCATGGGAGAAGAGACCCAACACTCACCTGCTTACAACCTCTCTTCAGGTAGTTGCAGAGAGCAATAAGATCTCTCCTGAGCTACCTTTTCTCCAGGCTAAACAACCTCAGTTCCTTCATCTGCTCCTCATAAGACTTGTGCTCTATACTCTTCATCAGCTTTGTTGCTCTTCTCTGGACACACTCCAACACCTCTTTCTTCTAGTGAGGAGCCCAAAACCAAACACAGTAATAAGTGTTCTCCTTATTAATTTCCATATATTTTACTCTTCAGATTGCCTGCTTACAGGACATTCCCTGCAATCCTTCACCAAGAGAAGCGACATCAGGGAATTTGGGCTGGAGCTTTCTGTAAATACTGTGTATCCCAAAGGCACAAGTTCCAACAGCACAAATCTTAGTTCTTTGAGAGAAGTAGAAAGCAAAAGCAGTAAGGAATATTAAACTAAGGGTAAAAGTATTGAAGATTTACAAAAGCACTTTTGAAGCTGATGTATTAATATATTTGAATGCATAGTAAGTTATGGTGGAAATCTTCATAAACTGTGACCTGTTATAATATGGATAGTGCAAAATCAATAGCTTGTTTTTCCCCCTATATTGGGGATTTTCAAATGGTCTGTATAATACTAAAGTTTGTATATTGATGTGGAAAGATAATTGGGAGTTATATAGTGGAATTACTTTTAATATGTCACCTATAAATACCTGATATTTAAGTCTTGTTGGTGCTTAAAGTGTCTGTCGTGTGCAGTCAGAGCCTTACAAGTGAGATATCTTAAGTGTGGGATGCAGGGGGAAAAGGCCAGCCTCTCTTTAGTGGTCTGTGGGGACAGGACAAGGGGCAATGGCCTCAAGTTGGAGCACAGGAAGTTCCACACCAACATGGGGAAGGACTTTTTCCAGTGAGGGTGACAGAGCCCTGGGACAGGCTGCCCAGGGGGTGTGGAGTCTCCTTCTCTGGAGATATTCAAGACCCATCTGGATGCCTCCCTGTGTGACCTGTCCTAGGGACCCTGCTTTGGCAGGGGGGTTGGACCCGATGATCTCCCCTGTGATTTTGTGATTCTGTGTCTTTAAAAAGCATTTTTCTTCCCCAAGTAGAAACAGTTTATTGAAAAAAGACTGGATTGTATGTGTAATTCTTGAATGAAAGTCCCCTTAATGATACCTAGCCGGTTCAAGAGATGATGTTAGAACAGTAAATGTACTTTGTACAGGTAGAACTCTTTCTGCAGGTCACTGTTTACCTCTTCTGAAAAAGACTAAGATGCCCAAACTGGTTCCCCAGTACCTGGTGTTTTACAGATCTCTCCATAGCATCATTCACATAAATGTAAATGGTTGCTGTGTCTGAATTGTCAGCACTGGGTGTCTGTTGTCTTTGTTTGCATGAACATCAGAATGCAGTGTGTTATTGAGGAAGGGAAATGTCCTGGATTTCCAACCATTTGTCTTCCTTTGCAAGAAGAAGCTATTTCCTATTGTCTGGTGCTAAGGCAAAACAATCAGCATGGCCTCATCTCTTCCTTCTCCTAGTCTGAAGAAGTCGCCTGTGTAGTCAGAGCATGGAAGCTTTAGGATTACATCTTAGACTCTGCCAGAAGGTGACTGCTGTGTTGAATAAAATCGGCTTTTAATGCAGATGGATTGATATTATGGGTTCTCTATAAGCTCTAAGGTGTCTTTTCAGCAAGAACAAAACCATACCTGACTTGTTGAATTTGCTTCTCTCTCTAATCAAACCCAGGTTACGCAGAACCAATACAGACCATGAATGATGTCATAGCTCAGTTAGATGCCATTGTCAGTTTTGCTCACGTGTCAAATGGAGCACCAGTGCCCTACGTCCGGCCTGTCATTCTGGACAAGGGGCAAGGAAGGATTGTACTGAAAGGTGCCAGGCATCCTTGCATTGAAGTGCAAGATGAGGTGGCCTTCATCCCCAACGACGTTACTTTTGAGAAGGGCAAGCAGATGTTCCACATTATTACTGGTAAATGTTTCTGGCCTCTTTTTCATTTGTTATTTAAGTTTTAAATGCCTCAACTGTTTCAAATAATGATGTCTGCAAAAAAAAAAACCAATAACAGGAGCAAGCAAGCCAACCAGCAACCCAATAAAGCTCTGTCAAAATGATTCCTCTAAACAGCAAAGGGTGAACACTTAGCAAGTTATTCATTCTTCTGAAAAAGGAAGGGAGGGTATTTGTAACTGTTACTGTTAACACACAGACATACCAAACTAATAGTCATGGAATTAGTTGTTATGATTGTAGTTAACAGGGCACTTCTGAAGAACATGATTGCTAATTTAGCAATAGTCATTTTGGGAAGGAGAGAGGGGCTGCTAGGACAATAAGAAACAACAAATTAGTCCTTCTCTAATATATGCATTCTTTGCCTTAGTGAATGTAACTCCACCAGCCAGGCAGCCTTAGGAGCTGGAGAACCTGAACCTGCTTGAGCAATTGGAAAATTCCACTAGGCATCAACTGTACTGTGGCTATGTAGGAACCTTCTGTAGGCAAGATTTTAAGCAGCCTCTCTGTTAATGTTTTCTTTGTTTAGTATTAAAGTTGATTTTAAAATGCAAAACATGTTTTAATGACTGGAACCTTTTTTCCCAATTCTCTGGTGTAATTTTTCCCAATTCTCTGGTGTAATTAAGATAACTTTACTTCACGGGAAAACGTTTTTAGTGTTTATCTGTTTAATTTGATTTTAATTTCTATCCAGATGTCCTTGACATAAATTCTGACTAGCAAAGATCTGAAATTAGTGATTAATGAACACTTCTAACATAATGAAAAACTAAAAATCTGACTACATGCATGGTAGCACTCTTGTTTTTCTGGTTAGCAAAAGGGTAAAATTGGTTTTAATGATCAGTTTTCTGGAAAAACCCTTTTTATTTCAATTGTATGTCAGTTAAAATTAACTTCTCAATGTCTGTTTTTGCTGATTCAGAATCCTTTTATATTGTAATTCACATCATCAGTTAGCCTGTCCCCAGTCTATAACTAAGCTATTTAATTTTCACAGACAAATTGTAATTGTTGTTTGAGATGAAAGCAAATTATTTTCATTATTAAGCAGCGATACTGATGACTTAGAAATAAAAGCTTATTAGTGTTTTTGTATGGACATGTTTCCAATGCCTGTGTATACTTCTGAGCAGTCACAGAACTTCAGAAGCCTTTGACCCTCCCCAGTCACCTTTCTTTTGCTACAGCAGCTCTCAGTAAGACACAGAAGCAAGCCTCAGTAGTAGTGGAGCTACTTGTTGCACCTGTTAGACAAGTCTGCTGCTCTTTCTGGGCAGAAGAGCAAGAGGTTTAAATGTTACTGGTTTTAATGTAGAGCCTGTTCTCCTGCAAAAGGAATGTTGAAATGTAAAACTGACAGGTTTTTTTAATGCCTTTGTGTAATCTTGTTCTTTAGGCCCTAACATGGGGGGGAAATCAACTTACATCCGACAGACTGGGGTGATTGTTCTTATGGCCCAAATTGGGTGTTTCGTACCCTGCGACTCCGCGGAAGTGAGCATTGTGGATTGTATCCTGGCCAGGGTGGGAGCTGGGGACAGTCAGCTGAAGGGTGTGTCTACTTTCATGGCTGAAATGTTAGAGACTTCTTCAATCCTTAGGTAAGTCCTCTGCTTGTTTGATTTGGTTGGTTGGGGTGGATGGGGAAAGGAGGTGCTCTAAGGAAGGGGCGTTTACAGAATCACAAGGTTGGAAAAGACCTTGGAGATAGTGCAACTGTTCCTGTCCTGTGCTAAACCATATCTCTAAGCACTTTGTCTATCTGTCTTCTAAATACATCCAGGGATGGTGACTCAACCACGTCCCTGGGCAGCCTGTTCCAGTGCCTGATAACCTTTTTGGTGAAGAATTTTTTCCTAAGGTTCTAATCTGACCCTGCCCTGGCACATCTTGAGGCCATTCCCCCTCATCCTATCACCTGTCACTTGGGCGAAGAGACCAATCCCACCTCTCTACAACCTCTTTTCAGGTAGTTGTAGGTGATGATAAGGTCTCCCCTCAGCCTCCTCTTCTCCAGGCTAAACACCCCCAGCTCCCTCAGCCGCTCCTCATAGGATTTGCCCTCCAGCCCCTTCCCCAGCCTGGTTGCCCTTCTCTGGACTCGCTCCAGGACCTCAATGTCCTTTTTGTAGTGAGGAGCCCAGAACTGGACCCAGCACTCGAGGTGCAGCCTCACCAGTGCCCAGTACAGGGGCACAATCACCTCCCAGACCTACTGGCCACACTATTCTTGATACAAGCCAGGATGCCATTGGCTTTCCTGGCCACCTGGGCACACTGCTGGCTCATGTTCAGTCAGCTGTCAGCCAACACCCCCAGGTCCCTCTCTGCCTGACAGCTCTCCAGCCAGTCCCCCCCAAGCCTGTAGTGCTCCATGGGGTGGTTGTGTCCCAAGTTCAGGACTCTGCACTTGGCCTTGTTAAACTTCATCCCATTGGTCTCAGCCCGTCGGTCCAGCCTGTTCAGACACCTCTGAAGAGCCTCCCTTCCCTCAGGCAGATCAAGTATCACCCTTGAACTTACAGAGGGAACGTTGGATCCCTTCATCCAGGTCATTGATAAAGATATTGAACAGAACTGGACCCAGGACTGAGCCCTGGGGAACACCACTCGTGACCGGCCTCCAGCTGGATCTAGCTCCATTTACCACCACCCTTTGGGCCCAGCCATCCAGCCAGTTTTTAACCCAGCAGAGGCTGCACCTGTCCAGGCCAGTGGCAGCCAGTTTCTCAGTCAGAATGCTGTGAGAAATGGTGCCAAAGGCTTTGCTGAAATCCAGGTACACAACATCCACAGCCTTCCCCTCATCCACTAAACAGGTCACCTTGTCATAGGAGGTGACCAGGTCAGTTTGGCAGGACCTGCCAAATCTTCTGCCCTTCACGCTGTGCCTCTATAATGTAACTTGTGGCACTCCCAATACCCAGAGTTTTTGCTGTTTTCAAACCTTATAAAATGTTCTTGTGTTTTTAGGACAGCATCTGAGAACTCCCTCATAATCATTGATGAACTGGGAAGAGGAACTTCTACCTATGATGGCTTTGGCTTAGCATGGGCTATTTCAGAACACATTGCTAGCAAAATCTGTGCTTTCTGTATGTTTGCTACCCACTTCCATGAGCTGACAGCTCTTGCTGACCAAGTGCCAACAGTAAATAACCTACATGTTACTGCTCTGACAAGTGATGACACGCTGACGATGCTTTATCGTGTCAAGGAAGGTAAGGCTATGTCATGGGGGTGACCAGGGTAGACTTTATTTTGCACTAAGAGAGGAAGAAATATTAATGGAGGAGACGTAAAAAGATACTTTGTGTGTTGTAGTCTAGGGTTTATAAGAGACATGTCCCATAGAGAATGTGTTGGGGATTCTTTCTGAAAACTTCTTGGTTATTTCTGCTGCTCAAAGTTAATGCTTTTGAGGTCTTTCACTTCAAAGAAGAGCAGAAAGACTCAAAAAGATTCTTTTATATTTGCCTAAGGCAGATGTTTTAACTAAAACCAAGACAGTAGCAGGTTTTCATTTTGGAAGAAGGTTAGTTTTGCTGGATCACATAGAAAAGTTCCTGAACTGTTCTTTTGAAAGAAAAGAGTGCAACTTTTATGTGCTGACAGCTTTTAATAATGTCTGTTTCATTGGAATAAGGCTTAATCATTGAAGAGAGATATTGCCCAGTCATGTGTTGGTTTTTAGCAAATGGCATCATAGAAGTAGTAGCCTGTTGTTTCACTAGTAAGTCAGATGTATTTAATTAAAATCCTTTAGTGGGTTCCTTTTGGTACTAAACTGAACAGTTATTAGTTTGGCATAAATTTCATGCATCAACCAGAATAAGTGGTTTCTCCTGCTTCTTTATATCTTCTCTATGTCTGTATTTGTTCCTCCTCTTTTCAGCAGGAGCCTGTATTTGTTAGATAAAGTGGGCATGTGTGGCTGTTTTGCCAAGGTGTGGTCATTCATAGAATCACAGAATGGTCTGGGTTGGAAGGGACCCCAACCATTCTCTGGACACGCTCCAGGACCTCAATGTCCTTCTTGTGGTGAGGAGCCCAGAACTGGACCCAGCACTCGAGGTGCAGCCTCACCAATGCCCAGTACAGGGGCACAATCACCTCCCAGACCTACTGGCCACACTGTTTTTGATACAAGCCAGGATGCCATTGGCTTTCCTGGCCACCTGGGCACACTGCTGGCTCTCATGTATAACTAAACCCAAAATACATGACAAGGAACATCTATACAGTATTTTTTGATCCCTTTCTTCATACTTCAAGAGTGACAGAATCACTGGAAGAAGAGACACAGAAAGTGCTGCTCTCCAGGCCTCTCTACTCAGGACTCTTAACAGAGACCTGAGTTAGCTTTGTGTCTGGAGATGTGTGTATTTTTAATATAGAATCAAGAAAACTATTTTCTGCTTAAAAATCTTAATTTCCTTTAAGAAACCTGAGAGATTACAAGGTTAATAAACCAGAAAAAAAAAATCTAAATGCTAAGCTTATATTTAGCTGTTCTTCAGTTACCTGGTATTTAATAGATGTTTAGTTACATTTCATTTTACCTGTATAATTCAGTTCATTCATGATTCCTTACTGGAGACCAGAATTAAAAGGATGTAGTAATATTTTTGGGTGGCCAATTGGAATGATGGTAATGTAAGTGAATGGAGCTGATAGATTGTACCAGAGGGCTTTTTATAGTGAAGTGAGAATTATTTTATGTGACTGAGCAATTGTGAGGTGGGTTTTTTTTCTTCAACCAAATGTTATAAAGAGTGCATTAAATGAAGTAAGTGTGAAGTTGAAAGTTTTAGGTATAATGAAAGAGGACTCCTAGAGACGAAGCAGTTAGGTGGTACTGACACAGAGGAGGAAGATGGTTGAGAATAAGACATTTTAAAAATAGATTTTTGTTTGCATGTGCACAAATGAGAGATAAATACAAAAGAATTAAATAAAAGGTGCAAATTACGGTATTCTACAGGCTGTGAAGTACTTGAAATAACGGGTTTTATTAATTTCATTCAGATACTGGAGGGAAATTCTTTCTGCTTGAAGAGCTTTCCCTTTCTGCCTGAAGTACTTTTGGAGCTCTGCAATTAACTGCTCTGAGAGAGCTTCATTAAGTAAGAGTATGTTCTTTAGGCTGTATTATAATAAGAGTATGTTCTTTAGGCTGTATTATCCTGTATAGTTCAAATGGCAAATCAGAAAATGTCCCACACTTGTTTCTTCAGAACAGAGAACTATCACAGGTTTGTTCATATGATCTTTATGTAGCTGTATTTTCTTGAGAATTCTTCACTGGTTGTTTTTCTCTGCATCCAGGTGTTTGTGACCAGAGTTTTGGAATACATGTAGCAGAGCTGGCAGCTTTCCCAAAACATGTGATAGAAAATGCAAGAGAGAAAGCATTGGAGCTGGAGGAGTTTCAAAACATTGGCAAGTCTAAGGAATCTGAAGGAGAACCACCAGCCAAGAAAGTCTACAGAGAAAGAGAGGTTTGCTAACAGGAATGCTTTTATAAATTTGTTTAGCTGGCATAGCCCAAGTAAAAATGCTTTTAGGATTCAGATTCCCCCAAAGCTTGAGGATAATTAACTCATCATCTCATTTTTTCCATAACAAAATGTCTTAGCTATGAATTTCATTAGGAGTTGAAGAGTTGTTCAAGGATAGTGGGGTTTGATTTTGTTTCATTCAGGTTAACATAGGCAGGAATCTTACCCAAAAACAGTCATGAGAATGAAACTATTTTTTTTTTTTTTCTTAAAGAATAATGATCTTGGTATGATTGGCATAGAACTGGAGTCATGCAAGGGACCACGCCTCTCACTGTCCTGTGTGGCTTTCTTTATGCTGTGAGCAAAGCCAGAGCTTTGTGTTCACTGCTTTTCTTGGCTACTTAGTCTATGTGCAGTATTTCTTGTGACTTAGGCTGTAGCTTCTATATTAATTGCTGTTTAAATTATTTTTGGCTCTGCTGGTGGCTTGCACCTGGTTTTGCTCCCCCTTATTTAAGGGCTCATTAGTGCTGGTTACTTGATGCTCAACATGAACATATTCAGATCTCTTTATATCAGAGAGAAACTGAGTACACACCCTTATGTGCTCTTCCATGTCCCATCAGCACTAAGACATCTCATTAGCTGATCATACTGAAGGGCACAGCAGTTTGGACCTGGAATGTCTGATTTATGGATGTCATAAAGCTCTTCCCTCCTCACATGTGAGAATAGCTTGGTTCTCTACTCACCTGAGAAATAAAATGCCCCTTGCCTTTGCACAGCCTTCAAGCACGCGTTGAGGAGATGCCCATCTCAGCAAAGGTCTGATGTGCCTACATTGCATCATACAGCTGTGCAAAGCCATTGAAGTGAACTGCTTTTTCTCTTCTCTCTCCACTTTCTCTTAAAAGAAGCTTCATTAGCAGGTAAAGGAAAGCAATAGCTTGCAGGAAGCTCTTTCAGAATAGCCAGTGTGCCTTGAGGCTGGATTAGGAGTCCTTGCAGTGACACCTCTTGGAAATCCACGTGCTGCTTTATGACTGGCAGGGTCAGGTCGTCCTTGCTGTGTGTATGTCCATCTGCTCACAGGTCTCAGTTCGGTGTCCCAGCAGTTGGCCTGGAAGTGTGCAGCCTTAGAACTCATCTCCTCCTATGCATCAGTGGCATCCTTGGTAATACTCCCATATGTGGAAGGCTTGAGTGTTAGTCCAGATCCAAAGCAGCACTCTCTGCATTTAAAAAGCCTTTGCTCTAGACAGAAGCTGTTACTCTATTTTCAGTTCCTGAGCTCTGCTGCACTTGTTCCTGGCATAACAAGTGGATCTGACCTGGACTAATGATCTCTGCTTTGTCCTATTTTTTAGTGCCAGGAGGTTCCCCCTCTGGCTGCCTCAGTTGCTACCCTATTACCTTTCCTTTCCCAGCTTGCTGGGTATCACGGTGAAGGATTTTTTTGGCTCTGGCTGTGTGGTCTTGAGTTGGTGTAAATGCAATTGATGTGGCACACACATCTGACAAACACAGTATTGTGTTTTATTCTTGGATATTTCAGGAATATGTAATATTTCCTAAACTCTCTAGGCAGTAGAATGGCATAGCTTTAGATTGCCCTCACCCAGACAGTTTGTCAGCCTTTGACCTTGTGTTGAGAGGGAAGAGCATGCTGTTCCATTTCCAAGGTTTTTTGAGACTTCTCTGGAAACATACTGCATTAATCAGAAATAATAAAACTAGAAAGCATTGTAGTTGTCATCTAAAATGCAAAATGCAGAGGACCAGGCAAAATTCTGTATTCTGGGAAAATGATTTCTAATACAGGGATTCTGAATACTGTACAGGGAAATGTTTGTTCTTGTTATTCAAATCAGATTGTTTGGAAGTTCCACTTTGCCTGTTTGTGTAAAAGCATATGCATAAAGCTTAATTATCACCTGCTCTCCTTGGTGACAGCGACTCTGCAGTTGCTTGGTTACAATTTCTTCTTTCCTCTTGCTTATTGAAACATTGATTTTTGATGTACAGTTCCACCCAAAAGTAACTGCTTTGGGAAATGTGGCCACTCTGATGCTGTTACTTCTGGCAGCCCTCACCTAACGTGTTTGCATGCTGGAATTAAATGTGGAGCACATATAGGAGCTCTCAGAGTTACTGTATTTCTCCTTATCAACTGATTCTTTTTGCTTGTGGATTGAAAGGGGAAAGAATTCCAGGCACAACAGAAAAACTGGATTGTTCTGGTGTTGAGAACATGACAGCAAGTGCAAAAATACTGGTGGTTTTTGCCTGCAGAAAGTTTCTGGTGATGAATAATACTTTGTATCTCTGGGGAATTTGGTAAAATGCTGCTTGCAATCTAAACAACCTTTCTGTTTTCTTTTCCTCCCTCCCTTTCAGGAAGGTGAAAAGATAATTCAGGATTTTCTTTGTCAAGTCAAAGCATTGCCCTTGACAGATATGTCGGAAGAAGACATCAAAATCAAGCTGAAACAGCTGAGGAATGATGTGTTGGCAAAGAACAACAGTTTTGTGAATGAAATCATTTCCCGAACAAAACTTACATCATGAAAGGTGTGAGAAGAAGGATACAGCTCCTGGAGCATGTTTTACATTGCAAAAACCATCATTTTCTTCTCTTGTTGCTTTTCTGCTTTGATACTTGTCCTGATTTATGTAGGCATTTTTTTCCTTGGATTGTAATTAGTTTTGTATAAAATTCTGAGCACGTTCTGTGCCAGGTTCCTGCTTTACTCTTCATTGTTGTGTTTCTTTTAGAAGTTTTCAATAAAATGCTTTTTTTTCAGTATTGAGAGAATTATTGTCCAAACAAACCACATAGTATTTTACTGAGAAATGTGCTAGGAAGTGTAACATTTGAGGTAGCATAAAACTACCACAGCTTTGAACAGTAGCAGTGCATAGGCAAAAGCTTTGTCCTGGGCCATGATTCCTTTTTATATGATGCAATTACATGAATCCAGCAAAGTTTTAGTAACACTACATTAACACTCTTGTTAGGAAAAAAGCATCTAATTAAAATGATTGGGCATAAAATAAGTTTGTTGCCTGTATAACTGCTTGCAGCTTGGGGCCTGGGGTAAGAGTTTTTTGGGGGATTTTGTGTGGATGGGAATGCTCGAGTCAAATACACTACAGGCCAGCTGTTCATAGAATCACAGACTGGGCTGGGTTGGAAGGAACCCCAAGGATCAGAGAGTTCCAACCCCCCTGCCACAGGCAGGGACACCAACCTCCAGGCCTGGATCTACACAAGGTTGCCCAGGGCCCCATCCAACCTGGCCTTGAACACCCACAGGGACGGGGCATCCACCACCTCTCTGGGCAGCCTGTTCCAGCACCTCACCACTCTCTCTCTAAATATTTCCCCCGATATCTAATCTAAACTTTCCCTCCTTCAGCTTCAATCCATCCCCCTTGTCCTGCCAGTGTCTGCCCTTTTAAAAAGCTGATTCCCCTCCTGTTTCTCTGCTCCCTTCAGGGACTGGAAGGCTGCAGTGAGGTCCCTCCACAGCCTTCTCTTCTCTAGGCTGAACAAGCCCAGCTCCCTCAGCCTCTCTTCATGCCCAAGTGTTGGTAACTCTTGCATGTTTTGGTGGGTTTGTAAGGTAAGCAGAGTGTGGGATGAAGTTGCAGTTTGACTGGAACTTCTGAGTTGGTCATGATTTGTGAGGTCTGTCTATGAAGAAAGAACTCCTTTATTTTTATCTGATGGGCTTCTCACACTGAGGCAGTTTGAAAGCATGCAGATACAAGCTTATATTCTCCCTAAAATTTAACATTTTAAATTGCAGCAGCTCATGAACACTTCACCTATATTTAAAATTGTCAGTGTTGAAAGATTAATAGGGGGGAAAGCGTTTATCAGGTGAGATTCTAGGAATAAAATCATGCTGGAGATGCCATTCAAACCTGCTGCGTTCAGAGATCGCATCGATGGGCATGTGCTGGG
This sequence comes from Porphyrio hochstetteri, assembly GCA_020800305.1. Classification (NCBI taxonomy): domain Eukaryota; kingdom Metazoa; phylum Chordata; class Aves; order Gruiformes; family Rallidae; genus Porphyrio; species Porphyrio hochstetteri. Next base: position 10,291,008 of record CM036907.1, read on the forward strand.
GACAGGGCTGCTGCTGTGAAAGCTCTGCTCCAGCTCTACACCAGGAGTTCATGTGTTGCAGGGGCCTGTGTTGAAACATTCCAACAATAGTTGTATAAAAAGAAGAAAAGATGTGGTCAACTTGCTGTCTGGTAACATTTGTAGTTAGGCTGGAACTCAGCCATGCCAGGTACACTTCACAACAGAAGGAAAGGTGGTTTGAGAGGTCTGGGTTCTGCATAATAACCTTTTGGGGCTTTAAACTAGAACATGTTCTACATGGAAAGGCAAAAATAGAGTTGGGTTTACAAACAGAGCAAGTGGTCTGTGTCTTCAGGAGCTGTGTCTGTAAGGTGTGGGAATGGAAGAATCTTACTTTATGTAAGATTCAATCTTGAGAAAAGGAGACTGAGAGGGGATCTGATCAATGTTTATCAATATCTCAAGTGTGGGACACAGGGGGAAATGGCCAGCCCCTTTTCAGTGGTCTGTGGGGACAGGACAAGGGGCAATGGCCTCAAGTTGGAGCACAGGAAGTTCCACAGCAATATGGGGAAGAACTTTTTCCCAGTGAGGGTGACAGAGCCCTGGGACAGGCTGCCCAGGGGGGTGTGGAGTCTCCTTCTCTGGAGATATTCAAGACCCATCTGTGTGACCTGTCCTAGGGACCCTGCTTTGGCAGGGGGGTTGGACCTGATGATCTCTGGAGGTCCCTTCCAACCCCTATGGTATGTCTGCAGCATGCTGTGGGTGGGCTGCTTTTACTTCTGTGTTGCAGTCAGAGGCCAACAGAGCCCCCCTGTGTGTAACGAGCCCTGCCCATCCCTGGGGTTGAAAGCAGCACCCAGGAGTGGTGGGGTACCCTTACAGCACCAGCTCTGTGCTTCAGAAAGGGAATCACACATCCACCACAAAAATTATTCCATTTCTCTCATGCCTGTCAACACTCCAGAGGAAGAAAGGTGCAAGTTAGGAGGATTTTTAAGCCTCCTCTTTATAAACTACTCTTGAACTCTTCTCTTTTCTCCACTATGCTTCCTCCCCACCCCCCGAATGTTCTGCTGCTGCTGGATATAGGCAAGAGAGGACCAGGCAGAGTTTAGTTCTCCATATGTCAGATGCTGCTCACAAACTGGGTTACAGGTAGTGGGATTTCATGGGGTGGCTATTTTTGGCTGGTTCTAATTTAGCTTTTCGTTCAGAAACGTGCCTGTGAGAGGGGAGCAATTCCAGAACTTGGCTGGTTATTACAGACCTGTGCCCAGGATGCAAAGATTATCAAAGCTTTGGAACAAAGCATTGTAGCTGTTGAGAAGCAGTGAGGCCATTTACTGTCAGCCTTGAATAAAGGTGCAAGTTGCTCTTTGCTTGTTCACGTGAGAAAGCTTGGCATTACTGCAGGTGGGGTCATCTTGGTGCCATTCCTATTCATCTAGAAGTTTCTTTAAGAAGAAAACTGCTTTAGGTGGGATAAAAGAAAAGAATGGACATGATCAAACACCGAAAGAATTGACATTTTCTTCTGATCACCTTACTACCCACCTCTTAGTGACTGGGAGCTCGACCTATTTGTGTGCAGGAGCACCTGGTAGCAAGCCTGATGAGAAGATGCTGGGTTTGCCTCTTGCGTTGTGGTCACAAGCAGGTGTGAGGTGTTTGGTGGTCAGCAGGCTCCAGTTAGGGTTGGAGGACTTGGGGATGAAGCTCAGAAGAGCAAGGAAGGCAGTCTGTCCCTCTGGCACTTGGCTCTGCCTTTTCCTACTCGCAGCTGTGAATGTTCATCTCAAAAAATAATGCAGTTGACAAGTGGCTCTGTGTCACTTTCCTCTGCTGGAGCGGAGGTAGGTGTGACATCGGGACACCACAGAGATGAGTCCTTGCCCGCTGTCAGATGACATGAAGCTGGCTTGAGGAGACTCAAGTTGGAGGAGATGCTGCCTTTCCAGCTCAGCTGAGGTCTGGAACCGCGTGAGCAGTTTGATGTGCTGCAAGGTTAGGGTGCCAGTTTAAACTGGTTTTCATGGCATTTAATGAGCTTTCTAATATACAACCAGTGCATATGCTGAGAGATTCCTGTGGCTACAAACCAGTGTGACAATTGGTGTTACTTACTATTCTGCAGCGCGACAGATTTACTTACGGCATCAAGGGAGAGCAGTCACTGCTCTGCATCCAAAGCAGTGTGAAGTCATGCATTGAGTGTGTCTGGCTGACCTGGGAACAAGGAAGCCAAACAGCCATAGGAGCCTGAAGCCTTAAAAGACAGCGAGAGACGTGCTGTCATCTCTGTGAGATGGCTGCAACCCTTGCAGGTACAGAATCACAGCATCACAAGGCTGGAAAAGACCTTTAAGATCATCAAGTCCAACCGTTCCTGTCCTGTGCTAAACCATATCCCTAAGTACCTCACCTGCCTGCCTGTTAAACACACCCAGGGATGGTGACTCAACCCCCTCCTTGGGCAGCCTGTTCCAGGCCCTGACAGCTCTTTCATTGAAGAATTTTCTTTTGTAATATCTAATCTGACCCTGCCCTGGCACAGCTTAGTGCCATTTCCCCTTGTCCTGTCACCTGGCTGAAGAGACCATCTCCCATCTCTCTACAACCTCCCTTCAGGCAGTGATAAGGCCTCCCCTCAACTCACTGCTCGATGCTGCCTGTTTGCTGGAAGAGCCTTGTTTGCAGTTGAATCTCCAATGTTCTTGTTCTTCTCCCAGCCTTGCAGCCACCTTCACCACGCTGTCGCCTTTCCTTTCCCTGCACCTGCCAGGGGTCTGCACAGTTCCTGTACGTAGGGGAGCACCTTGCACTGCTAACGATGTGTCTTCTGCAGCTATCAGCAAAGTCCTTCATCCTTTGTGTGGGGTTGGGACAGGGCTAGGTAAATACCTACATGTGTATTCTCTCCTAAATCCAGTTCTGGTTGTAACTAAGGCTTAGAGTTTAAACAAAAAAGTCTCTTAAAAAGCCAATCCAGCTCAGTTTGGCAGGGCTGGTAGAGACATCCATGGTACATGCTGCTTTGCCACTGAAGTTGCAAGGCAGCAACCTCTGCTGTTGAAGAGGAATGCAGCAATTTCTAATTGTTCTCAGTGGCAGCTAGGACATACCCTCCTGTCAGCGTGTCTGCTGCCGCCCCAACCAGCAGCAATAGCTGGACCTAAAGGAAACAAAACGTAAAGTAGGTGGCAGGTTGTGTTTGCTCCAGCATCTGGAGCGAGTGGCACTTCTTCTGGAGGTGAGAAAATGTATTTGCTTTTTTGCTGTCATGGAAAAAGGTGCCTTGGCACCTGGGTTGAGCTGCTCACAGCAGTTTCTGTAAGGATGTAATTGTTCTGTGCTCGGAGGGACAGTTGGAAAGCTGAGAACAGCTGTGCTGTCAATGTGAGCTGAGGCAACAGCTCAGGTTGAATAGCCAGTGCTTCTGACAACAGTTCTGCTGATCCACCTAGTCACAGAATCACAGAATCGTAGGGGTTGGAAGGGACCTCGAGAGATCATCGGGTCCAACCCCCCATCATCGGGTCCAACCCCCCAGTCCTGTGGCATCCTGCAAAGCCCTTGCTTGTTCAAGGCAATGTGCTTGCACGGGGAGCGGCTTCAACTTGCTCTTTTATTATTTCTTTTTCCCAGAAAGGAGACAACTGTCCCTGTGTGCTTTGCTATGGTCTCTGGCAGCGGCACTGACTGCCCTGTCAAACAGCAGACCTTCAGCCCAAGCAAGGGAGGGCTGTAGCAGATCATGTCATCAGTCTGGTCCTGTCTCCAACCCACCACTGGACCGGGGGAGAGCGGGGACAGGAATGTGGGCAGGACTCCTAATGAGCACCTGTGCCTGCTCTATGTGGCTGGGTTACACTCAGGGATGTGGGTTTTCATAATGAGATTTTGAAATAACATGTCTTCTCCTGTCCTGCATCTTTCTATGTGTGCAGAGAAATGGTATAAAACTTGAGGGAAATTGCCGCCCATGTGGGCTTCAGACCAGAGATTTTTGGCCTTCTCAGCATGCCCACTGGTTCTCCTCGCGAGGCTGTTCTGTCATCACTGTGATGCCTCTGTCCAGAAAGTCTGCCAGCAGAAAGTCCAAACCTCTCTGTGCCCACCCAATTCCACCCTGAGCTGTCGGGGGACTCGCTGTTCCCATGCAGGTGCACCCAGGCTGGAGCTGCGGAGGGCTAGGGCCTAGCAAACCTGGCCTCATGCTGTACCTCCGCCCCAGGGCCTGTGGTTTCAGCAACAAACTCCCTCCAAGGGATTAGCAGCCCCAGTTCTTCCAAGGAATGACAAGGCCTGTTGCCGTGGTGGAAGCCTTGTGCATTTTAGGCGACCTTTGGGAGTGCCCTTTAGAAACAACTCTCCCTGGTTATTTTCATTAACTCCTCCTCATGTATTTCTCCTGTAGGTTGTCAGTGCCTTCCATGGCCCTTCCTTGGTTTTCAGGGTCCCTATGCAATGGCAAGTAGTTTCCTTAGATCTTGATGTGATAATGAAAATGGAAAAATAAGAATTGAGCTGGATATCAGTGTTCAGGCCCCAAGTTACCAGCAAGATGATTCTGTTACTGATTTCAGTGCAGATGTGCTGTACAAAGTCTGTTTTTCACCATGACTGGGGAAGGCAGCATCCTGGTTTCTCTAACCACTGATTGCTGTTCTTCTTGCCTCGGGCAGTAATAGATTTGTCAAGCTCACGCTCTCTTTCTGCTTGCAGCAGGTCATCTCTCACATCTTCATTCTCCTGTGGCATTGCTCATTCAATGCAGGGATGCTGGGATGCGGTGTAACAGTTGCACATTGGTAGCAATCAGTGATGTTAAAAGAAAGGCTGCCTGCTTTGCCTATGTACTGTGTAAACAGCTGGGTATCAAAGTGTAAAAGGCTAGTGATCTAGGTGTGGGAACACAAGGAGGTGCACGAGAGCTGTGCGAGGTGCAGCCTCTTTCCATGGATGTAGTACACACTGCAACTCAAGCAGCAACCCCCCCCCTCCAAGTTTAAAACCAAAACCAAGCCAGGTTCCTAACCTGCCTCCTGTGCCTGAACCTGCTGAAGGGAACATTTTCGTGCAAGTCCCAACCTTTGTGCCTTTGCAGCTTTGCCATGAGGGATGCTGGTCTCCCAGGATGCCAGATGTTGTACACATCAGTCATGGGGAGACAGAGAGCTTGGGGGTTATGGTAGGTATCTCATTACCTCACCAGGAACCAAAGCACCTAGTTCCACCTCTCTCCATGCAGCAAGCATGGGAGATGCCAGCACTGTTCCTTAATCTTATGTTAGGTGTTGGTACCCTGAGCCCCGCAAAAGCAAACAACTGGAACAAATCCCATAGTGGGGCTGGGCTGTCAGGCAGCTCTATGCTTCTCTGGTCTTGTATGAAACCTTGAGACTGCAAGAGTGGCTGCTGCAGTTGGGAGCAGCTACCCAGGGTATCTCTGACTCCATGGCATAGCCCCTTCTGTTAAAATTTGGGAGCATCAGTCCCCAGCACAGGTTTTTATCTTTAAGGGCTCTAGAAGATGCTATTTCAGTGGTCCTTTGGCCACTGACATTTTGTTCTAGTTACTACCTTTAGTTTAAGTGAGGTCATCTGATACAACAAACAACTATTTGAGGTTTCCCCAGAAGATGAGCAGCACTTATGAAGCAGGCTGCAGACTGCTGGCACTGTAAAACACTCCCATGGCTGGGTAGCTTCCTTCTGAGGGGATGCGGGGTCTCCCCAGACCTCTGCCAGTGCTAAGGGTGCTGGATGAACAGTGCTTTGCAGCTCCCATGGGACCCCGGCTTGGACCTGTCTGCCCTGCTACAGCAAAACCTTCTCTCAGTTCAACAAAGCAGTAGCTGGAGCAGAGCTAAACTACTTCTAGCTGGCCCGAGTCCCACTCTTCATCTTGTGACATACATTTTCACCTATAGTAGCATTTTAATGGCTTTTTTGGTTTCTTTGTTTGGGTTTTTTTTTTCTTCCCATGAAGGAAATTAATTTGTGAAAGGGAAATCTCAGAGAAGCCCCTCATTCTGTGCAGCAGGTGCTGGATTTCAAGCACGATGTATTACGGTGCAACGCTGGTTCTGAGAACACCACAGTGCTGTTTATCTTTCTGCTGTGCAGAGACACAGGATCAGCTCTCTGTAATTTCTCTTGGAAGAGATGTGCTCATCTGGTGTGAATTGGAGGAGCTGCATGAAGCAAATGGGCTTATTTTCCCTGAGATTAGCCAGGCTGTTGGTTTGGCTCACAAATCCACACTAATGCTATTGTGCTCTTAGTAGTTCTCAGTGGCTTAATTTCTCTCTCTCTCTCAAGTGTAGTTTATCTGTAGGTAAAAGTGTAATTTTCTTACAGGAAAACTGGAATCTGGTAAACATGTTATCCATTAGTATCACAAAGGTTAGTTGTACTGATTTTTAAGGGACTCCAGCCATGCAGTGAGACCTGGCTTCACTTAATGACTAGATCCTTGTTTATTCCCTATGCATATGTGTCCTGGTTCTGGCCAGGCCAGAGGCAAACTCCCCAGGCAGCCAGCCCAGGTGAGCTGAGTTAGCCCAGGCTGTTTCCACTCCCCCTGACATCACTCCCCCATAAAAGGGGGTTGGTCAGGGATGGGTGCTCTTGGGTGCCTCCAGGGCAGTCTGAATGTGGCTGTTGGGGTGTCAGGGTGGTCCTGTCCCTCTGTTATCATCAGGTCAGTAAAGTACTCTGTGTTATCACTGGGTATGAGTATTATTTGCTACAGGCAATTATTGTTCCATTTTCATGGTGATTTTTGTCAGTAAACTGTCCTTATCCCAAGCCACAGAGGCTCTGGCTGTTGGTCCGGTGGGAGTGGGTGAGCAGCTTGTAGTGCTCAGCCACTGCTTGGGGCTGAACCACCACAGTCCTTTTTGATGCCAAAAGTGGGACTCAAAGGGTTGGGATAATGGTTGACCTGACCCAAGTGTGTTAAAAAGCTGAGATAAATATTTTTATCGTGTTGTTCTAAGATGTGATGTCAACAGTGATGTTTTGGTCAGTCACCTGGCTCTGGTATATGAATGCACATGGCCTTTATGCAATCCCTGTCCTGTTGTTTACCACCTTGGGGAGGGGAGTCAGGAGTCTAATTTTGTTGTACTGTGTGATCTCAATTCAGGGCAAGGTATCATCTGTGTTTGCTGGCCTCAGAGGGTACTTCTATGTGGCATTTCTACCATTTCCTTCTATTGGGCAACATAGCACTATTTAACAATTGCACTGGATTTATGGGGAAAATGGAGGGAATGTCTTCTCCTTCCCTTTTTCCTTCAGGCTTGTTACAGCATCTTTTGAGAACTTTGACTATCCCTGTGATGTTCAGACCAGTATGTGCCTGTTGCTTGCTCTCCTGAATGTCTTTCCAGTCTTAAGTGTTACCAGCAACTGTTTAAAGAACACTGCCAGGAGAACATCCCTGGGGCTGAAGGGCCAGGGATGGCACAGTGTTTGGGAGAGTATGAACAAATACCTAGACAAGAAAAACAGATCCATGGGCACTGTGGCTACCCAAACCTCAGAAACTGGTGCTGTAGCTGAGCCAGAAAGAACCCTTACAATAGGCCAGGCCAGAGGTAACCTCCCCAAGCAGCCAGCACAGGTGAGCTGAGTTACCCCAGGTGAGCTGAGTTTACCTGGGCTGTTTCCACACCCCTTGACATCACTCCCACATAAGAGGAGGTGGTTGGGGTAGGGGTGCTCCTGGGGGCCTCCAGGGCAGTCTGAGTGCTGTCGGGTCAGTCCCCCCTCTGTTGCGCCGCCCCCTGTGTTATTGTTGGGTCAGTAAGGTGCTCTTTACATTCAGAGCTCAAAGGCAGTGTGTAGAACTGTCCTGGGAGGTAGCCTGCTGTTGACTTGGCACAGAGCTGATCTTCAACCTAAGAGAGATTTGAGCATGTCTTTTTGGGTGTGACTGGGGGGGACATGACAGGCCTTGTAGGTGTTGGAGAACACACCATGTCCTCATCAGGGTGTCTCTGAAGCTTCAGCCTGTACCACATGTGCAAACAAAGTAGGATTCTCTGGGGTGGGGGTGTGGAAGTAGCTTAATTTCAGGCTTCAGAGTCATCATCCCACAATGTTGAACTGCTGTGAACACCCAGGAATTACTCCTTGTTCCTGCTGTGGTTTGGAAGACCCTTAATGGGAGCTGCTCTTTGCTCTTGGCTTCTTCTTTAGGTAAGACTTTCTCGGTTAATTGGAAGGAATAAAAGAGGAAAGGAGTAACCAAATGAACAGGTGAAGCATGCACAACTATGGCCCTCTTAACTTCTTAACAAAATCCTCATTGTAATTGACTGTAAATGCAGCAATATGACCAGAATGGAGAGTAGGAGGGAGTTCCTGATATGGCACTAGCAAGCAGATGCTCATGGAGAGCAGGTCTCTCAGCAGCTCCTAGTAGAGGCAACACCAGCACAGAGCACCTGAAACCATCTGTATTAATTAAATTGCATACTGATCTCCTACTGGACTATAGCAGATTCCACTGTTGAGAGCTGTAAGCCAGAGGTGAACACCATAGTGGTGTCTCTGACAAAGGTATGGGAGATCCGTTGCCCATCACTCGCCGCTCTTCCCAGAGTCAGAGGAGGTGGCACAATGAACCCATCACATAACTGAATGCCTGGCTGTATGGAAATGAGCAGCCCCTTGTGTGCTATGTTTGCAGTGCTTCATCTAGATGTGTTGTGCATGTGGGACAGACCAGCCACCTGCACCACATGATGTGGAGACCCCTCCTTTTGCATTTATTTCCTCAGGCTTGCAGGAGCTGGTTTTCCTCCAGCTATTTACTGCCCGAGATGAGCTGCACCCAGAGACCTCATTGTGAGGGGTTTGCCAATGCTGGCCATGTTTGCTGCTGGATGGTTTCACAGCTTTCCAGCTTGGCTTTGTCTGCTAGCATGGGGTGGCTGAACTGCCCAAAGGACAGTGGGGCTTTAGCTGTCAGTCCAGCTTGGGTCCCCAGACTGGGTGTAACCAGCACCTCCTCACACCCCTTCAAACCAGCTCTAGATGCTCTCAGAAAAGCTCACTTTCTTACCTCTGAACATCCATCTTCCTATTAGAGAAAAACAAGGATGCCAGTGATACCTGTTTCCAGTTGCTCAGCAGCTGATCAGGTCCTAGAATACTGCAAAAATAGAGCAATTGTGCTAAAAATAGCTTTTGTCCTCTGCAGAGGGGAGCACAGCTCTAGTACAGCTGCTCACCTGCATGGCTTTGGGATGGCCTGGGAGCTCACTCTGCTGAGATGTTATAAATAGAAAGCAGTTGCTTGTGGCTTTGACTGCAGGGTGGAACATGCTTGTTAGTGTAGGAGGTTGCTGTTAATCCTTTAAGAGACTTGTAAAAGTATTTACTGGCCTTCAGGGCTTCAGTTCCTCGGTTGGGTTGGCTCCATCCACAGTGTGTTATCCCCCTGCCCCTCCTAAAAGACTGCTGTCTCCTGTTATGAGGTCTGCCTAAGTATGATCTTAATCCAAACAAGGAAATACATTCTCAAACCTGGACAGCAACCAGCTGGTCTGTGGGGAACAGATGACAGCTAATGCATTTGATAGGGAGCTGAAAGAAACATCCACAATCATCAGTCAAGGTGGTTTTGGAAAACCTTGCCATGTCTGCAGGGGTCCAGAGCTCTGTCTGGCTTTGAGATGCTACTGGACACCTTTGGTTGCTGAAGCAAAGGATGCTCTTCTCTGCTTCTGCTGCCCTGTTGTGTGTCCCCACATGCAGTGTGCTGCTTTGCGCCATATCAAGTATGTGTGCAAATGGGCAGCCCAAACCCCTCCTGTATTAGTGCTGTGGGATTGGGTAGAGAAAGAGGGAGGAGAGGATGAACTCATCCAGGAGGAGAGTGTGCTTGAACTGTGGCTGTGCAGCTGGAGAACCACTGGGTTTTCACTTCAGGTGCTGGATTCTGCTGCTGTGGGAGTCGGTGGCAAAGCTTGCATCGACTGGAATGGAGTGGGACAAGGTCACTGCACTCTTGTGCCAAGTTTTAAGTCTTCCTCATGCACTGGAAACAAGTCCTGAAGCCTCTGAGGCTTCATCAACCCAAAGTGTGGGGCTGCAGCACCCCTGCCTGGGCTTTTGCTGCTGGTGGTCAGTGCAGAGACCACCATCGAAATTGGCCATCATTAGCATCTCAGGAGGCATCAGTGTTTAATAAGACACCAGGAGAGCTGTTGTATACCAGACCCCTTTATATCCACTGTCCTCTCATCTCTGTTTCTCCCTGACTTTGTGGCTGCCACCCATCTTCTCCATCTCATCTTTACCTGTCTCTCCATATTGTCCCTTCCTCTGTGGTGATAGCCTAGATGCTCATCAGGAATGGAGAGTGGTGATGAGGGAAGTGTGTGCCATGGCTGAGCAGGGTGTGAATCCTCCATGGGGGGTGGGAGAGGGACAGGCTGTGATTTTTTTTTTTTTTTTTTTTTAGGATGCCCTTCAAGTGCCTTCACAAACAAAGCCAAAGCCTGTTTGCACTTAGAAATAGCTCCTGATCCTGTGCGGGCAGGACACTTTTGGGACCTGGATGGCAGAAAGCTTGCTATGATCAGGTTGTGTTGTGACTGCTGAAAAATTCCCCTTTCTAGAGATGCCATCAGGGAAAATATTGACTTGAGATAATGCTTGGAATAGGTGACCTGAAGGCTGTGTTGATACACAGAGGTTAGCCCATTCCTACAATGCTTTATTGGTTCCTCAGTGGGTGGGTTAGAAAGGAAAGCCAGCAGGAAACCTTTGGTATTTTAGGAGACTTGTGTGGTCTGTTTAAAAAAATCACTTGTAGTCACCTGTGAAGATGTCACAGCAATACAGCCATGGCATAAGCATTTGGTGCTTATGTAAGTTTAGTATAAGCTCCTCACACTTAGCTTATGATGCAACTCTTGACTGAGAGTTAGGAAGTGCTCAGAACAAATTATGTGTTTGAAATATATAAAAATTCATATATAGATAAAAATGTATTACATTCATGTTTTTAGGGACAGCTTTCTGAAAATAATCACTTTCCCCACCATTCTGTGCCCTCCTGTCAGGCCACATTAAAAATGTACACAGGTGGGGGGGACAAAGTGTGGTGAATGAGGATGAGTCCCTGTGGCAGGGTGTGAGCTTGGCTGGGGTAAATCTGCCTCTGCTTGGTGCCATTTCAGAGACACCAGCCAAACAGAAATATCAATTCTCAGCTTTGGTGTACCCCAAAAGTTGGCAATTTCCATTTTAAATTGGACTGAGTGGCCAAAAATGGTTGTTGGAAAAACTATATATAGGCAGATGTTGGTTTTTATCTGGTTTACAGAGGGAAAAAATATACAAATCCAAGCAGGCATGCTTGTTGATATCCTGAAAGGAGACAGGCTCTTTGCTTCCCCATGAAGCAGAACCAGTCACTGCTGTGGGTCACAGCACCATTAAAGAAAACCACTCAGGTGGGTGTCATACTCTTCCCCCATACTCAGCCCCTGTCTGGGGAGAGCAGCAGTTGTTCCAACCCACATTTTTAGTGACTTGCAGCTCTGTGAGCTCTCTGGATAGAAGTCCCTGTATATGATTAAAGGCCTGGAGCATCTCCCCTATGAGGAAAGGCTGAGTGAGCTGGGACTGTTCAGCCTGGAGAAAAGAAGGCTAAGGGGGGATCTTATTAATGTTTATAAATATCTTAAGTATGGGATGCAGGGGGAAATGTCCAGCCTCTTTTCAGTGGTCTGTGGGGACAGGACAAGGGGCAATGGCCTCAAGTTGGAGCACAGGAAGTTCCACACCAACATGTGGAAGAACTTTTTCCCAGTGAGGGTGACAGAGCCCTGGGACAGGCTGCCCAGGGGGGTGTGGAGTCTCCATCTCTGGAGATATTCAAGACCCATTTGGACACCTCCCTGTGTGACCTGTTCTAGGGAACCTGCTTTGGCAGGGGGGTTGGACCCGATGATCTCTGGAGGTCCCTTCCAACCCCTACGATTCTGTGATTAGGATGTGAATGACTGAATTTGAGCAGTGGGGGGAGGAAAATCCATGTTGGGGACTTTCTGCTTCACTCTCCCTGAGGCAGCTCTGCAGACAGTGTGCTTTAACTGCAGGAGAGGAAACCTTTGTGGTTTGAATCAAACACTGCACTGCTCGGAAGGCAAATAGTGCCTCATGTTTGTGGCATCTGCCCTGCAACCCCTTTGTTAATCATGAAATCCCTGCCTGAGCGAGGTGGAGACAGGCTCTGTGAAGGATGATGCTGACTGGTAGCTCCCAGAGATGTAGATGTGGCATATTAAACATTGAGGGGGTACTAGAAAGGTACTGGAGGGTACAGGGCTAATGCTAACAATGCCCAGCAGCAGTTTCTGGAGTTTAAAGAGGCTTTAGATGACTGACAACGCTGGATGATGCAGTGGATGCATACTTTTCAGATGTGGGGTGCTACCAGTGCTGCCTTGGGCGTATCAAAATCAGCTCCAGCAACTGGGAAACCTTTCCCCTGGCCACAGGCATCAGTTGCTTGGAATGATTTACTTTGTGGAGGTTGTTTGCCCCCTGACAGGTGGTGCAGACCCTCCATGTTGTGGCACCAGATTTTCATCAGCAGTGGGAGATGCGGGGGTGATGGCTGCTGCTGAGCTTAAGGGCTGACAGGCAAAGAGCTGCTGCATGCAGCAGTGTCACCCTGAACACCAGGGTCCTGCCAGCACTTCAGTCCTCCTTGCCTTTTGTTGAGCAAAGACGATTTCTTTAAAACCCTTCAATCAAATTATGTTCTTAAAGAAATGGCTCCCAAGGCTCCTCTGCTGGAGTTGTTATGTATTTATTTGCTTGAAGGGCATCCAGGAGCACAGTGCCAAATCATCTCCTTGCAAATGGGATGGATGCTGGTGGTGCCCTGGATGCTGCCCCAGGGCCTGCAACGGAGCTGAGCAGTGCTGCAGCTGATCTGGAAAGCACTTGGGCTTCTTGGCCCTGTGAGCCACACTCAGGGCCCTGTGTCACTCCTGGTGATGTAGTGCTCAGAAATCAGCTCCCAAGGGAAACCTGAGCACCAGTGTAGCACCTGTTTCCCTGCTCAGGGCCTGGGGTGGCCTGAAGGTCTGATCCAAGTGAGGGGCAGGAAGGGGGCAGTGCCAATGCACTGCGATCCTTGTGGCACTCCTGTCCCTGGGAGAAGAGGCTGTTGAGAGGGACCCTGGAGAACCCCAGATCAAGCCTAAATCCCCTCAGAGACATCCTGGTCTCCCCACATTGGGCTTAAGGGGGTCTAAATATCAGGAGCTGCCCTGGTGCATGCATGTATGATGCCCAAGGACACTTTGGGTGTCTGACCCCCATGCATTGCAGTGGGCAGTGAGCATGGGTTACCCCACAACTGTTAGCAGTTACTTCTGCCTGCATTGAGCCATGTCTTCTGTCATGGAGGTGCATGGAGTGCACAGGAGCCCTCTCCAAAAAGTATTGCTGGTGGCCCATCTCTGCTGAAGAGCAATCAAAAACACCCATGACACGAGGCAGAGTTTCACACCGGTGATTCTTCCACTTGCTTTGGAAAATAATTGATGTGCTCTAGCAGGGAAGTGGTTATGGGGTTTCTGGGGGCATCCAGCAGGAGATTTCTCTGTCTCTCCTGGTTTGTAGATGAAAACAGCCAATAAAAAAAGAGCAAACAATCTCTCACAGTTATTTTTAAATACTACCTTTGAAGTAGTATTTTTACAGTGAAGCAGCATAGATCAAAATGCATCCAGGCTGGGAGGTGATGCCACTAAAAAAAGCTACTAAAATATTTCCTCACTGACTTTTCAATGGCTAGGTACAAAGCATAAAGAAAGTAATTCATAGGATAACTTTTAGAATTGCTGAGTGATGGAGCTGTCTCTTCACTGGAAGTTTCAAAATATCGAGGAAGACAGCAGGCCTGCTGGCGGCCTAGCTCTCTTCACCCAAGATGTAGGCCCTGACAACATCCTCGTGTTCCCATCAGACAGAAAAAGTTACTCATGCTGAGAGGAACTTAATAATCACGTTCTCAAAACACAGCAGCCTTGATGACAGGGGTACAGGCTACCCTAAACCAAGAAGTTGTTATGGGAAGGTACTTGGGACTAACAGAACATGTTAAGAACCAACCATAATAAGATGGTCAAAACAGCAGGTGTGCAGATGCTTTTAGGCATCAAAGGTAAACTAATGATATTTAGTGATAAGATATGCTTATCAGAACTCATTATAATCACTAACCAATCAGTAGGGTGTAAACAGTGTATGTAACCAATTAGCAGTTTCTTAGCTTGCCATGTTTGCAGTAACAAAGGTATATAATCTATGTGATTTCACCCAAGAAATGGCTTCACCTAAAATTCATATGGAATTGCATGTTGCTCATTGCTGGCTACCATATCAAAACCTATAGCTATGCTTTTTTTTTCCTACTACTTTGACAGTAGATAAAACTTGGATTAAAATTTTGTTGCAATCCCACTGGGATGAGCTGTTTTCTGACTCTTGCATCCTAATTCTGATACCTGCATTTTGGGAGGATTTCTCCCTGTCAGCTCTACACATGGCAACATCTGCTTTTGGGTTTATTGGCCTTTAATAATTCTCTCAAGCTGTTGGTGCTGTGGCCTGATATCTGCTTTTACCAGCTTTGTGTGCACAAGGCAGCCAGAAAAAGCCAGATACTCTCTGTTTCTCTTGGAGTCAAGGTGCTCAAGATTTATAGGGTTGGGGCACCCATCTTCATGGGGTCCCTAAGATAGTGGTCTGGGGCTCAAGGATCTGCTGTTAACTCCTAAATCTTGTGCAAATCTCCCATGTTATGAAGAATGAGTCCTTGAATCTCCAGTGCCTGAGTTTCTGCATAGAACACGCATGAAATGAGAATGCTGAAAGCTTCTCATTCAGAGGCTTGAGGAGAAGCTTACAGCTGGTCATGAGAGGCTTGGAAATCATGGACAACAGTAGTACCAATAACAGAAGGGAGCAAAGATAGAGTATTTAATTCATCCACAGGCTCCTTGTTACTGGTAGTGCCATGAGCAGTTAGAAACAAGGTGATTGTCCTTCAGATGGAACAGTCACTAAAAAGTTATTCTTGATGTTTCATTTTTTTTCCTCTGAAGGGCTGTGGATACAGCCTGTAAATGCCTATAACCCATTATTAAGAAGTTAATTTCTGCTGAAATGATCTTGCAGATCTCAAGGATATGCTAACATTTACCATCATCTATTAGATCTACACAGGAATATGTCATTTCTTCTGTAATAGCACAGCTGATGCTCATGAGAGGTTGCTTAATTATACCTACATTTCAGAAGATGAAAGATAAAAATAAGTATTGGTACAAATGAAGATTTGACTTGCAGTCATGAAGAGCCAGGGGCAAAGATTCAGCATTGTTATATGGCTATGAAAAAATCTTATCCACTGTTAGCTTGTTCCTTTGTAATTGCTGATGGGTTTTACCTGATTTGTGGAGGTTTCAGGAGTGTCTCTCCCCCTGTATAATTCAGATGAATTGGTCTGATTTTGCCAATTCAGTTGGACTGTTTCAGCTCCTGGTACAGCCACATTTCTGGCTGAAGGTGCAGGAGAGGACTTCAGACCCTCCCTGGTCAGGGTGAGAGTGAGCTGGAGACCCCAAAGCATGCGGATGGGGCATAGTGGTCCCTTCACGTTACCCCAGAGAAGTCCCTCCTGGGTTTAGTCCCTCCATTAATTTCAACACTTATTTTTGTCATGTCACTAAGCTGCTGTAGTGTGTTAGGCTAAACTTTTTCTGGACACCACAGGTTAGTGGAAATCCCTCATCTGAAAGGCACTTAGGTACTTGTGTGCCAGAGGGACTGCATGCTGCTACCGGCCTGTCAGTGTCCAAGTTCCCCACATGCACATGCCTCGTGTCAATGTAATGAGTGACAGGTCAGCAAACCCCACTGAAACCAGAGAGATGCAATTAGAGGGCTACTCTTATCAGAGCAAACCCAAGCACATCAGTTACAGATGCATTAGAGCCACTCTACCAGGTGTTTTTTTGTTCCTTTCTTTAGTTTCCCAGAAGCACAAGGAGGTCAGAATGATTCTGTTGGTCAATTGAGCAGTATTTTGCCAACTGATTGACATTTAGGTGCTGATGGACATATAGGCACAAAGCTTTGCACAACACACATCTACCTGTAGTACCTGCAGCTATGAGGGTGAAGGCAGGGGGGCTGCCTCCTTTTCCTGCATCCATGCCAAAGCAGAAAGTATACCCAAACATTTGCTGTTACTCCAGAGCTGAATCACTCAGGAAGCAACGTCTTTTGGTGTCAACGTGATGTGCTGTGTTAGGGCCTGGAGTTTTCACACAGAAGACTGCATAGGAAATAAGACTTCCCTGCAAGCACACCTCTTGTGGGGTGGGCAAATGTGTTGCTTCAGGTTCTGCTTGCTTAGTTTACCCTGAAAACAAGAATGCTGCAAAGGGCAGCAGTTTGTAATGCTGGGGAGGTGAGACTTGTGGCCAGTTCTTCTTGATTTTCGTGGCTCTTCACATCTTTCATATAGGATCTCTCTCTCAGAGGTTCACTGGCTAATTGGGGATGCAGCAGGTGATGGCTCCCCTGGAAACACACCTTATGTCTCTGTAAATTCTGATGGGTTGGAGGAGGACCAGCAGCCTCCAAGTTAATGTAGTGGTATAGCTGTGATTACAGACACTCAAATGTCAATATATTCCAAAATAATGGCTCTCATCACAGCATTAAAAACTTCCTACATGAACTGTTTTGAATGACTGGAGGGTGATGAGCTAAATATAAATCTAACTTTTTTTAATAAACTGATTTCAGGCACATATGTACAATTCTGGCTGACTTTCAAGAGAAGTCTGTGGGAACATCTGACAGCAAAATTAAGTTATATGTTTCTTGTGGGAGTCAGTTTCCTATGAAAACTGTAAGTGCCTTGTTTCCCTGGCACTCAGGTTCTTAAACCTGTAATGTGAACAGGCTTCAAACTGGTTTTAATTACCCCCAGTGATGGTATTTCATCCTTTGAAGGGATTGCTTGGGGAGTGGAGGGGAGCAGGGGAGGTTTAGCACAAATGCAAGAGAGTGATTTATTTTTAGAGCCCGTGGGGTGAGCAGAGCAGCCGTGGAGGTTTTGTCACTGATTTTAGCAGGTCACAAGTTCACACATTGCTGCTTTGAATTAATCTGGGAGAATAAAGCAGTGGGGAGGAAAAGGAAAGACCTGGAAGCAGGCAGAGGAATAAATGGGGTAAAAGACCAATTAAACTGGATGAAAGCAAAGAGCCAAACAGGTATCATGGTGAGGGCTTTAATGACTTCTGCAGCACATTTCCAGGGTATATCAGGTGAAACCTTCTTTGGCTCACTTGTTTAAATAGCCTCATTTCTACCAAAATAACTGGTTACATGATGAGGCTGAGCTGGATTTTAACCTTTATGTAATCTTCCTATATAAATGTAATAGTTGCCCAAACTGCACTTTTTGGATAGGATGTAGACTTGTGAGGGAGGTGATGGCGCGTTCCCTGGTGTCTGATCAGATGCTTGCTGGAGGTGGAAGGAGAAGGAAGCTCAGACCCAGGGAAATGCATCTTAATCCAATGAAGTTTGTGGCTTGGGGGCTGGCAACACCAAAAAAACTTAGTATGTCATTAAACCCCAAACCATCCTGCACAAGGTCTGAAGAATCATCTGCGATTGCTTCTTCACACACGCGTCAGCCCTCAGTGCAGGGTCTTATCCAGCCTCCTTGCTGCTCAGCATTAAGGCCACATCCCCTGCCATGCCTCAGTGAGCTGGGAGCAGGACAAGGGTGTCAGAAATGCACGTGTGGCCATCATGGGGGATGCTGTGAAGGAGGGAAGCTGGTGCAGCAGAGCAGCAACACATCAACAGCCAGCCTGAATGCTGAGCTGGTACCAGTATGAATATGCAGTAAGGTCCCAGCAGCACATTTGGGAGCTTGAGGTGGCCCCAGCATCCCTGTAATGCCAATGCTTTGTAGTGCAGCACAAGGCAAATATAAATGCAACCCTTATGTGAGGGCTGGATTCCACTCAGTATCATAGAATCGTAGGGGTTGGAAGGGACCTCCAGAGATCATTGGGTCCAACCCCCCTGCCAAAGCAGCTCCCCAGCTCATATTGCACAGGGAGGTGTTCAGACAGGTCTTGAATATCTCCAGAGAAGGAGACTCCACACCCCCTGGGCAGCCTGACCCAGGGCTCTGTCACACTCACTGGGAAAAAGTTCTTCCACATGTTGGTGTGGAACTTCCTGTGCTCCAGTTTACAGCCATTGCCCCTTGTCCTGTCCCCACAGACCACTGAAAAGGGGCTGGCCATTTCCCCCTGTGTCCCACACTTGAGGTATTTATAAACATTAATTAGGTCCCCCCTCAGTCTTCTTTTCTCCAGGCTGAACAGCCCCAGCTCACTCAGCCTTTCCTCATACGGGAGATGCTCCAGGCCCTTAATCATCTTCGTAGCCCTTCTCTGGACTCTCTCCAGGAGATCCCTGTCTTTTTTTATACCAAAGACAGGGATGTAACTTGGATTAAGGGATGTTCTTGCACTCCCACCTCTGGAAACAGTTTGGGGGTGCTGGAGGCAGATGGATGCCCTGACTGGGTACCCACAGCCCTGTGTTCGCTCCTAGAGGCATCACTGATGGTTGGAACAAGCCAGCCCAGGCTTACATGGATGAGCTTCTCACCAGCAGCAGAAACATGGGAAGTCAGCTCCCAGCAAGCTGTCTGTCTTCTCCCACCTCCTGATATGCACCAAGGATGGATAATTTCACAGTGGCCTTTCACTTAGGCTAGGACAAGCCACATGAGAGATCTCTGGAGCAGCTGTGGGAGCTGTCAGTGATGCCCATCCTGCTAAGATGTTCTTTTCCTCATTTGCTTTGCTGCCTCCTTGGAGAGCAGAGCTCAGTACCTTTGCTTTTTCATGAGGAAATGAGCTGAGGTAGCTGCTGGTTCTCCAGGAAGGGATATATTTGCAAACCAAGAAGGTACCATAACAGTAACATCAAAATGGAGCAGTGTAGAAAGTGTGTAATTAAAAAGAAAAGGAAAAAAAAAAAAGGAGTATTTTGTGTAAATATGAAGATCTATCAGATTAGTAGGGGTTTTCCTCCCATATTCTGTGGTGGAGAACTTTATGGATGGACTTGGGAAGAAACTGAAATATTCTGAAAATTGTAACTTCTTTGAAGCATGGGACACCCCAAATAAATCCCAGGGGAATTGGTACTCCCAATGTCAGTATGTTTGAGGTTACCCAGCATCAGTGGAATCGGTGCTAAACAGCCAGCAGCTTCCCTCTCCTCTTTGCTGCCTGGCCCAGCATAACCTTTGGTGGATGCAGCTCTCCAAGCCCTTCACATACCCTTTCTGCTGGGTGTGTTTTGGCAAGCAGGGGCTGTCAAACAAGCCCTGGCAGGCTTGTCTGGCTGGGGCACTGCAGCAGTGGGTACCAGCCAGAGCAGGGGTTCAGCACCAGCTCTCACTGGGACTTGTTTTAATTAGCTAAAGGAGACAAGGACAGCAACACAGGTTGGGCTTATGAAGCAGAAAGGTTTTCACTTTGAGTCTGCATCATCTAGCAAGATCAGCAAGCCTCCACGTTTGGGGCAGTGGCCTTTCTCTGTTTGCAGAGTGATTGCTTTTTTTTAAAGTGCCTTTCTAGTCGATACCAAAATTTTCAGGATTTATCTTAATACCTTGGACAGATGGATCCTATTGATTTGAGTGGAAGCTGGGAAGAGGGGATATATAGGGAGTTCCTTATAACTGTTTACAGAGCAAACAGTTTCCATTTGCTCTCTATTTCACTGTAAAGCAAAGGAACAGTCAGCTGCAAGCTTCAATAGATGACCACCAAGTAGATCAGAAGCATGTCACTCTAGTTATTACCTGCCTCAGCTCTGCTTGGCCATACACAGTTTAGTCAACAGCTGGGGGGTTGTTGTGGGATCACCTCTCACAGTTCTGTGGTCTCCAAGCCACACATTTCAGAGAGGATCTGCAATATGTCCTAGGGAATGTGTCGTCCTGGGGATATGGTTTAGCAGAGGATGGGAGTGGTTGGACTTGATGATCTTAAAGGCTTTTCCAACCTTGTGATTCTGTGTGAACCTGCTTTGGCAGGGGGGTTGGACCCAATGATGTCTTGATGTCCCTTCCAGCCCCTACAATTCTGTGATCTTGTGATCCCTCAGCCAGGAGATGATTCTGCCTCTCCTCCTGCTTCCCATGCTCAGAAAAAAAGTACTTCCATACACATCCCAAGGCAACATTTGGGGTTTTTTTTTTTTTCTCCTGTTTATTTCAAAAGTCTTTGTAATAGCTTAATTGCAACAATCCCAACATCACCTGGAATTTGACATCCTCCCAGATGTACAGCATTCGCACTCGGTTCCGTCTCACAGCATTAAAAACACACAGGAATGTTTCCCCAAACACCATCAGCGGGCTCTTCCATGGTTTCATTAGCTACCAGCTCTACACTTCACCTGCCAATGCCTCCACACCCCTTCCCAATGGGGCTGGGCATCAGCTATCTCTGCCTCCTGGGTCTGTAACCGTGCTTTTGTGAATGAAGGGGTGCCCAGCCCAAAATAGCCATTGTTTGTTTGCAAGCTGTGTACACAGCACACCACTTGAAATGTGACCTGTATTGAACTGGCTGAGTATATGGCTTTGAGTCCTCTTCATTCAAAAAATCCTGAGCTGACATCAAACCCAGGCCCATTTTGTTAGAAGCAATCCCAATCACAGCATGTGTCAGGGGCAAAGTGCCCATCAACCCAGAATTATGGTTCATTTCCTTTTAAATGCCTCTTGTTTAAATAGTTTGCAGTCTTTGAAATTTAACCCAGCTCAGTGTTTTGCTAGGAACCAACATTTGAAAGAGTAGAAAAAAAAAAATCTGTGGTTTTTCTAACCAATGGCGTAGAGGAATTTCTGCTGCTTCATTTCATCTCTTGACTCAGTAAACACGATTGAAGTAGTGCTGGAAAAATCCATGTAGCTCCTTTTGAACTCTAGCAGGCATTTTGAAGTCATCATGTCTACTTAATTAGGCTATTTACTACCTGCAATTCAACTAGGTTACTCCAGCATCATTTGCTTCCTAGAACCTACAAGCTCTTTTGGCTTATTTCGGTAATTTCTGTATCATTCAACTCTTTGGGAGTCCATCAAGTGATACGAGGCACTGGGACCTGCCCTGACTCTTTCTGGCTAGAGAAATGTAATTTTTTCTGATCAAAGCACAGCTGAAATCCCCCTGGGTGTTACAGTAGTCCCTGGCTAACACCCATAGTCACTGGTAACAGCAAAAAGCTTGTGTAAGTCTTGCTGCTATCCTCTGATTTCAGTACTAGTGATGAGAAATTTCCCTAACAGGGTAGAAACAGCAGCAGAAATTTGTTCTAAAAATGCTATTTCTGTTGCTGCAGCAGTTGGCAGGGCAATGTCCAGTGCCCCAAACATCCAGCTCATGCTCACCTGAACCCAAACCTCTCCTGCTGCCAGGGAAGCAACTGGCTGCTACAGACAGAGAGGCAGCTCTGCTCACAGCAT
Source organism: Porphyrio hochstetteri (assembly GCA_020800305.1). NCBI lineage: Eukaryota > Metazoa > Chordata > Aves > Gruiformes > Rallidae > Porphyrio > Porphyrio hochstetteri. The sequence continues at coordinate 10,312,612 of CM036907.1, forward strand.
CTGTGTGTGAGATTGTTACTGCCTCGTTTGGATTATGTTGATATTGGGTGATTTTGGGCATTTTTTTTTTTAAAACAACCCCCCAGCCCCACGCCATAAGCACTTGAAGGTCAGCTGTCAAATGGATTGAGGGATCAGCACAGAAAACTGAAAACCATGCCATCTTGTGTGTAGGCTGTGAATAATGGGGAACACCCTTTTGGTCATTAAAATAGAAAATTATCTCTGTATTTAACAAGGCAGGGCTGTGACCTCATTGCTCATGATTTCCACTGGTTTTCTGGCAGTACACTTGCTGGCTGCAAACCAGGGGCTGGTGGTGGGATGGATCCCACGCCGAAGGAAGGCTTGGCCGCAGGAGGCAACTGCAGGTTGCCATGACATTCAGCTCCTCTCCAAAAACAACTGACACCCTGAGTCAGATCCATTTCCTGTTGGGATCTGCACCAGTATGATAATTACACCAGTAATTATCCTATGGGTGGGCATAATTTGAGGATGGAGGCAACTCCATCCCCACGTGTTATTCAGACCAAGGCCTGTCCTCATGCACGTTTTGCTTTCACACAGATGAAGAACCTCAGCTCCCCCCAGTGCTGTGAGAAACTGAGGTGTTCCCTTGAGACACAGGTGCACTGAGCAGTGGAAATGAAAGGTGCAGTAATTTGGTGGTGCACTTCAATGCTCTGGGACCCAACTGTGAATTCCAGCACCGTGCTTTCTGATCAGAGCACCGCTTTTTGTTGTCCCACTGCACTTGTAGGATGGGGAGACGTTTCCCTTCCTTCTCAATGAAGATGCCTGAGCAAATATAACCTGAATTGGTAACTGATTCATCTTGTAGTATTTCTATGTGCTGTCAGCACACAGAGAGCCTAAGGAAACCTCTCCATCCATTGTACAAGGGAAGTAGGGTCACAGCATTACTGCTTTGCCGGTGCAGAGGCTGAAAGTAGAATGAGCCGATAACTGTTAACCAGGTCCCAAGTGCTCCAGGACTGGGAACAAACCAGGGTTCAAAGGTGGCCAGAAACAGCCTAGCACAGCCTACAGCATTTTGCTGTGATGTTTTTTTTCAGGACTGGCTTGATATAATGCCAGTCATCTGGGGGGTTGGACCCGATGATCTCTTGAGGTCCCTTCCATCACCTGTGATTCTGTGATCTTTTTTTCCTTTGCCTTTTGCCATTTTTTTAACATCATGACAATTCAAACAGCACAGCTGCCAGCCCTGATCCAAGGGCAGGGGTGTACAGTACCTGGAGACAAGGGCTGTAATCCTTAGGAGCCACAGTGGGCCGGGGTGGTTGCAAACCATGTCTCAAGGCACAGGGAAGGGAATCATCTGCTGTCGCCCAGCCGAGCTGCTGTAACAACCCTGAACCAACCTGCAAAACGCCTTTGTGCATCACAAGTCAGTGAGTTATCCCAGGTGCTATAGCCATATTACGGGTGGTCTTTCCCACAGAAGTGGGTAGCAGCAAGCAGAGCCTTATTATTTATGTATTTGCCTGAATTAGAAACACATCAGCCCTCAGATTCCAGTTCTCAAATGGGTAAAAATATCCGAGTTTTGAAGGTTTGTACATGTAATTGTGTCTGCAGAGATCTGATACCCTCCGTTTTAATCCTTCCAGAAGCTCTAATTGTAGGAGGAAATGTATAGTGTTAGGGCATTTTCCAAATGGGAATTGCATCCTTCTGGCTTTTTGTTAATCTGTGAGGTTAGATAAAATAGACAAATAAAATGGGAAGGGCTTTTTAGATAAACCTGAATCTTCAACATCGCTCATGGACCTCACACCAAGGATTTGTTGGTAGGAAAAAATATTCAGTCTGCTAATTCCAACCACTACAAGTAACTTACACTTGTAACTTTTATTTTACAAAACTTCTTTAAAACAAAAATGTTCCCCAAAAAAAGTGTCTTAATTTTGGTGTGTCTGGTTAATTTGCTGGTGTATTTCAGCTGCTTGCAATCAATGGAAAGGGAAAGCAATTCCAACCAGAAACTAGCACAGAACTGGTCATTCCTTCTGTAATTCACACTTTGTGAAATACAGAAGCAAGCACATACCAAAGCCAGTGGAATTAACCTCTGCAGCAAAATTCTGGATGTTTCTAACAGGACATAATAATGCCAACCCCATTAAAAATATCTACCAAGCTGTGCTTCTTTAAAAATAAACAAACATTAGATGGAAATACCTTTGTGCACATTATCACTGAGGTATTTTTAAGTTGGCTTGAAATGTGGGCTAATATTTTTGCAGAGAGTATCCAACAAAGTAATGTTCTAGTGAGCTAAAGCTGTGTGCATATGGGACAGGGTGGCATTGTTAATTTTTGTACACCAACAATGCAGACACAAACCCCCCCCCCCCCCCCCCCCCCCAAAAAAAAACCAACCCACAACCCTACTTTTTAGATGATGTGCTTTTGGATGCAGAGATTAGAACTGAATCCCTACACTGCCTGTACAGCCCATGGATGATGTTAGAAGCAAAAATTTTCTGGGAATAATTTATTAGCAGGGAATAAAACTGATTCACTGATAGAAAAATTAGAAACTGATAGGGACTGAGAAAACACCTGGTGTTTGACTTGCACATGGTCAGAAATACCAGTAGTTCTTTTCCAAGTTGTTTATTGTATATTGTTATAAAAGCATGAATTTTCACTGACTCACTGGCTTTAAAAAGTAACCTTAGAGCCTGCAAAGACTATGGAAACCTCTGATAAAGCATTGCTGGTTGGAGGGCCTGATCCTAAATGCGCTTGGGATGATGATGATGTTACACAATTGCAAATCCACCTGCATCCTCATGCCTGGTGCTTCCTCAGGCTTATGAGCTGGTTGGCACATACCTGGGCATGACATGGCCCAGAGACTAGGGACACCAGAGGCATGGGGATCTGCACCTGTGATATACCCAAAATACTGCTCATCACCATAAGACATCAGCGCAGCTCCTTTCCCAGTGGTGGGCTGGGCGACTGTCTTCCCAGCATCAGCCCTTGACAACGTTCACCTCCTGAACAAAGCACAGCGTGCAGCCCCCATATCTCATGCAATAGACTTCTCTCCATGTTCCAGGAGATGTGATGCCCACGATGCAGCAAGAGCTACTTTGGGGCTGTGACCGCATCTCATTGTTTTGTGCCTGGGAATAATGCACATGCATATGGAGAACAAGGTAAGTCTTTGGCTTTCTCTGGGATTTGCTGGAAAACACTTCTTTTCCCCACACTTTTTGATTTTCAACAAGGCTGCACTCACTGCACCTTGCTTAAAGCCCAGATTTTCGTGCTCATGCCAACCTGCCAGACCACTGGGTATTCTGTTAGACACTGTATCCCTATTTACAGCCTCTTTCCTTTCCCTTTTCCTAAACTCAGTAGACAGGAAAGCCACAGGATTGTAATACACTGCAGCCCCACTTCAAAGACAAAACTACACCGTTTTAGTTCCCAACTGCTCAAAGTTTGAATTTGACCCAGGACCTCTTTTTGGGTAAGGGATGTTTAGGAAAATTGCATTTTTTAATTTATTTTTTTTCCATGTGTGTCTGGTTTAAGAGTGGATTCTAATTAAAGGGTGGGTGCTACTCATTTAACAAACAAAAGCAGTAAGAAAGAAGGCATAAGTCTTTATTAGCAGCTGCATCTGGACTGTGACCATGTAAAGTGGAGTCCTTCCCCTGTGCCACTGCTCTGCATTTTTATAACACATAACAAAGTGCTGACTGTGCATATGTTAATATGCCCATCCTATGAGTCAAATATCAGCAGAACTGGCCATACCTTCATGTGCTTTCCACACACAATGTGATTAGGTGACCTTTAAAGGTCCCTTCCAAGCCAAACTATTACAGGATTTTATGATAATGCTGTTCTTTTCCTTGTGTGAGTACCCATGAAAGCAGAACCTAAGCTCAAATTGTGGAAGCCTATTGCATATTGGTTGTGTAACGTGCAATGCACACTTCATTAGTTATTTTACATGAGTCAAGTATTAATATGCCCTAATTGAGTTTATTTTGTAACATAGCATTTATTGTATTATTTAAAATAACATTGAAAACCTGTGTTGGGCTTGGAAAGGCACATTAGTAATCCAATTAGAGCAGAAGCCATATCCATAGGTGTGCTAGCAAGCAACAAGGTATGATTTTTGTGTAGATTAGCTCCCAACATTCATTGTAATAATTAGTCACTGAGTATTTTCAAGTTAAAGGTTAGAAAAGCACAAAAACGTAAGAATGGTCTCATTGCTACAGCTAATTTCCATATAATTAGAAATTCATCCCACACAGGTCATCAGGTTTATACTGAGCCTGCATGCCTGGCTGTGTGCCCTCTGTCACTGCTCAAGTCCTCCCTTCAGTAGCAAGTCAGGACAGGACTGAAGTACAGGCAAAGGGTCCTAACAAATCCAAGTTTTCACCCACAGAAAGCTGGGGAAGAGATAAGAGCAAGGGCCAGGGTGAAGCTCACTGGGACACAGGCAGCATCGCTGTGCATCTCTGGGTAACCCAGACATGGCACAGGGTGCTTATGAAGAGCTTTAACATGATTCTTGTACCTCTCTTATCTTCCACCAGGTATTTTTACTACAATTAAGAGCTGGCAATTGGGTTGTCAACTAGCACAGAGGTGTCAAATAGGTATAGATACCCTTTCTAACAGACCTTCTTTCAATTCTTAGCTGTGCCTTCTGCTGCACGGTCCCACCCGCTGCCTAAAGTACTTCTGTACATCTTGGTAGCAGTAACAGGGATTACTTGTGCAATGCCTCTTCTGCTGAGAGACAGGCAAACTAGGGCCACATCCTTCAGAAACTTCCATCTGTGACAGAGGTCAATGAAATTCCTCCTTTGAGCATCTCTGTTGTCTGAAGGACATCATTTGCATTGCCAGGAAATAAAAAGTGGGCTGAGTTCTTTGCATAAAATGAGAAGCATGGCTGCAAGTGAGATGAAATCAAAGACAGTTAAATGGTTTCTCAGTGTGACCTCAAACTTTTGTCCCAGACACACATGGGAAAGACAAATCTCAAGAAGTCAATGTAGGGACTTGTCAAACATGACTGGTTTCACAAGAAACTGTTCCTTGTAACTGTTCTGCCCTGAGCTCCAGGGGAAAGAGAAGACATCACTTGAATTGGGTCACTGCCCCTTACCAATTTTCACTTAAATTTTAATTCTCATCTGCAAATTATTAGCACATGGGGCCAGGTCTGAGCAGCTCATGCCTGGACAATCATTGGTCTCACTAGGGGCTGTCTCACATAAGTCCCAAGTCCCGTAGCCTTCTGCTGCTCCTGAATGCTTCCTTCAGGCCCCAAAAGACCCATCTGGGGCAGTGGGTCTGCGCTCCTGTCAGTGCTGCCCATACCACTGCTCAGCAGGCAGCTGGGATGTCTGGGTCTGTGGCCAGCTAGGATCCACTCCAGCTTGTTCTGCAGGGTGGGGCAGAGGGGGTTGAGTCAGGGAAGATGAACTTTTAAATCCGAAGTTAACTGCATTCTTCCAAGGCTGTCCAAAAAGAAAACCTGGGAAAAAAGACCAGTTTCAGGAATGTAATCCCACTCCCAAGTTACCTGAAAAGAAAGGGCAATCTAGTGCAGTGTGCTTTCACTGTCCCATTCTGTTCCTTCAGCTTTCTTCTGATTTCTTGTGCTTCAGCCTGTGTCTGGGCATTGCAGGTATCTACTTAGTCTGTGGAAATGAAATACCAGGAGGAATTGCACTTGGTGCAACTGGTTTGTGTTTAGGTTTTCATTCACAAAAGGAGCAGACTGCCCCAGAGTTGGACCATGCACAGTTAAAAGAGAGGAGCTAGATGCCCAAGCCTGGAAAATTTAAGGAGAAGTTGCCATAAAAAAAAGCTAAAGAAACAGCAGGAAGAACTAGGGAAGACTGATCTCAAATCTCCTATGTCCTCTTGGCTCATGTACTCATGCACACAGGTGATGGATACACAGTTGGTGCTAGCAGGCAGAAGAGTAGGCATTTGGAGCTTGGGTTTTGTGCATCCTTGAAAATTACTTTGGCTACTGAGTATGGGGGAACTGTGAGGCTACTAAGACCCAGCTCAGCAACCGTGCTCTGGAACTGGCCTTGCCAAGGCAGATAGGATTGGGGCTTTTTATGGTGCTTGGGGGTCCCCATGGTTGAGTAGTGTCAGCTTCTGAGGATATGTGTGCTGCAAGAAACAGGAGCACTGGTAGGAAACTCGGCATGCACTTGCTACGTCTCTGAGGCTAAGGAGAAGCAGAATGGAGTTTAACAAGGATCTTGGGAGTATAGAAACGTTAGACCTAAGTACACAGAGTAGCAATCAGATGCCCAAATCCCTTGGGGAACCCAGCTCTAGGAGCCAATCCAACTCCCCCCCAGTGTCAGTAAGATCTGCAAAGGGTCCTGCAATGGCACTGCTGTGACCAAAGGTACCAAAAAGACTCAGAAATATTTAAATCATATTACCACAGACTGCCTGTCTGCCTTTGACTGGACTCAGAAAAGCAAAGAAATAGCAGAGGAGGTATGTACAAATTTTCTGTTACTTCACTGTATTTCCCAGGCAGGAGTAGGTAGTGTGAAAACAATTTACAAACACTTTAAACAGATCCCTTATCAGTTATAATAGTTATCCTTTAAAAACAACTTACTGAAAAAAATAAGACCCCTTAATTTGCAGATTCGTTACCATAAAAATATAGTTCTTCAGCTCACAGGAATGTTAATGGCCTGGAATATGTTTTTATGAGTAAAGTGATAAACCTAAGTAATTCTGCTGTAGCTGGGGGTCCTATCTATTCAGGCTCTTAAGGCCTTTGGGACGAAGCCTGTCTGCCTCAATTTACACAGTGCTTCACGCAGCAGGGTCCATTCTAATGAGTAGTAGTCCCCATGATGGCAAATGTACCAAGATACACCCCTAAGAGAGGCCTAGCTGCAAAAAAAGAGCAGCACCCCAAACACACTCGTAATAAACAAACACATCAATCATCACAGTTGGAGAGATTTACCCCTGGGAAAAGAACAGCTTTCTATTCTTTTGTTTCTCTGCCTCTGCTTTTCTCAGAAATGGCCCCTGCAGCTCTGGAAGTCACCTTCTTGCTCTGGGTCTCTGCAGTTGGTCTCAAGTCTTTCCTGGACCATGGCGTGCACCTATGATCCTGCTTCAATTTATCCTTCAGTGGGCTTCAAATTAGGATCATCAAACACTTTCACCTCTGCCTGATTCTTCAAAGGGCCACTCCAACATCACACTGGAGCTGGACTGCACAGATGGACAGGCACATGGAGCTCAGGGGGTCTCTGCCACCAGGGAAGCTCCTGGAAGATCAACACCTCTGGAGTGCGGCCTCTGCCACACCACACGCCCCGTATCAGGTAGATACAGAACACAGACATCACCCAGTGTTTCTGGCCAAATGTATCTTGATAAAAGCTGTGGCTAGGTTTATGGTTTATTTAGACAGGCTGAGGGAGCTGGGCTTGTTCAGTCTGGAGAAGAGAAGGCTGCGAGGGGACCTCATTGCAGCCTTCCAGTCCCTGAAGGGAGCTTGTAAGCAGGAGGGGATTCAACTTTTTAAAAGGATAGACAATGGCAGGACAAGGGGGAATGGATTAAAACTAAAGGAAGGAAGGTTTAGATTAGGTATTAGGGGGAAGTTTTTTACAGAAAGAGTGGTGAGGTGCTGGAACAGGCTGCCCAGAGAGGTGGTGGATGTCCCGTCCCTGGGGGTGTTCAAGGCCAGGTTGGATGGGGCCCTGGGCAACCTCGTGTAGATCCAGGCCTGAGGTTGGTGTTCCTGCCTGTGGCAGGGGGGTTGGAGCTCTGTGATCCTTGGGGTCCCTTCCAACTCATACCATTCTATGATATGATACAGATTCATGTGTGATGGTTTATCTGCTGCTCTGGTTCCTTCTCCTTCAGGCCAAAGACCCAGTCACTGCCATACTTCAGGCTGAAATGTGCAAAACCTCAAATTAAAAGCTCGTTTTCTGAGCTTAAACTCCAAAGCATTCTGCACTGCAAATTTAAAGGCAAGCAAACTGATGGGATACCCCCACACCCAGCAAAACAAAGTAAAGTAAACAAACAACAGAGTGGAATAGCTACATGAAACTTCATGGAAATATTTTCAAACATTTCTAATATTCCTGATTTGTTTTCATCAGCTTTTTCAATTTATTCAGCAATCAACATAGTAGTCACGATCTTGCCTCTAATTACCCACGTTGTTTTCATGAGCTGACCATTATGGCTTCTCAAACTTCAAGCTTAAGTTACATTTCTTGCTGGAACCTGCAGAAGCCTTTTTATTAGCTTCAGAGCATTAAAGGAACAGTATATTATAGAGCATTTAGAGACGTGATCCAGAGCTTTGCACACTTACAGTGATTCCTATGCACCCATTTGTCATGCTGAACTAGACACACAGACCAGGTTTGCTTGAAGATGCTTCTGGTTCTTCAGTGGCTTGGGCCAGCACAGGTTAAATATGACTTACGACTGTAGCAACCACCTCAGGCCCATTTATGATTTAGTACCAATGTTTTGGGGGAAGCCAGCTTCTTGGGAGGGAAAGGCTCCAAAGCAATGCTCTTCTGTATAACCTTCACAATCAGATCTATAGAAAACAAGTACCAGATTGCCCCACCCCCCCCATTTTCCCTGTCCTTCCCCTCCCAAGAACTGGAAAGAAATTGTTTCCTTGAATCTCTGAAACAGTATCACAGAATTAAAGGATGCAGATTTAGGATAACACATTCATTTTAGCTACTTATTTTCACGTAAAAGTAATGAATTGTGATGCACACTGGCTTCTCTTGCATTAAATAAAGTCAGTACCAAGGCTGACATGTGCCTCTTTTGGGTAATTACACAGACAGGACAGTTTTGCACATTTAACATGGGTTTTGATAATCCCCCGACTTGTGAAAGACTTAGGTAGCAGGTAGGCTAAATCCCAACATTCACAGTCAGGAGAATTCAGCCCATCTGACCCTCTACTGATGAAGTCAGTAGGATTAGTCAAGTGAAGCACAGTCACCCTAAAGCTGGTGTAACTGCTGTCACGTATGTTATATACAGCCCTGCTAGGAAGAATTGCTGAAGAGCACAGAATACAAAGTTCAGGGCCAAATCCAGACTTCAGTGCACCTTATTCAAACCCCAAGTTTGAATCTGGAGCCAAACTTGCCCGTTTTATGGATTTTTTTTTAACCCAGAGCTTGGGTTCAGGTGAAGATAAACATGTCAGTTTTGATACCATCATAACCATACATTCTGTCCTTCTAGAATTGCATCAAATTCTGCAAACCTCTTCCAAAAAAACCCCCCAAAACGAACCCCTTTGGGGAAAATGATAACATTACAGTAAAGATGTTACTGCATATTAGAGAAGACTTACAAAACCCCCAGAAACTAAAATGCTGAAACACCCAAAGAATACCAAGGCTGTCTCTGAATCGAAAACTTCCCAGTATTTTACAGTGACAATTCCACCCTAATCACCCTTTTATTAGAGAAACAAAAGGAATTCCAAAAGCTCTACCTAGAATCACTGGTTTCTGCCAGGCGGTTGTTCATGATGGCTAGAGCACCCACCCCTGCGGAGAAGCCGTTCTGCCTCGTATTGATACAAACGTTCCGTGGGTATCCGTTGGCTGTCTCGGACAGCTGCTTTTGCAGTATGGCCAGGGAGACTTTATTGGATGCCGTGAGCTCCCTCATGGAGATCATCTCTCCAGAGAGCCTCCTCCCCTCAGTGTCACTGTCGTACTGTCCATCAGCATCCATGGAGATGTTCTGTCGGCGTAGGCGGGCTCCTGGGGTGATGGCGTTGCGACGGCCGAGGCGGGCACTTGATTTATGGCACTTTGGGCAACATCTGCATTGGAATTTTTTCAACACCCAGTTCAAAACTTGCTTGATTACAATTGAGATGACATTAAAAAGGGAGTATATGCAACATACCCCCATTAATATAAATATGAAGTTTCCAAATCTGTATAATCCCTGATTTTGGTACGCAGCGTTTTGACTGCTTACCAAATCTCCAAAGCCGATGGTGCTGAAGGTGACAAAGCAATAGTACAAGGAGTCAACGTAGTTCCACCCTTCCACTGCTGTGTACATGGCGGAGGCGCAGCAGGAAAGGGTAATAGCAAAGATTCCCAGAATCAGCAGCACGTGATAAACGGACGGCTTCCACCCCGCGAGGCTGCCCACCCCTGACATAGCTGGCCCCCTCCGGAAGTTGGGAGGTAGGAGGCCACTTCTTCTGAGCTGCCTCTCGTGGCACGCCTTCATGATAAACGCCAGGAGAGAGATAATGCGCTCCAAGAAGAGGTTGAAGAAAAGGATAGTCCCAGCACACCCAAAAAGGCCATAAATGATGAGGAATACTTTTCCAGCCACGGTTGCTGGTGTGGTCATCCCAAAACCTAAGGTGTGGAGATAAAGGAGTAATGTTAACAACACGGTTTTTCAAGCATAAGCTCAGGGTGTATGTAACTCAACAAAGGTCCCATCTCTCTGGACAAAAGGAGGAGCACTATCTCTAGGTCAGCTTAAGCCAATGAGAAAATGAGTTTTGGAAAGATGAAGGTGGCACCAGAAAGCTCAACAAGATGAACAAAACTCCAGAGTGAACAAATCATCCTCACAGAGATGGAAGATGATATTAAGAGAGAAAAAACACTCTGTAAATGCAGGTGGAAGCATTCCTGAGTGCAAACTACCTTGAGATGAGTATAGAGGCCATTTCCCTGCTCCCACGTGTGAGAGTCAGCATGGCCTGATGGAAAGTTCAAGCTCTGCAGTGACAAGCTGTAACCCGGCATAACGCTACTGTTAGTGAGGGCTGATAATTCCACTCCTGCTGAGAAGATGGAAGTTTTCAGCTTGTGTAACAATCCCGCCCCCCAACAACCCACCTCTCAAAGATCAAACACTGTTTTAAAAGTAACAGCACTTTAAAGTCTCAACCAAATCCCAACTATGACCGGCATACCTGACAGAACCACAGAAGGAAGGAAAAGCTGTGGCCCCATTTTAAGTCACTGATGAGACACCCTCCACTGCAAAGCCTCCTGGCAGACCAGGAGCACTAGGATCTTACAGACTGGAAATTACAGCAGGGAAAACCCCTGCCATGCAGTTACACAGAAAAAACAGAGTATACGAAGTCTGGAAAGATCCAGCAGCATTATTATTAATTCACCTCTTCTTTATAAGACTCATTTTTTGACATAACTCACACACACATCTTTAAGTAGTAATGCCTTACAGCTATAGATGCTTAAAATAACTGCAAAAGTAACCTTAAATTTGTATATAAATAAATACAGTAAGTCTGCTCCACGTTATTTGTTGATACCAGTTATTTTATGAACAAGAATTAAGTATATTTCTCATATTACCTCAGGAAACTTGATTTTGTAGGTATATCCCTTGTTCTGCTGTTCTTACATGTAAGAATGCTCAGTGGTATAGTTAAAAAGCATACTGATGGGATTGGGGTGACTGCTCATGTTCTATTAATAAATAATCACTCCTAATTTAAATTAATGGTTTGTGAAAAATCCACATGCCGAAATTTCTTTACCTTATCCTTGCATGAAAATGCTGAGCAAGCAACATATTCAGGGAGATAAATAACAACATCAGATCCCATCAATGAAAGCTTACCAAAACCCAAAAGGGAGTTACTTTTAGCATTGAGGATAATGAAATCACTAAATCCTATTTATTATCAGGGCACACCTTTAAACAGCAACAGGAAACCATTCCCCATGGATAATGAATTGAGACTGCAGCTTGAAAAGTACTCATTGCTTTTTGTAATGGTTGTAGTTTTTGGGGTGATTTGCTGATGGTGCCTCCGTGCTTCCATCGATACAGGATTCTGCACTCACTGATGTTATGTAAATGCTCATGACAGGGAAACCTGGAAGTGTCTTGTCAATGACACGACAGTGCACGAGGAAAGAGGGGCCTTGCATCCACACCAGATCTGGCCTGCTTGGAAACAGCTGTGTGACAGCGATTCAGACTGCGCTGCACCATCAGCATCTTCACAGCAGAAACAGTCGTTTCAGTAGAAGACAGTGAATTACCAACGGGATGGTAACTCAGGAGAGGTAAGTCAGCTGTCTGGACCAACTGTCTCTCCGTTTTGTTGTGCTAAAAGACCCCCTTTGAGCAGATCTCACAAAGCCTGCCTTGGGGTCCCAGGCTGAACACGGGGAGGGGGGAACGGGAAGCTCCTCTCAGTCGCTCCTCCTCTGCGTGGGTGAAGCTGTTATCTGGGTCGGGCTGGCTGCTCGCAGGAGCCTTCTCATTTGGTGATGAATATCCACGAGTGCCTGGTCCCCAGAAGAAGCCAAGGAGCCTGCTGTGGTTGCCAGCTAGGGATACCCGGCCAGCTCATTATGAAGAAGGCATCTGTTCGCCCATGCCTTGTCAGCAAAGCATTGAAACATGTGCTTCACAGCAAGCACACGAGCACCACCAGGAAAATAAACGGGTTTATTGTCACACATATGGCTAGACACAGTTATTAATTAAAAAAAAAAAAAATACTGACAGTTTGGATCAAGTTGTAAATGTGCTGAAGCTTTTTAGTGTTTTCCTGGTAACCATTCATGAGAGACGGTGAAGTCTGGTATGTTTCATAGAATCATGGAATGGTCTGGGTTGGAAGGGACCCCAAGGATCAGAGAGTTCCAACCCCCCTGCCACAGGCAGGGACACCAACCTCCAGGCCTGGAGCTACACAAGGTTGCCCAGGGCCCCATCCAACCTGGCCTTGAACACTTCCAGGGATGGGGCATCCACCCCCTCTCTGGGCAGCCTGTTCCAGCACCTCACCACTCTCTCTGTAAATATTTCCCCCTAATATCTAATCTAAACCTTCCCTCCTTCAGCTTCAATCCATCCCCCTTGTCCTGCCAGTGTCTGCCCTTTTAAAAAGCTGATTCCCCTCCTGTTTCTCTGCTCCCCTCAGGGACTGGAAGGCTGCAATGAGGTCCCCCCGCAGCCTTCTCTTCTCCAGGCTGAACAAGCCCAGCTCCCTCAGCCTCTCTTCGTAGGGGAGATGCTCCAGCCCTCCCATCATCTTTGTGGCTCCTCTGAACCCTCTCCAACAGTTCCACATCATTCCTTGTATTTTTGATGCAGTTCATTTAAGCTCAATTATTCACAGCATGTTACCGAAACTCAGTACGTAGCTATGCAAGGTGAAAGGACCCATCACATCAATGAGAGTGCTGGCTTACATAAAACAGGTAAAAAAAATAAGAGCAGGTAGACATTGTGACTTCAGGTTAACAGCAAACAGGGAGAAGTGTGCTCAGGTAATCTTTGTACAGGGTCTTCCCTCACTAGCTGTGTGTGTCCCTTCGGCACCATCTGAATCACGAGGGGTTAGTCCTGGTGTGCTCTGTACACCATGTCTGAGCTCAGCCCCTGCTCAAGGCTAAGTACATCATGGTGCCTGGGTGAAATGAATTAATCCAGAACTGTCTGTGCTTCTGAGACAGTACCAGGCAAGAAGCATAGCAGTGCTTCACATTTTTCATGGCCCCATTGTATGGGTACCTTGGCATTGACTTTCTGTGGCTCAGACACAGTGTTTCAACCTTCCCCATGCCAATTCTGCCCCACTGTGACACACCACTGCAGATACAAGCTCTATGACAGCATGAATTTCAGCTGGCTGATGTTTCTTCTCGCCACACAGAATTAGCAGAGCTGAGTCAATAAAAACACTCAGGTAATGCTTATCCTTCAGCAGCCTCTCATGGGCAAGTGCTAGCAATTAATACCTACCTCATCCTCACTTGCATAATAGGTTTTGTGGTTACTATTCTGCTCATCTGGACTTTTAATTTACTGAAGCTGGTGATGGATACAAGTGGTATTGCAACTGGACAAATCTGTGAGGACTTACATGCCTTGTGATACTCTTCCTGTTGTTCTTCCTTTCTTTTCTTTTGCCCATTTTCTTATGGGCCAGAAAACAAGAGAAAATAGTGGCTTTGGTACCTGTGAGCTCTTACTCAGGCTAGTTGTTTTGGTGACTAGCTTGCCTTACTGTATTTTCAGATACTCTGCCCTCATGAGGCCCCAGCTGTGTCCAGATCTGGGGCTGCAATACGAGAAAGATGTGGAGCTGTTGGAGATGGTTCAGAGGAGCCACAAAGATGATCAGAGGGCTGGAGCACCTCCCCTACGAAGAGAGGCTGAGGGAGCCGGGCTTGTTCAGCCTGGAGAAGAGAAGGCTGTGGGGGGACCTCATTGCAGCCTTCCAGTCCCTGAAGGGAGCAGAGAAACAGGAGGGGAATCAGCTTTTTAAAAGGGTAGACACTGGCAGGACAAGGGGGATGGATTGAAGCTGAAGGAGGGAAGGTTTAGATTGGATATCAGGTGGAAGTTCTTTACAGAAAGAGTGGTGAGGTGCTGGAACAGGCTGCCCAGAGAGGTGGTGGATGCCCCGTCCCTGGATGTGTTCAAGGCCAGGTTGGATGGGGCCCTGGGCAACCTTGTGTAGCTCCAGGCCTGGAGGTTGGTGTCCCTGCCTATGGCAGGGGGGTTGGAACCCTCTGATCCTTGGGGTCCCTTCCAACCCAGACCATTCTGTGATTCTATAATTAAAGGATTTGCCAATTTTCCAGTAAATATATATTTAACTAGAGGAGGAGAAAAATTCTGGTGATCTTGAAAGTTCAACACAAGAAAATCTTCCAGCCTTTACCATGGCATTTTGTGCTCCTGATTTTTTCACCTAGGTCCTCAGTTATTCTTACAGAGGTGTCTGGCCACAGGACTCAGCTCACAGAACAAGTCAGAACAACCAAGCAGAGTGTAACAGCACTTCGATCAGGAGAGGAGTGTCACCTCTATCACCTCCTAGCAATCCTGCTGCATGTAAAGCAATCAAAAGAAACTAAAAGTGTTGAATATAACTTTTTAAAGAAATGATTGCTCAGAAATAAACAAAAAAAGCCCTGCTACAACCAGAATGCTACTTCCAGAGGAAAGAAGTTCTTGCAGTGTAAAGACTAAGCTCCTACAGGGCTGGTCCCAAACAGATTTGGATTGCAGAACAGAGGCAGCTAAACTAACAGCAACCAAATTTGTTTCATGTCTGTTCTACACTTGCTTTAGTTCATGGCTTTCCACAGTGTTTGTCAGGGTTTTTTTGATTAACCTGTGTTAACATCACGGGAGACATTATCATATTCTGAATTTTGAGGCTAAAATTCTGCATTTGGGTACTGCTGCTCCCTTCAACCCCTTTTCTACCCATTAACATTTCATCATTATTGCCCCTGATAGAGTCATACCTGTATATTTCACAACTACCTCTTATTTATGCTATAGCTCCTAACCACCTAACATCCAGAAACAGTTGCCTTGGATACAGGGTCACAGCTCAGAGCCGACAAAACCTCCACAGATGGAAACCTTCTGCTGCATCCAGCTTTTACCCAGGGAGTGAGAATACTATGAGGCAGTGCTCTTCCACCTGGCTTTGCATTTTCAAACTACAAATGAAAAACTTACTTTCCCTACTTTATCAAAATAACCCCCTCTGGGATCAAGGAGCAATTTGTTTAGAACTTTTCAGTTGGCAGAACCTTTAATATCAACATTGCTGGACAATCACATTTGATCTCATCTAGAGTGCTATCTAGCTAGAAATGGAGCTCCTTAACAGTAGCAATCTGCCCAGCACTGCATGGTGCATTAGGACACTTTAAGTTAGACCCATGCCAAGTTTGAAGTCACGAGAAACTCCAACCACTGCAGTTTTTAGGGCTGGTCTGACCTTGCAGTCCTCAGTGAGCCATGTATGGGAGACAACTCTTGGAAAAAATACTGACTATGCAACTAAGGACTGACTCTATCTATCTATCTATCTATCCATCCATCCAATCCTTTATAATATACATGCCACTTCAAGTTTAATAAGCAGGCTGTTTCTGGCACTTCCTAACTTTTAGTAACTTTAGTAACATTCTTTTAGCATGGACTTGTTGTCCCCAAAGCCTACAATAAATAGGTAGTCAGAGGTCCTGTAAATTTGCATTGTGAACCAGGGTAGGCTGAACCAGGCCTTTTTTCCCCCCCTATTTCCTATGACTCTCTAGTACAGAAAAACATGCATAAATGCACCCAATTCACCAGAAACTGCAAGGAAGAGATGCCCAATTTACTGTGTGACCTGAAGGAACACCATGGCAAATTTGATGAATGTAGTTAAAAGCCACCCAGGTCATTGCTGCTGCTCCTTGTTACATCTCCACTGGTGAAATATTAGTCAGGTGTTTAAGACAACTGCTACTCAAAGGAAGCCACGCTGTGCAGAGTAGAGGCAGGAGATGATTAATTGAACATTAAAGAGTTTCAAGGAGCTGCAGGCAATTATTAAAGGCTTTCCATGGTACCAATTTTATTCTGTTTGCAGACAACTGTGATCAGGTTATTGGTTATCCAAAGTGCTGCTACGCATAACATCAGTGAATGCCAGAATCAAACACCCTCAGTGCTTCTCTGCTGGCTGTGATTTAAACCACAGGTCATGGCCACATTTTCATTATTCTTTAAAGCCCACTGGTTTTTAAAAGAGTTAATAGAATTGTCAGCCTAAAATAAACTATCCTTCCTTGATAAAAAAAACAAAAAGAAGATACTAAATTGGCAATGCTGGCAATAAGTAACTCAAAGGTAAAGTTATCAAATAGCTGTCAGTGACTCTGGGCATGTGAAGACTATAAAGAGACCCAGAGGTACCAATATTTTTCAGTAGAGGCAAATGACAAAGATGAACCTGAACTATGCCAAACAGTGACACTTGTGAGGACCAGAGACAGGACTGGGCAGCAGTGCCTTGTGTCCAGGGCTGGGAGGCAGCAGGGTAGCTCTGTCAGGACAGGGATGCTGGGAATCCCAACCAGCTCTGGCAATCTGTGATTTCTGCTCCAGGGCAAAGGGTTTGCACTTCCATGGGCATTCCTGGAGAGCAGCAGGATGCCATGAGGGGCTGTCCTGTGGGGATGGGGCAGGAGGCACCCCCAGTGGGGAGTGGTGTGATGAGAGAGCTGTGGAGGTAACCAGAGGCGCTGGTGGCTGTGATCCTGGGGCTGTAGAGGGGACTCCAGTTGCTCTGGAGAGGGATTTTTTTGAGGTGAGGTGGTGGTGAAGGATCTCCTCTGTCAGCAAGGGGAGAGGTCAGATGGTCAGGGGCTAAGAAGCTGCAAGGAAACCTCTGTATTGTGAAATCCCCTGAAGATGGGAATAAGAAGCCTGATCCCAGGTGGAAGGTATTGCCCATGTAGATGCTGCTATGTGCGGTTGATACCTGGGCACATCAGCAGACAGGTGAGGACACCATGCCCTGTGGAGAAGGTAACCTGAGTGATAAAGCTGGAATAATGTATTTAGGGTGAAGAATATGCTGGACCTCAGAGGATAAAGGTTTCTTCTCAGAAACCTCAAGCATTATCACCTTGACAGGGGTCTAAGGCATTAGGGGTACCCCCAAAGCTCCCTCAGAAAAGGAGAGATGAATAACCTCTTCAAAACCTCATTGCTCTGGTATGTTTGCCTTCTCCTCCTTGCAGGAGGTTTCCCAAGTGTTTTTCTGTGTTGAAACCTTCTAGTTGAGCTTTCCAAGAAAGATCTTCAATTTCTAGTGAGTACTCAAGCAGGCACATTTATCAGCTCAAGTGGCCTAACTTTTGTAAATTTGAGTGATAAATGACCCTTAAAAGGAGAAGCACTGGGGCTTTGGCTTCCCCAGCAGCAGCAGCAGCACTTCTGCTCTATTCACTTAGCTGAAGTAGGCAGGCTTTTTTCTGAGCTGTAGCATGTGTTGCCCTCTCTGTGTGCAGCAGGAGAACACAGTGCACATCCAAGACTAAGTAAACAAGCCCACCCTTGCTCGCTATTAAACGCCAGTATCACAAAGACACAGCCCAATAAATCCAGGAGGAGTCTGGTGTCTGGTCTGGCCAAGCTGCCTTGGTGCAGAACCAAGCCCAGGAAGGAGCAGAAGTGTCTCTAAATCAGTTCTACAGTTCGGTGGCTGGGGCTGGCTTGTACAAGCAAGTGCAGACTGACTCCTGCCAAGCCACCAGCATCACCAGCTGAGCAGCAGCTCTGGCCCAAGGTCTTGCTAAGCTGAGGGAACACATGGGGAGCATGGCAGGCTTGAGGCTCAAAGCATTTGGCAAGGATTATGGTTAATCTTATTAAAAGGGAGCACACTTTCTAACGAGGGACAGAGGCCCTCTCCTCCAAGAAGATGATGGAGAATGAAGCTCAAGGGAGGATGAAAATCAGAAGAGTATGAATTCAAACTGCACAGAGAAAAAGAAAGGTCAGGACTAGACCTACAAGCTGGCATTATTCTTGCTGACTCATGACTGTAAAGAGGTGGGAGATGTCCTATGGTGTGACAATCTTCCTTCTCTATTAACATATGGTTCATCAGTTAGCTTTCTTCCAATGCTTCAGGTTTTACTGCTCTTACAAATAATGTCATCTTTTTCTCTGCTAAACTCTTGGGGACAGGGTCTGCTTTATAGTCCTAAAAATCAAGACTGAAACTATTTTCTTCATTTCACCTTACCTTCCTAGGGCAAATTTTAAGCAAGATGATAATACAGGCCCCCCCCCCACCCAGCCCCATTCTGTCAGTGACTCTGCCCCTTGGCACAGCTGGGGGGCTCCAGGAACTTGTTAAAACAGAAAAAGGTACAAGTTACTGTTGGCCAAGTTAGCACAAAGGAAAACTTACAGAAAAAGGGGATGAAAGCAGGATGCTCTTTCTTCTGGTTGCAGCCTGTCTCCTTGTGGATTGATCTAAGTTAGTCCAGAGCTGCTTCTTGTGCCTGTCTCCACACCTGATAATCAGGGAGTTCTATCTTTGGTTTGTTTTCTTTCTTTATCCTAATGGTTGGATAAATCATCTTTTCTGAAATGGTGATGATGTTTGTAAATATTGGGAAAACATAGCCTACCTGCTCCTCAGTTGTTATGATACTGTGGGAAAATGCTTCCTTGCACTGGAGACAAATGGTCTTTAAAATCCTGCCTTAAGAGCCCTCGGGGCTGCATCAAGCCCTTGCTCTAATTTGAGTCTGTGTGCAGAGGCATCTGCCTTGGCTTACTGCACCGCCAACCTCAGCTACAACACTGAGGCTTCTGAGATGCTATCAGCCAGAGGAAACATCCCTGAGTACAGAGTAATGATCTCCAAAAATCTGCAGAAAACAAAAGCCTGATAACCAAGAAACACACAAAGTTCATCTCAGAAACCAGGGTTATACAGGAAGGCACATCTCGCTGACCCCAAGAGTCACCAACCAGCTCCTTCTCTCTCTTGAGATGTGTCCAATATCTGAAGCCATCCACTGCTACCTCCTCTGACCTTCCTACAGTCTTCATGTAGCTGAACATACGATTCCAGGTGAGCACTGTTTCAGAAGATGATTTCTCTCACAACCTTAAGCTGCTTCCACTCTTATTTTCCTATGTTTTTGAGACTATCTTTTGTGCAGATGGTTGTGTATCTAAGCAACACCCTAACAGGAAAAAGCTTCTGCCCTGTCATTTTGAATGGACTGTTTCAAACATTAGCATCTACACTCACTTCTGCTGTTTATTGGCACTCACAGTTGCCATTTCAGATGTCCAGGTAGACCCCAGCTTTTTTTTTTTTTGGCTAAGCTGTAAGGAAAAAAGAATCATGGCATCCAGATTTTGTTAATATTCTTGAGACATTTTGGGATTCAAGAGAATACTCACACGTGTCCTGCCAGTACCTCTCATGACGCTTCTGCTTTCAGGGTAAGAAACAGCATTATCTGAATTTCAGAAGGGATTTTGGGCCTATGACCTATTTTCCCTACACCAGAAGCCTGAGAAAACCAGATGTTGCTCCTGAGCTTTCTAAGCCTTAGGGATGGGAAAGGCTGTCAAGTGTTTAAACCACAGGCTTATCTTCTGCCTCGATTAAACAACAGCCTCACAGTGTATGTTTTTCTGCCACTGGTGTTTGTACAGGTATTCAAAGAAGATCTATTGCTTGATAGCTGTCTTAGCTCTTCTGCTTTACAAGGAGTCAGCCTAGAAGGACACACCTGGAGGACAAAAAGAAACTAAACCAACAGGGCAAAATCTTGTCATGCTGTTTGGCCACTTTCCTTCCCAATTTCTGTGCAAACTTCCACAGTTATAAATTAATGAAAAAACCCCCAGATCAATCTACCTCAACTTTTAATGGCCTAGAGACGCCCTCATGAGTCCCTAATTTCAAAAAGTTCCAGCTGAAAGCAAACCAGCAACATTCTTCAGATTCTTCTAGCTGGGGCAGCTCTCCTACTTCATTCATGAAGATACAAAGACCTGATTTTAAGTAACTGAAATAGAAATACAGGGTGACAGGACTGCTGAGTAACCAGCTCTCACTTTCTGTTTCTGCATTTAACTCTTCCACCCATAGCAGGCATTTCCCTTGACTACTTTTAAATTAATTGATGCAAACAACTTCACCACTGTATCAAGATCATTTGAAGCTTCTGATTTTATCTGAGATTCTCCTGGTCCCAAAGTGGTTTTTGTAAATGGATAAAACGGTTTATCACACAGCTGCTTCCTCCACCCCTATTAAATCCTTTGGATTTAAGACCTTCACACCTCAAGTCACTTCCAGCCCCAAAATCTGGGGGGCTGTTAAAGCAGTTAAAGCAGACCTAACTCCATACACATTAAGCATGAGTGATACTGTATTTTGTTTATCCTCAGGAGATAAATATATCACTTCCACAATATTCAGTCTGAGGAAAGAGATGACAGAATATTCAGTAATGAATAAACAAAAGGATTTTATATGTTGGGGGTTGTTTTTAATTGAAATGTACTGAGTTAGTTCCATACCCAGTTCTCACATGAGCAAATTTCCCCTAACTGTTGTTTCTGCCACCATTAAATTTCCCTGCTTAAAGGCCTGAGAATGTATGTGAACATTTTGTCCCAGCATCTCTGAAGGGGAAGAAGCTCAGCAGTACAAGCTCAGAAAGTTTAAAGTTCATTGAGAAGTCTCTGCAGAGCTACAACTGTTATCAAGGTACTGCTGTTTTTTCCATCAATGAGTAAGGAGTCCTCGCTATGGATTTTTAAACATGAGCAACAGCAGTGCCTCACTCATACAAGTAATCCTGTATGTTAACATCAAACAGTTCAATTTCTTATCTTATTCCACTCCAAAGCTTTAATTACTTGGAAAGGCTTCTAATGCTTTGCCTCATCTAACACAATTAGATTTAATTTTTGCTCTACTTCTTTATAATTCTGTTTGTTACTGAAGTGTGTTCACAAAAAGGTCTGATTATCACTTCTAAGATTTATCGTGCTCAGGAGGACTTCCACATTTCAAATGTTCCCCAGCATGAACCCTCATCTTTCTCTTTACCCATCTTCTCCCAAACTGCACTCAGATCCACGGTTGGTGCTGATACACTATGAAAACTGTCTCTTTTGATAAAGGTAAGCAAGGCTCATGGGGATCAGGGGTACAAGCTATGTTTCCAGTAATATCAGTCTGTCTTCGTCATAAAAATAGCAGACAAAATGTTCCATGTTGGGTTCCTGTTGCTCTGAGCCTGCAGCTACTATGGTAAGAAGCAAAATTCTCATTGACTCCAACAGCTGCAAAGATAAGGTAATACCACACTCATTAAAATAAAGGACATTGTATTTTCCAGCGCAACACCAGGAGTGGGTATCATTGCATGAAGTTAACTGCCAACAAATCTACCCTGTTTCACAGAAACAACCCTTGCAGGTACAGAATCACAGCATCACAAGGTTGGAAAACACCTTTAAGATCATCAAGTCCAACTGTTCCTGTCCTGTGCTAAACCCTATCCCTAAGTACCTCACCTACCCGTCTGTTAAACACACCCAGGGATGGTGACTCAGCCCCCTCCCTGGGCAGCCTGTTCCAGGCCCTGACAACTCTGTCAGGGAAGAATCTTTTCCTAACATCTAATCTGTTCCTGCCCTGGCACAGCTTAGTGCCATTTCCCATTGTCCCGTCTCCTGTCACCTGGCTGAAGAGACCATCTCCCACCTCTCTACATCCCCCTTTCAGGTAGTTGTAGGTGGTGATAAGGTCTCCCCTCAGCCTCCTCTTCTCCAGGCTGAACATCCCCAGCTCCCTCAGCTGCTCCTCATAGGATTTGCCCTCCAGCCCCTTCCCCAGCCTGGTTGCCCTTCTCTGGACTCACTCCAGGACCTCCATGTCCTTCTTGTGGTAAGGAGCCCAGAACTGGACCCAGCACTCGAGGTGTGGCCTCACCAATGCCCAGTACAGGGGCACAATCACCTCCCTAGACCTACTGGCCACGTTGTTTCTGATACAGACCATGATGCCATTGGCCTTCCTGGCCACCTGGGCACACTGCTGGCTCATATTACTGACACATTTCCCTCTTTTCTCCACAATGAAGAGCAATGAAAGTCTGCAGAAAAGCAAGACATGGTGCTTGCAAAGATGACCCTTCAGTCAAAGTGAGAAAGAATTCGGAGGTGTCTATGATCAGAGTCAAACTGAAGGCAAGTGGAGAAGGGAGAAAGATTTAGGCTGGAGAAAAATAAAAGGGTCAATAGCAGGATTAACAGTAGGAAAGGACAGCAGGTGTGATTTGGAGCAGAAGGAAATTGTAAAGCTTTACTTTTAGAATTCTTTGGTAGTTACCCACTTGAAACAAAGACATGGAACAAATATTCAAAATTTAATCAAGCAAACAAGTCAATCAGTAAGGGTGGGCATGCTAACTGGGAGGGAAGGGAGGCAGCAGAAATGAAGAGTGCCTGGGAAAGGCAGGTGACCAGGGAGCGTTAGACAAGACTTAAGAGAAGGAAAGGGGGAATATCCCCAGTACAGCAAAGGGGATCAGCAGAGGCTAGGGACTGTCTAGGCTCCAAGGGAATACAGCCTGTAGGTTTCAGGCAGGATTTGGAATGATAAGCCCACAGCAAACAGGGCAGCTGATAAACCTCACTGCTATTACAGGCACAATAACTTGTTTAGAGGGAGGTGGCTCAGCAATACAGACTGACTGGCTGGAGCCACATGTGTCACCTCGGTGGATGGAGAGCTCTCCAAGTGGTATTTTGGCCCACCAGTGTTTGGTTTGCAATCACACCTCCAGGCTCTTGTAAATCCATAGGAAACTGAAATACAGGCATTTTCTGCCCAGCAGGAGTATCACCGAAGACCAAACTGAACATCCTGCTAATTGGGAAGTATGTACCCACTAAGTAGACACTGTTCCTTCAATTACCTGAGCTAGTGGGACCCTGAAGGCTGCAAAAGTGGAGAATCCTTAATTATAAACTCCAATTTGTCTTTGTCTCAAACCTGAACCATCACACAGGCAATATAAAGCTTCCCCTGACTTCTGAGATGTGGGACCGTATCTTGGGTGATGCCAAGCAAGTTCTGTACTCCCCAGTGTTATAGACTGGCTTTGTGTTTTGGGTGACTGAAGCGAGGTGCTTGGTGACTGACAGTCAGCTCAGAGACCCCAGATTTCAATGCTCCAGCTGAGTACCACAAAGTCTTCACCCACAGTGAAAAGAGATACAACTTTTTTGTCCCCTAGCTTAATGTTTCCAGCCATAAAACAACATGTCTTAGTGTTTTGAAACACAGGGTTTCATAAATAGGGTTTAATATTTAAGAAACCTCCAAAACTCTTAGATTAAGCAATCTGAGCTGATATGTTCTGTAGAAATCATTCAGTTCAGATGATCAAAGCACAGTAATAGCTTCACTTTCTAGGTCTGGCATAACCCTACCAGGGCAGGTACTGAGACTGATTAAAATAGTCTTTTCAGAACACTTTTTTTTTTCTTTTCAAAAGGGCTTTATTTAAAAGTACCAGGGATCCTCCCTCCTGCCTCCTAGAATAGAAAAAAACCAACAAATTCAGGATAAAAACTATTTCCTCACGACCCTCCAGTGGTGACACCTCATGCCACCCGATGCACTCTCAGTAAAGCTCCCTCTTGTCACTCTCAACTCCAAGAAGGCAAGTTGTGATTTATATTACTTTCCTGCTTGGAGCACCCAGCCTATGCCCACACCTCCAAGAAGGTCAACTCTGGAGGCAGCTGCCACCTCATGCAAACCCCCTGCAAGGCTGCCTGCACACACCTCACACAACTGCAGGGCCCTGTGAAAATATCCCACTGATGCTGATCAGGTGCACATTCTGGTTTGACCATTACCTTTTGGTTTATGTTGGCCATACAGACAGTGAGACTGTATTGACAGAGAGCAGAAAGACAGAGCCTTCCCCAGCTGCAACTCCAATTCAGATCCTGAAATACATCAGCCAAGAAGATGGGGCAAATATATTTTCCCCTTCAAGCTTTCAGACCCACTTGCTTATCTGTGGAATTTCTCACCAAATTACCATGTGAAGGGCCTGCTCTTGGGCAGGCTCACTCCCTGGCTCCAAGGGAGCAGTGCAGTCCAACACTTGGTGAGCTGTCTGACTGCATCTTGCACATCACTTCCATAGAACTATCACTTCTAGCACACCTGGATCTCCAGATTTTATCAAAAGACTACAACACAGAGCCAGGGGAGATTTTAGAAGTGAGTAGTTATGGTGCCTAGGTTTGTGGAGCACAGGCAGTAATGATGCTGGGTCCCTACAGAAGACCCCAAGAGAAGAGGGTCTAACCCAGCAAACATCCTAAGGAAGGAGATGGCAGCTGCCAGGAGATGGTTAGCTGGTAGAAAGTACCAAACATTATTTATGTGGCTTTTATTCATTTGGGTTCAAAGCCCATCTCACCACAGGGCTGTGCCTTATCCCTCTGAGATAAGAGCAAAGAGCATGTCCCATCCTTCTGGGTGGAGCTGTCAGCCACATGCATACTAATCATTCAACAGGACACCTCAGGGGCAAGGAAAAGACAAACAGTCCCACTCCCACCTTATACACTGTGCCCCAAACACCTGTAGCCCTTACACAGTTGTACAAAGGGAAGATCTTTGCACACAGATCTTCTCATAGCACCTGTAACCCACACCTGCTTCATCCCAAAACAATCCATCCACAGTAAGGGTGCTTTTTAAAGGTATTAAGTTGAAAAAAAATCACTTCTATGTATTAAACCACTTCTTTTGACCCCATCTGTACTGCTTGGGATGAATTTATCTAAAGCAATTGTATCACTTGATTTTCTAAAGGGCTTTGAAACCCATTCTTACACATAAGAAGCCTAAAATGCAAATTTAGTACCAAGTCAGTGTCTCAATATGTTTGAATAAGGAGGTACCTAATGTTTATTCTAACATTTAAGGGAGGAAAGAAATCTGGATGCAGTCTAGACTCACGGACTGAGTCAGATATCCAGAGCTTCAGGCATCCCAGAGTTGCCTTATGTGACAGGCAGAATGAATCTGTGCTACCAGAACACAGGGAAGGCTCTGATTGATGATGCTGTATTTCACCAGGAAGAAAAGTGCTCTGAGTTATGCTTTGCTTCCAGCCTTTAACAAAGTCCTTGGAACCAGTTGTGATTTGTATTTGAGGAAGGGAGGGAAGGAGGAAGGGAAGGGAAGGGAAGGGAAGGAAAGGGAAGGGAAGGGAAGGGAAGGGAAGGGAAGGGAAGGGAAGAAAAAACCTCAATAGAAAAACAAATGAATCAAGAATAAATGTCACCTAGCTGGTCCTTAAAGAAATCAGTACAAAATAATAATAGTAATAATAATAATAAAAAATGCCTGTGAGAAGATACTTCTGGGAGTGCCAAATAACTGGATAAATGGTGCAGACTGACAGCAAGCAGTCAGAAAGGAGACGAGCGAATTTCCTTACATAGCTCTGAAAGTCAAGATGTGTCTAATGAAACACCGACTCACCATTTCATTATTCAGCCACAAACAATGCAATAATAAATAAAAAATGAATGCCCAGAGTGCTATAAAGAAGTGTTTTATGGATGGTAAGCCGCTGGCTTTGTGGGCTATTGAGGAAAATGCTTTAAGATTTGACTTAACGTTTCATTTTAACTCTCCTTTTTCTAAAAGACCCCACTAACAGGTTTCTCACCCAGAGGGTTGGATTGTGTCCCTGTGTAACTAGGACAGACACAGAACTGCAGCCAGGGATGTGCAGAAGAACCAAACCAAGGTAAGCTGAATGGCTCTGCAAAGACCCTGCTCAAGGAGGGTGGATGGAGCAGTTGTCTCCATGCCTGGCTCTACCTAATCCATGTGTTCACAGAAGGATGAAGAATTGGGAGTCTCCATCCCCTCTGTTCAGCTTACACAAACCCCAGGAAACCCTACAGCCCTGTGCCTGGGTGACTGTATTCCGATGCCTGCAGATGAAGGCTTTAGTAGTCTTCTTAAAACCAGTGAGAGCAGAGTGAGAAACAGTCTTGAAAAGACCCAGAAAGTTTTCTCTAAGTTGGAATCCTCTACAGATTAAGAGGCTGAGGAACCTGTGGGTGATTTACCCTTGAGAGTTACCCACCTTTGTTAGGCAGTGAGTCAGAAAGCTTTCTGATGCATCACAAGAATAGGAGGGTGTTTAGCTGGAGCAATAAAGTTGCTTTGACACATGTAACTGATGAGCATGTTGAGCTAGGCAAGCTGTTTTGACTCTGGATGTCTGGTAGTTCTTGGTGAGGCTGAGCAAAGGCAGCACTCTCCTCATCAATGAACTGTGACACAAAGGGAAGTGGAACTGCTCTGAACCAGGGTAACATGGAATGTGAGCTGACAGTGGCATCAAAGGTGCTCCAGGTAGGCAGGTACAGAAATGAGCTGGCTGGGAGGGAACAAAGGACCATGAAAGAACAGCTCTGGAGCTGCTCCCCACAGGTGACATGCTGGTATCTGCCATGTGTTTTCTCCCATGCTGTTTCACTATGAGTGCAGCTTTTGGGGTTTAGAGGGACAACTGCTTAATTTGCTGGGTTTTCTCACCTTTGCTGGGCAAATGCAGCTGCTGATAACTGAACACAACCATGTGGTGAAAGAAGCAGAGCCCACAGGGAAGCTGCTGTTGCCTCTTTAGGACTTTAAAGTGGTGACTGAGAAGTGCTGAGGTGGGGGCAGCAGTTCCTCTTCATCTGCTGGGATACAGAGCAACAGCTCTGGGATGGCAGCACTCCAGGAGACGCTGCTCCTGCTGGGACTGTGCAACTTCACATCCCAGCACAGCAGCTCTGCCACGGCCCTCACCCTGCACCCAGTCATCACTCTGAGTCGCCTTCTGCTGGATCTGCTCACCCAGAGCAAACACTTGCTCTACAGCAGGCTGGTGGAGCTCACACAAAGCACTGCAAGCAATGCAGAAGTACGAGAAGGTAGCAGGCCAAGAGAAGGTACTACTTGGGGGAATGCTTGGCAGGCGCCAACCTTTGTTTTAGCTCAAGAAAAACAATCTGCAGTCTCCACCTCACACATGAGAGATGAAGGTATCACCGGCTGTAGAGAGAAGTGCCCTGGGCTGTACTGCACAGCTCCTGGTTCAGCCATTTACACCTGTCAAGCCTGCCACAGAACCCTGCTGAGCTTCTCATTCCCACCGCCTGGGTACAAAAGACTGCAGAAGATGGGGCAATGAAGTAGAGATGCAAACAAATGCTTGCAGATGAAAATGAAGATGCTTTACATTTCACTAACCACAGAAAGGAGAAGGGGAAGAGGGTGGATCTGTGTTTACACATCAACTGAAGATTTCTCTGGTTGATATAGCAGGTGTAAAGGAGAGAGCGGTTTTGTTAATACACTGACTTTTTTCTTTTTCCCATCCATTCAGGTCGGTCATAACGACCTCTTAAAAAATATATGTTCTTGTGATGAAAACAACCTAACAATTAAAGTGGTGTTTTAATGACCAGACCATTGAATGGGCTTGAAAACGGAAAGTTAACTGAATTATTTAATATTAAAAGTAACAATACTTAGAGATCATTGCTGTAGTCACCACCCTGATTCCATTACAGAGATTACTCACTATTGATACAACATATTCTGAACCTAATGAATTGTAAGCACAATAACGAGCTGTGTGTTCCTTCCTCTCTAATAGAGGGAAGGCGTTACATTTATGCTCAGAAGCCCCAAGATGATGAGCTTGTTACAAACAGTAAAAAACTGTCAGAGAGAGAGAGAGAGAGAGAGAGAGAGAAAATCTTCAGATCTTCTTTCCACGGGGACATGATTTCTCCAGCAATACTCTGAGAGCTGCAGATAGCCACAGCTTTACTTCAAGCAAATCCCCCCCACGACACTTCTTAATGGTGCTTTTAGAGTAAAAAAAAAAAAACCCAAAACCCACCCGATTGGCATAAAAACGGTAATTTTAGAGTAAGAAATATAAATTTCCCCCCTCACCCCACCTCACCGTTTGCTCACCAAGTGCTGCTCTTCCCAAACACCCCTCAGAGACGAATAACTGCAGCCCGCCGTAGGCAGCGGTGTAAGGAGAATGTGCACTGCTAGGAGACATACGGCTGCGTGGGGCTTACGTCTCTATTCCCATATGCACCCTAACTTTCCAAGCAGTTAAACACACCCCCCCTCCCCGGTGGAGTTCAGCGGCCGAAAGCCTGCCCTGACCGCTCAGCATCGCGGCTGCCCATCGCCCGCCCCGCCGCGCCGCTTCTCCAGGGAACGAGCGATCCGACCGTCAGGCGCATCCCGCCGCGGGCAGGAGAAGCGGGGAAGGGCCGCTCGCAGGGCGGGGGAGCCCCGCTAGCTCCTTCGGGGCGGTTGAAGCCCAGCCAAGCCAACGCACAGCCGGCAGCAAAAGTTTGCAGGGGGAAGGGAGAGGGTTCTCACCGCGGCCGGTCCGAAAGCAGCGGCTGCCGCGACGGTGGCCCCAGACGGAGCCGGAGCGGAGCGGGGACGCGGGGGAAAGTGGGGGGTGAGGGGGGCGACGGGACTGCGACTCCCCAGGGTGAGGGTTGAGGTGGGACAGGGAGCCGTACCCCCTTCGACTGCAAGGCGCCCGGTTTCCATAGCAACGCGGCAGCGCCTCTCCCCAAACTTTGGTCGCTATAACGACCGGCCCGGGGCCGCGGCCTCAGCATCGCTCCCCCGGGCGGGCCTCCCGCCTCAGGGCTGTCGGGGCGGCGCTCACCTATGGTGGAGACAACGGTGCCCACGAAGTAGAAAGCGCCGGGGAAGTCCCAGCGGGGCCGCAGGGCGTCGACGCGGATGCCCGCGGCCATGGCCGCCTCGTAGCTCCGCAGGAAGGCGCGCAGCTCCGGCAGGCTGATGTTGAAGATGCGGCTGAAGTTGTGGAGGGTCCGGTTCCAGCGGAGCTGCGCCGCCGCCTCCGACGGGCTCTCGAGGGCCGAGAAGACGGTGGCGCCGGCGCTCAGGTATGCCGCGATGAGGGCGGCCAGCAGCAGGAACCGCCCGTTGTCCTCGTTGAGGGGCGCCAGGCGCCGCCGGCGGCAGGACCCCGCCGCCCCCCGCGGGGGCATCATCCGGTGCGCGGCGCGGCGGGCGCGGCGGGCGGCGGGCGGCCCCCGGCGGGGGGCGCGGGCATGGGGCGGCGCGGCGCGGAGCCCGGCGGGGCGGCGGCTTCGCTGCAGGGGCCGCGGCTCTGAGTCATCCCCCGGCGGGGCCGCCCGCCCGGCTGGCGGCGGCGCCCCGGGGCCGCCGGCCTCGCCCGCCCGCCCTCAGCCCGACGCCCCGCGCCCCCGGGGCCGTGGGCTGCTGCGGCGCGGCCTCGCCGGCGCGCCCCGGCCGGCTCGCTCTGGCCATGCGGGGCGGCGGCGGCGGCGGCGGCCCCGCCGCGGGGGAGACCGCCGCGGGGAGGCGGAGGCGGAGGCTCCGCGCGGCGCCCGGTCGACGGCGGGCGGAGGGCGGGAGCGTGCGGTGCGGCGCGGCCCCCGGGGAGCCGCATCCCCGGCGGGAAGGTTCCCCCGGCCCCGCTGCCGCCTCCCGGGCCGGGGCGCCGCCGCTGCTGCCGCGTCCCCGGGGTGCCGCCGCTTGCGGTCCGGAGGAGGGACGGGGCGGGGCGGCCTTGCCCTGCCCTGCCCTGCCCTGCCCTGCCCTGCCCGCCGCTCCCCGGGTCTCGGCGCCCCACCGCCGCACCGGATGGCTGAGCACCGCCGGGGAGGGGGGACCCGGCAAACGCGGCTGTCCTCCTGTCGTGTGCGCGACGCGCCTTTGCCGTTGCGGAGGTTTTATCAGCTTTAAAACCTTTTCTCAATGCCAGGAGGGTGATGGTTGATGGAGGGAGCACTAATTAATTAGTTTCAGCCATTTTTAGGTGGACGAATCGTCGTTTCTGGTCTGACTCCAGTTTCTGGGCTGCACAAAGTTGGACCCCAAGAAAATGATAAATTTGGGGTTTGGTGCCAAATGCCCATTCAATCTTCGCTGACATCGGAAAGGTGATTCCTGCCCCCGCCCTCCCCGAGCCAAGTGGATTCTTACTTCGCTGGCAGGCTTGGAACAAAGATTGTGTCCTCTCTTACCCATCAGATTGCAGTAAGAACTGCAGTCCTTTCCCCAGAGACTTGTAGTAAATAATAACATTTGTATTTAAAAAAGAAAAAAAGAGAATTAACACCGATCAAATATTGTGAAGGGGATCAGAGCGAGTGGCGGCCCTGCAAATGTGTGTGGAGGGAATGATAACCCCTAGGAGAATTCTGGGCTTGGAAGAGCAAGTAGTCCCCAGAATTTGCAACTCCCAATATCAGTCTCATCTGGATAGGTGTTTTTTCCCTAGTTTATGGTTTGTTTGGGTTTTTTTTAATCTAGGTTTTATATTTTATTTTATGCAGGAAAATCCTTGCAGCCTCTAGGTAGCTGCTTGATGCCATGTAGCAAGTGGGTATTTCCTGTACTTAGGAGTTCTCCGTAGCTGTTCTTCACACAGTTATTTTGGATCTGAGAGATTTTGCTCTGCCCTGAGATTTCACATTACTGGCCATATCTACAAAAGGAGAATTACCTCTCTTCCTGACAGACGGTTCAGCCTCACCTGGTGAAGAAAATGGCTTGAGTTTGCACCTATGCTGTCAAGTGAGAGGGCTTTCCCAGGGAAATGCCACAGATTTACTGTGACAACTGAGTTTACAAAATACTGGAATCATGTTTTGATACCACTAACACTTCAAATCTTTGCTTTTTTGGCCATTATTTCTTTTGTGCAAAAGCATTTTGTTCAGTAGAGGTGGAAGGAAGGTGCCCAGAAATACCACAATTCCAATCTCCTGTTCTGCTCAAGGTGGCTGATATCACCCGCAACCCTTTAGAAAAGAAGTGGTTCCTATTTCAAAGTGTCAGTTGTGCCCCATTATGAGTACTAAACCCAAATAAATGTAACTTAATTAAACCAATAAATCACAAACTCGAGAGCTGAGGGAAGCTACAGCATATCTCAGGGACAAAAAAAGTTGGAAAAAACCCCAGGAAAGTATATCAGACCTCGTCAAAAGCCCATTAAAACATCTGGGAAGTCTCCCATGGATAGTCAAGGGCTTAACGCCCCTGGGGTGGCCAGCAGGGACAGGGAGGTGATTGTCCCTCTCTACTCTGCCCTCGTGAGGCCCCAGGTGGAGTCTTGTGTCCGGATCTAGGGGCTGCAATACAAGAAAGATGTAGAGCTATTGGAGAGGGTTCACAGGAGGGCCATGAAGATGATCAGAGGGCTGGAGCACCTCCCCTATGAAGAGATGCTGAGGGAGCTGGGCTTGTTCAGTCTGGAGAAGAGAAGGCTGCGGGGGGACCTCATTGCAGCCTTCCAGTCCCTGAAGGGAGCAGAGAAACAGGAGGGGAATCAGCTTTTTAAAAGGGCAGACACTGGCAGGACAAGGGGGATGGATTGAAGCTGAAGGAGGGAAGGTTTAGATTGGATATTAGGGGGAAGTTTTTTACAGAGAGAGCGGTGAGGTGCTGCAACAGGCTGCCCAGAGAGGTGTTGGATGCCCCATCCCTGGGGGTGTTCAAGGCCAGGTTGGATGGGGCCCTGGGCAACCTAGTGTAGCTCCAGGCCTGGAGGTTGGTGTCCCTGCCTGTGGCAGGGGGTTGGAACTGTCTGATCCCTGGGGTCCCTTCCAACCCAGACCATTCTATGATTCTGTGATTCTAATGCAAAAGGCCATTTAGTGCCAGTGGCCATAGCTAGAAAGAAGTTCCACTTTCGGTAACCCAGGAGTGTTTATGTGCAATCAGCTGGATCAGATGCTGTAAATTCCATCTAGTTTACCTGAATACACTGGAGTTACGTTGCCCAATTATTTGGGTGTTAATTTCTGTTATCTTTGTGATTGCAGAGGTGTTGTGGTTTTGCATAGCAAGGTTGCAAGGTTCGGGGGCACGGCGGGGCTCCAGGGGCGGCCTCTGCAAGCAGCAGCAAGAAGCTCTCTGCAGGCCCGACAGTGTAAACGCCAGCCGGGCTCAAGGCCAGACCCGCCGCTGAGCAAGGCCGAGCCCATCAGCGATGGCCACAACGCCTCTGGCAATCACATTTAGCAGAAAAAACTCACAAGCAGCCCCTTTTTGCCCCCAGAGAATGGAGTGAGAAGATGTAAGAAACTGAGCAGACACCAAGGCCAGGGAAGGGGGAGGAGGAGGTGGCACCGCACATGCCCAAGAGAAAGATGCCCCTGCAGCCCCTGGAGAAACCCATGGTGGAGTGGGTGCCCCCCCTGCAGCCCATGGAAAATGATGGGGAGTAGAGACCCCACCTGCAGCCTGTGGAGAGACCCCACACTGGAGCAAGTGGAGACACATGAAGGATGCTGTGACCTGGTAGGAAGTCTGCACTGGAGCAAGCTCCTGGCAGGACCTGCAGCCCATGGAGAGAGGGGCCCATGCTGTCTCCTCTTGAAGGTCTGCACCACATGGAAGCTATGCTGGGGCAGCTCACGAAGAACTGAAGCCCCGTGGGAAAGGACTCACATTGGAGGAGTTTGTGGAGGACTGTCTGCCATGAGAGCGACCTCATGCTGCAGCAAGGGAAGAATGTGAGGAATCCTCCCCCTAAGAAGGAAGGACCAGCAAAGACAACTTGTGATGAACTGACTGAAAACCTCCATTCCCCATCTGCCCTGTGCCACCTTGGGATGGGTGGGGAGGGGGAGTGAAATCATGAATGAATTTGAGCCAGGAAGAAGGAAGTGGTGGAGGGAGGTGTTTTAAGATTTGGTTTTATTTCTCATTATCCTATTCTGTTTTCATTGGGTACTTTCTTGGGGGCAGGGGTGGGACAGGCAGGGATATAGTAGATTAAATGCATTTTATTTGGTGGTGAGTCTGTTTTGCCTGTGACACTGATGGTGGAATGATCTCTCCCTGTCCTTATCTTGAGCCATAAACCTCTCAATATATGAGGGGAGTGATAGAGTGACTTTGGTGGGCATCTATCCTCCAGCCAGGGTGAAAACACGTTTCCTTCTGTTGAAATAATTAAAAAATGTTTTTTGTATGTCCAATTCTCTGGAGCACTCAGTAGTTTCAGCTACTGTAAAAAGCCAATGATGTTTTTGGTGGGAAGATGGTTGGAAAGTTTTCGTAGCTCCTATTCTCACCATGCTATGCATTGTCCCCTCTTAGGTCATGGTTGGGCCATAGATGGAGACTGAAAAATTGTCTGTGTCCTTGGGTGACAGAACTGAATCTTTATAAGCAGTAGAAGCTGACTGATTCTGGAGTCTGCTGTGACCCTTCTGGAGATGTCCTGCCTATGAAAGGATGATGCTGGTGAG
Organism: Porphyrio hochstetteri; assembly: GCA_020800305.1. Taxonomy (NCBI): domain Eukaryota; kingdom Metazoa; phylum Chordata; class Aves; order Gruiformes; family Rallidae; genus Porphyrio; species Porphyrio hochstetteri. Next base: position 10,346,413 of record CM036907.1, read on the forward strand.
ATGCTGATTAGCTTGAAGAATCATATAAGAGATATGAAAATGTACCAGTAACTTTCCATGAAGAAAAAAAAAAAAGCTAAGCTCAAGCAGTAAGGAACATGGTTTAGCTGCTTCAGCATGGACAAGACAATATTTCAAGCATCATCAAATCATGGTTTCTAAGAATTAGAGCTGTTGACAGATTTTCAAAATGTTTTGACAAGTCATTTCACTGAATTTTTTTTTTACTTAGAGTCTTGAGAATTTGTCACCATTTTGCAAAAATACTCCTCTTTTTTAAAAAAAAAAAAAGCTAGAGGGGGGGAAAAGTCCATCTATTTTTTTTTTCTTTCCATAAAACTCTTGCTGAAGTTATATGGTCCTTTCCAAGGCAACAAACTGGAAAAACTCCATTAGCTGGATAGAAATCCTGCACAGCCATGGGACTTTGGCTTAAAGGAAGGTCACAGGTTTGCTTAATCTGATCCAGATCCCAGAGTTTGTTTGAGAAAACATTCTGAAGCTGCTGCAGCAGCTTTGCTTGGGGAAAACTCCTAAAGGCAGACGTTTGGTTAAATTAATAATGTTTTGATCAATTTGCTTCATTAATTGAATCAAATCTCCAGGCACTTAGCCAAGATTATCACCATCTTTAAAAACATTTGCCTAGGATTTTTTTTTTTTTGTTTAATTTTGTTTTGTTTTTGCAAGCTGATGGTCAACTGTGAATCAAGTTTTGTGCTAAAATTGGCCCCCTGCACTGGGGGCGTGTTGGGGCCCAACCTGCTCCCTTCACATGCACACCACCAGCCATTTTGTTTGCCAGGAGGCTGGTGTTCGTGAAAGCAATTATTTTAATAATCAAACAGTGCTGTTTACATTGGCAGCTTGGTTGTTTAGAGAGAAGCTCATGCAAAGAAAGGAGATGCGTTCATTAAACGTTTAATTAAGCCATTGTCTGAAAGTAGGTTGTAACACGGAGCATCACGTCTCATTATTAAAGAATAAAGTTTAATATGGCTTTTTAAAACTTCAAACACACTGGTTGCTGTTAATCCTTTCAAGGGAACAGTTCTTCTTTTCCCATTTGTGGGTTAAATCCTTTTATTCTCAGCCGTGGTTTGACTGCGTGACTTACAAGTTCACAAACCCACTTCCAAGACATCCACAGTTGGATTCTTGGTTTCATCACAAGCTTTGATATATCATACTTATCCCCACTGACTTTGCAGCAAATACCTACTGAGGAAAAAAACCCACAACCCAAACAGGTAGGTAATTTAGGAGCTTTTTAGCACTGTGTTGGCACGGAAATGTATCGAGTACGTTCTTGGAAGGATCTCAGCCATTTGAATGTAAACATGCTATACCATACTCTACCTGCCATGAAGTGTACAGCTGGTTTGGAGTAGCTGGATATATTTTCTACCTTGGCAGTGACCAAAGACAAATGACAGGTTTGTAAATGCCACTGCAGCTGGGACTAATGTCTGGATGCTTTTGCATTGCTCTTTAGGCAGCCCAGTGTGGTTTAGGTTTCCATCTGTAGTGTGTGCCAAGGGAATTACATCTCAATGAGTGGCTTTGTCTGAGTGCCCAACACACTGCAGAGGGGAGGGGATGAGATGGTCCTCCTCCTCACTTTCCTCTCCTGCTGGATTTAAAGGGACGGTCTCTGCTTTGGTATTACTTTGCAATTATAGGATATAGATGAGGGCATTTGTAGTCCATGCAATCAGAGTGTTGGCAGCACTGTAAGCAAGGGCTTCAGTCATAACCTGAGTGGATGTGCAGTTTTCTAAGTTAGAAGTCTGGATACTTGGGGATGGAGGGAGAGTTCTTCCTGGTACCCTGCTTAGCACAATGACAGGTCAACACAAGGAAATGTATACTGACTACAAAGCATTAGGGGAAAAGTATGCATGTCCATGGTGCCTTCGATGTTACTAACCTCTCCTCATCCCCTCAGAGTACTTTTGTGGGTTTTGAAGCAAAAGACCAGCCTGGTGACCTCAATGGCCATTTATACTGTCTCCTGTCTGTATGAGGGGGACCTTTTGGGGAGATGAGGGAGAAACCAGACAGGCTGTAGCTGGTCTCAAGGCCACGAGTTGCCTCCTGCAGCCAGTAGGTTGGTTGAAAACCGAGTCGCTTTATGGGCTGGCTAACAGGTGACCCATCCTGAGTCTTGGGATCAAACTGTTAGCAGGTAGCTGGGCTGTATGAGCCCTGGTTACTCTGTCAGTAGCACTCTGGCCTTCATGAAAGCAGAGAGGAAGACGCAGATAAAATAAACTTGTGAATCCTATGAGAACCCTTTGTGGTGCTCCCAAACTCAAGTCAGGGTGAGAGGTAGGAGTCAGCCACGTGCAAGTGTTGGCTTGCTAGGTCTAATTGCTAGGGGATGCTCAGTAGCACTGAAACAGGAGTACCTGTAACTAAAGGGGTGGTTTGAGCAGGAGAATATGTCTGTGGGTTTAAGAGGAGACAGGAAAAAAGAATTGCTGTTTAAATCAGGAGATTCTTGCATTCTTCCTGATAAAGTATGAATGCAACAGCCTTTTTTATTTTTTTTAATTTTTCTTGAGGCCCAGTGGTAATCTGTGCTTCCTCACTTTCACTGTTCCTGCTGAGAGAGAGAATAATCTAATTAACTATTCATCCTTGACAATTACATTCAATTTAAATGTGATGAATACCCAATTTCAAAAGGCCTGAGCCTGTATAGTGCTCTGAGCATCCTGAGCACACAAACGTGTTCTTACTGGCTGGTCAGTGGAAGCTGAAGGCACCCAGCATCTTGTGGTTTGTTCTGTATCCAGATGACTTATTTTCATCTTGGTCTTCAGCAGTATGAAACTTCACATTTTATGGGGGAACCTTCCACTCTGGTGGGGTTTGTTCTTCCTGCATTAGTTGTGCTAATTTGTTTTCTGTTAATGCTTTGCATGGGGAAATCTTAGTCAGTATCTTGGCATGAGAAGGATTTTTAATACATCTCAATAATTGAAAGGCAGTATTCTACAACTCAGGGAGGAGCAACTAAGACCTACAAAAGACAATTTCTGAATACACAACCCACTGGCAAGTTCATGTAGACAATTAGGCAACAAACCAGTCGTTTTCTTGGTGAGGGTTTTTTTTTTTTGATCATACCTTGTTCAGCACAACCCAGCCAGGGCCAGGTTTTTCAGAAGAGATCAGCATCCTTCAGCTCTCCAAGTGAATGGCTGAATTTTTGAAAGGACTCAGTGCCCCAATTAGGCAGCAAATTTACTCTTTTTTTCCCAAACACGACAAAGTGTTTTGCAGCTTGCCATTTCTCTTCACAGTAAAGAGGAAAAGCTCTTTGTAAATCTCTCTATTAAAGTGAGAGAGGTGGCCTCTGTGTTCGAGGAGGGGTTGAGGTTCACAGTGTTGCAGAGGGACGGGCAGACAGATGCACCGATGAATGGGTGCAGGAACATGGAGAATGGGATTGGTGCAGCTCTTGAGAAACCTGCATCCTCCAAATCCATGCTTGCCTGTGTACCAAAGAGCTGCAGGGAGCTTGCCAGGAAGGGAAGTAATTTTAGAGTGTGATTTGAGGAATGATTCAGTTTAAAAATTGCTATTTTTGAAGGGCTACTTTCAGCTGGGATCCAGTCCCCAGCATGTTCCCAGAAGCACTCGCCTTGCTGCAGCAGAGCATGGTGCTGGGGCAGGGAGAAATGTCTGGCTGGGAGCCCTGAACCTCACACTGCCACAGAGGAAAAAAACAATCCATGGGAATGGGTCTGTCTCCTACTTCATGTCCCACCCTTTGGCAGGTGAGGGCTTTAACTCAGCCAGCTTGACAGGCAGGTAACTGCACATCCTCCCTAGGCATTCACCGCTCTCCAGGGAACCTGGCAATCAGGCTGTTCGGGGAAGTTTCAAGACAAGAAAGCCTACTTTATCCTTCTGACATAAAAGCCAAGGACAGCCTGATGAATTTCTCAAGCAAAGTTAAAAAAGGGCAGCCAGACACCTTTTTCATGCCACCTAAAGACTTACCCATGTGTATTTCACAGACCCTATAAAACCTGCTAAGCTGATGCTCCCTCCCTCAGGCTGGGGCTTCAGAGAAGTGCAGGACAGGCACCATTTGATTGCAGCACTGAAGCAAACCTTGGCAACCCCTTTGGCATGCTGGATTCCCACTGCAGATAGCAGCCCTCTGCTAATTACACCTGTCAGTTATCAACAAACAGGTTAAAATGTCCCCTCCCCTCTGGATTTGTCCCGTTTGTTTCATCCAGGTAGGTGTTGGGTGATGGTCCTCTGAGGGCATTTACCCTGATGAGCTTTTAATAATTGGGCTCCACTTGTGACCAAGCAACTTCATACACTTTGGTTTGTCCTTGAGGACGTGTGGGGGCGAAGTGTGTGGCTGAAGACCACAGGTGTCTCAGGACTGCCTGCAGGTGATGGTTCTGGGAGGCATTAGCATTTATTCCAACCTAAATGATTTTATCATCCTGTCACCACAGTGTCTGACCCAAGGCTCCTGGGACTGACTGCCTGGTGGGATTCCCAAGCAGTGACCAAGCCCAACTGAGACATGTGTGTTTGTGTGTGCATGAAGAAACAAAGCGAATAATTTCTCTTGAAATCAATTAACAGGCTGAGCCTACAGTTAGTTATCATCAGTGTATCCTGCATTATGGCAGTGCTGTTAGAAATGTGGGTAAGTTCATCAGTTGAAAGGTCATAGAGGATGGAGGACCGCTGTGGTACCAGGAGATTCATCTCACTATTGAAGTGACCAACTTTATATAAGGACTCATTTTCACTCCTGCTTCTCTTGCTTTTGTCAAGGAAGTAGAAGCATGGATCATTCTCCAAGTTACTTCCCTGCTCCTGTTCACCTTTTGACTTGTGACAGAGGAGTAACCCAGCCCCTCACTTGCTCACCTTGCATCTAGGAGAGCATTTGTTGCCTCTTCCACAATGTTCCTTATGCAGATGCTGCCTCTTGAGACCATGATTCACTGTGAAAGAGGGGAAGAAGTTATGGAAAAAGGGACTGTATATGGTAGATGCTATATCTGGGAAGATGAGGAACATGTAAGGAGTGCAACATATCATCTTTTGAGCAAATGCTAAACTTATGCTAGAAAGCAGAAGGTGAAGAAAGAACGTGATGGTGAGGAGGGCTTACTTTTATAGCTGTCCATTCCTGCTTCAAATGTGGTGAGCCAACAGAGAAATGTATCAAGCTTTCAAAAAAATATTTCCATTTTGCTATGTAGAGGGCTTTAAAGGACTTTTCCTTCCAGATTAAGATTTATTTATAGCCACATAAAAGATGCTTTATGTGTAATACCAATACATTATTTGTGTGTGTAATGAAAGATGGGCAACTGCTGTGCCACTGAGCATGCAAAAATGTCTCAGGGACCAGATTCAGTTTCATCTGTGGCCTTCCTTAGTCTGGAAATGAACTTTGACCTCCCTAGTTTTCCTATTTTTAGAGTTGGCCACTTGGCCATACCTGAGTGTTCACCTGAGCACTGGGGAAAAATGGAACGACGCTGTTTGGCCGCGTCTTTCAGCCGTTTCACAAGTGAACAAAGTGGGGGAAAGGGGGAGGGGTTCATTGTGTCCAGATCTGGGGCTGCAATACAAGAAGGATGTGGAACTGTTGGAGAGGGTTCAGAGGAGGCCACAAAGATGATCAGAGGGCTGGAGCACCTCCCCTGCGAAGAGAGGCTGAGGGAGCTGGGCTTGTTCAGCCTGGAGAAGAGAAGGCTGCGGGGGGACCTCATTGCAGCCTTCCAGTCCCTGAAGGGAGCAGAGAAACAGGAGGGGAATCAGCTTTTTAAAAGGGCAGACAATGGCAGGACAGGGGGGAATGGATTGAAGCTGAAGGAGGGAAGGTTTAGACTGGATATTGGGGGGAAGTTTTTTACAGAGAGAGTGGTGAGGTGCTGGAACAGGCTGCCCAGAGAGGTGGTGGATGCCCCATCCCTGGAGGTGTTCAAGGCCAGGTTGGATGGGGCCCTGGGCAACCTTATGTAGCTCCAGGCCTGGAGGTTGGTGTCCCTGCCTGTGGCAGGGGGGTTGGAACTGTATGATCCTTGGGGTCCCTTCCAACCCACACCATTCTATGATTCTATGGTTCTATGATCTTCTTTCGGTGGACTTAATCTGTCATAAGTGTCCTGTGACCAGTGCTGTCACTTTGGTTTCAGAGCTTTGGGCTGTAACAAGCACTTACCTGGTGAAAATGTATCAGTGGAAATGTGAAGATTATGTAATACTGGAACCTAGCTCCATGGTGTACTTCAGGTAGGAAAGACCTGAGGTAAGGAGTGAGGTGAATGTAAAAGAATGGAGGGACGAAAGATGCCTAAAACTGGATGCTTCAGACCTAGGGTAACTCTGAGAGATCACTCTGCAGTTATGAGAAGCGCAGGAGAGAGGGGTGGAGCATAAGAAGGAGCATGGGCTTTCTTCAAAAGGCTTCTGAAAGTTCCATCAGCCTTACAGACCTTTGGAAAGATTTCCTCCCAGCTGCACAGCCTCCATGCCAGCCCTTTGGGTTGGTGAACTTCCCATTCAGTTGTCTGCTCAGCACAGTCTAATGCCAAGGTTGGGAAGGTTTCAAGCATTGCTGGCCAAACTCTACTTTCCTTTTCAAAATCAGAGGTCTGGTGGGCTAATAGATAACCTTTTGGAGATGCCAGATCTGGCCCTCATGAAAGCCAGCTGTTGCTGGGCCGCTGAGTGTCATGACCCCTGGCAGGCAGGGGGCTCTCAGCTGCACCTCAAGATGCAACTCGTGCTGTTTTGCTGTGCCTGTATCACTCAGGCTCATCCTATGTACCATCCACTGCCACCCTGATGTCAGCTACCGACTCCTGACCTAACAGCAAGGCTGAGTCAGGCTTCTCATCAGCTCTGTGCAGATAATATGACATCATCTTGAGCCAGTAATTTCTCTTCCATTTGCCTTACTTACCCTTCTGACCTTGGTCCTGCTTCTCCCCTTAGGTTGGGAAATATTCCAGGATGGAATTTCTTTTCTTTTAATGCATTTTCCTAGCTCCACTGGAGGTGCAATGAAATCATGGCTGGGATTATGACAAGCTTGCCACCATCCACGAAGGAAATAATTCATCCTGCTGGTATGAAGATCATTGTGCTGGGGAGACCTTGTCATGCTGATGATATAAGGGTATAAAACTGCTATGAAAAAGATGTGTGCTCTAGCAAGCAGGCTTCGTTGCTGTCCAAATGCCAGCGTGGCTTATTATTTTCTAATGAAATGAAATATATTTGTGCTCTCTGAAGTAGACTGTGTTGATTTAATTTGTACCTTATGATCAAGATTCTAAATTTCATATCTTTTATGTTTTATAAGTAGTGAGTAGGGATTTAGCTGCATGAGACCCATTAATATCAATACAGCTAGCTCCCCATGCCCTTCTGTAAAGACTATTTTATACACAACAACATGGAATTTCACCTCTCTGTATTTCTCTCAGTCTCTGCAGGAAAAAACTGTGATAGCTAATCTGAAGGCAAGCACACATTTTATTGTTGTTCTGAAAGCAGTAAACATTTTTAGTACTCTGATTTTTTCCTGCTGACAAACAACAGGCAGCATATGACATAGAAATCAAGTAGCTGCTTTTATTTTTTTTGTGGGCTAGGTTGGGGAAAGTAACAGAAGAATCTCAGGCAAGAAATCACAGATTATTACTTACTTTATGTAATTTCAGCGTTCAGAAGTTGCCTTTTGAGCTTTTTGCTCAAAAATGGTATACCCTAAGTTAGGATGATACTTCTCCAGTCTGAAATATCACTAGAAAAGGCATGTTCACTCTCCCAGATAAAATTTTCTGTTTGTTTCCTTCCTGATTTTTATGAATAAAAATGACCCAAGTACTGTTGAGAACAAGAACAGGGAAAAAAAAATACATGTTTTCTAAGCAAAAGATATAAACTGTGTTCTCTCACTATCCTTACAAACCATGTATTCTGACTCTCAACCATTAACTTGTTCTCTCTGTGCCTCCTCCAACTAAAAGACAGAATTCACACTTTAAACACTCATCGTTCATCTTGTCAGTATCCAGGAGAATGGAACCTGGAGGATTTTGAGTATGGTCCAGCAGAAGGAAAGACCTGTCAACTTCACCTGAGGACCAGTGGTGTGTCTTGGGCGTAGAAAGATGTGTTATTTGAGCTCAGCTTGGCAAGAACTCTTGCCAGAACAGGGTCTGTGCTGCAGGATGAACCAGGTGGCTAAGCCTGCAGCACACTGGGCACTCTCTAGGAACTCTCTGTGTGCTCACCTTCAGGTTAGAAAATGTTACTTTTGTCAAAGTTTAATCTACCTAAAATTAAGTCTTTCCTGGTTCAACTCATAAACCAGACAAAAAAAGTGCAGCTTGTTGTGATGGCACTTCACAAGGGCTGGACTCATGGTGGCCCAGTCACAATTTTCCCTGGCTTAGGATTACCAAACATTCTTTTTTGAGTGGATACTTCCCATTTGGCAAGCATAGAGCACCCCCAGCCTTTTGTGTTTCTGGTCATGCAGAAGATGGAGCACTGCAGCAGTCCTTGATACTGTGTGAAGCAAGTTCTCTCACCTGTGATCAAGTGCTAAAATTTCAGGGGTCAGTGCAATACAATGGAACAGAAATTGTCACCTTACACAATCACAAGGTTGGAAAAGACCTTTAAGATCATCGAGTCCAACCGTTCCTGTCCTGTGCTAAACCCTATCCCTAAGTACCTCATCTACCCGTCTGTTAAACACACCCAGGGATGGTGACTCAACCCCCTCCCTGGGCAGCCTGTTCCAGGCCCTGACAGCTACAGTTTGTGGAAACCTGTGTCATGGTTTTCAGCCTAACAGCAAAACAAACCTATAAATGGAGAGAGGGGTAATCAGCTGTAAATGACTGAGCAGTATCTGGATTTTATCAGTTGAGTATTGAATCATTCCAAGCTGCCAGTGTGGATGCCCAGGTCTCAGACACATTGGAAGTGTGTAGCTGATAGAGATGTAGCTCAGGAGTTCTGTATCTGACAGCTATGGGAGTTACTAATCCCAGGGACTGCCTGATTTTAGGATGCTACTTCTAGACTGCATCATATTTAAGTAGGTGAGACTGAATTCCTTTGGACTAGTGTCTAAACATGGATCAGAGGGATGAAGATCAGGGAAAGAAAAGCTACGAGCTGTGTTGGCCCAAGAGCAAATGAATGCGTTGCCTATGAGTACACTGAGAATGAGTATTTGAAAAGATTCCTAGCTATTTAGGTAACCAACTCTTTGAACTGTCTTCCAGTAGGAAGAATGAGAGCAAAAAAGCTGGGCTGTCTGGAGTCCAAAGTGCTTTACATGATGTGATGCCTGCAATAGCAGAAAACTGAATTTAATGGTTAAAGTGCTCCTAAACATCTTCAGATATTTTAAAGTGGATAACATACAGACCTCAGTCATATGTGGTATTTTTTCCTGATCACTGCTAAGATCACAGAATCACAGAATTGTAGAGGTTGGAAGGGACCTCAATAGATGTCCTGGTTTTGACCAGGCTAGGTTCTGGCCAACCTTCCCAAACAGCCAGCACAGGTGATCTGAGTTAGCCTGGGCTGTTTCCACACCACCTGACATCACTCTCCCATAAAAGGGGCTGGTTAGGTGCTTTTGGAACAGGCTGAGTGTGGCTGAGGTGTTGGGCTGGTCCTGAGCTGGTAAGGTACTCTGTGTTATCACTGGGTGTTAGTCTAATTGGCTGTTATTGTTCTTGGTGATTTTGTCAGTAAACTGTCTTTATCCCAGCCCAAGGAGGCTCTGGCTGTTTCTCCTGTGGGAGTGAGTGAGTGGTGTGTGGTGCTTTGGGCTGAACCTCCACAAGAGATCTTCAAGTCCAGCACCAATGGGTGCCCCATTTCTGTGCTCTTTTCACTGCAGTGTGTGTTGACTTTTGGCAGTCAGATAACTACTGTAGGCTGGCTGGGGGAGAAAGGCTTAGCATGCTTTTGCTAGAAGATCCTTCTCAGTGTAAACAAAAAGGGAAAAAAGAGCTACATCTGTTGTGTTTTACCAATGCAAAGGCTCCTCCAGGTCTCCACCATTCAGAACCCAGCAGGAATCTTCCAACTGAGGAGGGTAAAGAAAAAAATGTTTGCTGAAAGGCAGATTGCAAACATCAAACTGCCTGTTCTTTAATTGATCTTTTGCACTGGGAATATTCAGGAGGACTATACCCCTGGTTTGACTGGGAAGCTAGTAAAGCAGGTTCTGCTGAGAACTGCTTCATATTAAGCCTGCAACCCAGGGATCTTTTAAAGCACTTGGATGTTCATTTCAAGGCAGACGCTGCTCTGTATGTTTAAAGCAATGATTTGTCTTTCAGACCCACTGGGATTTTTTTTCTGCTTGAGTAAGAAGCATAAGAAATAACACAAAGGAGAAAAAAAGGATACTAAGTAGGGTTTTGTTAAATGCAGTACTGGCTCCTTCCTGAACAGGAGAGACAGAAATCCAGGGGAGACCCCAGTCAAAACCCCAATTCTAAACATCAGATGGTCCTAAATTTTTGCAGGCCTGATTCTGTTTCTCTTTGTGTCATAGGTATGTTACAGTGCTGCACTAACACCCAAATTTCACCAGAATGCATGCAATTAGAGTCATGACATAGCTTTCTGAAATAGCCCATATCTGGCACCTCTACACTTGGAAGCCTGTAAGGTAAGTGCAAACCTTCTGTTGGGAGGCTGCCAAATTCAGTCCACAGGGCTGCATCCATTTCAGTGGAACACAGTGGGCAGGTCCAGAACTGGGGGGATGATGGTGACCAATCAACCATAGTGCCATTTTTAGGAGAGGCACTATTATGCTTAGTCATGTTGACCTTTAGTTTCTTGTCGCTACAGATCAACCTCCTATTCTGTGCTCTATTTCCCAGCCTCTTCAGTCAGTATCTTCTTGATGAGAAGATGACTAATAATTAGAAGATTAAATTCTGCTAGGAAGAAGTTTGAGTCTTTATCAGTTAGCCTTTGAGTTGCTGCTGCTAGGAGATACGGACATGGAAAACAGTCAGTTTGGAAAGCTACTCTTGCTATTGGCATTGCTTATTTGCAATGGTAGAAGTCTGAGTTCCAGGCTACATCCTGAAAATACCAAGAACTTGGTCCCTTATCCAGCAAAGCTTTTCATTGTGGGGCTTAATTTTGAAACACATGAACAGTTCCTTGTGACATCTGCAGAGTAAGTCATCTTCAACAGCTTCAGTTAAGCACCTGTATCATCTCAGATCAGAGGGGTTGTTTTCTACATTGCTCAGACCACACATAAAAAAATCTGTCAATAGAGGGTGGCTGGGGAGTTGTTGACCTTGGTGCTTTCTAAGGGCAGGGATGGCAGGGGAGGGAGGACCACCTTTAGTGGGCAGTAGCACGTGAGAGGGGCAGGAGGCTTGTCTTCATGACTTAAAACTTCTACTCTCCTTCATCCCAAAGTTTGGTTTCACAACATCAGGCTCCCACAAGCTTTGGGGGTTTCTGCTTGGTTTTGGGGAGAGGTGGTCCACTGCAGACCTCTGCCTGGTGGGTGAGCCACTGCAGAGGTGGAGGATGAAACCACACAGCATTGCTCAGCCCTTGGAGGTGTAAATGGGTGATGGAGAAGGAGGCTCCTATGCCACTGGCTACAACCCATTCCAGGCATCACTCTGCTGCACTGTGTGAGCCTCTTGGGTTGAGATGTTTCATTCCTTAATTATAGGCAGATTTTAGTATCTTCCCCTCTCTTGCTTTGGCCGTGCAACTTAATTTTTTTTCTTCATTTCTATGCCTGTTTGGGAAGAAAGCCTGGGAGATCATTGCCTATAGGCATCAATTCTTCTGTAGAAAGGGAGAGTTTGAGGGCAGGTGCACTGAAGATAGATGGATAGCATGTCCTTGTGTTGACAGGAACTATTACTGGCATGGAAAGTTTCATTTCAGTATCACTATAAAAAGATGAAGCCAATAGATTTGTGGAGAGTGAAGCACAAACCAAACATGCTCATCTGATCCTTACTAACATGAAAAGGACTCTGACTCAGATGGGTTGAAGGCAAGTCAAGCTGAAACCATCTTACTCACAGCAAATGAAGACTGACAGTCCATGGGTAGGTGGTGGATGGCTTAATTCAGGCTAGTGAATGTGGTGGTGTGTAGGAATACAAGGGACAGTAGTGTGGAAACCAGCTCAAGCAGCACAAAGCCTTAACGTTCAGGAGCTCAGTGTGGCTCACCAGGAATGTTCTATCATAATCTAAAACGTGTTGTGTTTTGTTTTCTGAGATCTTACTGCTGCTTTTAGTGGGCTTCCAGGGATGAGCTTTCAGCTAATGTGGAGTGCACTTGGAGTGCTGGCAGCAAGAAGTGCTCTCTGACAGAGCAGGCTTTCTGCAGTTTCATTGCCTGCATCTGTCTTGGTTTAGACAAATGGGAAGGAAATAGTTAATGATTAAACTTAACAGATAATGCTGTATACAGCTAGGGAGCACGTTAAAACTGGCTTTCTGTGCCCAGTGCTTTGTGCCTCCAAGGATTCTGCTTGTGTACAGAAATAAGTCATCTCGCTTCCAGCTACAGGCAGTAACACAGGAGTTCTGTGTTTGTCCAAACTCTGTTACTTCTGTTCTTTCTCTGCACTTCTTTTTCCATCTGAGAGTTATTTAGGCTGAGAAGATATCCTTTAATGTGTTGCATGGAAAGCATGAAAGCCACAGGTCAAGGGAGGTCTGTCAGTCAAATAAACCAGTATAATAAACTAAATAATGCCAGGGAAAAATTAGCCACAAAGCCTTACCCAGAATTCAGAAAGTTGGCTATTTCAGCCCCCAACACCCAAAATACCACCTTTAGCTCAAATATTTTTAATGCTGGGTTTCTGCTTCTGCATGCTGTGAGGTACTTGGGAACTCTCAGAGCCGGCAAAAACCTGTGAAATGCTCCTTCAAGTTAACTCAAAGTGGTCATTTTGAAAGATACATTGCAAAAGGTGTGTTCTTCTCCAAGATAGATGCCAGGTACCCCTCTCATGAGTTGAGCATCCTTGTGCTTGTTACTGTAGGTGGGACAGGAGGAGCTTGAATGGGATGTAGGGCTGGGTCTGTGACTGGTTGTGGAGTTTGCAGTTTCCTTCCTCTTCCTTCTGACATGAACTAGAAAAGTGACCCTTTATTTTAAGAATAACTTTGGTGACCAGCTGAATCATTCTAGAGCACTGGAACAGGCTGCCCAGGGGGGTGTGGAGTCTCCTTCTCTGGAGATATTCAAACTTGTCTGGACGCCTATCTGTGCGATATGAGCTGGGGAGCTGCTTTGGCAGGGGGGTTGGACCCCATGATCTCTGGAGGTCCCTTCCAACCCCTGTGATTCTGTGATCGTTGTGGACACTGAGGTTGAATACTTGCTCTCCTGAACCTTGCCTTGACAATTTCTTTCCAGACCTATGGAAAATGTTATGACCACCATTTGTTCAGGGGAAGGATTGCTCCCAACAGTTTGCAGCTGATTCAGTTCTATTGTTCTTTGCCACCACCTACAGATCTCAGCTCTTGAAGTTTTGGTTTGTCATAAAATGCAAACTAGAGTGTCATGGGTAAGCAATCATGCCCCACAGCACAACTTCAAATTGATGCTGTGACAGATGTAAATTACAGCTGTTCTAATCAGTGCACTATATATTTTTATTACTACAAATGAGCTGTGGAGACATTATTTATGAGGAATCGAGTGAGATTTTTATAGTGGGAGCCTTAAAGGACCTCCTTTCACTTAATCAACTAAAAGCAGCTCCACAAAAATCAGTGAAATGATGTGACATTAACAGGGTCAGAACATTCACCTCCATCTTTACTGACCACATTTGACTCCCTGGACATCATTTAGATAACCTGGCAGTTAGCAGAAGACTTTAATGGCTGCTGAGTGTCTGCCTGTTGCAGCAAGTCCTAAAATATGGTCAGACTTTTATGCTTAACAGAAACCCCAAGATTTCTCAGTACCTGAGAACAGGACATGGAGTCTTGCAACACTTGGCTTTTTTCAGAAAGGATAGCAGAAGTTCTTACCTGCCTTGTAGATATCTGGTCATCTAAGAATCTCCCCTAGTCTGGTGAATATTTTAAGGACAAAAGACTTATGTTGACCTTTCAGAAGCAGGATAAACATTCTGCTTTAGAGGAAAGAATTTTTTTATAAACATTGATAGTGGAGCTAAGCAACTACACAGGCTGCAGAGTTTTGCTCAGCAGGAAACCCTTTTCCTAATGATCAATATGCAATACAAAAGTCACATCCCTTTCTTTCTCCCTAAAGGAACACAAGTTCAGAATCTCAGGCAAAACTTTCTTCCCAGTTTAGAGCAGAACTTGTGGCCCCAAGGAAGACTGATACTCAAGCACAATTTGGCCAGCTCTGTGAGAGAGACACTGCCTGCTGTAGTAACCCAGGTCCTAAAAAAATCAACATGCAGCTGGCAGAAAAGGCAAGCAAAATCCCTGATGGTTTAATATAATGATGAAATGTCTTGATGAAAACTGTTCTATCTGACTCTTTTAATTAATGGAGATATTATCTCTTAGGACCAGAGGGGACCATCAGATCAAAGTTGAATCATGTCCTGTTATTTTTCTGGGGACCCCAAGATGTTGTGTGTAACTCAAGTGTGTCTTTCAGAAAGACATCTAATCTTGATTTCAATACTTCAGTGCCTATAAATTACAGTTGAAGTTGCAGTGATTAATCACACTTGAAGTTAAAAAATGTGCATCTAGTTTCTAATTTAGATTTGCTCAGCTCCTGTTTCCAGACATTAGTTTTTGTTTCCTACTTACTACTTGACTTCTTGTTTAATACCTACTATTTGCTCTTTCTGGAAGCGTTTATTATTTCCCCATTGAATGTGGCAGCATATCTACCCTGGTATTTAGAGTAGTCATCAGCCTGCTTAAGCTAAATCTCCTTCTGGAGTCCTCCATACTGTGGCCTTATATTTGCAGAGTGGAGTTAATGGAGAGGTCTGTGTGGATGCTGTTCAGGTAGATTGCCTCATTGCAGCTCCAAGGGGTTTGCATGACCCCTGGAAGAGAAGGGGCCTTCACACTGAATGCATGTTGGTTATTAGCATTTATTGGATGCTGATAACCTAACTAAACATGTCTGGTTTTACAAGGTTAGCAGCTATTGCTTTCTCTCCCCAGTGCCATCCTGTGCTCTGTTCTATATTTCTCTGGCAGAGCACTGGGGTAGGGGAATCATGGAATGGCAGGAGTTGGAAGGAACCTCTAGAGATCATCTAGTCCAAGTTCCTTGCTAAAGCAGGATCACCTAGAGCAGGTGGTCATGTCCAGGTAAGTTTTTAATCTCTCCAGAGAAGGAGACTCCACGACCTCACTCAGCAGCCTGTCCCAGTGCTCTGTCACCCTCGGGATTTTTTGTTATGTTGAGATGGCACTCCCTGTATTCCAGTTTGTGCCTGTTGCTGCTTCTCCTGTTGCTGGGTGCTGCTGAAAAGAGTCTTATCCAATCCTCCTGACACCATCCCTTTAGGTATTTATAAGTATTGATGAGATCCTCTCCTCAGTCTTCTCCAGACTAAACGGCCCCAGCTCTCCCGGCCTTTCCTCATACAAGAGATGCTCCAGTCCCCTCATCATCCTCATAGCTTTCTGTTGGACTCTGTCCAGTAGTTCCCTGTCTTTCTTGAACTGGGGATCCCAGTTCAAGAACTGGAAAGCTGTTCATAGGAAAAGCCTCTGAAACTTGAAACTGGAAGAGTTTTTCACGATCTCTTATTTTTGGAAAAAAGTGGTGTGACATGGAGGGATGTAAGGCTGTCCTTGCTGGTTCCCTTAAGTGCTCAGTGAGGTGGGATTTGTGAACCCCATCTTAGACCTAGCTCTCTGCCTGCAATGAGGTGGTGGTGTGCTCAGTGCAGCAGCAGAGAGGCTGCTCTGGGTTGTCCATCTCCAAGTTGGTGCTGGGAACTCAGGTCCACGTAGCTGCTCCCACCAGGCCATGTGTCCTCTGGGCCTCATCTTGTACCACCCTGAGGTACTGCACTGTGCAGGGTGGATGTGGTAGGTTGGGTTGGGGCTTGGGGGAAACCTCTGCAGTGCAGTCCATGGTGGGGAGCCATGTCCCTTGTCCACAACTCTGAGAAGCTACTAGCAGGAGTTACTTCTGCCTCCTTGTTGGATATAATATGTCCACAGAGCAGCAACTGGTTTCTTATGCTTCACAGAAATGTCTCAAGCAGTGGGACAGAAGAGAAATCTGCTGATAACCTTGACCAAAAGTTGCAGGATAAGAGAAGGTGTTAAAAGAATAATCTAGAAATTTAATTTTGGAATCAATTTATTTCAGCACCTCCTCCACTCTCCTCTCTTCCCCTTCTTGTTTTTTTCCTGCAGAGAAGATGGGACAAAAGGATGTCCACACCCCTGAAGGGGGACAGTCCTGCAGAACCAGCTGGGAATTAATCTTGTTGCTGAAATGAAGAATGGAAAAGTTCTTCAAAACTTTGCCATCTATTTATAAAATGCAAAGCTCATGATTGATTTTTGTTTCCCCTTCCTTGTTAATCTTTGCCAACTTCAGGCATTCAAGGGAAGTAAGCCAGCTCCCCCTCCCCTCATTCATTAAGAGCAATGGAGAGGTCTCTTTTCTCTGCTGCCTTTTTCTGAGCATTGTGGGATCACACTTTACTGATGCTTCTCCACAACATTAAAAAAATTGAGACAAACTTAGAAAACAACTTAAAGCCTTTTAGAGTAATAATCAGTTCTTGCTACATCTGTGATAAAACTGTATGATTTAGCTTTTAGGTATAGTGTACTCCTTTTTGCTTCATTAAATTGCCTTTATCTTGGCCCATGAGTTCTTTTCCATCTTGTTTTCTCTTCCTCTGTCCTGCTGAAGAGGGGAGTGATGGCTTTTGTGGGCACCTGGTGTCCAGCCAAGTTCAACCCACCCCACTCTCCCAAACTCTCTCTGTGTGTGACAGACAGCTGGACAGAAAGAGGGAAAGAGGACAGGAGGAAAAAGCACCCTGACTGCCATTGGTTGATGGGGAAAACCAAACTGCATCATTTCTTCCAGCACACAGAGATGAGAAATCTTGTTTCTACTGAAAAATCTATAAGCAAGATATGGAGAGGTAGAATTATAATGTAGAGGGAGAGTCAGGTAGTATGTTTTGGAGCCCAAGACAAGGGAATTGCGAGTCAGCAGCTGTACTGACAGGGGAAAAGCTTCCCAGGCTCCCAGTGTGCACAGCTGGGTATGAATTTCTTCCTCTCTCTGAGCATCAAATGAAAAAACATTTACTGCTGCTTTATTCAAGGGACCTGCCTGTGGATGCTACATATTTTACACTGCAAACAATGTTAATGTAGAGGTGCTACTGTAACTTCTAATCCATTTTCCTTCCATCCTCTCCCCTCAGCTCCAGTCTAATCTATTTTTGAGGTGGTGCTAAGGAATAGCATTTGGAGGGGCTGAAAGGGATCCTTAGGTCTCTCAGGAGAGTTGCCCTTCAGGGCAGTGCTGTCTCTTGTGGCCTTGATGGGTATGATGGGCCCACTGAGCTCTTACCAAGAACCTGTGGGGAGCGAAACCCCTGCTTGCCTCAAGAGCCACAAGCACTTGATGAAAGGCTGTCAGAAGTCTGTGTGAAAGTTATTACTTGGATTTGTGGTAGTGAGAGACATTTCCTCTCCAGTTGGAGAGGCTAAAAGCTAAAATAATTAATTTAAGACACTAAAAATCGTGCTGCTTAGTGCCACTAAAGCTATGCTTACACATACCAGGGTGGGCAGCTGTAACCCTCCATCTGCAATCCCAGAGCCAAGACCCTCTGCAGCTCTGCTCCCAGTGGATACCTTACTCCATCTGCAGCTCTGCTCCCAGTGGATACCTTACTCCATCTGCAAATGGCATTGGATGCTGGACTTGACTTTTTACCATCTTTCCTTGCTTACCCAAAGGTGCCCTCAGTAGTTCTGCATTTTCAAAAAGGACATCTTAGACAACTTAGCATTATTTGTAAGTAGTTACCCTGTTCCCTCTTACACTGCTCTTAACCCACCAGGCTGATGCATGGACAGTCTTGTCTGGACCAGTTATGGGAAGGACTGCTTCTCCACTATACTTGAAGCTGCTTTTTGATACAGCTTTCTGTAGTTTCTCTCTTTCTCTATTTCAACAAACTGAAGGACACCCCCACCTCTCCAATATATCTCAGTCTTTGCTCACTTTTGGAATTTCATTAGTGGAGAGGATAAGAACTGAGTCATATGAAACTTTTAATCCAGGCATTACAAGTCTGTGTGTTGCAGGTAACTAGTACTAACTACATATCAGCCTCAAGGTAAAGACAATAAATCTTGCTTGTTGTTTGGACACTTTGCCAAGTGACTGATTAAAAGCTTTCTTCATTGAAATCCTCCTCTTTGCAGCTGGCCCCTAAAAAACATGAGCATATTCTCCTTTTCTTAGCAACTCCAGTACCTTGAGTAGAAGAAAACACAGCTTGCTGGGAATATTCTTGTTGAACATTCTCTTGAATATTCTGTTTTTAAAGGACTAGCACTGCTTTGCACTTCTGGCCACTATACTCTGCAGGTATTTGGTTCTGCTGAACACCTGGGCTGCAGAAGAAAACTGAGAATTGGTTTGATTCTACCTCAGTGTGTTGAGGCTGCAGGTCTCTGTCCACTGATGGTGTCTCTGTAGAAGGCATGTCCTGCCCCAGGAACAAAAGCTGGACACCTCACTGGAGCAAGGCTGCCAGCAAAACTGTTGGGAGACTTTGTGGCAGTGTTGAGGGGCAAGGGGATATTTGAGAGGGAAAGAGGGTAAAGAAGTGGAGAAGAGGCATTAAGTGCAAAATTAGAATGGGAATGAGGGAGGTAAGATACTGCCTAAAAATTGGGTGACTGCTAAAAGACATTATTTTGCTGTCAAGTGAATTATAGAGGAGAAAGGGAGATTATTCATTAGATGCATCACAGAGACAGGACATCTAAAGGATTAGAAATGCTGCTTGAGCCATAAAGCTTTCAGCAAGCAGGGAAAGAGTAATGATCTTGTTTTTATTGTGCTGTCTTCAGGCTGACAAAGTTCTAATTTTGTTCCAAAAATAAAGTTATGAGCCAAATATAAAGGGCTCTCAAATTGTGTGTGTTTGCTTTCCTGATGGTGTTGACTGTGCATAAGACAGTTTGATAACTATCTGTCAGAGATGTTAGAGAAATCTTGTGCTCTATGGGAGCCCAAACAATCCTCAAAATAAATGCAGATGAAATTTCTTCCTATTGATTGGCCTTCTGGCTGCTTCTGTTTGCTACTGCAGCATTTTCTGTTAGTGTAGGATGAGTACCCAGTGACTGGGGAAAAAAAATGTTGGTCTGACTGTAGCTTTCTGGGGGAGGAGGACTAGGTTTGAACTGGGTCTGGT
The DNA here is from genome assembly GCA_020800305.1 of Porphyrio hochstetteri. Taxonomy (NCBI): domain Eukaryota; kingdom Metazoa; phylum Chordata; class Aves; order Gruiformes; family Rallidae; genus Porphyrio; species Porphyrio hochstetteri. Next base: position 10,365,899 of record CM036907.1, read on the forward strand.
TCCTTCAGCCCAAAGTCATGAAATCCTGCTCTGAAAGGAGTCTCATCCGCCTCTCACCCAGACTCTTCTGACTCACAGGCATACAAAATCATCCAAGATGCCCTGAAAGGAGCTGTCTGCTGTGCTTTGGTGGGAGGAACATGCTGCTACCACCCCTCTCTCTTGTGGCTGCTGCCAGTCCAGCACCGCTGACCCCATCCAGGTGAGAGCACCCAGTTTGCCTTTCACACAGACTGTGAAACCCAGTTAAAAACAGGTGAAGTACCAATATCCAGCTGGAGAACTGATCTGACAGAAGAATAGCAGGCACTTCAATACCATTATGACTTGGGTGGCCCCTTGACTGGCTGCGGGGGCAACTTTAAAAACACTTTCCATTGCAGTTTGGTTATCAGAACGCCCACCAAGTGCTGCTTTGATTTTTTTCTTTTTTTCCAAGCAAGGAACTTAATAAACAGGCTCAAATCCCTACTGTAAGCAAAATTCAAAACTCCCAACTCCAACCCTTCCTAGCACACAGCAATGAAGTGTGCTTTACATTCAGAGTGCATAGGAAGGCAGCATCACAATGCGGTGCCCTGCGCTCTTTCGAGCCATTCACTCTTTTGAATTGCTCTTATGTGACTCAGAGACAGAGTGAAAATGCAGACCTGATCTGCTAGCTACTCTCTTTTCTTCTCCTCTTCCCTTTCCCTATTTTTCTTCATTCTCTCCTTTCAGCTGCTTAACAGTACTTTCATCTCAATTTTCAATCTGAAGCTCACAAAGGGAAGGAGGTATTAAGTACCCAGCCAACACGTAAAGGTTGTGACACATGAATAAAATACCAAAAAGATTATATATATATGAAAAGTTATTCTGATTTTCAAGTCTCAGAGTCACATTCTCATACATTCTAAGCAATTTGAAGGCTAGGAATGTCCTTAAAAGAAAGGTAGCTCATGCTTGCTCATTGGTGCTTTCATAATGGTCATGTCTTTCTCTTTTCTATGAGTTCCAGCAGATGATTACCTTAATTAAAGCAGAAAATGTGGTTAGCAGTTCCTATGTGTATTACCTTCCTTTTTGGGCTGCACTGTACAATTAAACTCATTTCTCAGACCGTATTTCTCAAAGTTATCTGTTTCTTCCTGTAGCATATTCTGATTCTTATCAGGAACTGAAGCAAGTTCTTCCTCACCAGCAATTCTTTTTTGAGAATTGCATAAAAGCAAAATATGAAATAAATATTTCAAAGTTTGAGCCATAAGAAACTTCAGCCAATCCTTTCTCCATCCTAAAAGCTCCTCTTTAGGCCAGTCTGTTAACAATTACTCTTTAAATAGGTCCCTGCTCTAATAACTCATCTCATGTTGAGCTGCTTCTTCTCTGCTTGGAATACGTCTTCTTTACTCAGCATTGGTGAGGCTGCACTTCGAGTGCTGGGTCCAGGTCTGGGCTCCTCACCGTAAGAAGGACATGGAGGTCCTGGAGCGAGTCCAGAGAAGGGCAACCAGGCTGGGGAAGGGGCTGGAGGGCAAATCCTATGAGAAGCGGCTGAGGGAGCTGGGGGTGTTTAGCCTGGAGAAGAGGAGGCTGAGGGGAGACCTTATCACTGCCTACAACTACCTGACAGGAGGGTGCAGGGAGGTGGGAGATGGTGTCTTCAGCCAGGTGACAGGAGATGGGACAAGGGGAAATGGCACTAAGCTGTGCCAGGGCAGGGGCAGATTGGATGTTAGGAAAAAATTCTTCCCTGACAGAGTTGTCAGGGCCTGGAACAGGCTGCCCAGGGAGGGGGTTGAGTCACCATCCCTGGATGTGTTTAACAGACGGGTAGGTGAGGTACTTAGGGATATGGTTTAGCACAGGACAGGAACGGTTGGACTCAATGATCTTAAAGGTCTTTTCCAACCTTGTGATTCTGTGATACCTCAACTATTATTTTTTCCTTAAGCTCTTCATCAAACACACAAAGTTGTAGCTTTGTGCATTGTGTTTCAGAAAAAAAAAGGTAAAGTCTCTTCTCTAGCACAGAGATGGCTTTTACCTTTAGTAAATTTATCCAACGCTCCATCCCTCTTTCCTTTGTTGTCTAGGCTTCTGCTTATTCTTGCATTCTAGCTTGGATGATATTTAACAATCTTGCATATTGTTAAAATCCAATTAATTATTTTCTTTCTTGGTCCCTTCTTTCCTCTGTTTTAAATGTAGGAAATCTAGGGAAAGGTCATTAGCTGTGAAGAGGGCTTCAACTGCTCTTCTAAACCAGAATAGAGCCAGCTGTAAAGCAAAGCCCAGGGAAAATCACACCAAACCTGGAAGGATTGAGCTGAAAAGCAAGATTCTTTGGCTGTGTTTTAACATTTGCCTAACAGAAGTACAGAAGTGTTTAATTTAGCCCTGAAAACAAACCTGAAAGTGTTATTGACAAAGACTTGAAGAAAGGACTGTTGATAATAATGACTGTATTTCACACTTTTTTTCCTCTAGGAAAATGTTTTACAAATGCTACCTAATTAACCAAAATACAGTGTATTTAATGGCCTGTAGATCTGGTGAGGCTGTGTAGATTGTTAGATTGTAGGTGATAATATTGCATGCTTTTATTGCAATGTAATCATGCTGACTGGGGCTGCTTGGCCACCCCAGTGCTGACCACCCAGAATCATAGAATCACAGAATCAGAGTGGTCTGGGTTGGAAGGGACCCCAAGGATCAGAGGGTTCCAACCCCCCTGCCACAGGCAGGGACACCAACCTCCAGGCCTGGATCTACACAAGGTTGCCCAGGGCCCCATCCAACCTGGCCTTGAACACCCCCAGGGATGGGGCACCCACCACCTCTCTGGGCAGCCTGTTCCAGCACCTCACCACTCTCTCTGTAAAAAACCTCCCCCTAATGTCTAATCTAAAACCTTCCCTCCTTCAGCTTCAATCCATCCCCCTTGTCCTGCCAGTGTCTGCCCTTTTAAAAAGCTGATTCCCCTCCTGTTTCTCTGCTCCCTTCAGGGACTGGAAGGCTGCAATGAGGTCCCCCTGCAGCCTTCTCTTCTCTATTCACTGCATCTTCAGGGAGATCAGATGAGAGTCACGTTTTGACATATGCAGCTGAACCTGGTTTGACCGCCCCCACATCATCCCTGCAAAGCAAAATAAGCAGGGGGGAGGTATAGGACCTCTGGAGATTTGTGTGACCAAGTCAGGTAGACCAGTGTTCCTGAGGTAAGGGAAAAGGAGAAGAAACTGATCCCACTTTGAGTAGAAGTCTTCTGGTGGAAGTACCAGTTATAGTGCATTTGTTTTCCAAACCAATAAACCTCATCTGTATGGAGAAAGAAGCCAAAGTCACTGCTGGGCTTCCAACTGCCCTGCCACTAAATTGAGAGTAATTTGGTGAACCACACACCCAAGCATGATTTTGGGCAGGGAGAGAGCCTGCAGGAATGGCAGCTCAGAGCTCCTGCCTCTGCCAGTGCGTAAGCAACATGGAAATCCAAGCACAAACCATCTGGTGCAGCTGATGCTGTGCCTCAGTTGTCAGAACCCATTCATTTTCAAGCAGTTTTTTCCTTCAGCGTAGTTTATTAGCAGCAGAAGGTGATTAACTCCAGATGGTGTTGCTCAGTTCTAAATGGTCTCTCAAAGGGAAGGGTGAATAGTTTTCCAAGTCCTGCTACAACTTAGAATATTGTCAGTAGCATCATCATAAAGCTAGACAAGGTATGGAGAAGGGCAGCTGAATGGTTGAAGATATCTAACAGCATCCCAGCCAGGGAAGATTAAACAGGCTATGGCTCCTCAGCATCAGGAGGAGATGGCCAGGGCAGCGTGAGATAGAGGTCAGTAAGACAGGGAAGGTTTATTTGCTGATCCTTGTACAGCAGTGTTATGAGCCACCCCAACAAATGGCTGGGTGGCAGGTTTAAAATGAAAATAATGAAGTATTACTTCATAAGGTTGGTGATTCAGTTGCAGAACTCATTGCCACCAGCCACCAGAGACCCATCAATCAAATGTCTTCAGGAAGAAATTAGCTCATTGAGGGAAGAGAGGTCTGCCAGGGCCTGTTGGTGCACAGAGGTGTGCACACACAGACAGGCCAGAGCCACGGAGCTGGTGCTTTGCTAGAAGTACTGCTGCACATGGTCCTTATCCCATCCTCTAAAGCACTTGCCACCAGCCACTCCCAGGGTGATCTCTGGTCTGACCCAGTGAAGCTGCCACTGTGTGACAAGTCCTCAGCTGAAGCCAGGAAGGTGACATTAAGCACTACATGTCCCTGTATAAATAATCAGTGTACTTCACATGCATGGGGCAGGGCTGGGTGTCACAAGAATATGGAAACTCAGATAAAGTGTTTAATGAACCTGCCCTGAAATATCAGCCACAGAAGAGGTTAAGACCTAAGGACTTTCCTAATTTGTGTGACTCAGGTGGTGGCAGATGGCTTGTAAGAGAACAGTGGGGGATACAACCTTTCCTCAGGAGGGAAGATAAAGCTGTCTGGTATTTCCCAAATGAGGTGTAGATACCTTAGGTAGGCATCTCCCCTTGGGGACAATGCCTCTGACATCCCTCTGATGTTCTGGCTATATCATGGTGATGAATGGCTAGTTGTTTTCAGAGAAGACGACAGATGACTTCCCAAGTGATCTCATTGGTTTAGAGATGACACTAGGCACTTTGCAATGGACAACACTTCTTTAGGATGCATCATAACCACAGCTGTTGAAAGTAAATGCAGAAGAACAAGGTAGCTAGAGGGTTTCCAGACCCTCAGTGTTTTGCAGTCTTAGAAAGGTGGAATTTCCTGAGTACAGCCTTTTGTCTCTGCAAAAGGTGCTTGCATCATTATGATGCAACCAGCCTGGAGAAGAGGAGGCTGAGGGGAGACCTTATCACCACCTACAACTACCTGACAGGAGGGTGTAGAGAGGTGGGAGATGGTCTCTTCAGCCAGGTGACAGGAGATGGGACAAGGGGAAATGGCACTAAGCTGTGCCAGGGCAGGGGCAGATTGGATGTTAGGAAAAAATTCTTCCCTGACAGAGTTGTCAGGGCCTGGAACAGGCTGCCCAGGGAGGGGGCTGAGTCACCATCCCTGGGTGTGTTTAACAGACGGGTAGATGAGGTACTTAGGGATAGGGTTTAGCACAGGACAGGAACGGTTGGACTCGATGATCTTAAAGGTCTTTTCCAACCTTGTGATTCTGTGAAATAATATTATTATTGTTCTCCTGGGCATCACAGTAAGAGCATGAGGAGCAGGACTTCTCCATATAAAAGGAACTCCTTTTATATTCCTTGTGTATTTTGTTTTGAGTGTGTGTGGGCTGTGAGACAGCGTATCAGGATCCTGGGTTTCCTGCTCTTGCGTGGTGCTGTCACTCACAGCACTGGTACAGAGCTCCTGTATGAAGCTAGAACAGGAAAGTGAATTTTACAATAATTTGTAAAAATAAAATCAATTTACAGTAATAAGAGGGGGGAAAAGAACCTTTAAGTGCAGAATAATAGAAATATATTCAGTATTTACAATCATCTGTCTAATCTGAACAGAACATGACATTTATAGTTTGGAATAGAGGGATTCATCAGACATGCTTCCAGCACAGCTGCAGATAATGCTGTTTTGTGGCCAATTATCCATCCATAAATCCAGCACAGTGAGTTCCACCTTCCTTCTCAGTTTTGCCCAATCTGTTTGTTTCCAAACTACTGAGGTTTTCAACAGCATTGAAAGTGATAGAAATCACACCAAATGGTAATATCTCTTCAGTCTTACTCAGGTGTGTGTTCAGTAGCATCAGTGTCTGCTCCAGGGTACCAAAGCAGTGGTGAGGGCTCCAGCTTGAGAGCTGGGAGAGCAGGATTCACAGAATCACAGAATCACAGGGGTTGGAAGGGACCTCGAGAGATCATCGGGTCCAACCCCCCTGCCAAAGCAGCTCCCCAGCTCATATTGCACAGATAGGTGTCCAGACGAGTCTTGAATATCTCCAGAGAAGGAGACTCCACACCCCCTGGGCAGCCTGTCCCAGGGCTCTGTCACCCTCACTGGGAAAAAGTTCTTCTGCATGTTGGTGTGGAACTTCCTGTGCTCCAATTTACAGCCATTGCCCCTTGTCCTATCTCCACAAATGACTGAAAAGGGGCTGGCCATTTCCCCCTGCATCCCATACTTAAGATATTTATAAACATTAATTAGGTCCCCCCTCAGTCTTCTTTTCTCCAGGCTGAACAGCCCCAGCTCACTCAGCCTTTCCTCACAGGGGAGATGCTCCAGGCCCTTAATCATCTTCGTAGCCCTTCTCTGGACTCTCTCCAGGAGATCCCTGTCTTTTTTATCCCAGGGAGCCCAGAACTGGACACAATACTCCAGGTAGGGCCTGACCAGGGCAGAGTAGAGGGGGAGGATCACCTCCTTCGATCTGCTGGCCACACTCTTCCTGATGCACCCCAGGATCCCATTGGCTCTCTTAGCCACCAGGGCACACTGCTGGCTCATGGCCAACCTGTCATCAACCAGGACCCCCAGGTCCTTCTCCACAGAGCTCTTCTCCAGCAGGTCATCCCCCAGCCTGTACTGATACAGACAGTTATTCCTCCCCAGGTGCAAGACTTTACACTTGCTTTTATTAAACCTCATCTGGTTTCTCCCTGCCCAGCTCTCCAGCCTGTCCAGGTCTCGCTGGATGGCAGCGCAGTGCTCCTGCGTGTCAGCCACCCCTCCCAGCTTTGTGTCATCGGCACTTGCTGAGGGTGGATGCTGTTCCCTCATCAGGGTCGTCGATGAAGATATTAAACAGGACTGGACCCAACACCGAGCCCTGGGGAACACCGCTAGTCACAGGCCTCCAGTCAGATTCTGCTCCACTGATCACGACCCTCTGAGCCCGGTCCGACAGCCAATTCTCAACCCACCTCACTGTCCACTCATCTATCCCATGATCTCTCAGCTTTGCTATCAGGATGCCATGGGAGACAGTATCGAAAGCCTTGCTGAAGTCAAGGTAGATGACATCTGAGGTATGGTTCATTTCTGTTGTTAAAGCACCTCTTGCCTGCAGGAAAAGCAATCCCCGTTTAAGAAGTTGTAGGGAAAATAGCTGGAGAGTCTGTGTAGCCTTGTGGTTTTGAGATTTGTGTTTGGGTCCCCCTGAGAGTACCACAGTCTTTGGGTTTTAAGGAGATTGGTAGTCCCACTGCATTTTTTGAGGTGTCCAACTCTTGGGCTATGTGATTTACATATGGTTTGCAGATCTGGGGTTAGGCATAGACATAGACTGAACTGCTGCTCCATACTTCTCATGTTTCTCCATGTCCTGGGTGTAGCTGGTAGCTTGACCAGCACTAAACATAGTCAGGATGAACTGCAACTGCTCTTACTTTAGCTCTGCAGAAAAAGTTTTCTAATGATGCCCAAGTCCTGCTGACTCAGCATCCAATTTTTGCACCTTTTTTTCCCCCCCCAGAATAAATAACAGCATTTTCCCAAACAGTTGGCCTCATCCTCTCTCCTGACCTTGAAAAATCTATGAATCTGAAACCCAGAAGCTGGAGGATTTCTCCTTGTGTAAGGAAAACCCTTTTATTGTTTAATATTGATATTTCTAAGTTAGATTTGCTACTTTCCAAGCTCAGGGGTTTGAAAATCATGTGGAACTGCAATGATGGATCCTCCCTTCACGTATTTGGGAATGGATGGAATTCAGGATTAACAAGCACCTATTTATAGCTTTTGATTTGCACTTGGAGGACAAATCATAAATATTCCTCACTTCAGCAGGAAAAGAACTTCCAGCAAGGCAGACAAGAGCCTCAGTTCATAAGGAATGGCCTAGAATCACAGAATGACAAGGTTGGAAAACACCTTTAAGATCATCAAGTCCAACCATTCGCATCCTAAACTAAATCATATCCCTAAGTACCTCATCTACCCGTCTGTTAAACACACCCAGGGATGGTGACTCAACCCCCTCCCTGGGCAGCCTGTTCCAGGCCCTGACAACTCTGTCGGGGAAGAATCTTTTCCTAACATCCAATCTGACCCTGCCCTGGCACAGCTTAGTGCCATTTCCCATTGTCCTGTCACCTGGCTGAAGAGACCATCGCCCACCTCTCTACACCCTCCTGTCAGGTAGTTGTAGGTGGTGATAAGGTCTCCCCTCAGCCTCCTCTTCTCCAGACTAAACACCCCCAGCTCCCTCAGCTGCTCCTCATAGGATTTGCCCTCCAGCCCCTTCCCCAGCCTGGTTGCCCTTCTCTGGACTCGCTCCAGGACCTCCATGTCCTTCTTATGGTGAGGAGCCCAGAACTGGACCCAGCACTCGAGGTGCAGCCCGAGTCCAGGGGCACAATCACCTCCCCAGACCTAGGATTCGCACTGTGTTGATTATGCTGCTTCCAGTAAGTTTTTGAGACTGGTGCAGCTTTATCTTGATTTAAAGATAACACAGCCCCATGGAGTCAGCTGTTAAGCTTTATAGCATGGAAACCACACAGGCAGCGTGCAATAAATGCGCTGTGAGAACAACTTAATTTCTTGGCTTTATGCTCCTGCGCATTCTAAAGCAACTGGAAGAGACCAGCACCTCAAAAATCACTGATGTGAAAATTTGCAGCGTATTCCTACCCTCTGGGGGGACATGATAATCACCTGTGTTATCATCCCCCCTTATAACAAGTCATCTGGGATGAGGAAAGAGGGAGAAGAGCTGTAATTTTTCTGAGCATCCGTTTAAGGATTCTCCCAAGGTGTAATTGATAAAACACAATACCTCACGGTCATGTATCATGTTGCAGTGGTGACAATCATGCTGGGAATGCACTTTTTAATAGCTTTTTTTACAGTTTTTATTTTGGTTTAATGTCCCTGGGTAGGCGCTTCACGCGTGGCTCGTTGATGTAGTGTTTGTGATGGCTCCAAGGGGGATGTGAAAGCGCTCTTCCCTGCTCAGAATGCCCAACTCCCATGTACTTGTGTAGCCTGCCTGCTCTCAGTATGTCTTTTATACATGCAGTTCCAGTGGAAAGAAATATTCTTCACTCCAGCCAACTGAAACACAAGCAGTGGTTTAAATAAGATATAGTTACTCATTTTTAAATGGTTACTCTTTTTATTCACGCTCTCTGTTTTCTTAAACATCCTTCATGTTAACACAAGCTCACTGGCGTAACTCAAGCAGCCAGAAAAGGGGCTAATAGTGGAGGGGTCTGACAGCTGTGACTCCTTGGTCCTAAGCATTGCCACTTATCCCCTAGGTACCCCTTAGATTGCATAACCCCTGAGCAGCAGGATGCCTGGTGCAGTGCCCCGTAGAGGTGGACCCAGTTCTCTGCAGGTCTTCTCATCAAGAACTTTAACAAGGGCAAGTGCTGGATTCTGCACCTGGGAAGGGGCAGCCCTGGCTGCACATACAGACCAGGGAGCCAGACGCTGGACGCCAGCCATGCTGAGAGGGATCTGGGGGTCTTGGTCAACAGCAAGTTAAACATGAGCCAGCAGCGTGCCCAGGCAGCCAGGAGGGCCAAGTGTATCCTGGGGTGCATCAAGCATGGCATGGCCAATCCAGGGAGGGGATTGTCCTGCTCTACGCTACACTGGTGCAGCCTCACCTCGAGTCCTGGGTGCAGTTTTGGGTGGCACAGTACAAGAGGGACGTAAAAAGATTGGAGAGTGTCCAGAGGAGGGCAACGAGGATGGTGAAGGGTCTGGAGGGGAAGACTTAGAGGAGAGGGTGAAGTGCCTTGGTTTGTACGGCCTGGAGAAGAGGAGGCTGAGGGGACATCTCATTGTGGTCTGTGGCTTCCTGATGAGGGGGAGAAAAGGGGCAGGTGCCAATCTCCTCTCTTTGGTGACCAGGGATAGAACCCAAGGGAATGGTATGAAGCTGTGACAGGGGAGATTTAGGTTGGATACTAGGAAGAAGTTCTTTACTGAGAAGGTGGTCAGGCACTGGAACAGGCTCCCCAAGGAAGGGGTCACAGCACTGAGCTTGACTGAGTTCAAGAAGCATCTGGATGGTGTGCTCAGTCCCATGGTCTGACTTGTCTGGCTCTGTGGAGCCAGGAGTTGGACTCGATGATCCTTATGGATCCCTCCCAACTCAGGAGATTCTATGATTCCAAACACTTGCTTTTGCACTGCATGTTTTCTGTGTTGGTGCACATTCTCCCTGTTGCTTTCCAGGGATTCCCACCCAGACCTACGCTGACTGCTGTGCGCTCTGAGATCCCACGCAGAGAGCTTTGAGATCCCAAACATGCACCCTGTCACCCTGTCTGATTCTCCTGAGCCCTGTACCCCTGGGCACGGTTTACTCCTGGTAAATGCTAAGCAGCGACAGCTCAGGATGGGGAGAAACCTTTGCAGGTGTAAGTAAGAACCAAGGCAGCTGAATAAAACTTTATTATATATTTTTTAAATTGCAAAGAGTCATAGTGGTTATCACATTAAAATCAATGCTTTGAACTGTCAGTTATGGACAGTTATGAACTTGCTCCTCTTCCCCACACAAACCTGAAACTGCAAGGGAACAAACATTTCTCACCAAGCCTGAAAGCCTTCTGCTCTTAATCTGAATATATTTGGTTCCCTCACTGAATCTGCCAACATCAGTTAGAGTCACCATTAACAGGCCATGATGGGATTTGAGCTAATCATTACAACCTACAAAATCCTTCCAGGCACACAAACTTTTGGGGAGCGACTGAGTGGTGAACTCAGGGGACAACAAGAGTTTTCCTGGCAAACTTGCTGGCAGTGGAGGAGGAAGGCAGTTTGAAAGAGGAGCAATCAGTCTGGCTTGCACCCTGATTTGTAAGAAAGGAACATTTTGGTCTGTGATAAACAAAGGAGCAGCCTGAGGTGTTTTGAACCTTCTCAACAAGCAGGAGAGGCAGAGGAAGGCATAAGGGAATGCAGTCAGGCAGGCATCAGCCCAGCACCCAGAATTGGTTTAATTACTAAAAGGAGAGAAGCCTGGGGAAGATGTTTCCCTGGTGCAAAGTTAGAGCATGTCAGACTTACCCCTCTTTCCATTTCCCTCTCTCAAATTCTGCCTCACTCTAAGTCAGGCTTTGAACACCCATATGCCTGCTGATGATTAAGAGCACGTTTATTTTCATGAAAAGGGGTTTTAATCAGGGTCCTCATGTGGCTTTGCCTACAAATTTACCCCTCCTTTGCAGACAGTGTCCATTGCTGCTGTAGGATCGTCGTGCCCCCAGCTCAGCTGAAACATGCAAGGTTCATTTGGCATTTTAGCAATAGCCAGGAGCCCTGTTTCACTGTCTGTGTGCCTCATGTTATTCTGCTGGTACACTTTCAGCTGGGAGAGCCAACCCTTGAGACAAGAGGCTACAGTGGAGCTTCTCAGACATCCAGCCAGCCTGAGCATGGGGCAGTCAGAGGAGCTTCTGGAGCTAGCACATCTGCAGGTAGATGTCTTGCCCAGAGCCCAAGCCCAGGATTCAAGAACACACCAGTTACCTGGCTCTCTCAGATTTTCGTTTCTTGGGTTTTGAATGCCAAGCATCTAATTGTGGCCAGTTCTGAACTGTATGTAAAGAACTGGGAAATCCCTGAGTTTGGGTTAAGCCAGGCTGATCTTGTATTGGGAGAAAATTAGGGTGCTGCTCAGTACTTGTTTTGGGGGTCTGCGTGGTGGTGCAACCCTCGACTCTCTTGAGTTGCTCAGTACTTGGTGCAATCTCTCCCCCCCTTTCTGAGCAGCAGACCAGAGCACTAAGGCACCCCCTGCTGTACCTATTTCTTGCCTCCTTGGTAACTGGAACAGCCTGGTACATTTGTGCTTGAACCCTAACATTCCTGTTCCCTCATTACCTGGGGATAACAGTGACAATCGATCACCTTCTGACCATGGTCCAAAAGAGGGGGTACCAAAAAAGTTCTGAGTCTGTGCAACTAATGGAAAGTACCAGAATATTTCATCATCTGAGCTGGGGTGATGTGGAAAAGTACATGACAAAAGTCAACTATCTAGGACCCTATGTCCTGGTTTCAGCTATGATGGAGTTAATTATTTTTAGCAGTGGATGGAATGCCATGTTTGGGTGTTAGGATGAGAACAGTGCTGATAGAAACCTGATGTTTCTGGTTGTTGCCGGGCAATCAAGGACCTTTCTCAGCTCTGCATACTTCCTTACTAATGAGAAAGGAGGGGACGCAGCCAGGACAGGTGACCCGAATTGGCCAAAGAGCATATTCCATGCCAGTTACGTCATGCTCAGTTTAAGGGGGGACTGGGGGGAAGAGGGGGAGGCAACGCCAGGACGTGCAGTTTCTGGGGCGGTCGGGTTGTCCGGGACGGGCTCTAAGCTGTGCGGCCTGAGTTGTGTGGTTTGGTGAGAAACTGCATTGTGTGTCACCAGTTTCATCTATTTTGTGCTATAAACTCCTGTTATTGTTATATCTAGTTTTCTGCTATTGTTTAGTAAACTATCCTTATCCCAACCTGCGTGGTTCTGGTTTCTAGGTTGTGGTTTCTTTTCCTCCTTTCTTCCTTCCCTTTTCCCCTTCCCCCAACTTTCCTTCCCCCTTCCTTTTAAAAGTACAAGCGACTGTGTGGGGTGCGGCCCTCGGCTGGGGAAAAACCACGACACCCTATAAACAGCAGTTCTTAGTGAGACCCTGTAGAGCTCTCCTGGATCACAGCAGGCTGTGACCAGTATCCCCCCTGAGCCAGGACACCTCTCAGACACAAACCTCAGGAGAATCATCTGCCAGGGTGAAGCCAGCCTTCTCCAGTATCAACTATCACCCGTTGAGGAATGACAATGCATTGGGAGGATTTACTCTAAACTCAGGGAAATTTTAAACATAAGGAAGCTTCTGGCCTTCTCAAGTCTCAGCTGTGACCTGCTGAGGAACGCTGATGCACTCTGAGAATTTATGCCAGACTTGAAGGGGAAAATCTCACCTATAAACCTGCCTCCTTCTCAGAATCACAGAACCATAGAATCACAGACTGGTTTGGGTTGGAAGGGACCTCAAAGCCCATCTAGTCCCAACCCCCTGCCATGGGCAGGGACACCCTCCACTAGACCAGGAAAAAATCTCATTCTTCCACACAATGGGCTCAGTTAACCCAATGTTCAGTGCTAATCACTGTTTTGCTGGTAGATATTCTGATGACTTTGACACTGTTTTTCAACTTGGCAGCATAATAGCTCCACAGCTGTTTGCCAGATACCACTGCACAACATAGATCACCACCACAGGCATTTTTAGTGGTTGTTCTCAAGATGTTTCAAAAGGTTTCAGTACTTTTCAAGGTGAGGTTTGGACATGAATGGCTTGCTGTACAAGAGACAGTCAAACAGACAGCAATGAGTCCAGGAGGTCAAGGTCTCCCGGCCCATCATTGGTCCACTTAATAATGGGTTTGGATTGCAGTATGGTGTTGTGGAGACCTTCCACAAGGAAAAATTGTCTAGCTTGCTCTCTCAGTGTGTAGATCTTGGCAGCTTTCATGCCACTTCTCCTAAGGACACTATAAATTGTATGGCTGTGCAGAGAAAGCATGGGTTTTTTTGCTTGCACCAAAGAGAGGATCTTTTAAAAGCCTTTGGAAAGCATTGCTCCTTCTGATGATAAATGAACATCAGGCAAGTCCCACACCAAGAAGGGAGAAAACCATAGAGGTTCACAATGGATCTGCAACACCCATGCAGGTTCCAACCAGTAAATCTTGATGTAGATGCCAAGGGGATGGAAAGAGGACAGACTCTGGAACCTTACCCCACATCTCTGCTGAGAGAGATGGCTTTGCATGCAGGAAACCTCTCATCCTGTCCACTGGAGAGGTCTGCTGTTTGGAAACCATACGTGTCTTGCTGCTTCCTAGCTTCAACCCCACGGTATCCTGGCAGGCATGGCATGCCTTGGAGGGATCCAGCTGCTTCCTACTACTTTGGCATGACCACATCTGCTAGATGCTGTTCTGAGACCTGAGGCACAGCTGGGGACACCATCCCATGGGCTGGCACAGGGAAAGGACAGCTTGTATGGCCTACAGCAAATGAGGGTCAAGCTCAAATTCCACCTTTGGGTGATAAGAGTCAGGTGAAAACCCAAGGAGGAAATGTCCTGAGAGCTGTTGCTGGAGGAATGAGCAGACAACCTTGAGCTGATAGCAGAGCACCAAGAAATAAGAAAATAATAAATAAGCAAGCAGGCTGACAGGAGCCATTAATAACAAGGGATTCTTCTAACAAAAGCAGGGAGAAGTTATATCTCTACTGCTTTGGAAGAAAGTGGAGAGAGGAGAGAGAGAGAGAGAGGATGCCCTGTCCCTGGAGGTGTTCAAGGCCAGGTTGGATGGGGCCCTGGGCAACCTTGTGTAGCTCCAGGCCTGGAGGTTGGTGGCCCTGCCTGTGGCAGGGGGGTTGGAACTCTCTGACCCTTGGGGTCCCTTCCAACCCAGCCCATTCTATGATTCTATGATGCAAAATTCACCCTTATTTTAAAACAGTTAAGAGAAGGACCTCAAAGCTATGCTTACATTCCATGCACAAAAGTGGCACAGTGTCCCTAGTAGTGGGATTTCTGGGAGCACAGCTGGGCTGTGTGTTTGTGCATTGCACTTGCTGTGGGAGTAGGAAGAGAGAATTAGTAATCTGAGTTTCATTTAGCTGAAGCAGTTCCTTATTTGAAGCTGCCCAGCCATGATATTGGCTCAGAAAGCATGTCTGCCTGAAACAGGGATCTGAAAGGGAATGCAAAAAAGTGAATGAGGAGAGAATGTAACAACCCTGAAGGCCATTGGTTTCATGCCTTAAGAATGCTTACTTAGTTGGAGGCAGGCTGGGAGGACAGCACTGGGCACAGTCAGAGCTTCTCAGGGTTGGGTGCACTTAGAGCAACGGTGGAAAACCAGAGACACAGGTCTTGGGGACACAGTCCTACCAAGGATTCCCTTTGCTTCATGCTTCAAATCATATGAAGATTAAACCATTGGTTTCCCTGCAAGAGCCTGAGCTCATTCAGAAGTATTCTGTATGTGGATATGTATGTGGAAGGGTGGAAGGGTGGTGTATTCTCTATGTGTGTATATATATGTGTGTAAGGGCGGAAGGGAGCTCTTTTCTATCATAATTTGAGGCCATTCCTTTGAGGTGCCAAAAGAAAGAGAAACAGTCAGGGAAAGGTAAATAACAGATGGTCTCTTTTTAAGGAAGTGGTTAAATGTGAAGTACAGAAGTAGTCTTTATTAAAAGAAACGCATCGATTTCTAGGGCACCTAAGCATCAACATGAACCTATCTACAAGTTCTTGTTTGCTCTGTATTTTAAGATGGGAAAAGTTTCCATTTTCAGTAATCTTTGTTTGCCAAGAAATCCACTCCTCTCTTTACCTTGCCAGGATTTATAGCTGTAGTCAGTATTTCAGGGGAATAGCCATCAAAGCCTGAGGCAGGTGTGCAGTGACTGGGAATTGATACTGCATCAAATCCACAGATTTGAAGAAGTGGCATGCTATTTCCCCTGGGATCCTTGTAAAAACGACACAGAAAAGGCAGAAACATTTGCAGATTAAATTGCAAAAGCTGCAGAAAAACATAATGGCCAAAAAGGGAAATAATCTTGGAAATGACAAGCGCTCACTGAAGGTTGGTGCTAACAGAGATGGTCCCAGTGTTACATTACTAGCCAGTTTTAGGTTTGCCATAAGTTTATGTGCCAGATCATTGGTGTGACACTTGTGAACTGTAGGTGAACAGTATTCTGAGCTGTGTGGAAGGAGCCACCAGCTGTAGACACCTGATGGAGGGGCTGATCCATCCATGGCTGTTCACTGTGGATCACTGTGGGTTCACTGCAAGTCAGCTCAGCCCTTTCACTCCATTGATCCACCTGAAGGACAGGATTAGCTCCTGAAGGAGGAGAAAGGTAAACTGTAGCATTTAAAGAACTTGTCCAGTGGTGGACTCCAGCTCTCAGAACTAAGTTCTCCAAAACAAAATAGATGCAACCAATAAAAGTTGCTCATCTGAACAGCTGACAGTACGTGTTTTCTGATTTCCTGATGTGCCAGAGGCAAGTGCCAGAGGCATCTATTTTTTTTTTCTGAGCTGTGTGCCTAAATTGCATGTTCCAAATGGACAGTTTAGCCTTTGTGTTGCATAAATACATATTTTCTCTGTTAAAATGTCTTTGCTGACTGGTTGGATGCTAATAAAAGTGGTCTAGAAATACACGATCACCTAGGCCAGCTTCTAGTCTGGGTGGTTTCTCTGAACTGCATGCTGTAGTCGACTGGTCAATGCTGGTGATGTAGTCTGCATTGAATTCCAGCTGTGTTTATCCCCTCTTGGGTGAAGCAATAGCTTTTTGATTGAGACAGAGGAGTTTGTAGGGCTGTCAAATATTAAGTCATTCAATTTTATTTGTTTTACCTTCATGGATACTCTACTGCTACCAGAATGCTTTCAGAAAGCCCTTCCCCGAGCTACCAGAGAGCTGTGATTGACACATCTCTTACATCCATGCAAAATGCAAAGGCCTGTTTGGTATCTGGGAGCCATCATTTGCACATTCTCTGTCAAGAAAACAGAGCCAAACTATTTGCTTCAGTTGCACAGATGTCTCACTGAAAACACGAGTTTCAGTGTGAACGAGAGTTGGGGATTATTTTGTGATCTGCTGCTAGAAGCACTCAGTAGCACTGCAATTAGAAAGGTCTGCTGAGATGAACAGCATTTTGAATTTACTGTTGCAGTGTTACCTGTCTGACTCCTTGGCTGCTGTAAATGAACACACCACCGGTGATGCTACTGGAAGTGTATGAATTAATGCCAGCTGGAGATCTGACCAGTTATTAGTCTATAAAACTCTCTTTCAGAAAGTATTTTGCTGGGCAAGGTGGCCAAATCTATATATGAGTCTCTGGATTAAAACAGATGGCAAGAAGCCCTGAATTTTAGTGATGCATAATGCATACAGGTAACGAGGACACGTTGCTCAACATTGTTTGTGATGAATCACAGGAGTGGGAAAGGAAGCCTGGAGCAATGTGCCATCCTACCAACAGGGTGGACTCACAGCTTCGTGACTTTAATACTCAGGATGTGATCTTCTTTTCATGATCTAAGTTCCTATGTTTGCTGCTCCAGCACCAAGTTCAGAGTGGCAGCTGGCAATGGTATGTACAGCATACCTTAAATGAATGAGTTTTATCAAGGATGCCAGTTAAATAGCAAGAGAGAAGAAGTCTGCCTGCCGTGAAATCCAGAGGAATTGAGCTTGAATTGCTACAAGTAGATTGAGGGTGTTTACATCTCAGCTTCCTTTATTTCCTATTTCCTCCAATGACTGAAGCTGGCTGAGGCTGGTAAATGTTTCATCTGATGTTGGCTGTATTTCCCAGCGCTGTGGGCACGAGCCGTCAGTTCGCAGAGGCACTGGCTCTGCATATTGTAATCAGCTCGCTAGATAAAATATTAATACTCCTCAATATACCCCAGGCACACGGGCAGGATTTCTTTTCACTTCTGAATTCTGATATGTTTGGTTTTCAGTGCTCCAGCACCACGACAGACTGGCTGGCTGGGAAGATCTGAGCTGATGTCAACGTCTGGACCAGGCGTGACAGGCAGGGTACGAGCCTCAGCTTCGCCATGCCACCACTGTAGCACGGCTCTTCCCTGGCACACGGGCAGAGGTGGGTGCAGAAGACACGTTCCTCCCAACTAGGCTGTTCCTCATGCTTGGCTGCTCTGGTCAGCGTCAGCTGTGAGAGGGTTTTAGCAGCAGCAACCACAGGGGTCACGCCATGGGTTTCACAAGGGCTGAGTGTAAGGCGGTAGCACCATTCTGGCAATGGCAAACATCCCCTGTGAAATCACACCTCCATTTATTTCATCCTTTCTAAGCAGTAAATTCAGCTGGTGGCAGTAAGAACTACTGAGTTCTGGATGCTGAAGCAAGCAGCAATAACGAAGTGGTTGACTCTGACATCATATATGGAGGTTTTTGATTTTTTTGTGGGGTGTTTTATTTTTGTTACCATATATTCATCTTTTTCTGCTGAAAAGTGATTTCTCCTTCTCTCCTTTTCTCCTTTTTTTTTTTTTTTTTTTTTTCCTAACATTAGTCTTCTGGTCTTACTAACACTAGGTACAGATTTCCTTACACATCCCTGGATGGAAGGGAGGAAGAGCTCTGAAACCTTGAGCATGGTTTCAGGCTGTGCTCTAGGTTCATGTGCTGTTGCAGCCTGATTCCCTTCAGCAAAAGAAAAGCATGCCTCCTTCCTTTCTTTTCCTTCCAGTTGCAGCTGGCATGCACTGGGATCCCAGGTTCTGCACCTAACAAATGCAGGCCAGGTCTGGCCGCTCTCCAACAGACCCTCTACTGAGAGCAGAGTCCACCTGGGTCCAGCCAAACTGGAGCCAGCTGCAAAGAAAGAAGAGAATTTTATTTCCTGGCTCAATATGATGTGATCAATTCAGTTAAGCCCTGGTCAAAATAAGATGCATATTGACACCTAGGAGTTCACATCATCAGCTTTCCATAGCGTTTGATAGCCTGTAAAGAACTTGTAGGCATTTCTGATGTAGCATAATTAGTTTCCAGAACTCAGGCAGTATGTCTGACTTCCTTCTTCCCATTTTCTTTCTCCTCACTGCTTCTGCTGACAGCTTGTTGCCCAGTCAGTTAGCTTTTCAGCAGCTAGCTTTGAAAAACCACATTCAAACTGCTGCTCAATTGCCCTCTCCTTCATTTGTGTCAGAGGTGAAACCAGGAGGTTCAGACATCTGCCCTTGGGAAGCTTCTGGGAAAAAAGGAAATATTGCTGCCATGAAAAGGTTGTGTTCACTGGCTGCTGAGATGGCAGAAAGTCCATTTCCATACAAGTACAAAGTGCAGCCTTCAGTAGGATTATCCCAGAGGAAGGTATTGGTTCTCCGAGTGATGCTGGGAGGGGAGTTGGAGGGAGCAGGGACTGCAGCTTGCTTGCAGTGGTGACCCATCTTGTGTGAGTGTTTCCTGGAGCAGGCTCCTCTGCTGGCCTCATCCCTTGCCCGTGGGAGCTGCGGCAGTGCTGAGCTAGAAGTGACACTGGCAATTTGTAAACCAGATTCCCGAACTCTTTGTAGTAATTTCAACTTCATCCTGCTGGATTAAATTCTGATTACAGTTAAACCAGGGATACATGATTGAAGAAAACAGACCACAGGGTTTTTGTGGAAGGAAGAGAGATGGTCACTTGTTGGCACCTTATAGCCACAGGAGACAAGGATGCTCAAGATGTTGTCTTAATGAAAAGAACTTTCATATGCATAATTAGACAAAATATATGCTATTCCTAGAATTACAGAATGTTCTGGGTTGGAAGGGACCCCAAGGTCCAGAGAGTTCCAACCCTGCTGCCACAGGCAGGGACACCAACCTCCAGACCTGGATCTATACAAGGTTGCCCAGGACCCCATCCAACCTGGCCTTGAACACTTCCAGGGATGGGGAATCCACCACCTCTCTGGGCAGCCTGTTCCAGCACCTCAACACTCTCTCTGTAAAGAACTTCCCCTAATATCTAATCTAAACCTTCCCTCCTTCAGCTTCAGTCCATTCCCCCTTGTCCTGCCAGTGTCTGCCCTTTTGAAAAGCTGATTCCCCTCCTGTTTCTCTGCTCCCTTCAGGGACTGGAAGGCTGCAATGAGGTCCCCCTGCAGCCTTCTCTTCTCCAGGCTGAACAAGCCCAGCTCCCTCAGCCTCTCTTCGTAGGGCAGGTGCTCCAGCCCTCTGATCATCTTTGTGGCTCCTCTGAACCCTCTCCAACAGTTCCACATCCTTCTTGTATTGGGGGCCTCAGCTCTGGACACAGGACTGCAGCTGGGGCCTGATGAGGGCAGAGTAGAGAGGGACAATCCCCTCCCTGTCCCTGCTGGCCACCCCTCTTGTGATGGAGCCCAGGATTTATTACAGCCCAGGCTGCTACAGCCACATAGCTTACATAAGGAGAGAGGAACATTTTGCATGTTGGGCCGCGAGTGCTGACACGAGCCTCAGCTGCAATGCAAAGAGCAATGTATTTGTCCTAGTAAAAGCAGCAGTGAAACAGCGTGGGCAGTGGGCAGGAACACTGAGCTCCTATTTTCAGTTCTGGTGCCGCAGTAGCGTCAGTGACACTGAAATGTTACCATACCTCTGGCTGCCTTTAGCTATGGTTGTGCTGTGCAGCTGCTTTGCTGGGCACAGAGCACCGTGCCCATCACAGATGCTGATGGGGGGGGGCATGGCTTCATGCTGGCTTGCTTTCCCTCAGAGCCAGGACAGCAACCTGTACCCCTAGGGCTCCCTGGGCACGACTAAAGGTTTTGTGGCCCTAAGGTAAAAGGAAATTCATCTTCACTCAGGCAGTAAACTGTAACTCGAGTCTTTCAGTTAGGTGTTGAAAGCAGTGCTGGAAGCCAAATCCAGGATGCCTTCAGAAGTCAAAATTTCTCTCGAGTCCTATTATCTTCCTGCCCTGACAAAATTTAGTGTTTAATATCATCTCCCCTGTGCAGGTGCCTCCTGGTGTCTCTCCTTATCAACTGAGGAAAGAAAAAAAGAGATAAGGAGTTTCTGAAGAAGTATGACTTCGGGCTGAAGGCTTGTTTCACACCTGGTCCAGCATCTAACATTTTGGGAGGAGATCAGGGCAAAGCAGCACAGGGATACTAATACAGCAGCAGGTAGGAACAGGCTGTCAGCTCTCCTGATCTCTCCCAGGGAAAGCTTGGGAGCTTCTCCTCTTGCAGCTCTGCTCTCTGTGGGTGTGGGGTTGCAAGAGGCTTCCCATGTGTTGTGTAATAAATGGGGGTCTGAAAGGAATAGGCTCTCACTTGCAAAAATATTTTTGTAGTTTTGGGGGTTTTTTTTGGTTCTCTATCCATTCCTGAGAATTTCTAGCAGCTCATATTTGGTTCATGTCCTTTGTGAAGATTACACTCACATGAGAAATTACTCTGTGGCTTCTGTGATGGAGTTCAACGAAGCGACACAGCTCGAATTTTGAGCACTGAATGTTAAGTTCACAGTCACCAGCAGCAAGCACACAGAAGCTGATGTATCCAACACAGCAGTTCAGGAAGGGTGACATCTGAATGGTGGCATGATGCTAACAAAAAATATGGGGGGGGGGAGAAGAAAAATCCCAACAAAATCTGTTATTATCTGTGATTTATTTGCTGGACTCTAATAATGTGAAATGTTCTTCTGATGAGAAAAAAATCAGTCTGACAGCTTAGGGGTATTATTCAGTTATTTTGCTGCTCCAGGTAAGAAACTGGAAATAAGGGAGGGGCTCAACTCTATCAGGACTGGAGTAAAGAGTGAAGCAGGACTGTCAGGAAGCAGGTCCAACTTCCACATGGTTTCTCTGTGCTAAGGAAACCCAGCAAGAGTCTGAGCGTGTGATGGAGAAGTGTTTTTAAAAACCAGTGAGTGTGATTTATTCTCCCCTTGCAGCACAACTTGAGTGGGTAATGGCACTCTCAGAGGGCTTATTTGTTATCTGGGTGGGCTAGTGACCACTGATGGATTAGCCAAGACCTGACTGAGAAAGTGCCACTTATCATAGAATGGTATGAGTTGGAAGGGACCCCAAGGATCACAGAGCTCCAACCCCCCTGCCACAGGCAGGGCCACCAACCTCAGGCCTGGATCTACACAAGGTTGCCCAGGGCCCCATCCAACCTGGCCTTGAACACTTCCAGGGATGGGGCATCCACCCCCTCTCTGGGCAGCCTGTTCCAGCACCTCAACACTCTCTCTGTAAAAAACTTCCCCCTAATATCTAATCTAAACCTTCCTTTCTTTAGTTTTAATCCATTCCCCCTTGTCCTGTCATTGTCTATCCTTTTAAAAAGCTGATTCCCCTCCTGTTTCTCTGCTCCCTTCAGGGACTGGAAGGCTGCAATGAGGTCCCCCCACAGCCTTCTCTTCTCCAGACTGAACAAGCCCAGCTCCCTCAGCCTCTCTTCGTAGGGCAGGTGCTCCAGCCCTCTGATCATCTTCGTGGCTCCTCTGAACCCTCTCCAACAGTTCCACATCCTTCTTGTACTGGGGGCCCCGAAGTGTTTGAGTAACACTTCTGTGTTGCTCAGATGTGCCCTGTGATATTTAAATGCCAAAGAGCTAGAGCTTTTGTGAAGTGCTGATATGCTTCCACACTTATGGAGGGTTTCTCCATTGAGACTGTGAGCTTACAGAGGCAAGCAGCAGTGCTCCACACCCATGGGAGGTTCAGCTAAAACTCAGTGCCTTCCCAGAATCTGTGCTGAGAGGCAGGGGATGCCAGCGTGGGTGCAACACTGTGCTAATGCAGCTGCATGGTTTCCAGTCTGGTCAGAGCACAGGAAAAATGCACCTGCCATTGGGTGTACACAGCTGGGCAGGTCAGCTCTCTCTGGGTTTCTCTGCGTGATGGGGTGGATAGTCTCATCCCCACTTAGTGCTTTTGCAAAGCTATTTGCAAAGCTCTCCCTTGGACTGCTTTGGGCCTCCTCTTCAGCTGCTTGTGAGAGTGATGACTGGCACCAGAGTGGGTTAGGAGAAGATTGCTGAGGTAATCAGGGGAAGGGAAAACATGTCACACAAGTGAAGATAACAAGCGTGGTCTGCTTGGTCTGGCAGAACAGGGATGAGGGGAGACAGGGCTGCTGCCTACACACAAACCAGGTAAACAAACATCTGGGAGAGGGCAGAGCTCTTCAGTTTAAAGCAAGTCCAGGCAGAGTCAAGAGCAGAACTTGTCTCTCCAGCTGTGTCTCCGACTTTTGTCTCCTCATGAATCACACAGCCCACCCTTCCCTGCCACATAATCTGCAGGCGCTGTTTTTCCAGCCAAGCCAAGCCAGGAACAGGTTGGTTCCAGAGAACATGGAGCACAAGTTTAATGCAGAATCCAAGCAGAGCTTTGCAATATTTTTCTGGACATCTGTATTATTTACAGGCGTTCTCCATATCAAATACACCTGCATCTCTGTGAAAGGAAAGGGTGTTATTCTTAAATCACATTGTCATTCAGAAGGAAGTAATTCCAAGAGCATGTTGCAGAGACATCATCAGCCAGGAGAGATGGAGAAAGTTGAGAGAGCACAAACCCATTCCAGTAAGAGTATTTTGGTTTTCCACTCATTGAAGAGCAGATGGGGCGAAAAAGATTTTGGCAATCAGTTGGACAAGCCCCATTAACTTTATCACTCTTGGCTGCTTATTTTATCTCCTGGTGCATTTTATCACTAGAGGTTTGATGCCACTAAGATGAGTGGGACTTTGAATGCAGCAGCTAACTAAAAACCACTTTACAGGAACAAGTCCTAGAGCTCTTTGAGTCCTCAGGACTGCAGCAGGTTTTTCTGCATTCCTGCCATGTTCCTGCTGGGAAGTATTTGTCATGTGGAGTCCCACCACCTCCTCTACAAATCCAAGTCCCAAACCCTTCTGGGAATGGTGTCTGACTGGCAGGCACCACGCTGCTCTGCATCTTTCAGAAGCAGACAGCAGCTTCTAGATGCCCATGGGAAGGGCCAGGACCTCCTCAGTCCTTCTGTGCTTGTCCTAAATACTTGCAGTTAGGTAAAGTTAGGTAGGTGTGGGAAGGGTTATCTCCAGGAAAGCTGCTGTGTGGGTGGAATAGAGAATGGACCATGAGCTGTCACTGCTGAAATGTCTCAGCTGAAATTGCACCCAGCGATCTGCTGTGCTGCTTACCTCAGCATGCTTGTATGAAGGGAAAATAACATTGCCCAGTAAAACTACTGGGTTTGTACCCTGACTGGGTGCAGCACCCTTGCACTGACCGGGGTATCTGAGGGCATTTTGTGTCACCTCAGTTAGGATGAACTCTGCAGTGCCATGTGCAGGCTACTGGATGGATTCCTACTGCAGAAATGAGGTCGGAATTAATGACACAGTTTCCAGGTGACAAAAGGTGTGAATTATGATGGAAGAAGAATGGAATCCTTCATCTTTTGCTACCATGTGAAAAACTGAAATATTTACCAAAATCATGTCTTATTCCTAAGAATTCTGCACCTAAGCCTTGCTCAGAAGGCTTTTAAGGGATATGTTGGTGCATTTTAAAATGGCTTCTGTGGCAATAAAGGTCCCCAGGAAAGACATTTGAAGTGATTCCTTGAGGAGATTCTGAAACTACAACAGGAAGAAAGGTCAGGATTCATCAGAAAAGTTGTAGGACCTTGGAACACCAAGCAAAAATATTCTGCTTTCAACTCCTTCCTCCACCTTCCTCTGTCAAAATAAAGTTAATTTATGACTTTTTTACCTGCTAGGTAACCAGGAAAGAAAGGGTAAATGTACAAACTGAAGCAGGCCTGTGGAATAGGACCTTCCTGCCTATCACATACAAGGTATGTGGGATAATCTTGAATTGAGTAGTGCTGTGACCATATTCAATGCACAAGTCTTTAAAATAACCTCCCCTTCTCCCCTTCAGCCACCTCCCAGTCCCTCCTAAAGGAACTGAGGTGGTAATGGAAATGTTAAATGACCTGTGACAGTAGTATTATAATTGTAATAGCAATGTTTAACACTGGGACAGGCTGGCCAGAGAGATTGTGGAGTCTCCTTCTCTGGAGATATTCAAGACCCATCTGGATGCAATTCTGTGCAGCGTGCTCTAGGTGATCCTGCTCTAGCAGGGGGGAGTTGGACTAGATCATCTCCAGAGGTCCCTTCCAACCCCTACGAATCTGGGTGAATCTGTGTAGTATTAATGCAGATTCTGCTGCATCAGTTTGATAGGGATGTTCTGCCTAACTGCTCATCAGCTAAAGATGACTGGCAGAAAAGTCATGACTGAAGACAAATTGGCCAACTGATGGAGGAAAAATGAACCTGTGATTTCTAGCCCTGATAAAATGATCTGGTGGCAGTGCTGTTTGCCTGGAAGGTTTGTAGGGTTCAAATTTGCTTTGGCTCTTCTGCTGTTTGCCAGGAAGATAATAAAAACACCTTGGACACTTCCTTAATTTTTTGAAGCTAATAAGGTGAGCAGCACTGCTGTTCTGCAATTTGGTGGCTAATCTACTGGCAAATCATTCTGCTACACCTAGGATTAAGTGGTGCTTGGACTGAATTGGTAGTTGTATGAGACAGGGACATGCTGGACCTTGGAGGTCACACGGTATGGAGGAAACCTCACATGTAACGGGGGGTGTGGGGAGAATATTGACCTCATATTAAGGTGGTTCAGGCTGGTTTTGAACTATATTGCTGCAAAATTGTGTTTGGCAACTTTTTAGGCCATTAGTCTTTCTCAGGTTGTCTAAAGGATGAAGTATGTAAAGGTGAAATATGGAAAGTTAAAACATAGCTTGATAGGAAACAGGAAGATTTCTGGGGTGCTGTAGCTGTGTTTCAGGCAAGAGCCAGGTCTAGAGGTGGACATTTCCTAACTCAGTTCCTTAACGGACTTACCCCACTGCCCTTTCAATATCCACAGCACATCTATTCACTTTATTGTCTCTCCCCAGGGTTTACCACTGTAAATGCATTTGGCACTACTACCAACATTAACGCTTAATTCAGAGTAAGGGCAGAAGAAATTCCAACTCTGTGAAGACAAATATCCCTGTTTGCACCAAGAAAATGGCAGCAGAAGATGCTAGAAATGAGATTATTTCTCTAAGACATCATTTTGACAGGCAGCTGTATTACACTAATAAATAAATCACCTCTTCTACAGTTAATAAAATTTAGGATGTAGCCATTTGCTATATGATTCCAAGAATGAAATGGGTCAGCAAATGCAGTATGACTTTATCTCTTGCCCTTTATTCTTTAGATAGAAAAGGGATTCACAGAATCACAGAAACACAGAATCGTAGGAGTTGGAAGGGACCTCCAGGGATCATTGGGTCCAACCCCCCTGCCAAAGCAGGCTCCCTAGGACAGGTCACACAGGGAGGTGTCCAGATGGGTCTTGAGTATCTCCAGAGAAGGAGACTCCACACCCCCCCTGGGCAGCCTGTCCCAGGGCTCTGTCACCCTCACTGGGAAAAAGTTCTTCCACATGTTGGTGTGGAACTTCCTGTGCTCCAACTTGAGGCCATTGCCCCTTGTCCTGTCCCCACAGACCACTGAAAAGGGGTTGGCCATTTCCCCCTGCATCCCATACTTAAGATATTTATAAACATTAATTAGGTCCCCCCTCAGTCTTCTTTTCTCCAGGCTGAACAGCCCCAGCTCACTCAGCCTTTCCTCATAGGGGAGATGTTCCAGGCCCTTCATCATCTTCGTAGCCTCCTCTGGACTCTCTCCAGGAGATCCCTGTCTTTTTTATCCCAGGGAGCCCAGAACTGGACACAATGCTCCATGTGGGGCCTGACCAGGGCAGAGTAGAGGGGGAGGATCACCTCCTGTGACCTGCTGGCCACACTCCTCTTGATGCAACCCAGATTGATCAATGTAGTTTCTAAAAAAAAAAAAACACACATGAACATGTGAATGTAAATATTAAGCTTGTCCTAAGCCGTGGGCAATTGGTGAGTCTTTACCATTTCAAAGTTCTGAATAGATATTATGGATATTCTGGAAATATTACCATTGTTTACAACCTTTTAAAATTGTAATCTATTGAGTATATACTTCTTGGACTTCCTTGTTTTCTGAAGAGAAGGAAAATCTTCAGCTTTTTCCTTTTCATCTCTCCAGACAAGCCAGGGTTGCTCTGCCCACTGCCACAGCCAGCAAACAGATCGTTGCTTTTGTGCGACATCGTTCCTTTGCTGACTGAAGTTTTCACCCAATTTTGACCTTACACCCTGGTGGCTATAATGCCAAATCTTTTTTTAGCATCTCTTTTGCTGGCCACAGCCACCTAATGGAAAGGTTCCTCTTCATTCTGTAATTTTTCTGCCTTCAATGAGCTCTGGCTATGGAGAAAATTGGACTTTTATTTCTGTGCCTCTGTGGGAGCTGAGGTGAAGACTAGTCTCAGAAAAATCATCCTAACAGCTTATTATTTTTATTCCTCCTACATGATCTCTCTTCTTATATAACTTTATAGAGGATGCATTTCAAATCAGCACAGTCAGTGTTTGCAACAGAGCCACTTTTCTCCCTCACCTCGACGGGAATCAAGGTGGAGTTGGGCCCACCAAGGCCTTTCTTGGCCCCACAGAGCCCACCATCACAAACATGAAGTGGGTGAGGAAAAGGACAAATGGCTGGGAAGGAAAGTGCGTGGCACCAGAAGCAGAGACATGGCAGCACCAGCCTGTTCACCAGCAGTGGAACTTAAATTAGCCATGAGACCACTTGACGTTCAATGAATGGGTTGTTTCCCCTGTCCCCAAAGAGTTCAAAATTCCAGGACACAGTGTAAACTACTGCTAATATTTCCTCTTCTTCTTTTTTAACAGTTACAAAAGCTCTTTGATGCTGTTCCTATCAAGTTGTGAATATGTTCAGAGGCAATAATGCCTCTGCCTTGGCACTAGCATGACTCTTGTCATTGTGAGTTGACCTCAACAGTGGCACGTACAGCCACAAGGAATAACACAGAGGTGAGAAACGATAAGACAAGTAGTAAAATGGATTATTATGCCTGGTGGTGATATCAGCAACCACATCAGCTTCTCAGCCTCAGCGTTTGCAAAGACTCCATCCCAAACAGCGTATTTCCAGCCTTGCAATTCACTGATATCTTTACTGCACAAGGGAGTTTAGGTGTAAGATTGCAGACTGATCAAAACCAGCATGTTTTTTCTCTCTGCAGCATTCTCAGGTCCTAGCTGGCAGGACTACTTGTCATGCACAGGCAATATCTACCCTCATTGTTTTCAGAATACATCTACAATCAGTCAGGTTTCCCCCTCCCTGTTAAACATACACCTCATCTCAAAGTTGCTTCACTAGAGTCCTCTCACTTCTGTTGTATTCTGCACTGCACTTCTGACAGAACAATGCCCACAGTTCAGCCCCTCTACCTTGATTTAGCTTTCGTGTTGATGTAACATAACCCAAGGCAGAACTGGAGCTCAGACCTGATATCTGCATTAGACATCAACTTAGTATGTACTAAAAAGCCCATTTCATCAAAGCATACACCTTCTTAGGAAGAAAGTAACCATATTATGTTTCAGGTGGAAAACTCTATCAAGGAATCAGTTTGATAAGCTGCTAATGAACTCCCAAGCCAGAAAATAAACATTGAGAAAGTGGTAGTTTATTTCAGGAATCAGAAACAGTGTATTGCCCAGAGGAAGATGGATTAGATAATCTCCTTGGAAAAAACATAGGAAACTCAACTCAAATATCAGTGGCAAGAATGGAATTTTTCTCCTTATTTTCAATTAATCATGTGAATCTTGGAGGAAAACAAAATAGTCACATTTTAGCTCCTCTTGAACTGGGCTTCATTCATAAAAGATCTTTCAAAAATTGACTATTAAAATTGAAAATTAAACTGTCCAGTTCATTAGGAATAATTCATACATTGTGTGTCAGGATGCCAAGAGCATCCTGAAATGAAGCGATGAGACGGAATGTTGACAAACCAACATGCTAAACAGGTCTGTATTGCAGTTATGTAATTACAAAATAAAAAGTCACTTAAATTTCCTTGGGTAATAAAATATCGGGAATTAATAAAAGATCTTGGTTAATGGTCAGCTTGAACATGCAAGGTGGCTTTCCCATTCAAAGGCAATGTGCTTCAGAAAAAAAGTGCAGGCTTTAAGGCTTCCCTTCCATGTTTAAAGCAGTTTTTGGTTAATGTGGGGTTTGGCAATTCAGAAGTAAAGCATCCTGAGTGACTTCATAAAAAGGAATAAAGCCTCTTCTGCAGTAACTTGAAAACGCCAGGACTACCAGTGCCTTTCAGTGAGAAAACTGAGTCAGTAAAGCCTGGACTTCTTTCTTCTCCTGCAAGGAGCTGTTATTAAATGCCTTCAGCAGAGATATCAGCACCAGCCACTGATACCAGCTGTACTGAAGCAGTGATGGTATCTTGTAGAGCATCACCACGGTGTTCAACACGGTAACCGATAGAGACGGATGACACATGGTCCAGCAGCATCTTTCCTTGGAACAACTGGGTCAAAGCAGAAAACACTGTTAAATGCTGCCTTAGTGGAACATCTATAACAAATCACTGATGTGCAGCTGGTAGCACAATGCTGGCAGCACTGCTGTGAAGAATTTGGCAGCTGTGCCAAGGTGCCCTCAAACTCTATAGTATCACCTTGGCAGCTGCTAAATTTTTTCCCACCTTGTCCTACCTTTTTCCAAATACTTTGCTTGCTTTCACAAAAAAAAAAGGGGGGGAGAATGGTATAGTGTGTTCCCTATTGCTTCCCTTGCCTGCAATCCAAATATTTCCTTCTCCAGTGCTAGAAGGAGGAGTGCACCTGGCAGCTCTTTCAAGTATGTGCAGAAGATGTGGGAAGGAAATGCCTCTTCATTCCCCATTCTTTTTGGGAGAGCAAACAATTATTACTATTATTATTATCATCATCATCAAAAGTCTTTATAAGAATACCCCTAGCATTTCTTCAAAACCATAGGAAAATGTTAAACAGAGGGTGGAAAGGTATTTAAGAGCTGCAAAGAAACAGGGAGAGAAAAACAGTAGGAATTTTTTTCTCACTGTAGCAAACTGCTTGATAAAAAATAGTATATGCAGTGACTGATTTTCTACCAGCAGTGGAATAAAGACCAAAAGGACCAGCTGAAATAAAATATGTTGACCAAAAACATGACAATGCTATGTTACCCATTGCATGACAATTCTTGGTCTCTACAGTAATGTCAAAATATCCCCAAAGATCTATAATATGTGAAAATATCCTGTTCTAAAAAAGAAAAAACCAACAAACTGTTTTATCATCCCTCACTTAAAACATCTTCTTGAATGCAGGAAACCTTTAGGGTCAGACAGATGCAGTTCACCTTGCTGGTTCAGCCAGCTGTCCCTGTTCATTCCTGTGGGTCAGCTCATGTCTGTCAGGGATGACCCACACCTGCAGATCTGACCTGTGCACCTCAGTTCAATCAAAGATCAATCAGCGCCCCTCCAGAGAAAAGCTGCTGAAGCTTCAGTCAGAAGAAAAACCTTTCCTCACTCTGTGAAGAAATCTGGTGATGCCTGCATATCAAGTTATTTGCTCCTCAGCGATTTGGCAGAGATACCAAAAGCTGCTCCCTACCTCACCTCGAGAACTACTCCCCTGGGACCTGCTACAGGGACAGGTGCTGTCCCCTGTGGATAACACAGTGCTGGAGGGAAGGCAATGATTTGCATTCTCCAGGCCTCTCTTCAGAATGGCTCCCCTTCATGAAACACTTGGGAGGTGTCCTTGAGCAGCAAGTGCTTCCTAAAGAGAAGATCATGAAGGTCCTTGGGAAGGGACCTCTCCAGGCAGGTCTTTTGCCTGCAGCATCCAGCAAGAACCAGCTCTTTCTCAGAAGGTATCCCATACTCATGCAACCACAAGTACTATCTGCATTCACCCTAAAAACCTGAAGCTGATGGGCAGCTGGAATGCACTTGCACAATGCTGTGCTCCAATGCCTCCTGCTGTCCCTCTTGCTGCTTCACCAAAAACAGCTCGTAGGTGATGAATAGCCAGCCTAAGGAGGAAAGGGGCAGTCAGCTCACAGGGTTGCAGCTACCTTTGGTGGAAGATACTTAGCTAAAGTAGCCAATCTGGTCTGCAGTTTCTAAACATGAGATTCCTTATTTATAGCCTGGTCATGGTGTCTGCAGCAGCATCTCCTACTGCTTCTTGTGAGGTAGGAGATGGACTCCCATCCTGATAGACAGCAACTCGTCTGTCATTCATAATAGATAACAAAGCTAGTATTTCCTTGTGCTTCTGGTAACAGCTCTGTTAACAGATGAAGACATTTGGAAAAATTTATATTCAGCCCTGGCAGTCAGTGTCTTTTAAATAATCTGGTCTGCTTCCATTCCTTTAAATAAACTTGCATTATTCATAGATGTAACACCAACCCCATGACTTAAGTGCTATCATATACTGGAATTAAATCATAATAATTCCGTTCTGGGGGCTTGTGGTTGAGCTGAGACTTGAAAGGACTTGGTAATGCTTGCCTTTGTCACCTCCCAGCAGCACCAAAATACGTCTGGGCATGGAGCCACCAGAGTTAAGAAAATAGCAGCTAGCACAGAATTTTGCTGTATAAGCTACTATGAGTTCCTTATTAAGCTGTCTACCACAGAATATCTTAGATTATCTTCCAGCTGATCCAGCTCTAAACACCTAAAATGTCACCAAAAGGACGATCAGCATACTTGACCACTTCACTCCTCAGGGACAGTGCATCCCTTTTCAGCAAGTACAAAACTCACCAGTACAGAATCGAGCATTTCCTTGGAGACTGCTCCATGGCTGCAGAACAGACTTGTGCAAAAACTAGGTGCCATCTGAAATTCAGTATGTTCTATTCAGAGAGTAAGGTGTTCTTCAAGGTGATTTTTGTTCTGATAAAAAAATAGATCTCAGCAAAAAAAACCCAAAAATTGATCTCTGCAGTGTATTTCCAATGGATCACAGAATCACAAGGTTGGAAAAGACCTTTAAGATCATCAAGTCCAGCCGTTCTTGTCCTGTGCTAAACCATATCCCTAAGTACCTCATCTACCCGTCTGTTAAACACACCCAGGGATGGTGACTCAGCCCCTCCCTGGGCAGCCTGTTCCAGGCCCTGACAACTCTGTCAGGGAAGAATCTTTTCCTAACATCCAATCTGCCCCTGCCCTGGCACAGCTTAGTGCCATTTCCCCTTGTCCTGTCTCCTGTCACCTGGCTGAAGAGACCATCTCCCACTTCTCTACACCCTCCTGTCAGATAGTTGTAGGTGGTGAGAAGGTCTCCCCTCAGCCTCCTCTTCTCCAGGCTGAACACCCCCAGCTCCCTCAGCTGGTGCTCATAGTATTTGCCCTCAGCCCCTTCCCCAGCCTGGTTGCCCTTCTCTGGACATGCTCAAGGACCTCTGAAACACTGAATACTTTGTCCACGTAGTTTTAAGAAAGGAGGTGACTACTAGTAACAATACAGTGACAAATATTGAAGGGCTTAGGCATCAGTAATTATTACCAGTGGCATAAAAACCCAAAGCAAACCAGAGTGGGTGACACTCAAACTTCTCATGTCTGTCCTTTTTTTACTCCTCAGGACGACTCCTCTGTTGTGTCGATGTAGGAAAATGAATCACTCTGATGCTTCTCTATTCCATGAATTAGACATGCTGCATTGAGTTCCTACATGATTCACCTTTATGGTGTTTTTCACTTGCCCAGGTTAGGAAAGCTGTGGACACAGAGCATGCAGCCAGAGAAATCAGACCCAGGCAGAGCAAAGTAGTAAATCAGGAGAGACTCCCAGGCTGTTGGAGACCTACACAAAGCCTGGCTCATGCTGAACTTTGTTATTTTTCCATAAAAACATAGCTTATGGTTGTACTGATATATGCAGTTGTTTGGGGAAGAATAAGAAAACACTTTTTCTATCTTAAAGCCTTCCTAGTGATAATTTTGCAACAGCTTCTGCTGTTTTATTGGAGCAGTGAATGTTTTGAAGTGGTTTCACAGCACACTTCTACTCCACTGCTGTAATTATGATACACTAGATAATATTTTTACAGCATTTCAAGACAAGTTTTTTTTTTGTTGGGTTTTTTGGTGGGGTTTTTTTTTCCTGCATTCAAGATTGCTTTCTATAGAGAAGCGGCTCGATGTTATTTAATTTCCCAGCTTTTAAGAACGCTTCTCCCAGAGCTGCCACAGCACTTCTCTTGCATTGAAATTAAAAAATGGAAAGGGAAGAGATACAACTTTCAGGGCTCACTCCTACTACCAAAGCAATCAAAGCAGCAACCAGCTATCTGACATTTCTTTTCGGAAAGGGAACAAGTATAACAAGGTATAAGTGAAGAATGGATGAGGACCACAACCCTTAATTGCTCTGCTTTTTAAATCAGACTTTGATGTACACTCAGCCTGTCTCATAGCATCATAGAATGGTCTGGGTTGGAAGGGACCCCAAGGATCACAAAGCTCCAACCCCCCTGCCACAGGCAGGGACAACAACCTCCAGGCCTGGATCTACACAAGGTTGCCCAGGGCCCCATCCAACCTGGCCTTGAACACCCCCAGGGATGGGGCATCCACCCCCTCTCTGGGCAGCCTGTTCCAGCCCCTCACCACTCTCTCTGTAAAGAACTTCCCCCTGATATCTAATCTAAACCTTCCCTCCTTCAGCTTCAATCCATTCCCCCTTGTCCTGCCAGTGTCTGGCCTTTGAAAAAGTTGATTCCCCTAATGGGAATTGGTTGGAAGATATTTTTTTGTATGTGCAGCATGTGCTACACGTGCAAGGGAAAAAGCAGCAACAATTTTTTGAAAAGGAATTTGTGTGTTTTGCTATGTTCCCTTTGGAGACAAACTTTCAAATCACCTCTTAATTAGGTAAACTTCAGCATGTGATAATTGCAATTATCCTTTGGTAGCTAATATCTCACTTAGCTGACTGTTTCATACTCACATTAATATTCTACTGCCTCCTTCTTATCAGCCCACTTTGTTTTAAACAGGAAACATTTCATATGGTGAGGACCTAAAATAATTCCCGAGTGTGAAGATCCTTAACGATTTGGTTGCGTGGCATGAAATGGAAGAAGCATAACATTTCCCTCAAAGTGATTTTCACAGAGAAGAGAGAAAAAAAAAAAAAGAAAAAAGGGTGATATGATGAAACCTAAGCATTTGGGGCAAACACATTCATTGCAGCCAGAGCTTTCTGCAGGGCGTGAAAGCATTTTTCTCCTTGGGTTGCCCAACTCTCTGGGTGCTACAGGGAAAGGCTTTGTGGTCACCCTGATTTCCTGCAAAAGCCCCTGCATGCCTTTGAATAAATTGCTTGTTGAAAGGAGCCCTGTTTCCTTAGAAATTATGAAGGGCATGTTATTTTTTTCCTTGTATTGTACCACTGCAATGAATATAGATCTTAATTCCATCCTAGAAAGACTTCTTAAAAAATTCTTTCTACTGCTCTTGCCAATGTAAGTAAAGCTTTAGGCTGAACTATACATTAAGAAGTGAGCTAAGAAACAGTCTATCTCTGTTAGGGGAAGGCATTGTTCTTTCATAGAATCATAGAATGGTATGAGTTGGAAGGGACCCCAAGGATTATAGAGCTCCTGCCACAGGCAGGGACACCAACCTCAGGCCTGGATCTATACAAGGTTGCCCAGGGCCCCATCCAACCTGGCCTTGAACACCTCCAGGGATGGGGCATCCACCACCTCTCTGGGCAGCCTGTTCCAGCCCCTCACCACTCTCTCTGTGAAGAACTTCCTCCTAATATCCAATCTAAACCTTCCGTCCTTTAGCTTTAATCCATTCCCCCTTGTCCTGTCATTGTCTACCCTTTTAAAAAGTTGAATCCCCTCCTGCTTATAAGCTCCCTTCAGGGACTGGAAGGCTGCAATGAGGTCCCCCTGCAGCCTTCTCTTCTCCAGGCTGAACAAGCCCAGCTCCCTCAGCCTCTCTTCATAGGGCAGGTGCTCCAGCCCTCTGATCATCTTTGTGGCTCCTCTGAACCCTCTCCAACAGTTCCACATCCTTCTTGTACTGGGGACCCCAGATCTGGACACAGGACTCCCGATGGGGTCTCATTCTTGCTCATGTCAGCATCAGCAGAAGTGCTTGCTCGGGGTGAGCACATCAGGGAGCTGATGACAAATCTCTGTGGATAAGCCCAGCCTCAGAATTAAGTCTCTTTTCTAAGGTGTAGCCGAAGCAATAGAAATTAGCTTGTTTGAGGTATAATTTGGCAGCCAAGGTAATGGCAGATGAAGTGGTGAAGCTAACTGACCGTGGCAACGAACAATGCTGCCACACTTCTGGTAAAGGCCTACTCCATCTTGACAACAGGCCAAGGAACGCTGGTCATGAAGCAGGTCACTCTGGGCAGGCGAATCACGCTGTATAAGGTTGGTGACATTGTGCATGCCCACAAAGAAAGGGTCAGATAGCGATCAACACAGGTGTCCCACCACGGACACCACCTGGGACCCTCGAGGACCGCCGACTCAAGTCACTGAGCATGCGTGACAGGGAGGAGAATATTCAGATAACTTCCAAGAAAGCATTATCATGAGACAGCCTTTTCCCAGAAATATGATGAATAGGTGTATTTTGATCCCATATGATCTGTGTGCTGTTGATGGTGTGGTATGCATCTTAGCTGGAGATATCCCCCATGCATCCAGCTTGCCTTTTAACACTCCATTACAAGGTTTCTTCCTGGTTTCTGAGGGACGTTAAAAAATAGGACATCTACAAATACAGCTATTTTAGAAGACTCCCAAATGTGTGGGAGACAACCAGGTTAGGTAAGTGTATAGTATTTGCCTAGGTATTTTAACAGGAAAAGCTCCTTTGCAAGTAGCTTTAGAAATAGTTTGGGAATTTGGATAACAAAAGTGTATACTTTTTGTGCAAAAAATTAGCTTCAAAATCGCAAAAAATATAAGCCCAGGGCTAACTTCAAAGAAGTCAATTGCTCATGAAACCAAAGCTTAAAGTGAATCATGAAAATTGGGCTGTATTCATTGCTTTGCTTTTGGATGGAGCACCATCAAAGCAAGACACCAAAGTCAAATGCTCCACTGCATTGAGAGTGAATTTTCATTCTCGGGAAGTCCTCTGAAATAAGATGGATATAACAGTGGAGAATGATGCCTGCAGATCCACATATAAAATCTTGTTTCCATTAAAACCAGCAGAACCTTTGACACTAACATGAGTAGGGTAAAGATTTCTCCTCCTTTCAAGCCGTGACGCTGGACAGACAAACCAGCGTTCTCCTTCATCAAAGCTGAATTACGTCCCAAATGGCCATTGTGCAAACCTGTTCCCCTGTAACACCAACTTCTCACTTCATCTTAATCAGTTCTTCTCAGCAAGTCCAGTACTGACCTTTCCTATGCTTTACTTAATTTTCTTTAATGAATTTGTATTAATTCATTTATGAAATGAGGCTTCCCAAAGGCTCATTTTGATGAGTGTGTGTGTGAGTGAAAACTGGCTTCGTTGTACCTATGTGCTTGGCACACCCAGGCCACTCAGTACTGGGTTTTTCCTCTCTTTGTGGATATACTGGTTTTATTATGTGTGAAGGTGGTGATTTATGCATTAATAGGAAAGGCAACTACAGATAATTTACATGGCCCAATAACTGACTCCATGTCTGCTCTGCAATGTGAAGAGCCCAAAAGTTTCATTAGCCATTTGGAATGCTTCATTTTTAATTTCTTTTAAAAAAATTGTTGCTATAAAAGCATGATGAGCTGAATGATGGTTGAATTTTCTTGTGCTGTAACACCACTGCCTCAGGGCACTTTCAATCTCACAGATTGCTCTGCTGTTGCAGTTTCCATGCTGGTTAAATTGAAAAAGAAGAAAATTGCAAGTTTGTCAAAAATTATACGTACTTTTGTAAGAGTAGAGAAAGCACACAAGAGATTCAAGATCAGGTTTAGTGGGTATTTTAGATTAAGGCAGTCAAAAGGAGACAGACTTGACAACAGTTAAGCACTCTTGAAAATATCCATTTATAAATATGGTGATAGGCACTTTATAAATATTAAATAAATATAAAATACTAAATAGTAGATATTAAATATTAAACATAAAATATAAATAAAAAGCAGCCTTAGAAGCTATCCCAATACCCTAGACCAGCCTCTCCTTCCATAGATATTTTACAGTTGGCTCTTTCAGAAATATTGAGTAGAATATTATGTTATTTTGAAGCTTCAGTGATTATTAGAATAAGGAAAATGGAAAAGGGTATTAAAGACAAGGAATCAGTATCCCAAAAAAGAACCTTTGGGCTTTTAGCTACATCTATTTATGCTGGTTAGAGGGACCTTAGGGCAGAATAGAAAGCCTTATATGACTTTTTTAAATGGGTGAAGCCAGTTTGGCATTTGAACAGAGTAGGAGCTCTGCTGTTTTACAGGAAATCTTGAGGAAAACACTGGAACTCGCACGTGACTTCTCAGTAGGTCAGCAAATAAGGATGGGCTTGCTTTGAAAACCAGCCAGCTGTTTCAGTGTACTGAGGGAACAGGTTGTGTAATGACAGTTATTTACAGGCTTGTTAGAAAACAAGGTACAAATCTCTGAGAGGCTGTTTAGAGTAACACTACATGAATACCACAGTGAGACCTCTGGGTAAAGCAGAGATGGACTTTATAGCCAAATTCCTCATTTTCTGAAAGAGAAGGTAAAGGCCTGGTTTTAGCCTTGGATGCACACATGTTCCAAAGCCTTTCAGAAATCCAGGGGTATGGAAAGCAGGTAAAGATCCTTAAAAATTAGCCAAGGTCATCTTAATTACTGTAATTAGAGCGAGATAAACAGGAGGTGGAGTTTTCCTATCTTTGGCTCAAAGTCTTTACGAGAAAACAAGTGGTAAAGGAGTTAGCTTTACATCTTCCCATTGACCACAGCGGCGTTACAGCACAGGCCTCATTCTGCTGCTACACAGAAATAGGCTTTGGTACTTTCTGCTCCCTCTTGAGCTGTTGTACCATTCTGGCTCCACTTAGCATGTCCCATCAGCATCAGCTGGATTCAGTCCTGCAGGAAGACTGTGAGGATTTCTGCCCTTCTCTGTATCCCACGACAGGTTATTCTTTCCCTCTGATGCCAGCAGGCCTTTATTGGTGCACCTTGCTTGTTCCTCTGTGAGCAAAGAACAGACACATCCCCAGTGTTAATGGTCTTCGTTTTGAATGAGCAAATACCACAGGGAGTAAGGACAAAAGGCTGCAAAAGAAAGCAGAGAGGTTAAATGTCTCTTCTGAGAGACAGCAGGGAAAAGGGCATATAGGTGTTGCTTCCTTCTCAAGGTGATTTTTTAAGAGGTGATATTCAGTGAGTGCCACAGACTGAACATGCCAAAAGTTCCCACACTGTTATGTCTGACATGGGTCACACATGCCCACACACCCATGCCTGCTGGCTGCTTGTTTACAGGAGCCCTCCTTGCTCTCCTCCTGCTCACCTGGGCAGGCCTCACATGCTACCGGAGCATGGAACACAACAGGGACCGTGCCTGCTGCCAGCAGCTGAGGGCCACAATGTGGCTGATACTTTGCAGACCTCAGTCTGGGGTTGGTCCAAGCTGTAGAAGTCGTCTCCTGATCTGTCTTTGAATTTCTCCTTTGGCTTCCCATGTCAACATCTCCCTTCTCCTCTGCCGTGTGGTCTCACACCTCTGTTGTCACAAGGGAACCCAGAGGAGGAACAT
Source organism: Porphyrio hochstetteri (assembly GCA_020800305.1). Taxonomy (NCBI): domain Eukaryota; kingdom Metazoa; phylum Chordata; class Aves; order Gruiformes; family Rallidae; genus Porphyrio; species Porphyrio hochstetteri. The sequence continues at coordinate 10,404,207 of CM036907.1, forward strand.
TTAAGCTAGGAAGTTGAAGGCAACTAACTCAAGATAAAACTTTACCATCTTGCTTTTGTTTGCAAGTGAGTACAGCTTGTCTCTCACAGCTCAATAAACCTCAAGAATGTTAATTGGCAGGTTTGGGGAATTAGAAGGCTTTTATTTGCACTGTGACAGGTGGCCATTGCACAAAAATGTGAGAAGAAAACATCCAAAAGTAGTTACTGATTGCTAACAGACTGGGAAAAGGTTTCAAGGGAAGCAGGAAAATGTGGTGGCAGAGGACACAAGCCAAGCCAGGATGCTCTGCCAGCAGGAGAGCAAGGAGAGCAACTGACCTCTGCTGGGAGTTAGCAGAGCTGTGTATGTTAGTGATGTTTTCCTTCCTCTCCCATCCTACTTGCAGTTAGTGTTTACTGTGACTGTGCTATAAATAACACTGGGGATTGAAAGCTGTTTTCAGTCCAAGGTACATATCCAGGAAAGCTCAACAAATTCAGATGCGTTGCTTAAGCTGAATGATCTTCCCACCAGAAGGCAAGCATGTAAAGATGACTCTCATCTTTTGAGCTTGGAGCAAAATGGGCAGAGTTATAAATATATTAGCTATGCTTCTGGTTTCACAGGCTATGTATGGCTTTCATATTACTGTGGGTATTTTAGTGGTAATCTCAGTGTCTCCTGTTTGGAGACAAAGGGCAACATCCATTGAACAGACAAACCCTGTGGTTTTCTAGAAGGTGTTTCTCAGTGCTTTCTGGAAGGGGGCAATGTCCTCACCCATAAACCTGAGGAGGGATGTGCAGACACAGAACACAGCTTCAGTCCTTTCACATATCCCCAGCCTAAAACATCACCTTTAAACAACCCAAGAAAACCTTTTCCTGGTTCCTGGTACGTTAGAACTGCACACAATGAAGTGAACCAGACCTGTTTATTGCCACCTCCCTCCCTGTGCAGCTCCAAATACACGCATGGGAGGCCAAGGTCTGGATATTCTTGAAGGTCTTTTTTTCTGCTGTGTTCTGTGGGGCTCCTTTTCAGCATGTGCCTGGTGTTAACACATGTGTGAGCCACAGTCAGATTTTAGATGTCAGAAGCCTTAGGGACCCTATACATACTTGCTGGTCACAGGTTGTCTAGGCTTAGGGGAATCGGTGTGCTCAGTTTGGCCTGGCATCTCGAGGTTTATTTTCCAGGATATATCATTCACCTGAGAAGAATGCAGGTAAAGCTTAACTTGTGCAAGGTCTGAAACTTGGGGGTTGTCTTGCTTTGATCCCCAAGAGCCACAGGGCTAGGAAGGGTCTTGCTTTCACCTGTGGATCCAGGTCTTCTCTTTGTTTTTCCATGGGGGTAGGCATGTCTTGGAGTTAACTTCAGGGGAAATCAGGTTATACACACACATATAAGAAGAATCAGCAGCTCTGTACATTTTGCATATCCATAATTTGTCCTGAAAAGGACACTGCTGGTGTCAGTTTAAGCCAGAGTCTGCTGACACTGCTCACCTCTGCACAATTCAGTTTAATGTCACTAATAGGGAATGGATGTTTATAATTTTAATCTTGATTTTTATCAATGCCTCATTTTAAAGGTATGTCCATCAATAAGGCATTTTAATAATGGCCATGCTGAAGAAGGAATTTAAAAAAAAATCATCAGTGGAAAATACTGGAGGAGTCAATCATTTTGATATTGGAACACATCCACAGTCCTCACTGGACATCCAGGCCCAGAAATGCACTGGTGGTCATGCTGATATTTGAGGCTGTGTCAGAGAAAACTTCACCTCTGACATGGTACTTGGAGCAGTGAGATGGTGGTAGCATAGGCAGCACATTATGACAGATCAACTGTTCTCTCTGTAGACCCTTTCCTAAGGCTCTCCAGACACCCACCAGAATTGTCCTTGCCCTTTCTCCACAGCTTGCCCTTTTGACATAGCTGCTTTTGCCAGGTATGTTTGACCCATTGGGGGTGACACAAAGGACGTTTTTTTGTGACACGGGGCAGTCATCATTAGGACACTCCGGGAGGGACACTGGGAACAACCAGAGGTTGAAGAGGTTTCCAGTGTGAGGGAGAGGAAGGAAAATAGCACTGATGCAAATTGTTATGGGGACAGGAGAAAGCCCCCGTGCTGGAAGTAATGGCACAGGAGAAAGGAGAGAGCATGGCCATGCAGCAAGAAGCTGGAAGTGATGCCCCTGCGTGATTTGTTCTGATTTCTCTTGTTCTTCTTACTCCTCAGCTTTCTGCCTGCTCCTTCCTGCAGAGAGGAACGGGGTGTCCCATGGTGAGCGACGGAGGAAAACACGTCCTTTGGGAGTAGGTAAACTCAAAGGGAGCTGTTTCCTTTGCATTGCAAATCTAGGTGGCATATAGAGCTCTTGAATATACAATCCATTTTAATAAACCTGTGGAGTACATGCAATTGCCTTTATTAATGTGGTCAGATTTCTCAGAGCATCTTCTTCCATTTATTTAGTCCATTTTCCACAATGTTTCTAAATTTCTTTTTTAAATAGCCATTTAAGAAGCAATTTTCCTTTCTCACTTAGATAGCTGGCTCGACTTACTCTGTGTTTCCTAAGGAAGTTACTGGAGGACCATTAGAAACTGAACTTTCCAGTTAATAGAGGCACTCTGTGTCAGTCACTGAGTCACCAGTCATAGCCTGAATTGACATTGTTTGAGCATACATTAACCTTCTTACTCCTCTGGGATATTAGGAAGTTACAACCATGTTATCTCAAAACAACTGTAAAAGCCTTCTGAAGAAACAGGAATTATATTACATTAATCAGCATTTTCTGGAGAACAGTTTTTTATCCATTAAGGTAATTTCATGAAGTCTGAAGATGAATAGGAAGCATTCAGAGAAAAAGACTCTCAGTAAGACAAACTATCATCTTTTGCAGTTCACTTATATTACAGGCCTTTTTTATTTTCTCTGCAGAGAAAGAGAGTTGACCTTAAACCAGCTTATTCCTGAAGTCCTCCTTCTCTAAACAGAGCACTGTTACGTTTTCATTTACTAGCTTCCCCTGCATCCCTTTCTACAGTGCAATAGTCTGATAAACTCCTAGTTTCTAGGGACAAATCCCATGACCCTGTAAGGCAGCGTATCCTTTCAGATGGTGGTGTCCTGTTGTCTGAGAAGCTGCTTCTGTTAATGATTGAAATGTTTGGCTGGAAATGTTTCTAGCATTACAATTTCCTGTTAGGGTCATAATTGCAGCTTCTAACTAAGCATTAAATAAATAAACTACATTAAGCCTCATATTCCTTCAGAGCAAGGCAGGCCTCTCCACTCACTCACCACAGCCCTACACACCACATGTCTCAGCATCATAGAATCATAGAATGGTATGAGTTGGAAGGGACTCCAAGGATCACAGAGCTCCAACCCCCCTGCCACAGGCAGGGCCACCAACCTCCAGGCCTGGATCTACACTAGGTTGCCCAGGGCCCCATCCAACCTGGCCTTTAATACTTCCAGGGACGGGGCATCCACCACCTCTCTGGGCAGCCTGTTCCAGCCCCTCACCACTCTTTCTGTAAAAAACTTCCCCCTAATATCTAATCTAAACCTTCCTTTCTTTAGTTTTAATCCATTCTCCCTTGTCCTGTCATTGTCTATCCTTTTAAAAAGTTGAATCCCCTCCTGCTTATAAGCTCCATCATTACCTAATGAGTGCCTTCTCAGAACTGCTGCTGCTGCTCAGAGTTTTGGAGCTGGGACCAAACGGGGCCTGCCAGGCATGAGGTGCATCCTGCATATGGGATGTGTCCTACTGCAAGCTGAGACCTCTTGCAGTAACCCCCACGCACATCTATTTTCCAAATTACAGCATAAAAGGAAGATTTAAAGCACGACACCTTCTCTAAGTCACCTCTGAAAAACAACTGAGTGCTCAGTGACTGAATGTAGTCTCTTTTGTGATGTGTTTTCATAGAAGAGAAAAAGAAGCCGCCCTCATACAATTACTCTTAAGTATACTGATAAGTGCATATGCTTCTGAATGATTTATTGTCATTAAGGGGATGTTCTCCAGACATCATATGCATGAAATAAAACCAAATGGTTTTGTAAAGACATAAGTACATTTGTACCACCCTAATTTTATATGAATGTATTTTATCTTTTTTTTTTTTTTTTAAATTTTATAACTGGTATTTAGGATTCTTCTGCAGCACATACACTTCTTGCAAAATCTCTTCTATAAAATATGGTACCGTAGCAGCCTAGAGAAATTGCTTTCATTTTTTGTATATTTTAAGTTGTGACTTCTTGTGCCCTTTTTCTTCACTTTTTTTTTTTTTTTCCTGGCTTTTTGGAGAGAAAAGCTAGAAATCCCATTCCAAACCCAGAAGAAATACAATTCCCTGACGCAGTCTTAGCTGTTGCTTTGCTGCACTTTGCTATAGCACAGGCTAAACCATAGAGACCAACCCCAGAGGACTTACAGTGCAAGTAGTTAAGACAGACCAAATGTAAAACAAAAAAGGCCCATGCAGAGAGAGGAATTACTTTCTTCAGATGTAGCAGCAGTGATGGACCTAGAAATCCATAGGGCCACATCCTAGTGACTAGTAGGGCCATCCAGTGACTTGCTTGGCTGTAACATACTGTACAGTCTTCAGGGCTTTTGCTTTTGTTTTCTATTGCAGTTTCTTTTTACTGAAAGAGTTGTCAGGGCCTGGAACAGGCAGCCCAGGGAGCGGGTTGAGTCACCATCCCTGGGTGTGTTTAACAGACGTGTAGATGAGGTACTTAGGGATATGGTTTAGCACAGGACAGGAACGGTTGGACTCAATGATCTTAAAGGTCTTTTCCAACCTTGTGATTCTGATTCTGTCATTCATTGTTACCTGCTATCATACACAAAAAGTCTTCAGGTTTTTGCAGCATGCCTTATTTTCAATAAAAACCCAAGTGAAACATGCAGCTTTCTAGTAAAAAACCCATGGATTTCATATGTAAGCTTCAACACACCTCAGTGTTTTTCCCACATGGCAAGCAATTGCTTAGTGATAAAGCAGCCTTTTCCAACATGATAAGGGGTAGTAAAGATAAATATATATATTATGTTTCAAGAAACATCAGTAGTTTTTAAATTCACTGTTCAAATGGACACATGATGTTCTGTACAAGTTGCCACAGTGATCCCACCTCAAATGGGTGCTGACTGCAGGCCAAGTGTATTACAGAAGAAAATCATGGCAACGACTGGGAGGGTGATGGGGTGTTTGAAATGCCCTGGAAAACTGGTCGATGCATCGCTGAGAATTATCAGTGTTGAAAACAACTCCCTGACCTCTTCTAAGAAGGAGATGCTGGGCTGTATTCTTCCTTCCCTCAGACTGTGCTGCGTCCCACAGAGATGCTGATGGCAGGTAAGAGCCTGATGGGACTTCAGCATTTTGATGACTTCAAGGTGCTGGGCTGACTCAGCCCCTGGAAGGACTCCTTTACACAAAGGTACCGTGATTGAGTGCTACTGCACAGGTGAGGAGAGCTGGCGGGTGGCAGCGCTGCCTTGCAAAAGGCTGGGGGTAAGGGCAAAGTCCAGGGGTGCGTCAGAGGCTTGAGGACCCAACCAGAAATGTTCTTTGCCAACTGTTTTGCATCCTGGATGCTCTGTCAGTCTGTCTGTGCTTGTCCTTGTGCTCAAAAACATTGCAATATTATTCATGCTTCTGCAAAAAAAAACCCCAAGAAAACCTCAATTAAATAAACTTTTTTTAAAAAAACCACAAATGACACTCTCAGTGCTTTTCAGTGTATAATTGGCATGTATTTCTGTAGGCAAAAGGGAAAAAACCCCAAGAATATAAATTACAGCTCTCAGTCAGCCTGAGGATCATGTTCTCCCTATGTTGTGGTGTAGCAAAACAAAGTCCTGGTTGTACTATATAAGCTGAGAGTACAAGCCCTTTACACAAATAACACAAATCCTGTGAGAGACTAAACTCATTCATAATGTCACTCAGTGTAGGTAGGAAGCTCTCTGGAGATGAACTCGACTACATAACTGGTACCACAATCTCCATAAAGTGATAGTCTGAAAAGTAAGTATATGGACATGAAGTTCTTGAGCTGTCTTGCCATAGTGATTTCTTGGCTGTGTTTGCTTCACTTACAAGAAAATAAGGAAACTTAAATGACAAAAGCCTGGGATCAATCTTTTGATTGATTCTTTTGTCCCCCAATTCTGCATCTTTTGTTGTTTGCTGAGAGCACTTGTAGCAGCATAAAACCAGTTTGTCAGATCAGGTCCAGATTTTATTGTGCAAAAAAGCAGCACAATCAACAATATTCAATCATCTACCTTCCAAGTCAGAGCTGGAACAAGTTCTGCAGAGCCACTTTTTGTTCTTAAAATGAGTAGTAACAGGGGATAACTCTTGTGTGCTGTGCTACCAGAAACAGCCTGTAAAAGATTCCCAATTCTAATCTACAGTGAGATTTTTTAATATTAAAAATTAAGTTGACTTGACAGTAAAGACAGGAGCTGGTTTACCCCAAAGTGCTGTCCAGGCTGGAGAGGTTTCCTTAAGAGACATGCAACATCTTAATGGGGAAGCAGCTCCCTTAAATGTTACACTATTTGGCCCAGGAAGTCACTGGTCTGCAAAATTTACTTTATTAATTCATTATGGGTGATACAAGCCCCTCAACATAATCCCTCCTATTTGAGATTTAATATTTCATCCATTTCAAATGGGATAAGGTTAAGACTTTGTTCATGAGATCTCAGCTTAGAGAGGATATAATTCAAAATGCTGAAAATCACTTAAACCTGTATTTCTTACCTACAGATTTACAGAAAGCTTCTTATTGGGTCTGAACATCTTTTTTTTCTCCCAATGTGAAGCAAACATGGTTTAATTTTGAAAAGCTGGAAGGTTGCATAGAATAGCAATTTCCTCAATGACACTGATGGTATGGCCAGTCAGTCTGGGCATACAATGCAGTAAGAATGTTTTCCTAGTGTTCATTTATACATATATGGATATGAATGTACGGATATGCAAACCAAGACATACATAGTCAAACCATGAAAGTGCCTTGTGGACAATTAAAAGGTGCAATTAAAGAAGGGCACATTGTTAATCAGAACTATCACAGAAAAATATAAAACATCGGTTAACCAGCTTACAGTCTTCAAATGAGAAAGATGATATGGCATGTGGCACTTCAGGAGGCTGATAAAAACCCATTTAACTTGAGACAATATGCTAATTCTCAGCTTTCCTACCCTGCCAGTATCCTTACCCGTCTCTCCTACAAGCCCACTGTGGATCAAAGCGAGTGCGCATGTGACATGTGCCCCCACCAGCAAGGGCCAAAGTACTTCATCTCCACCTGCCACTTGACATCTGTCTATTTATCATAGAATAGAATCACAGAATAGTCTGGGTTGGAAGGGACCCCACGGATCAGAGAGCTGCAACCCCCCTGCCACAGGCAGGGACACCAACCTCCAGGCCTGGATCTACGCGAGGCTGCCCAGGGCCCCATCCAACCTGGCCTTGAACACCCCCAGGGATGGGGCATCCAACACCTCTCTGGGCAGCCTGTTCCAGCACCTCACCACTCTCTCTGTAAAGAACTTCCCCCTAATATCTAATCTAAACCTTCCCTCCTTTAGCTTTAGTCCATTCCCCCTTGTCCTGCCATTGTCTGCCCTTTTAAAAAGCTGATTCCCCTCCTGTTTCTCTGCTCCCTTCAGGGACTGGAAGGCTGCAATGAGGTCCCCCCACAGCCTTCTCTTCTCTAGGCTGAACAAGCCCAGCTCTCTCAGCCTTTTTTTGTAGAGGAGGTGTTCCAGCCCTCTGATCATCTTCATGGCCTCCTCTGAACCCTCTCCAACAGTTCCACATCCTTCTTGTACTGGAGGCCGGACATGGGACTCCAGCTGGGGCCTGATGAGGGCAGAGTAGAGAGGGACAATCCCCTCCCTGTCCCTGCTGGCCATCCCTCTTCTAATGGAGCCCAGGATACCATTGGCCTTCTGAGCTGCAAGAGCACACTGCTGGCTCATGTTAAGTTCCTCATCCACCATGGCACCCAGGTCCTTCTCAGCAGGGCTGCTCTCAAGAAGCACTTCTCCCAGTCTGTATCTATGTCTGGGATTCCTCCAGCCCAAGTGCAGCACCTGCTCTGGTGCATCAGAACCTGGGTCCCCATGAGCTTGCACAGGCACGGCTTTCCCTCCATGGTAAAAAAAACCCCAACCCACATCTGTTTTCTTTTGAGGGCAAGGATGTAGATGCAGGCTAGCTTCAAAGTGTGTCCTCCACCGAGATCTGACCCCAGTGCCAGGAGCAGCCCAATGGCTTTTTTTCCTTCTTCCTTGCCTACAGTGGAATGAGCAAAGGGTCCCTTGTGCTGGCCACTTGATTTCACATCTCTGCCTGTTTCCCACAAACTTCCCCTGTCCACACAGCCCGTGACTCACGCGCTTCCCTTGTGCAAAGATCTGGAGTGTCTGAGCAGCGTGATGCTGGTTTTTCTTTTGCCTTAACAGAAAAGCTGTGCTGTGCAGGAAGTGATGGAGGATTACAACAGACACACCAGAAAGTGAATGCAAATCCCATTTTCCAAATGGTGCTTATGTTAAAAAAGACATCAGTATCCAGTTTTAAAATGAAACCATGTATTAGCTTTAGCTGTACAAAACAGATGTCTTAGCACTATTGCTATCCAATTTGGAAAACAAAACAAAACAAAAAAACCTCTATTTGCTTCTATATTTTAAAATATTCTCACTCTGGATTTTGTTTTTTTATGCTTTACTCCATACCTCTGGGGGATATTTAGGGCTGTTATGGAAGCACTATTGAAAATGAAGACACAACTTTGTAAGAACCAAGGTACCCTAGCCTTCAAAATTGACATGTGTTACTGGCAATTGCTCACTCAGTGCCACCTGAAATGCTTGTTTGCTAACTCAGCAAATGGAGAGTAAGTTGTGCCTATTGCTAGAACAATACCTACAGACAAGAGCTTTGCCTACCAAAAATCACTGGAGGGCATGAGAAAAATAAAGAGAGCTGTTAGGACTAGTTGAAATGAACAGCCAAACTGCAGTTTTATTCCCCATCCTGAGGGAAGCTGGAGAAATGGACTTTAAAAAATTGCATAATGCAAAAAACCCCACCAAAACAGTTTATTCTTGCATACCAATGGCAATCAAACCTGTGCTCTTCCAACAAGAAGTGTTGTTGAGTGGGGAGAGTGTCAGTCACTGACCCAAATATGTAGTTTTTGGAGGGTAAAGCCAGCTACTCAGGTTCTTCCCAAAAAGGAGCAGAAGCTGATTGAGCTTGCTCAGGCACAGCTCTGGATGCCAGGCCCTGGGCTGGTCCTGGTTTGACAACAGTTCTGGGGCCCAGACTTTGCTGTGCCCCACACATTGTAGTTGAACCCTACCCTGGACCATGGAGGTGGCTGTAGGTTGCCTTGCTGGGATGGTGGTAAGACTTGTTGCCAGCAGTAGTCCTGTCCTGCCTGAGGGCTGCAGGATGGTGCCCGGGGGGAGTGAAGGCACTGACTGCCCTGTGCTGGGGTTTCCTCAGCTCTCCACTCACCCCCCACACACCCAGGCACCTTTACGTGATTCACATCCAGAGCTTCAATTTCCTCATCCTAACAAAGGAGGGATGTTGAGAAATTAGAGGTTTGGTTTTGTTTTGTCAACATCAGTGAGGTTTGAACTGAGGATGCTCTTCAACCTACTTATCACCAGTGCCCCAGAACAACACCCCAAAGATTACATGTTGGCTTTTCTACTGACAGGTGAATTAGTATGTACTGCATCCTGGTGCCAAGTAAAAGTGGGGGGACAGAGAAGGCAGAGCCAGACTCTTCTTGGAGGTTCACAGTGAAAGCATGAGAGGCAGCAGACACAACCTGCAAGAGGACACTCTTATTTCCCCGCTGGAAATAAGAAACCTCTTCATGAAGAGGCTTGGCACTGGATGCCCAGGATCTGCTTCTGGAGTGTTTTCAAAATGCAGCTGGGTGGTCCTGAGCAACCTGCCTGTCCTATTTTCAGCTAGGACAGAGTTAATGTCCTTCCTAGCAGCGGGTGGAATGCCGTGTTTGGGAGTCAGGATGGGAGCAATGGTGATAACACAGGGATGTGTTAGTTGTTGCCAAGCAGTCAGGGACTTTTCAGCTGGTCATCCTGCCCTGCTAACGAGAAGGTGGGGGCACCCAGGGAGCTGGGAGGGGACACAGACCTGACAGGTGACCTGAGCTGGCCACAGTGGGTATTCCATGCCAATGAAGTCATGCTTGGCATAAAAGGTGGGGGCTGGTGGGGGGGAGGAGCACACAGCTCCAGGACATGTGGTTTTGGGGAGGGTGTGTTTTTGGGATGGCTCTGAGCTGTATGGCCTGAGCTGTGTAGTTTGGTGAGACACTGCATTGCATAGCACCAGTTTTGTATATTTTGCTATAAAGTCCTGTTATTATTATACCTCTCTTTTTCTCCTGTGCCAGTAAACTGTCCTTATCCCAACCCTTGAGGTTTGGTGGGGTGGGTTTTGAGGTTATTTTTCTGCCTCCCCCCACCCCACATAGCCACACACCCCCTCTTAGAGAGAGCAAGAGGCTGTGTGGTGTTCCAGTCTCAGTGGGGCGGAAAACCACCACACTGCCTGACACTGGCAGGCAGCCCTGCCTGGAGCAGGAAATGAGATCTCCATGGCCACATCCAGCCTGACACCAGGACACCAGGACACCAGGAGGGAAGGGGCTAGGGAAGGGGGTGAGGCAGAGTGGAGATGTTCCTTCATCCCTCCCTAATTTCATCCTATGAGTGAGGGGTGCTCACCACACACAGGCCCAAGATCACAGTCGTCATGACATGAGAAAACAATACAGCATCTTTTATAAAACCTGCAGATCAGTCAGTGATGCTGTGCATGTTTCTTGTCTGAGACCTCAGCATCTTTCTGTCCTTCCTCCCTCCCCAAATCGTGTGCCAGGAGGTAACGCTGCCTGCATGCAGACAGCAGGGTGCTGGGGTTGCTGTGGCAGTGATTTAAAGCTGCAGCTGTTCCCCTCTGCTGCTGCTGATCTGCTCATGCCTTAGGTGTGTGTTTTCCAGCCATACTTGCTGTTCCACAACAGCTTTTAGTGCTCTTCTAGGGATGGTGCTGGGTGAGATAACAGGTAACAAGCTCAGCGTTCTGACACAGCTTTCAAAATTCTTGAAGCTCAGTGGAGACTTCTTTCTATATATTCCTCCTTTCTCACTCAAGTCCCTCTTCCTCACACCCAACTAGTTTCTAATCACCTTGGCATCATCAGGGCTTGTGTGTCCAGTCACTTCCAAAGGCATCACAGGACAGATGCTAGCACTGCAGCGGTTCTGTCCTGGACCAACATGTAGGGTCGTTTGAGTTGGGATTTAATCACCATCTCTTCCTAGTTTCTGGTGTTGTGTCAGCTCAGGATGAAAGCACAAACTGAAGCTGAGCTGCAGTGCCTGTGGTGTGAATGTGCAGCCTTAATTAAAATCTCCACCACATCACAGCCCTTCCTGTGCTCAGACTATTACAATATTAGCCATTCCCCTACACTTCTGCTACAGTTCCTTATGGTATTTTACTTTTCTCATTAAATCCACACCAAACAGCCCCACAAATTTTAACAGGTTAGAGGTCTGCTAGTTTCCTTGCAGGCAAATCATTTGACATGTCTGTCTTATTTTCCAATTATCCAATTTACTCTGGTGTCTTAGAGCTTGTTATTAATTTAATTTTAATGCAAAGAAACTGAATGGAGCTTAAATGCTATATATATATATATTTACTCCCTAGGAACAGACCACAGCTTGGTCAGGACTAAATACTGGCTGAATTTTCCACTGCTCTATGGCAAGATGAAAGTCAGTTACTTTATATTCAAAGATGTGCTGAGGGTCACTAACATGGTGTGTTTTTCCCTGGGTCTCTGAGGTAAAGTATATCACAGAGACAGGAAAATCCTTCCCATGCACCCATTTGTATTCTCCTGGGAGTTATGTCTGCAACACTGTGTAGACCTTTCATCTGCCCTTGAATCGGGGTGGGAGAGTGGGGTTTTTTAGTTCAGTATGGGAGAGGGTTTTTTTTTTGCCACCAGAGAAGGGAGTGAGAAGATGTAAGGAACTGTGCAGGCACCAAGGCCAGGGAAGAAGGGGAAGGGGTGGGGGGGTGAGGGAGAGGAGGCGCCCCAGGTGCTGGAGAGAAAGATTCCCCTGCAGCCCATGGAGAGGCCCCACGCTGGAGCAGGTGGAGACACACAGGAGATGCTGTGACCCACATTGGAGTGAGCGTCTGCCAGACACTTGTAGCCCATGGAGAGAGAGAGACAGAGATGAGTGAGAGAGAGAGACCCATGCCAGAGCAGGTTTGCTGGGGGGTGCTTGTGACTCTGGAGTACCAGCCTGGAACAGTCTGGGCCTGAGAGACTGAGAGATATTCTGTGACTCTGTGACTGCACCCCATAACAGTGACACACGCTGGGGCAGCTGGGGAAGAGCTGAAGCCCCGTGGGAAAGGACTCAAGTTGAAGAAATTCATGAAGGACTGTCTGCCATGGGTGAGACCCCACGGTTCAGCAGGGAAAGGGTGTGAGGAATGCTCCCCCTCCCCCCTAGCTAAGAAGAACATCTCATGAGGAACTGACCAAAGCCCCCATTTCCCCATTCCCTGCCCCTCCCTGTGCCACAATGGAGGGGGGGAAGAAGGGAGAGAAATCCTGACTAAAGTGCAGTCTGCTAAGAAGGGAGGGGTGAGGGGAGGTGCTTTAAGATCAGGTCACACTTCTCATTACCCAACTCTGGTGTCACTGGGGGTGCAGGGCTGTGTCATCAATTAGAGAGTTTTCTTTCCTTTGCTCTGTGTTCAGTCTGTTGTGCCTGCGACGCTGATTGCAGAGCGATCTCTCCCTGACCCTATCTTGACTCCTGAGCCTCTCAAGATATATTTTCTCCCCTGTCCAGCTGAAAAGGGGAGTGATAGAGCAGCTTTGGTGGGCATCTGGCCTCCAGCCAGGGTCAAACCACCACAGTCCTTTTTGGCGCCCAACATGGCCTGAGGAATTTGAGATAAGGACAATAATTGGAAGAGGGAACGGGCAGAACAGACTGAGGAGAGCTGGGTGAGTGTAATAATTGTGGGGAATTTCTGTTGGGATGGGGATTTTAATGACGATTCTTAAGTATGTGATTCGCAGAGTGGGAGGGGTGGAATGTGGTAGTTTTGTGTGGCTGGGTTCTGGTGGAGAAGGCGGGGCTGCAGGGGTGGCTGCTGCAAGAAGCAGCCAGAGGCTCTGTGTAGGCCCGAGAGAGTAAACACAACCTGCTATTTTGGTCCTACAAAGTGAAGAAACAGTGCGAGGTTACTACAGCCCTCTTGCTGTTGTGGCAGTAGCCCTACACACTGCATGCAGGATTTCTACTGATGAATTTCCTGGCAGTTTTGCAAAAGAAGGGGTTACCTCAGGAGGTGGCTGAGCCCAGTCCAAGGTGGTTACAGCATTAATCAGTTTGTGCCTGGAATTGCTGAGAATTACTGTTTCACAGAGTCTGTTCCTCGTGCCCCCCCCCCCCCCCCCTTTTTTTTTAAGTCTTTTGACCTTTGGTTATGTTATCATTCAGTGGATTACAGCTAATTAATTATAAATTATCTACTTAATTATAAATGAACTAGTGCACAGATCAGATGAAGCTTAACTGTGGCAAAGCTTAGCACAGATGTGCCTGGACTGCTGCCACCACCATCCTGGCTAACTCTCACTTGCAATTATCTCAGAGCTAGTAAAAATTACTTTAGACCAGAGAGAAAGCAGACAAGAAAGAACAAACTCTCTATCAAAGCTTACTAAAGAGCTGTATGTGCTGCATTGCTCTGGTGCTGGATATGAAGAGTGGAGTTTCAGCACCAATCCAACACCATTCCTACCAAATCCATACCTGGGTCAAATGTAAAACATTTTGGTCAGTGTTGAGTGTGTTTGGAAATTCCACAAAAGCAAGTGGAGTTTCTAAAACACTGAAGGGGCAGTGCAGGGAGATGAAAGGCATGGAACCCCCAAGAAAAAATAGTATTGCAAATCTAACACATCCTGAGTTCTGAGTTCAGAATAAAACTCTGAGGAAAAAGGAGCCACAGGACAAATTTAAATCAATGCTGAGTGCTTCTCTATGAAAGATTTCTGCTTGGAAAAAAACCACAAACAAACCAGAAAAACCCCACAATGGTGATAATTATCATATTATCATTTTCCTCATATTCATATAAATGCTAAGTAGCATTCCCCTGGAGTGCATGGCTCACATTAGCACTTCCAACTGCAAAGGGACACAATGTTAATTCAGTCTCTGTTCAGTCTTTATAATAAATTGCTAAGCCACCATCAGACAAAATCAGCTTTGTTTTGGAAAATGACAGTTTTTAGAGCAGTTGTCTCACATAACTTTAATGCCTTTTTTTTTTTAATTGCTCTGTATTTAAATGCCACTTATGATGAAGGCAATTGTACTGCTTAAATATTTTTTGTGAATCAGAAATACTGGCTTTAATTTTATTCAGGAGAAGTGGATGCACTTAATGTAGCATAAGGAAGAAAAGTGTCAAAACCAGCACGTACCTTTATCTTCCTCCACCTAGGAGCATTCATGATTCTTGAAAAGACACAGTAGTTTCCAAAGAGTCTTCTTTTCTGGAGATAAATAATGCATAATTTCCATTAGAACTATCCAAACTCTATTAAAATTAATTTGCTTGTGTTTCTTTAGTCTCTTCCCTATGATTATAATGGTTTTTAGTGGTTTCATACATGCAAATGGGGCCTTGTTTCCCCAGACACTTAAGGCCTGTCTGATTGTAAGAGCCATAATGTCACCTAACAGGGGTGACTGGGGTGACTGGCGTGACTGACATCATTTCCCTCTCTCCACACATTGGCTGCTTCTTCCCAAATTTTGATCAGCAGTATCACATGGTGGCTGCCCCTTGCAGTGAGCAGCCACTCACCAGTCCACGGTTCAATGATTTTCCCAGGGATTTACACTGGGTGGGATGCTAACATGGGGAATATCATGCACTGGCCAGGCCAGGTACATGGTGAGAGGAACAGTTTTGATGCCAACGGTTTTGATGCCATTTTTTTGTGGTGCTTGATCCCAGAGGGGAGGTTTAATCACATAAAAACACATTCAAGAAGATGTATTTACCTCATGTTTTGTTTGCCAGCAGCTCCCCATTGGAACGACTGCCTCTCAGGTACTCACACCCAGATGTCTGGATTGAAGGGATCATATAGTTCATAGGTTGTGGACTAGAGATTTTGTAGTAAAGTGGTCATTTCCCCAGTTAATGTATCCTCTCTGAACCCTTTATTTGACCATTTATGATCAGGTGCAATAGCTCCAGCACTCTGCTGCTGAACAAGATGAGAGAAGGTCTGGTACTAAAGCAAAACCACAAAGAAATCCTGGGAAAACAAATAAAACCTAATGAATCTGCATGGTGGCACCGGCTTCTGCACGCCTCCTTATCGGTCTCCAAAGGCAAACTTTACTAATTAGAATTTGAATTAGAATTTTTCATTAGAGCCTTTCATTTTTTTGGGGGTGCTTCTGCAGTGTATCCTTCATCGAGAATGACAAACAGAATCACAGAATCACAGAATCGTAGGGGTTGGAAGGGACCTTGAGAGATCATTCGGTCCAACCCGCCTGCCAAAGCAGGTTCCCTAGGACATATTGCACAGATAGGTGTCCAGACGAGTCTTGAATATCTCCAGAGAAGGAGACTCCACCACCTCCCTGGGCAGCCTGTCCCAGGGCTCTGTCACCCTCACTGTGTAAAAGTTCCTCCGCATGTTGGTGTGGAACTTCCTGTGCTCCAGTTTACAGCCATTGCCCCTTGTCCTATCTCCACAGACCACTGAAAAGGGGCTGGCCAATTCCCCCTGCATCCCATACTTAAGATATTTATAAACATTAATAAGGCCCCCCCTCAGTCTTCTTTTCTCCAGGCTGAACAGCCCCAGCTCACTCAGCCTTTCCTCACAGGGGAGATGCTCCAGGCCCTTAATCATCTTCGTAGCCTCCTCTGGACTCTCTCCAGGAGATCCCTGTCCTTTTTATACCAGGGAGTCCAGAACTGGACACAATGCTCCAGGTGGGGCCTGACCAGGGCAGAGTAGAGGGGGAGGATCACCTCCTGTGACCTGCTGGCCACACTCTTCCTGATGCACCCCAGGATCCCATTGGCTCTCTTAGCCACCAGGGCACACTGCTGGCTCATAGCCAACCTGTCATCAACCAGGACCCCCAGGTCCTTCTCCACAGAGCTGTTCTCCAGCAGGTCATCCCCCAGCCTGTACTGATACAGACGGTTATTCCTCCCCAGGTGCAAGACTTTACACTTGCTTTTATTAAACCTCATAAAAAAATAAAAATAATAATAAAAAAAAAAAAAGACCGGGAAACGAACCCGGGCCGCGGCGGTGAGAGCGCCGAATCCCAACCACTAGACAATAGAGTAGATGTTAATAGATGAAGTGAGAGTGTTCTGGGCACAACTGCTGTGTGTGGTATTTTAAGCAGCCTAGAAGGTGTTACAGATAAAGGACAATTAGAAATCAGCTGCTTTATTCTTTTATATTATACAGTGATTTGCTGCCATTGATTAAAATATTTATTAAATACCCTTACCCTTGCCAGCTGATACAAATGGGCTCGTTATGGGCTCGTTATGGAGCAGTTCGGGGAAGGAGGTGAGGGTGGCAAATTGATGCAGTCTCACCTGGATCCTCAGATGTAGGTGAGTTGCAAAGCAGCATCAGGAGCCACACTGCCCCCCCAGGAAGAGGCAGATAAGGTAGTAGTCTAGATCTGGAGCAGCGCTACACGCTTTCAGAGCAGTGTTGATGTCCACCTGGACAGCTTGGCAGGTCTCAAAGGAGACAGACCTGAGGAGAAGGGCACAGAATCACAAAAGAAAAACTACTTACAAATCCAGTTCATTCCCCTGCCCTCTTGGATTTAAGTAACCCCCATTGAAGTTTGGTCAAATAAAGAATCTTGGTTGATTTGGAATTACTTATGATTAACTTACATCTTTCATTTAGCAAGTGTGGCATACACATACAATTTTTTTCCTTCCCTTTTTCAGTGGTTTCCAATTCTCTGCATTCAGAATTTCCTGAACTGAAATTCTTGTTTCTGGTTTGTTCTGTACCCTTCACATGATGAATTATGCCATTTTCAGAGTTCAATTCATGAAATACTGTCTGTTCAGCAAAGCAGTAAAATAATTTTTCTCTGCAAACATTTGCTGCTGGAATTTAAACAAAAATCCCTTGGGTTCCACTGTGCTGGGAGACCAAATATCCTGTCACACTTTTTCTTATACTTAAAGATTAATTACTAGTATTTGCAGTCAGTCTTGCATCAGAACATTCTTGCTTGCAATTAAATCCTTGTAGCCTCTCTCAGTCGTGCTCCTTGCCCTTATTTCTGATGATGATCCAATTCTCAGACTCTACTGAGACATCAGGTAATTGAGAATGAGGAGGTTCTTTCATTTTTTGCAAGCTGATTTATTCACTCCAGCTAAGCATTTGTTCCAGTTGGTATCTCCTGTTCTATGAGATATATATATATGTAATGTATCTCCACAGATCTATCTTTATATACAGGCATATATATATATATATATATATAGTTAATTAAACGTTGTAATACAGGATGACCTTCACAACAAGCTGTTTGATTGCTGGGATTCATTCCATTAAACTGAAATGCATCCAGGCAGAGGGAAAAGGTACGCGCTTCACTTGGGGTAGTGTTATTTTGGCAGCCTCTTTGGAAAGTCTGTTTGTTGTCCTCGCTAGTGCTGGCTTCAGAGTAACAGAAGGAGAGGACATACAAATGAGGCAAGAGAATAAAAGTCATTTAGTCAGACTGTAAAGGCCTCCAGTGTTGGGGCAAAGGAAGCAATATGTCTTGTCTTGACTGAAGCCCAGTCGTGCTGCATAAATGATAATTCCCTGACTCCCGCTGAGCTAGAGTTCCCACTGGCTTTTCTAACGTGGCAAACACTGTTGTTCAAACTCAGTAACCTCCTGCTTTGCCCTTACTGAAATCACAGAATCACAGAATCAAAGGGGTTGGAAGGGACCTCGAGAGATCATCGGGTCCAACCCCCCTGCCAAAGCAGGGTCCCTAGGACAGGTCACACAGGGAGGCATCCAGATGGGTCTTGAATATCTCCAGAGAAGGAGACTCCACACCCCCTGGGCAGCCTGTCCCAGGGCTCCCTCACCCTCACTGGGTAAAAGTTTTTCCACATATTGGTGTGGAACTTCCTGTGCTCCAACTTGAGGCCATTGCCCCTTGTCCTATCTCCACAGACCACTGAGAAGAGGCTGGCCATTTCCCCCTGTGTCTCACACTTGAGATACTTGTAAACATTGATCAGATCCCCTCTCAGTCTTCTTTTCTCAAGGCTGAACAGCCCCAGCTCACTCAGCCTTTCCTCACAGGGGAGATGCTCCAGGCCCTTCATCATCTCCGTAGCCTCCTCTGGACTCTCTCCAGGAGATCCCTGTCTTTTTTATAGCAGGGAGCCCAGAACTGGACACAATGCTCCAGGTGGGGCCTGACCAGGGCAGAGTAGAGGGGGAGGATCCCCTCCTTAGACCTGCTGGCCACACTCTTCCTGATGCATCCCAGGATCCCATTGTCTCTCTTAGCCACCAGGGCACACTGCTGGCTCATGGCCAACCTGTCACCAACCAGGACCCCCAGGTCCTTCTCTGCAGAGCTGCTCGCCTAAGAGGAGCATGCGATGCAAAGCTACGGGCCCAAATTGGGTTTCAAACATGCTTGATACCAGTGGGTATCTGCACTCAAGAAGGTATGCCAGCGTGTGCCTGATTGAAGTAGTGCAAATTGTTCATACAAATATAGCAAATGTTTAACTACCTTCATGAATAGGTTCTGTAGTAAAGAGGCAGTTTAGAGGGTTTTTAGCAAAGCAAGAACCAGGGGATTGAAAGGTTGCTTGCAAAAAATAGATAAGCCCCATACCGAAGGAGAAGCAAAGATTCCTCTGTACAGTGTGAGGAAAAGCTGTGCTTCATTACAGGATTTAGGATGATATTTAGCAGACAGTAACTTTAAAAGGAAAACATGCTCTACCTAGAGTCAAAATCACCTGCTAAATGTAATGCCACAAAGACATTACGTTTGAAAGCCAAAGGACATCAGCATGAATACAAAGTAGGCATGTGTCTCCACCTCCTTTAGCCAGGGATAAGCAGCCTGTGGGGAATAGAACCAAGCCAGCTTCCTAGGATCAAGCTCCAGGCTGTATACATTTCCTCAAACCACGAGTCAGATTCTCAGATGTCATCTGGTGCAGTGCCAGTGCAACCAGTGGTGCCATAAATGGTGCCATGTGTATGCATGTGTGCAAGGTCAGACAGTAAGAAACTCCCCAAGGAATACCCTTCCCACAGAAAATAAAACCCAACAAAATGATCTGCAGGAATAGGAGGACACCAGCAAAATTTCAGGGTGAACGGTACCATGCCTGTTTTTTTACTGACTTGACCTGTGAGCCAGCAGTGTGCCCAGGTGGCCAGGAAGGCCAATGGCATCCTGGCTTGTATGAAAAACAGTGTGGCCAGTAGGTCTGGGAAGTGATTGTGTCCCTGTACTCAGCATTGGTGAGGCTGCACCTCAAGTGCTGTGTCCAGTTCTGGGCTCCTCACCATAAGAAGGACATGGAGGTCCTGGAGCGAGTTCAGAGAAGGGCAACCAGGCTGGGGAAAGGGCTGGAGGGCAAATCCTATGAGGAGCGGCTGAGGGAGCTGGGGCTGCTTAGCCTGGAGAAGAGGAGGCTGAGGGGAGACCTTATCACTGCCTACAACTACCTGACAGGAGGGTGTAGAGAGGTGGGAGATGGTCTCTTCAGCCAGGTGACAGGAGATGGGACAAGGGGAAATGGCACTAAGCTGTGCCAGGGCAGGGGCAGATTGGATGTTAGGAAAAAATTCTTCCCTGACAGAGTTGTCAGGGCCTGGAACAGGCTGCCCAGGGAGGGGGTTGAGTCACCATCCCTGGGTGTGTTTAACAGACGGGTAGGTGAGGTACTTAGGGATAGGTTTTAGCACAGGACAGGAAGGGTTGGACTCGATGATCTTAAAGGTCTTTTCCAACCTTGTGATTCTGTGATTCTCCTTCAGAAACCTGTGAGGTGGGTTGCATCAGGAGACTGGAAGTCCTATGGACCAAGTTTCCTCAGCGTTGTGAGCTCCCTGTTGTAAGGTGACCAGCTGTAAAGCAGAGCTCATGATACAGGTGCTCAGGAGATGGGTAGCAGCATTCCCAGCTGCCAGCCTGCTGGTCTGTTCAGGGCCTCAGGTTTGCCAAGGCTCTTCCCACCAGCTCCTCCAGCTGTCAAACTCAAGTTTGACTCTCATGATCACCCATAGGTTTCTTGTTTTCATCAGCAATTATCTGTGCTTGGAGAAGCTCATTCATTGCCAGCTCTGATATTTCCCAAATTAATTCATTCTGTTTTGGCAGGAAATTCTAGAAACTCATTCTGATTTCCTCTGTGAAAAATGGGTTGGGGTTTTTTTTCAGCTTTCTCTCTCGTTCTGTGAGTTTCTTTATAATGTGTTTTGTCTGAAAATGGGCTGGAGTTCTTTGTGCCACTGAACTGGTCACTCACAACCCATGGTTTGCCTTTGCTTGCCTGGGGTCCTTCCAGTGACAGCAATGTTATACCAGTAGTGATGAACTGGGACTGATGATATTCCAAACATGCCTTTGCCCTGTGAGCTATGACCCCTTCTAACACTTATACTTCACCCAGTCACCCACAGGGCACAGCTCTTGCTTTTTGGGGGGCAGGCTGTGGACAGAGCAATGCAGGGTAGGGGACAGGAGGTCAGGCAGACATGAATTAAGCTGACAGCCTTGTTGAGACAATTTTGAGGAACTGGGGACCAAGCCAGTGCCACTTGTCACATCCATGACAACTGGAGGGAACAGAGCTCAAGGTAGTTTTACCCTGTCTTCCTGTTCAGTCAGGTACTCAATGTGCATTAAATATGCCTATGTACACTAACTCTGCCAGTATTTTTTAGGGTGTGCTGAGGAAGGATGAGTACCAAGCCCACAAACACATCAATAAAAAATGTTTAGAGTGTAATCAGCACAAACTTTAGGATAAGTGCTGTGTTTATCCTTTTTTTCTCTACTTCTAAGGCCAGAATTTTAAAGGACCAATCTCAATAATAACCTTTTAAAGAAATTGGATATGTTAGAAAATTAATCTTGAAAGGTTGATCTTCAAAGAATAATTTCTGGTTCTTTGAACACGTGAAATAGGAGAAGTTAGTCACATCACCACCATTTCCTAACTTACCATTTCCCTGGCAGTCTTCTTAAGTTTCTCTCTCGTTCATAAATTGATTTGAAACATCCCTGCCACCTTCATGAAGTTGTTCATAGCTTTTTGAAAATACCTGACCACAGCCTCTTTAAAAATAAGCATAAGCTTTTTTTTTTTCTAAAGTTAAATTACCCTGACTTGCACTAAAGTGCCCCAAAAATGACTGCAGCCTCTCCTGGTGAGCAGTTATGTCCCAGTCTGCACTGCTGCCCAGGCTTCAGCCTCTCATGAGCACCTGAGGGAGAGGAATAGGGAGATGCTGTCAATTACTGGTTTAAGAATCACGCTTCTTTAGACTTTGCAACACCCTGGATCTCTTAAAGGCTGTTGAAACCCACAGTGCCTGTCTAAACTTTGCTGTTGTGTGCCCCCTGATGCTCCAAATTCAAGGTGAGTGCTAACATCCTCTCCTTTCACACACTGCTTTCTGAAATGAGTTTTTGGAAGGATACAGTGGCTGTAATTGTTTCCTGCAGCAGCCCAGCCCTGAGAAAGCAATTCTTTCTTGGGGAGCAGAGACAGGCTTTGCTATCAATGGATTTGGAACGGCATGGGTCATTTAATTTGACTTTTTTTTTTTTCCTTTCTAGCAGTATAACAAGAAAATTGAAAACCCCAACTGAACATTTCTTCAAATAGTGCCATTTTCAGGAAGCTTTTGGGCTTCACTTTTGTTTTACCTGAGTGATAAAACACTGGCACATGGACAAAACACGAATACAAAAGCTTGGCCAGTACTTGCTCTGAATAGTGACGGTCAGGAAATTCTTTTGTGATATATTCACAAGTGAAAAAATCTTCTAAAAAAAGAGGCTGCACATGAGAGATTTTTGATACATAAGAAGAGTTATTTTTGTTTAAAAACCACAGTCTCTTCCAGAGGAAAACAGATATATCTGTGACTGTCTTCTGACATGGACTATAAATAAACTCTCTTGTCCCTTGTTACCATCAGCTTCCATATATCCTCTCCTTTTTTATGGGGATTTTTTTGCCTTTTTCAGGCATAAGAAATAGCACTTTGGGGACACTCGGTTTTAAAACCCTTAATTTTGATTTATGATGAGTTGTACAAACCTGATGTTGGAACAGCTACAAAGGAATTCACAGGCAGACCTATTAGCTCCTTGGCTGCAGGTAAGGAAATGATTAATAACAGCCTGTATGAAAGGCCAGAGTCCAGCAGCTCTGCTAATTGCTTCGGAGAGGTGCCTCATCAGGGGCAGCCCTGAAAGCAGGACTCCTAAAAGGGGGTGGGTAAGCTGAGAAGGAAACACCCAATTTCCCTTGGTGCTGCAAAGGTTTTCTGATGCCTGAGCTCTCAGTCCATTGGGCTGGCACATCAATGTGCAGAATGTGCTGCTTGCTGCAGGGGTGCCCTGAACAGGACCCTAAGATGGAGTATAAGCATCAGGTGGAGTGTGACCTGCCCTGTGAATGCTGTTGTCAGGACAGAGCCCCTCTGGAGCCCTTAGCGATCTGGGGACTGGGTGGTCAGTGCCTAATACTGAGTCTGTTGAGTGAGGAAGCAGTCAGAAAGAAAAGAAGGTTTTCAAGTTGGCTGAAAGCCCGTGAAACGGTGGTGAGCCAGAGTAGGAAGCACAAGCTCCTGGCTCAGCAATGCAGAGGACCCATTTCTGTGCCTGCAGCGTGGCATCAGGAACAAGGGAACTGAGATGTAGGAGGCCAGAGGTGTAAGGAATTAAGGCCCAGTTGGTTGTCCTTGCAGCTGATGAAGAAATTCCTCTCCGGTGTAAACAGGCAAGGGGGAGGATGCAGACTGCAGGTCTGTGGGTGAGTACGAACTCCTCTGTACTGCAGCTGGAGCAGATCCTTGCAGGGCAAAAGCATCTGGAGAATAGTGCTGAAGCAATTTGTAGTGTAGTTTTACACAAAAGTCCTTTTCTGTTTCATGTTTTCCTCTCACAGTCAGTGTACCAGCAAGTTCATGGTCCTTCTGTGCACAGGCTAGTGTTGCCTATGGAGAATGAGAAGGTCAGGCTTAGAGTGTATGTTGAGGGGAGCATGCATTTGCAGCTGGATTTGATGCTAGCAGGATAAGACACTTTAATTAGGCTTTTCCTAACTTTAACACATGCTGGAAAATACAGTTGACCTTGTGGGTGCCAATGAAGACGCTTACTACATCTTGAAGTTAACTTCCTGGAACATTTAAATATGGAAAAGCCAAGATGAGACAACTTCATTGCAAGGCTGGCTATATTTAATCCTAAAGCCTTGGGAAAATGTCAAGGATGGCACTGAAGTAGGAAATCCTATTTTTCTCAAGAGCTGTATGTGGCCTAAGCAGGCACATTGTTTTCTTTGGGAACATCAAATGCTGTGAAAAATGTAATTTTAGAAGGTAGACCTTGCAGTCTGATAACACAGCATTTATATAGATCCATAAACCTGTAAAATGGATCGTTGCACAAAAATCCACACCAGCTTCTTGGCTTAATATAGTAGTGAAAGAAATATTTCCAAGATTTCACCAGAGGAACAGATTGGAGATCATGACAAAGAATGAGCATGTAGTGTAATTTATAGCTTGCCTGAATTAGACTTCTCATGTCTGATCTGCAGTTAAAACTGGATATAGTAGGCTTAAGTTGGTTTCATCAGCTAATGAAGAACTTCTGTCAGGATAGTGGCTGTTCATTTAGCCTGGCTGTGTTCTGGGAGCCGGTGTCTGCAGCTGTTTCCTGATCTTGTTGATGTGTTTAAAGAACACACATTTGGTACTCCACGCTTCTGGAGGTGGCATATCTTCACACTTCCTGTGAAAACTTAGCACTATACTTTACAGAGTAGTAGAAACAAAAGCCCAAAACATAAACAATCAAAATTCTTCTTTGGGGAGAGGGATACTATTTCAAAGCAGAGCCTCAAAGTTCAGTCCCACAAAAAAGCTCATGGCTGGTTCAGCTGTAGCTGAAAACTAAGACCCAAAGCATGCTTGCTACATCTGGCTCTACCTGAAGCTAGTTTGTCAGGGTAAATATTTACATATTTTGATATATAAAATGGTATTAAAAGCAAACTTCTGCCATAATCATAGACAAAAAAAAAATCCAATATAGAATATACAATTGAAAGGGATGTAGAAGTTTGTGTAGACCAAGATACGTCCACATACTATCATAAGCAGTGATAATAACCTATGGGATATATGACTTGAAAGACACCATATATATTTACATACCACCTATTTGTTAAATAAATGTATGCTATGAAAGAGGGACCACCTAATGGTCCATTACAAATACTGTCTTGCTTCTTTCCTAGATCTAACCCCTTTTTACGTCCTGAGCAACTGGAAAAGTTAAAAATAACAATAAGGGGAGGTGTAAATATTTTTAGGCAGCTGCTTTTTTTCTTATTCAAAGTGGCTGTTTCCCCTTGACAAAAGGGCTGAATCTAATGGGGACTTAATGCATGGAGTTTTGTGGGTGTCAACAACATATTATTGCAGGATCACAGAATCACAGGGGTTGGAAGGGACCTCGAGAGATCATCGGGTCCAACCCCCCTGCCAAAGCAGGGTCCCTAGGACAGGTCACACAGGGAGGTGTCCAGATGGGTCTTGAATATCTCCAGAGAAGGAGACTCCACACCCCCTGGGCAGCCTGTCCCAGGGCTCTGTCACCCTCACTGGGAAAAAGTTCTTCCCCATATTGGTGTGGAACTTCCTGTGCTCCAGCTTGAGGCCATTGCCCCTTGTCCTATCTCCACAGACCATTTTGTGCCTGTTCTCCACTGCAATATCCCCACTGCACTTAGGGTGCATTTTCATAGGTATCTCTCTCAGATGCAGAGACTGGGGTGACATCAGCCCTAATGGGAAAGAGAATTCGGAACTACTCACCTCAACTTGTACTTTAGCCTCCTCGTTCCTGGTTTTCCTGTGCTTTGAACACAACAAACCCTGGAGGAAGCATGGGATCCATGCTCAGGACAAAATATCTTCCTAGCCACACTGTGGCTAAAGAGATTTGGTTAGCATCTACCACTGAAACCCACAGGCTAGCAAGAAGCATGGAGAACCAGTTAATAATGCATCGCAGTTGCCATGCAACCATTGCCTGTCTGCTACAAAATAACATCTGATGAGCAGCCAATGCCTTTCAGGGGCCCAAGTGCTTATAAGACATAAAGTCTCAAATAGTCTGGCAAAATACTTGGTAACTGCTGTGGTGCTATGAAAATAAACCTACTAACAGGGGAAGGTTTGCCTCGGTCCAGGTCACTGGCTGCAGGGAATGTTTGAGTCTGCTGCTGCCAAGCGAAAGTGGCAAGGGCCTCACCTGTGTGAGGTGTGAGCAGGTGGATGACCTCCTCTGCTTAGTTGCCAATCTTGAGGATGAGCTCGAAAGGCTGAAAGCCATTCGGGGAAGGGAGCTCAGCCTTGTTGTGGAGCTTAGGGAGGAGATAGATAGACTACGGACCATCAGAGAATGCGAGCGGGAGATAGACTGGTGGAGCAACTCTCTGCGAGAAAGGCGCAGAGATTGCACTTCCCAGACTAAGGGAGTATTGGGAGAAATGGCCCCTCTCTCTCACCATAGTCCAGCAGGGAGAGACAGCTTGAGAGGAGAGGAGGAATGGCAGCAGGTCTCAGCCCGGCGTTGCAGGCGACCCCCATCCCGACCTACCTCGGTTCCCCTAGTCCCTCTCTGTAACAGGTATGAAGCCCTGAAACCAGAGGGAGACGTGAGTGATGATGACATGGGAGCGCTGCCGTCAAGCTTGCCCAAGGTAAGGCAGACGGCTCCACGTTTGAAGACTGCTTCCTCCAGGAAAGAAAGGAGGGTGATAGTTGTGGGCGACTCTCTTCTGAGAGGAACAGAGGGCCCAATATGTCGGCCTGACCCTACCCATAGGGAGGTGTGTTGCCTTCCCGGGGCACGGATCAGGGATATTTCTAGAAAACTCCTCAGCCTTATCCGCCCCTCCGATTACTACCCTTTATTGGTAGTTCAGACTGGCAGTGATGGGTTTGCTGATAGAAGCCTGAGGATTATAAAAAATGATTTTAGGAGGCTGGGGAAGTTAGTCGATGGAGCGGGCATACAAGTTGTGTTTGCCAGTATTCCTTTGGTGGCAGGGGCAAACACTGAGATAAGCAGAAAAGGCCATCTTATAAATGCATGGCTGAGAGGCTGGTGCAAACACAAAAATTTTGGATTCTTTGATCACGGGGCGGTCTACTCGGCACCTGGCCTGAGGACAGCTGATGGGAATTGCCTGTCTCCGAAAGGGAAACGGATACTTGCCCAGGAGCTGGCAGGACTTGTAGAAAGGGCTTTAAACTAGATAGGAAGGGGGAAGGGGATAAAGCCAGGTCTGCTAGAGATCGGCCTGGGGAAGTGGTATTGGGATTAGGAGAGAGGCAAGGGGCTCAGCTGAGGTGCGTCTACACTAACGCACGCAGCATGGGCAACAAGCAAGAAGAGTTGGAAGCCATAATGCGGCAGGCAAACTATGACCTGGTTGCCATAACAGAAACATGGTGGGATTGCTCCCATGACTGGAGTGCTGCAATGGATGGCTACAAACTCTTCAGGAGAGACAGGCAAGGAAGGAGGGGTGGTGGTGTGGCTCTATACGTTAGGGAATCCTTTTCTGCCACTGAGATTGTGACTAGGGATGATAACATTGAATCCCTATGGGTAAAGATCAGAGGAAGGGCTGACAAGGCAGACATCCTGGTGGGCGTCTGTTATAGACCGCCAAACCAGGATGAAGAGACAGATGAGGTGTTCTACAAGCAGCTGGCACGAGCTGCACGGTCATCAGCCCTTGTGCTCATGGGGGACTTCAACTTCCCTGACATATGCTGGGAGTACAGCACAGCACAGAAGAAGCAGTCTAGGAGGTTTTTGGAGTGCACAGAGGATGCATTCCTGATGCAGCTGGTCAGAGAACCCACAAGAGGAACTGCCCCGCTAGACCTGCTGTTCGTGAACAGGGAAGGTCTGGTAGGAGATGTGAAGGTTGGGGGCTGCCTTGGACAGAGTGACCATGAAATGATACATTTCTCAATTCATGGTGGAGCTTGGAGGGGGAATAGTAAAACTGCTACCTTGGACTTTCAGAGGGCAGACTTTGATTTGTTCAAGAGACTGGTAGGGGGAGTCCCTTGGCATTCAGTCTTAGCGAACAAAGGGGTACAAGAGAGCTGGTTGCTCTTCAAGAAGGAAGTCTTAAGGGCGCAGGAGCAGGCGGTCCCCCTGAGCCGCAAAATGAGCCGGCGGGGAAGAAGACCAGCGTGGATGAATAGGGAGTTACTCTTGAGGCTCCGTGAGAAAAAGAGAATCTACCGCCTGTGGAAGGAGGGACGGGTAACTGAGAATGAATTCAAGGAAGTTGTCAGGATGTGTAGAGGTGAAATCAGAAAGGCAAAAGCCCAGCTTGAATTTAACCTGGCCGCTGGGGTGAAAAAGAATAATAAACTCTTTTATAAGTACATTAACAGTAAGAGGAGGACAAAGGAGAATATCCACTCTTTACTGGATGAGGCTGGGAATGTGATCACTGAGGACAAGGAAAAGGCGGAGGTTCTGAATGCCTTCTTTACGTCTGTCTTTAAAGGTCAAACAGATCCTCAGGGTACCCCTCTCTCTGACCTGGTAGTCTCAGCTGGGGAGCATGCTAACTCCCCTGTGATTCTGGAAGAAACAGTCAGAGACTTCCTACTCCAACTGGACTGCCACAAGTCCATGGGGCCGGATGAGATCCACCCGAGAGTGCTGAGGGAACTGGCAGAGGTGGTAGCCGAGCCGCTTTCCATTATCTATCAGTCCTCCTTGCTGACTGGTGAGGTCCCAGAAGACTGGAGGCTTGCCAATGTGACTCCCATTTACAAGAAAGGTTGTAAGGAGGATCCGGGGAACTACAGGCCTGTTAGCCTGACCTCGGTTCCAGGGAAGGTTATGGAACAGATAGTCTTGAGGGAGATCATGCGGTATGTGCGGGATGGCCGGGGGATCAGGCCTAGCCAGCATGGGTTCATGAAGGGCAGGTCCTGTTTGACCAACCTGATCTCCTTCTATGATCTAGTGACCCATCTGCTGGATGAGGGAAAGGCTGTTGATGTGGTCTACCTAGACTTCAGCAAGGCCTTTGACACTGTCTCCCACAGTATTCTCCTGCAGAAGCTGGCAGCCCGTGGCTTGGATGGGTACACCCTCGGCTGGGTAAGGAGCTGGCTGGAGGGCCGGGCTCAGAGAGTGGTAGTAAATGGAGTTAAATCCAGCTGGCGACCGGTCACGAGTGGTGTTCCCCAGGGGTCGGTGCTGGGGCCTGTCCTCTTCAATATCTTTATTGATGACCTAGATGAGGGCATTGAGTGCACCCTCAGTAAGTTTGCAGATGACACTAAATTGGCTGGGAGTGTGGATCTGCCTGGGGGTAGCGAGGCCCTACAGAGGGATCTGGACAGGCTGGAGAGCTGGGCTGAAGCCAATGGCATGAGGTTCAACAAGAGCAAATGCCGAGTCCTGCACTTTGGCCACAACAACCCCAGGCAGCGCTATAGGCTTGGGGCGGAGTGGCTGGAGGACTGTGTGGAGGAAATGGACCTGGGGGTGCTGATTGATGCACGGCTGAACATGAGCCGACAGTGTGCGCGGGTGGCCAGGAAGGCCAACGGCATCCTGGCTTGCATCAAAAATAGTGTTACTAGTAGGAGCAGGGAGGTAATTGTCCCCCTGTACTCAGCACTTGTGAGGCCGCATCTCGAGTACTGTGTTCAGTTTTGGGCCCCTCACTACAGGAAAGACATTGAGGCTCTGGAACGCGTTCAGAGGAGGGCTACTAAGCTGGTGAGGGGTCTGGAACACAGGCCTTACGAGGAGCATCTGAGGAAGCTGGGATTGTTCAGCCTGGAGAAGAGGAGGCTTAGGGGAGACCTTATAGCTCTCTATAACTTCCTGAAGGGAGGTTGTAGTGAGCTGGGGGTCGGCCTCTTCTCCCGTGTAGGCAGTGACAGAACTAGAGGGAATGGTAGCAAGCTGCGCCAGGGGAGATTCAGGCTCGACATTAGGAAGCACTACTTCTCAGAAAGGGTAGTCAGGCACTGGAATGCACTGCCCAGGGAGGTGGTGGAGTCACCAACCCTGGGGGTGTTCAAGGAAAGACTGGATGTTGTATTGAGGGATATGGTTTAGTGGGAGCTAGTAGTAATAGGTGAATGGTTGGACTGGATGATCTTCTAGGTCTTTTCCAACCTTGATAATTCTGTGATTCTGTGATTCTGTGTGAAAATCATGTGTAAAAAAGAAGGTAACTGAAGTGACTGTCAGGTGGGGAATGATTTGTGTCTCGTGTCTGATGTGAAGAAGTACAGGTATGGAAAAACCTGTCTACTGGGATTCAGTTTGCTTGGGATCTACTCAGCAAAAACTCTTCCAGTACAAGGGAAACCTGATGAGACAAGCCAGACATAAGATAAATTGCAGCGACATCAGAGAAACAATATCATCAGTGTCTGGGATTGCTGGAGTGGTCATCACTGAAAGGCTAAACGTGGTATTACAGCAAGGATGTCAGAACAAACAAAAAAGAAATTCTGTGCAATTTTTGTCCAAAATAGACATGAATCCTGTCCTACCATGACTTTAAGGTGACCAGAATTCCAAATCTAATTTTTCTGGCCAGCAGATCCAATGTGTCACCATGCTTATTACCCTGATTCTGTCAAGAATGCAGGAAAGTGGTTGGTGACTCTTCCACACTGCTGCTGCCAGTGTGTGGTGTTTCCATGATGCAGGCCAATGTGGAGACATTGGCTAGGGAAAAAAAGAGGTTTTAATATTAAATTTTATTTTAAAATATGGGTTTTTTTTAGCAAATCTGAGGTCTGCACCAATGAAGGGGTAAAATATCTTTTGTAAGGCTTTCAAAAAGCTCTGTCTGGTTGATAGGGCAGCAGTCATTGCTTACCAGTGCCAGTACCAGTGCCAGTACTCCAAGCCAGTACCCCATCAACAAGCCACAGAAATTCCCTTTGAGTAGAGCTGACATCAGCATTTGCATTCATCTTTGGCCCTAGTCTCCCAGCTTTCTGGAAGGTACTTCTGTGGCCATGGCTCCCTGGGAAAATTACCTTCTACTAAAGTAATGCATCTGCCTGGCCAGGGGAGGGAGGAAAAGTGCAGGGGCAGAACTGCCCTGGGAAATAAATTTGGATTATGGCACTTACTTTACAAGAAGAGCTGGAGAAGAGCTCTGTGGAGAAGGACCTGGGGGTCCTGGTTGATGACAGGTTGGCCATGAGCCAGCAGTGTGCCCTGGTGGCTAAGAGGGCCAATGGGATCCTGGGGGGCATCAGAAGAGTGTGGCCAGCAGGTCTAAGGAGGTGATCCTCCCCCTCTACTCTGCCCTGGTCAGGCCCCACCTGGAGTATTGTGTCCAGTTCTGGGCTCCCTGGGATGAAAAAGACAGGGATCTCCTGGAGAGAGTCCAGAGGAGGCTACGGAGATGATTAAGGGCCTGGAGCATCTCCCCTGTGAGGAAAGGCTGAGTGAGCTGGGGCTGTTCAGCCTGGGGAAAAGAAGACTGAGGGGGGACCTAATTAATGTTTATAAATATCTTAAGTATGGGATGCAGGGGGAATTGGCCAGCCCCTTTTCAGTGGTCTGTGGAGACAGGACAAGGGGCAATGGCCTCAAGCTGGAGCACAGGAAGTTCTACACCAACATGTGGAAGAACTTTTTCCCAGTGAGGGTGACAGAGCCCTGGGACAGGCTGCCCAGGGGGTGTGGAGTCTCCATCTCTGGAGATATTCAAGACTCGTCTGGACACCTCCCTGTGTGACCTGTCCTAGGGACCCTGCTTTGGCAGGGGGGTTGGACCCGATGATCTCTGGAGGTCCCTTCCAACCCTTGTGATTCTGTGATTCTATGATATTAAAGTGACCTCGTGTCTCACTGTGCCCAAGCCTCCCTTGAATTAGCTCTTCCTTAAAAATTCATCCTGATATACAGCCTTATACACAGGCATGGCTTTTTATAACGTGTGTCAGCTGTTTCTTCCCTATAGGTTGGGGTAAGTGGGATTAAGGGAGTCTCAGTGCCTAGACTATCCCTAGTTTCCTTCACAAATCTTACAACTCAGAGGACAAACACACACACAGGCTTTTAATGGCTGCATAGTTTCACGTGGTCTTATTATACAATGATAAATCGCTTTGCTCCCATCCTAAATTGCCTGTTCTACAGAGCCTTGCCTGTAAATTAGTAACAAATGTAAGAGAATCAGGAGAAATTGTATTTCTGCAAGAGAAATTGATCAGCTAACATTTAAAATCTTTGCCACAGGCTTTAGTAAATCTTATAGTTGAAGGTAAGATTAACGTCTTCCCTATGGTCCCAACATCTTGCCTTGTACTGTTTTTAAAGATGCATGAAGGATAAATATCCTTGCCTTTCAGCTTTTTCATCAGATCACTTTAATTTGGCCAGATGCTATCGGGGCCATAAATTTCAAAGCTAAAAATAGACTTGACTTTTTTCCCCCCCTTATCCCTTAATTCTCTCAAATAAATAATGATTCGGTGCTACCTTGTGACCTTTCAAGTCTAGTTTGCTGCATGTTAAATGAACACACAGAATTCTTGTACTTTAAGGTTTTTTAAAAAAGGGCTTCCCTATATATTGTTTCTATATCCCTATATATCACAATATATAGGGAAGCCCTTTCTAAAAATTATAAATATATCCCTATATATTTTTTCTATATCCCTATAGATAACAATATATATAATATATATCCCTATATATAACAATATAGAACATATATAATAAATAAATATAATAAATCTATAATATATAATAAATAGAAGATATCTATAATAAATATATATTATATAATTGATATATTATAAACATATTGTTTAAAACAGCAGGTAATAGCAAGGTGACTTTACTCCTTTGCTGCAGGACATATAAAGTGCCAACTCTGGAGACTAAAAGCTTGACTCTTCTTTTTCACTTTAAATAATGCTATCACAAAATCTTTACTTTTCACAAGATTGCTTCATAATATGTAAAGCCACTGAAACATTAGATCCTGCTTTCACTTGTACTGCCATAAATCTTGAGTAACTGATTAAGGAAAACTGACACCAGATTTATGCCATCCTAGAACAGAGGAAAGAACCGTCGTCAGCTCTTGTCAATGTAACTGCAATATTAATTGCTACAGAGGGAGTTTTCTAGCATCTTGGTTTAGCACAAATGCCTTTTTTTAAGAACAAATGGTAGCAGAATATTTCTGTTTAAATGTTTAAGGTGAAATCTAATAGCACAGCATCGAGACGCGAAAGATTGAGCAAGCCACATTAAATCATCAGGAGTTTCATCTTTGTGGAAGATGCCCCTAGAATTGAGATTTTCCTGCCAGTTTCTCTAGCATGTCCTTGTGGGATAATTCCCAAAACATCTTGGCAGCCTCAGACAGCTGGTATTCTGCACCACTGAAACGAAGCAGTTATCTAGAAAGTGCTTTCAGGAAGCTAGGGAATTCAAGGCTAACTCTGGTTTGCTGGTTTATTTTCCCTTTATATGCAAGAAGGAAAGATTTGGTACTGGTCAAAGGCTTAGCATATGTGCCATGCTAGATGAAATGGGAGTACATGGGAGTTCTGCACTGATAGAACCACACTCTGCATTTGCTCCTTGGCAGTGGAAAGGGTGTCGCGATGGCAGTGTGACACAGTTTGAGTCTGCTTTCACTGAGGTCTGATTTGGTTTAGTCAGGGATGTCAGCAAGGAGAGGAGCGTGCTGGGTGTGTTTTGCTGATTGCTTTCTGTGTGCACTCTTTCTGGTGATACTGGTTGTGCAGAAAGTAAAGAGCTTGAGCCTTCTCTTTAATTGCCTCTAGAACTGACATCACTGACCCAGGGTCTGTCTGCAGTGTCTAGGCTGGACAAGACATCCCAAATGGCCAAACTCTTGATTGCAGAATGGGTTGCCTGGTATTCTTCTACACTCCCTGGACTTTGAATCAACCCACTGTCAATAGAAGGGCAACTCTGTTCCCATGACTTCACAGGAATTTCATGATGGCAGATTGACTCCTTATCAAGCACTCCTTATAATGCAGCTACAATAAATACTATGAGGAGACTGGGAGGAAATTATTCACCTGCCAATCAGACACTGAGAATGAACAAATTACTGACATTACGCTGAGCACTGAATAAAGTCAGGGTGGGGTGGGATGTAGAGGACGGCTCTGGCAGCAAGGATGCACACAAAGGAGCTGCATTGACCTCAGTGGATTGAACTCTGATCTTAAGTGACATCTGTGATAGGGTTTTGGTGTTTAAAATGTCTCTTCCCCCACTCATGCCCATAAACCAAGGAAGAATAAAACCAAAGAAAGCATAAAAACTAGTTTCCATCACATGAGATGGTTGATGTTTTCAGGATGTGCCACCAACAGGTGCTGGATTAGAACTAACAGTCTGAACAGACTATTTGTACACCATTTGTTACATCTGGCAAATGAATGAGCAGTTAGCAGTGGTCTTCTGGGGAGGCTGTTAGTCATTCCCAGCAGGCAGCATTGCTAATCTCCATAAATACACAAGCAACCATGATGTGATGCACACACAAATAATCTGTATCATAATTTTGCCTCATCTGTTCTCTGTATCATCCACCTCCTTTGCCTTTACACTTCATATGGCAAGAAGCATTGTGGATGTTTCTTATTTTGGTTTTGATGGTTAATGAATTGACTTTGCTTTTTAAATGGTGGAAGTATTAACTAAGGCATCATCAAGACAAGAAGAATGCCTGGAAACTCTAAGTCAGTTCACTGATATGGATTTCTCTGAATTTTTTTGGTGAAGTCTTCCCAGCACAGGTTTTGTTTAGTTGAGTATCAATTGATACTGGAAGTGTGGTCCTGCTAAGACTGTTGCATTCCCCATCTCTTTGCAAAGCTTGAAAAACATCTCTTTCTGAATACATGCTAATCTCAGTGAATTCATAATGTTTTCTGTATGGTAGAAATCACCTCAAAATAATGTTTTAAACAACTCAGAAACGAACAGTCTTGGCAAGACCTGTAGAGAAGATCAGTAACCTTTCCCTTTTAAGCATGAAACAGTCTGTTGTCTTTATCACATCACGCAGAAAACCTGTTAAAAAACAAGATCATGAACCCACACTGCAAACCTGTTTGTTCTCAGAATAGCTCAGTAAATGCCAAATCAATAAGCAAACCTAGAAAAATAAACATGGGAGCCCAATTCTGTTCCTATCCCTGGCAGGACCCGGGGTGATACATATCCATTTGGTTTGGGCCCTAAAATTGAAGTACCAGCTTTTTCTGTCTCTTGTTTGGTGAGCAGTGTATTGGAGCTGTGGGATCCTCACTGCAGTGTGTGTACTGGCTGAAAACAGCTCATTTGCTCAGCAGCTGGATTTCCTTAGTGGTCTGCCTTGTGTGTCTCCACCTTCTAGCTGCATGAGAGTTCTAGTCAATGACTATGAGGTACCTAGGTACATGTTTGCAGGAGGCTTACAGATGACTAAAGGCCTGGAGCATCTCCCCTATGAGGAAAGGCGAGTGAGCTGGGGCTGTTCAGCCTGGAGAAAAGGAGACTGAGAGGGGATCTGATCAATGTTTATAAATATCCAAAGTGTGAGACACAGGGGGAAATGGCCAGCCTCTTCTCAGTGGTCTGTGGGGACAGGACAAGGGGCAATGGCCTCAAGCTGGAGCACAGGTAGTTCCACACAAACATGTGGAAGAACTTTTTCCCAGTGAGGGTGACAGAGCCCTGGGACAGGCTGCCCAGGGGGGTGTGGAGTCTCCTTCTCTGGAGATATTCAAGACCTGTCTGGACACCTCCCTGTGTGACCTGTCCTAGGGAACCTGCTTTGGCAGGGGGGTTGGACCTAATGATCTCTGGAGGTCCCTTCCAACCCCTACGATTCTGTGATTCTGTTTAGTAAGTAATAGGTGGTGGGGGGACGGTTGGACTAGATGACCTTGGAGGTCTTTTCCAACCTTTATGATTCTATGATTCTATAACTTCCACAGGATGGATAAATAACAGCCATGGGAGCCATCCCTAAGAGGCTGCATAGCAGCTGTGCCTCCTTCAGTGAGGAACATGGTCAAGAAAAGAAACAAAGAGACCAAAGTAAAAATGCTTGAAGTATCCCATGTATCTTTCCAGAGCTCTGTGTTTCATATATCAGTGCCATTTTCTCTCAAGTGACATACCTAATTCTCTACTTAGTCCAAAGGAATTTAGGAGATCCTCACTCAGAGCAAAAAAGTAGGGACGTCTTCAAAGGCAGACATAAATAGCTCATTTT
This sequence comes from Porphyrio hochstetteri, assembly GCA_020800305.1. Classification (NCBI taxonomy): domain Eukaryota; kingdom Metazoa; phylum Chordata; class Aves; order Gruiformes; family Rallidae; genus Porphyrio; species Porphyrio hochstetteri. The sequence goes on from CM036907.1 coordinate 10,440,021, forward strand.
CCCAGTTGGCTCCTTTCTGTCTCACCAGTACCACAGTGATGGTCTCAAAGGTCACTCTTCCTTTGAGGAGTAGTCCCTAAGGTATGTGTGGAGAAAACTGTAACACTGAAGGATTTCTGTTTGGAGTGATCCACCAACACACTAAACAAAAGAGATACTAACTCCTTCATCCTGCAATTTTGTTCTATCTTCACAGAATCACAAGGTTGGAAAAGACCTTTAAGATCATCAAGTCCAACCGTTCCTGTCCTGTGCTAAACCATATCCCTAAGTACCTCACCTACCCGTCTGTTAAACACACCCAGGGATGGTGACTCAGCCCCCTCCCTGGGCAGCCTGTTCCAGGCCCTGACAACTCTGTCAGGGAAGAATTTTTTCCTAACATCCAATCTGCCCCTGCCCTGGCACAGCTTAGTGCCATTTCCCCTTGTCCCATCTCCTGTCACCTGGCTGAAGAGACCATCTCCCACCTCTCTACACCCTCCTGTCAGGTAGTTGTAGGCAGTGATAAGGTCTCCCCTCAGCCTCCTCTTCTCCAGGATAAACAGCCCCAGCTCCTTCAGCCGCTCCTGATATGATGTTACTCCTTTTCCCTTACTTCCCTAAGCAGATGCCCACCCTCACTGGTATTTAATCTGTTTTTTTCAAGGGATAGAGTTCTGTGCTGGGAAGTAAACATCAAACTCTATTTGTGGCTCAAGGTATTACCAATAGCATCTCATGCATCTCTTTTAAGGAAAGGACAGGTATGCCAGGAACATGCACTTAACATCTATTTAGAAGAATATTCAGATTACAAACCCTCAAAGTCAGAACGTGTGTGACTCAGTGCTACTCAGGCAAGCAGCATTTTTTTAATTAGGGCATTTTTAGGCCTCAGTTTCTTTTCCTGAGCCAGGCACTTCTGGAATGTGTTGTTTTAAATATTATGGTTGGATAAAGTGTGTTAGTCACCCTGTATCTAGAGCACAACTATCTAGACCTCATGGGGGGAGGCTCAGGAGAAGAAGTTTAAGAGATTTTCCCAATCCATGATGCCTGTAGGACACCAGGACAGAACTTTAGCTCAAGAGGTAATTAAAGCAGATTAAATGGCCTCTAGGAACGTGGATTAGCTCATTGTAGAAGTACAGGGCTGGAAAATAAAGGAAAATATATACAGAGCATTTCTATAACTTCTACAAGCACTTAGATAAATGGGTACCATGTTTCTGTCAGGGCAGGATGCTTCCAGGAGTAGTCTCATTACAAGAGGTCTTTTAAGTCTTATTATTAATAAATTATAGTGCTTTGTTGCTGACACCCTTCAAGCCAATGGAGTCACTGGTTAGATGACCCATCCTAGTGATCAAAAGGAAAAAAGGAGCAAATTTGCATGTGGGAGTGTTCAAGGTCCAGGTTTTGAAAGGTGAGAAATACCTCTTAATTTTATTGACTGTCACAGGAACACAGTAAATTTTCAGCATTCCTTGTGACCTGGCCCGACATAGCCAAGTATTTGGCTAGAATTAAGTTATGTTTACAAAACTGCTATTACTGTCAGCTGAAATAAGCTGAAATAAGCACTGCTGGCAGTCAGGAGACCTTTTAGAAAGACAACTTCCTTTTTATTTGACATGAAAAGAGACTTCTTAAGTAACACGGTTGTCTGCACTCAGTGCTTTTGTTCCTTGTGGCTGTTCTGGTAAGTGGTTGTAAAAATGACCCTTTTTTTTTTTTCTATAAACCTTCCAAATGGAGTATTTATAAAATGCTATGCATTACAGTGTTTACACAGCAATAGTGGTATGAAAGAAATCCCTCCCCTGCTCCTAGCAAAAAAAAAAAAACCTAATAAAACCCCTAAGGGTCATTATTACCAATGCAGGAATTCAGTTTAAAACCTGGAAATGAAACCTGGTTACAAAACAATGTAGATATCCTGTAGCCCAACTAAAAGCAGCACATATTAATCTTCTGCCCTACCACTTTGTCCTTGAAGAATTTGGAGTTGGCCAGTTTGGCATGACCTGATTAAGAAAAAAAACCACCTGCTGAAGCGTGCAGGCAGGAAGCAGCCTCTCTGCAAACTCTGCATGGCACTGCCCAAAGAAACACGCCTGATTCCTGCAAGGTTTCTGCCAAAACCCCAGGATTATACAGAGAGAGTGGTGAGGTGCTGGAACAGGCTGCCCAGAGAGGTGGTGGATGCCCCATCCCTGGAGGTGTTCAAGGCCAGGTTGGATGGGGCCCTGGGCAACCTTGTGTAGATCCAGGCCTGGAGGTTGGTGTCCCTGCCTGTGGCAGGGGGGTTGGAGCTCTCTGATCCTTGGGGTCCCTCCCAACCCAGACCAGTTGTGATTCTATGACAGGACTCACTAGAGGCAAAGAAAAGACACAAAGAAATGAGTTTGGCATCCAGGCCAGGAAGGGGCAGCCCATAGTGTCACAGGGCAGGACTCTTAAAAGCAAATGGTCATTACAGTAAGACCCTTCCCTACATCTTGGCCAAAAGTGAGAGGCACCTTGTACAGCATCCGCAAGCATGGGGACACAGAGACTTTACTGAGGCAGGCAGCTTCCTCTGGTGCCAGCAAGTGTCTCAGAAAGATATGTGTCCTCCCAGAAACATCACTAGCCTTAATCTTTAATCAGTGCTCAAGGACAAATATCTGGCACTCAGCAGCCTGCTGGACCCATCTTTTAGCAGATGGAAATCCATCATAGATGCCAAAGTATTTCAATTTCCTCTTCCCCCTCCCCTTTTCCCTGTTTTGCCCAACATTTATGTGACTCAAACTTCCAGCTTTGCCACCTGAAGTTTCCCAGAGCTCTGTTGATTCTCTTTGATTTGCCTGTTTCTCCAGATCAAGCTGTGAAAGGGGTAAGATTACAGGGAAAGCTGGGGAAGGAAGTAAACTCCACAAAAGCTTTGGGCATAGAAATAGAGGTATTATCTGAGAGCACCTTTAGTCACCACTGTTCTGGCCGTGCCAAATGTACCATTAACTGTCCTTAACTAATGGGAGTCTGCTTGCCAAGAGCATCTCCACTCATGATGCTGAAATGGAGCTCATGGGCAGCTCAGATGGAGAGGCACAAACAGGTAGATGGCAGTTTCATAACAACCTGTGCTCTGCAGCGAGGACTCCAGTTAATCTTGGGAAGAGGTGTGTGGCCTCCCAGTAAGGCTGAGTTTAATAAAGGAAAGGGTGTAAGATCTGAACAGAGAGTTGGGATATTTGATGCTGTGCTGAGCCAGTTCCAGCTCTGGGGTATACTTTTATAACCTAGGGAAAACCAGGCCTTCTTGAGGGGTTTTGGGCAGAGCAAGGGGTGTTGCATAGCACTGCATTTTGACATGGACAGCTTCATCGCAAAGCAAGTGATGTCTGGAATACCTTTCTCTGGACCTACCTCTCCACACAAACCACCTGTCCGTGGATTTGCAGGAACTGCAAGCCAGGAAAGCATGACAGTATAAAATGGAAGCAATTCCAAATCTTGCAGATTTGGGGGGAAAACAATCTTCCCAGTGCAATCGATGGAACGCTAAGGGAAGAGCGTAGCTCAAGAGGGGGTTGACACAAGCAAGCAGAGAGCAGTGTAAAAATAATAAGTCCTTTTCTGAAAAGCTCAGGCAACATCTGTACTGGTAGGCAAAAACAACAGAGCAGCACATGATGAATGGTAGAGAAAATGGAGTTAACAAATCTCTGTGCACAGGCCAGGAGCTGCTGTAATAGCACTAAAGCTGTGGGAATGATGGGAAGGAAAACCTGGCCCATAAATATAAGGATTACAGATTATTAGAGAGGATTTGGTGCTTTTTTCTGCAGGTTCCCTTTTTTACTGCAGCCTGCTTCTGGGTCTTTGTTTGATATACAAATCTAAAAGAAGGAAGATCACAGAATCAGAGTTGTAGGGCTTGGAAGGGACCTCAAGAGATCATCGGGTCCAACCCCCCCAAAAATCCATTTAGGGAGATTTAATCACAGGAAGGTTCATGGCAGCCACTGGCTCTGCAATGGGAAGTTACAGCTGATGAGGACTTTGTGGGATCCACCAAGTCCCAGGAAACTACAAGGTGTAGTTAAATCATTTAGATACTAGCTAAGGACTGTAAGGGATGCACACATTTCATTCAGCTGTGAAACACCCTTAAGCTGCCTCTAGCACGTATTTGATGAGAAAATGGAAGAAGCATGCTGCAGCCCTTGCTGGGGAAAGGTCAGTAAGGCATTTCTGACTTGTCTTCCAGTTCAAGGTATGAAGCATCCTGACAGAAAGAATCTCTTGGACACAGGAAAGCAGCACAAATTGCACTCATAGTCTAGAATAACAAAAAAAGTCATGAAACGAACTTTGTCTTAAGCCCAAAAGTGTTAAAAAACCCTGATGGACTGGATACTTCCTCATCCTATGAAGCTCATATGTTCCTCCCCACTTGGCCTCCTTTGTGTTAGCTCAGGAGCCATCAGAAGCCACTGCTTCAAAGAAGCCACTGCTTCCAACCCAGACCATTCTATGATTCTATGATGTGTCCCTTCCATGTCTCACTTTTTTCTCTTCCTCCTCTCCCTCTTTCTAGCACCCAGCCTTCCTACCTCTTCACCTGCTCCGCCTGCTGTGTAGGCAATGGTGGCAGCAGGAATTAGGGAAGTTCTGGCATATTTGCCTCCTCCCTTTGATACCCCTCCCATGGACTCCAGGTGCATACCTTTCATTCTTTGCCCTCCTGCTTGTCCACCCAGGGGAAACCAGTCGGCCTTCACTGTGCAGGAGATGAATGTCCAGGAGGGATATGTCCCAGGGTGCAAGAAACACAATGGGTTGCTGGCAGGAGCAGTGTAAGATGTCCCACTGGTAAGATGTGTCTGAATCAGGTTCAAGAAGTGCTTGAAAAACTGTCAGCCTGCCATTGAAACAGCAGGATGCGTTTCCCTGTAGTCAGGCTCTCACAGAATCAGCCTGAAAACAGAAACCACAGTCCCAGAGCAATAGCCAGCACTTATTAGGAGCTCACTAAGAATTAAGTTGGCAGGGGCCAGAGAGACATACTGCTAAAAATACATTTGGCAGTTAGCAGGAGAGAAGTAAGACAAAAACCTGCTTTCCTCAGCACTCTTTGGCCACATACCCTTAAAAGAGCAGGAGGCCCCGCAGCAGGTATCCACTGAGATCATCCTCTGTGGGTTCAAGTAGTAAATCTCTAAGACTGAACTTGATACTGAACCCTGGTCAGTCCTGGGGAAAAAGAAAACCCAACAGGGAAAGAGGAAGAAAAATCATTCTTTCCATCAAGGAATTGGTCAAGTGTTAAAGCCAACACATGCAGATCAGGAGTGAGACGGCTAGCAGGTACATCACACTGAACTCAGCTTCCATCCTAGAAACTGATCAGAGGCAGGAGGCTGATGAAATGAAACTTCACTTTCTATTTTCACTCCACTTTCTATTTTTAAGTAATTTTCTCAGTATCTGTGATGCCAAGGTTTCTTTGGAAAGATGGCTTGCTGGCCAAGTGCCAGCTCCTGCACTTGGGTCACAACAACCCCACGCAATGCTACAGGCTTGGGGAAGAATGGCTGGAAAGCTGCCCAGTGGAAAAAGACCTGGGGGTGTTGGTTGACAGCCGGCAGAATATGAGCCAGCAGTGTGCCCAGGTGGCCAACAGCATCCTGGCTTCTATCAGGAATAGTGTGGCCAGCAGGAGCAGGGAGGTGTTCTTACCCCTGTACTTGGCTCTGGTGAGGCTGCACCTCGAGTGCTGTGTTCAGTAGACAACACATTGAGCTGCTGGGACATGTCTGAAGGAGGGCAGCGAAGCCAGTGGAGAGCCTAGAGCATAAGTCTTATGAGGAGCGGCTGAGGGAACTGGGGGTGTTTAGTCTGGAAGAGGAAGCTGAGGGGAGACCTCATCACTCTCTACAACTACCTGACAGGAGGGTGTAGCCAGGTAAGAGTTGGTCTCTTTTCCCAAGTAACGAGCAATGGAACGAGAGGAAATGGCCTCAAGTTGTGCCAGGGGAGGTTTAAATTGGGTATTAGGAAAAATTTCTTCACTGAAAGGGTTTGTCAGGCATTGAAAGAGGCTGCCCAGGGAAGTGGTGGAGTCACCATCCCTGGAGGTATTTAAAAGATGTGGTGCTTAGGGACTTGGTTTAGTGGTTGGACGTGGCAGCGCTAAGTTAATGGTTGGATTTGATGATCTTAAAGGTCTTTTCCAACCAAAATGATTCTATGATTCATATACACCTCACCTGTCAAAGTATGTCCTGGTCAAGGAGTGCTGGGGAAGATATCAGGCAATTAAGTTGCAATTGCTTTTTAACTGTCAAAGTTATTTTTCAAAACTTCCTAAAAGGTGTAATTTTGTCCTCATGGCCTTCAGTTCCATTGTGAAGGTACTGAAGTAGGTCAGCTTGTACAAGACATGGGCTTCTGGTATTCTGAAGAAAGGAGTGAAAATTTATCATAATAGGAAAGCTAGAAAGGAAGACAACTCAGAGTAGGAGAGCAAATATGCAGCAGAAGCTGAGGGGGAGGGCATTTGTATTTACTGTCAGGGACAATATTGTCTTCTACAAGAGGAAAAGTACAGAATACTTGCAGAGCTGCTGCTGCTGCTCCAAGTTTGTGTGTGCATGCTGCCTCTTAGTAACTACTGGGTATCACTCTGGTAGCGTGGTACATCACTTGACCTCCTTTTGACATTCCCTTTTAGTGAATACTATCAAATGAACAATGCCTGGAAGGCAGAGCAGGGCTTCTTGCAAATATTTTTAATAAGTTACCCTACCTTCTTGCCAGATTTCTGTATCCTGGAGGATTCCATGAGGGCAAAGCTCCTGCAGGGCTTTGGGGAAGATGAGTCACTCTATCCCAGAGGCAATAATGTGTGGGGATGAACTTCTTGTAACCCTTTCTAAAGCATCAAGTCTAGATCCAGGCCTGGAGGTTGGTGTCCCTGCCTGTGGCAGGGGGGTTGGAACTCTCTGATCCTTGGGGTCCATTCCAACCCAGACCAGTCTGTGATTCTGTGATTATTTGCAGTGTCTAACTAGCTGACTCTTGGTAAAGCAAACCCAGCTTTACCTAAAAGTAGTATCTTTTGCTATTGGCTGTTCCCCATCCTCTATCCTGCAGGACTCCACACTGGTATGGTAATCAGAGTGGGAAGGTAAGCAAAAAATTGCTTCTGGCAGAAAACCAGGAGAGAGGGCATGCTGTCTCATGCCTTGCAAGGTACAGTGGTGTTTCTCCAGGCGTGGGGGTGTCCATAAGGGGCTGCTGCTAACTGTCTGCAAGCCACATGCTCTGCTGGAGGAAAAGATACTCACCAATTTATGAAAAACAGCAAAGTGCCTGGCTGAGCAAGTGCCACATAACCTTCTGGTGGTTAGTTTTTACTCTTCACAAATACAAGTGGCAAGAAAGAAATGTGCAGGGCAATAAGCCTCTTCACATGACTCAGAACTTTAAGTCTGTCTTCTTGCTTAATCCTGGTGTTGTGATGGCAGCACAAGCACTTTGCTGGCAGTGCATGTTTCCACTAAAAGCAAGCTGCTTCCTATGGCCATTCTAAGCAGAGAAAACCTCCTTGGAGAGCTTTCTGAAAGGTTACTAAAAGAGATCCCCCACTAACTTCTACTTCTCAATATAAGCCCATATTACCTGCCATCCAAATTAATTCCTGGGTGTCAGTTTCACTTCAGCAAAGTTTAGGAGCAAACAGAAATTCTTATATAGGAAATAATACAAACAATAAACAAATTCTTATATCACTTCCTTTTTTTTTTGGGGGGGGGGTGTATAATCAAAGTCTGGATTTTCTGACATTGATCCAAATCCAAACTGTACCTGATCTTTGTGTGCCAAGGAGTTTGCAGAAGTTTGGGATCAGTGTATGTTGCATTTGCAGCTACAAAAAGCCAGCCTACTTTAACCCATCCAGCTATTTACTTTGATAATCACACCTCTTACGTTTATAACATGTTTAATTGTAATTGTTGTGACACCACAGATGGCAAAGCTCTGCAAACTGGCTGGAACTGTGTAATCAGACTGAGAAGAAAAACCTCAGGACTTTAACTGATGTGCTTTAGCTCTGTGTAAGGTACAGCAGACACCTACTGCCCCGTGTGCTTATTGCTGCTTTTCATCATGGGTGGAGGATTCTATATTGTAAAAAGGTGTCAGATCCCCACAGCATATTAATTCAAGTTATCTCAAATTTTCTGAAAATGTCTGCTTCCAGATATCCTGCATTTTGCCTGCAGTGGTTTAAAGTCCTAAGCCAGAATACCCTAGTGCCCTGGTCTCCTCAGTCTGAACTGAGGAGACAGTAACCCTGCGGATGGAAGTGCTGCAGCTCTCTGCCTGTCATTAGTACACGTCAACACTTCATTAAACTGCCCAGAGCCTGCAAGCAGAAGACAAATGGACTCGATTCTGCAAAAGAAGCAGAAGGAAAAATAAGAATTTTTCATCCTGCATGTTTTGTTGAAGAATGGACACACGTTCAGTTCACAGGAGGGAGAATTTAAATGGACAAGAAAGGCAGCAGCTTAAAAATATCATATTCCTACAGTTCAAAGTCAAGAGTCTGAGAGCAATTAGCCCTTGTAAAGGTTGAGAGACTGAGGGTGCCTGGCATAGGCCATGAGATACTCACCTCTAGATACCTTGGGAAAATCAGAAGTTATCATGCAGTCCATTAGCTGTGAATTCCAATTTGTAAGGTCAGGGCTGAGGCACAATGGATATGAGAGTGCATGAGATTTCAATTGGTGCTGCATCTATTTTGTGGACGAAAATCTTCAGTTTCCAGAGACATTTCTTGTGGTGAAAGCCACTCTGTACCTCTAACAGCCCATGGCTTTTAAATGTAAAGGCTTGAAGCTGCTGGAATGCAGCAGTACTTCATGTATAGGCAGAGAGACTGAGCCATTCTAAGAAAACACACCGAGACGTGAGGAACGAATAAAGGCAAGAGAAATAAAGCAGCAAAACAGGTGCATTTATGGATATAAACTAAGAATTATAAAGCTAAAATGATGTTTTGTGAAAAATAATGTATTGCACACATTAAGTATGCCTTTATCAGACTAAGAAATACATGAGGACTGTGCTTATCTGCAGTGTAGTCTATAGGAGGAAGAAAATCAGGCAAAGAGGATAGAATGATGGGGAAAGGATGCCAGGTAATAAGCAAGGGAACACGGAGGAGTAAACAGGGTAATAATCATCCTGCAGTGGGAAAGGAACATTTGGGATGACAGGGGATAATGTGTTAGGATCGCTCAAAGACTCTTTATGCTGTTTAAATTCACAAGTGACCAAAACCACAGCTGGTTTCAAGTCATCCTAGCTTCTCAAGGGAGACCTAAAGTATTATTTCATTAAAACACTTAGCCAGCTTTTGGCTGCCTGAAATAGTATCTGTTTTTCCACATCTATCTGGTAACACGTATTCTTCTTTCTCAGCACTCATGATGCTTCTCTTAGACCAACAATACTACTACTGGTGTTTTAAAACATGGTGCTGAAAAAAGGGGAAATAAAGAGAGTGGAAAATACAAGAACATGGACAATCAGGGGGGAAGTAGCTTCACTCTGTGACAGTCTAGAGGAAAAGAAATTAATCGGATGAAGTTAAACTAGATTTCCCTGAAAAATCACAAGATTTATTATAGCCAGATAAAACTTGTTCAGAAGAATGGTAACCCTTACAGTGAGCAATCTGTGGCTGCAAGACCCTGGAGACCTGCAGAGATCTTGGGTCCATCCATGGTCCAACTCCATGCTCAGGCACGACACAGGTATCTACCATCCTTCCAAGAGCAGAGAGCTGGGTGAACGTGTGGGGCCTGCAGATCTAAGTAGCTTTGTTGTCTCCTGAAAGAATAAGATAATTTTATGTGCTTTGTCCAAAGGGTTTTGCACCATCTCATGCTGTATTTCAGAATCAGTTCTTTCCCTGCTCTGCTCCCACAAATTCCAGCTTTAACAATGGAAATATTACAAACAGTGGCTAAGAGAAGGGGAATACGTGGTTACAGCTACCTGCTTAGTTTTCATAACATAGCTCTTGATTCTTCAGAAATTGGAGACATTTTTTCCCAGTGCTTCTGGAAATGCCTTTACCCCTTAATCTCAGTCTGTTTACAGATTGGAAAAAGACCCAGCTGGGAAAGACAAGCAAATGCAGCACTGATAGCCTCAAATTTACAATTGATATTCATGACCATCACACAGATTTCAGTGAGTGAAGAGCTTTCCACTACTAGAAATGCTCTACCAGAATATTTCTCTTAGGTTTTTAAGCTTTTGGCAAGTAGTGAGACTAAACCTAATAAGTTACCTAGGAACTCAGACTTATTAGGACTCATGCAGCAGCTGAGAATCTGAGAAGGTATAATGAGCTCCTAAACAACTAATCTAAGTAAATGCAATTAAGGACTAAGTGGTATCAGATGCATTCAATCATTTTCTCTTGATCTATCAATTCATATTAGTAACTCTCAGAGAGCAGTTTCAAATTTGCTGTTTGCTGGTGCTCACTCTTTTGGTTTTGTTGTTTTGTTTTGGGTTGGGGTTTTTTTGTGACTTATTCCCATTGTACATCCCATCATACCCAACCTGCAAATTCTGCTTTATTATGATTCTATTCAAATTCTGTTGAATGCAAGCCAGGCAGGTCTAGCAAATCCAAACAGTGAGAGATTCTCTTTGTCTAGTGGAAGCTACCTGAAGGCTCAAAAAATTCCCTGTATGCAACACAATCCTTAAAGGACATGTTTGGACTCATGGAGTGAGTAATTTTTGTGTGTTAACTACATTTATTTGCTTTGTCTGACACACAAATTGGCTACCAACTCTGTCTCCAAATTATTTTTTGCAAATGTGGCATTCCACACTTACAAAAAATACAGCTTCAACCATATTATGAATTAGGCTGTGAAAAGACCTAGGCAATAATTTCTTCTCAGCAGGTAACAAAACAGAAAGAAGTATCAGAGATTTACTATATTAGGGAAATTACAAGTTCAAAGCTGATTCTATAAAGTATGAAGCGAGTTAGACCTATTCTGTTCTATAAAATATTAAGCCAAATCACTTTTGCCACCCATCTACACTGTGGTTGATATATTACCCCTTACAAATTCTTTAACCTACATCCCAGAAATAAACTGAAATCGCTCTGTGCAATCCAACATAAAATCACAGAATCACAGACTGGGCTGGGCTGGAAGGGACCCCAAGGATCAGAGAGTTCCAACCCCCCTGCCACAGGCAGGGACACCAACCTCCAGGCCTGGATCTACACAAGGTTGCCCAGGGCCCCATCCAACCTGGCCTTGAACACCCACAGGGACGGGGCATCCACCACCTCTCTGGGCAGCCTGCTCCAGCACCTCACCACTCTCTCTGTAAAGAGCTTCCCCTTGATACCTAATCTAAACCTTCCCTCCTTCAGCTTCAATCCATTCCCCCTTGTCCTGCCAGTGTCTACCCTTTTAAAAAGCTGATTCCCCTAAAATAGAGATAATAGTTTAAGAATCTGAACACCAGTTTTGGTGAAGACAACCTGTCAACTCTCATTAATACCAGGTTTGAGTCTGCAAGAATTAGAGAGTCCTTCCAATAAAAAATAAAATAAAATATATATACTTTTGGTGGGTGCTTCCTGGATGTGGGCTAGCATTTGTCAGCATCATGCCAAAACAAAGGAGAGTGAATATCATGTTCCCAGCAACCTTTGATCTCTTCCTTCACTGAACGAGCCAGGCTGCTCGAACTCCTGACACCAGTGGGGGTGCACAGAGCACCATCCAGGCAATGAAAGTCCCCGTAGGTATGCAGAGAAAGGCTTGGGGTTCTGTAATGGCATGGATTTATATATTTTTTTAAATTCCTTCACAATATTATTGTAGAGCATGAAAGGACAATGGCTTCCTGGACAGACCTGGAAAGGCTGAAGAGCTGGGCAGATGAAGTTTAATAAAAGCAAATGTAGAGTCTTGCACCTGGGAAGGAATGACTGCTGGAATCAGTACAGGCTGGGGGATGGCCTGCTGGAGAGGAGATCTGCAGAGAAGGACCTGAGGGTGATGACAGGTTGGCCATGAGCCAGCAGTGTGCCCGGGGGGCTAAGAGGGCCAATGGGATCCTGGGATGCATCAGGAAGAGTGTGGCCAGCAGGTCACAGGAGGTGATCCTCCCCCTCTACTCTGCCCTGGTCAGGCCCCACCTGGAGTATTGTGTCCAGTTCTGGGCTCCCTGGGATAAAAAAGACAGGGATCTCCTGGAGAGAGTCCAGAGGAGGCTACAGAGATGATTAAGGGCCTGGAGCATCTCCCCTGTGAGGAAAGGCTGAGTGAGCTGGGACTGTTCAGCCTGGAGAAAAGAAGACTGAGAGGGGACCTTATTAATGTTTATAGATATCTTAAGTATGGGATGCAGGGGGAAATGGCCAGCCCCTTCTCAGTGGTCTGTGGGGACAGGACAAGGGGCAGTGGCCTCAAGCTGGAGCACAGGAAGCTCCACACCAACATGTGGAGGAACTTTTTCCCAGTGAGGGTGACAGAGCCCTGGGACAGGCTGCCCAGGGGGTGCGGAGTCTCCTTCTCTGGAGATATTCAAGACCCATCTGGATGCCTCCCTGTGTGACCTGTCCTAGGGACCCTGCTTTGGCAGGGGGGTTGGACCCGATGATCTCTGGAGGTCCCTTCCAACCCCTGTGATTCTGTGATGCTGATTCCTAGGTTCCCTCAGAAATGTCCCCTGTGAAGAGGGGACTGTACCACGGCTGCCAGTCTGGGCTTCCTTGAGCTGAAATGCTTCAGAAGCATCTGAGCTGACACAGTGTGACACTCACAGGGGACTTACAGTGTTAGCCCTTCACTAGTAGTGCTGTTCCTCTGTAGGCACATTTAGGGAACAGTGTAAATTCTTCAGTAGTTTTATGGCTGAGGCACTATAATACAGTTATTTTGGGCTTCAGCTCACAGTACCACACAATTACAGCAGCATCAGTATTTTCATAAGAAATGGGCAAGTTTCTGACCTTAAAAAAAAGATTCAAAGGAAGAAGAAAAGCTTTAAAATATCAAATTGATGCAATGTCACCTGCTTCTGGGCCTGAAACAAGAGTTCTGAAGAGACTGATGCAATGTGATATGCCAGAGAGCCTGAACCATGTGTGGAAGAGTGTGAACTCCAGTATGCATCTTCATTTGTTATTTATCCCTGAATCTGTGGTCCCAGAGAAGCTAGTGACAACCACCCTTGCAAAGAGCAGGGAAAAGGCAGGAGCAGATAACTGCTATGCCCTGCCTACTCACTAAGTCACTGTGCCCTGCAAATTAAGGTAGGTAGTACAGATTGTCTTGCTGCTCTTGCTTCCTCTCTTACAAAAAGCAAAGGTTCCTATTTCCCTCTGCTACTCTGACTGGCTAAGTAGGACTTTGTCCATGGAAGGCTTGTTGGCAATACATATGGCCTCTGAAATGCCTTCTTTCAGCCACTGTGCACTGGGATGTCATTTAATGAACAGATGTAATATGTGGATGGAATGCAAAGAAATGTCCATGAATGTTGCCTAGCTTGGTAAACTATTATTTTCCTTTGTAAAGAGCCCTGGAAGTACACATGGGGATAAGGGAAAGAGCTGAATCTGTCAGGGAACTGTTGAACAATTACACAGTTAGAGCTAGAAGCAGGAAAAAAAGCCAGGAGTCTTCAGAAAACTAGAATTAATGAAGCCCATTCTTCCCTTGGAGCCACAGTGTTATCAGCCTGCTTTACTCTTGGTTTATGGAATTGGCTCCTCTCCATTTTTTAAACTCACTTATATGGTATAAATGGAGGCATCACCTGGCCTTTTGGTACTTGTTACTATTTTCATCTGTTAAATCATTGAAGTATTTTTTTAATTAATAAAGGCTTTGAAATGTGGGGGTTTTTTTTAAGTTTGGTTTTGTTTCTTTTTTCTCTGTTTTAATGACTTGTTTGCTAATCAGCTAACAGTAGCTGGTTTGAATATTTGTGATCTAACTCTATTCTCAAGGAACTAAAAATATGCACATTTATGATTTATCAGAAGTAACCATGGCATTTAACTGGCTGAGGTCTCTGTCCCACAGTGAACTTAGTATAACCTTTGGTACACTACTGGCTTGCAGAATGAAGATAATCTTAGCAGGGAGACAAAAGGAAACAGAGCTGAAGAAAAGTCATGGTAAAGAATCTAAAATACAAATAAGAACAGAAATAGATCTGTATTTTACTTCTCTCTTGTTAGCCCCATTTCTGTGGCTACATGAAAAAAAAAGCAGCTGAGAGAAAGATGTTCAGAATGTGTTGGGCCTTTTATTTTTCTTAAGTAATGAGGGAAAGAGATTGACAAACAATCAAAGTAGAAAGAAGAGAAACACCAGCGTAAGGCATAGCCAGATTTGCTGTTGTAGCTCCAGCTGGGGAAGAGGTTACTGTCAAAGATGCTCATCACCACCTCCCCCTCGATCCTTCTGCCTCTCCAAGATCTGCAGGTGTAACTGAACATGCTGATTTGAGTTGTATTATCTGACTTTAGGGAGTCACTGAATGTGCAACCCCACCAACGGCTCCGAAGTCAGTACTACTGCAGGGGGAAGAGCATCCATCCGAGGGTTTACCTGGTAACAGCAACCCCAGTAACTCAGCTCAGCTGCTGGGACAGCACTTCTGACCAGCTAAATTGCTGTCAATGCAACACTACCAGATTTTTACTACTTTAACCAAAAGCAGAATGTGACACACAAAACCTGCAAACAGAATGGGAGTGAAAGTGCAGGTCTGGAGGAATAGGAAATGAAGAAGTTCAGAGAAAAAAAAACCCTGAAATGAGACAGAATCTGGCTCAGATATATAAGCCATCTGTACTGTGTATCAGTGGAACAACAAAGATCTACACCAATACCAGCTTTGAGGCCACATGGAAGAGGAAGAGACTGCAAAATGCAGTGGTTGGCTTATCACTGAGGCCCTGTTCTGGAGGAGTCTTTGGCAGTGATCTGTGCTGCATGGGCTGCTAGCGAGTCTCCAGGTGCAAATAAAGTGTAGGGGTTTTTTTTGGTTGGGTGGCTTTTTTATTGGTTTAGGGACTTTTTTGTTGTTGTGGTGGTGGTGTTGGTGTTTGCTTTTTATTTTCTAAAGCTATAAGAAAGATCTTCCTTCTTTTTTCCAGATTAATACTTCCACCCTAAGAGGTAGCTCTAGCTCAATTCTGCAGAGCAGTCCTGGCTTTTGTCTGCCTGAGGATCTCACAGCTTTGTGGATAAACTGTGAAATCCTTCATTTCACTCTGCACAGAGGGGTGTGAATGGAGGTGCTGGGGTGAGACACTGAGAGATCACTTGAGTTAGGAAGTTTTACAGTTGTGATGTTCTCAAGAGATACCGGTTTCAGGGAGGAAAACAACCAGTAACTGTTCTCTCAACAGCCAGTTGAATTGTGGGAGGGTGCTTAGCATCCAGCCAGCGCTCAGCACAGTAATCCTTTAAATCTAAAGAAGTTAAAGGAATGAAGAGCTTTCATATATATATAATTTAGGAGCCCCTTGTGGCTGCAGATTTGCCAGCTGTGTCTGGCTTCGTGTTCCAGAAATTTCACAAAAAGCTTTAATGGGGGAAAAGCAAAGCATATTAGGTCTCTAAAGCCTTTGACACGTATTTCTCACCGTAAACCCTAGTAATTTTTGTCTACAGGCTTGTAGATTAGTTTTGGATGTCTTACATGAAGACTCTGCAGCTTAGTTTCCCATGTTATTGTGCCCTCAATACATATTTGCTTTTACCTCCTCTGGGCAGTATTGGTAGCCCATAAGCAGTCAAAGCACCTGACATTGTGGGACAGCTTTTAGACCAAGAAGGGAGGTGTGTTGTGCCAGCCCATTCCCTTTCCACTGGAGTTAGTCAGCATTAATTATTAAGGAATGGGTGCTTTTGAAACTGGCTTCCACAGTTATGAGCCTTTCCAGCACCATACAGCTTCAAGCTATCATTTGGACAGGAGCAGTGACTCAGGCAGGAGCATGTCTTTACTAATTCAGTTTATTCTGTGTCCTGGGTTTTGGCTGGGATAAGCTTAGTTTTCATGAGAAGCTGGGAGGGGACACAGCCAGGACAGCTGACCCAAACTAGCCAAAGGGGTATTCCATACCAGATGTTGTCATGCTCAGTGTGCTGGGGGTGAGGGTGGCTGGGAAGCTGGGGATCACTGCTCTGGGATGGGATGGACACTGGGCTCTGGGTAGTGAGCAAATTGCATTGTATCACCTGCTTTATATATTCTAAATACTTCACTGTCCCAGTAAACTGGACAACCTTACCCATCCTTATCCAACCAACAGGTTTTACCTTTTCTTTCCAATACCCCTCCCTGTGCCACTGGTGGGGGGACGGAGTGAGTGAGTGGCCACGTGGTGCTCAGCTGCTGGATGGGCTAAACCACAACATCCCGTATCTCAGAAAGCAACACAGAAGGGATTGCTGCTGTCTCTGAGAAGGGACTTGTGACAAGGGACAGAAAGGTCCACCTGTTACAGTGAAAATGAACTGTCATTCATAGAAACACAGAAGGGTTTGGGTTGAAAGGGACCTCAAAGACCATCTAGTTCCAAGCCCATGCCATGTGCAGGGTGCCCAAAGCCCCACCCAACCTGGTCTTGAACGCTGCCAGGGAGGGGGCAGCCACAGCGTCTCTGGGCAGCCTGTGCCAGGGCCTCACCACCCTCAGAGTGAAGAATTTTTTCCTTTAATCTAAATCTACCCTCCTTCAGCTTAAACCAGTTTCTCTTGTCCTATCACTGTATAGTCTTGTAAGCAGCCCCTCTCCAGCTTACTTGTAAGGCCCCTTTAGGCACTGAAAGGTCTCCCTGGAGCCTTATCCTCTCCAGGCTGAACAAGCCCAACTCTCTCAGCCTGCTTTCACAGGAGAGGTGCTCCAGATCAAGTTTGTGGCCCAATTCCATGACTGTCACACATAATCTCAGTAAAAAGCTTGTTCTCATCCCTGTAAAATAACAGCAACATGAGAAAACTTTAGTTTATGCCCAGCTCCCATGTGGGAACCCTGTGAAGGCAAGCAATTGCCAACTGTATTCTCCTTCCTAGTGGTAAAACACCTTAGTCTGACACTGAGCCGACGCTGCGCTGGGGTGACAGCTCTATTAAGCTACTTTAAGTACCACAGGAACAGACCAGCCCATAGTTTACTGAAAATTAGACATACAAGAATAGAAAACCATCCCTGCTGGGTTCAACTGCTGGGAACATGTAGACCAAATGCTCTGTCTCCAGCACTGGCAATAGGAGAGGCCATGTAAGGAGAGCACCTGTGCCTGGCCACTTTGTGCAGTGTGTTTCCTCAGTACCCATATCTGTTGGATTAGGGATGTTAGAGGGTACGTCCCTGGAGTGGGTGACTGCTGATGGAGCTGAAAACAGCTGGCAGTTTGCCTGTGCACTTTTGAGCTCCCTGAGAGCATCAAAACTACAACGCCCTAGGTCAGCAAGCTCCAGAAGTTCAGACCTTAGTATGCAGAGCAGTACATCTTTCATGTCTTTTAAACTCATCTCCTACTAGTTTCATTGAGTTTCAGCTCCCACATTGCAAGGCTTGGTGAACAGTTCCCCATTCAGCTAACTGTGACTTTGTAAACCCCAGTTACATTCTGCTCTGCCTTCTCTCCACTCCAAACAGTCCAAGTTTTTTGGTCTTTCCATGCAAGGCAATGGCTCCATCCCTTGAAGATGTCATTGCCATGTCTAGGACCTCTCTGTGCTAAAGTGCACAGGACTCGATGTGCCTGCACACAGGGCATGGGCTGTGGGTTTGGTGCAGTCCTTTGTGGTGGCCCCAAGATGCCATCAGTTTTGCTGCCAGGCCCTTTCTGATGCTGCCTTCATGGTCTTTTGTTGATTTTCCAGCTGCTGCTTTGCACTGAGACAGTGATGCCAGTGAGCTGCCAGTGATGGCTGCAGGAATCCCTTCCTAAGTGCTCTAACTGCCTGTTTTGAGCTTGGTATCATGTCAGTATGATTTAGATATGCTAATGCTACTTTTATCTGCACTGAAGCACACCTGCCACCTTTTTGACCCCTCAGTCAGTTGCTCACCATCAGTGCATCGTTTGGCAGCTGATCTCCATACACCCGGGGATTTTGCTGTCTGACGCCCTCTCCAGGTCACTGATGAAGATGTCGAATGAAACCAGCCTCACACCTAGTTCCTGGGAGAGACACTACCTGTTGACCCTTTTTGTCCTTGAAGCGCTACAGTTTTACCTTTTCTTTTGCTCCTTATCCTCTCATCAGATTTCAGACCACGGAAGGTCCTTTCCTCCAATCCCACGGAAATTTAATTTAATACTTTTTCAAGAGAAGTCTTCTCAAAGTTTTTTTTGAAAATCCAAGCTTATTATTTTATATAGGAAAGATTGCTAGTCCACTAGCTAGTCCACTAGCCATCTTTCCTATAATTCACAAAATCCTCCTTGTCCATCATCAACATGTAGAGTTACCACACAAGAACTAAGCACACTGAGCTTCAGAATCAGAAGCACCTGTAAGTCACACACTTTTATTCTTTAATCACATTGTGCAAAGAATAGTCAAGAGTTCCCATCATGATGGATCTGCCAGCAGAAGGTAATTGATAGAGCTTAATTAAAGCTGTATTTTGTATATTGGTAGCTCAGAGCAATTTATAAAATTAAATCTGAAGAAAGAAATGTATTCTTTGTTTGAATAAAGAAGCAGAATAAATATTGATTATTCAAAAGATAATTGGCTAAGGTCTACTGAAAAGAGGAGTCTGCAGTTTCATCCTGATCAAAATGAAAAGTAACAATGATTCCTAGGTCAAGCTAGATAGTTTTGACATTCAATATTAATACTTCATTGGATTTTAATATACTTTCATGCCATCTTAAACAGTTAACTCCATTTTGAAATAATAATAATAAAAAAGTGGCACATCTCATTATAAAATATTATAAAAAACTTTCACATTTGAGGGTTTTTTTCTGTATTTGTAATTTGCTGGCCAAATTTGGTGTGAATCTGCCAGAAGTTCCAGTTGATCCAAAACTGCATTATCAGCAAATGACTGCATAATGCCAGGCTCTCAAACCCCTCCCCTCACATACTTGGTGACATTTTGCTCCTGCAGTTCCCATGCTATTCAACTGAACTCAAATCTCACTTGGTGACTTTTGTTACATCTCTTGTAGATACCAATCATCACAAAAGCAGAATTCTTTCCTGCCATACCTTTTTACCTCTCTGTGCATCTGAAAAGGCCTCGAGTGTCACCCCTGAACATGCCTCACATCACATCCATCTCTCTGTGATTTCTACTCAGAGCCTCGTGGGTGTCTCAGGCACAAAAGATTATCGCCAACACGCAGACCAAAAAGTCAGTCAGAAGGGGGGTTTGCATAGGGCATAAATCTGGTATGAAATCATGATCAAGTGTGTAGGAATCACTCTTTCAAAAGACAAATGCAGGTACTTAATAATCTCAGGAAAATTTAGATGCCAGCGATGCACTCTTCAGGATTCAATAATCTGTATACATCCTTAATGTGCTACACAGCCAACCTAGGGAATATCATTTATCAGCCAGGCAGAGTTTCTCCTGGTTTCAAGGGGTTTATTTCCCTGTTACCTTGCTCTACAATTCAAAATGAGTAATTGTCTGAACTTTTACTTCATAAAATTACACTAAAATAATAGATCTTTAGTGTTGGTAGGGGAGCTCTTGTGCACTGCACAGAATTCTGGAGGTAAGCTCAACAGTACAAATATTAATGGGCAGGCCTTTCACACAGCAGTCACTAGGGAAATTAGGGACAAAAAGTTAAGGGTGTCAGAAGGTGTAAGCAGGAAAAAAGACTATTTCAGATGGCAAAAATGAAAAATATTTCTAAGAATCAGCTACTGACTGATTCTTATAAATCAGCCCACTAGCCATCTTTCCTGTAATTCACAAAATCCTCCTTGTCCTTGTACATCATCAACATGTAGAGTTACCACACAAGAACTAAGCACGCTGAGCTTCAGAATCAGAAGCACTGTAGGACCTGAAAATACTACCAATTGCAACAGGGGCAACCCCTCCCTGCCTCACCCTGCTTATTTCTTTACAATTCCATGTGAATTTGGAATTTTCCTAAAAAGTGATCTTGCTTTAGAGGTTTGTTCCATTTTAGAAGTGGCCCCAAAAGTTACAAAATCTGCAATATTGTTGGATTTTTGGGAGGGTTTAATATAACAAAAGCTCTGCAAGAAGTGAAATAATGAGCATAAAACCCAGAAAGCTGATGTAATCTGAACTTTTAATATCAGGAAAATGTACTTCCTCCATCTCTTTGATATTGAAACAAATCAAATGCATTAAGCAAAAATCCGAATTTAAAGCAATGGCAGAAAATATTATAAAAACAAACAACACCCCTCCCTCAGAAAGTCCTGAAGCAATAACCTTCTGCAAACTGTTGTTAAAATATGATTATTTCCAGGCAATAAAACCATATTCTAGCAAAAGCACTTCAAGTACATGTGAGTGACATGTAAGCCAAACCCTACTTCCAGAAGTGAGCGGGCATCCTTAACAGAAGCCCTTTAGGAAACAGATACATGGAGCTAGGAGAGCACCATCTGACCCTCCTGTTTGTATTCTTTGATCTTTAAATGCCTTTAGAAGCCTGGCTCTTGAATATTAAAAACAAATAAATGAAACCCAAACCTTTTTTCCTGAAAATCCAATCGGGCCAAGATTCAGTAGGTAACTTTTTTGCTCTGCTGTAACAAAGCCATGTTTAATACTGTGTTACCCTGCCACAGTTGCATTAAAAGATAATAATGCCTGGTGGTGATGCTAAACCTTAGCTCCTGGAGTTAGGAACTGTATTTTCCAAGTAGGTTATCTCTTTCAATTCATCTTACTGCATGAAGCAACATGGGGGTGTCCAGTGCCCTAACACACAGAACATCATATCCTGGAAGAGAGGACATTAACAGAAAAATCCCCATCATGAAACCAGTGCAAAGCATGTTGTGTCCTCTTGCAGTTATTCCTTTTTCTTCAGAGCTTGGCTCACTGCAGCAGACATCCATACTTACCTAAACACAACATCTCTGGGAAGTAGTCGGGAAATGAATCTACCCTGTTAGCCGAGGCGAAGTGACCCACAAACATCTAAGAGAGCAAAACCCTTTTGGGTGGGGTTCTGGGTACCAACTTTCCTCTTCAATTCATTATACTTCTTACTGGGACAGCTCTGATTTTGTGTTGGTTAAACTGGTCCTTTGTAGTGAAGGAGTGATCATTCAGTACGTGATTCTTTCTATAGATGGTTTTCTACCTTCACAAGGCAGTGAAAGTTCCCTTGGCTGCCAGGTGTTCAGAGAGGAGCGAGGTAAGTGCAATGTACTCACTGATTATGGATGGTGATGATGTGGCTCCCTCTACTGCAGTATCCTAGATGGTGTTGCAAAACAGTCCTGTTAAATAAAAACAAACCAGCCAACTCCAAAGATTCCACTAATAAATGTGTCTCACTAAGAAATGGCTTTATGATTGTCTAGAGTAAATTGTCATTTCAGACAGTGGAGCTGGCAGAAAGACAAAACACTCCACCAGAAGAGACCTGGGTGCAGTTGGAGCCTTGTACCTCCTAAGGCAGAAGATGCTGCCTTAAGGAGGTGGGGTGTTCCTACAGAAGGGCTCCAGATACAGCCTCATGTTTCTTAATGTCTCCTCCTGCTTCCGTTGATTACTCTTCTCCTTTTTCAAGTACTTTTCTTTTTCTCTCTTATGCCCTGATCCTTATCTCCTTTAGTTCTTTTCTCCCATGTTTTGAGCTTATTTTTCTATTTTAGATCTTCTATGTCTCACTACTTTCAAGAGAAATGAGTTCTCTCTCTTTCTGTCCTAAGGAACCTGCTTTCTGTCCTAAGGAACCTGCTTTGGCAGGGCGGTTGGACTCGATGATCTCTTGAGTTCCCTTCCAGCCCCTGTGATTCTGTGATTCTGTGAAAGGCTTGTTTGGGTTTTTTCCTGACAACAGCATCAACCATTGGCACAAAACCCTGAAAGTGGAGAAAAAGGCACAGGCAGCTGAAAAAGAAACCGGTAATAACTAAGCGTTAACCACCTTCAGCCACCCACACAA
Organism: Porphyrio hochstetteri; assembly: GCA_020800305.1. Classification (NCBI taxonomy): domain Eukaryota; kingdom Metazoa; phylum Chordata; class Aves; order Gruiformes; family Rallidae; genus Porphyrio; species Porphyrio hochstetteri. The sequence goes on from CM036907.1 coordinate 10,462,225, forward strand.
CCACAGCAGGAAGTATGCTGGGGACCACAGGCAGATAATGTGCCCCGTCTCAGCATGGCATGACAGCAGCCTGCCATCCCTGTGCTCCACAAAGCCAGTTTGCTCTCAATTAATCACGTAGAAACAAATTATTGAGGACCAGGGACTATGTTAAAAACTGATGAGGGCAATGGTTGAATGGCAATTCACACTTGTTCTCAGCTAGCTTATCTGAAATGGGAATTTACATCTACTGTGCCCACACCTGGGATGACTGTGGTGCCTGTGCAGGAGGTCACCACCTGGTCTTTAAATGGCAGAGTAAGGCTGCTATGTGTTATTCCTTTGTATCTGCAGGTATCAGTGAACATCCATGATCTGATCTCATGTCTAACTCTCCAGTGGCATTAAGTGGCACTGAAGTTCTCACATGGACGCTTCCATCTGAAGCAGATGCAGGAGATAACATCCAGCTGGCAGATGTCTGTGAGTACCTAGCTCTTGTGATGTTTTCAACCACTCTACACCCATTAAAAGATGTACAGCATCTTTTGACTCTCCCTGCCTGCTGACAGGTACTTTCTCCTTCTCAGTGGACAGTCCATGAAAACAGAGTAGCCTTCATACACTACTGGAAAGATGGTGTCTTCAGGAAAGACAGCTTTCTGAATTTAGCACCCTGTGCCTCTGTGCACATGCACACCCATGGGCACACACACTAGATGCACTCTAGTGAGGGTGCAGAACTGCCCTGTTGTGTACTGCATAGTGCCAAGTCCCAGGGTTTGTTTCCCCTCCCTGTGAAATTCACAACACATGATCCCTTTTGTGAAGGACCAGTTTCCAAATCCCCAGGATTATGTGGGAATTTAAGTTCTTTATTTGAAAGGAAGGCAGGCTCTTAGCTCTCATCCTTCCGGAGAAACACTGGAAAATTAGACCACTTGGAGCTTGAAAAATCACAAGGCAAACTTAAAAGTTCATTACATTCCAAAAACTTGTTATTTTTTAATGCCTGAAGCTGGCAATAAAGCATAAGTCCTATCCTGCTGTCAGCTCACAGATTTTACTTAAATTAGATAGTAAAGGAGTTCAGCAGTCCTCACCAAAAATATATGGGGCCATCTGTTTCCAAGAGTTTCTTCTAAAATTATGAATCCCCGTTGCAAGAACTGCCCAGCTGTAATTGGCTGAGAGGTAAGTAAGCCACTGCCTGAGGGGAGAGAAAACAACAGCAAACAGAAACTTTACCCAGAAAATTAACAAGTCCATACTTCAGCTCTTCAGTCTTTTCCAATACAAAATCGTTTCAAACTAATGAAGTGCATTCAAACTAATTAAGTGTGTAAGACAGCCAATGGGATCCTGGAGGGCATCAAGAGGAGTGTGGCCAGCAGATCTAAGGAGGTGATCCTCCCCATCTACTCTGCCCTGGTCAGGCCCCACCTGGAGCATTGTGTCCAGTTCTGGGCTCCCTGGGATAAAAAAGACAGGGATCTCCTGGAGAGAGTCCAGAGGAGGCTACGGAGATGATGAAGGGCCTGGAGCATCTCCCCTGTGAGGAAAGGCTGAGTGACCTGGGACTGTTCAGCCTGGGGAAAAGAAGACTGAGGGGGGACCTAATTAATGTTTATAAATATCTTAAGTATGGGATGCAGGGGGAATTGGCCAACCCCTTTTCAGTGTCTGTGGGGACAGGACAAGGGGCAATGGCTGCAAATTTGAGCACAGGAAGTTCCACACCAACATGCGGAAGAACTTTTACCCAGTGAGGGTGACAGAGCCCTGGGACAGGCTGCCCAGGGGGTGTGGAGTCTCCTTCTCTGGAGATATTCAAGACCCATCTGGATGCCTCCCTGTGTGACCTGTCCTAGGGAACCTGCTTTGGCAGGGGGGTTGGACCTGATGATCTCTGGAGGTCCCTTCCAACCCCTGTGATTCTGTGATTCTGTGATTTTCCATTCACAGAAAAATAAATACATTTTAAAAGTGCACCAATTGGATGAGATGGTTTAACTACAAAGCAGGCTTTTCTTTACAAGCCCCTGTGTTAAGATTTAAGGAAGAATGTGGGAGGAGAGAGCAGATGCTCTAAGACAAGTGAAAATTATTTAGGTGTGCTTCTATTAGTACAAAAGCTGCACTGTATTATTACTATGAATGCAGGATATTCAAGACACACAGTAACAGACAGGTCGAGCAATGATGTAGGAGTCTTCCTGCTGAAGTTATCTTCCTGAAACTATGAAGAGAAGAGAATGTGTCAAACAGAAGACCATTAAATGTGAAACAAAAAAACAGTAATGGAAAGGTAGCATGTAAAAATGAGACCTGTCTCCTGGTAACCCTGTGGAGAAGTCAAATTCAGTGATAGAGATTATACCTTAAATTATGCATGAATGAATGTCACAGCTAGAAGCTGTGACTTCTGAAGTTCAGTCAGCACTGACAGCAGGCTTGGGGTGCAGCTAGTCTAACCTCTCAGCTGCTCAATGTCAAGTTTGTGAAAATGCCAGTGCCTACAGAATGAGCAATATAGGCATCTTCTGTCTGGCACAGGCACATGAACTCATATTTCTGATGAAAATCATAGGTTATAGAGTCACACAGGCAAGGTACTTCTCATTTGTGGCTACAACAGCTCTGTTCAGAGATGGATAATTGTCCATTTGGCCAAAACCTCTAGAACTGTGCAGTTGTTCAGCATCCCTTGAAAATCCAAACTATTTACTTCACACTTTTTTGACACCTATGTACATGATATCTTCCATCATTTTTTAAGACTCATCAACGTTCTGACAGAAGGGTTACTTGGACTTGGTTCTGCAAAGCTATGTAGGAAGCCCTTTACTAAGGAAGAGTACCACCAGGGTCATCCAGTATTTGAGGAGGGGGACCAGCTACTGCCAGCTTGCAAGTGCTCTGGGTCACACAGAGTGGGTGACAACTGAGTATTCACCTCGTGATGAGCACAGAATGGCTGGCTGCACATCCTCTCCATGACTCCATGCAACTTGCTGTGTCCTGGCAAGAAAAGCTTTATGTACATCTCTTCCAAACTCTCCACAGGAAAACAGAGAGGATACTGCAGTGGTCTTGTAAATGAAGCTTCAAGCAATGTTCTTGCTCCATGCAGACCACTGGGGTTGCACCGAGTCCTGCTGTGGCCTGCAGTGCAGGACTGCAGGGTTCCACAGCAATGCAGCTGTCATCAGACCATGGCTGAATCACTGTCCTTAGCAGGCAATTAAAGGAAGGGGTGGAGAAGGACATCTTTATGTAGTAGCCCATTTTAGATATCAATAAATCTTGTGGGTTTTTTAAATTAAAATTGAAACTTGCTTGAGAAAGGAAATAATTTTTAGAACTTGACCTATGGAAAGAATTAGTTCATTTGGCACTAATTCTGATTTACAAAGACAGACCACCTTTGTCCTTACCTGAAATGCATTTAGTTTTAAGTCCCCTGCTTCCCCAAGGTGTGGGTGCCAGCTGCACAGGTATATCTAATGATTCTGTACTGGAGGCAAACTGCCTCTCTCTCCCTCCTTGCCTGACTGGTCCTTAACATGCTTAATTGCCACACTGAATCATGAAGTATCATGCCATCCAGATATGGTTCATGTATTTTTATTTTCTTTGAACAACTACAATAAGAAATTACTAAACTGATTACAGATTACAGTATGATTTACTGGCAAATAAATTGTGCACCCCAACAACTATCCTAGCAACTGATTTCAGCAATGACTATTAGGTACCCACTAGAAGACCAGTATTGGTTATATTATTTGATGTTTTGACAGTATTTTGTCCCTCATGAGGCCCCAGCTGGAGTCCTGTGTCCAGATCTGGGGCCCCCAGTACAAGAAGGATGTGGAACTGTTGGAGAGGGTTCAGAGGAGCCACGAAGATGATCAGAGGGCTGGAGTACCTCCCCTATGAAGAGAGGCTGAGGGAGCTGGGCTTGTTCAGCCTGGAGAAGAGAAGGCTGCGGGGGGACCTCATTGCAGCCTTCCAGTCCCTGAAGGGAGCAGAGAAACAGGAGGGGAATCAGCTTTTTAAAAGGGCAGACAATGGCAGGACAAGGGGGAATGGACTAAAGCTAAAGGAGGGAAGGTTTAAATTAGATATAGGGGGAAGTTCTTTACAGAGAGAGTGGTGAGGTGCTGGAACAGGCTGCCCAGAGAGGTGGTGGATGCCCCATCCCTGGAGATGTTCAAGGCCAGGTTGGATGGGGCCCTGGGCAACCTTGTGTAGCTCCAGGCCTGGAGGTTGGTGGCCCTGCCTGTGGCAGGGGGTTGGAACCCTCTGATCCTTGGGGTCCCTTCCAACCCAGACCATTCTATGATTCTATGCCTCTAACTCAAAAGCAGTATCCAAAAAATAATGAACTGGACTTTATATCCAGGTGCATTTGTCTGCAGGGTTTCCTGCTGTTTCTGTTCAGTTATGGTGGTCAAAACTTTGTAAAAAACTTAGGAGGGGAATGAGGACAGACTGATAACCGCCTCCAGATCAACACCTTGCAGCATAGCATTGCCCTTACGTATGTCAGTTTGGAACAGCAGCTTGGTGGAGCATATAATATTAGCACCCTGCATGGCTTCCTTCTCATAGAGAAAGAAAAGAAAAATAGCACCAAGAAAAGCTCTTGACAGGGATTGGAGATGCCTGTAGAGAAAAGAAAATCTTACAGGAAAAAGAAAAGAATGGGAAGCCATGTGTGCCCAGCATGTGAAGAGAGATACAATGCACAAAACAAAGATGAGCACAGGTAGAGTCCTCAGCTTGTGAGGGATGGCAAAAAAGGAACGGCGAGGAGCAAGTGAGGTGACACACAGACCCACTGCTATGTACAGGAGGGGGAAGAGCATGGCAGAGAGAGTCCTTGCCATCCAGGGGATGAGCAGGACAAGAGCCCTAGTAACCCCATTGAGAGCTCTTAACCTGTGTGCTTTCCCAGGCTTATATTCCACCACACATACCTGGGAGTGATCCCTGCTCTACCTCGGGACACGCACAAGCTGTTCCTCCGAGTTTAAGGAGAGGTCATTACTGCCATCTCAGAGATCTCAAGCCTTGTTTCCTCAGAAGCTTCATGTTATGTGGCTGCTGAAATAGAAACTGACAGTGAAAATCAGGCTATGTTGAGAAAGCAGTGTTCTAAAACCAAAGCATCTTACAGTGTGAACTACTAAGTTAGAGAAACGTGTATTGAACCAGCTTTCTGCTGCAGCCACAAGCACATAGGCAGTGATCTGCAGGAAAATGAACTCTTGTTAAATATTTGAATTCATGTTCTGAGCCCTTTGGGCCATTTTCCCTTTCTGCTCCTTTACAAGCACTAACCTGGCTGTTGCAGGGAAAATTAACTTCTAGGCTCACTTCAATCGATGAACCAAGTGTATGCCCACTTTAAAAAGAAATCCACATACAGCTGCTGACAAAACAAAAACTTCAGGCAAAGAGACCACTCAGAGCATCTGTACTAAAGAGAAGCCTGTAAAAAAGTGCTGAGAGTAATGCTTCTAGTAAGCTATCAATTCCCAGCATTATTTCCCAGTAAAAGCATATTCATTCAGTACAGGTTCATATTTACACTACATCTCTCTACCACAGAATCACAGAACTGTAGGGGTTGGAAGGGACCTCAAGAGATCATCGGGTCCAACCCCTGTGAAAACCAGTGGTCAACTGAGGTTTGAGTCGGGGGATACAGGGCTCAGTGGGTGCAACACTCACAGAATCACAGAATCACAAGGTGGGAAAAGACCTTTAAGATCACCAGGTCCAACCGTTCCTGTCCTGTGCTAAACCCTATCCCTAAGTACCTCATCTACCCGTCTGTTAAACACACCCAGGGATGGTGACTCAACCCCCTCCCTGGGCAGCCTGTTCCAGGCCCTGACAACTCTGTCAGGGAAGTTTTTTCCTAACATCCAATCTGCCCCTGCCCTGGCACAGCTTAGTGCCATTTCCCCTTGTCCCGTCTCCTGTCACCTGGCTGAAGAGACCATCTCCCACCTCTCTACACCCTCCTGTCAGGTAGTTGTAGGCAGTGATAAGGTCTCCCCTCAGCCTCCTCTTCTCCAGGCTAAACATCCCCAGCTCCCTCAGCTGCTCCTCATAGGATTTGCCCTCCAGCCCCTTCCCCAGCCTGGTTGCCCTTCTCTGGACTCACTTGAGGACCTCAATGTCCTTCTTGTGGTGAGGAGCCCAGAACTGGACCCAGCACTCGAGGTGTGGCCTTTCACTCCTCCAAGCATGAAACTCCGAGTGTCACAGCAGAACAGACCAGCTCACCCCACGTCACCTCATCCTCGTCCCAATCTGCACCCTCATCAGAGAAACAAAATTTTGGAAGGCGTTTCCCAGACTGAGTGCCAATGTCACTTGGCAGGAGATTAGCTACCCATAAGGAACAAAGTTCCAGATTTAAGAAGGAAATCAAGAAGCCTCCTCTTCCCCCCTCCTCCCCCCCCGCATTTTAATTAGTAAGAACCAATCTTTCTTTGGCTTCCTGAGCAGAATTTGGCAGGGATGCAGAACTGAAACATTTCATTCTCCAACCAGTGACCAGGCTGCTTTTCCCTTCGCCTCTCTCACCCATCATTAATTTTGACAGGCAATATCTCTGAAGTAAGAGAACATCAGTCAGGCAAAATACAAACACTTTCCTTTTGCAATGCTGATTATTAAGTCAGTGCTGGGAAAAAAAAAAAACCCTGGCACTTGCTTAACCCTATCCACCCAGCTGAAATTTATGTTCCCTGCCTGGGCAGCTGCAAATATCTCATGGTACTTAAATAATGGACCGTTGTCATGATCTGTCTTTGTAAACCTATAAATCAAAGGTGTTTGTTTTCCACAAGAGATTATCTGACTTAAAAAGGGATTGGTTCAGGGAAATCTAATGCCCTGTGCTATGCAGGTGAAACTCTTGGATTACAGGAGGGGATTTTTATTTCTGGAGTTATGATTTATTCTTTGCAAATTGAAATTATTAAACTCCATCACCAACAATCCACGAGTGTTCACAGTATTAATAGAAGCACAATAAAGCAGAGAGCAGGAAGCAGGATAACTGTGGGTGGCTACTACACCTTCAAAAAAGCATCCTGAACCCAGCAAAATCAGCAGATGACTGTTCTTGCTCTGTGGGAGCAGGATGAAACTGTGGAGAAGAGTTTCATCATCTTCAGTCCTGGCCCATTTTTCTTTTGTTTCCTGCCTTTTTTTTCTTCCCTTTCTATTTTTTTAGGACATTCTATTATTACACACAGATCTGTATCATACCACATGAGAAACCTAAGAATTGGAGATGCATCCTGCCTGCAGTTTTGGTTGTGAATTACTTTCACAGGTTATATTTAGAATTTTCTTGATTTCTGAACTTGTTTCTGATAGTTCTGCTACATGCCATTGCAGCAGCTCTCATCTCACTGCAGACCTGCATCTAAAAGAAGGCACAGTGAAAACAAAATATTCCAAAATGCCATTCATTCAGAAATCTTACAGTTTCACCTCTTCTTTTTGCTGTTTCATGAAAGAAAAACAGTAAAAAGGGTTTAGTCAGAGACTAAATAAACATGAGATCCTAAATAAACATGCATTTCTTGCTTCATTTCTTGCTGCTGTATAAGCTCCTCTGAAACAAGGAAGCTGCATGTCTGCAGACATGCAAAAAGCAAGCAAAGAGGAAACCAGTTATCTTCTGTTTCTAAAATTAAGGTGGTTTCTCAACCCAGTTACAGAACAACGAGCTACTGAATGAACAGTCTCTAACCTTCACACTCATGCTCAGCCCTTTAAGTACGCTGGATGCTGAAAAGGAAATTGAGAAGTAGTAAACTTAGCACTGGAGGGAAAAAAAAGCCCTTTAGACTCACTTTTACACAACACCCTGATATATTCATCTTTCCAAGTCTGCCAAAATTAGTATATTAGGATATCTGATTCTTACCAGCATACCAGATCCATTACATTTAGGTCAGAATGACCTCAGTACTCAGCCACATTTTGTCAGAGTCATATTTCTCTTAAAACTTTCTTAACCTTTCACTGCTTACCTTATTTACAGCGAGCACCTCATGCTTAAATTCTCTTGAGGAGGAATTTCTGAGAAAGGTCAACCTCATCTTCAGTCCTGTCTGTGTCAGCATGGTGTAAAAAACATCATGCCATGTAAATTGTCTCACCTCTCAGTCTAAGCTTGGTCTGGCACCCTTTGTCACCAAGGTAGGGACCACATAGCATTTAGTACTGCTTTAAGGTTACTTCTCACCATCTCACCTCTATGGGTAGAGCTCAAGTCAGTCTCAAGGAAAGGAGACAGACCCCTTGGAAGCTGTGGGCTCTTCTTTCCACTCCCCATTTGCATGCCAGAGTTATTTCATTTGGTTTTGACAGGGTTACTGGGTATTTGCAGCAGCCCCATAAAAAACCAGTGAAGGTTCAATGATCTTCCTCCACAGTCACATCTTGTGTCAAAAAAATGAAAAGAAAAGATACTTTAAAGCTTTCAGAAAATTTATTTATACTAAAGGGGGAAAGTGAAAACTGTTACATTTGTCCCAGTGGGACAACCACAGAATATCAGAATGAGAAAATGTTACTGTTTTGTTCAAAATGGAAAAATCCTACCTATAATAGCTATTTTTTAAAAATTTTTTCCCTTGCTTTAAGAGCTTTCTGCTTTTCTGTTACTTTGCTCAGTAGACACCAAAAAGAGGCATACCACACGTGTCTTGTATTTGAAACACCCACCAAAGAGAAGTCTCCCAGGCTGCTCTTGACATGAGCTATCACAGAAATAGCACTTTTGCTAATGGTTTAGTAAATTTTGCCTGAAAAGCTCTCAAGAGTTGTTTTTACCAATGATTTGTTTGCCCTGAGCACCCATCCCTTGCCTGAGCGATGCTTGCTGTGGGTGTGCCTGCCTGCAGCCCTGCAGCCCAGACCTGATCCACCCCTTGGTGTTGTCTGGAGCTGTTTTGGTTATCAGCACCCTGCTCTGTCCAAGTGGAAACCAGTAACAAGGGGTGTCCCTCAAGGGTCTGGACTAAGACCAACAGTATTTAATGTCTTCATCAGTGACACAGGCAGTGGGACTGAGTGGCCCCTCAGTGAATTTGCAGAGAGCACGAGGCTGGAGGGAAGGGATGCCATCCAGATGGGTGTTGACAAGCTTGGGGAGCAGGCCCACACAAACCTCATGAAGTTCAACAAGGCCAAGTACAAGGTCTTGCACCTGGGTCAGGGCAGCCTCCAGTATCAGTACAGGGGGATGAAGGGATTCAGAGCAGCCCTGAGGAAAAGGACATGGGGGTACTGGTGGACAAAAAATTGGACATGAGCCAGCAATGTGTGTCTGCAGCCCAGAAAGCCAATGGTATCCTGGGCTGCAGGAAAAGAACAGTGTCCAGCAGGTCAAGGTAATTCACCTCCTCTCATCTGCTCTTTTGAGACCCCACCTGGAGTACTGTGTCCAGCTCTGGAGTCCTCATTACAAGAAAGACATGGAGCGGGTCCAGGGGGGTGGGCACAAAAATGTTCAGGGGGCTGGAGGACTTCTTCTGTGAAGACAGGTTGAGAGAGTTGGGCTTGTTCAGTCTGGAGAAGGCTCCAGGGAGACCTTATTGCAGCCTTCCAGTACCTAAAGGGGGCTTAAAATATGGAGAGGGTCTTTTTACTGGGGTCTGTAGGGAACAGGACAAGGAGAAACGGCTTTAAAATGGAAGAGGGTACATTTAGATTGCACAAAAGGAAGAAATTCTTTACTGTGATGGTGGTGAGGTGCTGGAACAGGCTGCCCAGAGAAGCTGTGGATGCTCCATCACTGGAAGTGTGCAAAGTTAGATGGGGCTTTGAGCCACCTGATCTAGTAATAGATGTTTCAGCCCAGGGCAGGGAGGTTGGAACCAGATGATCTTTAAGGTCCTTTCCAACCCAAACCATTCTATGATACCAGAATTCCATGCTGTGGGTCTGCATCATGATCTGTGAGGGCACTGCCTGTGCCAATATCACCCCTGCTCCTGATGCTCCCTAAGACTCACCAGTTTGCTCTTGGCTGTATCTGGCAACTTCAAGAACAAGATCCCTCAGCTGAGGAATGACTCTTCCTTCCTGTAAAATGTTTCTTCCAAAGAATATCTGAGAGAGCAAACACTACAGAAGATAAACAACAAGGCCAGGCACCTGGCCTCAAGTGTACTTTGCTTTTCTGTGCTGGTTACTGTTCTAGGTATCCTTCTCAATTTATATTATATAATTTTTTTCCAGAAAGACCTTAAAATTACCTGGTTAGCATTTTCCTTCTCCCAGTATCTAACGAGACAGAAATGATTAAATCCAAACTCTAGAGGAAATCACAGAGTCACAGAACTGCAGGGGTTGGAAGGGACCTCAAGAGATCATCGAGTCCAACCCCCCTGCCAAAGCTTAGGTAAGGTTGAGAGCCACTACATTGCAAGCTACCACTTGGATCCTGCTCCACCATTAACAACAGCCCATCATCCTCTTCTAGATCAGCTGTTGAGAAGGTCCTGCATAACCTGGTAAAGCAAAGTATACCCAAAGTTATTTCAGTTTCAAAATCGTTTCAAGATATTATCTTTAAAAAAGCCAAATCCTTGCCATTTCCAATGTTCCTAGAATGGAAATTGTTCAGAATCACTTAGGGAGCTAAAAAGCACAGTTGAAGGCTGTGTGGGAGTATTTGCGTGTGCACTGGCAGGGGGAGAGGGAGGAAAGGAATTAAGATAAATACAGCACTTTTCAGTGTTCAGCTCAGCTTGTTGTAAAGTCAGCACTACAGCAACTTAACAATTCCCTGTGGTTTTCTCTTTGGAGGAGGACATTAAAAAAAAAACATCAGGGAAGGACAGAGTTGTTTGTAATATTCTCAGTAATGTCACCTTTTGATAGGCTCCTATCAAGTGACTCCAAAGGCTGTCATGTCTTGATTTCTCCATAGCTTACCCTCCTGAGACTGGCAGAGAAACAAGCAGAATTATATTTTACTAGAGAGACACTGAAGACTGTGTGATTAAAGCCCCCTCGGTGTGAGTCTGTCTGAATGACAAGAGTTGTGTGTGGATGGAGAAACAGGTACCAGAACACAGCAGTCTGAAGAGAGGGAGAGCGTGTGCCAAGTGGTAGCATGCAAAAGCCTGCCAAGAACTGATGAGCTCCAGAGTCTAGCAGTGCTGCTGAATCCACCAAAACCAGTAAACTCTGAGTCTCTCCTCAATCTGTCCAAATCCACTAGCATCAACTACGGGTTGTACAACCCAGGCTATACCCAAGGCAGCTGCTGTATGTAAAATTACAAGATTATCAATCTACCTATCCATCTAAGTACGTAAAATACACAGGCACACATATACACATGATGAAACAAATCATCTGGAGGGACTTCCTGAACACCCACCTCAAAGCCCCTGGCACATTGATACATGCCCCAGGCATGGGGACACCACAGAACTGCTATCATTGCATTGGACAAATTAAAAACACTGCAAAGAAGCTGCACTAATCTGTTCACAGTGCATGCTCCAGGCCCCTCGCACAAGCTTCTCTGGACACGGTTCATAAATGACAATGACCACAGTCTCTTCTCAAGACCTCTCCACAGCTGCACCAAATCAGTAATGTGCCGCTCTTCCAGCAGAGTTGACCCTGGCTGGAGGCCAGATGGCCACCAAAGCCACTCTATCACTCCCCTTTTCAGTTGGACAGGGGAGAAAATATATCTTGAGAGGTTTAGGAGTCAAGATAAGGACAGGGAGAGATCACTCTGCAATCAGTGTCACGGGCACAACAGACTCAACACAGAATAAAGGAAACACTCTAAATTATGACACTGTCCTGCACCCCCAGTGACACCAGAGTTGGGTGATGAGAACCAAACCCAACCCAAACACCAAAGTGACTTCTGTGGCGCTCATACCATGTTGGCACTGGAGGCCAACAAATTCAGATGACCCTTCAGGTTTTTCTGTCACCTCTGCTCCTCACGTGAACTGACAAATCATCTCCAGGGGGAAAGTACCAGTATCTCTGAGTGCTCTGCTCAAAACAGGCTTTCACCTTTAAAGACTGGGACTCCCAAGCCTCTTCCCTTCCAGCCTCAGCCCATCTCCCTGCTTCTACCTGCCAGATGGATGAGCTGAGCAATTTTCTGGACAGTTACAAATTGAAATACAGTTGCCTGTTTCTTGCAAACCATTGACAAAAACATGCTACCCAAACATCTGGGCAGGTACTAGTCCTGATGAGTGTTTTCGATAGGAACAGCAATACCTGCCGAGGGGGTTATTCCACAGCATGTTCCACTTCTAAGTGCTTCACAGTCTATGGGCTTTGGAATCCCCAGACTGCCCTCAGGAAACGAATTGCAGCTGTTCCCTTTACTTCGGTTTTAGGTGTAACTGAGGACACATCTTATCGTTTATGAAAGCGACAGGTGACAAGTGAAACGGAAATTACGCTTTGAAATGAAAGGGAAACACACTACTTCTGGAAGGAACAGGCTCTCCAAACCCTTAAGCGTCGTTTGGGTTTGTGTGACCTCCTGTGGTCACAGTCCTACATTGCAGTTCCACTTTTTTACTCGCGGTAAAAAGCGGTTCTGGGACGTGTTCGGCTACAGGCGTGCTGAACAGTAGGAGAGGGCTTGGATTGCAATAGTAAACTGCAATTTTAGTGAAAGAAATAGATGCTAACAAACATCTAGAAACGGCAAATAATTTTTTCTCTGAATTTATGCTGATAATAGCGGCTTTTTGCCCTGAAATACTGTAGCTTAACACAACAGGAATCAGAATCACAGAATCGCAGGGGTTGGAAGGGACCTCCAGAGACCATCGGGTCCAACCCCCCTGCCAAAGCAGGTTCCCTAGGACAGGTCACACAGGGAGGCGTCCAGACGAGTCTTGAATATCTCCAGAGAAGGAGACTCCACACCCCCTGGGCAGCCTGTCCCAGGGCTCTGTCACCCTCACTGGGAAAAAGTTCTTCCACTTGTTGGTGTGGAACTTCCTGTGCTCCAACTTGAGGCCATTGCCCCTTGTCCTGTCCCCACAGACCACTGAAAAGGGGCTGGCCAATTCCCCCTGCATCCCATACTTGAGATTTTTATAAACATTGATCAGATCCTCCCTCATTCTTCTTTTCTCCAGGCTGACCAGCCCCAGCTCACTCAGCCCTTCCTCACAGGGGAGATGCTCCAGGCCCTTAATCACCTTCATAGCCTCCTCTGGACTCTCTCCAGAAGATCCCTGTCTTTTTTATCCCAGGGAGCCCAGAACTGGACACAATACTCCAGGTTGGGCCTGACCAGGGCAGAATAGAGGGGGAAACCACAAATGCATTGCATTCTAATGCATCCAAACATACCAGCTGCCAAGGCCAGATGAGAGTTACCACCGTGGAGCCTGGCACAACCACATTACCAGCAGTGCTGCTCTTGCCCCTCTACCGCAGAGGCGGTAAGGAAATTCTCCTGACACGCTTCTCCTTCCCTAAGGGCGTTTCTGTGTGAAGGCCTCATCTCCTGATGAATCCTAACAACCATTGTGGTATCAGTGCAGGCAACGAGCAGCACTCGAGAGGTAACTCAGTAGTAAGGTAACAGCGCAGAACACACCTCGCTGTGAGCTACCGGCCTGGAGGCACACCTGACAGGGAGGGCCCGGCCCAGCAGGCCACTCCGCGTTAGGCCTGAGGCTCCGCACAGGCCCTCAGCCAGCGCGGCGGAGAGGGAAGGCGGGGCGAACATGGAGGAGCCGTCACGGCGGGGGACGCGGGGAGAGCTGGGGTTCGCGTGGCCGCGACCGGGCGACGCCGCTACAACCCCGCGACCACACAACATCCCCCGCCCCGCCCCGCCCCGCCCCAACACCACCACCACCACCCCCTCCCCCGGCCCCCGAACATGTTCCCGCCCGCCGCAGCCGGGGGAGCGCACTGGCGCGCTCTGGGGGCGGGGCCGGGGGGCGGGTCCTGCCGCGCCCCGGGGGGAGGTGGCCCCTTGGCGGGTTTGGCGCGCTGGGAGCCGGCCGCGCTCCCTCCCTTCCCGCCGTGGCCATGTCTCGCCAGAGCACCTTGCTGCGCTTCTTCCCCAAGGCCGCCCCGACACCGCCTCGGGCAGCTACGTCCACACCGGCACCAGCGCCGGCCGCTCCGCAGGCCGGCACGGAGACCCGCCGCCGCACTTCGGGGGAGCAGAACGGCCGCGAGGCCGTCGCCAGACCCGCCGGCGCGGTGAGCGATGGCGCGCCAGGCAGAGCTGCGGCCCGGCGTAAGGAGGCCGGGGAGAAGGGCGGAGAGGGCGGCGCGGCCGCCAAGTCTCCCAGGTAACCGGCGAGGGGAAAGGAGGCCGCAGGAGCGCGGCCTGCGTGAGGGGAGGGCGGGAGCGGCAGCGCCGCGCCGAGCCGAGGGGGCGGGGGGAGGCAGCGCGCGCGGGTCGGTGCTGGAGGGGGCGGGGCGAGCGCAGGCTGGAGCGGGACCCCTCAGGCACCGGCGGCACCGGCGTGGCCCGTCCCCGGCCTCCCCGCAGGGGAGCGGCAGCCGCCCGCCCGCCCGCTGCCACCGGGGCCCTCCGGGGCCTTCGCGGCGCTGGGGGCCGCTTTGCAGCGGGTTCCGCGCTTTTGGCCGCCTCACGCCGCTGGCGGGGGCGGTGGCGGTGGCTGTGCCGCTCGGGGCAGGGAAGTGCCGTGGGACGGGGTGTGTGCGGGGGTGTAACTGGCGTTGGAGGCCGGGCATGCAGGAGGTGCTCCCGAAGGCGGCCTGCGAGGGGGAGGGGGGTGGTGATGAGGGCAGCGGCCGCCTTCCCCAGGCAGGGGTTAGGGAGGCGGGGTAGCGCGGCCGGCAGCAGCAGAGAGGGCATCATCTTTGTAGCTCTCCCCGGTTTGAAATGAGCTTTTCCACTCGTACTTGCATCTCTTTCTGCCCCGCATCGCGAGGGTGAGAGTCCCAAGCGTCAGCTGGCTGGCCGTCGCCGCTTGTTTGGCTACGGCCGTACCCGCAGCATCATCATCAGCGGTAGAGCGCGGCAGCGGTTGGGTTGGCGTCTCAGGGCGGGAGGGTAAGAGCTGTGTCATGTGCTTTGCAATGGAGACAGAGGTTTTGGTGGGGGGGTTTTTGGTAGCTTGGTAAATCGTACTACTTTATTTTAGGTTCCCTGTTGAGGATTAGTCTCTATGAGAAGACCTGCCTTGGTTATGTTGGTTGGCTGTTTGTACTATGTAGCCTGCCTGTGATCTTTTAATTGTCTTGCTGGACCCAGTTGTTCTCTCCTCCCGTAAGAAACCCCCTGAGACTCCAGTTACACGTGGCTGTAGGTGGCCCTGCTTGAGCAGGGCGGTTGGACAAGGTGGCATCCAGAGGTTCCCTGAACCTCAACCAGTCTTCTGTGACTGTGAGGTTCTGTCAGCCTGGGGATCTGGTAGAACCAGGAGGAGCAAATCGGGAAAGTAATTTTAAGAGAAGTATTACTATAAAAGGACTGTATAATCTAGGTTGCAGTACCTATAGACTTTCCACATTTACAGAGAGCTATTTTAATTCTTGATTTTCCTTAACTCACACATCTGTTGTCTTTGCAGCATCTCCTGCGAGTATTCGCCTGGTGACTTGGTCTGGGCCAAGATGGAAGGTTATCCTTGGTGGCCGTGTCTCATATACAACCATCCAACTGAGAGAACAATAGTCAGAGGAAAAGGGAAATCTACTCGTGTCCATGTACAGTTTTTTGATGACAGCCCAACAAGGGGCTGGGTCAGTATTAAATATCTGCGGCCATATAAAGGTAAGAGGTATAAATAAAGCTTTATAAAATGGAAATGTACCACTTCTTTTGGAAAAACAGGCATGTACTGTGGGGCATGGTATTCTCTATAGAGAAGGAGCAGCAAAGCCAAGATTAGTATTGAGTGGGAAAGCCTGTTTTTACTTTGTAAGTTAGGAAAAACAAGGTTTTGAGGTTACAGGTGCCTTTATGGTGATACAGTTTTTAAAGCATAAAACACTAAACCTTATTGTTTATGAGATTAGAACACGAAGCTTGCTTATGTGTTGACCTTTTTTTTCCCCCTTTATTTCTCCCATCAATATAACAAAGAAAGATCTAAAAGTTCAATCTGCTCTTTAAATTTTTAGCCCTGAAATCTTAAAAGATACTCAGAGCATAAAACCCAACCCAGTCTTTATGCAGCTATTTGGGAACTGCAGTTAGTCCAGAATCAAAAGGCTGATAGGTAGCTAAAACTAATTCTGCTGTGGTGTTACTACTTCTAAGCAAGGCAATTCAGATTTGTTAATAAAATACACAGCTCGAGAATTCAGTGTGTTCTTTAGGGTCATGCTTGTAGTTCCAGAGCAGAGTTGGTAGCTGTCACCTTGAAGAAATAACCTAGCTAGCAAAATAACAGCTAGTGAAAATCAGATATAATCCAGAATTAAACCAACATTTCACATAGCTCTTACCTTACTGATAATCATGATCTGTTGTCCCTGTGTTTTATAACTTCACTGTTGCTGAAAACTGTAAATCACTGGCTGTAAGCTGTCAGGTGTAAATCACATTGATGTAAACTGCCTTATTAGTCAAACAAGAACTTTGGGTGTAACACAGTATTTTTGATAGACTGTAGGATTTGCTTATGATGTCAGTGAAACAACTGAATTTAAACAGTTTCTTCCTTTTTAGAGTTCCATCTCCTGATGGTGTAGTCATCTTTTTCTGGCTTGTTTATCCTTAAATGTACTCCACTTAAGACATAGTTGTTTTCAATTTAAAATGGCAGTGTTATTACCTTACATGTTACATTGTGTTAGCATATTGAACACAAGTGAATTGATCCATGGTTTATATGCATCTTTCCTGAAAGTATTTTAAAATAATCTAATGTATTTTAACAGCTTGTAGTTGCACTTAGAAGCAAATGCAGGTAAGGAGGATTGATCTGTTTGCCAAAATAAAATTGCTGAAAAGTAAGGAGTGTTCAAAATGTTTAAGGAGAGAAACGCTGGTCTAGCTACAAGAGGTGTGGTTAATGCAGAAGAGAGTAAAAATATTTAAAATCCTTGCTTTGCTTTGAAATTCAGACAAAAGGCATCTTTGTGTATGCAAAGTAAAACTGTTGGAGTCTTTGTGTAAGAAAATGGAGAAGTTTCTTACATTGTGTTATTGTTTGTAGGTCTCTAAATAGACAGCACAGGGCTGGACTTCTGGTGTTGGGGCACACAAGTAGTGGAGTTACATACAAGGTGGTCAAGTGAATACACAAGTGTTGCACATGCTAATATGCAGTTAATTTATATGATGAGATTTCTATTCTCCCATTGTTAAATTGCCAAATATTAAATGCAAAACGTTTTAGATCGTTTCACTGCACTTGCAAAACCAAACCAGCTCTGGTTTGTTAATGTGTTGCATTTGTGCTGTAGAGGACTTGCTACTGCTTGCTCAGAGAGCCCAATGGGAGAGGATTCTGTTTGGCCTGTTTCTGAGACAGTTGGCCTCTGGGTCTGCTGCCTTCTGTCTGCCATTGACTTAGACCCAAGGCTTCAGTTAATAGCATATGAAAGAATTCACAGGAGCCAGTGGAAGGACTTACTTGAGCAGATCTTACAGCCCTGTGCAGCCAGATAAACTCAGCAGAGAAAGGAATCGCCCTTCCCCACCTGTAGTGCTGTTCCTATGTTGTGCTCCTGTCTTTCCACAGGTTGTATATGTAATATGTTATATATGCCATGCTCAGGAAACAAACAGTATTGAGATGAACCTCACTGGGGACTCCTAGAGATTAGGCTGTAGCTTGGTTGGCTTTGGTTTTGTCTTTGTGTACAGGTAGCGGAAGGAGGAACTGGTGCTCGGGGGATGTGAAAGAGGATGAAGGAATGGTGAGGTTATTAACAGGAGGCTTTGCCTTACACCCTGCATTGTGGGGGTGAAGCACCAGCGTGACTGATGATCAGCTTACTAGGCTAATAGGTTGGTGTTGAGTCTGGAGGCCTTGCTGCACTTAGAGGAGCAGTTTGAATGGCCAGCAGAGCTTTTTTGCCCCTGTACTCGGCATTGGTGAGGCTGCACCTCAAGTGCTGGGTCCAGTTCTGGGCTCTTCACCATAAGAAGGACATTGAGGTCCTGGAGCGAGTCCAGAGAAGGGCAACCAGGCTGGGGAAGGGGCTGGAGGGCAAATCCTATGAGGAGCAGCTGAGGGAGCTGGGGCTGTTTAGCTTAGGGAAGAGGAGGCTGAGGGGAGACCTTATCACCACCTACAACTACCTGAAGGGAGGTTATAGAGAGGTAGGTGATGGTCTCTTCAGCCAGGTGACAGGTGATAGGACAAGGGGAAATGGCACTAAGCTGTGCCAGGGCAGGGGCAGATTGGATGTTAGGAAAAATTTTTTACTGACAGAGTTGTCAGGGCCTGGAACAGGCTGCCCAGGGAGGGGCTGAGTCACCTTCCCTGGGTGTGTCCAAAAAAAGGATAGATGAGGTACTTAGGGATATGATTTAGTTTAGGATGCGAATGGTTGGACTTGATGATCTTAAAGGTCTTTTCCAACCTTGTGATTCTGTGTGATTTAGCCATGAGGTCTGGGTCATAGATGACTGATGCACAAACCTTGAAGACAGTTTTATGGTTGAACTTGCCTATCCTTGCTAAAACAACTGTGGTCTCAGTCAGGTCTGCTGCACTGCTAGGGTAAAGTGTTGCTTTTCAATAGTAACTAGTTAGTGAGAGGGTGTTTAGAGCTTAGCTTAGAAGTATTCAGATGAGTTACAGAAATAGAAGCAATCTTTCAAGTGTTCATGTACTAGGAAGACAGTTCATTTGGGGGTTGTTATTCTTTCTTTAGGGGTAGTTTATAGGCTGAATGGGTGATGGGTGGCTGTATATATAACATGATGGGAAGGACTGGTAACAACACAGAACGTTAGTTATACTACTGGTCTGAATATGTTTTAAAGTGAAGTGTGAACACCGACTAAAAGACTGCCTAAATGCTAGACTAACTGATCTGACAAATTATTTGTGGCCTTACAGGTTCATCAGATGGGGAGGCACTGAAGGGAGGTATGTTTTACAGCACAAAGCCTGAAATTAAAAGAGCAATGGAGCTGGCAGACAACGCGATGACTAAAGATAAAACTAAGCGGCTTGAACTGGCAGTGTGCAGCGAGCCTTCAGACACAGAGGAGGACGAGGAGGAAATGGAGGTAAAATTTTCCTGACTTGCTGTCATTTTCAGAAGTAGTGCTAGAACTTTTGCAGCTCTCTCTTGGAAGTAAGCGTGGAATACCCTGCAGTTCTTTGGTACAGTAATAGCAGCTTATCTGCTCTTTAATCATGTGTATGTATCCATATGTCTCTTTTTTTTCTTTCTTTTACTGCTTTGTGTTGTCAAGTCATATGCTGGTGTCTCACCTTGTCTAGTTGAAAAGACATGTCTGATATCCCTTTGATGTTCATTATTGTAAGGACTGACCTCAAAAGTTACTTCTTTATCTCTAAATACATTCTGTGGAGGTGCATGGAATTGGCTGTGGCTCTGCTGTCTCTTGCTTTGGAGTGCTGTAGCTGTTGCCTTATTGACCACTTCTGTGCTCCCTTTTTTTGCAGCAGCCATGCTTTGCTTTGCTTTGCTTTGCACCCAGAATCTTCTCTAGGTAAAACAGCTTATTTTTTCCAGCAGATAAGTGAAAGTGCATCAGGCAACAGCGATGACGGCAATAGTGAGGAGGATGTGAAGAGTAACAAGCGAGTAGTGAGCAGGGAGAGCGCCGTAAAGATGAAAAGGAGAAGAGTGTTGGATTCTGACAGTGACCATGATGGCTCTGATGTAGAGTTCAAGCCTGATGGGAAAGAAGCGGCAAGCAGTGAGGAAGCCAGTAGTGGGGTGGAGGAAAATGAATCCACTGACATAGAGACAGACTCGGAGAGCGTCGCAGAAAGTCCCATAAAAGTCCCTTCCAAACGAAAGAGGAGAGAGAGAAGCAAGCCTGCTAAAAGGAGTAGCTTAGAAAACGAGCGTTCTGACACACCCAAAAGAGGGGTAACGGCCTCTGTAGAAGCGAAGTCTAAGCTGACATCGTTTGCTGCACCTGAGAGCTTTGAATCCCAGGCAAACGCCTGCAGCGGAGGCGCCGGTGGCTTCGCGGCTTGGGAGCACGAGAAGCTGGATTGGCTGCAGGAGGGGAAGAGGAAGGACGCGCACAGGAGGCGGCAGGGTGACCCTGACTACGACCCGTGCACCCTGCACGTCCCCGAGGACTACCTCAGCAGGTGCACGCCGGGGATGCGCAGGTGGTGGCAGCTGAAAAGCCAGAACTTCGACGCCGTGGTTTTCTACAAGGTTGGGAAGTTCTACGAGCTGTACCACATGGACGCGGTCACTGGGGTGAACGAGTTGGGCCTGATCTTTATGAAGGGTACTTGGGCCCACTCTGGGTTTCCAGAGACTGCCTTCGGCAGGTTCTCCGACGTTCTGGTGCAGAAGGGCTACAAGGTGGCCCGCGTGGAGCAAACGGAGACCCCCGAGATGATGGAGGCGCGCTACAAGGCGATGGCCCACCCGACGCGGTTTGACAAGGTGGTACGCAGAGAGGTATGCAGGATCATCACCAAGGGCACTCAGACGTACAGCGTGCTGGACTGCGATCCCTCTGAGAACCACAACAAGTACCTTCTGTGTGTTAAGGAGAAGGAAGACTCCTCTGGGCAACGTGTCTACGGGGTCTGCTTTGTCGACACGTCGGTGGGGAAGTTCTACGTGGGCCAGTTCTCAGATGACAGGCACTGCTCCAGGTTCAGGACTCTAGTAGCACATTACACTCCTGTGCAGGTTCTTTACGAGAAGGGGAACCTGTCTGTGGAAACGCAGAAGATCCTGAAAGGCTCGCTCATTTCTTGCATTCAGGAAGGGCTGATCTCTGGTTCCCAGTTCTGGAATGCATCTAAAACACTAAAAGTCCTTCTGGAAGAAGGATATTTCAAGGAGAAACAGAACGCTGAAAACGGGTATGCTCTGCCCACTGTACTCAAGTCTCTGACTTCAGAGAGTGACTCACTGGGATTAACTCCTGGTGAAAGCAGTGAGTTAGCTCTGTCAGCTCTTGGGGGATGTGTCTTCTATCTCAAAAAATGCCTGATTGACCAGGAGCTGTTATCGCTGGCAAACTTTGAGGAGTACATCCCTGTGGACATCAATACTGCCAAAACCTCAAGTTCAAGTAATTTCTTTGCCAAAACTGACCAGCGGATGGTGCTGGATGGAGTCACCCTGATGAACTTGGAAGTCCTGCAGAACGGAACCAACGGGACCTTGGAAGGGACTTTGCTGGAAAGGATTGATTCTTGTTGCACACCGTTTGGGAAGCGGCTCCTGAAGCAGTGGGTCTGCGCTCCGCTTTGTAATCCCAAATCGATCAACGACCGTTTGGATGCTGTTGAAGACCTCCTGGCGGTGCCACATAAAATGTCTGAAGTCGTTGAGCACCTGAAGAAGCTCCCTGACCTTGAAAGGCTGCTCAGCAAAATTCACAGTATTGGGTCACCACTGAAAAGCCAGAACCACCCTGACAGCAGGGCCATCTTCTACGAAGAAATCAAATACAGCAAGAAGAAAATTGCTGACTTCTTATCTGCGCTGGAGGGGTTTAAAGTCACGACCCAAATCGTGGATGTCCTGGAAGAAATTGCCAGTGACTTCAAATCCAAAGTCCTTAGGCAGCTGGTCACCCGCAAAGCTAAACACCCAGACGGTCGCTTCCCAGACTTGAGTGCAGAGCTGAAAAGGTGGGATACAGCCTTTGATCACAACCAGGCCCGAAAGACAGGGGTGATTACTCCCAAGGAGGGCTTTGACCCCGACTACGATAAAGCACTACAGGATATTAAAGCCGTCGAGGAAGATCTTCACAAGTACCTGGAGAAGCAACGCAAACTCCTCGGGTTCAAATCCGTGCTGTACTGGGGGGCAGGCAAAAACCGCTACCAAATGGAAATACCAGAGAGTGTAGTGTCACGCAGCTTGCCTGAGGAGTACGAGCTGAAGTCCAGCAGGAAGGGCTACAAGCGCTACTGGACCAAGGAGATCGAGAGGATGCTGGCGGCGATGGTCAACGCGGAAGAGCGCCGCGACGCGGCGCTGAAAGACTGCATGAGGCGCCTCTTCTACAACTTTGATAAGAGCAGCAGAGACTGGCAGACAGCTGTGGAATGCATTGCTGTGTTAGGTAAGGGGCTCGCTGCTTCCTGGCACGTAGTAAAAATAATCTTATGTAGTAAATAACGAAATCTGAGCGAAAAGGCTGGTGGGCAGCTTTTAATCCGGAGTTGGAATACTCCAGTTGGGATCACAGCCTTCATCGATAATCAAACTGCCGTCACTTGTTTCCTTCCAGACAGTAAGTGGCAGAGCAGTTGCTGGGGCTTGATGTTCCCAAGCTCTTTCTTCATTCCTTCCATCATGTGTGACTCTAGGTGTGTGGCTGAGTAGTTCTCAGAGCGCAGTGAAGCCTGGTAGATCCCTCGCTGCATCTGGGGTTCTTGTATTAGTAGCTTCTTAATAAAGGCAGTGATGCAGATGGAGGTTCAATAATCTAACCTGCTAATCTAATTGTCCTTCCCTCTAAGCAGGCTGCTTTCTCAGCAGCTTTTACAAATATAAAAGCAGTCACTGTCACAGCTTGAAAGGAGGTAGTCTAGGAAGAAGATGCCCCCAAATCTTCCTTACGTTTCTGGGGTAGAACATCTCCTGTATTTGAACATCTCCTGTATTCCTTTATCAGGACCAGTGTACCTTTGGACTGTGAATTTTCTCCTAGCAGGAGGCACTCTGGGATGTCTTTGCCCCAAGGAGGAACAAAAATGCCACTGGGGCAGAAAAGGGAGTCCTGGTAGGCAGTGAGCATTGCCTTGGAATGGGTTGTCTCAGTGGGCTGGGAGAGCTGGGAAGCGGCCTCACCGGTTGTGCCACAGTGCCAGGGCAAGTGCTGAAAATCAGGGGAGACTGAGCTTTCGGGCTCAGCTCTAGTGAAGTCTCTGAAGTGACCTAACGTGGTCTCATTTTGTCAGTAATCAGCTTTTAGAATGCTGGAGCTAGGCAAATTGAGGGGGGTGCTGCTGCTGCTTTCTGCTAGGCCAGTGGAATTTGGATACTTGGATAAACTTATTCTGGCAACTTTCAAGCAGTATTGTGATTCTTCAAGTAATTCACTGTCCTGGAAACTGTTTTTCTCCTTACTTACCATGTTCCAAATCAGAACCCAATGCAAGGCCAATAATATTTTATTTATACATGTACATTTAAAAAGCAGCTTTCAGAGTGAAATGATGGTGTTTTTAAAGACCTCTAGACTAAAAGCTAGAGGGGACGATTTTTCATCTGACGTTAGAAACCTGGAAGGAATGAGAAGAGACTCTCTGAATATCCCCACCCGTTGCTTGTTCTCCTGGAGTACTTCTTGAGTGTCTTCCTGAAGAGGAAAAGGGAGTGAAAATGCAAAATTGTCTTTCCAAAAATGCTATTGAGTGAGCAAATGCACTCAGAGTAAATGACTAAAAAAAAGGTTTTCATGTGACTTACTGGAATTTCTTTTAATCTTCCAGATGTCTTGATGTCCCTTGCAAACTACAGTCAGGATGGTGATGGACCACTGTGCCGACCTGTCATCCTGCTGCCCGTGGATAGCGTGCCTCCCTTCCTGGAGCTGAGAAACTCCCGCCATCCGTGCATCACAAAAACTTTCTTTGGGGATGATTTCATTCCTAACGACATCCTGATAGGCAGCCCAGATACAGATGGTGGCAGTGAAGCTTCCTGTGTGTTAGTTACTGGCCCGAATATGGGTGGCAAATCTACACTCATGAGACAGGTGATTGACTGTGTACATCAGATGGAAGGTTCCAGAGTACCTCTGTGTTTTGCATGAGGGAATTAGATGACTTAACTGTAGCTAAACATCAAAGGAGGTTCCTGGAGTTGAGTGGTATTCAAGCTGTGCAGCACAGCACAGCAATTATGCTCTAAAAACCAAACATCATCAGGTAGAAAATGCCTGTGTTTAGGTAGTGACTTTACTGAGGAGTAGGTTTTATTTCTCTTAGGATTGGGGAAAAGTGCAGGAATGTCTTTTATCTTCTTCCAAGTGGCCTTATTCAGGACTTGGTGTCATCTTGCAGAAGATGCTTCTGCAGGTTGAACAAGATAATAGAGATGGGTGCAACTGGGAGTTTGCTGTCTAACCACTGCGTGTTTTGAAGGCTTTTGGGGTAGTTTAGCCCTACTTGAGGTTATGATGCTGCAGCCTGAAGCTGTTAAAGCAGTAGGAAGTATGTTCTCTTGTTTTTGTTTTAGAGAAAATAGTTTCATTCCCTTGTTCTCCATGTGGAACTGCAGCTCTAAGCGCAACATAAAAATAATTTGCAGGTTTTCATGTTTGTTTTCCAGGCTGGTCTCTTGGTTATAATGGCTCAGCTGGGGTGCTACGTACCTGCTGAAGTCTGCAGGCTCACGCCGATCGACAGGGTGTTCACCAGGCTGGGCGCCTCAGACAGGATCATGTCTGGTGAGTTGCTGACATCCAGCTGGCCAGAGTGCTCAGAGTGCCTTTGCCAGCGGGTGGGGGGTGGGAAAGGGATGGTTTGTTGATCAGCTGTGCAGTGAATCTGTTGTCTCATTCAAGTAGAAGCAGGACTGTGGTTATGCTTGATCAATTTGATGTGCATGTACTCTGGTATTTTTGACACACATAGGATCACTTTTTAATGAATTTTCATGTTAAAAGCCTGCCTTCCAGCTGGATGCAAGTCTGGGGGATGCTTCTTTTGGGCATTGCACAGTTGGCTGTGTTCTACTTACAGAATCATAGAATGCTTTGGGTTGGAGGGGACCTCAAAGCCTATCTAGTTCCAACCCCCTGCCCTGGGCAGGGACACCCTCCCCTAGCCCAGGTTGCCCAAAGCCCCATCCAACCTGGCCTTAAATGCTTCCAGGTGCGGGGCTTCCACAGCCTCTCTGGGCAGCCTGTTCCAGTGCCTCACTGCCCTCACAGTGAAGAATTTCTTCCTGTTGTCTACCCTAAACCTACCCTCTTTCAGCTTGAAGCCATTGTCCCTTGTCCTGTCACTGCACTCCCTTGATAGACAGTCCCTCTCCCATTTTCCTGTGGGACCCCTTTAAGTACTGGTAGGCTGTAATTGGGTCTCCCCAGAGACTTCTCCAGGCTAAACAAGCTCACCTCTCACAGCCTGTCTTCATAGGAGAGGTGCTCCA
Source organism: Porphyrio hochstetteri (assembly GCA_020800305.1). Taxonomy (NCBI): domain Eukaryota; kingdom Metazoa; phylum Chordata; class Aves; order Gruiformes; family Rallidae; genus Porphyrio; species Porphyrio hochstetteri. The sequence goes on from CM036907.1 coordinate 10,487,500, forward strand.
GCCCTCTGATAATCTTTGTGGCCTCCTCTAGACTCATTCCAACAGCTCCATGTCTTTCCTGTACTGGGGACCCCAGAGCTGGATGCAGCACTGCAGGTGGGGTCTCATGAGAGCAGAGTAGAGGGGCAGAATCACCCCCCTCGTCCTGCTGTTCTTCATGCAGCCCAGGGCACAGTTGGCCTTCTGAGCTGCTGGTGCACACTGCTGGCTCCTGTTGAGCTTGTCATCAGTCAGCATCCCAAGACCTCAGGGCTGCTCTCAACCCATTCTCCTCCCAGCCTGTAGCTGTGCTTGGCATTGCCCCGACCTGCATGCAGGACCTTGCACTTGGCCTTGAACTTCATGCAGACCTGATGCCTGGCTGCTCAGCCAGTGTCCCTGTATTCTCCCCAGGCTGCCTGCCCTTCCTTCCATCCTTGGAGGCTTTCTTTTTTCATTTGAGTTTGCCCAGGAGCTCCCTGCTCACCCATGCAGGCCTCTGGGTGTCTTTCCCTAATCTCCCCCTTGCTGGGATGCATCGCCCTTGGGTTTGCAGGAGGTGACCCTTGTATACTGGCCAGCTGCCTCGGGCCCCTCTTCCCTCCAGGGCTTTGTCCCCTTGTCCTCTACCCAGCAGTTCCCTGAAGAGGCCAAAGGCTGCTCTCCTGAAACCCAGGGCAGCCAGCGTGCTGTGCACCCTCCTTGCTGCCCTGAGGATTTCTTGGTCACTGTGTCCATGCTCACACAGGTGTTTCCCTCTCACAGAATCAGAGTGTGATGTCCAGGCAGCTGGTGCAGAGGAGTGTTTGTGCCTTCTGGAAAGGACCAGAGGGCCTGGTGTGAGTCAGGAGGCCTTAGGTCTGGAATCAGGGTCCCTCACAGGATGGAGAGAGGCAGGCTTGGCTTGGCACCGGTTCTTGGAGTGCTCTGCTGCTTCAGGGGAGAGGACAGGAGGGGTGGCAGGGGTGTGACACAAGGACTGGAATGGGGAAGTCTGCTTGGGGTGGGAGGCAGAGTGTCCCTGGGCTGGAAGAACCGAGTGTTTCCTGTGGTAACAAGAGTGGCACCACTCCTCACTGAAGGAGTTCCTGGGCTCCCTCTGAAAACCACGGGGCAGTGACTGTGGAAGGAGTGAAGCCTCCTGAGTTTGCTGCACAGAGGGAAGTTGGAAACAAGTTGTTTTGAGTTCCTAAATATTTACACTTCCCCAAATCAAAGGGGCTTTGGGGGTGTGTGTGTTTCTGCAGCTAGAGAGCCTTACCAAGGATTTCTTTGCCTGGGTATTTTCTGGTTTGCTTCATTTCAATACAAAAAGAGCTCTTAAGAATGGAGGAGTACTTAAGCATGTGTGGTAAAAATCCAAGCAGCCCTTTCTGTGAGAGAGCTGCTCTAGGGAAAGGTGGCATTCTCAGCCTGTGTTTTGCTACCAGCTGCAAGCTCCTCTCTCTTCCAAGTGTGCACAAACCCTTCCCCTCAGAGCTGAGCACCCTGTGGCTGCGCTGCCTGTGAACTCTGCTCTTGCCCCAGTAACTCCCACTCTGCAGTAACAAAAGCACAGCACAAGCTGGTCCATGGCAGTGGCTTCCTAAGAGACATCAACAGGGCTCTCAGTGAAGTAAAGCTTCAGTGGGATCACTTCAAAATTGCCTCTGTAATTTTAGGTGTTTGTTTTCTAGAGTGAATTCATATTTATTCCTGAACATTGTTAAAACCATATTAAGTCCTGGAAATGCCTCTAGATAAACACAGAAAGTCAGGATTGCTGGACACAGCTTGGTTATTCACATGGAAAAACTTCTTAGAGCACAGCAGTGCTCATGCAGCATGAGTACAGGGAGTCACACTCTGCAATCACATTAATTGCTGCTGCATGGGGTTATTTGGAACGAACCCTACAGAGAACTAGTAAATCTGGAGTTGGTAATGCATGGATTTAGCATGTGCAATGGACCAAACAATTTAAACTTGCATATTTCTCCTTGTAATCTGCTAAAAAACAATTTCAGGTCTAAATTTCATGCCTCTGTGTTGCTGGAACTCCTGTAAGATACTCAGTCCTGAACAGTAGTGTATTTCTTTTGTCATACTTCACCTGGGTACCTATGAGTACAGCCTTAGTTATCTCTGTCACTTACTAGCTTTTGATGTCAGCAACTGAGTCAGTCCAGGCTCTTAGATTTTAAAACCCACTTGCTGTAAACCCACCCCACTTGGGCCTGATGCACCTCATGTAAATTTAAGAGCAGGGTAACAGTAGAAGGTGGACTGACACTGATTTACTGGGCCTGTTAAACTTGGGCCCAGGTGGGAACCCAAACCTGCTCTTTCTGGCAAAGGGAACCCCAGGATTTTCATGGTTCTTACATTCTTGTTCATAGTTTGCTGTATGGCCTCATTTCAGCTTGTCTGAGCCTCAAGCACAGATGAAATGGGGCTTTAGTTGTGCTTTTCAGATCTTCTGACTGACACATTCTTGTTTCTTCTAAAGGAGAGAGCACCTTCTTTGTTGAACTGAGCGAGACTTCCAGCATTCTCCAGCATGCAACAGAGCACTCCCTTGTGCTTGTGGATGAACTGGGTAATTAGTCTGGTTTGTAATAGATGGACATGAAATGGAAGATAAAAGCCTGGCTCTTGGGCTGTCTAAATGTCAGCCAAGCACATTACATGGGGGTAACTTGCTCCTAACATTGCAGATGGTTTAACTGGTCACTGCCTGTGTAAGTTTCTCTAAAACATCTATTTTTTAGGTCTCTGGGAACTAACACAGCACCTTCCCACCCTCCTAATCCTTACCAGCCTCTTCCTAGCTGAGTTTCCCCACTGTCCATCAGTTGATGCTATGCTTGAGCATAGCAGGAGAGAAGAAACATCTCTTCTGCAGCACAGGGGAGAGCAAGTGTGTTACAGGCCAAACACTCAGGTCCCTGTGCCCTGCACTGGAGGCTCTCGCTCCTCGCTGCCGGTTGTCAGGGAGGGAGGGAGCCCAAACAAGGACCAACCCCCTGCTCTGCCTCTGTCTCAGCTCCCTGTTTCTCCTGCAGGCCGGGGCACAGCTACTTTCGATGGAACAGCTATAGCCAGCGCAGTGGTGAAGGAGCTGGCAGAGAGGCTCCGCTGCCGGACCCTGTTCTCCACACACTACCACTCGCTGGTGGAGGACTATGCGCACAACGCGGCCGTGCGGCTGGGACACATGGTAGGTGTGAGGACAATGGAGCCATGGGTGTTTCCTCCTGCCTGGCAGGCCTCATGCCTTCCCCCCCAGGGTCACAGGGCTGTCCCAAGAAGGGGGTTGATGTTGCATGGACTTACAGTCTGTAGTTGACTCGTCACTTACTCTCCCAGGCGTGTATGGTTGAGAACGAGAGCGAAGACCCAAGCCAGGAAACAATTACGTTCCTGTATAAGTTCATTGAAGGAGCGTGTCCAAAGAGCTACGGCTTCAACGCAGCGAGACTGGCTGATATTCCAGAGGAGGTGATCCAGAAGGGGCACAGAAAAGCCAAGGAGTTTGAAAAAGCAACCCTTTCGCTGCGAGTATTCAGGTACGGCCTGGGGGTTCCTTTTGAGCCGCACACATTGACACTTGGGCAGCAGGGTTTGCAGCAGAGGGGGGATCTAAAGCTCTTTCTGTGACTGTCAAACTACCTCAGCAGCAGTGCTGGAGGGGAGCACTAAAGCAGCAGCTGCAGTGAGCAATGCTGTACTTTAAGCCCTGGGTCGCTGAGCTGGTCTCTAGAGCTAAAAGCTTAATCTGCTGCCTGTGGGGAAGGAACATGCATGTGAAGCAGCCCGGTGCTCATGGCTGTGGGGCACCAGGGACCCTCCTGCCAGCCCCACAGGATGGGGCTCTGCTGACCCTGCTCTTTCCCTTAGGTATCTGTGCCTGGTGGTGGACAGTGCGAGGAGCGACCCCAGCGCTGTGGGGAAGCTGACCACGATGCTCCAGCAGCTCTAGGGAGCGGCTGTGCACTGCTGGCGTGGCAAGAAGGCGGCATCGGACAACGTTATGATCTAATAAACTTTATTTTTTAAAAATGACCATTTTTCCATTGTCTTTCCTAGGAAATTAAACCCTTTAATTCTTACCTACCCTCTACATAATGGTTATTGAGTACTCCACAATATATTAAGTCTAGATGTTATGGTACATGCATACACTTTCAGGCTGTTGATTACCCACTGTCACCAATACACATAAATGGAAAAAAGCTATGAAACTGTATAGGGCTGTATATATACTTGTCTCAGCTTCATTAGAGCAGGAAATTGCTGTGATTTCCAGCAGGTTATGTAAGTAATGTCCAGACTGTTCAAAAAAAACTATGAACAGAGTAAAGTACAAGACTGTTTTGAGGAGACTTTCTACTGTGTACTTTAAAACATAGTAAAATTCATTCACAAAACTTAGTTACATGGGTACTTTGTTTTATAGTGCATTATAGTCTAGGAAGTCTCATTAAAACACTTGCTTTTCCTTTTTTTTCTTCTTCTTTGTTAGGGTGGTTTGAGTACAGACTATTGCTGGGGCAGGGAAGGAGATTATTCTAACTTCAGAGAACACCAGAAAAATTGCTGGATATAATTTAAGATTAGTGTTTTCTCTTTCATAGAAAGAACGTACATACTGGGACATGAGTACAGTTACAGCAAGTCTAGGTGTGCTAACAAAACAGGACACATTCAAGTACAATAAGGTTGGTTTTTTTTTTTTGCTTGAAATTAGAAACAAACTACATGAGATTAAAGCATTAAAATCATATTTCTCAATCTGAATAAATGTTAAAAAAATCAAAAGAAATGCAGAAGTGCTAGCTCACATTTTTTTTTCTCCTTTTAACCATGTTACAAAAGCAATTGGTACCCATGTCCATAAAGGCAGCAACAAAGAATGCTGCTTGTCTACAGAATAGTACTACTGCAAATCGGACTGCGTTTCAATGCTACTTGTAAAAACACCAGCTTTCAGAAGTTGGTATCTGTACAAAATTGCAGCTTATTTTTGTTTTGTTTTTCTTCACTTCTGTCCCTTCAAAGTCTTTGTTTACACAGTAATGCTAAAACGCCCAGTTCTGTTATCCTGAGTCAACATATTGCCACTTTCTTTTTTGGTAGGTTGAGCTCCATAGTGTCAACACCTCACACATCTGCTTTAACACAGTCTCTTTCTGCAGAAATGGGCAAGTATTAACTTCCTCCAAAAAAAAGGTTTAACAGGTATGATATCAGAATGGCAGGACTTTTTCTGAAAGGAATTCAGTTGTGCTGCAATGTATTGGATTCTATAGGTGGAGCAGAGTCATATAGTGTATCTGTATCGTGTGTAGGCTCTCCAGCAAGTGTACAGGGATTAGACAGTGTTCCAGCACCACAGTCACAGAAAAACCTGGCAGAGAGAGAGAGAGACAAAGAGCTCTTTAGTTCCTGCTTCATGTGCGCTGCCCTCACAGGCTGCCCAGAGAGGTGGTGGATGCCCCATCCCTGGAGGTGTTCAAGGCCAGGTTGGATGGGGCCCTGGGCAGCCTCGCGTAGATCCAGGCCTGGAGGTTGGTGTCCCTGCCTGTGGCAGGGGGGTTGGAGCTCTCTGATCCCTGTGGTCCCCTCCAACCCAGCCCAGTCTGTGATTCTGTGGAACAGAACCACTGTGGGGGCTGCCCAGCACGCTCAGTTCAACGTACCTATCGTGCCTGATGAACTCCACGTCATGTCCTTGATGGCACTTCTTAATGCAGTTCACACATATGGCGTTACGGTCGGTGGTGTTGCAGGTGTGACACCTGGAGCGAAAGGCATCACGTTAGGCAGGGGGCGAGGGGGAGGAGCCCACCCAGCCAAGGGGGTTTACACAGGGGGCTTGCTCCCAAAGCAGTTCTGCTGTGTGATCCCTTTGGCTCAGGGTCACAGTAACAATGTGTTCTCCCCAAGCATGCAGCCATCTGCTTGGAGGGACAAGCACACACCCATGTGCCTCGACAAACAGCAACCGCTCTGGGGGTCTTGCTGGGAGAGAAAGGCTGCTTATCTGAAAGCTTTTCCTGCAGGGGACAGCAAGGAAACGTTACCTGTAGAAGTCATGCATCGGGTAGCTGGTGTAACTGGAGATCTTGTATAAACACTGGCCTCTACTGACAGCTTTTTCTATTGCATCTTGATTGTTCATGATTTTGTTATCTGTTAGGAGAGGGGGGGAAAAAGGCAAGAACTAATCACAGCTGGATCAATGACTTTTTTCCTTCAGGTGTTAGTGGCAGAGGCCTCCCACTTCTCTCCCCTTTTAAGATCTAAACCTCTCAGGAACAGGCAGTGCTATGTCCACATTTCTGTTTTGGCACTTCAGCCCATCAAGCACCCGCTGCCAGATGACACTGTAGGTGCCCAGACACTGCAGCACACTCCTCAGACCAGGAAGTCTGCTCCTCTCTGCACTCAGTGCATGGAACACCAGTACGCCTTCACGTCAGCGCTCTCTGTGGCTAAGAGTGAGAAACACCTTCCATCAGGCTTTAGCTGTCTGTGAAGCAGCCTGAAACCCACGTAGGTTTCCTTAAGGACTTCCACAGATCCCTCAGGAAGCAGCAAAGCACAGCTCTCCCCCCAGAGAAACGTGAGCATAAGGCAACTCCCAACAATCCAGCTGAGCTGGGAATTCGTCTGATCACCTCAGCATTTCAGAGTAGTCTGGAAGGCACAGAAGTTTTGACAACCCTGTTACCCAGCTACTGGGCCTTTTGTTGAGCCCCAAAATGCACCTCAACTTAGTTCTGTCTGCACCCAGCAGTGCCACAGCACTGCCCAACACAGCCAACAAGCCCAGGAGCTGTGAAGCAGGGAGCCAGAGCTTGTGGTTGAAGTGGTGTGAAGACTATCCAGGGAAAGGCAGAACAAGTACAGCACACAGGTGAAGATTCCTGCAAACTGAGCCTTTTTTTCTTCTAGGATAACCCCCTGGAGCTGCCTGGCATTCAAAGCACCAGGCCACTCCTCTCCAAGATGATCTTACCTCATGCACACTTCCCCACTACATGCAGGATCACAGAATAGACACATGGGGATTTAATCTATGTGAACAGTTCCTATTTTCTGAAAAGCATGGTTTAGGATCATACATATTCATGCCTTTAGATCCTAAAAGCCAAGCAAGGTGTGTGTCTTTACTGGGCACTTGTGAGGTATGTGACAAAACATGTTCCAATCCTAAATCAGTGTAACAGAATTTGAGATGGGCCAAAGACCAGTAACCAGTTTGGAAACAATTTTGGGACAGAAGAGCTGATAAAAAGAGCTTTAACATGACAGGAGAACTTTAAGTTACTTTTGAAAGTGTCTGGCTGTCTAAAAAAATCTAAGGCTGTGGAGCCTGGCTTATAACTTAAGAGTTCCAGCTGAAGGTAACTCTGCTTAAGGTCCTACCAAAACTGAGCCAAAAATGGAAACAGCAGTACAACAAACCCACCCCCCAGCAGCAAATGAGACTGTGCACAGTGCCCACAGGCAGCAAGGGAGGGCTGAGGCTCACCTTTCATTGTCACGTTGACACCAGACGCCAGGAACAAGCCCCCGAAGCGGTTGTTGAAGATCTGATTGCCCTCTAGTGTCGCCGTCGCGTGGTTTGTGATTTCGATACCTTTATCAGGGCAGGGGAACAAGGCAGAGGAAACAAAGGGGGGAGTTAAATCCTTAGGGATTAGGTGTTTGTGCCTCTCTCAGGATCTACAGTTTGTTTTCCCTAAGCTATCACAAACTGGAGGGAGCAAAGGAAAGTGATGTAGCTAGAAGCTGCACTGTAATTTTGCTGTAAAACTGAGGTTCAAACCCTCCTGTTGAAACTTTTCACAGAGCTACAGCTGGCACACACAGTTTCTGGTGGCAACAATGCAGTAGGAATTTATCTGGTGGTAAGACAGTACTATGAGCGTGTGTTTACAAGGGGGATATGATTTTTGGGTGCTTACAGCTGTCATCTTCACATGTATTTCAAAGCTCTTGAGCACATACCTTACCCTTTTTAAAACATCTCTTTAAAAAATAAGCTCTTGAAGATGGGCACCTAAAATGCATTCCTGTAACTCTCAGCTTCTACCAGTAACCTGTGTCTTCCAAGCCATTTGTCCAGGGCTGCTCTCTCCAGCAGCCTATCCTTCCCCCCCACCACACTGACACAATGCCTTTAGAGGCTCTTCTCAGAACACTTGCTTCTTCTGAAAGAAAGAGGGGAGAAAACTCAAGGGTGCAATTTCAGGTGGAATGGAATGGGAGGCAAGACGTAGGCAACTGTGATCATTAAACAGTTACACTGCACAGAAATCACTGCTAAACACCCCAAAAGAGATGAAGAGTAAGAAATGCTTCTTTTAATAACTGCTTGAGTCTGTCAAGTGAGGAAGCTGAACTTGAGATGCAATTCAAATCTCTTTAAAGTATTTGCTCTGTTTCCTGGGGTCTAAAGCAGCAAACCAGCATCCAGCAGGTCAACTAGAAATGTGTCCTAGACAACTTTATCACTGACTTTTGTCATTAGGTTATTTTACAACTAGTTCACAAAAGCTGGGAAGGCAGAACGCACGTTGCTTCTCTACGTGCCGGTAATTCCAGAGACTGCTGTCAAGAGAATTCTGGCTGCAGTTCTGAATTCTCCAATGGTTTCTCAAGTCACTGAAGGGTATCCCAATCTCTGTTAAGATGTCTGAATACCCCAGGGTAAAGAAACTCTGAGTTAGCTTCATGAAGAGCTTACTCTAAGCTCCAGAGCTTCAAGATTTGATGGGAACAGCACAAACCTGCAGCAAATCCATCGAATATTCGGTTTTTCCTTAGCACAGGGTGGCTGTTGGTGCTGATAAGAACACCAGCCTGGGCATTCCTGAAGATATCATTCTCTTCCAGGAGACCTACAACAGACCAACACACAGGACATCTGAGCTTGATCATGTTTCCTTCCCGTAACCATCCCATGAGGTGTTCTCTGAAGATCTCACATATCACCATCCTGCTGGCTCCTTGCATTTGGGGAACACCCACTGGCAGCACCGAAGCTGGTGACAGGAGTTTACAGTCACTCTTGGTGCACAATCATGTACACAGAGTCACAGAATCACAAGGGTTGGAAGGGACCTCCAGAGATCATGGGGTGCAACTCCCCTGCCAAAGCAGGGTCCCTAGGACAGGTCACACAGGGAGGCATCCAGACGGGTCTTGAATATCTCCAGAGAAGGAGACTCCACATCCCCTGGGCAGCCTGTCCCAGGGCTCTGTCACCCTCACTGGGAAAAAGTTCTTCCACATGTTGGTGCAGAACTTCCTGTGCTCCAACTTGAGGCCATTGCCCCTTGTCCTGTCCCCACAGGCCACTGAGAAGGGGCTGGCTGTAAGTTTTTGGTAGAACAGAATTTGGGACTGCACACACCACTGCAGGAAAGTCAGCTTTGTTTCTGAGGAAACACTGAATCTTTTCACTTTCCAAATTTTTCTAACATCCTGTTTTCTAAAAGCAGCAGCCTAACAGAGCAAAGCTTAACCTGCAGTTTTGGTACTGCAGGATGGGTTTACTTTAAAATGCTGAATTTAAAATTAAAGCTCACTCACAGGAAGCATTAATCTACAAAATGCCAGGAGCTGGTATGGGGATACACAACAACCAGTGGATTTCAGATCAGGACAGTGTCTAAATTTACAAGTATACAAGACATTTCTTGAAGATCTGTTGTCCCCACCACCATTCCCCCTCCCACCCCCACACCTTTGGCACTGGCAGAACCTGATCTGCTCAGACAGACAGTTTTGGCTGCATGGCTTGAATTCACCACGGCCTTTCTGTCAAACAGCAAAGGCAAGAGAAGCAGATGGGATAAAAGGACTGTCCTAAGCAGCAATCTAACAGTCTTGGATAAGAGATTAACTACCTCTCTGCCTCCCACAGATTTCAGTATTACTGAAGTAGTTACAGCTAAAAATCATCGCTGTATGTTCATTCTAACTGTTTTATTACTTCAGAAGACAAGAGCTGGGCTTCTAAAGAGCACTTTGAAAAGGACACTGCTTAATATGAAATTAAGCTCTTCTCCAGAATATCCAGTATATGCCAGTAAGAGTTAAAAAAAACATACCTCTTCCCCCATTAAATATACAGATGCCTCCATCTCTTCCATCATGGATTTTATTTCTTCTTAGTGTAGGATTACTGTCTGTTTTAATCCATACACCAGCCATTGCATTATCAAAAATTTCATTGTCTTCTATAAATCCAAGCCCTAAAATTGAAGGAAGAGTGGAAAAAACACAAATAAAACCCAAGAAGGATAATGAATGGGAAAAGATAATATTGCAAAACACAAACAATGATGGGTAAAGAGGAAAAACAAACCTACCAGAATTATAGACAAGAATACCGCCGTTCTGACCACCCCAGATCTTGTTGCGTCTGATTTTGGGGTTACTTCCAGTTCTAGAGGGGAAGGTAAAGCAAAGAAGCCAGAGGCCAAACCTTTAACACACCTCTACAGGGGTGTTCCACAGACCTCTCTGCTTAAAAGTCTTAGTAAAACCTGGTTGTTCCCAAACATGCAAACAGGTTTTAGCTTTACAGACTCTGTGGGCCACACACTCTAATCAGTATCCAGGCTGGTTAGTAATACCTTTCTAGAAAGCTGAAGCAGAGGATATTGGATTTTCTTTAAGAAGTTGGTTTTAGAAGCAAAATGACAAGAAGAGACACAAAAACCTCATGAACACAAGCTATGTCTGTTTTGACATAAAAATCAGAGTACACTTTACCTTATCTGAACCCCTGAATACATGTGGTTATAGATGTCATTGTCTTCCAACACACCATGTCCATTGTCATAAAAATAAACTCCAACCTAACACATCAAGAATGACATTATTACTTTCCAAGTAATGAAGTATGAAAGCACAGAACTTTCTTCTCCAGGGTCCCCTTGTAGCCACAGAGCAAAACCCACCTGTTTCCCACTGTGTATTCTGTTTCTCCTCAAGACTGGAGTGCTGCCTGTTGTCACCCAGACTCCAGCCAAAGTATTGCTGTAAACTTCATTTTCCTCAATCACACCTTGTCCTTTTTCATGCTAAATACAAGACAATTTCAGAGTTGAGAAAAATCTGCTAACTACAATACCCTTTTTCTGGCTGTTTTCCCACCCCAACACGGCTTCTTTACTGTAGCAAAATAGTTCTTTCCTATCAGAGTACGTATTTTCTTCCTTCCCCCCCCAACAATAAATCCTAATTCTGAGTGTTTGCCATGAAACAGAGGACATTCTGCATGTAACTCATTGTATTTCAAGGCTCTGCAATAGTATCTGCAAACCTCAGCTAGCTGTTGGCAGAAGAGCTACCTCTCTGGTGCCATGCACAAATTGGAAGCTGGGAGACTGGGCACTTAAGCCTGTCTACACCCAGCCCTGTCCACCAGGCCGGCAAAAGCTGGCTTGTCTCTTAAGGTAACTACCACTTGTTGGTGCTTAAAAGTAAACAGCAGTATTCTTGGTCAGGGTAAGCTGTTCTGTTTCTGGTATGGAATAGGTGAAGCTGCACACTTGCAGCATTAGCAAGACCTTGGGTAGCTTTGGGCAGAAAGATACCCAAGTACTTCTCACAGTATCTGTACTATGCTTAAGGAAAGCTGACAGCTCCTTCAGGTCAACTCAGAGAGCCCTTGCCCAGGCTGGAAACAGCACTTTATTCCTCACATTGACAATACACAACTGTACAGCTGTTGCCATGTACATCCTCCTGAAGGCAGGGAGAAGAGTTTCCTGAGGTTAGCAGTAGACACACTGCACTCCAGCTGAAGAGATTTCCAATTTTCTTTTTAAACAATGACAAGCTACTACAAAAATTAAGCCTTTAAAAAGCTTTTAACCAAAAAATGGGGAAATTGTGTCACCTAACCCATTTTTAAATCTTGACTCTGTAATGGAAATAATTTAGTGACATTGGTAGGAACCTTCGCCTTCCACAGATCCACACCATATTACAAGTAACTGTGTTTGTAACACTCTCAGTCACTGTATCACCAAACACCTTGCACAGAACACCCTTTTCCAAGCCTTACACAGCCAGTTCCCACCCCTGTCTGCAGGTGACACTTACCACGTAAATGCCACCGTGCTGCCCATCGTGGATCTTGTTGTGCCTGACGATGGGACAGCTGTTTGTTCGGATCTGTATCCCTGCTAACGCGTTGCCTGGTGACAGACAGGGGTTATTTAACATAAAACTTCAGCACTGAGTTTTTCCCCCTCTCAGAATTCAAGATGCAAGAAGGAAACCAGCTTACCATAAATGTCATTTCCTTCAATAAGGCCTCTTCCATCACCAAAGATATAAACACCACCTTGATTCCCATTAAAAATTGCATTGCCCCTAAGAAAGAAAATGACCCCTGGGGTGAAATCATTCTAATACACTGTATAATGTCTGTGGTGTCTAGGACTATACAGCATTCAGATTTAAAATAGAGAAGTTATGTATGAGAAAGACATTCTTCCAAGCATACATGGGCAAATTAAAAATGCAGCACAGCCTAACACAGAACTGCAGTTTCATTTTTACACAAACAGGGGTATTCACAGTTCATTATAAATAAATAAGATAAAATAGCACTTTTCCCAACCCCAGCAGATCTCTTCTTCTAAGCAGTAAAAGATCAATGAGGAAAACAATACCTTATTGTTGGGTCGCTGTTTGAGGTAATCCAAACACCTGCAAAGTTGTTTGCATAGATTTTGTTCTCTATGAATTGTCCTCTTCCTTTTTCATGAACATAGATTCCTCCAGTCTGGCCATGATGGATTTCACACCGGACTACCGTAGGATTGGCGTATGCTTTCACCTCAAAACCTGCTATCCTGTTTCTATGTATGTTGCAGCTTTCAAAATAACCCTTAAAACACAAAACATGCATTTATTTTCCTTTAAGAGTCCTTAATATAAAGTAAAGGCTATTCCCTCCCCTCTAAATAGGATCCCAATTTAAAAGGAAACAGTACCAAAATTCGTAATGTATCAATACTTACACAGCTAATTGAAACAGCTACTGCAACTATATAATCTTTTCCTCAAAATAAACCACTTTTTCAAAGACATAGTGTCTGTGTTGCCATTTATTACTGCCCATGGGCTACCAAGAAAGAGAGACAACTCTGGATATAGCACCTCCAAGAGGACTGAGCACCAGGTTTCCTTAGCAGCCCTAAGGATCACAGTCCCCTCCAAGGCCCTAAAGCCCCACCAGTCCAGCATAAGAACAGCGCTGTGGAGAAGGCTACCTACTTATTTTCAGACTCAGAACCACAGGTATTTGCTAAGAATTTATTTAGTAAGAAGTATCCTAAATGTATTTGAAGTAACTGGTCAGAAGAAATACACATGATGTGGGAGATGAGCAATTTTTCCAGGTGGGTCTGAGCAGCTGAGCTGCGCCCCTGTGTACATTTAGACACTGCAACAGTAGTCACAGGCCTACAGCAAAGCTACATTTAAACAAATGCCTTAGAAACAGCATAGCTATTGGGGAAAAAATTTCCAACCAAACCAAGAAAAGCCACTCCACAAGCCACTCCAGGCATGCTCCATCAGCTATGTCATCACACTGTTGTTTAGCAGCACAATGAACCATCTGAAAAGTTACCTGGCAGAATGGTTGGTTTCTGCCCAGTGATTTCACCAATTCTAGTTCATTCCAGGGCTGTGCAAAGCAGCCACATCAGACCATTCTTCTAACACAGTTATAGAAAGTTCTGGTACTGAAATTCAATCTATTTATTATATGCACATTTTGCTCAACTAAAAGAAGAGAAACTAATGGACTGAAAGAGAGGAAGCATCTCTGATTGGAGATGGCAGACAATCACCAAGTGATGTGTTTTAATTTGTGGATGGTTTGGGTGTGAGGTCTTGAAAGCTCTGACCCAGACCATCTCCAACAGGCAGCTGCAGAGGGCAACACTAAAAAGAGAAGAGATGGCATTGAGATGATTGCCCCTAACAACCAGAACTGCACCATCCCTTACAGCCAAGAGCACACAGTTAAAGAGAATGTGAACAAATCTTTCGTTCTTTCTTTCCTCCTAGATGTGTCTCTATGCTCTGCAAAGCAATCCACAGCATGTGAAGAAGCCTGTATAATTCCAGCTACAGCTTCAGCAGCAGTCCTCACCATGAAAAAGACTGCCTGTTTAATGAACTGACAGCACAGGTATAGGTGAAAAGGAAAAAGGCCAGGCTTTCACTGGTCTTTGTCATCCTCAGAGGCACCTCATCCAAATGCTGCTTTTCCTACAGCCACTTCTTAACCAGTTCGTCTCAGTAACTGTGACACTTGTTTTACTGACTGGCTACCAAAAATCAGCGTCATGGGCAAAGCAGACTCCACACAGAGCAAAGGAAAGAAAACTCTCTGACTGATGACACTGCCCTGCACCCCCAGTGACACCAGAGTTGGGTAATGAGAAGTGTGACCAGATCTTAAAGCACCTCCCCTCACCCCTCCCTTCTTAGCAGACTGCACTTTAGTCAGGATTTCTCTCCCTTCTTCCCCCCCTCCATTGTGGCACAGGGATGGGCAGGGACTGGGGGAATGGGGGCTTTGGTCAGTTCCTTGCAAGTTGGTTTCCTTCTTGTCTGGGGAAGAGGCATTCATTCCACACACCCGTCCCCTGCTGCACCGTGGGGTCCCACCCACGGGATACAGTCCTTCAACTTCTCCAATGTGAGTCCTTTCCCACCGGGCTTCAGCTCTTCACCAGCTGCGCCAGTGTGGGTCACTGCTGTGGTAGGCAGTCATAAATCACAGTGTCCCTCAGTCCCAGTCCTCCACGGGGCCACCAGCCTCCCCCCAGCAAATCTCTCTCTTGGCTCATCTCTGTCTCTGTCTCTCTCCACAGGCTACAAGTGCTGGCAGGGGCTGGCTCCAACATGAGTCACAGCATCTCCTGTGTGTCTCCACCTGCTCCAATGTAGGGACTCTCCAGGTCTTGGCCTTTGCCATGGGCTGCAGGGGGGACACCTGCTCCACTGTGGGTTTCTCCTCGGGCTGCAGGTGCATCATTCTCTCCGGCACCTGGGGCACCTCCTCCACCCCCCTCACCAGCCTTGGTGTCTGCACAGCTCCTTACATCTTCTCACTCCCTTCTCTGGTGGCAAAATGCAGCTGCTTGTGGGTTTTTTCCCCTCCAAAATTATTCCAGAGGCGCTGTGACCGTCACTGATGGGCTCGGCCTCGGTCAGCAGCAACTCTGCCCTTGAATTGGCTGATGTTCACTCTGAGGCCTGCAGAGAGCTTCTGGCTGCTTCTTGCAGCAGCCATCTTTTTTTATATTGCCTCTACCTCCTTCCAAGAAGGATTTTCAAGAGTGCTGGGTATTTTACTTGCATTTTATGAAGGTTTCTGGTTAATTCAGTAGAAGCACCCAGAGGATACAGCAGTGACAGGGTTGCTTAGCAAGAGAAAGAGGTGTCTGTGACTAGTTTTTTCCACAGGCATCCCTTCTTTCTCACATCACAGCCTCACACAAAACTAACAGGTGTAAGGAGACTCCAAGGACCTGAGCAGTAGTTTTCTGCTTGAAAAGCCCTAAATATTAACAAGTACTCTGTACACAAAATGTATTTAAAATACCAGGCAAAGCATTAGCTCTGGGCACAAGATGACAACTCCAGTGACAGAAAGTGTGGGCAAGAACAGCCTGTTAAGATCTGAGCAGAGAGAGCAATCACAAGCAGACAAACAGCACAGTAATGGTAATGTTGATGCTTCCACACACTACTTAGTGTACAGAAAAAGTTGATGCCATGACAAAAAAAGGGTTCTTGTGATGCTGGACAAGCTCAGAAAGTTTTTTTACATCAAGACTCAGTAATTAAACTCAGAAAATTTGATTTTTTTTCTTTCTAGATTTTATCTAGTATCACAAGTACTGCTTTGAAATGCATTAGGGTTAAAACTCATAAATGATTGGGGTTTTTTCACTGCTTTTCTTATCAAAGGATTTTTTTCCCCCCCAAGTATATCTAAATGGGCTTTCTCTCTCTCAAAGATCACATTACAGAAAAGCAGAGGTATTTGTTATTGTTTGAACCATGTAAGTATTTTAAGAGAGAAACAAAATAATTATACAAGCTTTAACACTTCTTAAATATTTCTTGACACTTGTACTCCCAACAGGGCAAGAGGAAAAAAAACCCAGGAGGCCAAGATAAAATTGAACTGCTAAAGAGTATCTGACTCTATATCAACTTAATTAGATATAAGTGTGACTGAGAGCATTAAAAATTCACCTTCCAAAGCTGGAATGGTTTTTATTTGAAAGTTGGTGGATTTTATAAAAATCCAAATGCAGCATAAAGAAAACCACACTCAAACTGCAAAACAAACCCTTTATATTTTTGGCACATAAGAAAAATTTGCTATTGCAGCAAAAGGCCAACTGAGTTTTCCTGTAGTCTATACAGAAACTGGCATAAGCTTCATTTATATTTTTTGGACTTCATATACACACTGAAAAGTTATCTGATTCGTAGTATTTAAAATACTGAGCTGTCAACTAGTCAAAATCACCCAACTTAAGACCCATGCTACTACACTTTCATCAAAAAGGAAAAGATTAAGCAATAGTGCTATGTCTCTCAGGGAGTAAATGAAAGTGAAGACTGTTACACGCCTACATCTCAAGCTTTAGAGTATAAAATGATGCTTATTCTTACAGTATATCTAACTTCCATGATGTCTGTATGCAAGCACTAAATATAATTCCTGACAAATGCCTGGTAACTTGTCTCAGACAGCTGGCAAGAGGTCACTGTGAGGCACCAAGGGCCACCAATGCCACGCTGCATTTTTAATGCCTGCTTGTCAAGCATAAGCACCAAGGCAAACGTCAGAACACTGCCAGTTTAGAAAGGAGAGGTTAAGTTTCTACAAGTCTCAAAACACAAAGAACAGCCTGAAAGCATGAAACTGAAAAACAAAGCACTCTTGAACCTTTCAGAGCCAGCACTTCAGCACAGAAACCCACGGGAAAAGAACATGTAGGGCAGGAATTCAGCACTGGAATGTACTTATCCCACTTCAGTCACAGGCAATGCTAAAAAAACCAACCCCAAGCAACAAACCACACACCCAAAAATAACTGAAGGGAAGTAAAAGAAGTTAACATAGAAAACCCATTCATTTGTTTAGGTATGTTAAGATTTGTATCTGAAAGACACTGTGTCACTTAGAGTACAGAAATATTGCTAATGACGTCATTTCAGCAACTCCATCACTCATGTGATACAGAGCAGAGGATGCTGCCAAAACCAGAGTGAGATGGAAGAGGGGGAATCTTTCACAGGAGTTTATGACTAAGAAAGATTTCAATAATATATGCAGCTGAAATAAATATTATTCACATGTTCTCTTTAAGGTATTAATGTTTCCTTTAAATAAAAAAGGGAATAATTTATTTCTAGTCCATGCTTGTGATACCACACCACTAACAGCACTGGAACAGGCATTCCACCAGTGAGAAAACAGATCAAGTACACATTTAAAATGAATGAAGTTAATTCAGTCTGGCTTTTTAATTTTTTGTAAATATTTCAATACTCATATTTAATATTTATACTTCAGTGCTTTAACAAGCAGCAGCTCTTAGACAGACTTTCCAATTAACCCTCAAGCCTACATATTTCTACCCCCAGGACTTAGTGAAGCACTCTCCTTCATCAGCTTTTCTATAGCTGAAATAATTTCATTACATGTTTCTGAGCCTGTTTAAGTTGTGGAGAGAGGTATGGATACACATATCCTCTCAGGTGGATTAGGGCTGCTTAGACAATATGTAAGTGGGGTTGTGGCACTACCCAAACAGCAAGATAATATAAACCAAAAGATACAAGGTCTTATGTTTGCCACCACTCTTTGCAAAACAACAAACAACTCTGTCTCTGGAGAACATAAAATGATGTAAAGAAATCTGTCACAGACTGCTAGAAGAGCATTCTTCTGGAGTGGGATAATCTTGCCCAACACAGAACAAAATTGCTTTTTAGGACGTAACCAAGAGTAGAGAAGAGGCACCTAACACAGCAGAATCCCACTACACTTGACGTTCCACTGTCAAGAAGATTTTATGTCAGCAGCAAAAATAACAGTGCTGCATGGCCTGTTTACCTTCCACTATGACCAGGAAGCCTCAAGTTAAACAGCTACACCTAGTACTCCACTGCTCCTTTAACCCTGCCTCCCCAGCAACTGGGGTGGAAAAGACCTAAAACCCCACCTGTTTCTCTCTTTTCTCTAGTCCATGATTAAAGTACACATTGGTTGTTTTGTTGTTGTTGTTTCTTTTCTCCCCTAAAAGCTTGCTACGTTATATATTAGCTATAATTGCATTAATTATTCACCAAAATTATGGAAATTAGTTTCCCTAAAGAACTGACTTATTACAAGAAATTAGGATTTTATTCAGTAGACCTCTGAGTCCTATCCAACAGTCCCCCAACACGTAACACACAGTGTAGAAAATCCTCATGTAGAAGTGCAGTAGGAAACCTAAAGCAATTTACTACCTGAATTAATAAACATTTTATTTAGGAATAAGATTACTTTAGCACAGTGGACTAGAGATTCCCTGGAGAAAGGATCAAATGAGTCCAAGTTTAAAATTAATTCCCACTGTAGCGAGATCTGTGAACACACAAAATAGGGAGATGGAGGCTGACAGCAAGATGAAGTACAAGAGGGATGCAAAAGAAATAGTGGATCCAAAAGTCAGAAGATGAGAAAACTGATAGAAAAAAAACCAGAGGTCCAGTTTACACCCAAGCTACACCTGCAAAAGCATAGCTTGGGACTTCTTTCTCAGCTAGCCAAAGCCGTTACTGTCTAATGATTGCATTTTTACAAGTGTTATTTCTCTTTCTCAGGGACTAAACAAGATCTACCAGCAAAACTACTACTTAGAGATGATAAAAGCCATTTACTTACAAAGAACATCCGTGGATCTAACATAGCAGGTCTAATTATGGTCCTCCTGCCAAAGCACAGGCCCAGCATATATTTAGCCACAGCCAGGCAAGAAGCATGTGAGGCAGCAAAGGCCAGGAACAAGCGTGTGGAGGGATTGGAATATGCACCAGCATCCCAGAGTACGTGAAACATGACCTGGTTTGGCTGACCTCATTCTTCAGCAGCATTCTGAAACCATCTGCCTTACAGTGAGGTTTTCGTTACAGCAGCAGCACAGCACCAGAGAAAAGGCTCTTATTTATCTACAGCACCCTTAAAAATGCAACTGCCAAAGGAAGTAACTGTCTAGGCTCAATTTATTCCCTATCACCGGAGTTACAGGCAATCCATGTCCTGCAGTACCCAATGCCCACCTACAGCAAGGTAATCAAATCCTGCGGAACCTTGGTGAAGGCAAGAGGGACTCTGAATTCACACTGATTTTCAATACTACACTTGATCTGACAGCAAGCAGCATTAACTTCAGCATCCCTTATTTAGTCTGACATTTAGTTCACCGTACTCTGATCACATTTTGTACTTCTCTGTGTAATTTTAAGAGTGACTAGAAGAAAACTGCTCATTTTGCCAGCTGGGTGGTGGGAATTGGGGCTTTGTCATTCAGGAGGAAAAACAATTATTTGGCACTGTTTGGAAGACACACAGAATATTTTGCTGAAACAAACCAGCAAATTATCATCTTCTTACTTCAGTGGCAAAAATTCATTCTTTCAAGGGCTATGCAGACTCACTGCTCACAACATATTCGTGGAAGTTATTACCTTCATCTCAAAGAAACAGAGGCTTTTATAAAAGAAGACCCGAATTCTTAAGCAAAACTGTGTTAAAGTGCCACAACTAACCCCACTCTAGGAAAGTCACAGAATCATAGAATCAGAGGGGTTGGAAGAGACCTCCAGAGATCATCAGGTCCAGCCCCCCTGCCAAAGCAGGTTTCCTAGGACAGGTCGCACAGGGAGGTGTCCAGACGGGTCTTGAATATCTTCAGAGAAGGAGACTCCACACCCCCGGGCAGCCTGTCCCAGGGCTCTGTCACCCTCACTGGGAAAGAGTTCTTCTGCATATTGGTGTGGAACTTTCTGTGCTCCAGCTTGAGGCCATTGCCCCTTTTCCTGTCCCCACAGACCACTGAGAAGAGGCTAGCCATTTCCCCCTGTGTCCCATACTTAAGATATTTATAAACATTGATCAGATCCCCTCTCAGTCTTCTTTTCTCCAGACTGAACAGCCCCAGCTCACTCAGCCTTTCCTCATAGGGGAGATGCTCCAGGCCCTTAATCATCTTTGTAGCCCTCCTCTGTACTCTTTCCAAGACATCCCTGTCTCTTCCCAGAGAGGTAGGACATAGCCTGTTTTCCGAGATTTAATACTAAAGATGACTGATTAAGTCTCCACAGAGCATGTTATTTATCTTTTTTAATCCAGCACCTTATTTTTCATTCTGTTTCAAAGGCAGAATGAAGCAATAGTGTCACTGGAAGCCTACCATTTACATCCTATTTCAAGAGGCATTTTGTCACTGCAACATAATTCAATGTAACAGGCTGCCAATCAAATGCAAAAAGCTTGCTTAAACCTCTTTCAAGTGAAGTTGCCCACCCAAAGGGCAAGAGAGAAGCAGTAGGCATATTTAGAATACATTGTTCACATGGAAAACACATTTTTAAAACGTTTCTTCAGTGATGGGAACATTTGAAGACCTTAGCTATGCAACATATGTTTTCTTTTTAGAATAAAAAAAATACAGAACAAATTACCATGCCATGGTCAAAAGTGAAAACACCAACATCACGTCCATGGTGAATGTGATTCCGTCTGATAATGGGATTTCCATGGTTTTTAACCCAAATGCCTGCTAATGCATTATTGGAGATCTCATTGTCCTCATAGATTCCCTAGGAAATAAAAGCTTAAATTAAGACAGGAACAAAGAGCAGTAAACATTTTTATCTAAGTGCAGTAATTGATATTGGAAAATACCTGTGCATGGTCCGTAATATAAAGCCCAACGTTTTCACAGTCGCTGATGTTACAGTGTTTAATAGTAGGACATGCTCCCTGGCCACTAACACACACTGCAGAGCCAACTGGAAGAAAACAGTACAGTTACCATAGCTTCAAAGCACAGTGCATTTATAAATAGCCTGGCAGTGCTCTTACAAGGAAAGTTAGCATGAACTGATATTTAAAAGAGATTCGACACGCACGCTGCCAGAGCACTGCAAGCCACAGGCAGAGAAACACTCATGTCATCATTCTGCAGATGCAAAACCACCAAGGCAGGAGTTGTTTTGAAAACCACTCTGCCAAGGTTATGCAGTTGCATACAACTGCCAGGACAGACAATAGCTTATATAATAATTCAAGCTTGTCAAAGTCCTCACTGGTTTTTTTCCCTATGCTAGGCCCACTGCAGACTGACCATTCACAGCAAAGAAAAACAGAAATATTTTTTAAAATTATGCTAACTACTGCCTTATTTTACTTCCCTTTAAGTTTTCATAAATAAGCCAAAAGAAGTAATGTTGTACAAAGACACACTAACTGAAGGCAAGCAAGAGACAAGCAGCAAAACCTCAAGTACAGAGCTACACATCAGAAACACACAGGTCTCCTCCCAGCTGAATCACAAAGCTCCCTGCTGCAGCTCCTTGGATGATTTCAACTATTATACCCAGAAAACAAACACTTTTCAGGCAACTAAGGCAGCTCAGGACTTCATCAGATCAACTCAACCCCCTGAACTCCAAGAAGCATAAAACCATGAAATTCCACAGCTACAAAAAAAAAAAAAAAAAAATCAACAGCAGATTCACAAGTGATTTTGGAAAGGTAAGGCCTCATCTCAGGGTATCACATACCTTCCCCACAATTAAGCATCACTCAGTAAGCAAGCCAGTACATGCTCTACTAGTAAGCTTTCCATATTACCTTCTAGCATAGTACCACAAAGACTGTATTTTAATAATTCAGAGACTCATTTACAGAGTGGGTTTTTTTTTTTAATCCTAAAGAAATTATTTTGATTGTCTAGTCTGACCTTATGAATAATACAGGCTAAAAAAATTCCTTGAATTAATTCCTGCTTCCATTCTAGTAGCAGGAACTTCAACACACATCTTTCAGAAATGCATTTAATTTTGAGTTGAGCATTTCCAACAATGAGAAACAGCCATAAAGCTTGTTAGCTGGGGAGAGTTGGTACCCTTTTAATTTATACTTTAATTGCTCATCCAAATTCCTCCAGTCACTGGTTCTCTTTATAGCAATGTATGCCATGCAGGTATTTAGCAGAGGGAATTTACTCTTTCAAGCCTCCTTCCTTGATAAAATTACAAATTACAGTCAGTATGGTTTTCATTACAACTGAATTTTTCTGCTTTATCTTTTAGGTCTTTTCATTGAACCGTTTCTAAATTTTCAACATGTTGCTATGGCCACCAGGAAAGTCAGCTTTACTCTGAAGCAGGACTAGGCAGAGGCATCATACAGCCTCTCTCCTCCTGCTCAATATCCCCACAGGTATAACTAAAGATCACATTAGGTTTTGGCCACTCAACTGCATGAAATCTCATATTTAGCCATTTACCTCCAACAACACTTAAAGCTTTTCCCAGGAATCCAGCCTACTGAGAGAGATTTATCACTCTGAACTAGGAACAGGAGTGAGCTGTGTGTGTAACTTCACCCTTGTCCACACAACTGAACATTATTTGAGAGCCCACCTTCCAGAAAGGTAATAGCAACCCAACCTCCTGCTTACCTATAATACAATCTAAGGCCTCATCACAATCAAATTTAATCAATATGCACTTCATTTCTTGTCTTCAAGTTATTGATAAAGTGGGTAAAGTCAAGAAGTCTTTCTTTTTTTTTACATAGCCACAAAAAAGCCATTTATAACTAGCTTGCAAGTTATTTTTTCGTTTATTTAATGTGTGCTCTGATAGTTCTGTTAAAGTCTAATGTTTTAAGGTACTGTAGGGTGAAGTCAAATATTTTTCAAGGATTTATGTAGTTATACTGGGACTGGTACCTCCTTGGAGTCTAACAAAGCCATCAGAAATGCTAACAGATATGATGCAACCATTACACATTTCTGTAAATACACATAAAATTTAGGATTGAAGCAAATTAAAGTTCTTCATCACATTATTCTACCCAGGATCAATAGGCAGCACTATTCACCCTGCCTCATCCTGTTTAGCCTCCCCATGCTGCCCTCTCCAGGGACATACACCACCTCACCGAAGCTTCAAGTTACTGTTGATACAAAATAGGAGCCCAGAAGATTTCTTGGCCAGTTCTTTTTAAACTCCTGCATGATTTTAGAATGTCTATTTTTACAGCTGTTTAACCTCATCCACAGTTACTGTCAAGAGTGGAATGTATTTCATTATCCCTCTAGGGTATGAGCACATTTATCACTCCTGCCTATTCTCATTAAATATGGAACAAAAATTACACAACACTTTGCCATTCAAATTCTTCCATGTCTATGATGGATCAGCATCACTGCTAAAACTCCCTTTGTTCTCCAAATTAAGACACAATCACTGTGTCTCTTCTAGCAGATGTTTTATCTTTCTCTTGTTTTTCAAGTTCTTTGAGCAGGGCAGGGTGGGGGGGGGTGGGTGTATTTTTTTGGCGTGTTTATATTTTTTGGGTGGGGTAAGTGGGGTGTCCCACTTCCAACAATTCCTAGTTTTCTATTTATGTTAACTACTAATGACTTCTCTTTTCCTTACATTTCATAATTACTTTCATTCCCCTTTCTTCTACCTCTTTTGGTGACACTGAGGTACTGTGGAATTTGGGGAACACAGTTTAGTGTTCTAGAATGTGACAGAGGTATGCTTTTTATTTAAGTGAAAGCAATCCTTATTCTGACTCACTTCACTGGGACTTCAGTATTGATTGTGTGAAATTGGTACTCTACAAGGCCCAAACATGTATTGCTGGTTTAGGCTTTCTTTTGTTTACTCAGAATATGCCTGCATACACTTAGGCAATTCTTAAGAAAAGCCACATTGCCATCTAACTTGTTTTATCTATCAAGGGTAAGAGAAGACATTTCCTCTACAATAGATGCAATAGAATCTCTAGACTTCAGATCTTGCCATTTAAACTTTATTTTAAAATATCTCAAAGATGCTTTGGACTGGCAGCAAGAGATCTCCATCTTAAATCACTCATACTTACATAGCTCCCATCTTTACATATTACATACATTAAGAACTTTACATATGACATAATGTGGAAATATGCTTTAATGCAATTAGGAGATCTACAGAAGCATGCCAGGGAAGAGATTTTAAAAGCTAATGGATCAGTATTTCAGATGTCATTGACTTGGAAGCAGTAAATGCCTTTTCTGGCAGACTGCCACTCTTCCTCCCTTTTACACACACACACACTTAGTGCTTCCTATGATACAGCAAGGCTTAGTAGGATTAAAAGTCAAAGAAAATTAATAATCAATAGGTGATGATAGCACAGCCTACACACAGCCTCCAGAAATTTTAACTCTGGAGAAGAATACAATACAGTGAAAATTCAGAAGTCCAGAATATCAAAAGGGCAACAGTACAACATTCTCAGAAACAGCCTTTCATAATGAAAAGCTGCCATAAAAAAACCACCTTACCAAAGCTTAATTTCAATAAACAATTTTCACCAATACATCAGGGCCTACTAGCTTATCTACAAGCATGTTTTGTGAAGCTAGACCACTACAAACTACTTTTAACCAAGCCAAGTGTGGTCCAAATATCAAATTTAACTCTTCTCATGTAATGTCAGGGACCTCAACATTGGTATATGGGAACTTCTTTTCCTATAGTTTGATTTCCTCACTGTTTAGCATTAAACAAAGAAACATGGATACTGAGAGCAGCTGGTTGTCCTTTGTTCCTCTTTTTTCATTTTTAACACTTCCTCACATTAGCTGGTATGTCACCAATAAAACACATGGTGATGCAAAGCACAGTGCTGCCTTGGTCAAAATTGAAGTTGTGTTTTTTTAACCTGAAACCTCCAAGAGCAAGCCTGTCTTCTACAAGGTACATACAAGAAGTCCTTCCACCATTCTTATTACAGTTGTCTGCAGAATTTCCTCCTCTGTAGCTTGTACCAGAAAAGTGTAATTTATCTAGTTGCCTTGTTTCCTTGTCTTTACATGGAACTGAGCAACCTTTATGCACAGCCCGATGGGCAGATGCATTCCATTTCTCTAACTGGCCTTAGGAACACGATGTCCCAATCACTATTTCCATGCAAAGATTTTGTATCTTAATTCTCCTGTATCTCTTCCTTTTGATATTCCATTTTATCTGCCTGTGCTCAAACATGTTAAACTCACCATGTCTTGTGCCTAGTGATTGCAGACTGTCATGTCTTCCTGCCAACAACTGTGGACTGCCACACAGCCACTCACTTCCACTGCTGCTGACCTTTTCTTTCCTGAAGCTAGGCTACCAACGTTTCCCAAATCAGGTGGTATAAACTCCTCATTATCTCTGATGGCAAAATGAGTTTTAACTTTCCACAGTATGCATTTCTTCTGCCTGTATAGCTAGGAACTCACACTTTGGGTATGTCAAATCATTCCACTCTTGACAGGAAAGTGAAAGTAACTCAGCAGTTACAGCTCATGACTGTTTTAATACCATGGATCCCAGTGCTGCATATTGCAATGAACCTCATGTAAGAGTCCCACGCATGCCCCCTTCAAATGCTCTCTCCTGCTAGCTGCAACTATATATACCAAAAGAAGGTAAACTGTCACTTTTCAGGTTTTAAACCACCGGCCCAGAGATCCCAAACCAATTCAAACATAAGACCAAGGACAAATTATCACCAAGCTCTCAGACACAAAAGTAGTAACTTGTAACAACTCCATTTCAAGACAAGCAAGGCTAACAGACCTGTATTTTTAACACCTGCATCAAACCCCTTAATACCCTAGTAGTAACCAGTATAGATTTGCATGCTGCTTCTACATGTGCTGCTGTTTAGTACCTTTAACCAGAGTGCTAAGTTTCAAACAATAAAAGCCCACTAACCCGTACAGGTACTTCGAATAATACAGTGATCTATAATGGGACTGCAGTTCACGGTAATCTCTAAGCAGTGGTGTGCATTGTGGTGCTGAGCAGATTTGTCATCAGGGTTGAACTGAAAGAGAAAGACAGGACAGTAATGTAGTATTTATTTAATTGCTCAGGCATTTAAAAGGAATTGCTAAAAGCTCTACTCAAGTTTGGAGTTTCTTACCCTGATTGTCATATATCCAACATAGGCATCTTCAGAACCCTCCATAAAAACGAAGGTGGAATCTCTAGTGTTTTCTATTATAACTTTATCTGCTACTTTTCCAGGTGCTGTAAAGGAGACATTTATTAAGAATTAGTTTATGCTACTGGAAAAAAAAGAAGTCTTCAAAAGACTGAGAATTCTGTTCCAAGTGTCAAAGGAAAATGAATGCTATTCTTAGCAGACAGGCTTCATGACAGAAGAATCTTAAAACAGAGTTTCAAAGACAATGAAGAAACAGTCTAAGACAATCTTGCACCAGTCTAACATCTAGAACCTTGAGAAAAGTCTTACCTTGTAAAGAGCTAGTTTTTGACATTACAACCTGAATTAACAGTTTAAACATGGATTCCAGTCTAGAGGCACTATAATTCTGTTAGTAAGTACAACTTATTTTGTTATTCTAAACTCCCAAAGCTGAATACATACCTTCCATCAGTAATTTGAACCAATTCAAACTATTACTCTAATCTGCTCATAACCTCTCCACACTTCTCAAATGTTGTTCCATAATTTTGAATTTATATTCTTCTTATTCTTTAGAAGAAAATCTTGTAAAGTTAGAGTGAACTGCACTTATGTACAGAAGATTCCAGAACGGTTTGTTTGCAAGTTCAAATTGCAGATTGATGGGATTTCCTGTGTCAAGTGCAAAACTGTGCTCTATTCTTCATCCTTAATCCCAGGGAAAGTAGTGTTTACACGGGCAAGGCAACAGCCAGCAGAGGGAGCACGAGTTAACAGCGGCCTTACAGTGGTACAAACTCGAGGATGTTCATTCATCACAAGCAAGAGAGCTCATCCAATTCAGAGCTGCACAGTAAATATGCAAGCCAGAAGCAGCCTTACGCAACACACAACGTGTAACTCTTGAAGCTTCACATATGACAGCAGGTAACCTATCTGGTAGCAATTTCAAACCATTCCCAACTGGAGGCACATAAATGTCACCAGCTATTTGCCCTAAATTCTGTCTTTTAGTGAAGAGCCCACACACAGGATTTCTCCCCAGCAGATCTTTTCCTGCTGTCTGTTGACACTAGTGAAGCTGAGTGGTATGTCCTGTTCTTTATCACTCAGGCAGAAAGGTGCGAGTCAGAACGAAGCAACATTTACATCACTATCCAGCTTGTTCCCACTATCTAGAAACCAGATCTCTGCTTTCATTACTGCAGAGCTGCAAACACTTTAAGGTAGTCTAGCTCTTCTTCATACCACTGTTTACTCCGTGCTAGATAACAACTGAAAGAGGCTTTGACGAAGCTTTGCATCATAGTACAAGATATTTTTCTGTGGCCTGGTAACATTTATACACAATTAACTGTTTGACACCATGGTGCAAGTGCACTGGCATAGACACATCAGTGCACTTCAGTGTCTGAAGAAGTATGGATGACACCACAGTAGGGATGACACTCTGTACAGACACCTCCTGTCTCTCTACACAGGAGTGACAGGTCTCAGAACACCCATTATGGAATATGGCAGTTAGTAAGAACACTGCATTTAAGATTTTCACTCCATCCCATGTCTGTCTGTCCCTCCCACACCCCCAGGAAAAGGCTGAAGAGGGAAGGGGACTTGCTCAAGCATTGGTTTAATTCTAAAGGTATCAAAGAAATTCTCCACAACATCCTACTGAATATTTAGAAAAGAATTATCCAGAGAAATATCTCTATTTCAGCCTTTGGCTTATACCACTTTAGAAGAGAGAAACCAGTGTAAAAAAGGAGAATGAAAGGAAGAAAAGGGCCACTAATCTCATAATCTAGAAAAACATAGCTCCCAAGGAGTCTATTCATGCTCAGTTTAAGGACCAAGATGAGACCACTTAGAAATAATTTAACAGAAAGCCTCTGATAACAGACTGCCTAAAGAATTTGAAATTTGCTGGACGTTGCCTCAGAATTCTCCCATTCCTTTTGAGAAATAATACAATTTCACTTATCAGTGCATTATTGAAAAAATAACTAAGTTCTACAGGAAATAATTGTGACCCTGTTCAGTCATGTCAGGCAAAAAATGCAGAGGCCCTTTTAGATCCTGCAGTCTGTAAAGTCTGCAGCAAAGAACAGTTCTGAAATAGGCTAAAATACCATTTTCAGTTCAAAGATGCAGAGCAGATATTTAAAGAAGAGTTCAGGAATGTGAATGCTCTCTTGCACTCCAAAGTAAAAAAAACAACCCAAACAACACACCTAATGATGCCATTCTTTCCCATTTTAGATTTTTTCTACCCTTAAAGTGATAATTCTTCTTGTTTTTACTAATTTTTTTCCTGATTGAAAATTCCTTTTTCACTCACTTGCACATTATACAAGCCAAATGGAAGATAAAGAGGGGAAAAAAATTACATCTGCATCTCCTAACACAAGAACTCTACACATTCAGTGAAAGTTCTAAGATCAGGACACACATCTCTCTGCAATTGCTGAAACTCGGCTATTAAGACAAGAGACTTTGCCTTGAGTGAGATGAGCACTTGATGCAAGGCTTGTATTCCTGCAGTAATCTGACACCTTCAATCCTGGAAAAGAGAATTCTTTTAAGAAATTCATGGGTACTTCTGTCTGCTTGACCAGATGCATCAGTTTCCTTAAGCAAGGGAGGAGGTCTTGTCTTACTTGACAGTTCAAGTAAGGCATCATACTAGTACTCCAAAGGCTTCCTTCTGAACCTGACTCCCTCCTCTGGATTCAAGGAAATAACCCCAAAATTAAACAACAAAACTAGAATAC
Source organism: Porphyrio hochstetteri (assembly GCA_020800305.1). Lineage (NCBI taxonomy): Eukaryota > Metazoa > Chordata > Aves > Gruiformes > Rallidae > Porphyrio > Porphyrio hochstetteri. The sequence continues at coordinate 10,516,564 of CM036907.1, forward strand.
CGGACATTGTTCTGTAAGAGCATTCTGCTTATATGAGACAGCAGAATGTTCTTGAAAACTTGAGGTATATAAAGCTGCCTTTCTAATAACACTGTACTTCTGAAGAAGTAGGCAGAAGAAAACTTTTAAAGAAATTTGAGTAGTATTGCAGAGAGATTTGGTGCTGCCTTAATCCTACCATTCTGAAAAGCATGGCAGACTGAACAGAGAAGAGGCAGTTCTCCAAGGCTTAGTGGTTCACTTCAATTTGTTTTCTTCTCCAGGCAAATGAAAATTGACTCCCTCTACAATGTTACTGACCACTGAGTGGAGAAAGTCTAAGGAAGCGAAGAGACAGCAGTGCCAGAAGCTGAAATATAAATACATCTAGCATTTCTAGATTCCTCTTGGAGGTTATGCTCTCCAAGACATCAATTCCACAACAAAAATACACAATGCTAATAACTACAGTTCTTTAAAAGTTAAGGAAGATAACCCAAGTTATTCAGAAAAAGTTAATTTCAGGAGAAGAGGATATCTGAGGGGTTTTCAAAACTTAACAGGAACCAGAGAAGATGCAGAAGCTTAACTAGATATCCAAGATGCAATTCCAAGTTTCAGGGAGAAATGTTGTACCTCAAAACAGCGCTGATCCAATTTCTTCTGGATTTTAAAGACTTCACTATATTCATACTGGCATCTACTCCTGCCAGCCCCCATCTGAGACAGAAGCTGGGGGTATCCCATGACTTGTCTAACACCACCTCTGCACTAGCAAGCACTGCAGAGGGAAGCAGTGCTCAGGATCAGACATGCACACCACACGTGCTGCAGAACAGGGAGAGCAGAAGAGACTGTGACTTTGGACTGGTCCTAGTCTGGTCCCTCTGAATGCACACAGACTATTAGAGTGCAGGAAGAGTATTCCATGAAAACATCTCTCCGATTGGTCTCATCCAAAAGGAATCCAGTTTGTGCTCCAAAACCTCTCCACAACACAAACCAATGCACGGTGAGTGGGCATGTTAGTTTGTCAGTTCATGACTACATCTCTGAAGCTAACACAGCTGAACCTTGCTGATCTGCAGGAACAAGTTTTAAGACTGACACTAGAATGATCTGACTGCCCTGGCCAAAAGCCCTGTCACTGCCAAGGATGCAAAACCCAAGCAAGAAGTGCCAGAATAAGTTCACTCAAAAACAAAGTGATTGGTTGGGAGAACAAATAGAAAAGAGGCGCTTAAAAAACCCAAAACCACCACAAACTCACACCAAGACACCTCAAAACCAACCAACCAAAAAACCAACCTAGGCAGACAGTGTGTCAGAAAAAGCAGGCAGAAGCCAATTCACTTCTGGGTCACCACAGGAACAAGAAAGAGGTCTGAGAACTCTTAACCAAGATCTCTACCAGGCATTAAGACAATTTAAATTCTTACCACTCTACTGTGCAACTGGGGATTAGCAGCTTACAGCAGGGACAGGAAAAGCAAACAGCTTGTAGTCAGGTGTATGATCCTCTATTAACTTCCTAAACCTTTCTTATTCTGAAACTCTGATTTCCTTCAGAGGAACAGTTGGGAGATGAACAGATAAAGAACCTCCAGTCTCACATTCTTGCTGCAGGATGCTCTCATTTCCTTCCCTGAGATGGAATTACAATGCCAAAGAAAGTGGGACAGATACTAATTTGGACTTGCTCCCACTGCTGGATTCTACTCTGGAGATAAGTTATATATAAACAAATTTCATAAGAACCAGCTGAAAACTTCACCTGCAGTCATGTAACTGAGTATACTTCCTGACAAATTTGATTTTTTTTCCCTTCTAACAAAATAAAAAGGTAAGTCATTCCAAGAACTAACAATCAGAGAATGGTACTTCCTTCTGAAGCATCAGTTACTCTGTAGCGACACTTGCACAGAAAATACTTATTTACTAGACTAATGAAGATGGGCATTTATACTGGATATTTATTACACCAGAATATATTGGTAATTAAGGTAGTCATTAACATAAGTCATACTTTAAAACAAAGTTTAAATACCTGCACCGATCATGGTGATTGGAGACTCTATATAAATCCATTCATCAGTATATATACCAGAGTGAACAAAGATAAGTCCATCAAAATGAGCTTCTTGAACTCCACCAAGCGCATCCTCAATGGTATCATAATACTACAAGAAAAGGGACAAGTTTAGAGGGAAGTGTCCACACAAAGATGTATAAATATTAAGAGGTGCTTTAGAAACATACCAACATATTTTCTCTTCCTTTGTATCTTGCAGGATTACTGTAGAAGTGTTCAGCAAAACCTGGCTTTACATGAGCTCCTTTGTACTGAAACAAGAAAAACAATATATGGTAAGCTTGCAGACAGGTAAATCTGAACTTACTGATTTCCCAGCATCAGTTTGTTCCAGGCACTAAGGATCATATTCTGACCTCCCATATTAGGCACTCAATTGAAATAGCAACACCAAAAAACCCATCTGTGCCAAAGAGCGAGCAACTAAACCAAGAGGCTAACCTACTTACACAGCCAGAAGCCTCTAAAGTGACTGAAAAGCTCTGTGTACCTTTATGCACTCCACAGCAGATGTTATTTCCATCTTTTGATTTTCCAGCAGCTTGCCACAAAACAAACTGCATTTATATAGCGAGAAGAGAATCCTATACCTTCACATTTGACTGAGTATTGAACAAAGAAGCCATGTCAAGTATTTGTTCTCAACAGGCTTCAGAATTTCATTAACCAATTATATGCAGCATTGCTTAGTACACTCACCTTAATATTTATTTCCCTTATGTTTTTCAAGTATCATGCTCAGCCATTCTTACAGTACTTTTGCCATTTTGGAGCTAAACAAACTAAGGCATGTGACAACCTCTGATCCGGCCAGTCAGCTGTAAATCACTATTTAAACCCAAGTGATATTATCAGTGTACTGTTTGGTTTACTGGAAGAAGACATACACAAATCTGATAGCCAAAACACCATGATAGAAGAGCGGGATGCTTTAAGCACTCTGCTTTAACATAAGGTGTCTCCCTCAAGTGTGCCTCAAACCAAGAAATAACCTGGATACCACCTCACTGCATGTAACACTGGACAAGGACCTCTCCCCACACCCTCAAGTCCCATCATTTTAATGTCTAAAACCAAAATAATCACTTATGTCATCCACATTTCAGAAGCTGGAGCTTTTGCTTTTACAAACTACCTTGAAATTGGAATATAAACAAATACTACTGTTACCAGTTGCTGAAAGCTTTCCTTCCAGGGATTTGGATGTTCATATTCTTCTGGATTAATCTGATAAAATTTACCAGGTTCAGGATGCATCATGGGACGAGTGTACTCAAATACTTCCATATACAATCTTTTCCTGAGCAGAAGCATCAAGCAGAAAGTTAATTATTTCTGATTACTCTTCCATTTTAATATAAACACACCAAATGTTAAAAACTGAGGGTTTTCCAACAGCATTTGCCAGTCTGTGACAATGAATTTAACCAAGATTAGTACCAACCACTTTAAAACACTTCCAAAGCAATTTTTCTATTGGATTGACTTACATGTTTTCCTAAGGAAAAAATCTGTTTCATGATCCAAGTGACAGTTCTCAACATGCAACTTCCATGAAGAAATTTAAGTTTGTGGAATCAGAACCTAATTGTATATTAAATACAGCATGACTAACACTTGGGAAAGCCAGTAACATAAGAATAACAAACTTAAGACAAAATGTGCCACCACCTCTTCCTCACCTTGCCAGAAAACAAAAAAGCTTAAAAAAAATGCATTCATGGAGAACAAATGATGGATGCACTGTATTTGAAAAAAAGGTTCATCAGTGGACAGATTACAGTGGCTTAAAAGGAAGAATACAGCACATGAAGCACACAACTGGATTCTTTTGATTTGTGCCAGAAGAGAGATAACTGCAGTGTCTGAGCCTGCTGATATGAAGCCCAGACACAGAACTTCTGAGATTCAGTGGCATCTTTTAATTCATCTGGCAAGGTATCCCCAAAAGTATGTTTAGGATAGGGGGGGCAAAGCAAAGGGGAAAGGGGAAAAAAAAAAAAAAAAAAAGAACAAGTGCTTTTGTGCTGCTGTTAAAAAAAGAATAAAATTTGAGTATAAAGGTTAAGTAAGAAATGTGTATTTTTACCCTTCTAAAATTATGCAAATTCAGATTGCATTTATCCAATCTCTTGGTAAAGATGGGGTAGGGCAGATGGATACTCGGGCTGTTCTACCACAAACAAAAAAACAAAGCAACAAAAAAATTCTAAAGTAACACTAGAGAGAATCTGCATTTAACATCAAGGAATGTGTTGTTTCTTTCACATAAAGGAATACAATCCCCAAAGAAACACGAAAAAGCTTAAAGAGGGGAGGGAGGAAAAGAGCAGCTACTGAAGGAATCTCTCACTGATTTTTAAACCAGCTGTTAACTAGTATCTACACTATAGAATCTAAAGTTTGACTGTTTAACACAATCAGATATTCCTGAGTAACAAATTCTGTCTAAGTAAGCTAGACACATTAAAATACAATCGGTTTTAATTCAACTAATTGCAACCAACATTTCAATTTTTCTATTGTCCTGGCATCTCATGCAGCACACCTAATATTTCTCAAGATAATGAGGAATAGCTTTTCACTTACCACAAAATTGGATCATTAGCCAGTTCACTGAAGCGTTTGCACACACAAGCTGCTCTACAAAGATCCTGCTCCAGCAGGTAGGAGAAAATCTTTAGAACCACTTCATCTGGCAACTTCTCCTGAAGATACTGTTCTGCAGGTGCTGCTATTAAACAGTAATCTGTATCAGATTATTGGTATATTTTGCCAGCCCAAGTTCTGACCAAAACAGATCAACAACTTGCCATTCAAAAGATTATTATTTAACACACCAATGTTCTCAAAGCAGCTTTTTTTTCCCCCTAAGTACATTTCATCTAAATCCAGAGGCAAAAGGAGAAGCCAGTGGTTGACTCTGTAATCAAGCAGAAGTTACAGACCTCAAGTCTTCTTTCAAAACTTTGTAGTTGACCTTTTCTGTTGGAGGAACCAATCTGCATAATGTCACAGACATAAGTAGGCTACTGTACACATTCCATATATACTGGCTCCTCACTGCCATTACCTTCACTATGTTTCAATTAACCCCTATTATCAATATATAAATCATCACTACCCCTCCAGTCCCAAAGTCAAAACCTCTGCAAGTGTTTTCAAACACAAAAGAAATTTACTTAGTCACAGTCAGGAAAAGCTATACCGAAACTTACTTTTTTCCCCACAATTAACTCTTTTGGAAAAAAGACATCTTGGATGCAGAAGCTGGCAGCCAGCAGTAATTCAGAAGTCTCCTTCCACTTACTCCCTTACTTTTAAGCAAAGAATCAAAGCCAGAAGCAGCATTAATCTTGCCAGATGTTGTATTTCTTGAGAGGTCTGAGCCAGTGGCATCACCATATCATTGTGAAGACACCAGTGCACTTGAAGCCCCTGCTCTTGGGCACCTGTGTACTCAACATGTAACAGTCTATATAGGGAATCCATCTGCAGTTGGTGTTCTCGCCGCCCCGTATGTGGCGGGCATCCTCATAGCAGGGGAGCTGTGCTTGCACAGGTCACTTGGTTATTGTCTTCAGGATCCTCTCTCATGCAGAAGCAGAAGAGACAGCTTCCAAAGCTTAGAGGATTTGTATGCAAGGTATTAAAAGCTCCTGTTACATTCATAACACAATTACACCTGTGTAATGCTGCCTGCATTATTCATTTTTTCCTAGAACATCTGAACCTGGGAAGCCAAGAAGACAACTAAAGTGACCCTCAGAAAGATGACCTACAAAATTTGAGAATAAAATCCTGAAAAGTAATTTCCATGCAAGATTCCACACACAAAAACACACCCAAAGCAGCAGAAATAGCTACATTATCTCCAGCTAGAAGAGAGAAGATGTGGACTGCAAGGACCAGGACTGTGGCTTTTACAGAGGTCCACAGACCACAGCACCAGCACCTGTGTACTATCAGAGAACTGACTGAAGCTGTTCTTCCAGGGTGTCATCCTTACACCTGTGGTCAGGAGAAATTCTGAAGTATTACTGATTTTTGCAGTGACTTTCTCTGAAGCTGTTCCTTGTTGCACCATTATCTGAATGTCACCTTGGTGATTCACAAACACTGATTTCCTCTAAGATGCCAGGAGGGCATTTACCCAACTGACTGATAGCTGCTCTCAACAGCAACACAGCTTAGTGTCACAAGCTGTATGTACACGCCACTTTAAACCAACAAAGCATATGATGTATAGGAAGGATGAGTCTCACTACTCCATGTGCCCACAGCTATTTGCTCCCAAAGTATCCTCTAGGTTGGTAGAGCTGATCACACAGAATAAACCAGAATTTCCTTTCCTCATCCTCACCCACCCTCCTCCAAACTACATCTTTTAATGGGGCAGCTCCTTGTAGTTCATTGCAAGCTACAGAAGTGCATGGACACAAGCAAGGAGACAGGAAGGAATGTCCAGAAGCTGCCCAGGACAGTTCCCTTCAGCAGCTGTATTATTAATTTTTATAAAAAAATATTATTTTTAATATCAAAACAAACTCACAACAAAAAACCCAGAGAAAAAGCCCCTCACTTAGAAGCTAGGCTGAAGCCAGTAAGTTATCAAAAGTAATAAAAGCAAGTGAGTCTGGAAGAGCTTTATGCTTGAGAGGCACTTGAAGAGTCCAAAGCCTAGGGAGCATATACCAGCAGTCCATAAGGTGAGCATGGCTAGGGATCACCAAGAAGTATCAGATGCATAATCAATACTGTTCTTTTAGAAGGTTCTTTCCTGTGTCAAACAGGCGGGAGCAATTCATTATACAGTCCTAATTACCCTTGAAATCTATCACAGGGTAATTGGACATCACTTCTGAATTCACCTTTTTCTGTGGAGCTACAGTCTTCTACTGTCTTACAATCTGCAGTGCTATGTTGTGAATGCAAGGCAGTAAATAGCCCTCCACATACAGATCCCTGAGGCACACAATTAGATCTTCAAGACAATCAGTTCCTTCCCTAAACAGCCTGCAAAATTTTTTCTTCCTTTAAGTTTAAATATGTTAGGACCTTGTTGTTTTGGGTTTTTTTTAATTAAAGAGGGAACTTCAGTAGTTTAGTGCCTCCCATTGCTTCATATTCCCATTTTCCTCTCTAGGCTATATCTCAGAAATAAAAATTGAAATCCAGATGCTAGGGACAGAGACCATCTTTTAAAAAGTATTATTTTTATCACAGTGAGATTTTTTAAAAGTCACAATAAACCCTCCACCTCCATAAATTTTTGAAGTTGTATTTACTTGGAAATCTAGGCAGTGCTTGCAAAATAAAGAGGATGATTTTACAGGTGTTCACTATCCTCAGCCACCTTTACCCAAAAATCTTGTAGAAGTGAGAGATTTAAATTGCCCTTCTGCTGAATTAAGAAGACAGAGTTGTTTTAAGATTTCTCCATTCAAATCACTAATTCAGTGATTAATTACTACATGGAATTCTCCAGTGCAAGTTGGAAAAGCTAATTTGCTTCTTAATGTGAAGACTTAAATATCCTATGGGTCCAAGGGAGAACTCCATGCTTTTTTTTTTATGAATTCACACTTCACATTAAGGATATCTTTTAGTAACCTGTCAAAGCAAGCATGCATGCAATATGTTCCTCCCAGTTTACAAAAATTAAGCTGAAACAGTTTTAAAGGGTTTTCTGGCCACAAAAGCCAGGAACGCTCGTGTGCTGCTACTGCTGACAGTTTTATTCCTATTGACAAAAATGAAGGTTAAGTATAAAATCTGTACTCTTATAAAACAAAACCTGACAGTTTTCCAGATAAGTGTTAAAAATAGACAAGAATAAAAATTAAAACAAAGTCCAAGAGGTCATCATCACTCTTTGTCTTTTTGCCCTAACATAAGTTGACAGTTGAACTATTTATAGTTTTAATAAATTGTTAATATACTAGACAAATGAAAATTAGAAACACAACTGGTTATGTCATTCTGTTTCCACAGGATGTGTGAAACTGTTTCTGTTTCAGTTTTGATCATTTAGTAGATAGAAACTGATATAGTAATACAGAGGCAGAGGGCAGGGAAAGCTGCATGAAAGTGAATTACCTTCTTCATTCAAAGACCAAGAATGCCATCCTGTGAACTGCAAATAGGTCATGGGTACCCTCACCATCCATTTCAGTGGAGAAGATGGAGACAAGAAGAAGTTTTTGCTCAGTAAGGAGACATTTAGTAAAAATGTTTTCTTGTTAAGAAGCAGAAATTTGTCAGAAAACAGTACTCAGTGTTCTTGGGGAAAAGTAAAAAATAAAAATTCCTGTGAACTAAGAGCTGGTCATGTACCTAGTATATGGAACAATCCATGAGTGACCCAGCAACCTGGAGTCTCAGGATCAACTGCAACTCCATAGTTCAGTGAAGAGAGTTACTTGTCTCTGAACTGACATCTTCCAAAGGTGTCAGCAAGAGCTGTCCAGTATAAAACAGGTGTGCAAATGCAGTTCTCTTAAAGCAAGAGAGGACAAAGTCTATGCAGTAATGAACGAAAAGGAAGAATATGTCAAGTGATTAAATCCCTGGATTAATGTGGCATGAGGAAACACGTGGTGCTGAAGACTGAAATGTCCTAGTAAATGGAAGTATACATTTTCAATTGAGGTAAAGAAAAGGTCACAATATACTAAACTCAAGTCTTCCCCCCACCCCCCCCCCCCCAAAAAAACCAATCAAGAAATACATATAATATTTGTATCAATAAGATCTAAAAAACTGTAAATGTTTTCTGCGTAGATGTCAAAAAAATGCTGGATGTCTAAGTTCACAAATCATTTGCTATGTAAGCACTACAACTCCTTTTTTTAAATCTATTTTTATCTCCTTTTGAAATCTATTTTTCCTTCTTCGTTTTTTGTATTCTACATAAGAGTTTAAGTGAAAAATTATTTATGTATTTTATATAACATGTTGCTTTTTCCATCAAGATTCTTGTATATTCATTAATCATTCCATCTCAGGACTGAAGACACTGTCGACTGCAGAGACCAGTCAGTGTAGGACAAGGTTGTAAATAATAATTATTAAAAAGTCAGTATTTAAAAATTTTAATGCGTTCTTAAGTATCTGAGACCAATTTTCCCCTCACCATAGCCCTTACAGTTTGAAATAGCAACTTGCTCCCAGCAGCACTGATTCTGAAACCAGTATTAAAATAAGGAACACTCTTCTCCTTTCCCAACTACTGGCTCCACTCCAGTTGGAAAGTCTAATTGACTGGCATTTCTCCTTTCATCTCCACCAGGTTCTCCTCAACTCAGTCCACACAAGGAGGAATGGTTCTCTTCCACCAAGACATTAACATATCTGTATTTTTAGTCCCATGTCTTCATTTCATCTACAATTCTAAAGTAAACAGCTGTATGTTCCAGATGACAATACACAATCTCTCCGCTGATGGCAATCCAGAAAGTCTCCATGCTTACACCTCAGTCACAACAGCTACTACCTATGCTAAACAAGAACTAGGGGGGTAGGAGGGGAGATCTCACCACAATCAATATTTGTACAAATTTAGATGAATATATCAAAAACTCAATGGGAAAACAAAAAAAGCCACCAAACCAAAACCCCAACACATCATCCATAATGAGAAGAGATTAATATGAAATGGTTGAGGACACTCCCTTGTTGGATTGCAACTAGTCTGAATACAGTTATAAAATTGTTTGCAATTCCTCTGGTAATTCTACACTGGAAAATCCTCCACAATCCCTGTACTTTCCCCACATGAGCTCAAGAATGTAACAAATATAACAAAAGGAGTGCAGGGTGAAAGTGTGGAGAATTCCTTTGGCAGTTAGTGTCATGCATGCTGTAATTCATACCACAGGACTTGCAAAGTTACATACCTTCACCAAAGCAAGGACGAGGATAAAAGCATGATGAAGAACACAAGTGAATGACCTTGCAGAAACACTAAGAACTAGCAAGCCCAAACAGAGACAACTTTGCACAAGGCTTCAGATAGCAAAGCAGGAAATGAAACTGAAATACAACCAAACATCAACCTGGGTCATTCATTCTGGCTACTGCAAGGATTTAAATCTGAGGTTAAACAATTAACAGCTGCTGAAATTAAGAGTTAATCAAGGGGTGGGTAAAGCAAGACAGAGGGGGAGGAGACAATTGGATTGAAAGATAAAATCCACACTGCAGAAGAAGGTGAGAAGCCAGAAAAAGCAGACTTCAAGAGAAGCAATGAAAATGGACCAAAGCCTAGTGCCAGCTGCTTGGTTTTAATTCACAGCATTAAGGGAAACATGGACTAAAAAAACAACCCAAGAAAAAGCAGGAGAAAATCATATGAATGGGAGTTGGCAAGTATTGGTGTTGATTTTCCAGAGAAAAGAGACAGGTCTCCTGAAATTAAGGAGTGTGTCAGGATACAAAAAGGGATAGAAACACAGAGACTGAAAAATGCTGTAGAAAAAAGAATTAGTAGGATATACATGCCTATATATATATGCTCATGCGTGCATGCACAAGTCAAATATGTGTGTATAACTGTGTGTTTATTATACAATGTACATACACAATGCATATGTAGGTATATGGGTATTTTTTAATTTATAAACAGACACAAACTCTCCCCCTCTCCAGAATTAAGTGCTGTAACAACATACTAAAGCAACCTCTAAACAACATACTGGAACAATACATTAGTATGAGAATGATAAACAAGCCTAGTCAGACTGCCACACCACTGTGGAATTACTGCTTCTAACAGTAGCTTGGATACAACTACACAGCCCTTTGAGGGGAATAAAAACAAACCAAAACAGAACCAACAGAACCCAAACCAACACGCCTGCAGTGAAGCGGGCAGACTAAAGGACCAGATTCTAAACATCAGATTAGCATCGTGCTTCCTAATTCTAAATTCAGAACAAGTTTGTGGTTGTTTTTTCACTACTGTTTCTTAGTTGGAGGACAGGAGAAAGTTCAGGGGGAGGGGTTTGTGGGGTGTGCATGTGTGAAGTAAAAATGTTTCCACCCCTTCACCACTACCCTCTTTTTTTGGACAAAAAGTTTATTACCTGATAAATCCTGGGATTTTCCAGATACTCTGGCACGTTTAGCGCGGTGACCAAAGTTTTCAGTAGCTGAAGTGGAGGCACCCTTTAGTGAAATAAATAAGAATTAGTTCAGTCATTAGGTAAGTTATGAGAAGTATTCATTAGATTCTTATTCTTGAAACTACAAGAATTAATTTACAATTAAAACCCAACAAAAAAATTACCTCCATACTGCTCTTTGTAGGGCAAGCTGTTCTTTTAGGTAAAAGAGTTTTTCTGCGAAGTTGGTATGGACTATTTTGTGCACCAGGACCTGATTCTTCTGCAACCATATCTGCAGGTACATCATCATCTGTCAAACAAAACCAAAATTTGCTCATTAGAATTGTGGTTTTGGTTTATACCAAAAAAGGCTACTGAAGTTTTCAGAAAAATACATCTAGTCAGGAGAGGGGGAAGGAAGTGCTTGTTCTGAGAGAACTTTAAGTGAAAAATCAGAATATACACAGCATACATAAAATTACAGGAGAAAGAACACATGTATTAACTTATGTCCTCCATGTGGACAGAGCAGCTATACCAAAAGCCATTTAAAACCCACAAAAACCCCCACAAAACCTTGGCTTTTTGTTTCTCTGCAAGCACATAATTCACTGTACTAATTCCATCACCTCATTACCTCACAAATTTTTCACTAGCAGCATAATGATGAACACTGGAGTTCTGATTGTTAACTAGATGTTATCAAGACATCCTTCAGAAAACATGGTATTTAGTACAAAACTCAAGGCAGAATTTTTCCCAAACATTTCAGGACCAGCCCAGGCAGCATACAAATACTTCTGTAAAACGGAGGTAGCTTTAAAATAAACACACAATCTGTTTAACTAAATTACGATTTGAAAAGTAAGAGTATACACTCTCCCTGCCCTTAAAAAAGCACAGAAAACGTGATGTCATTTTTAAAAGTTGGATTCATTAGTCTGTTTTCCCTGTTGATGTATTTATAAAGCACACTTGAAACAAGCAAAGAGTAGTTACTTATCCCTGCACACCCTACAACTAGCATCAAAGTTACAAGAATTTAAAGGTCAACACAAAAGCCATCTAAAAAATAAAGCCCAGCTCCACATAAGTAAGAGAGACATACTTTCTGCAGATGCTTCTTCCTTTCTGACTGCTTTTTTAATTTTTAAACTATGTAAAACATGATGTAAAAGTGATAGCCAGAAAAGCAATACCACAAACACTTTTCCTAAATATATTAGGGTGAACAGAGGCTGATGTCAGGAACAAAAAATACCCAAAAAGCCCACACTCACAAAAAACAACCAACTGAATATACCTTCCCCCTTCAAATATTAAACCAGTCTCTTTAGAACAAAGAAAAACAATTCTAAGAGTTCCAAAGACGCCTTTACATTTCAAGATCTTAATCTCATTATTGTCCTAAGGGGTTTGTGTTTGTTTTACATGGTACAAAACATTACTTTTATATAGGATTATGCATACCAGCATAGCCCAAACTGGTACATCCCTGACAGCTAAGCCAATAAAATTCTCAAGAATCTTCTGTGTACTCCTGCTCTTTTCTGGTCCAAATTTTTCCACTACCTTAGCAGGTGTTTATAAATGGCAAACCTTGCAACATATCAAACAGATCACAAGACTGCTAGGACATCTAAATAGAAGACAGAAGCTGGTAAAAAGGTGAAGTTATCTGGTGAATGTGTGCCACTGCACACAGTCAGCTCAGAGTGTCAATCAGCTCACTAATACACCTGAACACTAACCCTGCAAAAGGACCTCCATGATCACCCAGCACAGCCACAAAGAGGGGACAAAACTGCAAAGAACCATCACCCCTTCTGCATCTGCAGTGCAGTTTTTATGGACAGAACAGAACCGTGAAACTGCTACCATCAAACCACCATGTTTTAAAACAAAGCAACCTCTGTAACTTCAGCTAGAAGATAGCTCACTCTCCCTGCTTGCTACTTATGTACCTCACTAGCATCTGAGCACTCCTCTCCCTATGAAAGATAAATATTTATGCATTATGCAAAAACCCTAAAGGACATTGATAGATGAACTGCAGTGCATTTTTCTGTGAAGAAGCATCTGGCCCAGTGTTGGCATTGCACACCTGCGGGAGGTTACTGACCCCACAGCAGACTCACTGCCTGCACACAATTCAGTCACCTAATTCTACCAGTTTCTTTCAATCTCTGACAGAAAACACCCTGCTGATTCAACAAGGTATCAGCAGAAAGAAAAGAGAAGCTGCTATGGGAGAGTTCCCAGTCTTTCCTCACACACCAGAGCAGGAGAGGAGTAGTGGGTCTGAAGTAGGTCCGGTCAGGAAGGACTGAGGTGGCCATTGCCCACAGCAAGGCCTTCACAGCCAATCACCCAAACATATTCCAGCACTGCAGTACCTAACTGCTTTGCACCACTTATTTCTGTTTAGGATCAGTAATTAGTATTCCTGTTGCTAATAACCCCCAGAAGCATTTTACTCGGGGATCATCTCAAGCCTGTTCCCCTATTTTGCACTGATGGCACAAAATGACTGTCAGTAGCAGAGCTTTGGGTTTTCCCCCCCCAGGTCTGGATGGTCAGTAGACCAGTTCAAAATAACCACACAGAACAAAGCAAAAACCCCAAAAGAACCCAGCACACAGGGGGTAAAAAAAATACCAGAGTACAGAATTTTTATCTCAATGGGCAGTGAAAAAGGCAGAGACATGTTCCAATCAGGTCCTCAGAAGTAAACCCTTGGAGGCCACTAAGGACAAACCATACTGCTGCTGGAAAAAGAAGGTGGGAGCCTGTGGGGGAAAATGGAAGCAAAGATTGGTTTAGCTGAAACACTGAAGGACTGGCTAAGCAGAAATACATTCTTTTTCTTGCAGTAGATTTAGGAGGATGGCAGGAGTCCTGCTAGATCACTTCTCTAGCACAGATGACATTAAGGGATACGTACTCATTCACTCAGCTTCACAGCAGGTAGCTGTAGAATTAACATCTTCCTTTTTTCCACCTAAGCCACAAGTAAGATGAGAGAAGAGCGCCAGGGAAAGCACGTATCACCCACAGCGTGGGAAGCAATGGGTGCCTAGGGCACACACACGCCACGGCACCTGTCACTGTTGAGCAATGCCGGTGCTGGTCCACAGCAACACAAACACAAAATGCATTATGACAACAGCTCACCTCCTGAGAGGGGAGCTCACCGGGAGAAGAGTGTTTCAAAAACCCAAGAGCAATGGCCCTGCCACAAACCTGCCAATTACATGCTGGTAATTTGCTGGCTATAGAAGGACAATCAGGCAACTTAGATGACTTCTTTCCCACCAGCAGTTTTTGCCAAACTTCTGAAGACCTGGCCAGCTTCTGTGTGGATTTCAGGAACAATAAAAACTGACAGCATTTTTCCAAGCCTGGCCTGTGTAGTTACCATCAAGTGAAATGCTACGAGGAAGCCTCAAAATTTTAAATGATCTGTTACAGAAACAAACTTGGTGCTTGTTTTTAGCCTTCCAAATGTTCTGCTGTAAGGTCTGAACAGGCTTAACCAGCCATAGTGCTAACTTTCAGATAAACATTTCTCAGAAAATACAGTTTTCCAATAACTGCACATTACTTTTCCCTGAGCAAGCAACATGACACTGCTAGTAATGCAGATTGAGAATTAAAAGCTCTTTTCCAAATTCCTCCTCTACAAAGCACACTCACATAGCAGACATACACCTGCTTCAAAACAGAAAAAGAAATTTTAAATTACAGAACCCCAGTGCCTCCAAAATATTTTTAAACCCCTATTTTAAAAGCACAGCAGTATTAGCCACTGCATCTAATGACATATATAAGAGGCGTTATAATCATAGTTGTGGATGGCAGAAGTATAAAAGTCATTAAACAATTTTGGGGGAGTGTGTCAATGACCTCATACAAATACCTGCTGTAATGACTGTCAGATGCTGTCACAGTTTTAACCGAGTCAACCTAATCTCTTAAAAAATGCAAGCATATTACGCCAAGTCTGGTCTCAATATGTAGCTGGTGTAAAATACTGAGGTAAATGTTTGAGATAAGTTTCAAACAAAATAATGTTTACTGAAAATTTAAAACCTAAGCAATGCTGACTGATCAAAATTTTAAGTTAAAAAAAGCCTCTTATCCACTAGTTCAACATCACTCATGACACCTGAACTATAACACTACAAGACACATAAATCAACAAGTTTCAAATAGAGAAATTGATATCAATCTGAGAGTAGGTCCTAGAAGAACACCCTATCAACCCATACTGAAGCTATGTGAATTCATCTCTCCTATCAACCAAATTTCAATAGTACCAAGAGTTCATCATACAGCGTCTTATGTAGAACTGGTGCAATTCCAGAATGACAGAATTCCCCACACCATCTATCTTCACAATCAGAAGAAAAGTCTACAAAATGCAACTAAAATGCAAACTGATTGATACAACTCAGTTACTTTGAGCAGAGTAAATCTTGCCATATATTTGGCAAAACATGGAGCCTGCCATCCTGTGAGATGACAGCTCCAACTACCTCACTGCTGGATTAGTTTAAAACTGCAACAGAGAAGAAAAGACAGCATAAATTTAAGGGAGAAGAGAACACACAAAGAGACAGCAATAAAGGCAAAATAACTTCTAGAACAGAAATACAAGGCAGGAGATCTGTATTTGCAGACACAATGACTGCAAAAAAACATGAACATCTCGGTAACAAATTGTCAGCCCAAACCCAACACACCCACCATTCTTCTTGTGGCAAGAATCTCCAGGACTGAGTTCTTAAATAAATGCACGTATCACTAGTGTGACCAACACTCATCCTTTGTCCTTGCAAACACTCCCGGGTAAGTGGCTGAGTCTGAAAAGAAGACACTACCAAACCCTGGCAAAAAGCACGTACAGAAATGGTACATTCTGCTCCACAACCTCAAAGCAAGAGTTTATCACCACTAGAAACATTCCCACTGATGCAGGGCAGCATTTAAGGGTTCATTTAAATTATGGATGGCAGATTGCTTTTGAAATGGAGACTGTTTGCTTTTGAGACCTACCTGAGTATCTCTCCAAATAGAAACTCTAGCTATGAATGCTACTACAAAAAACACCACATCCAAAAGACAACCAACCACACCAAAAAACCTTCAACAACAAAATCCCCACCAACAAGGCGACTCAAAAACGGAGAAAGATTAGATGTAAAGTTCAGTGAGCCCAGACCCAAAAGGCAGGAGCATTTTGGTGGTCTTTAACTATCAAGTTCCACTTCTCCAAAGAGGACTTAAAGTCAAAACCAATCAAAAAACCCCACCCTAAGAAACAGGAGGCACATATTGAAAAAAGTAGCTACAAACGCATCTACTACTAACAGAAAAATACCATAATAAATACTGTGATATATATATATCATCATGGAAAGAAAACCTGCAGCATTTTCCAAGCAAATATCCAAAGCAGCTCGACTCAGAGATAAAAATCTAAGAGGAGTTATTTTTCTAAGGTTCTGATGGCACAGGTCAACAAGAAGTATTCATCTCTGACAGGAGTCAAGGCTGTCTGAAACTGGAATGGACCCAGGGAAAGAAAAAAGATAAAAATACATAAATAAATACAAATCTAGGGGCAGGCTCCCCATTCAAAAGTAGCAGACTTTCAGTTTGGAAAGGGGACAGACCTAACATTAAAAATGTATGCTTTCTTAAAGATGTGCTGAAAGAGCAGACTTACTGAACACCATATGGAATAAAGAGATTCTGCCTTCTGGGAAGCAACAACTAGACACAATAACCATTACTGATTGCTAGAATATTTTAAATACACATACCATTTCTTACTGATAATAAACCAAAGATATGTAACAATATGCAAGCTTACAGCAATTTGTAATGGTTTATTTGATAAAGAAAAACTGTGTGAAATACTTCAGAGTTTTTCCTGTATGGAAAATATTTCTTAAATTAAGAGAGAAAAAAGTAATTAAGCTAAAAGTCTCTGTACTTGTATAGAGCAAAGTAAAACACACACAAACACCACACCACCCCCTACCCAAAAACTGAACACCACCCTCTTGGAATTTATGTTTTAAGCTTTTTAAACATGAATACTGAAATAAGACATCTTATTACTCTATGGAAATAGGTCGTGCAGTCATGATGGCCTAAAAAATTCAATAAGAATAGATCAGATGCTCAACTGTAGCTGTATCCACTCAAAAGCTTGTGTTAGCTTTACAACACATCTAAGTGTATTTTCTACAAGGACAAAAGTAACTATTACTTATATCTACACAGAGATTTTCTTAAGGCTCTTTTTTGTGTGTTATTCTTAGGATCTAATGGAAATTAACTTTTACTTCAGAGGCAGGTAATTCCTCCTCCTCAGCTCACTTTGAAGCCCTCTTACATAGGTCACTCAAATCAGATGAGAGACAAAAGCATTCCCTTAAAAGGTCTGTTAGGTCAACTAGCACCCTAAAAATGCAACATACTAGAACACAGCCTATACACAACAAGGCAAAAACAGCAGTTAGAGCTGGCACAAAGCAGGCAAAGTGAAAGGAGACAACTGGGAAAGATGACCTGGCTGCAAGCCCAAAACTTGTACCCAGCTATATTTCTGTAAAAATTATCTACCAAACCCAGCTATTCACATCTCAACCTTGTTCACAAGGGAGGCGCTAGTCTAAAACCACCTAGCACAAAACCTGCATGTGGACAAAGTCCTCCAAATACTATGAAGAATATTTCTCTTTTCAGAAACCAGGCACAAAAAGTGCTAAGTACCATTTGATGAAAAATTTGAGTTTAATTTGAGTTTATGTCGAGATCTAATCCCCCAAAAAGATATTTAACACCAGGTTAAAGACTGAATTTAAAAAAAAAATACAAACAACATACACATTTTTATTAGACATACAGAGTAACTGTGCAAGTAGCTATATAACTGAGCTACTTGTTAGATAACTCATTTTAGAGTGTAAAGGAAAGCTTTCTTACAAGAAGCAGCTGTAATAATCAACACTAGGAGGCTTCAAACAATAGGTGACAAACCAGAATAAGGACATCTAATTTTAAAAAAATAAAGAAAAGAGAAATCTACCATTTTCTCAAGCTGATAACTGTATTACAGCATCATCTAAAACATTTAGCAAGCTAATACACAGATCAGGTGGCTGCTTTGCAAGTGTATTTATGAGAATCTACCTTCCTACTCAATAGGCAGTTTTACTTTGCCCTGACAAGCTTTCACAGAGAAGGGACAAGGATGTCTTTTTGGGTGCATTCCTCATTAATAAAAGGAATACTTTCAAACCTGTGGCCTGGCTACAGGGCTCCTTGATGCTACAGCAAAGCAGTTGACGAAGTAGATTTTAAAGGTTCAGTAATACACAGTGTTTAAGGGGCTTTTCTATGCAGTCCTTAAGAGCCATTCCTCATGGCATTTGAAAGAAAACAGGCTTGATTACTGCAAGCCAATTTTTTCCTTTTTGACTACTTATTCAAGTTTCCAACTAGTATGAATTTAATTAAAATTTCTATATGCTTGTATCACTTCATTTGTTAGAACAGTCAAGTAACCAGCCTCTAAGTTCACTGCCTTCTTCAGATGAAATACAGCAACTTCCATCTCATTACAGAAGCACAGCCAGCATCAACAATAAAAATACAATGAAAGAGGTTCAAATATTCCTATTTTATTCTGCATCAACTGACCACAAGAGTTCTGGTAAACACCCATACTTTAATTTCAGGTAGTACTTCCAGATGCCTGAATGCAGATGAGAATGCAACCTTGTGACCACAGCCTTGGAGGTAGTGTGCTGGAAAGCAAGACAACAAAAAACCAAAAACAAGCCTCAAATCCCTCCTCCCTCCCTAATAAAATCCCACTTTGCAAGGCGATGGTCTGTCCTGTGGGAAGAAGCAATAGGCTCTCCAACAGCAACACCAAAGTGACCAGAACACACGTGCTCTGGTGGCACAGAGTAATCACCAAACCAAGCAGTCAACAGCACTTTAAAAAAAAAAAACCAAAACCAAACAAAAATGAAGACTCTCTTCCCTGAACTATATGAAACTGTTAGTAAAACAGATGGACATTGATAGGATGAAAACCAGCCTCCAAAACTTCTGTATCTGAAGAGAGCAGACTTTGGCTGAGGTCAGTAAGGCCAGTTAAGTAAATTAGTTTCATGGAATGGCCATTAAGGCAAACCAGCATGCCCATCTTGGCTGATGGCCTGGCTCAAGCTAGTTAGCATCTTCTGGAGAAAAAGGTGATAGCTATCTTATGCAAAATGAATGAGGTATTCGTGAGGATAGACTATTTCTAATAAGTAGAGAGTAGCTGAGCGATCAAGCAGAAAGCTTACATTTGTTACTGTGGTGGTTTGACCCTGGCTGGAGGCCAAGACACCCACCAAAGCTGCTCTATCACTCCCCTTTTCAGCTGGACAGGGGACAAAATATATCTTGAGAGGCTCAGGAGTCAAGATAGGGTCAGGGAAATATCACTCTGCAATCAGTGTCACGGGCACAACAGACTCAACACAGAATAAAGGAAAGAAAACTCTAATTGATGACACAGCCCTGCACCCCCAGTGACACCAGAGTTGGGTAATGAGAAGTGTGACCAGGTCTTAAAGCACCTCCCCTCACCCCTCCCTTTTTAGCAGACTTCACTTTACTCAGGATTTTGCTCCCTTCTTCCCCACCCCCCCACCCCATTGTAGCACAGGGAGAGGCAGGGAATGGGGGTTTCAGTCAGTTCCTCATGAGTTCTTCTTAGCTTGGAGGGGGGCCATTCCTCACATCCCTCCTCTGCTGCACCCTGGGGTCCCACCCATGGCAGACAGTCCTCCACAAACTTCTTCAACGCGAGTCCTTTCCCATGGGGCTTCAGCTCTTCCCCAGCTGCCCCGGCAGGGATCCCTTCCATGCGGTGCAGTCAGAGTCACAGAATGTCTCTCAGTCTTTAAGGCCCAGACTGCTCCAGCCTGGTAGTCCAGAGTCACAAGCCCCACTCCCCTCTGTCCCCATAGCAAACCTGCTCCAGTGCAGATCTCTCATCTCTGTCTCTCTCTCCACGGGCTGCAAGTGCTGGCAGATGCTCGCTCCAATGCGGGTCACAGCATCTCCTGTGTGTCTCCACCTGCTCCAGCGTGGGGCCTCTCCATGGGCTGCAGGTGGAGTCTCATCCTTTGCCATAGGTTATGGGGCTACACCCACTCCACCATGGGTTTCTCCATAGGCTACAGGGGAATCTTTCTCTCCAGCACCTGGGACACCTCCTCCCCCCATCCCCACCTAACTTATCTTTATGTCTGCACAGGTTTCTTCCTCCTAAATGTGATTCCCAGAGGTGCAGTGACCATCACTGATGGCCTCAGCCTTGGTCAACAACGACTCCGGCCTTGAGCTAGGTGGTGTTTTCTCTCTCAGGCCTAAAGATAGCTTCTAGCTGCTTCTTGCAGAAGCCACCCCTGCAGCCAACTCCTGTATGTAACATTTAGTTAGTCGGAATATTCTTGATAACAGTTAACTCAAAAAAAGAATTAATTAGAAGATTGTAAATTCCTGGGTTTACCAACTTCCAGTGATGATTATTTCCAGCTTAATTTCATCCTGCATGAGTAACTAGAGAACTAAAGAAGGAACATAATGCTCTTTTTCCTCTTTGACTTTCTGGTACCTTAAAAAAAATGGGGGAGGGGAGGGATGAAATGCAGAGCAGGAGTGAGTAAATTCAGTGAGAACAGAGATTCAACTTAGCACACCTTCATTTTACACTTCAAATTTTCTATGGCCCATACCAAATCCATTGGCAGAGATTTTCTGTGATGCATGGGAAGCTAGAAGAGACCTTGCTCAGAGAAACATGGCTGCCCTTGAAAGGACAGGAAAGTGTGTGTGTGTAATAAAATAATCCACATAGCTGTAAGTCTCATTATGACTAAGCACTATTACAACTATTCAAGCATAACTCCCATAAAACAATCTCATGGCACAATCATTTCACCAAATTTTCAGGAAATGAAAGCCTCCCACAGATTTCCCTGCCATAAGCCACATCTGCAGAGTACGTTGTGTTACACAGGTGGAAAATTATCTGTCTAGATACTACAAGTAGTAGCAGATTTGGAAGTACTTGCCATGGAAAGCCATCTGCCTTATATGGACTCTACATCAGAAGTGACTGGCATCGATCAATACATTGGCCCAGCTGGAACCTAGCTGTGTCAAGGAGCAGTTTTGATATACTAAGCTAGGAATTTCCTAAGGTTCTTCAGAATTAAAAGCGTTTCTAAAATTCCTATCGTGACAAGGAAAGGCAGTCACAGATCTGTCTTGCAGTGACAAAAAAAAAAAAAGGTAAAGAAAAAAGGCAACCAGAGTGAAAGGCCAAAGATTTTTTTCTGTAGGCTTGGCACGGAGGGAGGTGGTGGGAATGGTCGGCATTATTTCTTCCTAAGCAACAGGAGGAAAAAAGTACATTAATAGTTCTTTAAAGCTTTCCAAGCATGGCTGTCATTCTTCCCCCTCCGTATCCTACTATTATGTTACATCAGAGGAGGAATAATAAAGCACCAGAAACCATCAACTTAAGCACTTTACATGATCTAATATAATTGTAGGAAAACAGAGGGTCACTAAGAAAAGCTCAATTTGAGTCTTGATTTTTTTTTTTTAATTAGATCCCAGATAACACTTTGACCCAACCTTCAGAAACAATACAAGCCAACAGACTACCAAGTATAGTTTTTTGGAGAAATTTCTACTGGTATATGTGGGCAGCTAGATACTGTCTCCAAGCAGAGGTTCCCAAGTTATGTTCAGCTACAATGGCAATTTACACCAACCAAAGGTCTAGGAAGAAGCAGAGGGACACCAAATGGTCCAGAGGCAAAAAGCTGGACCACGTAACTTAAGACAGCTGGTAGGAAAAAAAACACTGTGAGCTACTATTTACTCACTATTCTGGAGATCCAACAGCCAGTCAAGAGACTGTGTGAAGTGCAAAAGGTAAAAAATGAATTCCACTACCTCTTTTGGGTATTTCCCCTAACTTACTGTTATAATAATATTAACCATATATCCTACTTTCTCCTCAGGCCCAAGTAGAAGAAAGATCTACACAAGTATTTCAAATGTTCGAACTGAAAAGAAACAACAAACCACACACTGCCCAACATGCCCAAGCCTCCATGAAATGCCACCGTATGAACCCAACAGTATACTGGAAACCTAAAACCAGTAATACAGTAAAGACTGCAGAACAAAATCATTAAATATCTCCAAATTATTGTGCTTTTCTTCACCAAAAATGCAGGCCCCCTATCACAGTATATAGTTATTTTTAGCCTGACTTTCAGCAAGGCTATGCAATGATAATTATGCCAGAAGCATGCAGCCACAAAGAAAGCAAGCGAACACTTACTGTCCTTGGATCAGCAAAGGATGGTTTTACCTGATGTACTTGGTATCAAGGTTGAGTTTTACAAGACTAACTGTGGCACGGTTTGCATTCACCAAGTCAGACTGATCTGATCATTATTTTCTCTGAAAACTCTTCATAATGATTGTCCCTATTATTCTATTATTGAATTACACACTCCAAAGCGTGTGGAGTTTGTAATTCAAAACAGGATAGCTCTGTTTAACTTCAGAGAGATGACTATGAGAAAACAGCCCATGCAACTATAGCAAAACCAAACACTGCCAGGGCCAGGAGGAAAATGCTTTATTACTTATTTGCCAGCATATATGTTATTAAGATGGGTTAAGAAAACGGCCAATCTAAGACACTGGTGTAGCAGACAGCTTCTGATGCAGGTCTAAATTTAAGAACTACACAAAAAATAAACAACCTATCAACACTGAACACCATAGCTAGTACTAAGGGCCAAAAACAGCCTCCCTAAACCCAAGCTGCTTTGAAAACAAAAAGAAACCATACATACAGAACAACTGCCCACATTCAAAACTCCTGCTCCAAGAAATAAGGCTAAAAGCGTGTTTTTCACCAGGTTTTACCAATATTAATACATTATGTAACTTGGAAGGACATTACTGTCTGTTTTCCATTGCTACTACCTGTTACAAAACATTCGGAAACCTGGAAACAAGGTTTCCTAGTATACATTAAAAGAAACTGCAGGACAGGGAGGACACTGATTTTCCTTGTCCTGTAGAGTAAGGATCTCCCAAACACCCCTAACCAGCAGTTACTGCTCTTGGGACATCTGGAGAGGAGGGAAAATTATACCCCAGTGTTTTATTAGAAGACCAAATGGCATTTGATATATTAATCCAAGTGTCTAATTATGATGTTTGTTTTCTCTCCTTCCAAACAGCACTTTTAAAAAAAAGACACTCATACTTTAAAAAAAAAATACAACACCTAAATGTGCTGAGTAAATTCTGTATTAGTTACCCAGCCCATTTCTCAGCACTTCATAACCCATCACTCTGCAGTGCTCACCTAGTCCCAGCATTCCCATTTTCAGCTGCAATGAAACATACAGTCAGATGCAGGCTGATCATGTATTTTTATCATTAAATGCAGCATCATGCATGACTCAAGCCCTGTCAATAAACTTCTAGAAGCTTTTCCTTAATAGTTACAGAATTTCCACTAGTATTTTCAATTAAGACTGTTGTCTCATGAGCAGCTCTTACACACGGGTTTATACAGATATTTAAGTATATTCAAACTTCAGAAAAACCACCCTAACTTTTTAAACACATAATACAACTAATTTTGGCACAAGAAGTCAGTTTTCAGTAAAACTTCAGAGACCAAAACACCAGCAGCTGCAACTGCTAAGGTGTGTGCGTGTAGGGGGAAGAAAAAACCCCAAATCAGGGTATTTGGCTGTTAATTATCTTTTGGCAACTAATTATACTAATTCCAGATACAGGTTGGGGTTTTTTTTTCTCAAAAATTCCAAAGTAAAACGTAATGGCAGCTTAATTTAAGAGTTTCCAAATTGATGTGTTTGAAATGAACGCTCTTCAAGTTTAAAACTGCAGGTGATGCCCTGTATCCTGATGAACTATTTTCAACTACTCATAATTTCAGTTGAAAAGAATTAAATAAATCTAATTTTTCTCAGCATCTCTCAAACAGTTTTTTCATGGTCTCAATTTGGCTAAAGCTCTGTAATACTAAGCAATGTGGAAATACAATCTTGAAGAAAGAAAAAAGTATGTTACAGGCTTTGAGTAAAGGGAATGTTTGCTGTTTGCATTGCAAGTTTATTCTTAACAACAACAATAAAAGACAAAGTCCAAGCAGGCAGTGTAAGCTTGGTTACCTGAAAGCAAGTGTAAGTTCCAAGAGAAAGAGGAACCACTATTTTCTCATACTGTTGAAAATATCTAGATATCTAGCCCTTCTAGATACTTGCAACAGGGTTGTTTTTCTTCCCTCTGCTGCCTTTTACATCCAGTCTTTCTGTATACCTACAGCAGAACCCTGAATTTTTACAGGTCCTCCTTCTCCCACATCTAACCTCCCATTTTGTTTAGTTCCTATAGTTCTGGATATTCACTCATTTTAAGACCAGATAGAATAGCTCTTCATCAGTTATTCCATACCTATTTTGGAGTCCCGACCCACTACACTTCCTACCAACTCCCTGTAATTTGTCATGCCTCAGTATGGCAAATTTCTACTTTTAAATCACTTAAATACACATGAACTGAAAAAGCTGTTTGAACATATGGAACATCAAGCAATGGGGACATGCTATGGCTAAGAGTCCAATATCACAGCCCCTTCCAGACTCAGAGCTCTTCGTTGTACATGGTAATCCCATGCTGAGAGCCATTAAAATACAGATGGAAACAGGAATCAAAAACAACCCTTATGCTAGAAGGCCACAAGGACCTAAAAAGGCTTTAAGAGGAAGAAGAGCTCTTTATCACCATGCCAAAAAATTAAAGGTTATCTAGAAAACCGATCATCTTAATGTGCAACTTCTTTCATGTTTAGGTATCTCCATCACTACCCACCTATCTCTCATTCTCTCAGACGTATCAAGGCAGGGCATTTAGCAACCAAGATACTCTGGAGAGACAGCGGACAAAACATGCAGGGAAACACCCAAACTATTGAACTCCTTTTCCGATTATTTTACCTACATTTCCTGGTAATTTCCTTTTTTTCCCCAGAGAAAGAAAAGGAAAGAAATAGAAAAAAACCCCAACAGATTATTGAAAGATGTCAAGATTCCCCCTGGCAGCTGCCCCATGGGGAGATTGCCATCCATCCACCCCTCCCCGTGACTAGTGCCAACCACCCGTCTCTGCTCTCCCCTCCCCATATTCAAGACAAGCCTACACCATTTGATCCTGTCCCTTTTAGTACTTCTTAGTGTTGATGAAAAGTTAAACAAATACACACAGAATAGAAATGCAGCTGGTTGTACACACAGAGCCATCCAGGCATGCTTTCACAGACAAATTTGATACATATAGAACACCACAGTGTAAGAAGAGAGTCACAGGTTTACAGCCCTGGAACTGATCCACCAGGAAAGAGAAACACCTCTCATTTAACCAAACTAATTTTACTTAGTATGTCAGACTAGGTCAGCCCTGATACCTCAGCTGAGGGCTGCCACTTCATAGTATTAATTGTGGTTTTTAGGTCATTTGACTATATCCTTAAAAGGCTGCAAGAATAAAGGAGTATTAGCATTAAGGAGGAACATCGTATTACAAACAAGACAGATGGCTAACAAACCTTCAGATAAATTCTGGATGGCAAATAATCTTATAGAGAATTACCTCTTCTAAAGAGCAAACTGCTCAAATATAACTTGAAAGAGAAACAAAGACTTTGGTCCAAAGCACAGCAAAACATCACTTAGCTTACAACTCTACAGACAGAAGGGGAGAAAGCATTTAGGCACTGAATGGTATTATTAAAAACAAACTTCTATCTGAACATGGAAGAGACTTTTTTCCTACTGTGAGTATTGTTGAGCACTTGCATAGGTTGCCTGGAGATTTTGTGGAGTCACCAAACTCTGAGAGTCCTTTCCAAGGCAGCTATGCCTCTGCCACTGTCGCTTATTTGATCTGAAACACGATAAAATTCCATCAGCTCAAAAGCCTGTTCCATCCATTTCCCAAGGATAACCTAAGTTAGGAGCACAGGTTCCCCATGTAGTCAGCGAAGGGAGAAACTGCTATTAGAGAACAATTCATCCCTGCTTGACTCTAGTATTCCCATCAGTCAGGTAACAGCTCTCCCACTCCTGCTGAATGTACTTTTTACTTTATTTACCCTCTAGATTTCCTATTATATGGCCTTGCTGATGCACTGAAGCTCCAGACCCACTGTTTTTACCCCAGGAATGCACTGTTATAAAATACAACTTTCATACATTTGTATCTCTAAAACCTCAGCCCATCTGTACTCTGACTAACCCAGGAATCCCAGACTTCATGGCATTAGGATAAGACGACAAACCATAGTATTTTCAACCATACACATAGAAAACCATATAGCTTAACACAGTTTTACACTGTTACATAAACATGTGTGTTTTCTACACTGGCAAATGTTACTATGTTAACAATCAAATGATTATACCAAAATATATTTTGTCAGTGAGAAACGTGTCATGAAGGAATATGAAGAATATTTTAGATTAAATCAAAACGGTCTCAGCACAGCAATTTAAAGATTTGATTAAAAGTACTAAAATATAACTCGTTAAAACATTCTGCAGTTAAGAGATGCCCTTCTTTCTCCTCTAGATTTCCATAATGCATACATTACCTCATTTCTTCCCAACTGTTAAACTCAAGTGTCATTTCATCATTTTCCTGATCCAGAGGTTTGAGGGGAAAAAATACCACTATTAAGTATCCTGACCTGGAGTTAGGTTGTAAAACATCCTAGGGTATGCTTCTACACACTTAACCAGGCAGGTGAAACATCACCAAGCCTTTACAAACACACTATGTTTATACAATAACAAACAGCTAGAGGGCTAGCAACTGATGAGGTATTCCTAACAAAAAGCCATCTTAGAGTAGTAGCAACCTTTTTACAAAGCTGAATGCTGATGATTAACTGATGAAAACATTGCTCTCAATTTCTTCAATTATATCTAGGGAAAAAAAATACAAGTCAGCCTCAAAGGTGATATGCAGAAGTTTTAAACAGGAGGACTCGCAC
Source organism: Porphyrio hochstetteri (assembly GCA_020800305.1). NCBI lineage: Eukaryota > Metazoa > Chordata > Aves > Gruiformes > Rallidae > Porphyrio > Porphyrio hochstetteri. The sequence goes on from CM036907.1 coordinate 10,543,940, forward strand.
TACTTCCCCCTCCTCACCTTTCCATATTGAAGGCTTTTCCAAGAGTAAAGATATTTGTGTTCACCCCAGAAGGTGGGCATGAAGAGAGCCATTCAGAAATAAACTGCTGCCTCACTGTATGATCTCATTTACACTAGTCAAACTCAGAAGAACAACAAAAGCTTTGATTACACAGGTATAGGAAAAGACTTATCCCTTACCACTAGAAACAAGCAAGACAAAGTCCAAGACATCCAACAGATCTTCCTGAAAAGATCTCAAAACTAAGCGCTCAGTTGGGAATAGAATGGTGACCAGGTCCCACCTCTGATCAGAAGTAAAGCCCCCTCAGGCACAGGCTCGAGCTCCTGCTGGACAGAAACCCCTGGGCTGTGCATGCTGACCCCTCTGCAGCTCAGGAAGGATGAGTGTCTGCCAGAGGTAACCGCAGGGGGCTCTGCTCTCTTCCCACCCCCATCTCATGCTCTTCCAGTCACTTCTGTTTGTGCCAGGATGGAAGACACACTTGACAAGTACCACCTACTTAAAGGTGATCTTCAAAGTAATACCTTTTCCCCCTCCTGTATCCTTCTCCTAGCATGAAAGGCTTACACTACTACTGCACACCATCTTGTAGGAATCTGTAAATATCCTGGTACAGAAAGAGACAATTAATTCTTTCTCCATATTATTGGTTTAGCCTCTTGGTGTTTAAAACAAAAATAATCAAGAAGTGCTACTGTGCCAATTCATGGTTTCAAAGATCCTTGCAACTGTAAATTGGAAGTGTGCTAGAACTCATGCTAGCTGAACACACTGAAAGCCTCACCTGCTAGACAAGATCATACCAGCTAAAAATCCAAGGAATAATATATTCAACCTCCTACACCTTCACTCTAAATTACAGTCAATTTGCTAAAAGTGAAGCCTCATGCAATCACTCTCCCTTACAAAGTATGTTCTCAAACTAATGAATCTACAGGCTGCACTAAGATGGTTATATAACATCAGCAAATTGAATTTATTTTCTTGGCCCTATTTTCTGTCAGTCTTTCTAATCATCCCCTTCATTCTGGCTTCCTTCATCGAAGTCCTCCTGTCACAGTTTCACCTGTTCTTAACTTACCAATGTGACACACCTATAAACTACTCAGATGTTCCACCACTGTTAATTTGCACTAGTAGCAACTGGAGACACAGCCAAGTTAGTCATTTCAAACACTGAAGGGGGAAGAAATAAAACTTAACCACGAAGATCCTCTGGACATAGTTGCAAGCAAGATTAGAACAGGAGAAAGTATGACACAAAAATAACAACATTGAGTTTGTTTTAGAATCAGACTCGTTTGGAAGGGACCTCAAAGCCCATCTAGTTCCAACCTGCCTGCTGTGGGCAGGGACACCTCCACTAGCCCAGGCTGCCCAACACCTCATCCAACCTGGCCTTGAACACTGCCAGGGAGGGGGCAGCCACAGCTTCTCTGGGCAACTTGTACCAGGGCCTCACCACCCTCACAGTAAAAAGCTTCTTCCTAACATCTAATCTAGATCTACTCTCCTTTAAATGTAAAGCCATTACCCCACGTCCTACCACTACACACCCCTGGAACACAATCCCTCTCCAGCTTTCAAACATAAACCCTCCCTTACACAGGATTATACCTGGACATTGGGTAGAATTCTGGGGTCATGTGAACACTTGCACCCCTGTCCCTCCTGGCTTGCTTGTGCCCAACTCTTGTCCCAGCTGAGGATCTGGTATGATGGCCAGTTTAAGAACTCTGTCCTCGAGGACTTGCTCGAAATAGATGGAGCTGATCCAGAACTGGCTACTGCCATCTCAGGATGCTTTACCCAACTGATGAGCACATGAACGATTAATGTCTTCCAAAAATAGACAGGGAGGGTTTAAAAGACACTGCTGCTTATATTCTTCCAACTGCTGCTTCTTTCAGACATCTCTGCCATAGAGCAGGGATAGAGTAAGTGTTTTCTATGAAATCCTGTCAACCACTGAAGCTGCTGGTAATAGTAAATTAGTGTCCAGTGAACTACAGTGTTTGATCTGAATTACTTTCCCTTTTGCTAATGCTTAGGAGATCAATTGGGTACCAGAAGTCCCTGATGTCATTAACCACATTATCTCACATCTCTGACTGTACTGTTTCCAAGTTCAGTGTTAACATTACCATGCAATATAAACTTAAATAGCATGGGCACATTTTCCCTCCACCTCAAAGAAAACAAAAGCATCCCAGTGCCCTGTAAGCATGTGTTTAAGAAATATACCACCCCCAATCTTTGGCCAGCAGTTAAACTAGTGAAGAAAACACAGCCCCTGGCTTCTCTATGCTCCCAAGAAAGGGCTGGAAAAGCAGGCATTAGCCAAAACTTGTGAAACCCAGTTTCCAGCCAGCAAGGCTAGAAGGCAGGCTACTTTGAAATACATATCACACCTTGAACCCTGTCATTGTACAGTAGCTGGCTGACAGTACCCCCCTCCCCTCCCAGATGTCAGAGCATATGCTACCATTGATGACTAACAAGTAAGAAGCACAAAGAAATTTTGGTGCATCAGTCAAACCATGATTGAAAAAAACTGTGAAACCTGACATCAAATCAGGCTGCTATCTTTGAAGTGTAATATTTAACCCTCAGTGAATTATTTCATGTCAGCACTATGTGGATTTCTGAAGCCAGCAGAAGAGCCTGAACTATGAAGAAGTGAATCTTTATTTCCAGTTGATAGACACAATGGACACCAGTAGCTGAGAAATGCACTGCACTATCTGCAGTGATATTCTGGGAAAACAGGATGGAAGTTGGAAGTGTCCAGTTATAACCAGAGGTGAACGAGTAAACAAAACTGAGGCATCACCATAGAGATTTATTTCCATTAACAGACACATTTCAGATGTTTTTAAAGTATACAAACAATTTCCAGAAAAAAACAACACAAACTCCACTTTCCCTCTCAGGCTCTCACAAGACTTACAGGGGGTTATGGCTTTGTTAGAGGTAAGATTAAGACCTCTGTCACAGATAACAAAAAACCCCCAACAATTCTGGAGAACTGCAGTGCTCCGGGGAACACCAGTCAATGTCAACGATTCAGCCCAAACCACTACTAACCATCATTTCTAGAGACTAGTTTTTTATTGACCATTTAGCACCTTTGCTTCAAGAGGAGCCTCTCTAGAGGAAACCTTGCATGCAAAGCATCTACACACAGAGTATAACTGTATTTTACACATCCACTTTATATACCACATCCACCTACTCAGCAGACCAATGCCTATCGTGCCCAGAACACATCCTCAGTATAATGGATCACACAGTTCCAAATCCTACACAGAACGTACAGGACTGTCCACTTGGAAGCATAAAAAGCCCTGTTACACAACTACATTCATCAAGCCTGTTATATTTGAAGTGCAAGCATACCCACAAGCAGATTGTTGAATACTCAAAAGAATCCTTCATGAGTTGTTCTTAAATCACAACCGTTCAAAGTATTTTTAGCAAGTAAAATGTATTTTGTGCATTCAACTTAAAAGTATGCCACATGGGTCACGAACACAGTGAAGTTCAGCCTACTAAATAAGTGATGTTTTCCTCTACTGAACTAAAATACAGAATACTTGTCAACTATTAATTATACTCCATACAGAAAAGCCTCCTTACATCTCTGTTCATTGTTTAGTTTTCCACTAGAAAACCCAGGATATTTTAAGTTTTCGAACAGGCTATTTTACAAGTGCATTGAGCTTTGCCATGTTTCCCCATACTTTGGTGGAACACATGGAACCTCAGCCATTTTTTTGTTACATTCATGCTCAACATCGCCACAAAAACTGTCTGAAGATGTACTCTAAACAACTGTCAGATTGAGTTCTGGAAATAAAGCCCTTTCCAGAAGGCTATTCATTTTTTAGTTAACAAAATAATTCTACAATCTCACCTCTCTTTCTTCATGTTTTGCTTACTTTCTCCTCACATAACCCAACAGAAAGCCGTGAGGAACCACCTGTCCTGCATTTCAGAAATCTGTTAATTTTTTTTAACAACATACTGGTCAAAATTTATTACTATAGACAAGTTTAGATAACACAAGTCTTCTCCAACATTTGCGGTTTCAGTGCTTTGTACTACACATTTCCACTTGCAGTGGAAGTGGAAGCCAGGGTAAGAGGATTCCAAACTTATCCATCACAAAGGGACCACCACAGGGCATTGCCTGGTTGCCAAGTATTTCAAAATGTTTAAGGCATAAAGCACAAATAAGAGGATGAAGGCTTCACAGCACAATTCTTCAGAACATGCAACATGACTTTATTTTATAGTCATTTAGACAAAACAAACTCCTGAATATATGCATCCATTTCTTGGATTCTCTACCTTCAATTCCTTCTCATGGAAGCTTGATACTGATGGGTGGGTGAAGGCTAAAGGTAACAGCAATAAGAACATTAAGATGTTCTCTGCCTTTTCCTCTTCACCAAGATTGCATTTGTATCTGTCCCCCACAGGGATGGCATCCAACCACTGAGTTACCTCCACTTCTTGACCACAAAACAGACTTCTGCAAGTGAGGTTGAGGTTCTTTTATTTGGTCATTCAGTTTTAAAGACTAAAAAAGGCTGCAAGACCAAGACACTTACTCTGTCAGGACACTTACCTGCACTTTATTCTCCTCTACTCCTATCATCCTTAACTGCAAAGCTATAAACCTCTCTCTCCTTGCAGCTGCCAACTCATCTCTGTAGACACAGCTGGGAATAGATACCCAAAGTCCTTTTTCAGCAGAAAAATTACCTGCCTCGATTGCATGGAGTATTCAAAGTTTTGAGTTCCCAAATATCCTCATCCACCTACTTTTTATTACCCAAGTACGCACATATGGCACAGGAAAATAAGACAGCTGTAACAATAAAGACTACAAAGCCAAACACAATAGCATGGGGGGAATATGAAAGAGGAGGGACACCGAGCAAGTAAGCAAGCCATCAGCAAAGGGATGAATCTATCATCAATACAAGTGCTGTGACATTTCCCATCCTGCTGAGGAGCAAGCAGGACCTAAATTCTTGTGCAAAACTAACACCAAACATAACAAGTTGGAAATGGAAAAGTAAAAGCCCAAACAGAGTTTAGGTTATAGTAATAAAGAATAACACTACATTGACCTCTACACCTATTGTAATTAAAGTTCCATAAGGAAGAAATAAAATTCAAAACAATTCTTTTTTTGTTCAATTCTGAATGGGGGACAGAAGATGTGTTACTCAATACTAACTTATGAACTCCTATTTTCTAGTAACTTCTCCTGTGTTTTCAGCTGAAGAAACTGCTACTCATAACTTCTTCTCAACATCAACCCTCCCACCCCAAAAAGGAAGAGCTCTGCTGGTGCTAGGTAACAGCTATACGTCACACTAATATCTTGAGATGTGGGCACTACAGCAGCCCATCCTACCCAAAGAAGTACATACATAGGCACCATGTATGAGAAACAGGCCACAAGTAACTATAGGCCTTGCACACAGGAAAGAGGCTGGCAGCTCCTTAAAGCAATATCCACCTATTACTTTTAATTAAACATATAGAGAAGCAATTCACATATATTGGTGCCCTAATCTGGCACTAAGTAAAGCACAGAGCAATAACATACAGCATCATTCGGTGGATCAAGTGCACTAATCACATGCAGTTACCAGAATGAAAAAAATTAAACATTAAACATTTATAACAACCTAGACTAGGAGAGTAAAAGTCATATTTAGAGCTCAGACTAGATTTACTGCCAGGCAGTAAACTGCTGAATATATATAATTAAGCATACATAACACAGGATTATGCTAACAAGACTTTAAGAACAACAGTTAAAGGCTAAAGCCTTCTTTCATTGCAGCAAACCCTTTCCTGTTCCATGGGGGAGAACCATTTACACTGTACATGGTGCCATGTATTAGTCAGAAAATGTCAGCATTCCTGAAAACAAAACAAAGAGCTGTGGGATAACCTAGCAGGGTTTGGAAATTTCAGAGTCACCTTTCACACTCAGGTGCTAGTGCCCTCAAAGTTAAGAAGTAAAATAAAGTCACATGCATTTCAAAACCAAAGGCCAGTTTGGCTACTTAAGCCTAGTCTTCCAGGCAAAAGAAAGAAGCCTTTTTAAAGTATCTTTTCTGTTCTTTAGAAAAAGAAATGGGAAGGGAGAGAAACTTTCCTTTAATGAGAAGCAATGGATTGTGACTGAATATCTGCAAATCTTCAGCTATGACAGTGTTGGGAATGGAAGGAAAAAAAAAAAATCATAGAAAGGAAAATTTCTAGAATCAACACAGCAACAAAACTGCCAATGGCCAGTGCTGAAAAAAGATCTGGTTTAGTGCCCTTAGTGGACAGATACAAAGCTGCAGACATCTTGAGTGAGGAGCAGTTCACAAGGAAGTTTTATAATGCCAAATCTCACTGTGAACTAGCTGCTCACTGTTAATGCAGAAGTGCTGGATTCCAACAAAAAGGAGACTAGAAATAAAGAGAAGAAGAGGCAAAGTCACACCAGCACCTTCTCCCCACTCATCACCACAGTTGACTGGAGACAGCAGACCAAGATGTATTAACAAACAAGTTAAAAAAACAATAAAAAAATTATACCAGAATCCAGTCTCCTACCCCCACAATAGGACAGCCTCTGACAAGACATCACAGTTGCCAAAATAAAGCTGAATCTAATGTATCTATTAGGAAGGATGGTGCCAAAGTAAAGATCAAAAATCAAGGCAACCAAGTCATGGATTTGAATGTCTCAAAATACACATAGTATCAGGCAAATCATTTATCAAAAATAATTACACTGGAAGGAATTTTCAAAGTGCCACTGAACTTCATTTTGCCAGTGTAAGTGAGTGCATTAGTTTGCCAGCATCCTTTCTGGTTCTTGAATCGTAACTTCTTTATTCAAAGTCATCATTTTTTTTTGTTTTCAAATCAACTATTTTTTTCAGATTGAAAAGTACAGGTAACTAGATATAATGTCCTGGAAATCTGAAGCAATTGAAGACAGATGCTTCCACCATATCTGAAAGCAAAAAAAAGTTTCCCCATCAAAACTTTGCTTTCACCCAGCAAGTGACATAGTTTAGTTGGACAGCTTGACAGAAAATTTTAACTCCAGACTGTTTTCTGAGCTACACGTAGCAATGAGTAGGCACTTCAGATATGTCCTACTGCATGTTCATAAGACTCCAACCTAGGCAGTCTTGGGGGCCCCTACCAATTATTTCTAAACACTGGAAAGGCAGAATCAACACTGAGACAGATTCTGACACCAAAGCTGTACCTCATATCAGCACAAAGTCAATAAATGCATGTTGCATATACTCTTTTTAGTGGTCTCTGCTCTATTAAGGCATGCTAGAAGTGGGGAAAAATGGACAAAGTGAACATATGCATATATCTTCTTATTATAAGAGTCCTTTTAAAGCATTCAGAAGCTGGCTTAAACCGGGCAGAGTATCACCTGCACCAGTCCAGGTTACAGCTATGAATCCATTACTGAAGTTACACGGTTTCCTACCCTCTACCTCCAGCATATCAGCTGATTGCATGGGATGAGCAATTACTAGCAATTAAGAATTATGCAAGAGCCAATGTAAAATGCTATCCTGGGCTCCCCTAGACTTCCCGAACCTAGGAAGCTATCAATTCATTGCTTCTCTTGAAAAAGTAAAACCAAAAAAGCCAACCAACCAAAAGGAGGGAACAGTACTGCCCCTTTTACATTTATAAACATGTAAAGGGTGAGAGTCAGGAGGACAGAGCCAGGCTCTTCTCAGTGATGGCCAATGACAGGATAAGGGCCAACAGGTGCATGTTGGAGCAGAGGAAGTTCCATGTGAATATGAGGCGGAACTTTTTCACTGTGAGAGTGACAGAGCCCTGGGACAGGCTGCCCAGAGAGGTTGTGGAGTCTCCTTCTCTGGAGACATTCAAGATCTGCCTGGATGCACTCCTTTACAATTTAGTCTGGGTGATCCTGCTCTGGCAGAGGAGTTGGACTAGATGATCTTTCGAGGTCCTTCCCAGCTCCTGATGTTCTGTGATTCTGTGTGATTCCAATGAAAATATTCAAAGCATTTCAAGTTAAAAGCCACATATTGTTTGGCTGCCAACTGCAGTGTTTTCTCCAACTACTTATTTTCCCAACAATTACCTTTCAGAAACCCACATAGTCTTCCTCATACAAAATGTTATTAATGGTTTTTTTTCCGTCTCTCTCTTACAGAAATATGTCCATATGATCAATACCATTAAGAGCTCCCACATCCTTACTTGGGAGCTTGTAAGATAGTTTCTTAAGGCCTAATACAAAATTTAAGTGTTTGAATCTCCCACATGATCCTATCTGTAGATTGCCTCTCAACCTATTTCCTTCAGGATTTGTGCTTTCACAATGTAACACTGCATTTTACTAACAACATGTAATTTTCTTGTGCTATAGGTATGGCTCAGTGCATGTGCAGACACACACACACCTACTGCTTCACAACTGTAATCTTACTGTTGTATCTCAAAACCACAAGAAATTGTCCATGAAGACCTAAAATACAAGCTATATGGATGTAATTTATTCTCACAGAAATGCCCTCTGTTCCTCCTGGGATTTTTAAGTTAATTGCACAAACAATTAAGGCAACCTCTACTCTCTCCCTTACCCACAAATAAGGGCTCTGACAGACATGCACAGGCAAATTAAAAAAAAAAAATCTGCCAGCTGAAGCAACCCTCAACCCTGCCAGCTGCCCCTTCGAATACAAGTTGTTGCCCCAATAACAGATGGCCATACAGCTCACATGGCAATTCAAGAGCAGCTCCAGTTTTCAGCCTAGCACAATTAAGCCAGCCAACTGCAATTCCCATTTACCTTAATATGCTGTCCTGAAAGATTAAAGCATCACAGCAACCGTATTTCCAGCCATTCAGTGGTCCCTGCCTTGAGCAGGCATCAGCTGGGATCACAGGACAAATGACAGAGAGAGAAACAACTCCCAGTTCAGCCATCCAGTTTTTACCCTGGGACAAGCTGAGCACTAAAATAAGACCAGAAAGAAGACAGGTATTGTACTGAGACCACATAGTTCAAGACTGGAATACCAACCACAAGAACCCAAGAGCATCGTGTTCAATTCCATGATTTGCTACAGTTGTGGTTCCACGATGGAAGTGCACCTGTATCACCACTGGCCAGTGCGTGAGGCAGCTGGTAGAAAAAGGTCTGTACTCTCCTTTCTGTCAGTATTATACTCTGAAATTGGTTTAACCACCAAGAAAATCCCTTTCAGTGGACACCTGCAAGAACACTGCTTAAACCAACGGTGAAGCTGTGCCTACAGGTTGCTCTGGTGACTTTGGGCAAGCTGTGTCATCTCATTACACTTTCACTTCCCACAGCTGAAGTCAGAACAACACTGCTTTACTACATCCCAGGTGCACAACGAGGGCAGATACGGACACAACTGAAAGTCTACAAGACACAGGAGTACTACAAGACAAACATCCAAGTCAGTAAAACAAAGGGGATTCTTTACCAGTACCTGGGATTACCACAGGCCATCATCACTGGCATAACAGTAAGACATGGCTGTATGAGGGACATTTCCCCACAGTTACTGCAACCCCAAGTGCAAGACCTTCAGGCAGAGGAGAAAGATTAAAGTTGAGTGCACTGATTAGTTCTTTCCCAAGGAAACTCCTACAACATACCAAAATAAGGATTTTGTACTTTTTAAGGAAATCAGCCAATTACTTAATATGCTCACATACATAGTTAGTCTATTCTTAAATGAAAAAACCTGTAAAAATAATTTCAACCCCTAAGATCACCAAGACTCTCTGTAAGAGTCTCACTGAAAGAATTATCATCTAGCTGGGGAGACTTTGCCAGCTAGGTTTAGAAAACAGGATACTTAAGAATTTTGTTTCCACACACGTGAAAAATATCTGACAGGAGGAAGAGGCATGGTTTGAGAGGAAACATAGCACTTACCTGTATTAATAAAAGAAGGAGAAGGTTGATTCCTGCCACCACCCCCAAAACTGATCTACAAAAATCAACACAAGCAGGATTTGTTGACACCATATCTCAAATCCTGCTATTCTGACCCATCCCTCTTCACCCCTTCCTCAAAGCATATTCTGATTTCACAAACTCAAGGAATTAAAATTAATCTCCTGTGATATAGTCAACCACTTCTACAGCGCTAAGGAGTTTGGGGGAAAAAGACAAAATATGTATCTCTGGAATCTTACAGAAGAAAACTTAACCATGGTCAAGCAGTCCCCTCAACCACCACAATGCACAGACAGTATTTCTGCAAACAGGCCCCTATACACAAATATTAAGAAAAAAACATGGCAAATGTTTAACACACAGCACGTACACATCATTTTAGTGACTGTATCTGCACCAAAACATTACAGAGATACTAAAACAGACCACTTTTCCTTACTATTTAAAACTTGCTCATTAACTTTTCCGTTATGCAAGTGATCATTATTTCCTCTATTCAGGTAACAGAAACAGTTGAAAATTTCTGCCTTCCACAGCCATTACTAGACTACTTCACCAGACTATCTGCTTGCTCACAGTGGTAGTCCAGAGGAATGCTGGAGGTCCAACCTTGCCACTATGGAAGAAACTATTGGGGTGGTACCCAATTGTGGGGTGGTCTGGAAAATCACCATGCCCAGTTCACAAGGATTTTAGCACACACTTGGTGTTTCAGCTATGGTACTTGATTTCACAGAACTGTACATCATCTCTAAACCTTACACTCAAAGAAAATTACATTGGCAGCTCACAGCACTCCGATCTTGGTCATTAAGATGAAATAAATGAAACAAAGTATGCAGTCAAGCTGTTGAGATTTACCCAAGAACATGCTACTGAATTCATTCTTCCACCATCAGTGGATGGCAGGTATTGCTTGGTAGACCTTTCAAATAGAGAGCTTAAAAAACATGATTTTTTTTCCATATACTACCTATTTTTAACTTCTACTGTATTAATTAACATAAGAGCAACCCACAGCAGAGTGCATGCTCAAATCTTCAGTAACTTGAAAAAGTTATCCACAAAAAACATAGGCTGAATCATTCATTAAGTGAATGTGAAAACTGATCTTAAATTGGACTACCACATGTCAATATTAATTTATCCATTCTTTTTTTCCCCACTTTGTCTACATTTTTACAAATAAGTTATCATTTCCTTTATATTCACTTTTTATTTTCAGCCCAGTTACAGAAGCTATAGCTAGTAGCTATACTAAAGCAAGAAGCTCCTAAAAGATAAAGTGCTTATTTCAACATTAGCATCACCAATATATTTTCCTTTAAAATTCATATTAAGGTTATAAACAAAATAACTGAAAACCTGAGTATTTTCACCTCCTCTTCTCCTCTGGCATTTAAAAAAGAAGGTTTAGATGGCAGAGAGCTGTCAGAGAATATTACTTCCTGTTAACACTTCTAACATTAACAAACTCCTATGTTCAAAGAGTATTTAGAGAAAATGGGAAATCCAGTATCACATCAACAAGTACTATGATGACTATCTTCAGAAGAGAGCGTCATCAGACACTGCACTTACTCTACACCTTTTTCAGTTACCTGAGCCTTTTAAATTAAGGTACAATTTGACCATCTATCCTGATATTGTCAAGCGTATCAGCAGATCATTGATCACAAGCTGCTGATCAACTAGAACTGGTAAGAAATCTGGCAAGGTATCAAAGGGTCTGAACTCATTATCTGAATGACTTCAGGTGGCCTTTGGTATCACCCATTATCACAGTCACATCCATTCTCATTCTAATCATCCAGACAGCAACAGTAGCCCAAAGCATTTCTGTCCTGCCTCCCCGCTGATGCTTAGCTAGCCAAACAACTGCACAACTTGCATTGAAGGAGGTTCTCTCAGCAACCATCTGAAGGGTATGCCTTAGAGGCTCAGTTACTATACAGCTTTGCAGAGAGTTAAAAATGGAGCCAGAGAGGAAGCTCCAAATGGATCTGAATAAAATGGTTCTTCTGTGATGGAAAACCTGTTACTTGTTTTCATACACTGCAACCACCCCAGCCCTCTGTTATGGTTTAACCTGGCAGGCAGCTAAAACAACCACACAGCCACGCACTCCCTCCCCCTGCAGTGGGATGGAGGCAAGAATCAAAGAGGCAAAGCTAAAACTTGTAGGTTGACAGACAGTTGATAAGACAATTCAATAGGACAGAAGAAATATAATATAAAAAACCCAAGTGATGCATGTCACAACTGCTCACCACCTGGAAATCAATGCTCAACTGGTTCCCAAGCCACATCACCTCCTGGCTAATGTGAACGTGACATCATATGGTACGGAATATCCCTTTGGCAGTTTGGGTCAGCAGTCCTGGCTGTGCCCTCTGTAGGCTTCTTGGGCACCCCCACCTTCTCATTGGCAGGGCAGCGTGACAAGCTGAGAAGTCTCTGACTGCCTGGCAACAACTAAAACATCAGTGTGTTACCAACATGGTTCTCATCTTAAATCCCAAACACAGCACTACACCAGCTGCTGGGAACAAAGTTAACTCTAGCCCAGCTGAAACCAGGACAACCTTCAGTCTTGCACTTTCCAAGGTCATAAAGGAGAGAGCTCAGCCATCTCCTGTCCCTATCCATGCTTTTAACTTGGGCAATCGCAGTCAATACAAGTCAAAACAGAGCAAATGAAATTCCAGAGTAAACTCTGGTTTATTTTGAGTAACTAATCTTCAATGACTGTTGAAGGTGATGCCAAAAAAAGGTAGTTACAGATCTTACCATCTTCAGAGAAAGGTGAAGTGTCACATCTTGCCATCTAAAAGTTGATGCCCTTCCTCCTTCAAGACACTAACAACTTAAGGAAACAGCAATCATTAATTTGAACAGCTACTACACACAATTTAAATTGATGACCCAACAGCATTAGGGTCATCTTTCTGGTCTCTTGCTTTCCCAATAGTTCCAGAAAGGGTTATTCAGCCAAAAAGCACCCATTTTGTCTTCAGCTCTTAGAAAAAAATTGCTTAAAACCAGAAGTTCTCCTATGCTTCTGCAGCATAAAGTTTTCTCTAAAGATATGTTGACAAACTTTCACAACTATTTCCTCTGAGAACTACAGCAAGTCTGGACCAAAGCCTATGTCTTAAGAAGGCTGAGTTCCAAGTAAACAAAAAAAAGGTCTTTCTTTTCCACTCTCCCCAAGTACAAGCAACTTGGGAACTGTAAATTTTACCTAGTACCTCCTAGAAAACTCTTATTGGCCAAACAAGACTGAAAAATGGGGGGGAAGGTGTATTTATTTGTCATATACATACATGGGATCAGTAGCACAGTATTTAACTTGCCAGAGCCATCTGTGGGAGGAGGGGAAGTGAGGTAGATTCAAGAGAGAGTTCTGAGTTTCTCTTGGGAGTCTGAAAAGAGTAATGCAGCAAGACAGGGTGGCAATATCTGGCAAATGAAGAGTATTTTTCTGTACACACTAAAGTTCTATTTTAGATTTTTAGTAATTATTGAGGAACCAGGCTGAATAGCTACGTATTTACTGGTGTAAAAATCAAGTTTCAAATAAAAACTAAGCACTAAAAAGGAAATCAATTGTTTTACCTTTCATGTCCTTTCTGATCAAATTCCTGTGCCAACTGCAGTCAATTGGAATCTTTCAGCTAGACAGTGTTTCTGTGGGCTTTGAATCAAAACATCCAAAGGCATTACTGCAGTGGTAGAATTGTTTCCATTACCAGGCATCTTCTGAAAGATTTAAGTAAAATCTACTTCTTTAAAAAGAAGGAGGCACACCAAGATACTATGAAATAAGTGACTTCATTGTGGGGTTTTAAAATGCACTAATAAAGCTTTCAGCAGTTTTGCTAAGCAACTATAATACCTGACTGACTTTCAGGGTAGCATTCACTCCTTCAGCAAGGTATGGTCTCAAAGCAGAAACAATACAGGAACCCGTGGCAATGTCCTTATCTCACTGTTGTACAGAGACACCCAAACTAGCTGGGGGACAGAAACTGCCTTACTGTTTTAGCCAAGGTACTCCAGCAGGTCTAACAATCCACATGGAGAAGGAAGTGCCTTGAAAGAGTGTAATGAAAGAGGGTCAAGCTAACTCAAATTACCTTCCATTTGCCACAGGCTAAGAGCATACACATAAACAATTACTGTGAATCAGATACCGCAGATCAGCTGACATATGGTAACCTGTCATCCTATAATAACCTGTCCAAATACAAAGATACCTTGAAATTTAGACTGGCTGTAGAGCTACAACTCACCCCTATTCAGAAAGCAAGAGGCTAAACCCTCGAACCTTTGCTTCTAGATGTATAAACTGAAAGCAAGCAGCTGAAAAGAACCCACAAATCGGAGCCCTTAAGGCAAACAAGGCTGTTTCCAAACACTACAAACTGGGATTACCAAAAGGAAATAGTTACTGTAACATGACCTATTCATGCTAACCAGTCCTTTGGTACAAAAGCATGCACACAGCATGATGACCATGAGACTGCAAATTCAGCTCTTCTGCTGATCTGTACAGTGGTTATTTAAGTGTAGTAATTCCAAGTAGGGTTGTTAACTTCACTTTGTAATAGCAATTCACAGTAGGACAAAACCCAAACTTTTGCTTCCCAACCTCATTCCCTGAAGTGCTTGTTTCTCCATGCTGTGTTCAGGAAGTAGGAACTGAAGAGATCTCTGGAACATAAGGAAGACTGTCCTCCCCTACAGCTAGAATAACCCACACATACTCTTACAGTTCAGTCCCCGTATTTTCCCAGCCCAAGAACAACATCTGATAAGATGGTTAGTTCAGTTTTTCAAATCAGTTTTCACCAATAACTGCAAAACCCATCAAGCAAGCAACCCTAACCCAAACACCTACCAAGCTCAACAAACTCAAGCAGGACAAAGACCAAGGAGAAAGCTTTATATACTCTATCAGCACTAAACTGGCACTCACATGGCAGACTTCTAGAGATGAATCAGGTTTTTGGCACGCTGAACCAGTTGCACAAGAAGATAAACACTAGGATTATTTCGATATTGTAATACCAGTAATATCCGGTATGTATTGGAATTATATTGCTATATACTTATGCTGAATAAACTAAGCAGGCTGAAGAAAATACAGCCACTCATCAGAAACAAGTCTAGGAGCCTCAGCAACATTTTAGACAAAAAACAACTATGCAGCCATTTGAGCTCCTAGAACAAAGCAGCAACTGAACTCTCACATTTAAGACATCAGGAGGAACCTGACAAACCTGGCAACGGAGGGGAAACTACAGGTTTCTGTTACAACAAACAGTAGGTTTCATTGTATGTATCATAGCCCATACCATAGAACAGAGCCATAGCAGCATTTCGACAGCTCCTCTCAAAGGGACAGGGCCAGTCACGGCACAAGGCTCCAGTCTCACAGGACTGATAAACCCATCTGACGGTTAGCTGTGAGGAAGAGGGGCTGGCCCGCTTCCTTCCTCCCACTCCCAGCTGCATACCTGATGACCACTTCTCTTACACACTCACTGAGCTCCACAGGCAGTTAGTTCAAAGAGCTAAACCCACAGAAAGCTGCTGAGGGTGTTTTGGAGGGTTAGTTTCTGTGGTGAGCTAGTTCTGGGAACTACAAGTGCCAACACAAGGCAGAAATAATGGGATGACCCCTTTGTCTAGCATCCAGGCTCTAAAATGACTTGTTCTGTCAAAATACAACTGAAGTATCTCAGAAGAGAACATAAAAATAGTCCCTAAAAGCCTGCTAGAAGAACTGCATTTTACAAGTGTTCGTTGCTTGTCTGCATCCTCCCAGCTTCTACCTATGGGTGAGGAGCATTTTAAGAAAGGCAGTGGCATAACCACCAAAACTTAGTTATTGAGAAGAACCACAATAACCACTATGCAGTTTATCTTGTAAGACGTATTCCAGATTCAGAGATCTTAATCACCTTAAGAAAAGTTCACTAAACTTTCTAATAGGAAGTAAAACTTAAATGATAGGAGAAACCTCTAGAATGTCATCTTTACTTTAGAATCTAGATCTTGCTCTACTCTTTTAGAAGAAGTCTTTTCTTTTAATAGCAATATATTATAAAAGCAGAATTTTGATAGATGATCTGTAAACTCACTGTATGTTTTAGCTTGCTTTCTCCCCCCACCCTTCACCCCCACTCACTTCATCAAGAGCTGAAGGACTCATACTAAAATCCTAGTCTACAGCCAGATACTACAGTTTAGTACCACAAACCATAATAAAAATCACTAAGCATGCTTCCCCTCCTGTTCAAGTGCTGAATAGAGAAGCACCACATAAGCAAGAAACAAACAGAAGTACTTAACAACCAGAAAACACAAGAGGATTAGGTAATGACAAAGTCAGCTGAACAAACCTTTCATTTTCTCAATTCCTTGTAGTTCAGCCATGTTTTCTTCTCTTCCTTGTCTTTACTGTGCACCCATTGCACAGTCCGATTTACTTTTCCTACACCAACTGCTATAAGACTAAATATAGTTAACCAGCACAGTTCAGAAACCTTAGAGAAACACACTACCCTCTCCTCAGCAGGCCAAACAGCTCACAGCCACAGGCTGCAAGAGGAAGTTTAAGCTCTGCCACAGGTGCCCCATATTATAATACACCTGGGGCACGCTCCCTCCCCTTACAGAAGTGACCCATACTGGAGGGTGGGCCAAAGGAGTTGTCCTTGCTGCAGTGGCAGCTCTCTCCAGCTGCCCCCGGCCTCCCTGAGGATACTCCTGTGCATGTGCAGCTGAAGGGTGCCTGATGTGCTGAATAAGCCCCCACACACGTGCACAGCCGTCACTCCGCGCAGCCACTGCCCAGCCCGCGCGTGCTGGGTGCACCAGGTTTACCACGCTGGTAAGGAAACTGCCTGTGTAAAACAAGCTGCCAGCCTGATGTTCCCAGGCAGCTGCTGGGCTGACAAAGCGTTCACAGTGCTCCAATGCATATACTTTGAATCCTTCATATCCAGCACACATAATGGTTACTAAGCTTAATGCTCTGCACACCTGCAGTAAAAGCCTGACATGTTGGACAGACTTGGTCTACTCCACAACTGTGATTCTCCCAGGAAGCACCAGAGGAAGAAGAGGACCACAGAGTACAACCTTTCCCCAAAGCAGAAAGATACCAACTAGAGCCATGTAGGAGACTTCACTACCTCTTTACTTAAACCATCAGGGCTCAAAGTTTTTCTAACACAGGAACTAAATTAAAAAAAGATTTGGTATTTCTGGGAAACTGTAACAGATGTTAAGAGTCTTAAGAATGACCAACATATACCAAACCTATGGGCAGTAATATTACTGTGCATACTGAGCACATACACACTAGATTTTATTCTCTCCAAATCAACAGCAAGCTTTACCATAAGTTTAGGCACTTGTCCTTCATGTAGGACAAGGCAGGTACCCAGACACTCCTTTGTACATGTGATGCAGAATCAGGCTTTCAGAACAGAAAATGTACTTGAAGTACTCAGTTTTTAAACTTTTATCTTTAAGGTAGACTTTGGAAACATTACATGGCAGGAATAAGGATTACTTAAGTAAATATATCTTTTCCCAGCCCGGGACTCTCACAGAATATGGAAAAGCCTCAATTAGATTTCTTTGCACCTGGAGCAACTGATGCCTGACTTCTTGACTTCTTGCCATAAGGGATGATCCTACAAAAACTGAAACAAATTTAGTTATTTTGATGTCAGTCTAGGCATTTGCTTCAGAATAAGAGTCATTTATTTCAGTTACTGTTACAGCCCAGCACACGCCAATCCAAGTCTTTTGGTGCATATATCAAATATATATAGGTATATATGATCACATACATGCTTACACACACATGCACTTGAAATAAGGCCAAATAAAGACTCCTTAACTTAACCAAGATATTTATCTCAACATTACAAAATTCAAGCATTGTGAGCAAGAAATCTACCAGAGCTTAGTTTCTACATGTTTGTGACTTAGACAGCCTACCCTAATCTTTCTCACAGTACTTCAAGCCCTTGTGTCCCCTACACAGGCAAATGACTAATGCAATTACCTTGTGTCCTGACAGGCCAGCTGCTTCTTGGCATGGGTAGAGAGGGTAAGTCACAAATATTTTTCCCTCATTGTTTTTTTTATCTCTGCCCAGCCAATAATTCCCACAAACTCAAGAACTTCACATCCCTTTGTCAAACGAGCCAACATGTTCAGAAGTTCCAGTGGCAGACAGACAAGACTATACGAGTGTATATGTCTTGTTTGCTTTGGAAATAGATGGTGGGGGAGAGAAAATCAAATTTGCAATGTAGGTTTACAGGCAGTATGTATTAAATATGCCCCAACTCCAGAAGTATTGACCCATCTTAACCCAATCTAAACAGAAGCTGCCACAGCCCCACAACACCCACAGGCATTCAGTGTCATCCCTTCCCTTGTACCAGCCCTTGTGCCAAAAATCAACCGGGGAGGGGAAAAAAAACCCCAACCAAAAGCAGTTAGCCTTTGGCGCAGGCAGCTCTGGAGCCAGCTCCCTGCCTGTCACATGGACACCGCTACCACGTACAAGGAACGCGCAGGACTGTGGCAGACGCAGCTGCCATGGTGCTACACGTCTGGGACTTAACAGCACACAGGATCCAGTCCTGAAAGGGCTTAATACTGGCCAATAAAGCTCAGAACCTCGTTAATACCATATCCAGCAAGGTGCTGGTGTTATAAAGAAACATATATGCAGGAATGGAGTTATTATTTTGAGAACAGAAACCAGGAGAAAAAAAAAAAGCCCGACAGCTCTGAGGTTGACAGTTTTAGCTGCATTCTGGACAAGATTATTTATTTTTTTAACTGCCCAAACCTTGTCTTCTTCCTGAAACTGCTGCCAAACCTATACCCTCAAGGGGAAAAAGAAATTGAAAAATAAAGCACTATAAGCAAACCCAGGAATATTTGAACACAGCCCCTGCCCAGATTTCCTTTTGGGTAGGCCATTGTCCTAAAGAAAATGAAAGGACACATCTATTCTGCATCCTTCATGCAGAATTGCAAAACCACAGAATAAACCACTGGAAACCCCACTGGAGACTGGGGAGACATCAGGAGGGAGAAGGTAAAACAGAAGTAGCATAGTGTAGCCAGAGTGGCTAATTTAGATGGAGGGAGGTGTGAACAGCAGAACATAAGGCAAAACATGTTGGGAAGTATATTCTGATGACATCTTATCTTGGCTGTACAACACAGGGAGTTTGGGGGAGAACATCTTTTTGTCTGCAATCATTTTGCCTTCCCCATGAATCAGAATACAGGCACACAATCACTGTTTATCAATGTATAATACATATAGCATGACTATACATTCAGTAGATCTAGTCATACTACATATATAAAACATTAAAATAAGAATCACTTCATAGTATAAAATGTAGCTGTGCATGATTTTTAAACCCTTACCAGGAACCTGGTTTTTTTCTTTTTTTTTTTCTTTTTTTATAAAAGCATTTTTTTCCTAGTGATCTATTTATTAATAACAGAAGTCATAACTTCATTTTTACCCAGTAGTAAAAACCTAACAGCTGTTACTCAGTTGCAAAACACTGTCTACTTGCGCAGCATTAAATAACAAATAAAGCTCAAGACGTAGTACACGTTTTACTAAGCAATCTACTTTAATGATATGAAACAACAAGAAGTTCCAAAGATTAACTATGGGCTACGTTATCAACTCTATTCCATATTTGTACCCATAAGTATTGTGCTGTAATATGGAGGGAAAAAAATTCATAATAACAAAAAATAATTTTCATTTAAAATCACAGCTGCACTCACATTATCTAATAATTTTTTATAACAAATTTAAATCTGAGTTTAACAGCAGCTGTTTCCTAATAACTTACACTGCTGCTTTTGTACAGCCTTTTTAAAGATGACCTACATTGCCTGGGAATAAAGATGAAAAAAAGTCACCGCTGACCTGTGTGATATAGTCTAACCCTAGTATCTTGGATTGTAATTTAGCAGCATTATTCTTCATCCTTTACTGTAACAGCCTTGGCTTGGTGATCCAGTAATGTCACAAGTAAAAACAGCATTAGCTTCCAGAGATAGTGGGCCAGACCTTGCAAGTTTCAAGATAGGAACAGGAACTGCACTAGAGACACCCCAAATGTAGATCTAACACAAATAACAGAAGACCACCAATGCTCTTCATACATTTTTGGCAAGTCAGACTTAAAGTAACTGACCTTCAAAAAAGCAAGGAAAACACTAGCAGTGATCCATATGGAACAGTAATTTCAGAAAACTGTGGAACTTCATATTCTTACAATTTTATCACCGAGTGATAAACATGCATGAACAATACAATAAAACACAAAAAAAGTGTGCTTAAAGTTCCACAAAACATCAGAGCAATACAAAAAATTGCAGCCTCATATTTAAAGAGAAAAAGTTTCTGCCTGTATCTTTAGCAAATTAATAACACATAAACAGAGAGAGGCAGTCCAATGCAAAACTCAATAATAATCCAATCCATAGGTATACCTTTCTGGATACTCTTAAAAATTGTATTTTGATGCCTTTAAAATAAAAAGTAAACTGTGAGGTTGAAAAAATTCTATATTCTGCATATGGAACATGAATGATGAAAATCTCAGTGTACGTCATTGAGAGGAGCAAGTTCTTTTTTTTTTGTTCATTTCTCTTAATATCAGTATACCAGAGAAGTAATTTTAATTATATAATTACCAAAGATTTTGGAAGGTTTACACAAGACCCATAATTGGGCATAAGACATCACATCCTCTGGTTATATACACAGCAATCTGGTCTGGGTAACATTCTTTGCTCTGACCAATGTGTGCGGGGAGGGGAGGGGGGGCGGGGGAAGGAAGGGGAGGGAGGGGAGAGGAATGGAGAATTAAAAATACTTCCTCAGATTAAATTTTCTTAACTTCATTTGCTTAAAATGTTTTGACTGCATAAAACGCACTAAAATATTTATCACGATGCACCTCCGTAGTAAAAATACCTTGCTCTCGACGTGATATCCTGGATACTCAAACAAAAGACATTCAGATGACAATGAAGGGCTTTTTCCTTATTTTAAAAAGGCATTTGTACATCTAAAACTGCACCACAGATCAGTCTCCTTTATCATGCCAGAGTTGTGACAGCCAATGCATAAAAAATTAAAATCCAATCCACCAGATAAGACATGCAAAATGTCTCCTTCAATCCCACCCCCATCTCGCCTTCAAAAAAAAAAAAAACACCTCAACCAAGCCTGCACACAGGGAGCACAGGCACACTCGCACCCCCAAGAGCCATCATTGGGGCGACAGTGCCAGAGGTGAGGGCCCGCCACCCCCCCACCCCGTACCCCAGCACTAGCCACCTCGCTCCGGGCTCCATTAGGGGAGGAATCCCACCTCGCCGCTTCCCCAGCCCCTCAGACAATGGTGCTTTTCCCCCATTAGCTCCAAATTGTCAACATTTTTAAGCTAGGCCCCGGCCCCACCGGCGCGGGCGGACCCGCCAAGCAAAGGGTTGAGGCGCGGGGGGCCGGAGCCCCCCGTTCCGCTCCGGCCGACTCGGGGCCGCAGGGTGTCGCGGTGGGGGCGGGCGAGGCGGGGGGGGGTTTGGGGGTGGGGAAGGGGGGCGGTGTGGCTGAGGTAAATAAATGGCTGATCGGCCGCGGCCCCCGCCCCCCCGCCGGGCGCTGTAACTGAAGCTCGGGCGCCGAACTGCGCAGCAAACATTGCGCGGCGCGGCGGGCCGCGGAGCCTCGGCGAGACCCGGGCCGCCGCCCCCGGACACCATTTCGCCGACGGCGGCAGGGAAGGTGTCGGCGCAAGTTGCCCAGCACCAGCACAACCCCCTCCCCGCCAGCTCTGCCCCGCAGCCCCCCCGGGCGCCGCTCCCCGCCGCCCTTCCCCCCCACACCCCGCGTCACCTCTCCCCTTCGCCGGCCCGGGGGCCCAGCCCGCCGCTCCCCGCCGGGAGGCACCGGCTCTCACGGACGAAAGCGGCTCGCCTTCCCGCAGCCCCCGGGGACCGGGCGGGGGGGTTCGAGCGGGCGTTCGCCCCTCTCCGTCCCGAGGGGCCGGCGGCGATCGGTTTCCCCCCCCTCCCCCGGCGGGCGTGGGAGCGCGGCCGGAGAAGGGGCCGAGCCCCCACCTCCTTCCCGCTCGGCGGCAGGGCCCAGCGGCCCCAAGTCGGGGCAGAGCCCAAGCCAAACAAAGCGCGGCCTGAGCGGGAGCCAAGGGTGAAGCAGCCTGGGTTTTTCCTGCCGGTGCCCGGCCGGGCGCGGCGCGGCCCAGCGCCGCCGGCGAACCCCGCGCAAGCCCCCGCTCGGCGCGGCGGCGCCTGGCTTACCCCGATCCCCGGCGGCGGCGGCGGCGGCGTTGTTCCTCTCCTGCTGCTGCTGCACCGGGCGCGGCCTGGACACTCGCCTGGGTCTCCTGTTGGCGGCTCGGACCGAGTTCATTTGCCGACTCGTGTGGGTGGCGGGAGGGGAGGGGGGGAATCCTCCGGCAACCGGTGCCTCGTCGGGGAGGGGGGGGAAGGAGGGAGCCCCGGGGCGGCCGCCTCGCAGCAGCGGGCACCAGGGAAGGAGAGGGGGAGGGGGGTGTCTCCAGGCACGGGTCCCGCCGCCGCTACCGCCTCCTCGCCGGTTCGCTCAAGAGGCAGAAGAGCCGCCGGCCGCTGGCTCTCCCGAGCGCTGGCTGTAGGGGACGTTCGCGCCGCGGCCCCCCTCCCCGGCCCCCCCGAAAATCCCTCTCTTAAAGGAGCCCCGCGGTCCTGCCCGTCTCAAGCCCGTCGCTGCTCCGTGGCAGGAGGAGCCATTGACACTGCCAGAGACACACACACTCGCGGGAGGCAGCCACTGGCGGCCGCACTCCTCCAATCGCCGCCTCCTAGACAGCAGACTGGGAGCGACGTAGCCAATCCCCGCTCCGCTTCTATGGGGCGCGGGGTGGGGAAGGGCGGGCGGGAGAGCGGCGCGGGGTGGGGTGGGGTGGGGTGGCGAAGCAGGATATAAGGGTCGGGGAAGGGGTTTTGGGGGAAGGTGGCGGTTGCATGGGCGTTGGGCTTCCTTGCGCCGTGCTGGGCGGCGCGTTTTGTGTATGGCAGCCTCGGGCCTGGCACTGGCGGGCGTGTGAGCGAGGAGAGGGCGCGGGGCCTGGGCCTGCTGGGGCTGCGCAGCCCTATCCTACCGGATCCACCGCAGGGCCGGGGAAGGGGCGGGCCCGGCCGGCGGCGGGCCTGGGTTCTCGGGGAGGGGGGACAGCCTAGGTGCCGCCGGGACCTCTGCGGAGCTGGTGGGGCAGCCAGCAATAGAGAGAACGTGGAGGGCCCGGGCGTCCGCAGCTCTCCGCCGAGGCCGTGTGTCACACGGGAGGGAGGGGGCTGGTGGAGGCTGCTGCAGGTGCCTTGTGTATTCCTCGGTAGCCCTGCCTGGGGTGTGGGCTCGGCCGTTGCGCGGCTTGGGCTGGGGGGTACCGGCTTATTTCGGTTTCCACGTACCGGCTGCTCGTTTCCGGGCTGGTTGGTAACAGCTTTTTTTTTCTTTTCACTGGGGAAACGTGTTTATTCCTTGGTCAGTGAGCACACGTAACGTTTATGTAGCCTTTTGCTAGTGCAGTGGAGTGTCTGTCTCCACCTGGCAGTTTAAACAGCGTGTGAAGCTTCTGCTTTATTATACATCTGTGTCATGCTGGTGCCTGTGGCCTGAGAGCAGGAGAAAAGCCTATAGAAGTTGTGCCTCTTTTCCTTTTCAGAAATCACTTAAAATAGCTGGCAGAATCCAAGCAGTGAGGAAGAGATCTTTCCTTTGCAGGGTTGGTGAGGAATCTGCTGCTAATGCTGCAAAGGTGGGTTTTTATGTAGTTCTACTTTAAGCACTTGGAGTCTGTGGAACCGGGCCCTGTGTCTGTGCCTGAAAAGCATCGTGTTATCTGCTGTAAAGATAAATAAATGGTTAAAAACATACTGGGCAGGAGCTTGATTAAAGCTGGTAAATGATGGTATAATATGACTTTTGGAATTGAAAGCTTAAAAAAAAGCCTTAAAAATATTTACACCTATGTTTCTAAAGTAAATTACAGTGAAATTATACTTTTAAGTTCCTATCAGACCAGCAATAAATATATGAGAAGTCTTACAGTAGTTGTTAAGGAGCATTTCTTTCTTAGACTTAGCATTTTCATGCTATGAGGAATGACTGGAGAAACAGGGGAGGATTGTTTTCCATGCCTGAGAAAAGTAATTCTTATGACTTTCTCTGGCAGTAGGGGGGGAAAAAAACGAAGTTGAGCCCTTGTGGGAAGGACCTCCTAGGGAAAGAGAGTAAATGTTTATTCAGGGGTGAGTTTCTGAGGTAATAGTTATCAGGCTAGTGTACTAAACATTCTGTGGAGCTGTACATATCATAAAAATATTTTTAATTCTGATACCAGCATTGATAATTGCTTTAACCCTTAAATGGGAAGGATGACCATACTGAGGAACTGAACTTACTGTGATGTGGATCAGGTTTTTCACATCATGAAAAACCTGTAACACTTAAAATATGTTATTTTCATAGCTTAGCTGCTTTTTACTTCAGCTGTTCTAGTTGCACTGTCTTCACCAAGATCTAGCAAATGAACACTTAGTGTTACAAGGTTACCTGAAGCTGTTCAATATTTGTATACTCCAAATTTTCTTAGCACTCTGAAGTGTTGAAAGCCTGCTCAAGGGTGAGGGTGGATGGCAAGCAAGTTTCTGCCTAAACCATACAAGAATTTAAAGCTTCTGATATTAGAATAAGACTTCATTGAAAACATGAATTGGGGCAGGTTTTAGTTTGAAACCAAATGATGTCTTGGTCTAAAAATGCTTAGGTGGTAACTCAGGTTAGAAATGTGCTGGTGGGGGTCTGGCAAAACTTACTGTGAATGGGAGAAGTACAATTCTATGTATAAATTCATGCAAAAAGTGATACCTCTAAGAGTTCACTGGTAGCTTACAAGACAGGGAATAGAAAAATGGTTACAGTGCTCATGTGTCATATTCTTGGCTGCATTTTAGAAGGCCAGACATTAGAAAGCCTGAATGCTCATCAAACAGTTTTGACTAAACTCTGTGTATCATCTCATAACAAAGCTAAATCTGGCCCATCTGACTTGTGGTGACTGGGACCTGGTCATCATGATTTCAGTTTTTAATTGAGCCTTAAAAATGTTACACATAGTGATCCTGTGCTTCTGTTGCTGCTGTGTGGTTCTGAGATGGAAATGACACAAAGTCCAGAGTAATATTGACTTCATTGTATTGATTGCTGTGGAGATGTTTTATGCCACCCTGTATGGTGTGCCAATAAACCATTCCTGAATGTGGGTGTGACTTAGACTGGCAAGATAACATTGCCTCTGTCAAGACAGCTTTTTCTTTATTTAAATTGCAAAGAGGGACTGGAAAGTGGAACTATAAACCATACAGTCATTTTTTTGCATAATTGTCTGCAAAATATAAATGTTTGCTAGACTAGTTATGTAGGCCACAAATCACCTTTAGGTGACCCATGAACCACTTCACACTATGAACAGAAAGGCATGAGACCTGGGTGAAGAGTTTACTCAGGGCATTTATAGCATAAGCAGTTTGGGCAGGTTTGTTGAGTGCTAGCTCACTGTATGAGACTATCTTTTAAGCCACACTGAATTTCAAATGTATGTGCATTTCAGTCTTGATACTTGTTTCTCTGTATGTGAAGAGTTGGCTGCTGCTTTGAAGAAATCAACTTCCTGCATGAAGGGACCCAACAGACTGCTTGGTGATCATAACAGTAACTTGTTAACCACCTGTAAATATAAAATAGTTGGAGTTTGTAGCTAATGAGGCAGCTCCATGGAAGTAGTGCAACTTCTAGTGAAGGAAACACTGCTAGAAGGCTTCCTATTTGTGAGGGTCATGTGCAGAGGCAGAAGGGTGACTTTGGTTCAGATGACTTGCTCTACATTGAAGATGACAGTTAAAACAACTCAAAGATCTGATCAAGGTAATGGAACAGTTAAGTACTCCTTTTCTAGAACCTTGGACAACAAATGAGAGACTGGAGATGGTAGGGCCACAGAACAAGCAGCAGGATTGGGAAAGGGGTGTGGGCAGTGCAAACTTACATCAGCAAGGCTGGTTCAGGCCAGGGAAGGCTGTAAGGATCACCACTATTCCTTTTAATGCACATATCCACTAGCAGCCTGAGCAGCTTTGCTTCAGACTGTTAGAAATGTTTTGAATGTGGGACAGATTCATGTAAGTTATGATCCTTACTTGACCTGGGCATGGGAGTATTGCTTTAACAGTTGATCAAAACAAGTCTAGGATAATAGATTTCAGTGAGTGGTGATCTGTGGATTACTTCTAAGGGGATCACAAAAGATAAGAAGAAAATTCAACTTGATGGCCTAAAGCTCTGTTGAAAAATTCTTAAGAAACTATAAATTGGGGAGAAAACCCAAAACACTGAATTGCTGCCTTGCTGTTAAGTGGGAAATGCTCAGAATTCTCATTAGCCTTTGCTTCCTAATATTTGTGAGAACAAGAAATACTTTGAGAATACTGCTGCAGTTTGCTGCACAAAGCCCACTGAAGAGTCTACCCACAGCTTGTGGATTTGAACAAGAAGTCATATTTTTATTATGCTTTTTAATCAGTTCAGATGGCTTTGCAAAGGAGCCATGTGTCTATCCCACTCCTTACAGATGTGAGGTAAAAAGGGCTGAAGTACCTTGCCCAAGAGCATTTATGGGCTATTAACAGGGCCAGGAGTAGAACCCAGAGTACAGGAGTCCTTATCTAAGGCTTTCTTCTTAGTGTCCTGTTATTACTTTCAGAAGTGTGAGACTTCTGCCTCTTAGTTCTAACCATCTTGTAAGCTGTTAAGATATCCCTGGACTAAAAATACTGCACTGACTGGCCCAGTGTGGGCTACTGACTTCAAATTTTTTAAACTTGTTGTTTCTTACAAGCTTGGGAGAAGTGAGCCTTTTTCAAAGTGATACCTAGAACTGATCAAATCTGCTTGTTCTACCATTTTATTGTGATTCCTGTGACCCTCAGTTCCTCCTGGTTGGGTTTTACATACCTTCTAACATACTGAATCTTCCCTTTATTACAGAAAGACTCTTAAATCTCCCTTCCATTTACCTGGAATCCATCTCTTCTGAAGTGTAACTTGATGCTAGCTGACTTTAGTAGGTTGCCTTCTGGGTGAATGCCTGTGGCTGGGATGTTTTCTGTTGCCATACCAACCTGGTTTCTGTATGAAGGATCAAGACTCTTGGGGTAGGGAAATGTGTGTTGTTTCCTATAAGCTCACATGACTCTTGCAACATGCTTATCAAACGTTAATTTTGGGGTTTTTTTGCCTTAACAAAAGCTATCTGGAAGCTTGAATGGTACTTGAGTTCTCATTGCTTTGTTTTTTAATAAAGGTAAATGCTGAAAAGAGTCCTGGAGGGATGATGTCTGAATTGTAAAACATTATCAGCTGTTCTGGTAGAAGTTTCATACCCAGATGGATAGACACACACCACCTGACTTTTCTCAGGGGAGGGAGAGGAGGCATGAAGCTCTTTCCATCTGAGGGAAATCTGCTGATGGGAAAAGCACCCAGTTCTATGTTGTTGGCTCACAAGCCAAGAGGGAGGCATGGACCATGGGGGTTGATCCTGTGGGCTGCTACCACAGAGTTCAGGCTGCTGGTCCCAGTGGGGCTCTTGCACAAGGACTAACTGGTTGGCCCTTGACAGAAGCAAGCTTGCAGTGGGGCTTGCTTGTGCAGTTTGGTGTGCATGTGGGAAATGAGCTCCATAGCTACCTTTGTCAATGAAACATTGAAAAAAATGTCTGATCCCAGCTAAAAATCAGGAGTGTAAGAGGTCTGGAGCTCAGAGTGAAAGGAGCAACAGCTTTTATTAGAGGTGAAGCCTGAAGGACAAGTTGAAGGTAGTGTTGGGGCAGAGATGTGACTCTGCAGACCAGCCTACAATGCCAGGAATTTGTGTTGAGGTAGGGTGGATGACATCTGTTGCATGTGAAGGTGGAACTCTCTCAAGCATCTAACTTACACTTTCAACCCTGTTTTCTCAATGACCCCCCCCCCACTGTCCTCCACTGACTGAAGTCACCAAACTTTGTATTCTGGATGTACTGAATTGAGATGTTTCAATCTGAACAGATGTGAAACTCCTGTGCTAAAATTTAATTAAAACACTGGGTATAAATCACAAATTCTTTGTGTAACCTGTCCAAGTATCATGGCTTCCCCCACATGATCTGCTTAGACAACATCATGCTGAGATATTTTGGCTCAGAGGTGGTCTTTCATTCAAGGTTTGCTTTTAACCACTTTTCAAACGTGTGTACACAGATAAAGCATGTGCTATATTTATACTTAGAGTTTCTCCCAAGTTGTGCCTTAGATTTAAGGAATTCCCTTAGCTCCTGCTGTTAGATTCTGGTTTCAAATTTGGCTTGGACTCAAACTTTATTTCTTGGTCTACTTTTAATTTGCTTACTGCATCAGCATCATGTCTGTGACATGTTCTGCCTTCAGACCTAGGGATTCCCACCCCCAAATAGAGCAGGTATCTCTGTTTAAATGGCTTTGGATGGAATATAGCCTGAACAAATTTTTCTATGCACTGAGTTGAGTCAGACCACAAAAGAGAGGCTTACAAGAATTACTTCTAATGCACCAACTGAAGTTAGGCTGAAATTAATTCTCATGAATTTAACAACCAACCAGAAAGTGTAGCATGTTCCCTTTTGCTTGTTCTCTGGATTGGGCAGCTGCAAGAGAAGTCTAAATCCTTTTTCTCCATCTCTCAACCCCAGTTGGATCAGTTGGTTGTGGCTTACCTGGTGAGTGGAGGGGGGAAAAGTCTAGTTATCCTTGTGACTGATTTGTGAAAGGTAATTTCACAAAGTCCCAGGAAGGAGTCCTTTGAGTGTACTGGGGAGTATTTAGCAGTTAGGGTCTAAACTGTGGTTGCCATGAAGAAGCATTCCTGCTCTTCACAGCCATCATTTTACTGCATCTACCCTGTTCTGCCAACTAGCCCTTCCACAGCAGCACAGCCAGGCAGATCAAGGAGGTAATCTTGGCTGGAAACTAATCCTGCTGAAAGCACAGCTATTTTTCAGGTACATGAGCAAGTGTTTGCACAGAGAGGCATTGGGAAAGGACAGCCCCTGTGTGGGGACAGAAGCTTGCCCACAGATGGGCTAAACTCTGGTCCTGGATGCATGCCTTCAGCACTTCCCTGGGCCTGTGGGTAAAAGTCTCCTTGAATTAGATACTTTACTGGAATGCTTTCAGGCATAGGTGCTCTGCTGTGGGATCGGTTTGGTCTGCTGATGGAGCACCACGTGTTTCTTGATGGAGCTATCCATTTAAGCAGGGCATTAAGCTGTGTAATGACTTAAAGCAGACCATTTCTCTTCGTTGCCACGTGGTGGTGATGTTGATTGTTGTTTTTGAGGAGCTTTGGACTTCCACTGATGAGGGGTAAGTAGCAGGTAAGTTGGCAAGGAATGTCTTCCAGGTCAGTATCTATGATTACTTTCTCCAGTGCTGCATGGTTTTTCCAGTTATCTATGTGGTGGGAGCATTTGTGCTCCTATTTGTTCTCCATTTTACATGTAAACATCCCTGACACCTCAGCAGAGTCAGCTAATCAATAACAAAGTGTTTTGCTAAGGATAACTTGGACAAAACAGAGCAGCTTTTCAGATTTGCAGGTATTGGCTTTTGAATTCTTGCTCAGCTGTCATGCTAGATTATCTTAGATCTAGAAGGTTTTTCTGTCTCCTCTTTCTCACATGAATCAAGAGCTTGGTTGTGATCTTTGTCTCCCCAGTGACCCCATTTCTCTAGTGAGATCTGAACTCTCTCCCCTTGTTCTTAGAAGGTCAATTCTCACCTTCTCCAAACAGAATGTTCTCAGTTTCTTTCACTATTGTGTTGCTGGTCAAAGTATGGTCCTTCAATCTCTGTCTTCCTGAAGACTCCAGGGCTTGGGATAAAGGTTGGTGTGTGTGGAGGATGGATTTGTTTCACTTTCAAGGGTGACAATGTTTATTTGCCACTACTAGCTGATCTGGAGGTGATGGGTGTTGGTGCTCACCGAAGCGAGTGGTGGAGTGAGCATCCCTGGAAGACTCAAGGCTTTTGCAGTTGGAGGGAACCAAGTGCTTGCATGGTGTCCTTAGAGTGTGTGGTATATGCCCTATAGGTGTGTGTTCCTAGTCTTGGCTCTATATGTCACCTGGCATGTGGACATAAATAGCAAAAGACATACAGCCTTTTTATTATGCAAAGGGGACAAACCAAGGAATTCACCCAAATTTAACTGAAAGACTAGCTCTGCTGTACATCAAAATGCCCCCCTCTCTGTTGCCTCCAACTGTCTCAGGATCTCATTGTCTTTGTGCTGACAAGCAGAGGTGGGGAAGAGATGATCTATTCAGAAGAATGTGTGTGGAAAGGCGATCAATAGCACTAAAATCCTTTCCACTGACTGTGGATGATGAACATCAGGGTGATGTATGCCTTGAAGAAATTTATATAGGCTGGGTAAATGCATAGTCACTGCAAGAACAGCTTCTAAAACAGCTGGTTTAAATATGTTCAGGTCTTTTTCTTCCACTTGTCTGTGCCCAGTACTACAAACTCAGATTTACTGAGTCACTGAAAGTCTTACATGCTCATGTTCCTCCACTTGTTTTTATGGGTTTCTTCACAGCTAGGCAGAAGAGGAAAATGGAAAATCAAGATGATCGTGTATTTTCAAGCCTCAGCTAAAGTAAGAAGGAAAACTTGTGTAAGACAAAGACCAGTCTAATATTTTAGAGTTTTCCTGTTCGGAATGGGATAAAGGGAAATGATATTTTAAAGTTTCGTGTATACTGGTTATTGACAGTCACTGCAAGTGTGTGTTTGAGACCAGTAGACTAGCTGGTGCTCTGGAAGCCTATAAATATTCAACCTTTATTGTTTGTTTTTTGTAAACATCATTTATTAACAGCTGATTTTTGTCTTTTTTTTATTGAACTGGTGATCTTATTACTGTGTGTGATTAAATGGGTGGCTTTGTCTTGGAACATTGCTTGGCAAAACCAGGCACATTTTGATCCAAGTTGGATTTTTTAGCTTTACATCTCTGCAGATAGTGTTGCTTCTGTGAGCCACTTTCAGGATGGGCTGATACTTGTTCACAACAGAAAAGGAGTTGGGCATTTTACTACACTTTTTAGTGATATGGGATGCTGAACACGACAGAGGAATAGCATCATGTTAAATTTTATTCATATAAACTCTGTTCCATGATATTAATTGCAGTATTCAATATTGGGTAGTGCTGAGCTGTAGCAGCCCAGTGCTGGGATTTGGCATTGCTCTGAATGTGTTTGGGTGGATAGGGGAGGTCCAGCTATCACAGTCATAGAGTTTCCACAGCCTGAGTGTCTTGACAGCTGTGTTCTGTTGCAGGGCACTGTTGGACAACGTTTACTTCATATTTCCCTACTTAACCTGTGAGGTGTGGTAGAAAGAAGGTGGTAGCAGTGTTATGAGTCAAGTTTTTTGGAGGTGTGGAAGAGTAGTTAGTGAAGGAACATAAAAAGATTGGGGAATGGAATGCTTGGTGGTGGTTTTAATTGGAATCATCCTGTTCATCACTCATATCATGAGGTAAAAGGCGGAAAATACTCATTAGTAAAGCACACTCAGAGAGGAGATATTTGTGTTATAGTTAGCAATTCTAATTGACCTGCCAAATGTAATTGTATTGGAATACAAACCTTATTCCAATAATTTTTCCATTATTCTAGTGTGAGATACATAGCTGGCACTGTATTTAACCCTGATTGGTCTGCAATCTAATGACTTTTGTCTGAAATTGAAACTCCTATTAATTCAGTATTAAACTTCCATCAGCCAAAAGAATTAATAAAGCCCACTCAATAAACCTTTCTCTTAGGAATGCAGGCTGCCTTGTGCCTCTCACCTTAAAGAGGTGAGAAGATGGCCCTTGCATTGTGGCCTGGAAGAGCAACTTGTAAACCAGAGAAGGAAATTGACAGACTTTGAGAGCTCAGAATTGAAGGTTCTTCTGGTTTTTGGGGGGCTTTGTTCTTGCTGAGGTGGAACCAATCATTGAACTTCTCTGCTCATCATCTAAGTGTAGTGCTGGGACACAGGGAAGAGAGGATGTGCTACCCATGACTGTGGTTAGTCATGAGAGTGACCTATGTTCCCATCTCCATCCCAGCATTACAAACCAACTGAAGTGGCTAATGCTGTTACTTCATATTACTCTAAACTAGAATGGAACCTGCTGCTCCTGGATTTGTTTAATTAGCTGGCAGTCTCTTCAAAATACTTTCTAGAGCCTTTGGGCTGTGATGCAAAACATATATCACTTTTAAGGCTTAAACCTTACTAAATGGAATGGCACAATCTGAGATCTGTCCACCTGTCAAGGGGAAAAGTGATCAGATGCTTAAGCTCAGAGTGTTCTGCATTTTAACATTTAAATGTAGTAAGTAGGTACAACTAGTACAAAAGACTTCTCACTTTACAGGAATGTCTCTAGCTCCCTCTGAACCAAATTTTTTAGCTTCTGAAAAACATGCAAAGAGATGTTTCAGGGTAAATACTTCTGATTACTCTAAAGCTGCTAGATGCCTTACCTAAAAACAGTGCTAGAGAAAAGAAAACTCTTAACTGCCTTACTAAAACTAATTGAAAGCAATTTTGATACTACTCTGTTCAGGTCATCAAATTCATATGAGCTATTATACTACCATCTAAGACATTTTAAAAGAATTAAAAGTGCAGGAAGTTGGATGTGTGAACATAAATTGACTCATTTCTTTATCTAATGTGTTCTTGAGGTGCTGATGTTTTCAGAACATTAATTGTTCATAACAAATACTCGTGCATAAAACATAGCAAAGGTAACTTGCTGAGGCCAGATAATGACAAAATAGTCACTTGCTTAAGAGCAATCAATCTGTATCCAGAAGGGGATTTGCAGGATGTGAAATAAACTGATGTAGCATGCAAGAAGTGTGCTTATATGGAAGAATCTGTGCTTTTACAATCTGCCCTAAAAAAATGGCCACAGAAAGTGGTGTGTGGTGGTGCAGAGGCAAAATCATTATGTTCTAATCATGTGCCATTGAAGGAAAGGAAGAAAACAGCTTTGGGCAAAATATCTGTACCTGTTGTAGCAGAAGTCCAAGAGTTAGTCACCTCTGCTGTGGCTAATGTGTTCACTCTTGTGCTGTGTACTTCAGGATGGATAGTACTAATCAGTGAAGCTATGGTATTCTTAAAAATGAGGGAAATTAGTCTATGAGGCTGCTTCCAGGCAGTAGATTTTAAACAACTTGTCAAATATTTCTTGGCTCTTACAGCCTTGCATAAGAGCTTTTCCTGGTTCATAAAGAAAATTAATGTGAAATCAATAATGGTATTTAAAAATTCACAAAACATTTCCTATCCAGGGAGAGTCTCACTTTTTTGGAGTGCCACTAATGTAACAGGCAAAGTGGGGGAAAACACACAGGCTTGGCCTTCATGGTAAACAAAAGAGCACAGATGGAAAGTGCAGTGAAGAAAGATGCTTTCAGGAGCAACCATGAGGAAGCACTACGGTGAGCATCAGCTTGCTTGAAGGTGTAGTCCAGATACAATGCTGATTTTCAGCTAAAGGGCACACACTGGCACAAACAGCAACAAAAAAATTCACATAATGGGGGAAAACACCATCAGAAACACAGTAAAACAACCTTCCAGTGGCATATTGCAGTCATATAATGTGGTGTTCAGACAATGGAGAGGAAGTAGTTGCTGCTTTGGGTCGCTTCATTCTCCTGTCCCAGGAAGCCTGGCATCATTGTGGAAATGGGGAGAAACAAGCTGTGCAATTAGATTTGTTGGCAGTTTATATCTTTAATAGATGCATGAAGAGGAGCAATGCAGTACAGAGTGATCTGGCAGCTCTATGTGCATTTATGCTCCTGCCCTGCTGAAGTAGATGCATTGTAGTTACAAGTTGTATGGGTTCCTACAGCTGTAAGTTGCTGCATTTATCTGTGAAAATAAATAGGAGTTGTCAGTATCCCCTCACCTCCCCAAAGCAGTGCTGACCTGTTTGCCAACCTCTTTTGCAGGGGTGTTCAGAAACAGCAGAGGAGCAAACCTTGGGAGTTCTGGGTCTGGTGTTTTTTTCCTGAATGCAGGAGCTGCTGCACCCAAGAGTGAGGTTCAGAGTTTGCTCAGTATTGTCACCTCCAGAGTCAATTTAAAACATGCTACTTCATTACTCATGGTGACTTCTAGGTTTTGGGGGTTCATGTGTCTCACTTGCCCCCCAAGCTTTTCTCTGAATTTCAGAGTTAGAAATTTGTATTTAGGTTAAAATTCAGACCCACATGGAAGCACTTGACTCCAGAAGCTGCAAGCTTCAACCAGCAGATAGGAGATTCATGATAAAATTGGCAGAATTGTAATGCTCTAAGCACTTTTGGAGACATATGCTGCTTTTCTTACTCCTGGAAGTAGTCCCACAGATGTCTCATGATTATTCACTTGAGTCATGGTTGCAGAATTGAGTTCTTGGTGGTTTGGGTTCCCAGATTCCTGCACTGTGTATTCAAAGTGCAAATTCTAATAGCAGACCTGCCCCTTCTGTAAATGTAGAGGGTATGCTGTATCGTGTTTGGAGTTTAAACGACATTTCCTCTTGACTTGGGACAGGTTTTGATCAAAATTAGACCTCTCTAAGGACAAAAGGGGGGGGGGGGGGCAATAGAAAAATAAACTGGGCATGGCATGCTGCTCTTCCAAGTTTTGTGAGTGTTTTTTCTTCCTCCTGTTTCTCTCACCAGTGACACTGTTGTGGCATTAGTCACTAGGTGGTGCTCTCCCACATGGTCCCAAGGTGTGCATGGCCTGGGCTCCAAGTTTACAGCTGGAGTTTATTTTGGAAGGGAAGTTATGGGAGTTACAAACCTAGACAGCAGCATCTCTCGCCCCTTTGGACTGCAGGGAATTTTTTTAGAGTAAAATTGCTCAAGGGAGCCTGGGTATTACTTTTTTTTTTGGTTTGAAATTCCTGAAATGGGGAGATTGCCTGTGTGCTGTTTATTGACTGTCTCTGCACCCAGGTTTATGTGCTTTGTGAGAAGTGTGGTAGTGTTGAGCCTGTGCTTACAAACAGCTTAACTCTGTACTGCAAGGCCTTAATATCTACTGTATCAAGGAAATAATAGCTTCCCTACCCCATGTGCTTTTTTGTTAAACAATGGAATTTATTACATCTTTGTACCGCAAGCAGACATTAGGCAACCTGAGAAAATTTTATTTCATTTGCTTTGTCTCTTAAAAATTGCATTCCAGATTCATTCTATCAATTTGTTAGTTACTTGTTGGATCGGGTTTTTTTATATAGAAAAGGAAAACGAATTCTGTCTGCAACTGTCCTCTGTGGAGTTCAAAATCTTAGATCTATCCTGATGGTAGAGACTTAAAGATTGATTGAATACTAGAGATATTCTTAAAATGGTAAACATTTCTCAGTGCTTTCTTAAAATTTTCCACAAAGCTTCTGGAACATTTGAATTAACTGCCTCTAAGCTAGTTCAGGTTTTGGGGAAAGAAAGTTGTTTTCTTTTTTTCCTTGCTTGTAGTATTTCTGTGAGGACAGGATCAGGCAGATGGAAGGAGAAAAGTGTGAAGGAACTGCAGCATCAGAATTTTTAAAACAGTGATGTTGGTTTGGAAAAGGAAAACATGAATTGTGTAGCTTCTGTGTTTCAACTTCAGAAAGTCTGAGCTTTCAGAGACGCTGAGAATTAAAAACATTGATAAGCTCTCCTAAGCATTTTCATATGGAATCTATTTTCAGCCACATACCAGAAAATGTCTTTGTTATTTTTTTTGAATGAGACCCTAATCTCGGAATGACTTTTTCATTTATCAGAGCCTTTCAAGTCTGCTATTGTGTTTCCAGTCAGATCCTTTCCACTCACTCCTTTTTTCCTGTCTCAGCCTCTTGCAAACTCACCACAGGGCAAAGTTCGTGGTTCTTTTCCACAGGCACAAGGATTTCCCGTCTCAGGAGTGCACTTGGGCTTTGTGGTGCAAGCCAGGCACAAATTAACACCAGCTCTAATTGTTTCTGATAAGTTTCTTGTGGCATATTGCACTTAGTAGCAGAATCTACAGGTTGGGATTGAATTTGTCAGCGATTTGAAAGGCCTTTGTTTCTTAGGCTGTTTAGTCAGATGAAAGGACTTAGTGGGCTGCTTTTTGCATCACCAGCACTGGCAATTGCCATGGTGTCTCAGTGTTTTTATTAAATGGTGTGTTGGTGTTTTTACTAATTTCCCCACCTCAATTTAATATGTTAAAATATGGCTTTCTAGGAAAAAGAACAAAAAAAGAGTAAGTTCTGGTCTCTGCAGTCGAGCAGTTGGAAAACATGAGTGTAGTGTGCTAAAAAAAAACCAAAGAAAAAGTCTTACTCTTAAAATTTCATGACTCTTTGCACTTTGAGATTAATGACATTGTAGCATCTACATTCTCTGAAATATATCTCTTCTGACTCCTCCCAGAATGTTCAAGTTTATTTCTGTGTATTAGATAAGAAAGAAACATCTGAAATTCTCTCAAGAGATTAAAACCAGCACAAAGCCTGTTTGCCCTCCCCTGATTTGCTGTCACAGATTTTGATGCTTGGTAGCAACAAGGATGTGCACTTTTATCCCTGATCCTCCCCATCCTTCTGCCGTGAGGATGTGCTGGTTGTCAGCCTGGCTGCCATCTCCTGGCCTCCTGCAGCTGAGCAGAGCTTATCACTGGTCTTGGGAAATGCTTTGTGATCCCTTCAGATGAAAGGTGCATGTTCAGACTCCAGTTCCTCTTATCAAATACACTTTTGCTTTTCTCACTAGACGTTTGTTGACTTCAGCTGGAGCTGAGAAGACCCCCAGTTGCTTGCCTGTGCCAAATAACTAGGTATCAGAAAAACCCCAGAGCTATTCTGCTTACCCATACCAGGAGCTCACATGGCTCAGTAATGTTTCACCAGGTACCAGCATAAAAACCTTTAATCAATGAGGTTGTTCAGGTAACCTGTGCTCTCTGCTAGAGGCCACTGAACATCTGCATCACAAAATGAAAGCCTGGACAAGAAACACAAAGATTTTGTGCTAGTTTTGTTTTGAAAGAGCCAGCCTGGTCAGAGTCAGGTCTCTGGACAAGTACCACCAAGGTACCAGTGCAAATCGGCTGGGGGTTTGAGAGGCTGCTGCTAGGACAGGCTGGGGCTGGCAACCACCCAGCCCAGCCCCTCATCTTGCTTTTTCTTTTGACCTTGGGATGTGACCTTTGGCTGATTCCCCTCCCATCTCTCCTCGATCTGGTCTCCTCCTACCGTTCGATTGCTTTGTCTTTTTAGAGTTGAGCTCCAGGGCAGGGAGAGGCTCCAAGCTCTCTCTTACTAGGTGTTTGCAGAGCATGGCATGATCTCTAGGCATAACTGTGCTACCAGTAATTGTTGCTATTAATAACAAAAACAACTGGCTGCAGTTGAGTGTGGAAAGGGGAATAGTTTGGCATTATTAATGTTGGGTTTAAAGAGTGAAAGTTCTGTTTCTGTTATTACCTGTCATCCTCTGGAGAACTGTAAGCATCTCCCTGAATAGGGATCCAGTTTCTGCCTGTACCCTGTATAACTTAATTCGCTTCAAAACACAATTTAATGTCACCAGGGCAAACTGGCATGAAGTCAAGGGATGCTGCCCAAGGAATTCAAGTTGTCTTATTTTTGCAAGACCCTGGCATCAGAGGGATCACTGAGAAACTTACCCATTAGAGCTTTTCTTCCCAGCCACCTCAGTTACTACTTATATCACCAGACCTGTCAATGCTGCTTTCTGTTCTACCAGCAAACATCTTTCAAACATCTTAACACCCTTCAGGATATTTTACATTCCTCTTTCTCTACCTCATCTGGGCACAAGGGACAATAGTGTGGTCTAGTCATTATCTGGGAACTTGGTCAGCCCTCCTCACATTCTCCAGACTGGGTATACATTAATAACCCTTTCTAGTGTTGCTGTGGGTTAATTACCATAACTCATCAATGGACTAATGCCTGTGGCTAGCATTTAGTTTTATGCCTTCCTCTTACTTGCCTGCAACATTTTTCTTTCCTGCTGTTTTTTTGCATGAGGCTACCTGCTCCCACAGTGGATTGGGTCTGGCAACCCTGAATTAGTGGTTTAGGCTGTCCTGCTAGCGTTGTCTTTAGAAACACCTCTGTGTGTTGAAATTTCTGCATTTCAAGAAAAGGAAGAAAACTTCCTGAGATTGAACTACTTGGATTTCTTTGGCAGCCTTTTAGTGTACCAGTCAGTGCTTTGTTTCCTGGTAGGTACGACTCCTCTGTAAAGGTCTCCCCAAAATCCTTCAGGGTACCTCCCAAAAGAGTGTGAAAACATCTCAGCTTGCAAGTTGCTTTAAGTCATTTGTTGATGGATCACCCCAGTGCAGTTAATTCTCCTTTACAAAATGCAGTTGCTTGCTTTTTTTTTTGCATCAATTGTCATAAGCTACAGTTAGAATCTTCTTTTGTTTTTCCAGAGGAGGATCTGAACTCTGACCCCATCACTGCTTTGAAGTCTTCCCCAGGAGACAAAGATGAAGCTTGAGGTATCAAAATGTCCTGGGAGGGATGTGACCCTGAAGTGAATGAGGACTTGATGGGGTGGGCTTGTTGCACAGGGCTAGAGGTGGGAGTGTGGCTGCTCTAGAGCCCCTGTCAATGTAAAGTGTAGCTGAGAGCTGGAGAAAAGCTGGGAGGTTGTGCTGATGGTGTCATTGCAGGGGATTAGGAAGCATGCTTTAATGGGGAGAGGGGTTTTTATCTTTAGAAATTGATGCCCATGTGGATCTAAAAGTGAATGAGTTTGAGATTTTCACTATGGTATTCTGATTCTAAGAGAGAAACAGTGGCCTTGCTAAGCAGTAAACAAACAAGACTTACTGTGATTGTCAAGGAAACTCTTTGAGCAGAAGAAGTAGAAAGTATGGAAAAGCAAACTTAGAGGGTATGTTATGAGAGGATTAATTCAGATCCCATAGCAAATCAGAATGTTCCCAAAGTACAGGAACATCCCCACATAAAAAGGAAGAGTCAGGGGCCTGAGCCAGATGAAATCTATCTTGATGACAGGAGAGATGTCTGTGGGCATGTAACCTCTTTGCTGTAGCACCTCTGTAACTGCGCTCTCCTGTGTTCCAGACATGAACGTTTCACCTTTATTGAAGAGTAGGCTGAAAGAAAGATGTTCAGAGCAACTCTGGGGT
Organism: Porphyrio hochstetteri; assembly: GCA_020800305.1. Taxonomy (NCBI): domain Eukaryota; kingdom Metazoa; phylum Chordata; class Aves; order Gruiformes; family Rallidae; genus Porphyrio; species Porphyrio hochstetteri. Next base: position 10,583,452 of record CM036907.1, read on the forward strand.
TTTCTTCAGAGGGTCAGAATTCCTCAGGCAATGTCAGGTGTAAAGAAAAATCCTGGAATCTGCAATGGGAATATTCCAGGTGAAATGCTTCCTCCTGAATCGGAGAGAAGGACAGAGGAATGGCAACACTCGGTGTCTTGTCATAGCTCAGTTGTCAGGATGAGCAGGTAATACTTAATGGCATCCAAAATAGAGGTCCTACAGATCAATCTGCACAGCCCCTGTAAAAATAACCAAGGCAGAAATAACTTTGGAGTAGTTAAGCATTTGAGAGACACACAGTTACAAAATGCAAGATAAAAGAAAGCTCTCCTAGATTAACTAGTACATAACAGTTATTTTGCCTTTCCTCTGACAATTTTCCTTCCCCTCTCCTCCTCCCTTTCATTTTTTTTCCCTAACATGTGTGTCCAGAAACTCTCTTCCCAGTCAGCCAAATCAGGCAGAGGTTGAGCAGGGATCTATGGGACCAGCCTTTGGTAAATCAACTAAAAATGAGTGGCAAGGGCTGAGCATGGCTGTATAACTGAAAGGTTCTACTTATTCAGCCCCACAGATGCAGCATGGTAATAGGGATGTGATATACTCCTTGTTTGGAGGGGGGGTGTTAAAAGTTGTAAGGTGCAGATCAAGTCTTGTGAAAGAAAGTCAGGTCAGTAGGAACCTTGTCTAATTGTTTTAAGTTAATTAAAAACATCTCTTCTTTCCAGAAAGAAGTGCTTGAGGGAATGGAGGCATCTGGATACAAAGCCACCTTCCAAACCATTTGGAATTCACCCTTATCAGAGTCATTTTGGACTGAACTTTATTTCCAGCTAAATTTTAAAGCAAGATGCCAGGTAATACAAATCCTGCTGGTTTCTGATGGCTGTATAGTGTACCAGTCAGTCCACTTACTGCATTCTCATTCTCTAAGGTGTGTAGCTTCAAAACTTCTATGTGACTGAAATTGGTTTTAAAGGTCAAAATCAACTTTTTAAAAGCAACTCAGAAGGTGACAGCCCCTTTCTAAGAAGATCTTGCCTGCATATAATAGGTGGGTGAAGATCTATTGCAATATGCTGGGGTTTTTCTGATCTTTATATTTATGAAATGTATCTTTCCCAGGCATATAACCAGCACAAAACCAAATAGAAAATTCACATAATAAGCTGATAAAAGGCAGAACATCTTCCATGACCCTTCAATCTGCCAGTTCTTATATTCTTCACCCACTTGTGGTGTTCTCAGTACATCTTTTTTGCCTAGGGAAATATACAGGCTTTCTAATGTACCAAAAGAGCAAGAAAACCCTCAGTCCTTGCTGCACTACAGTGAAAGTTTCAAGTAAAAAGATCATCTCCTAACATATTCTTGCCTGTGTTTATTTCAGTCCACTCAGATTTTCTATATTCTAAATTATCTTCATCCTAATACTTGAGCATTGCCTCCCACAGCCCACGTATGGAGAGAAACACTCTTGTGTATGGCTGGTAGAATCTCAGAAACAAATGGGAGTCTGAGAGGATTAACCCAAATGATTAATGATGTCTTTAACACTTGCAAGCATTTGCTCAAGACACATTGGATTCTGATCTTGCATTGGTTAAGGTCTGCACCTGAAGTTTGAGTGCTGCTGAATGATAAACGAGGAGCAAAATGCACATGTGTTCCCAGCTCCCCCAAAGCTAGAGTGGAAACTTCTAGCTGATCTTACACAGTATCATGGGATGACTGGGGGAAGAGTCAGGGAGGGAGAAGGGCAGATTATGTGATACAAACCCTTATGTGTTTAGTAAAGTCAGTGCAAAAAGCACTCCTTGGCTGCAGGAGTGCTCAGGAAATGGCCGTGAGGCTGCTCAGCAGCAGGGGTGGGACTCTGCTCAGTCTCCCACTCACAGGATGGAAAAGTTGTGCTCAGGATGAGGGGGAGAGATGTAAAATACAAATCCATAGGAACTGCTGTTGTTCATGGACTAATTCTTAGGCCTTGCATGTTACTGGCATGTGAATACCATAGTGAATTTATCCTGCCTCTTTAGTAGGCTGCTTGTGTCTCTGAAAGAGGCAGCCCTAGTTACTCATTTGCTTAGTGAAACCTGTAAAAAAGGTTAGGTTGGGTTCTATGATGTGGTGCTCACAAGCAATACAATATTCTTATTTGTCTCTTAATCTTCCTCTTTCAGATACCTTAATTTGGTGCTTCCCTTGTTAACGTTATAATTTCTTTCTGTGCAGTACATCAGAGGCCACCATACCTCTTGTCATAATATTTATTTTTATTATTTATATTATTGTCATAATATTACTTTTTAAGAGGCAGAGGGAGCAGAAAGTCCCTACAAGATAGTTCTGAGTCTTTCATCCTCATTTCTAAATCCTGCAATCTTTTTAAAGTACACTCTTTCTTGCCACAAGAAACAAGAACTTATTTGAATGTCATACAGGGCATTAAAGAATCCCACAAGATAATCGTAGCAGTAGCTGTCCAAGTTAGTTTCTATAAATAATTCTATATGATCTTTACTTAAGTTTTTATGTGCTACCTCTTGAGTCTGAGGGTTTTTTATAGTTTTGATTTGTGAGGAACTAACTCCTGAGTGTCGTGGTCATGGATACAAATATTTAGAGATGTCTTGAAATAAAGTTAGTTACCATTTAGGAAGGGTTGGCACCTCCCAGAATGGTGCTAACTGAAGTTCTTAAGCTTTACTAACTTGGTTCAACAGAGTATGTATCCTAGGGATTGATTACTGCCCACCTTTAAAGAAGCACTAACTGCATATGGTGTCTTTCCTGTCCTCTACCCTTTAAAAGCCCTTCGTGCAAAGAAGGGCAAAAGATGGTAGACTGAGGTTTTGTTGCCTTGGCTTCTAACATCTGTGTGCTCTACCCATCACTAGCAGATGCTTATGCCTTCCCTCTGGGCATTAAAGAAGGTATTCTAAATCTGAATTGCTTTATTCACACACACACACACCCCTCTCCAAAGAGGATGCGCAGCCAACACGCGTGGCAGTTCCTTCGTGCAGGAATCCCAGCCCAGCATCCCTGTCTGCTTCCCCAGAGACAACTCTTCACACCAGAATCCATTTAAGGAGAGTGGAGGCAGACAGCCAATTTCCAGGCTGTTCACACTGCCTCCTCTTCTCCTCAGCCTGCCAAGGTACAAAGTCCTTGCGTAACCCGATGGCTGAGCAGCGGGGCAGCAGGTCCCTCTGAGATGAAAACCTGCTGTAAGGGTAACGTTAGAAGATGTGGTGGTGATGCTTCTTATAATGATACACCTGCTTATCTCTGAGCACAAAAGGTAAATGCAGAGCTTTAGAGTTTTGCTTTTGACCAGCATTCCTGCAGTTGGGTTCTTATCCAAAGTGTGTCTGCAAAACAAGGATAGGAATCATCTTTCTCATAGCACGCTGATAGTATTTCCATTTAAACACACTGAAACCTTTTTAAAGATAATGACAGACTTGTTCTCAATAACTTTCATTCCCAGCCTGATCAGTTACACAAATGGGGACATTTTTTACTTCAGGAATTTCATTTTTTTCTTCTGTCAATTACTGTAGCTTCATGCTGACGTCTTGTATAGGGTATCCCTCAAGAGTACTGTTTCACACATGCTTTTGTCAGAAGAAAAGGATTTTTAAAAGTCTTTTTATTTTTTCAGGAGCTTAGATCTGTCTGTCTCCAGTTCTCTGCACCTCCTCCCTTCAGTTGTTTCAGATTTGCAAGTAAGATGCCACTAGTAACATCAGAAGGCTGCAGTCACCTCCAGCCTGTTCTCAGCACTGCCTACAGACTGATGCAAAGTGGCATGTTTAAAGCCCAGGCAGACAGCAGATGGATAATCCAGTGGCATTTCCTTCTCAAATTTTCTGTGCAGAACAGGAACATGAAAGAAAGTAACAGTTTGGGGAGAAATCCAATTCCAGCCCCAGAGGCAATACTGCACCAAGCAATAAATCTTCCTGTCTGTATCTACAGAAAGAATAGACGCTCCTGACTCGCTATAGCTCTGTCTCTACAGCCAGGCAGGTGCCTGCAGACCTGCTCCCCCCTTCATCTCTATCAGGGACCTGTTTAACCATGCTGCAATTCCCTTTCAGCATATGCTCCAGGTTTTCTTTTCCATGGAAACCAGGACACTGTCAAAAAAGGAGGATGGGAGAGATGCTGTGTAGCTTATCTCAACCTGACATGGCTGTAGGACATAAGCAGAAAACACCACCAGCACCAGACACAGCTCTCTTCTTTTTTTAGCTTGCTGGTTATCCAGTACTTTCAGGAAGTCTGTGTCTGAGAAAAAACAAGCTCAAAAAAATCTCAAAGCATCCAACTCATGCAGAAAATTAGCTACTAAACTGGGGGCAAATAGAGACTTAACACTAATTGCTGTTGCAAAGTCACAGTTAGATGGCTTCAAAGTAGCAATCCCTCCCATCTAATGCCAGCACAATATGTCACTTGGCTTTGACAAAGGCAGAGTAAACAATAGTTGCTCAGTAGCAGAGAACATTGGTATCTATTGTGCTGGCACATCACTACTGGATGGATGATTTTGGTGTGATTGCATTCCTGAGATCCTAATGCAGGGAGGTTTTGGGCCATTCCTTTCCAGTAGGAACAGGCCTGCTTCTAAATTTCCCATTAAAACAATGGTTTTGATTAAAAATTAGTTTCCATGTGAACAACTCCAACATGTTAAGAACTCCTCCAGCAGGAAACTTTGGGGGGGGTGTTGGGGGGGGTGGGTGGTGAAAGGCCTGCTTTTAGAGCTGCTTAACCTAAGTTTACTGTCCTTCAGCACCCAGAAGGTTGAAAGCTGAGTTACTTCCCTGCAAAGCCAGTGGGGAGCTGTCCCCATGGCCCTCCAGCATCCCTATCCCAACTACTGTCCCAGTAGCAAAATGTGCCCCCCTGGCTGGGCTGAGGTGAGGAGCCTGCTCTACGTGGCAGCAGCATTTTAGGAAAAGGTGTCTGACATGGGAGAGGAGACACAGAAGCCCAAGCTGCAGTTCTCAGGGTTTCCATGCACATGGAGATGGAATTTAATTTTGAGCTGTCTCACAGTAAAAGGCTGAGGGATATTTCTTTTCCCACCTCCCTCTTACATCCCACAGGTCTCCTCTTTACCAGTATCTCTAGGCTTTCAGTTCCTCTACCCAACTACTGTTCTGTTTCTGGTCAAATTTGGGGAAAGGAACTGCAAATGGAAAATATGTCCCCTTGTTCCTATCCACCTCTTCCCTGATGCAGTTTGGTTAAAAGAAATATGCAGATCTCATGTCTCCTTTTCTTTTAAGCCTAGATTGCTTCTTTTATGGCTTTCTCTAGTGATTTCAGCCACGCTGCTTTTTTGTTCAAGAAGAAACAAACCACTTCACATTTAAAACCCACAAATTGTTGCTTCCATTTTGTCAAAAAGGCTGGGCTCCTTCCAGGTTTAGAAATACACTCAAATCTGCCAAGTTTTGTCAAATGTTACCTTCCTCTAACAAGAAATACTGATATTTTTTGGGTTCAAGAGGAAAAGCAACCGTTGAGAAACGCCTTCTGTAAGAGAGAAGGTTCTGTGTTATCTTGGGTGCAGACATGGGGGAGGAGGAATATGGAAAGGCAGAATAAAAAGGGAAAAAAGCAGACAGAAATCCCCAGCTGAGGGCCAACCTCAGTTTATAATTGGTATCAGATTCTGCCAGTCTTACTCTTGTAGTGCAATCTCTATTGATTTCTGGAGGTTCCTCACAGGCTAAGCTAATATTTAACATAAATCAGGGTTACCAAATCTTGTCCTTGAGAAGTAGGGTCAGGAAGCTGTTATCAATTCAACTGCTGTATTCCTGACTGGCAAGCCTGCCAAATTCAGGGTTAATTAACTGATTACTTAGAGAGGAAGTGTTGTGGAAGAGCATAATCATTGCCACTTATATTCATTCTAATAGGATGTATTTCAACTCCCCCTCCATCATGTCTTACAGCAAGCAATCTGGTGCAGGAGGATGACAAGCCTTCACAAAATTCTCTCCAATTCTGCCAGGTACTTGTAGTTTAAGTTGTAGAGGAGTGCAAGATCAGGCACAATGTGAAAGGCAGTAACACACAGGGTCTTTTCCTAGGTTTTTTCCTAACATCCAATCTTTAGATTGGATGTTAGGAAAAAATTTGTTACTGAAAGTTGTCAGGGCCTGGAATGGGCTGCCCAGGGAGGTGGTCGAGTCACCTTCCCTGGATGTGTTCAAAAAAAGGGTAGATGAAGTACTTAGGGAAATGGTTTAGTTTAGGATGTGAATGGTTGGACTTGATGATCTTAAAGGTCTTTTCCAACCTTGTGATTCTGTGATTCTGTCTTTATTCCCCTCTGGCTTCTCAGCTCATGTGATACAAAACCTCATCATTAGAGGGCAGCTTGCTTGCTTTTCACATCAACCTTTGCTACCTAGCCCACTCCAACCTGTTGGAAAGAAATGTTGCATGGAATTCTGCCGTGGTGCTTTGTGTCTGAATAACTCTGGAGTGATTGGCACAGAGTCCAGATCCTGGGGTTGGATCCAGTCTTGCTGCCAGCAGGCAATCTTGTGGAGAGGGGCTACAGCTGTGGTCTCTGAAGGGACCTGGCTACTCCTCTCTACAGATTCTTTCCCTGGGCCTTGCAGTGCTTGAAGAGGCTCATTCATTCACATTTTCCTCTGGTTGTTAATGTATTCTGCCCTTAAAAATTCAGCATTTTAAAATAGTAACAGGTATTGTCTAATCTGAAAGATTAATCACAAGGAAGTGTGTAAGGTGGCAAGGCTTTTCCAGAGAGCTTCCACATGTCAGCTAGTCACTGTGAATGGCAGTTCCCAGTTAAGTATCTTAGCTTTTGGAAGTGACATTTAGCCTGACATGTGCGAGCACAAAATCTCCCTAGACCTGCCAAGTGCAAATATTAACAAAAATGGATATTAAGGTACTGTGTGTTAGCTCTTTAACTGAAATAAAGAGTGGGTGTTCCAGCAGAGGCAAGCAAATAGCATTGATTTACACTGGCTTGAGGATTTGGCCCATTATCACTTCTTTATATGTGTTTTGGAGGAGCTGCAAACTAGATAAAGGCTTTTTCTGGAACGTGGCAAGTAATCCTGTGTTTAGGCTGACCAGCAGCAATGCCCCTGGGGAATCTTTCTCCGAAGTTGTTCTGCTGATTCTTCAGGTAAGAGCTACTTACTTTGTTCAACCTTCCATCCTAGGTCTGCCCCTTCTTTTTCAGCTATCTTCTCTGAGTGGGCTTCGAAGAACAGCTCTGATGGTCCAGTGTATCTGTGTGCCTGGCCAGCCTGTCTTTTGAAGGAGGTTCTGCACCAGCTGCATCCGTGATACGGTGAGCAGAGCTCCCAGCAGCAGCCCTGCACCTTATTCCCACCTGGTGCCTGTCTGGAAAAAGCATCAAAGTCACAGAATCACAGGGGTTGGACGGGGCCTCCAGAGATCATCGGGTCCAACCCCCCTGCCAGAGCAGGTTCCCTGGGACAGGTCACACAGGGAGGTGTCCAGACAGGTCTTGAGTATCTCCAGAGAAGGAGACTCCACACCCCCTGGGCAGCCTGTCCCAGGGCTCTGTCACTCTGGTATTCTCTGAAAAGCTCTGTTGTTACTGCACAAGTGCAAAGCAATGGCACTGCATGTGACATAACGCCAGTGCTTCCAGAAAACTTCAAGCTGCCTGCTCAAAGGTGACATTAGGGAATGGATTGAAGCTGAAGGAGGGAAGGTTTAGATTGGGTATTAGGGGGAAGCTCTTTACAGAAAGAGTGGTGAGATGCTGGAACAGGCTGCCCAGAGAGGTGGTGGATGCCCCATCCCTGGAGGTGTTCAAGGCCAGGTTGGATGGGGCCCTGGGCAACCTTGTGTAGCTCCAGGCCTGGAGGTTGGTGTCCCTGCCTGTGGCAGGGGGGTTGGAGCTCTGTGATCCTTGGGGTCCCTTCCAACCCAGACCAGTCTGTGATTCTATGATTCTGTAATATCTGCTCTGCACCTGCCGTGCTCTGGGGTAAGGACCATGTGCTGAGCACTGTGCTCTGAGGTTGCTCCCAAGCATCTCCTGGAGCTCTGCTGGTGGCATCATTCTGGTGGCTGTATTTGGTTAAAAATGCTGATTTTTGTTGGTAGCATAATCGGATTGCCATTTTCCTGGGTGGTTTTGCCTGTCTAATAAGCATGCTGTGAGTATATCTGCAAGCATTCAGACATGGAGATAGAATTACTGGTGGTGCCCCAGTGCTACTGCTGCCACCTCCAGTAAACACTCATGTGCGTGAATGCCCATGTACAGGCACAGATGGATGCATGCAGCACCTGATCCTGCTTCTTAATTATTTTTAGCCCAGTTCCCTGAGTTGTTCTGCTTCCTGCTGATGAATGGAAAACTCTAGTAGAGCTGTTTCGTTTCACCAGCCTCTCAAGTGTTGAACTTATGGTAAATTTGAGAACAAGTGAGATCAGATTAATAGTTACACCTCCTCCTTTAATTAGCCAACCACAGAATCTGTGGAGACAAGGGAGGGGAATAAGATTTTGTTGGTGGCCCTGCCCGTGGCAGGGGGGTTGGAACTCTGTGATCCTTGGGGTCCCTTCCAACCCAGCCCATTCTGTGATTCTATTTTACCATGGCAAGAGTGCTGGAGAGTCTTTCTTCTCTGTTCTTTCTTGTCTGTCTGTTCTGACTGAGGGTGAACTCTCTGGTGACGTGTGTTTTATTTACAGCTGCCCTGACAATGCCACATCAATGGTTTCCCTGACCTTGGCTCCATGATTATGCAACAGAGCATTGTAAATTATCTTGTCACCAGGATCTCCATTTAGGCAAGTATAATCACTTCCTTGTAAGAACCCAGGCCTGGTGCATGGAAACAAAAATACTGCATAATAATGAGAGCAATGTATGTTAGGGGTGAAAAAGCCCCTCTGCCATATGGAAAACTACCACAATACTGGTGCTTGGAACCTGGACAGCATTAATTTGTGCAAAGTGCTTAGCAGTCCTTGGCAAAAAGGTGATAAAAGTGTAAAATATTATTTTTAGCTCCATTATGAAATGCAGCATGCCCTGTCCTTTATTTAACACAGTACTGAGCCTTTCTGTGCCTTGCTGCAGTGACACTTGGCAGCCCTGAGATCCCTGCTTGGCAGTGCTTCTGCAGGCTCCATGTTGCAGGGAGCCTTCCTCGCCTTCCTGGCTCTCTGATCAGTGTGACCTGCAGTCTGGTTTTTCTCCACCTGTGGCAATAGAAGGTGTAACACGAGTTCCTTGTGTCAGGGGAGCGAAGTGGAGTGATTGCATCCTGCTTGCTATGAGGCTGTATTGTGGAGGTGAGGAGCGGAGTGGCTGCGTGTCTGCAGGTGTGCCTGTGCACACCTGTGCATACTGATTCCCTCAAGGATATATATTTGCTAGGTGGGCTGCAGGAGACATGAAAGGAGTTGACTGTGATACTGATGGCTGTGTCCAGCGAGCTAGAATCAATCTGAGATGTAGTGTGTTTGCTAATGCCACGTTTGTTTCACTTCAGCTGAGAATTACTCCTTTTCTATCTCAGAATCATGGAAAATGTCCCTCCCTAAAACAACTCATTGGGATGCCTCTAAACCAACTCATCAGCAACTTTCCATTTCTCTCTCCAAACCCTTGACTGTAAAACCTTGGGCTGCTAAATTATTTTTGCTGTATATGAGGGAATCACACTGTCTTGTTCTTACTCCAAAGATTTTGCAATTAGTCCTCAAGCACAGTACTTTCTTCTCTCCCTCTCCATAGTAACAGGGGAGCTGTTATTTTGGTATATTTGTTAGGAATGTAGTTAGTATTCACTGAATAAACTCAGAAAGCAATATTTCACATAGAATAATTATGAATATGTATTTAGTTGAATAAGCTGTTGATTTTGCATGAATTCTGCACACTGTTTCTTAGGCAAATATGCTAATGATTGATGTGTGAAAATTTACTTTATTTTGGGCTCGTCAGACTAACTAACATAGTGATCCAAATCCAGAAAATTATTTCCTTAGGCCTAAAGAACCATAACAATTATAGGAGCATTCCAGGGAAGTTGATTACTAATACATCAAAACTTTCTCCATGGATATGATGACTTTGCAGCAGCATTTTCAGACAGAATTTATTTTGACATCATCTCTTGGCATTGGTATTCAGTCAAGTCCTCATAGCTGTATGAGCTGTACCAGGAAACCAATTTCATTAGGATCCTTTCATGTGGTCTCTGACAAACACTGTGGGCAACACTCTGGGCAATGACAGCAGTGAGCAGTGAAATGGGCAGTGCCAGTGGGCAACGGCTCTCTCAGCAGGCAGTGGGGAGCTGTGGAAGTTGTTGGCCTGAATTTTAACGAGGCTGTTAGTGCTCTCCAGCAGTATCTTGGGTGCTGAGCTGGGGACACAAGGACTAAGTAGGAGAGTGACAAGATGAATGGAAAATTGGCAGAGCCATAGGGCTCAAGGAATAGCATGCAGCCGTTGAACTAGTTGAAGTAGTGAGTGGTTACCAGTGGTGTTCCTCAGGTCTGATACTACTTAATGTATATGCTAAACTTGGTCAGTGGAATAAGGTGGACCTCCACAAAGTCCTCTTCCATGTCCAGAGAAGGGCAATGAGGCTGGTGAAGGAGCTGGGGGGCAAATCATACAAGGAGCAGCAAAATCCTGCACCTACTAAGGAATAATGCCCTGGGTCCAGCTGGCTAGAAAGCAGATTTGAAGGGGAAGCCCATCAGTGCTGGTAGAGAAGTTGAACAGGAGTCAGTGTTGTGGCCTTGTGGCCAAGAAGGCTGGCAGCATACTGGCTTTGTTAGCAAGAGTGCAGCCAGCAGCTGAGGGGAAGTGATTACTCCCCACTGCTCAGCACAGACATGGTGAGACTGTGTCTGCAGGGCTGTGGCCAGCTTTGGGCTCTCTGCTACGAGGAAGACATGGACATTTTCACTGTGAGGGTGATGAGGCACTTTTGCACAGGCTGCCCAGAGAAGCTGTGGCTGCCCCTTCCCTGCGGGTGTTCAAAGCCAGGTTGGATGGGGCTTTGGGCAACCTGGGCTAGTGGAGGGTGTCCCTGCCCATGGCAGGGGGTGGGACTGGATGGGCTTGGGAGTACCTTCCAACCCAAGCCACTCCATGACTCTACACTGGAGCAAGTTCAGCAACACCTACCAGAATGCTCAGGGAGCTGGAGCAGATGATGTATAAGGACAGGTTGAGAAAGCTCAAGTTCATCCTGGTGAAGAGATGGCTAAGAGGGTATCTTACTGTTCTCTGTAACTACCTAGTAAGTGGCTAAAGGGAAGATGGAGCTGGATTCTTCTTGGCTGCACACAGCAAAAAGGGCAAGGGGCAGTGAATCCCAGCTGCAGCAAGATAAATCCCAATCAGATATAAGAAGAGCTTCACAACGAAGATGATCAAGGACTAGAGTAAGTGCTCAGAGAGGCTGTAGACTGTATTCTTGAATGTATTCCAAAACCTACCTGGATAAGGCCGTGGGTGACCTCATCTCGCTTCAAAGCTGACCCTGTTTTGAGCAGGGGTATGGACTAGAGACAGGAAAGCTCACGTCCAGCTTATTTTATGATGAGTTTATGGTGAACACTGGTAGTGAATTTTGCACTTGGAAAAGTACTCCTTTTATCTGTATTTTGGATATCTTTCATGTCACAGTAAATTCCACCAGAAAGGCATCCAAAGAATGGGAGCTTTGCCAAAGAAATGAGTGCTGAGACTAATTTGTGTCATGACAGTCTGGCTATGAATTTATAATTGCATCACTCTAAAAACTGGTTCCATACCTACAGATCTCTGTAGCCAAGCATTAATCACCTGCTTCTAGGGATGAAAACCTTCTGGTGCTTTAATCTACAAATGGTGGTGGATGCAACCTCTGCCCTTTGCTGCCCAGCCACACGTGCTGGCTCTGTTTCCAGCCCACCTGCCTACACAGAGTAGGCTACACAACCCCACATGACTCTTCTTCAACCCAGCTGTCAAACAGATAAACATACAACTGGAGTGTCTCCTGCATCACCTGCATAGGGAGAAGAACTTGGAGAAGTTCCTAGCTGACCTGACCTGGAGTCAGTGGGAATGGTGCCATTGGTAGCAATGATTTCACAGCTCCCCTCCCTTAAACATGTCCACACAAATCCTGGAGGCAGCCTTTAATGCAAAAATAAGCCAGGTAAGCAGTTTTCCACAAAAATCACTGCTTGGTTTTTCTGAGGTTTATTTTTTTTTAATTGAGAATGGGCTGTTGTTTGCAAACTGAATTCAGTAGTTCAGTCCTGATGGTGAACTAGAAATGATGGTGAACCAGAAATAGCTGTTTTGAGGTGAGCTTGCATGAGGGGAAGTGTGCTCTGCGCTTTGCTTGGGCACTCAGCGAGACCTGGACAGGCTGGAGAAACCTAATGAGGTTCAACGAAAGCAAGTGTAAAGTCTTGCACCTGGGGAGGAATAACTGTCTGTATCAGTACAGGCTGGGGGATGACCTGCTGGAGAAGAGCTCTGTGGAGAAGGACCTGGGGATTATGACAGGTTGGCCATGAGCCAGCAGTGTGCCCTGGTGGCTAAGAGGGCCAATGGGATCCTGGGGTGCCTGAAAAGGAGCGTGGCCAGCAGGTCTAAGGAGGTGATCCTCCCCCTCTACTCTGCCCTGGTCAGGCCCCACCTGGAGCATTGTGTCCAGTTCTGGGCTCCCTGGGATGAAAAAGACAGGGATCTCCTGGAGAGAGTCCAGAGGAGGCTATGCAGATGATTAAGGGCCTGGAGCATCTCCCCTGTGAGGAAAGGCTGAGTGAGCTGGGACTGTTCAGCCTGGAGAAAAGAAGACTGAGGGGGGACCTTATTAATGTTTATAAATATCTTAAGTATGGGATGCAGGGGGAAATGGCCAGCCCCTTTTCAGTGATCTGTGGGGACAGGACAAGGGGCAATGGCCTCAAGGTGGAGCACAGGAAGTTCCACACCAACATGTGGAAGAACTTTTTCCCAGTGAGGGTGACAGAGCCCTGGGACAGGCTGCCCAGGGGGTGTGGAGTCTCCTTCTCTGGAGATATTCAAGACACATCTGGATGTCTCTCTGTGTGACCTGTCCTAGGGACCCTGCTTTGGCCAGGGGCGTTGGACCTGATGATCTCTGGAGGTCCCTTCCAACCCCTGTGATTCTGTGATTTCAGTGTCAGTGCATCTCTTCTAATTCTGTGACTGATGTGTTCGATGCAGCGTGCATAGAACAGTCCTCCAGACTGTTGAAGAAGCTTTCTTTAAGCCTCCAAAGTGTACTTTAATTTCATCGTGTATGGAAAATAAATGTATAAAAAGGATTAATCCTGGGGGTAGCTACATGGTACAGGATTTTCCAGCATTGCTCTACTAATGGAACTGATAGAGTACAAGATGTGTTGCTTGCCATTTCCTGGAATTAAAAAAAAAAAGCTGTTGAGTCTTAATGCACTATTCCAATTATGGTTATAAAGTACTGAATCAAGTCTTCCTTTAAAAAAACCCAAAAAACCCAACCAAAAAAACCCACGAAAACCCCCACTTGGAATTAAACAGTTCAACAGAATTAATAATGGTTCCAGATGGGCCTTGTATTTGGCACTAAGAAGTGTGTGAAAGGAAACATTTTCAACCAGGAGTTTGAGTGATTTATAAAAGTTCTTGAGAGATTTTTCACTAGTTAAGATGCCCTTTCAACCTCTGCACATTTGGAGCTAACAAAGGAAGTGACACTCACCGAGTCAAAATCTTGGCATTGGTGAAAAACACACATATGCTCACGAGCAGAAGTGCCTGAAATAGTACAATTAAAAAGCCCCAGCACAGCCAGGTTCTCATCATGCTCTCTGTGCATTATTTCCCTGTTAGTAAAAGAGGAAGAGTAGCAGTTCCTCACCTTGAAAAGCTACTGAAAACAGAAAGTCTTTTGTGATTGTGGGGTTGAAAGACATCGTGGTACTGATACCTAGAGCAATATATTGAGAATGAAAGCAGCTTCTGCTTGTCAGTTAAACTTTTCCTTAGGTCTGGGAGAGACACAACACTGGTCCAAAAAAAGAGTGGTCTGTGATTGACAACAATTAATTTAGCATCTAATGTTGGGCAGATTTGGGACTACTGGAAATAGCAGAAGGCAGAGCTATAAACTCTTACCCATAAGTGAACATTATCTTTCTCTGCTAACTAATTATCTCCCTTTTCCACAGCATCGCTGCTGTAACCACAAAGTATTTAGCAGGCATTTAGCTTTCTTAAATGCAAGTCAGCAGCTGGAGTTAGGAAAAGAGTTAGCATCATGTGGTCAATGAACCTCTTTACTGGTCACTGTGATTCATGGATTATATTAAATGGAGGAACAAGGAAACAGATTACACACACTTCATGTGTTACATTAAATCAATTATTAATAGACAGCTGGGTATCTTACTGCCTTGTACTCTGTTAGGAACTTGTGAGAGTGATGAACAGCAAAGTAGAAGATAATAGACTGCCCCAAACCACTTTTTTACCAATTATGGGTTTAGCCTAGTGTCACTTAATGGAAATTACTGAATTTCACATCCTGCCTCTTTGTGTGATTTACAACCCATTTCTTGATCAAGACTTTAGGGAGGGTGTCTTTTGCAGGGGGAGTGGAAACGACAACATATGGCTTCTGACTCATATTACAGCCATTTGTAACCTGCAGATTTAGCTGCTTTTTTTCCTACAAAACCCGAGAGACATTGGGATGCAGCTAGCTCCCAATGCCACAGAGCCTTTCTCCTTGCCAAATTCCCCCCTTTTATCCCAATATTCCTTTCCTTTATTCCACCACTTTAACACTTTCTGTCTGCTAATATCACAGTCTTTTCTTTGCACATAAGACTGCCCAATTATTCATAATTCCTGGGCCTAGGTTCAACAAGTCTGTTCAGAGATGATATTTGCTCTGCACATACAACTTCCTTTCATGTCAGTGGTCCTGAGGCTTATATCAGGCTCCTGAGAGCTCATCCTTTCTAATGAATAAATGGCATTCTTATTTACCTGCTTTAAACAAATGGTTCTACAGGCAAGTAGCTGGATTCCAATACTTCCTAGAGCCATCGCATGCTGACAACCACATGGCTTTATCCTGTAAGTGTTCTGATCCTTGCTATAATTTAAAGGCAGATGCAATGTGCTTAGGAACTTCATTCTCATTTTTTACAAGAAGTAATAAGAGTTAGGCTTTAATGTTTAATTTTTAATTCCATTTTAGTGTATAAGCTGTATATCTCTACCTTCTACTACCTGTAAATTTAAGAAACATCAAGCTTCTTCCTTTCAGTTTCTGAATTTTCTGGGCCTTCAGTTCTCCTCTGTTTCCTGCTGCGTGACCTTGTGAAAAAACAAACATGCATCCTGCATGCTGGATCTACAAGGGTTTCCTTTTTGCCCGTGGACACTGAAGCAGGTTCCTGGCACCCTGCACGTCCCATCGCACTGCTCTCTTGAGGTGGTGCTCACAGCTGTCTTCTGCCTTGAGAGCTATGGCAGCAGACACCATTTCCCCTTCGCTTGCACCGTGAATTTATTCCTTCTAAAAGGCTTTGCAAGGTTGCTCCATTCCTTCTCATTCTTGCCTGGTTTGTGACTAGCGGTGTTCCCCAGGGCTCGCTGTTGGGTCCAGTCCTGTTTAATATCTTCATCGACGACCTTGATGAGGGAACAGCATCCACCCTCAGCAAGTGCCGATGATTCAAAGCTGGGAGGGGTGGCTGACACGCAGGAGCACTGCGCTGCCATCCAGAGAGACCTGGTCAGGCTGGAGAGCTGGGCAGGGAGAAACCAGATGAGGTTTAATAAAAGCAAGTGTAGAGTCTTGCACCTGGGGAGGAATAACTGTCTGTATCAGTACAGGCTGGGGGATGACCTGCTGGAGAAGAGCTCTGTGGAGAAGGACCTGGGGGTCCTGGTTGATGACAGGTTGGCCATGAACCAGCAGTGTGCCCTGGTGGCTAAGAGAGCCAATGGGATCCTGGGGTGCATCAGGAAGAGTGTGGCCAGCAGGTCTAAGGAGGGGATCCTCCCCCTCTACTCTGCCCTGGTCAGGCCCCACCTGGAGTATTGTGTCCAGTTCTGGGCTCCCTGGGATAAAAAAGACAGGGATCTCCTGGAGAGAGTCCAGAGGAGGCTACGGAGATGATTAAGGGCCTGGAGCATCTCCCCTATGAGGAAAGGCTGAGTGAGCTGGGGCTGGTCAGCCTGGAGAAAAGAAGACTATGGGGGGACCTTATTAATGTTTATAAAGATCTTAAGTATGGGATGCAGGGGGAATTGGCCAGCCCCTTTTCAGTGGTCTGTGGAGACAGGACAAGGGGCAATGGCTGCAAATTGGAGCACAGGAAGTTCTGCACCAACATGTGGAGGAACTTTTTCCCAGTGAGGGTGACAGAGCCCTGGGACAGGCTGCCTGGGGAGGTGGTGGAGTCTCCTTCTCTGGAGATATTCAAGACCCGTCTGGACGCCTGTCTGTGCAATATGAGCTGGGGAGCTGCTTTGGCAGGGGGGTTGGACCCGATGATCTCTTGAGGTCCCTTCCAACCCCTACGATTCTGTGATTCTTCAGCAGCCTCCAGGGAGTGAAGCATATCACGTTGTCTGTAGCTTCAGCACTTTTCCATTCATTCAGCATGTTCAGATGAGCCTGACTTTCTAGTGTTTAAACCAAAACTTATCCAAGGGAATGGAAAAATTCCTAATTCCCTCAGTTTCTGGGCCTCATAAACTTGGCTTGTTTCTCCAAAGCTTTGTGCCTTTTGTGTAATTATTTATAACTTTGCAAAGTTGAAGAGGGTAGTTTTTATAAATGTTGCCCAAATGGAGTATCAGGGTTTCACACCCCCTCTGCCTAGCTGTAACTGACTTAGAAAACCCAGGAAATCTGATGTGCTGAATAAAACAATACTAATGATTTGGGGTTCGTGTTGGGCTTAAACAGGCAGAGCAAAGAACCAGCAACTCTGCCTAGGAAATGTGGAGAGAAAAGCCAAACCTCCTAAACATTTCCTTTCAAGGAAAATAGGTTTTGAAACAATGTAAATAAAGGCATTACCAAAACCATGGTTTTTTTCTGGGAAAGGACCATCCAGGATGGAGGGTTTTTTCCATTTAGGAAATAAAAAAGCCTGTGAAAAAGCTGTCAAAATCTGTCAGATGCAGAGAGATCTGGACAAGAAAAGGAACAATCAAATGAAAATTAATGTTTTAGGGTTTTTAAAATTTTTTCCCCCAGATTGCAGGAGCTATGAAGTATTTTATATTTTAAAGGGCTCGTTTTCTGACAAAAGATCAGTTTCCACAGAGAATTTTCAACCTGTGCTTTTTCACATGCTCCTGCAAAATGCCAGATGCCGACGCTAACCTTTATTTAGAAAAATAACCCGAAATTCAAATGAGCTGCTTGGAAAAAATGCATCCTTGCTGTTCTCCCTTGCCTCCTTCCTGACCCAGCCCATGATAAAGGCAGGAGTTGAGGCTTGAATCCTGCAGGAAGGCCCTATGGCTGTCTGGATTGTTTTTCACTCGCTGAAAGCTCTGTTGCAGGGTGGTAACACCAACTGCAGGTCTGTGTATGCGTGGTGTTATTTTATTTTCAGCCTATATCCTTCACCACACCTTTCAGTCTTGAGGGAGAGGCTTTTAGCTGTTCCCTACAGATGGGGAAAGGAAAGGGCAGTTCCCTGCCCCTTCCTTGGTTATGGTCTGTATCAAATCCTTGCTGTCACAACCCTGGGATCCCTGAGAGGAGAAATTAAAACCAGGAGAGAGAGAGGCTCTACTTCTAATGCAGAGCCTGGGCCACACAATGTGTGGGTTAAGTGCAAAGCTACAAGCCCAAACATATTGTTCATCAATGCAATTTTTCTTCTAAAAAAAAAAAAATATGCAAATTTGCAGCAGGACTACATGTATTTCTGGTGTGCCACAAAAAGGCATTTGAATGAACTGGTAGGTTATAAAACCCACTAGAAAGTGAAGCTCACTTCTGCTTTCCCAGTTGCCTAGGTGATTAACATGAGATAAATACAGTTCTTCCTATGTCTATTCTTAAATCTTTAAGACAAAGAGGGTTTGTTTTTTTTTTTTTAGACTTTGTGTTGCAAGATGTGAAGGTGTTTCAACAGCCAGATTTCACAAGAACTGTGCCCTCCTCCTCTCCCTCTGCTTGTGGCGCATTTCTACTGTGAAGGTCACCTTATAGTCACTAACACGGAGACTGTCCCTGGGGACAACCCAGTTCAGTGGGGTGTGTGCCTAATATGTAAAGCTCCCACCAGTTAAAAATACATAATTATCTGTAGTGCTGTTAATACCCTGTAAGCATTAGAGCAGCAGAAGATGGTTGTCCCTTAGAAAGAGCAGATTTGCTGGGCTGGAAATCAAAATATCAGGCTTCTGCCTCTGGCATCCTCACCCACCACCAACTGTGACACCCTGAGCTAGACAACTCCTTTCTAACCCCCCTCCCCCAATTTTTCCTCCATTGTCTCTTTAGAGAGTAAATCCTTTGTGATCATCTCTCCAGGTGTGTTTGTAGGCTTCACGATGCAGTAGGCCGCAATCTCCGATGATTCCTCCAAGAAGAGGCTGCTGATACAGAAATCATTGTGTGTGATGGCTTCAGCAAACCTGGTCCTGCTGTCTGTTTTCCCTTCTCCTTGCTGAGGATTTTGGGCTGTCTGGAAGCAAACATCAACACAAGACAGGGAAATGCTGTTCCCCTTCCTCGCAGACCAGGAAGGAGAAGTACAAAAATGTAGAATGAGTTTCTCCAGCCTATAAGCAAAGAGGGGTGGTTTTTTGTGTGCCTCTCCCCAAATTCAGTAATACAAAGAGGCAAAACATTTTTAAAAACAAAAAGTTCCAAGAATATCTTCAAGTTTTTACCTCCTGCTTCCTCTTCGCAGACTGGCAGAAGCAACCACATCTGCAAGTATGTGCTTCCTTTAATGCCTTCAATTCCCTCAATGATTCTCTGCTGACCTCTGGAAATTCTCCAGAGCAAATCTTAGCCAGGCTAAAAGGTCTCTTCTTTACAGAAGCAGACACTGAACACGTGTGTTATGCCAAATCCATGTTGTGGTTATAAATACCAGCATCCAGCTAGCCCTATTTACCCACAAATCTGGCATTTTTTTGAGAGACTTGAACATCCAAACATTGATAGTAATCTGATTTTTTTTTTTAATTTATGTTTTTAACTGGCAAGCAAAAGGAACATCATTGCTCTTCATCTAACCTTGCAGCTCTGTGGTGGTGGAGACAAATTAGAATAGCATCTATTTTAAAGATGAGCAAACCAAGGTAAGGGACCACGGTACAATTTGCCCGGGTCCTACAGAATTAAGAGGTGAGGTTGGAGCGATGGACTGGTTGTGCTTGGGCCAAAGCACTTCACTGTCTGAGCCCTACCTGGGAGTAGAAACCATTCTCTTAGGCCAAAATCATCCCATTACCCACCCCCGCCCCCCACACAGCAAAATGAAGAGCTGCCTTTTTCATTTTGCACCTTGTGCATGAATTTGGAGCTGCTTCAAAAGGGAAGTTTAAAAGAAAAAAGAAGAAGAAGTTGTTATTTCAGACATGTTTCCTGGGTTGTTGTTCGGTTTTGATGTTTTCAAGCTGAAGCCAAATGGCAGGAAACAAACGCAGCCCTGGCTACGGCGTGCTGTTTCCCTGGCTGGCAGGGACACCTAGTGGGTAGGGCAAAGTGTGCCGGTCAAAGCAGGGAAAGGCGCTCTCCTGACTTCCCACCAAGGGCAATATTTCACCTCCTGAGTCACGCCAGTGCTCACGTTCTCCTCAGGAGTTAACACGAAGTTGGGAGGAGTTGATAGCCAACCCTCCCTCAAGGAACAGCGATTGTAATGTGAGGTGATCTGAGCAGCGTTAACTAAAGTGCCGCTAACGGGACGCGCTGCCACCCTCGGTTTTGTGTGATTTATTTTTTTGAAGCCTGTTACAGTCATAATAACACCTACACTGGCTGTATGTGAGAGCTGACTCGGTGGTGGCATGATTCATCTCTGTCTGCAGTTAGGCGTTTCATGGGGTACTGCATCGGGGCTGCTTTTATTCTGTTCCAGACACCTACAAAATGACGTTTACTCCTGCCCTTAGTGGGATAACTTCAGCAGAAAAAGCACCAGGAAGCTTAAAAAGAAGGCAGCAGTGTGACCACACACACCTCCCCCCCCGCCTCTCCCCCCAAAACCAGTGTTAGGGCCAGACCCAGATTGGTTCCTTGATTGGACTCCCTCAATGCAGGTTTTTATAGGAAGAGGTTGTTGACCATCATGGAGCTATGGACAACTGTTTTTTGCTTCTTCCCAAGCACCTCTCTGAGAGGATTGACAGTGTCCCTAAAATCCTCCAGCCCATGCCAGAAACAGAGAGGTTACATGTGAGAGGTTTCATGCAGGGAAAAGCCAAGCCCTTTGATAGCCATCTGATGTTTTGTTGTTGGTGTTGTTGCTTAGGATAAATATTTTTCCTCTGTAAACAACAAACCAGAGAGCATCCTCCCACTCCCGCTCTGGGGACGTTGGGGATGTAGGCCCTGAAGTGGTTCTTAACACTTAGGAATTTATGATGAACTGCAGTTTCTGAATCAAAAACATTTCACCTAAACAGCAGGAAGCAGCTACACTCTGGACATTTTGAAGTCATTTTCTTCTGATCTAATTATGTGCTAGCAGTAAAACTGACGTAGTTATGGGTATTAAGTCCTTTTCTTTTTTTCATGTTTTATGAGGAATTCTATCTTAGGATTAATAGGCGCTTGCATCATTTCTGTCCTATGTGCTATATTAAGGAGCATTTAGATCATCAGCAAATATTTTTGTTGTCCTGATCCTGCACACAAAGTCAAATGCAAAGGTACAGAGTTTTTTTGGGTTTTTCTAATTCCCTGGACTCTCAAATTGAGTGGCTCATCAGTTCCTTCATTAAAGAAGGAGGCTTAATTCTCATTTCATGATATTAATACATTTGAAGGAATGAGTAAAAATTGCTCCTTTCTGACATAGCTGCATTGACACAGTTTTGTAGCAGGACATAAATATACTGACGGCAGGAAGAAACAGTAGACAATACATTTAGGAAGGCTTTTGGCACTAGTAACCTGAATTCTTACATATAGGCTAGCAAAATGCAGTTTATGCAAAATTAAGATTATCAGCGTGTACACAAATAGATGAAAAAAGCCTCTCAAAGTATTATTGCCAATGACTCAATATCAAACTGCAAGTAAATTTCAAGAGAGTATTCCGAGCAGATGTGCAGAGATCTCCAGGACTGATTTTTGTCAATATTTTTATTAGTGATTTGGAGGATAAATATAGAGTACACTTAGAAAATTTGCTCAGTCTCGCAGGCAGGATTGGAATACAAAGTGATAAATTGAAGAGATGGTCTCAGATCAACAGTTCGCTAATGACAAGTACACAGCACTGCACTGCAGAGGGAGGTATCAAATGCAGAAATACAAACTGTGAAATCAGCAGTTCAGTGTCAATATGAGAAAATGATCTTGTGTGTATAGTGGCTCATCAATTAAATATGACTCAACAATGTGATTATTCTACAAAGATTGCTAATATCACCTGGAGTTCTGTTAATAGAAGTGGGGTGTGTGTGGAAGAGGAGAAATTGTACAGGCATCAGGCTGGATGCCTGCAGCTTCTTAGTACATCACACTGCCCATCACCTTCCAGATCTTCCCTTTTCCCCCTCTTTAGGACCTGTCCCCAGCCACAGCCATTCTTAGACGGCTTCCTCCATGAAGGATAGCTTGACCTCTTCTTCCCTTTGGAAAACACTGCCTATACACCTGCTGCCTCGCCTCATGAAAATAAACAACTGGTGACACCAGGGCATGGCTTCATATGGATCCTATAGGCACATAGAATTCCATATAGGCAACACACCGCGCCCAGAGGAAGCTACAGGACCTCTGTTGAGGAGGACATGTGCTTCTGCAGCTTTGGACTGAACCGAGGGGTACCACATGTGTTCAGCCACAGGTGTAGCTCAGTGCAAAGGGTAATAAATACTTAAAGAAAAGAGACAATCCCTTGACAATTATCACCACCCCACACAAGAGAATAAAGTGGAGGGAAATGGTTGCATTTCAGCACTTCATTTTTTTTTATCACAGTGAAATTTTTGAGGGTTGTTTTCTTCTTTTTTTTTTATAGAACCATCTCCCCTCCACCCTGTTACAACCAAGGAAACCGTGCCACTGACTAGGCCCCGGAGCTGTAACCACCGACCAGCTGCAGCAACGTACCCAGATCAAAAGTCACTTTTACGGGCCTAACAGAAGGAAGGGGCCGCCAGCGCTAGCAAATAAAAAACCAACCCAAACCCCGAATATATGTTTCAGAAATCATAAACAGATTCCGGGAGGCTGTGGGGGTTTGGGTGGTTTTGCCCAAAAGCCCGAGGCCTACCACTAGATGGCAAACTTTAATTTTTAAATCTGGAGATGCCGGCCTGGAGCCGCGTCCCGCCTGGGCTGGGGGGCTCAGGCCCAGGGCTCTACCACACGGTGCTAGCTGTTAACCTTTTAAAGACTTTTTAATTTAGGGAAGCTGTGAGAGTGGGCCCTTCCTCTGACCCGCTTCTTCTTGGACACTGACCAGAAAAACTTTCTGTGGGAGCCCACTGTTTGTGCACAAAAAATTGCCATGAGACACTTCCCCGGTGCCACTTTTCCCAGAGCAGGGAACCAGTAGCTCTCCTGTGGTTTTAATCTGTATGGAGGCACCAGGTGATGCCCTGAGCAAGGACATGGGGGACAGAGACATGGACAGTTGTTCAGGCAGGCTTGGGTGAGGACGTCATGGGTTCTGTCAGGTGGAGCTCACTGATGCTGGACACTCTCTGAAGCATCACAGAATCACAACATTGTAGGCGTCGGACTGGACCTCCAGGGATCATCAGGTCCAACCCCCCTGCCAAAGTTTCCCTAGGACAGGTCACACAGGGAGGTATCCAGATGTGTCTTGAATATCTCCAGAGAAGGAGACTCCACACCCCCTGGGCAGCCTGTCCCAGGGCTCTGTCACCCTCACTGGGAAAAAGTTCTTCCCCATATTGGTGTGGAACTTCTTGTGCTCCAACTTGAGGCCATTGCCCCTTTTCCTGTCCCCACAGACCACTGAAAAGAGGCTGGCCATTTCCCCCTGTGTCCCACACTTCAGATCTTTATAAACATTAATCAGTTCCCCTTTCAGTCTTCTTTTCTCTAGGCTGAACAGCCCCAGCTCACTCAGCCTTTCCTCGTAGAGGAGATACTCCAGGCCCTTAATCACCTTCATAGCCTCTGCTGGACTCTCTCCAGGAGATCCCTGTCTTTTTTATCCCAGGGAGCCCAGAACTGGACACAATACTCAGGTGGGGCCTGACTAGGGCAGAGTAGAGGAGGCGGATCTCCTCCCATGACCTGCTAGCCAAACTAGAACTACCACCCTTTCTTCTCCAGTCCTGGTTTTTCTCCCTCTCTTGGACCTGGGGCCAGAGTTGGGTGTGCTGGAGAACAGAGGCGCTTTTCAAAGCTCAAGACATTGTATAGGGTGGGAAAAAGGCTTTTCTGCTCTTCTCTCCGTGATGATTATCTCAGAAAGCATTAAGAGGTAAGCTAAGAAAGCAACTCTACTGAACAAGGTCTTCTCCAGATCTTTATCGATCCCTGAGGAAATGGGCACAAACTGCAAGTCAGAGTAGTGCCAGCAATGCAAGCAACCTCATGTCTTACCAGTCCGTGCCTTATTGTGAGAAAAACTATTAGCTCAAAAAGTTTTAAGGATATTTTAGGGAACTCTAATAATACTGCTGAAATCAATCTTAATTTTCTTATGAACTTAATAAAATTATTCATCTTCCCCTTCAGCCATGTGTGTTGCCTTATTTTAATCAGTAAATTTATTTCAGTGTGAAGAGATATCTCAGTGGATACCGGAAAACTCAACCCCAAGTCTGAGATATATGTTCCTCTGAATAGAAATGAGCCGTTAGGTCATGCTTCTCATACCACAGGTCTTAGACCAAGAACTGACCTTTATGAATGACACAACTTCTGACATGGGGACTGCAGGACATTCCAGTGGGATAAATTGCGTTTCCTCCACAAATATAATTAATGATTCTGTATATTAAATCTCTTGCAGAATTTTGCTATATGTTAAGCAAAGTAGTGCCTTCTTTTACTGATTTGTTGCCTTTTCAATTAGATGGAATGAATGCCATGGGAGAAGATGTATTCTTCATTTTCTATGTTTTAAATATTTTTCAGTTAAAGGACTCTTGCTTCCAGACCTCTTGGTGAATTCCTTCCACTGAGGCATGGGCTGGCACAGCACCAGTGATACCAGTGATACTTCTCATGAAGGTGGAAATTCAGTTTTAAATGACACAAAGCTAAGGTAAGTGAGGAAGCATTTTCCAAAGTCTTGTTTCCCTGGTGCGTCAGTACCTTTTGGTAACAAGAATCACAGGGAGGTCAAAAGATCAATTTAGGGTAAAACAACATGTAAGTAATACATTATTACTTACTACTTCCTACAGACATAAGCGAAAAACTGTGAAGGATTTGGTATCAAAATGTATATTACTTTTTACCAGAGGAGGGCTAGCTTTGGCAAGGCTGAGGATGTTTACCTTTTGTTTTCAATATGAGGAAACTATCTGGTAATTGCCCAAAGGGAGGGATTTGGGTTGTTTCGTTTTAATCCTATCTCATTCATGCACTTAACCTGTAGTCAGGATGATCACAAAGGAGTCACACCAGCTACCTCTACTAGCAGAGGACCTGTAGCAACCTGCGACACAGTGCCCATACCCTTAAAAACTGTTGGGGGGAAAAAACTCATTGGGGTGTTAACAATCCTCCACCATCAAAAAGCATTCACTGTGTGAGGGAGGGAGAGCTCATGTAAGGCATGAGAATTCCTACCCACTCAGCCAGGAGGTTGCCAACATGATGGTTATGTCCCATGGCTCTGAGTAGTCAAAAATATTGGGGAGAGGGAAACTCTTCAGATGCTCTTCTTACTTATAAGCATGGAAAAAAGATCACAAGCCAGTTTTGAAAGTGGACTTTCCAAGTTAACTATAATCACTTTCTGTGCAAGAATCATAGAATCATAGAACGAGCTGGGTTGGAAGGGACCCCAGGGATCACAAAGCTCCAACTCCCCTGCCACAGGCAGGGACACCAACCTCCAGGCCTGGAGCTACGCAAGGTTGCTCAGGGCCCCATCCAACCTGGCCTTGAACACCCCCAGGGACGGGGCATCCACCACCTCTCTGGGCAGCCTGTTCCAGCACCTCAACACTCTCTCTGTAGAGAACTTCCCCCTAATATCTCATCTAAACCTTCCCTCCAAGACAGCTGAAATGTAATCTGTCCATTAGAAACTGCCATGATGAAGAGCATAGCTCTAGCAGTGGAACAGTATCCAAGGAAGGACTCCACATAAAGCGAGCTGTCTATCTAAGTCATTCATTGTTGCTGAAACACGTTAGTCACAAGGGACAGAGTGGCTCACCTTGCTGACTTCGCTGCCCAGACCAGCAGTCAGGGAAAGCCAGTGCTGGTTCTTAGTGGTTTCATAGCTTTTGTGAAGTGCGCTGGTCACAAACTACTTCCCACTGGATAAATGTCAGGGAGGCCAAAACCTACCACCAGTGGCAGCGAGTGATGTGGTATCCAAGGGCAGGCATGGCCTGATGGTTGCTCTGCTTTCCCCAAGCAATGCTTGTTCCACAGGACTGTAGCTGAGGCTCGCTGAAAAAGGCGTTTGGCCTGTGGAGGGAGCGCCCAGGCTGCCTTGCCCAGCGATCCCTGGAGGTACACACTGCACGAACCAAGGTGCCCTGGGACATGCAGGCACGGTGACAGTCCAGTGCCCTTTCCCCCGTTTAACCCAGGATTTGGGGGATGACTTTGTCTCTCCTCTGTATTTCTAACAATCCCTCTTGCACCGCAGAGCTGGTGTATTTGACGAGGTGGTATTTAACGAGGCCCCTGAGTGCTGCTCTAGCAATGTAATCAGTCATAGTGCAGAGAATCACAGAATCACAGAATCACAGGGGTTGGAAGGCACCTCCAGGGATCATCAGGTCCAACCCCCCTGCCAAAGCAGGTTCCCTGGGACAGGTCACACAGGGAGGCATCCAGATGGGTCTTGAATATCTCCAGAGAAGGAGACTCCACACCCCCTGGGCAGCCTGTCCCAGGGCTCTGTCACCCTCACTGGGAAAAAGTTCTTCCACATGTTGGTGTGGAACCTCTTGTGCTCCAACTTGAGGCCATTGCCCCTTGTCCTGTCCCCACAGACACTGTGAAGGGGCTGGCCATTTCCCTCTGTGTCCCACACTTCAGATATTGGTAAACATTGATCAGATCCCCTCTTAGCCTCCAGTTGAAGCACGCTGCCAGCTCGCTGTACGTGCTGCCCACCAAATGTTTTGGCATACCTGCCTGTTATGTGTCAGATCCAGGACCCCAGCCAAACTTTGCAGCTCAGACCCACTTCTTGCTGAACTTGACATGGGGTAAAGAATTGTCAAAAACCAGACTGGCATTCCCCTGGCTTGGCCTCCGTAAGCATTGTTAATTAACAGCTATCAACTCTTGTGTATTTGGGGCCATTAGCAGCATTGACTGAACAAATTCATTGAACCTTTAGGTAAGGCTGTCCAGATATTTCATTTCTTAATTAACTTCTATGGTTGACCTCAGCAGGTACCATTTAGTAGTACTCAACTGAACAGTTGAAATTGTAGCTTGACAGAAGTTTTGAGAGCAAAATTATATTGGTTATTATTTTTTCTCAGGTTGCTAAATAGAAACAGTTTTATTCTGTGTTATGGTACAGCCCCGTTGGCCTACATGTTATGCAAACAAATACCCAGGGTAATATAAACACAGACATATTTTTTAAAAAAAAAAGTACTGGATGGATAAAAGAGTAATAATTCCTTTAATTTTTCAGTCTTTTTTTGTCCTTACTCAAAACAAAGCACTGTTTGAAGCTTGCAAAATTTTTCATGAGAAGGATTTTCTTTTTGTGTGTGTTCTTCCTGACACATCTTAGAGATGTTTGGATTTTCATTAACGATTTAATATCAGATTTTTGAGATGGCAGGGAAAAAAAAAGAAAAGAAATCAAACCAGTCCTATTGCTAATTGGTTTTCAAAGGGCTGTGTTGGCATTTGAACCATCCCCTTTATGGTGCAGGGTAGTAAAGAGAACGAACTTTGAATGAAGAGCTGGTTTTATGAAAACCATTCATTGCTGATGCAAAAGGTGCATGGGATTTAGGCTTAGCTAGAAAGGCAATAAAAATCCTTTACAATTAATTTTTAACTTTATACTTCCCCACTGTGAGTCTGTAAAAATGCAACATCCTTAATTGTTTTTCCATGTCTGGTGTTAAGTGCAACATGCTGCATTTAGAAGGAAAAAAAAAAAAAGCAAGCTTTTAAATTTTTTAATAATAATAATAATACTGTTTAATCCTGTACCCCCAGTTAATAGTCATATGTAAAGCACAGAACAGGGAAGGTCTGGATCTGATCTCAGCCTGGTATAAACTGGGAGTTAATCCATGGAATGGGTTGTGTGACAACATGAGAAAATTGGTGGGAGATGAGAGTTAAGTCTTGTGTTTCTAGGAAGCCTCATTGAAGAGCATATAGCTAGCTGTTTTCCTGAATAGCTGCCTCAGAGCCTTTCACAGGGTTATTTTGATAATTCTTTTAAAAATACACCAAAGGGAAAAAAAGTTGAGAAAAAGCTATTTCTAATTCTAGTTCTTTCAAGCCATATCTTAAAAACAAACCATACATAAATAGTAGAAAACAGTCTGCATCTTGTTGCCATGACAATGCCCTACTTATAACACATTAAGCTGACTCATGTCTTTTCTCACCTCACTGTTAATAAATTAT
Source organism: Porphyrio hochstetteri (assembly GCA_020800305.1). NCBI lineage: Eukaryota > Metazoa > Chordata > Aves > Gruiformes > Rallidae > Porphyrio > Porphyrio hochstetteri. Next base: position 10,611,468 of record CM036907.1, read on the forward strand.
GGTGGCTGATGAGAATTAAGCCAGCTGGAAGAGCTAGTGAATGTAAGCAGCAAATTAATTTGCCACTTAATCATGGTGTCCTTTAGGGGAATCACCCTCTACATAGCAAATAATATCTTACTCTATGTAAAATGGTGGGAATAGGTTGAAACAGCTAATCTTTGTTTTCCTGGTAATACTGATGACCGCAGCTTATTGCTGGTGCAGCCCTACTCCTGTTGTAGGCAGAAGCTCTGACTTCACTTGGCAGTGGATGAGTGTTGTATAGGATCCGCCACTCCCTCCATGAAGATTACAAGAATAAGTCTTAAAAACACTGATCCCTCAAGTTTTGGGTAATATTTTATCATTTAAAGTGTAGGATATTTGGCCAACAGCTGCTGAAGTGTGTCACCTGCACTCCAGCCCTGTTAGGCTCAACTGAGGCACCATGCCTACACGTGCAGTGTTACAACAGGGGCCACTGTTACTCAGCTGTTGTAGGAAAAGGGTTTATGCAGGTCAAAGAGCAAGAGTTCAGGTGGAAGTGGGCACTGGTCAACAGTGATCAGAATTGAGGCTTCTTAATTCATGGTGCAGAAGATGATCTCCTTTTTCTGTAGGAAGAGATGCAACAATGGTGATGGTAGAACTGAATAAACACTGTGACTTGTAGTAGCAACCTTTCACAGAAACCAGCCGTGCTTCATTCAGACTTTTGTCTCTAGACTCACTTGAAGTCAATAAACTCTAACAGCTGGAGCTGGAGCTCTATGCTGGAGGATGTTCTGAATCACAAGGAGAAGGCTCTTGAAAAATAGCAAATTCTTGCTCTTTGCACCTGAAATCTGAGAAGCACTAACTCAATTCTACTTATAAACATTCTGTGATCTTCAAGCATTTGCTCAAGTGCAGGAGTTTGATTGCTTTCCCTACTTGTATCTCTGCTGACTTTTTGAATTCTTCAGTGGTTTTCTGTCAACTGTAAATCAAATGCAAATTTTTTTTGGCCTTGCACTTTGGTTTGAGTTAACTAAAGGACCATTACCTGAGTAGTATCACCTGAGAAAGCCAAATGAAACAGTTTTTCAGAATAGCTCAGCTAAACTAAGCCCCCCTCCTTCTGATTCCTAATTCCATCCATTTCTTTCAATGACATGAAAAGTCACTGTAGGCTGGCACCCACTCAGCTATCAAAATGCTGTTGAAATAGACTTTCACAGTTCAGTTTTCAGCAGGCAAGGGCATATTGTTCTGAATTTAAGGATGTTTACAGACTTTCCAACAATTCTCATTGCATTGGAGATGTCTCCAGTAACAGCTTTCTTGTGAATGATATGATGATAATGAGCAAGCCCTGAGCATCCAGACTTAACAGAACTTAACAGATCCATGATATCCCTTGGTTATGAGAGCTGCAACAACCATTGTCCTTCTCCTTATAGAAATCATACCACCTGTAAACACTGGCCAGGAGTTAGCTGCAAGTTGTTTTCATCAAATATATGCAATAAATATATTTTTTAATTGCCTTAAGAACAAATAGATCCTAAGAAACTTGACACTACTCCCTTATGTTACAGATAGCAGTGAGGAACTGAGTAAAGCCTTCAATGTCATGATTCCCTTCTAGTGCTCTGGAAAGTGCAACCGACTTTCCCATGTTCTCCTGCATCTGCTCTTAGAGTTGTCTTGTGTATGGCACTGTCACCTCAGCAAAGTTGAATTGACTGAATACGACATTCTCACAGGGTACAAAATGTTTTCTTCACTTTGCAGCTGTAGTGAGCTCACCATTGTTGTCAGATGGCTTTCTCTGAAAGCAGTCTCCAGGATTATCAGAGAGTTGCCTCAATGTTTGCTTTTTGATGGTCTGAAAATGTAGATTTATCTCCAACTGATGTTATTTTACTCTTCCACAACAGCAATAATTTCCAAAGATGCCCTTTGCCCTCAGATGAAGTGTCAGGTTTGGATCCTGTCTTAATTACTGACCATTTCTCTTCTGCAGAGGGATGTGAAGGGACGCAGAGGGAGCAGGAATTTGTCCTGCAGGAACTCTGGTCTGGAATCTCTCATTCTCCAAACCCAGCACCCGTGTGAGAAGGCCATCGCTGTATATTCCTGCCCTTTTCCTGCTCCTTCCTTGTCACTCCCTTCTGGTTCTTCAGTCTTCTTTAGCAAAGCTCAGCCAAGAGGATGCCAAACATACCTTCTCCTGGCATCCCTTCATCCCCACTACATTAATTCAGACTAGCAGAGAGGAAAGAGAAGTACTCCAGCCCCAGCTCTTCTCTTTTCTCAGTTAAATGATGCTTGGGGTGCAGAGTGGTTTTTCCCTCCTCAGTGCTTGGAAACAGAGTGTCCCCTGCCCTGTATGTGTCTACACACACACGTGCAAACTGGGACATGATTCAAAGTTACCTAATCTTTTTGGTTTTCATCCCTAAATTTCTGAACACGGTCTCTCAGAGGCTTTTGGAGGAGATCCACTGGACTGTGCTGGGGACCTGAGGAGGTGATTTCCCCCTCCCCAAGTTTAGTGTTCATCATCAGATAATACCCTTGCTTTGCTTTGTGTAGGAGCATTGGCAGTCTGCGGCCGCGCAGCACAGCTGGAGAGCTGGAGCATGCAGCTGCGGCGCTCTATAGAGCTGGCGGCTCCATGGGGACAGATCCCGCCGGCATCAATAGGCTTGGCCTCTCAGTGTCTAGACACTCCTACCCATCCTTTCACAGCAGGAAAATAGCCTAAATGATTAACTGGATTTAGCAATTCAAAAGCCTGTCTGTGTGCCTCACCCAGAAGCTGTTGAGCTGTGAGGAAGACGCCTGCACACATTGGGAACTCTGGCTTTATTCTGTATGCAATCCTAAATTCTGTCTTGTTCAATTTCTGTAATGCTCCTGTGCCCATCAGCTCCATAGCAGCAGTAATGTTTCTTCCCTTTTGTTCCACACCAGCAGATTGGATCCTGATGAAGAGGATGGACTGATCTAAAATGCCTTTTTTCTGTCTTTATTGGACAAGATCTGGAGACAGCCGAGAGATTTTGGCCAATGGATCGAGAAGTCTCAGCAGCTTCAGGTCCACAGAGCTGAAATTCCTAGACTTCTTGTGATTTCAAGGTACCATACAAAATTTTTTATACGGAAGATTTTTACCTAAAGTGAATTTATTGCAAATTATTCCAATTGTCTACTCTGAATTATGGAAAAACTAACTCATGTGAGTGCTGCAGGAATATGGCATTGAGATATACATAAGAGTTCCTGAAAATTGCAAGAACTGATGTGAAGCCTCTCAAACATGGCCTTGCAGCTGGCATTTGGGAAACCATGAATATAATCTGTACCCTACTTTCAGTCTTCCCTCTCCTGTTTTGCCTTATGACACAAGTATTAAGGGTCAAAGTGGCATCAGGTGTGAAGTGAAACCCCAAATCTGATAGAAGACAAATGAATGCCACCACCTACTCCCATCATCCACCCTGCCCTGCCAGAACATCAGCTGCTGCACAATCACTTAAAAGCTCTCTCTTCCAGTGCAGCTGAGTAGATTTGTATCAGCTGACTGACCCTCTTGTGCAGTTTGGGTTGTATGGAGGCCTATGGATTTCAATGGGCTGGAGTTAAAGAAAGGTGGCAAGACATTTCCAGATCACGTTTTGATTCTTTTGCCTTCTCAAAACTGTAAGTGAGAGATTTGGTTACTTTTAAAGCAGGTACTGGGCAGCTGGTGTGAAAAAGGATGTGCCAGCCAGTGGTCATGCAGCTTCTGCTGGAGCCTTATTATGGCAAGGTGGGAAAATAATGACAGAGAGGGCTCTATAGTGTGAATGGTTGTGTCTCAGAGCAGATATTTCTTCTGCATGTACTGAAAAAAACCCAAACAAAACTAACCTGTGTGTTTAATAGATTGCAGCTGCCAAAATCTGCCATTGCCTTCCTGCCCTTACCAAGAATGTTGTTGGTTTCAATGTCCCACCTAACACCCCTTGGATATCTGGGAAGTTTTTCTTCTCTCCTGCAAGCTCTTGTGCACATGCGTCTCTGAAAGAGGGAGGGAGGGTCTGTATAGATCAGCTTGTAATCTTCTCTGGCTGTTTCAGTAAATAGTAGATGGAAATCATGAAAGGCAAAGCAAAAAATCAATGCATTCAGTTGAATGACACTCAACAGAAGGATTTCTGACTTATCTTGGAGGCTCATTCTAAAAAGCATTTTATAGATAAAAGCTTTAATTTTTTTTCTTTTTTTTTTCCCCTGGGTTATTTTAGTTCATTTTCATGATAATGATTCTCTCCTTTAGTTCTCATTTTATATATTGCTATTTTAAATTAAAATGAAAGAGTTTTGTACTTTAAGATTGCAGAAATCAGATTTACAGCTGTTAGATTTTGGCTTTTCCTCATTTCCTCCAATACAGCTATGTACAGTGACACCAGTTTAGGGGCTGACTTCTCTTGGAAGTATTCTTAAAGGAAATTACATTAAAACCTCCACAAATCAGTAAGTCTAAATGCAGCAGCAAATTGTTCATTAGGGGCTTTGTAGACAGGTAACCTGCAACAGCCTATGCTATTAACACAACTTAAAATTACCTCTGAGTGGTTATGTTATCAAAGTGATGCAGAAGGAAAACCAATTTCCTGACAGCTTTTCATATACAGAAACAGCTGAGCTCAGAATTACCAAACCAAGGTGTTTTAACTCAATACAAGCAGTGATTTTATCTTAGCATGCCACTAGTATACAGCAGTGTCAGGATATGAATGATAATCATAGTCACTAATTATTAAAGTGTTAGTGCTTCTGATGATGTTTTGTTTCCTGAGATACAGGACTGGGGGTGGTGGGTGTTCAGCAGTTATTTTTCAGATATAAGCAAAGTTGATTACTTCAGCATTTAGAACAAATGGTTTTAGCATTGCCCTAATTTTGTGTGCACCTCATGTTAGAGGAAGATGTTGTTGATGAGTGACTGATAGCACAGCCACCATATCAACAAGTGTCTGATCTTGCTTCCCAAGAAATAAGTGGATGTCTTCTCTTTGGTGGTTAGAATCGACCCCAAATTTCTTGCTTTCCCACACTTGGATGTCTTGTTCCTTATGTGTGATGGAGAATCTCTTTACCAGTACAATTTACAGCCTACTTAGAATTTCTTAGCTTTCATTCTTGCTTATTTACAGCCACATCTGGTATATGTGGCAATTACAGCAATGGCTTCATTTGTAGAAAGTATGCTAGGGACATGTGTCATTTCTGACACAGGAAGAACCATTACCAGATGATGATCAGCTCCTTGAGGACTATGAGCCACCACAGAGTTTAAGATCTTCAGATCCTTGGTACTTTGCAGTGTTTTTCCCTGGATACTGCATGGCAGTCTTTTTTGTCTGTAAAGGTTTTTACACTGAAGGTAGTAGCATCAGGATAGAAGGCGTGAAGAATGACCAAAAGCTGTGCAGAGTGGACTGTGGCATCACATTTTCTTTTCCTTTTTTTTTTTGTGGGGGGGAGGGCAGTGATGTCTTTTATCCTGAAGAGCAGGGGAAACATAACACGAGGCAGAATCCAGGGAGGAAAGCATAGCTAGAATAACTGTAACTAATACCAAGCCTGGCATTTGGCCTCTGGTGAGTAACCCTGTTCCTCAAGCCTCCTAAGGCAGACCCTTCTTGGTGAAAAGAGCAGCAGGCTTGGACCCAAAAGAGGGGGTGCACAGCAGGTGACAGCACCATGTATCAGAAGCTTCTTGGCTCTGGTCATTAGTGCTTGTCTTGCTGGAGTTCCCAAATGGGTCAACACCAGTGCTGGGCTCGATTTCAGTAGCACAGTTACTGAGCAACTAAGTCCCAGAGAGAGAACTGGAAGAGATCCAGCTTGGTTAGCATTTCCAGACCACTGATAGTGCTGTGAACTGCTCTGCAACCTACAAGGAACCCCAAAATCTCCACTCAAGTGAACATGGGGACACTGCAAGACACCACACTGGTATTTTAAAGTCAGCACTCCCTAGTATGTCCTGCTGTTCCTCTCTCCCAGCAAAACACATACTGAAAGAGGAGACCTAAAGCTCTCCTTCCCTGATCTCAATCAGCAGCAGGATACTGTCCCTGACATGGTCCTGTGATAAAATCTGCACAGTGGGTGACAGCCACACAGCCAAATGCTAGTTTTTGGACCATCACTTCAGACCAAGCACAAATACAGGCTGGATGGAGAATGGATTGAGAACAGCTTGGAGGAGAAGGATTTAGGGGTGGTGATTGATGAAAAGCTCAACATGAGCTGGCAATGTGCACTTGCAGCCTGGAAAGCAAATCATGTCCTGGGCTGTATCAAAAGCACCGTGACCAGCAGGTCAAGGGAGGGGATTTTGCCCCTCTGCTCTGCTTTGGTGAGACCCCACCTGCAGTGCTGCATCCAGCTCTGGGGTCCCTGGCACAAGAAAAACGTGGACCTGTTGGAACAGGTCCAGAGGAGGGCCATGAAGATGATCAGAGGGCTGGAGCACCTCTCCTTTGAAGACAGGCTGAGAGAGTTGGGTTTGTTCAGCCTGGAGAAGAGAAGGCTCCAGGGGGACCTTATTGCAGCTTTCCAGTACCTGAAGGGGCTACAGGAAAGCTGGAGAGGGTCTACTTACAAGACCACATAGTGATAGAACCAGGGGTAACAGGTTTAAACTGAAGGAGGGCAGGTTTAGATTAGATGTTAGGAAGAAATCCTTCCCTGTGAGGGTGGTGAGGCCCTGGCACAGGCTGCCCAGAGAAGCTGTGGCTGCCACAGGATCCCTGACAGGGTTCAAGGCCAGGTTGGATGAGGTTTTGGGCAACCTGGGCTAGTGGAGGGTGTCCTGCCCATGGCAGGGGTGTTGGAACTATATGGGCTTTGAGGTCCTTTCCAACCCAAGCCAGTCTGTGATTCTATGAAACCCCCAAGCACTGCAAGCTGTGTAACATGACGGTGAGAGGTGGCAGGTATTCTGCTATTCGCCCAAGGTCCATTTTTACAGCCAACCCCTCCTGCATCGAAGGGGTTTGGGCTTTGATTTATTCAAGCCAATCTTTTTTCTATTTATTTTCATCTGTTGCTTTTGAACACAGCACATATGCACAACCCGTGACCACTGTAAATTTCATGAGGATTTGGGAATAAATATTTCCATCCTTAGCAAGAGCTGTTTGGTGTATCAACACCTCACCTCCCTTCCCTGGGGCTATATGATCTCTCCCAAATCCTCGCCGCGGGCAGCTGATACAAATGCTATGTAATCCTTTGGATGCAGCTTGGTTCTTTTTGAATGGGCAAAGCATTTTGTCTGCTTTTAACCTCTCTGCTGCAGGCCACACCTGTGGGGGGGGCTGCTAATCTAATTTTGATTCACAGCAGTGGCATCAAACAGGTCACTTATGGAGTTAATGTCAGCTGCTCCACTAATTGCTGTAGGAAAGCGATCCCATCATCCTGGATGAAAATGTCTAACTCCAGCCTGCAAAGCACTTTCAGGGCACTAATTCTGTTAGTGCTCCATTAGTGCTTCATTTGAGCTGTGTAGCCCATCTCCCAAAGTGAGGAGGTAAATCCCCAGTTACAGAGCTGGGAAAATGTAGAGACAAACATACTATCGATTACATTGTTGGACATTGTTTTCAGTGGGACTTGGTTTGTTTCTTGAAGTTTATTTAGGAAGATCTTCCTTGGTAATTCAAAGCCTCAATCCTTTACTCTGCCTTGGAGGAAGTTATATGCCAAAAAAAAGTGGGGACAGCCTGGAACAGGCTGCCCAGGGAGGGGGTTGAGTCACCATCCCTGGGTGTCTTTAACAGATGGGTAGGTGAGGTACTTAGGGATATGGTTTAGCACAGGACAGGAACAGTTGGACTTGATGATCTTAAAAATCTTTTCCAACCTTGTGATTCTGTGACATGGATCTGATTTCTCTCATCCTTAGGTACTGACACATAAAATGAGAATATAAAGCTACATGACTGCAATACCTTAAAATTTATCAGAGTCTCAGAAAACATGACATTGGCAAGCCATACTAATACCATCAAACACAGAAGTGGAGGAACATCTTGATACAGCTGGGATCTCCTTGGGCTTGACATCTTGCAGTCTTCTCTTTTCACGAAAAGCTCCACGACAGCTTCAGCCCATGAGAAATAACCTGAGCATAACTTGGTGCTGTACAACAGTAAATGTCATGAGGATATCAGACGTGTAATTCTATGCTGCCTTCCACCCAAGGTCCCCAGTAAAGAAATAGGCATGTGCAAAGTTTGTAAGGCTTTCCTTTTCTTCCCATTGAAGTAAGAGAGGATCCCTGCACTGGCATCTTTAGTTTCCTTAGGCTTCTTAAAGTCATCCTCACTGTCACTTCTCCTGAAGCCCATGCATATGTCTCCTTTAAGGTATACAAATTATTTCTGAATTTACTGATGAGCAAAATACTTTCTTTGAAGAGCAGAAAATGTGTCGTGTTGGGAGCTGCTGCCTGGCTTGGTTTGGAAAGGAGCTGTGTACTCTGAAGGAGATGTGTTCACAGAGTAATAGAAATGCCAAGGTGCCTGAGGTTCCTCCAGGCATTCCTTGTTCACTTCTCAGCTGAGCTGCAGAGGCTCTTGAAAAACTTCACAGAAGCTGTGAGTGAAAGGCAATATGGAATCTGTCGAGCAGTGACCTTCTCAGCTGTAGTACAGCAGGGCTGAGGCTGCTGGGCAGCCAAAGCTCATTGTAACTACTGAAATGGCAAGGCCTGGATGATGATGGCTCTTGCAGGAGCATCCAGTGACTCCTACCCCAGGCAGTGTTCAACTCATACTCACTCTGTTAGCTGAATCCCCTTGTACTGAATCTTACGTAGTTTGTGCCTAAACATTTAATCCAGACTGCTTTTATCTTGCTGCTCCTTTTGTTTTAAATATATGAAGTGTATAAAAATATAATAAATTACTAGATGATGGCTTAAACATATTGTATATCCTATAATGAGCAGAACCTATTGCTTAGAGCACACTTATTCCATATATAAATATACATAGCAAGGTTTCTTCAGACTTTCTTGCTATGAACTTTAAAAAAACCCCTCCAGCTTCTAAAAATAGGTTAAATATAAAAAAATGCCATCTGAGTGCAACTATTTTGTCAATGCCTAGGGCACAGTGAAATGAATGGTTGTGGAGGAGGTGGGAACATAGCCTTCAGAAGCATCACCATCATACTATGGAAGCTAGAGTCCAAGCAAATACCATAATGTGGTCAGAAGACATGCTGATGTCTTATTCTGCAATACCTGACTGTATATAATGCAGAGTGTTTACCGTCTCCCATCATCACACAGAGTGTGATTAATGCTGACCTGGAAAACTGCAGCTCCGTTTCCCATTTGGAATGCTCACCACCACAGATATATCTGTACAAGCCCCACGGATCACATCCCTGGGGCTGATAAAGAAGAGCATGGCATGAAGCTGTGCCCCCGCCCCGCTCCTGCCAGACAAGAGCCCATACCTTTATCTCCAACTGTCTCACAAGGCTGCCTTGGCTCTGCTCCGCTGGCTCTGGCTGCCCGCTCTGCTGGGCTGCCTCCTGGCAGATGGCTGATTACCATAACGAGGAGCCAGCCTGTCCTGGCCGCTGTGTGCGTGTCCTGGTGCAGCCAAGCACAGCGCAGCTGTAGCCACCGCACGTGAAAGCCGTGTCTGCTTCCCCGCCGACGAGTGACCTTTCCAAAGGAAAACTGGTGGTGGCACTTGGAGCAGATGGTGAACAGGAGCTTGGTAAAACATCTGTGGTGTCATTTTTAAAAAGTCCCATTGGGCTCTTCATGGGCTGGAGCCACGGCATCAGGATATTGCCGTTCCTCCCTCGTTCAAAAGGTGAGCTGCCGCTAAGGGCATCCTATGTGATGTGCAAAATGTGACCCTGCTTCTGCTGGAGAAATTGTCAGTGTTGCTTTGTGACTCCCTGAGCTCAACAAATAATCCATGTGCAATGCATAGAATTTCATATTCCATGACACAGCGTGTGCTTTGGTGTTCAACATGGCTGAATTATCCAGCAAGGTCACGGAGGATCCTTTGGATGCACTCAGGCAAGATACTGCATACGTGGATTGCTCACTGACCGCAGGAAAACTGCAAATGAGAGTCTTAACATGTTCACATTTGTCAGTTCAGTCGTTCTCATGGGCCTCTTAAATCCATTGCACCATATTTAACTGGATATTGTATCTCACTGGGTATTTAACAAATTCAACCTGATTGAAGAATCAATCCTAGTTCTTGGAATAGCACAGCATAGAATAGAATAGAATAGGAGTTAGTTGGAAGGGACATATAGCAATCAGCTTGTGCCACTGCCTAAGCAATTTAGAGCTGAACAAAAGTTAAAGCATGTTATGGAAAGCATCATCCAAATGCCTCTTAAACACTGACAGGCTTGCAGCATTGACCAGCTCTCTAGGAGGCCTGTTCCAGTGTTTGACCACTCCCTTGGGGTTTTGGGGTTTTTTCATGGTACCCAGTGCAGGGGTACATGGCTGCAGGCTGCACAGACTGGCTTTGGATTATCACTTTGACCAACAACCTCACATTCTCTGACTTTTCCTGGTAATTTGCCACATTTCTGGAAATCTTGACTCATGAGCGCTTCCTCATTTCGTGTGCAGGGAGTTCGGCATGCCCTGGGTGCACACTTATCACATCAGTCTGTATGCATAAGGTATGTGCACTGCCTTATGGATGCAGTAGGTTCTATCCATACATGCAGTGGGATGCTGCTCTTCTGTCTGCAAATTTTAGCAGGTATGCCTTAGGTGGGTGTGTGGAAGAGACTCCATTTCAGCTGCAGAGAGGACCTGGGACTGGACTATCTCTAGCTGAGGAAAATGATGACAGACAGGCTCATCACTGAGAAGTGTCCTGACAGGGACAGTGTTGTCAAGAGCACTTATTCCTCCCAGCAAGCCATGTGAGGGGTTGAGGAGTCAACAAAAAGCATGAGGTAACTGTTGTCACCCCTAACTTTTAGCTGGTTCTTTTATTTCTCAGAGTGTACCAAGCCCATACTTACGTGTGATATCTATGCAGCACCTCTGTGTGTCTCATTGTGGCAACCTAAAGTGACACAGGAATGTGCCCCTTTCTCCCTTCTTCTGGACATAAAGGGCCATCAAAGATGGAAAAGGGGTCCCCACTGCCTAACAGGTATTCCTTCCCTTCAGTGGCTCCCTGGCACTGGCCAAAGTCAAGTGTGCATGTGGTTGTAAAAAGGCGAATGGAAAGAAACACAGTGACAGTAAGTAACTCAAATGCCAAATCACCTCAGTGAAGAGTAGGGTAAAGGATGGCTGCCTGTTTCAGGTACAGCACTGGTTGCCTGCAGGAATGGGAATGGGATCACCTTGGAGTTAATTCACTGAGTGAATCACACATCCCCGTAGACACAGGTGGATCCATCCTCACAGATGGCATGAGCATCCAGTTTGTTCTCTTTGGAGCACTTTCCTTGCATGGGATGGTGCTTGTGCTGGCTTTAGCTTCAGCAGGGGACAGTTTGGGTATCCCAAGAAGTAGCAAAGTAAACCAGGGCCTTTGCCTCACCCTCTGCCTTGCACACTGAAAAGCCTGCACTCAAATTTCTGTGTTCCCCTTACAACACCCATCTGCCCCTTATTTGCTCTTCTCTGCTGTTCTTGGCACTGATGGCACACACAGTAGAGGGATATCTGGCCCTTAAAACTTTGAGCATCAAAAAACCTGCTGGAACACGTTGCTCCCCACAATACCTGCTTCTGCCTACTTAGTTCTCTACCAGTTCTGTTGTTGTGCATTTATGGAAGAGCTGTTTGTGTCTTCAGCCTCAATTGTGCCTGTCCAACACCATTCTTACCTTACTCAATTAGACCAACAAGTTCCTGTCCTTAAAAACGAGTTGGCTGTGGCAGGGTTTGCTAGAGGGCAAACCTACCAGCAACAGGCCCTGCTGGGGGCTGCTGCGGCTCCAAGTGGCGTAGGCCGCGGTGTCTATGTGCAACGCTTGGAAATGGCCATTTTTGCTGATCAAATATAAGCCATCCAGGCTGATAGGTTTCATCCCTCACAAGGCAGGCTGTATTAATCCCTTATCAATGTAGTGCTTTTTTTTTTTTCTCTCCCTCCTCCTTTTCCTCACTGGACATAACAGACAATGGAAGGGATCAGGCCCAACCGCTCTTCCGCGGACAAGAAGCTGATTGTCTACAAACAACACGTCATTCAAGACCATGGGAGACGGAGGACAGTGGCAGGAGCATGAATGTACAAAAGTGCCCACTGTTAGGGCCACAGCTTTAAGTGTTTAAATTCAAATCACATTCCCATTTGAGGTTCAAATTTATAGCAAGAACATGCACACAAGGGTCTCAGTGTTTTACATAAGTTTCTTCTGACTTCTCAGGGTATTCCTGATGGCAGCACATCAGAGCTGTGAGTGAGGGAGGCTGGCTTTCCTTGCTCTGTGAAGCAAAAATATTGAAGTAGGTTATTTGGGTTTGGTTTGGTTTGATGTGGTCTGTGTTAGTAAATAGAGCAGCCTGTTATATCGAGGCTTCGGCTTTCCGATTGTGAGCTTAGTCCTTGGCTTGAAACGCTATTGTTCTTGGACCTTTGCCTCGAGCTGAAGGGCTCATATGTGGGGAGGAAGAGGAGGAACCAAGCTAAAAATAAAGTGAAACAAAATGCTGTTTATTGCTATGGAGTACATAATACTTTCCTAGATGTCTCAGCAGCCCTGTCCTCGCAGACAGTGTGGACTGGCACAGTTTGCTTTTACATGCAGGAGGTGATTATCTGTTCCCCCTACCGCCTTCCTAATATTTTGGTCTGTGCTCTAAGGGTGTTTACTCACACCGGTCACAACAACAGCACAAGAAGCAGGCTCCACTTGCCATTACATGTCCAGCAAAGGACATTCACACTGCAGTTGCCAGAGGTAGATCAAGTTCCTTCACACCCTCAGTGTGACCCTGCAGCTCCTGCTTCTGCCGTGGCCCATGGGAGATGCTGAGAGCTACATGGGATTTTGGTACGTGATACCTGTGCCTACACATGCATATTCTGCCTGGAACAGTATCTAGACTGAAGGCACTCTGTGTCTCCATTTATTTACCCACCTCCACACCAGGGCATCCTAGGGAGGGGAAGGAGGTATTTCTGCATCAAGGGCTGCAGCACTCGCTGTGACAAGACTTGGTGCACGCAGGAGCTGAGCAGATGTTAGATCACTTATGGGAACAATGAGAATATCCCCAGTTACATCAGATGAGCTGTAAACTAGATGTGAGGCAACTGCTATTAGTCAGGATTTAGAAGAATGCTTTTTTTGGACAGGACATTCCCTCCTTGCCTGTTTTCAGGCTTTGGGTCCATGCCACTAAACCCTCTACTATGAAATCTTGTTGGTGCTGGGTACTGGCTAAAAGCATTGGATTGACTCAGTGCACAAATTATGCTGTTGGAATATAGATGCCACAGAAGCAGGTAAAATATTCAGAAATGGATATAAGCTGAGGTTATCTCTGACCAGTGTATCAACATCCACCTTCACACAGATAAACAGTGGCTAAGGAAAAATCACAGAGGCTGCATCCTCTGCCTCTCCAGCCATGCTGCCATTGTGTGGTGATAAACTTTACTGATAAAACCTTCCTGCAGTTTTATGAGTTCAAAGAAATGACGTGTTTCTGTCAGCAATGTGGTTTCAGTCAGATTGTCATGAATAGTTTATGCACAGTATCAAGAGGAGGAGGATTTCTGAAATATTTGAACAAGCAGAACATCAGAACCATTTAGAGTTTGGATTTAGGTTGGTATTGAGGCCCAGTGCCTTCTTAAGACATTTTAAAGACCTATTAATATTACTATTTCTCAGTGTGAGTAAAATACAGAGCAATGAAAATGCCTCTGGGGGTCCTTTCCTAGCACACACTGTGTGTACTCATGAAGTGGGCCAGCTGATGTCTCCTGAGGATCCACCAGGGTATCTGTATGGAGAATTCTCAGGTCTGGCATTCGAATTTGGGTATATTATTAGCACATCCTGTTTCGGTTTGAGAGTAGTTAATTGAGAAGCTGTGGCAAAGCTGTCTTTTCCTGAATCCCTAAAACCTTGGAGGTTTCTTTCCCTTTGCAGTAGTAATGGATAATGAGTAGCCAGATTACCTCTGAGAGCAGTATGTTACTAAAGGCAGGCACTTGAGTACTGGGGTTTTTTTGAGCTGGAGCAATGGTAAAGGGCGGACAGGCAAGTCCCTCATTCAGAAACCTCCAGCTGGGCACAGCTGCCCTATTCCAAAATACTGTCATTTTGCATTCAGGGGTGTGCTTGAAGTATCTTCCAGAGATCTGGGTGGATATCAGAAAAAAAGAGGAAAGTCTATGAGCTTTGGGAGAAGGGGCAGGCATCTCGGGAGGACTACAGGGATGAAGTCAGATCGTGTAGAGAGAACATCAGAAGGGCTAAAGCCCAACTAGAACTCAGACTGGCCAGTTCTGTGAAAGATAATAAAAGATCTTTCTACAGATATATCAACAGCAAAAGGATGGTCAAGGACAATCTCCAGCCTTTACTGGACACAGGGGGAACATTAGTGACAAAGGATAAGGACATGGCTGAGGTACTTAATTCCTTCTTTGCATCAGTCTTTAATAGTAAGGTGAGATGTTCCCTGGGTACTCAGCCTTAAGAGCCAGAAGATAGGGAGGGAGAGCAGAGAAAAGCTCCCATGATCCGCGAGGAAAAGGTGAGAGAACTGCTTGGCCAATTAGACATTCACAAGTCTATGGGGCTGTACAGCATCCACCTGAGGGTATTGAAGGAGCTGGGGATGTGCCTGCCAAACCCCTTTCCATCATCTACCAGCAGTCCTGGGGAAGTTCCACTTGACTGGAGGCTGGTAGATGTTACACCCATAGACAAGGAGGGTTGGAGGGAGGATCCAGGGAACTACAGGCCTGTCAGTCTGACCTCAGTCCCAGGGAAGATCATGGAACGGGTCATCTTGAGTGCTATCACACAGCACACACACAACAACTGGGTGATCGGGCCCAGTCAACGTGAGTTTATGAAAGGCAGATCCTGCCAAACTAAGCTGGTCGCCTCCTATGACAAGGTGACCTGTTTAGTGGATGAGGGGAAGGCTGTGGATGTTGTGTACTTAGACTTCAGCGAAGCCTTTGGCACCATTTCTCACAGCATTCTGACTGAGAAACTGGCTGCCACTGGCCTGGACAGGCACAGTCTCTGCTGGGTTAAAAACTGGCTGGATGGCTGGGCCCAAAGGGTGGTGGTAAATGGAGCTAGATCCAGCTAGAGGCCGGTCACAAGTGGTGTTCCCCAGGGCTCAGTCCTGGGTCCAGTTCTGTTCAACATCTTTATCAATGACCTGGATGAAGGGATCCAACGTTCCCTCTGTAAGTTCGTGGGTGATACTATGCTGGGAGGACGTGTCAATCTGCCTGAGGGTAGGGAGGCTCTTCAGAGGTGTCTGAACAGGCTGGAATGATGGGCTGAGACCAACGAGATGAGGTTCAACAAGGCCAAATGCAGAGTCCTGAACTTGGGACACAACGACCCCATGCAGCGCTACAGGCTTGGGGGGGACTGGCTGGAGAGCTGTCAGGCAGAGAAGGACCTGGGGGTGTTGGTTGACTGCAGACTGAATACGAGTCAGCAGTGTGCCCAGGCGGCCAGGAAGGCCAATGGCATCTTGGCTTGTATCAAAAACAGTGTGGCCAGTAGGTCTGGGGAAGTGATTGTGCCCCTGTACTGGGCATTGGTGAGGCTGCACCTTGAGTGCTGGGTCCAGTTCTGGGCTCCTCACCATAAAGACTTTGAGGTCCTGGAGCGAGTCCAGAGAAGGGCAACCAGGCTGGGGAAGGGGCTGGAGGGCAAATCCTATGAGCAGCAGCTGAGGGAGCTGGGGGTGTTTAGTCTGGAGAAGAGGAGGCTGAGGGGAGACCTTATCACCACCTACAACTACCTGACAGGAGGGTGTAGAGAGGTGGGAGATGGTCTCTTCAGCCAGGTGACAGGAGATGGGACAAGGGGGAATGGCACTAAGCTGTGCCAGGGCAGGGGCAGATTGGATGTTAGGAAAAGATTCTTCCCTGATAGAGTTGTCAGGGCCTGGAACAGGCTGCCCAGGGAGGGGGCTGAGTCACCATCCCTGGGTGTGTTTAACAGATGGGTAGGTGAGGTACTTAGGGATAGGGTTTAGCACAGGACAGGAACGGTTGGACTCGATGATCTTAAAGGTCTTTTCCAACCTTGTGATTCTGTGTTCTTACTCTAAAGTCCTCCTGGTGACTAGAAAAAGGGCTTGTGCACCTGAAGCACTGGATAATTTTCTTCCTGTATGGGCAGTTGCTTTGAGAAAGGATATAATGTATTCTTACAAACTTTGTCTCATGTGGTGGACAAAATGCTACAGTAGTTTTCCTGTCATGCAGGTGGGTAAAGTGCAGGGATTGGCCATCTGGATCCTAGTCCTGTGTCTATGCCTTCCCTCTCTAGGAAATGCGTGGTGGAAAAGACCCCAGAAACCACTCCTACCAATGCTTTTTCAACAATTAAGGATTTTCTTTCTCTCTTTCTGGAGCATTTGGTGTCTCACTGATTACCAAACCTTAAACCATTTTCCTCCCCTTGGCTGCAGCATGGTTCATCTGTGCTGGTAGTAGCAAAGAGCAGCTGGACAGAGGGGGTTCCCGTGTCACCTCCCACCCCGTTGCCACTGGAGATGCAGGTCCTGGGGACAGTGCACGTGGCTTGGGACAACTCTCCAAAGACTCATCTGGACACAGAGGAGGATGCGGCTCATGCACCAGCCTTCCTTCCCACTGCTGTCAAGTTGAAGTGACTCATTCTTCCACTCCACAATCACAAGAGATGTGGTTTCTGGTTAGTGCTGACCTTGTCATTTGGGGCTTTTGGAAAGAAGAAATACAAGAAAACAGCAGCAAGCCAGCCTGGCAGTGCTGTCTGTGCTGAAGGCTTGCCACCCCTCACTGGCTGGGATCTGTGCTGCAGTCTGCAGCCACTGACTTCTGGCAAAGCTTGTGAGCTCTGCCTTCAGTATTAAGGGGAGAAAATTACTATTGGAAGGAAAAATCCTGTATAAAACCAACCTCAAAACCAAAACAGCATTGAGGGTGGCACCTACTTGAGCCTGGGTGAGCCGGACACCCAAACTGAAGAGGCAGATGTTGGCAGCACTGCCTTGTTTGTGCCAGCTGAAGATCTCGCCTTATCTGCTCAAAATGCAAGGACAGGTCCATCTAGCTCAAAGTGTGTGAGATGTGGCTCTTGAAAAGTAAAGGCAGTGGTCTTCATTCCTTTTGTGAAGTAGCTCAGTGGCTTCATTGCACCTCTGGAGGAACAGCATGGTGCAGTTGGCTCCTTTGTTTAAAATCTTCATCCTACCATCAAGATGTTATAAATCCAAGTGTCAGATTAGGTGTTGTGATGTTCTTATTCCATTTCTGTCTCCTCCCAAGTGGCTGTTTATAAACAAAATAATTCATTATTGTCATCATTCTCCTTGCTCACCTTCTCACAGGGAACCAAATCCAACTCTTTCTTCTGGCTTTTTTGCTGGGTGCCATTACAGAAGGTGATTAAGGGTTTTTTAACTGGCAGTTACAGAGGTATCACTTTCTTTGCATGACATGTGTGATGGGTATCAAGAACACTTTCAACTGGTTGTTTGCCTTGTTTGATTGGTGTGGTACCACTAATAACATCTCTGCAAATTACATTAATTATGGCTTTCCCTTGTGTTATGGAAACAGAAAGAAGAGCTTTTTTAGAACCTAACAGCAGCAATTTCTCCTGTCCCATACTTTGTAATGCTCAAACCAATTATCATGTCAGTAAAAACATGAAAAACAGTTTCACTGATATAGTCATTACTGAGAACACACGGTTGGAGCTGCTGAAAATGTGTTGTCTACATTAACATACTTCTTAGTGAATGCCAAAAGAATTTGCTTAAAAGAATCTGGTAGTTTTCAGGCGACGACAGTGTCACTAATAACCACGACAGTGACAAACAAGTGCACTTTCTTCTGTGGTCATGGCATAAACTCTGCTTTCAAGATGAAGATTTGAATTTATTCCTGTTGATTGATACAGATTTTAAATCTGTATTGTCAGAAATATGAGTGAGGTTGGGCTTAGCAGTTGGGAAAATATATTTAAAGCTGGGGGGAAATTAATATGAATAAGAGGATGTGTGAGGAGCTGTTTAATGCTGCAGGGGGGCAGAAAGATCAGGTTTCTTCAGATAATATACAGAGTATTTTGGAGTTGGAGCACAGGTAGTTCCACACCAATTTGTGGAAGAACTTTTTCCCAGTGAGAGTGACAGAGCCCTGGGACAGGCTGCCCAGGGGGTGTGGAGTCTCCTTCTCTGGAGATATTCAAGACCCATCTGGACACCTCCCTGTGTGACCTGTCCTAGGGATCCTGCTTTGGCAGGGGGGTTGGACCCGATGGTCCCTGGAGGTCCCATCCAACCCCTGTGATTCTGTGATTTTTGCATCCACATATTAAGTAGGGGCCCTGGAGTGACTAAGGGCTACTGTATAGGATTTTGTCAGCAAAGACCACAGTAGAGAGAGCGAGCCTGTAACAGTCAAATTAATCTTCTTTCTAGAGAGCAAAGTTCCCCCAATCAATGTAAGAGGACTGGGGCAGAGGCAAACAGCAAAGTGCTTGTGGCAAGAGCACCGAGTGGCACGTTGCACCGTGGGTATCTGTTTGCCCCCAGTGTGATCACTGAGCAGGTTTTAGCCTGTCAGCCTCGAAGCTCTGCCTAGTAATGAGGAAGGCAGGCTCTCTCTCTGCAGTTTCACCAGTGCTCTAATGCAGCATGGTCTGCCACCAAGAAGGACAGTCCCACCATCTTCCAGCCTCTGTGCTCTTCTACCCCCTGTGTCTCACAGCGGCTGCATGTTCAAGGCTACACGGGACCTGGTCTAGATCAAAGATGATGATTTTCTCTCAGCCTTTAGTTAGGGTGAGTTTCCCACTGGGCTCTCTGCTGTGTTAAACTCATCCTAAGATACCTCAAATCAGGGGGAAACCCTGCCAAGCAGGCTCCTGCCGAGCCCTGCTGTCCAGTGCACATCCTCTGCCGAAGACTGGTTTGAAAGCGTGGCTTTGACCATGGATCTAAGACTCCACCTGAGAAGCCTGAAGGTGGTGGGGTGGAGTAGCTGGAAAATTTGGGCTGTCTGAAGTCTGCAACATTACTTTAAATGCCATTAAGCGTTAAGCTTTGTTTTAGTTGTAAAACTTAATGAATCACTGCTACAGAGGTGTTTCAGGAGTCCTGCTGGCCTCCCCTTGTACGTCATGAAGTTCCTAAGTGATCCTCTGCCTTGTTTTGGTTTCATTCTCATGGGAAAAAGCTTACCCTGTCGGTTTCTGGGAATTCATTACTTGCTGCCAGCCAGCACAATGTTGTACAAGATATGGGAAAAGAGAGCAGGAAAATTCAGAAGAAACATAACAGAGGATGTCCCCCCAGCAGTAACCAGACAGCATATTTAAGTGGCAAAATCATGGGACTTCCATCAGCCTGATATTTTCTGGATAAACATAACGAAGCATATTTACTCTGACAACTAGATTCTGCTTCTGCTGAGCCCAACTGCAAAGTTTCCATTTGCCCTCAAACTCAGTGCCTGGGATTCCCATGCATAATTCCCCCTGACGATGGTAGACCCAGCTCACTCCCATCAAGACTGGCCTTGTTTTCCTTTGCCAACCAGCCTGTCCTCTGCAAGCCAGCCTTTGCAAACCAGCCTGTCACTTCAGGGGTGCACTCACTGTGGTGCTGACACCAGTGAGGCTGTGCTGGCGTAGCGATGCTGTCACCCTCTGCTGCGCCGTGGGTTCAGTGTGGGCCTGATGCACTTCAGCAGCGTTGACATTACGCTGCCCTCCCCATCCTCACATCACAACAGTCTCTTGGAGTGACATTTCTGGCTCTGTCTTTAATTTTATCACCTATGGAAAGAGTAAGCAAAGGAAGCTGAGGGACAGATGTGTGGCTGATACCAACACAAATCCTTCTAATGAGCTCAGCAGAGCTGAACTAGTTACATTAGCAGAAAAAAATGTCCCTTTCTTCCCAGGTAAAAAATTAAGACCTGCAGCCTGGCTCAGCCATACCTTGCCTTTCTGCTGTTACTTGCTCTCAGAAACCCAGTTTCTGTATTTTCAGAAGGGGATGGTGAAGGTGCTTGGCCTGGGGGAAGAGCTGGGGGCTTGGCTGCCAGGTGGATGGGAACTTGTCGCCGAAGACAGAAATGACGTTAGTTAGCCACTTTGCTGGCTGCCAGGTCTCTTCCTGAGCACCTGGGTGGCCCAGCGTGGCAGAATCTGATTAATCAGGGGATCTGATTAATGTTTATAAAGATCTGAAGTGTGGGAGGTGAAGGGAAATGGCCAGCCTCTTCTCAGTGGTCTGTGTGGACAGGACAAGGGGCAATGGCTGCAAGTTGGAGCACAGGAAGTTCCACACCAACACGTGGAAGAACTTTTTCCCAGTGAGGGTGACAGAGCCCTGGGACAGGCTGCCCAGGGGGTGTGGAGTCTCCTTCTCTGGAGATATTCAAGACCCATCTGGACACCTCCCTGTGTGACCTGTCCTAGGGAACCTGCTTTGGCAGGGGGGTTGGACCCGATGATCTCTGGAGGTCTCTTCCAACCCCTGTGATTCTGTGACTCTGTGATTGTGTGAATATGAGTGCTGACCTGGTCTCCATGCACTTGGCAAAGATGCAAGTGCAAGTGACACTGGGATGGTGATGTGCTCCAAAGCCAGGCACAGCAATGTTGGTGTGCACAGATGTGACATGGCATCAGCCAGCAGAAGCCTGGAGAGGTGTAATCTCATTTATCTTGTCTGCCCTCTTCTTAGCAGAGACTTTGGGATTTTTTTATTATAGGGGTAATAAATAAATAAATTTGTATTTTTATATAATCAGCAATGACATAACTTTTGGTTCCTGAAGCTTTTAGCTTCCTGAAAATCCAAAAAATACTGGTTGTTAAAACAAGCAAAAGGCCAACTGCAGTGGTTAAAACCTCAGGCCTGTTCTCTGAACTTTTGCCTCATTTTATATAAACAAAGTCATCAGCTGTGATTGCATCCAGTTTGAGATCATTGCCATAATTAATTTTAATCAAAGTACATGTAATTTAAACATTGAAAAGGGTTTTTTTTCATGTCACTGCATGGTGCCAATATTGCTTTATGACAGAACATCACTCAGATGCAATTTTGCAGTGTGATGTTGACTCATACAACACCTGCTTGCTGAGCCATCCTTTGAAAATTCCAAGCACACTCCTGCAAGGAGGTTGCAGCAAATGCCAGTACGGTGATTCCATCAGGCAGAGGAACCTGCTGCCATGCATCACTGCAATTCTGTGAAGTAACACCTCACACATGGTCTTGAACATGCCAGTAGGTCTTTTATGGCACACTGTGGGTTGATTTTTCTGTGCCCTTATCAATCTATGATCTCTGTTTGAGGTGGCAATGCAGGGTGGACAGGGCTTTGATCCAAAGTCTCTGTAACACCAGCCATTTGAAGAGCAAATTCATCTCCTTCCCCAAATCGGAGCCATCCTTAAGCAGTTGCTGGCTCACAGCAGCTTCCAGCCCTGAATGCTGTGGCATTCTCTTCTAGGAAGCTGTGAAAAACAATGAATACAGCAACAACTGTCTCGAGAGTCAGAAACATTTGGTGTGGTAATAAAAATGTTCCTGGAAGAAGATTTTGGTAACAGCCAGCTTAATGACTAATTGGCTTTATGCTTATCGAGCAGTATCTACAGGTTTCTTTGGAAACTGGCTGCAGGGTTGAAGCAAGCAATGTAAAGCCTCATATATGGCCTTATCACCTCCTACAACGACCTGACAGGAGGGTGTAGAGAGGTGGGAGATGGTCTCTTCAGCCAGGTGACAGGACAAGAGGGAATGGCACTAAGCTGTGCCAGGGCAGGGTCAGATTGGATGTTAGGAAAAAATTCTTCCCTGACAGAGTTGTCAGGGCCTGGAACAGGCTGCCCAGGGAGGGGGTTGAGTCACCATCCCTGGGTGTGTTTAACAGACGGGTAGGTGAGGTACTTAGGGATATGGTTTAGCACAGGACAGGAATGGTTGGACTTGATCTTAAAGGTCTTTTCCAACCTTGTGATTCTGTGATAAAGCTGATATAGAAATCAGAAAGCAAGCCAGTGTATGAAGGTGTGATGCTACTGATTAGCATAAGAAAACAATGTTCCAATTTAGTAGACAAGGAAACAAAAGCATTTCTGTTACATAACTGAAACAATCAAACCAATGGATAGACAAAGTAAACTATTTACCATACAAATCTCTCTCCAGATAAGAGATCACCTTGTCTAGGGAAGGCTGCAAATATTATTAATTGAAAAAATATATTGCTTCTCCTCCTGAAATTTACTGCCACCTTGAATTAGTATTCCTGGTGGCAAGCTGCTTGTCAAGCACACGGCCAATAAATACCGTGGGGGGTGTAAATACAGCTATGTGACCTGGAAGTTAAGAAAATGTTTGGCAATGCCTCTTAGGGGGCTTTCCATGTCTCAGATGAAGAGTTTTTTCCAGCTGACAGAACTCTAAGGTATCTGTACAAGCCCGTCTTGGCTCAGCCAAGAGTTCACCTCTGTTCTGCAGATTTCAGCCCCATGAATCACTTCCAGTTCCGCTTTCCTATTGCTGCTGCCTCTCAAAGGGGAGCGGGTGTGATCAAGAGTATCCAGTGTTACCATTGTGACTGCTAAACCAAATGAGAATGAAGTTGGGAAAAAAAAGCTCTTGAATGGCCTCCTGGAAGGCAGTGTTTAACTCCTGGTTTTGGGATGAGAAATGCAGAGTTTTCTACACCCTGGGAAACATCCAATACTAGTCTGCATTAGAAACAGGGTTGTTGAACAGACTGGACTTTGAGATCAAGCCAGAAGATTAATTCCTACTTTCCTGCCACAGACTCCTTCTTCCTGGAACTGGAAAGTGAGCCAAAAGCCCTGAAGCAGCATGTCTGGCCTTTGCTGTCGGCTGCTAGGGCCCTGGGTGCACCCATTGTCCTGCTCCTGGGACCTCTGTGTGCCCTATTCCTGGCTGCTCCTCACTTGCTGGCCAGATGTCCCTATCTGGTCATGGACCCACAATGTGGGGCCACCTCTCCCCTCACTAAGCTGCTTCCTGGCATGGTAATCACCTGCCTTCAACTCCTGGGCAATTCATCTTAGCTTCCCTTTGTTAAAAAGAACAAGTTTGGCTTGGATCACCTGGAGGACTTTATTTTCAGTGTAACTGGGGAGCTGGCTAGCGTTTGTCCCAGAGATGTGGTCTTTGTGAAGGAAGATGTTAGAACTTTGCACAATGAGCAGGGTGACCTTTACTCAAACGCTACCAAATGATACACAGGTAAAGGAGTACACCAGGTTCAAGGCAAAAGGAGGTGGTACTCCATGAAAGGGTGGTGTTTGGGTGCAAGATGTTTTTATGAGTTCAAAGGGAAGATGGACAAGCACTTGGAGGAGAGACCCTCCAAGGAGGTAACCAGAAAAATGAAGAGCACCAGGCTCAGGAAGTCCCCAGGCTAAATGTAAGCAGAGGCTGGGAGAATATTAGAAGGCAGAAGAGGCAAGTTGGAATTGCACTGCTTCTGCCCTTCCTTTGCTATCCACTTATGGCCATGGCTGGGTACAGAATGATGGGCCAGAGGGATCCTTGGTCAGAGAGTGTGGTGACCTTATCACCTCATTGGTGGCTTTCGGGGACAGAGCATAGCCTCTGAATCATAGAATCACAGAATGGTTTCAGTTGGAAAAGACCTTCAAGATCATCAAGTCCAACTGTCTATCCAGCCCTACTAGGTCCCACACTAGACCATGTCAGCAAGTACATCTACTCTTCTTTTTAACACCTCCAGGGATGGCGACACAACCACCTCCCTGGGCAGCCTGTTCCAACATCTGACAACACTTTCAGTGAAGAAAATTTTCTTAATATCCAACCTAAACTTCCCCTGATGCAACTTCAGACCATTTCCTCCTGTCCTGTCACTAGCTACCAGGGAGAAGAGACTGACCCCTCCTCACTACAACCACCTTTTAGGTAGTTGTACAGAGTGATGAGGTCTCCCCTCAGTCTCCTTTTCTCCAGACTAAACCATCCCAGCTGCCTCAGCTGCTCCTCAGAAAACTTGTCTTCTAAACCCTTCACCAGCTTCATAGCCCTTCTCTGGACATGCTCAAGCATCTCAATGTCCCTCTTGTCGTGAGGGGCCCAAAACTGAACACACAGCTCAAGGTGCAGCCTCACCAGCGCCAAGCACAGGGGAAGGATCACATCCCTACTCCTGCTGGCCACGCTGTTCCTGATACAAGCCAGGATGCCAATGGCCTTCTTGGCCACCTGGGCACACTGCTGGCTCATGTTCAGCCGGCTGTTGATCAACACCCCTAGGTCACATTTGTGAGCCTCCAGTCAAGTGGGACCTCCCCAGTTAGCCAGGACTGTTGAGAGGTGATGGAATGGTGGTGTACAGGTAGAAGCTGCCCCTTGCTGCCTCTGAAGGAAAGAAGTTACTGCATTTCCTTGCTTACCTATTTAATCTTCAAAACAGTGGAGTTTAGGGCAACGCTGCTGCCTTCTCCTGGGCAACATTAGGAGGTTTGTTGGTGATTGATTTGGATGCTTTGTCTTATTGGTGGCTCAAATCTTTAGGTAGAAATAATAGAAATAACTTTTCTAGCAGAAATCATTTTCAACTTTATTTGACTGACTTTTTACTTAAACATTAAATAAAACAATGATCTTAATTAATTAGAAGTGATTGTTCAAAGTTAACAGAGGAAGATTACTTATTGTTGGTAGGTGTACTTATAGATCTATGAATAATGGTCTCCACAGAAGCTGAATTCTACTTTCATTGTCATTTTATTTGTGTGCAAATTTTCTTTAGGTTAGAAGTTACACAAAATAAACTGGCTTTGCTTAACTTATTCATGGGGTCCCAGAATAATCAAATGAAGCCCTAGATAATGGGTAGCAGTTTCTATGCTTCATCCCAATCCATTGGAACTCCAAAATCCAAATTGCACTAAATGGGGGAAAAACAACAGCACGGTTTCACACCACCTCAGAGGTGCCACCAGAGTAACCTTTATCTGGTCCACTTGATGATCTTGTTCCATGTTTCTAGATCAAACCTGATTTAAGCAAGATGCCAGTTCAGACAGAATTAAATGTGTGGTTTTTTGATTGTGATAATTTATTAATTAACACTTGTAATTCTCTCAGTCAGATGAGTTTGCCTCGGGTTTTTCTCTCTGGTGAGCCAAGGAGGCCAGAGGCAGAGCTGATGTCAAGCATACTGATCCTACATGAAACATTAACAACGATTTGCATTTTATTGTGTGTCTCATCACATTTCTCATCAGGCTCCTGTCTCCCCATCACCTCTCTCAGGATAAGTGTATGCTGCATGTGGGCTGGAGGCTTTTCCTCCACCCCCAAGTTTTGGCCAAGGCAGCTGGAGGCCTTGGGCTCTCTGGAGAAACGTGAACAATGCAGTTTTGTTAATGCAACATCTTTCATGTAGGTATTAAATAGAAAGAGATGGATCCTCAGCTATGGAAGAGGCTATCCCCAAGCAGATGCCAGAACGCACGAGTCCTCTGGACAGCTGCAATCAGGTCCAGGCAGCAATCCCTGCCAGCTGTTGCACAGATGTGCCTGTCAGAAGTACTTAAGAGTTTGGGAAACTGAACAAGCACCATCTAATAAAGTCCTCCTCTCTTTGCCCAGGGCATAGCCCCTCCAATGAGCTGTAGTACCAAACTCTGTTGATTTCTAACTAACTCTCCAGATAAGATAAACCTAAAAGATTTCTGGTGATAAAGTTTAATGATGTCTGGAAGTGAATAGCTGAATCAGAGCCTGATTTTGATCCAAGTTACACTCCTGTAAATCTGGAGTTACTTTGAAAAAAGTAAGAGAGATACAGCAGCTGAAAGGACTGGGAAGCAACACACTGAACAGTCAGAGCATGAAGGTCTGCCATCAGGGTTGCTAGTAGAAGTGCAGATGCTCTGCAGAGCGGGGTCACAGAGGTGGCTGCTCCTCTGCAGATGAGTTACGATGGGTTTTAAAGCAACTGCACTTGTGGTAGGGGAGAAGGACCTCTAAGAGTTTCTCCAGTAACCATCCTGAGAGCCCAGGCCCAAGCCAACTGGGAGAGAAGGTGCTGAAGCCTGAACTCCCCTCTGGTCCCTTCTGCCCCCTTGGGGGGAGCAGAGCATTCCCCTCATGTTGCGCTGGCACAGGGAGTCCCTGTCGCACATGGTTGAATAGGGGTGCAGGACGTGCTTTGACTTTGCAACCCAACCAGGGAGATGTTCCTGCAGACTCCAGGTAGGAAACAAATCCCTCTGGGGCAAATTCTGTCATCCAAACCCAAGCAAGATACCCAGCAAAATCCTGTAAAGTTTACTCAAGGATTACTGTAACCGAGCCCAGACTACTGCTCTTCACCTTGTTTTAACTCCAGGTACCCTTAACTTGAATACAGACCTCTCTTTTGCTGGACACTGTGTACACCTATAACAAAGGAGTTTTATATTCGATATTTAGATAGAATCTTAGAGTTAATTTATATATATGTGTATAAAATACATGTGTGTATACATTGTGTATAAATAAATGCATGCACACACATACAATAATCTAAACTTCAAAAGAAGAGAAAAATTCTGAGGTGGAACACAATAAGTTACTCAAGGTGTTTCTGAAAGCCCTATATGAGGATACTCTTGAATACAGAGGACAGTCCAGCTCAGGAACATCAGCTGTGGTATTTTGAGTAGCATACACAGAAGATTTCCAGCCTGCCAGTCCCTGAAGGGAGCAGAGAAACAGGAGGGGAATCAGGTTTTTACAAGGGCAGACAATGGCAGGACAAGGGGGATGGATTGAAGCTGAAGGAGGGAAGGTTTAGATTAGATATCAGGGGGAAGTTCTTTACAGAGAGAGTGGTGAGGGGCTGGAACAGGCTGCCCAGAGAGGTGGTGGATGCCCCATCCCTGGGGGTGTTCAAGGCCAGGTTGGATGGGGCCCTGGGCAGCCTTGTGTAGCTCCAGGCCTGGAGGTTGGTGTCCCTGCCTGTGGCAGGGGGGTTGGAGCTCTCTGATCCTTGGGGTCCCCTCCAACCCAGACCAGTCTGTGATTCTATGATTCTAAGATTTCTTGCCATGATTAAAGAGTTGTAACCTGCTGCTGAGCAGCAACTGATGCTACATGCCAAAGAGGGAATCTCTTGTTAAGTGTAACCTTCAGTGATGAGTGTTTTGATTGGAGTCATTTTAAGGAAGTCTGATATATGGCAGGAGTGAGACTGAAGGAATGTTAATTCCACCTTGGATTATCTCAAACATCGGGTCTGGTGGCAAATAGAGAAGATCTTTCCTTCCTGGAGAGTTGTAAGATTTAGACAATTGTGAATATACATCCCTAATTCCTGATGTTTTAGTGAACTCTATGGTCTTGTCCTGGCACTAACCAGCTCAAGTCAAAGTAGCCAACTTAAGGCAATGCCAGGGTCATCACTGATTCTCCCTCCTTTTCTTCTGCTGATTCTTCCTGTTGCACATTCTACATAGACTGTGCTCACTGAACAAAGCAAGGGGTTTAAGAGCTGTCTGTCTGCTCACCAGCATTTTGTCTGCCACAAAAGAAAACCAGTGATAATCACCTGCAGGAGGAGAAGGACTTTGTGGAAGTCTGAAATTGTCACTGTGTGGCTGAACATGAATAAGGCTGAAGAGGTGGCTGCAGGATGGAAGATGAATGGAAGACAGGAAGACAGAGCCACAGAAGCAGCAGGGACAAAAGGAAGAGGACAGACCAACCGGAGAGGGGGTAAGGCATGCAGCAGCATGTAGGGCACAGCTGCAGCCAAAGCCAAGCCTAGCTTTGATGCTCAGGGGTCAAAAGAACCTCCCATTTAAAGTGTCACTTTGCTGGGGTTCAAATTTTGAAGTCTCTCTTTTGGTATCAGGGTTTTGAGTTTAAATAAATACGCAGAGTGGAATTTGGTAACACTGCTTTGGTTCCTGGCTAAGACCAGTGCCTTAGGTGGGGGACCTTTTCTCAGCCTACATGCACAGACACAGGTGACCCCACACAGAACTGCCTTCTGTGCTTTCCACATTCAGCCCATCCATCATTTTAGCTGCTTTTTAACAGTTTGTAAATTCCCACTCGTATCTGGAAACATCCCTGGGGAGCCTCCATCTGCCACTGCCACTTGGATGCCATGGTGATATGTGTCTAAGAGACACGATGCTGCACGCCGCTGTGCTGCGAGGGGATCCTCCAGCCCTGCTTGAGCTGTGCCAGGTGCCAAAACGTCCCAGCTGAAGAGCTAGAGATGCCACTCGAGCATCGGAAGGGCCATTCCCCAGCAGGACCCATAAGCCTGTGTAGAGGTCTACACCACCAGTCCAAAAGGATGTCATTATTAGCACAAGTGCCTCAGATACCTAGCACCCAGATCCACGATCAACAGGTTCAATATTGACAGGCCAGCTGTTGGTGCTTTGATAGTGAAGTGGATTAAAACCTTGATAATCCATGAGTGATGGGTATTGTGAATGTGTCTAAAAGGACTGGCTTCGAGAGAAAAGGCTTCCTGTACTCAACCAGGGCCATTAGTGGTGTAAGGTTTGCTGGCCACAATGACTATATAAATATATCAACCAAACAAAATGCTGTGTGATCATTATGCTGCCCATAATCAACTGGAAGGCACCTTTCCTGAATGCCACAGAGAAATGAACCAACTGGTGTTGAATAGTCTTTCTTCTCTCCAAATAAGACCGTAATCAATGGGACATCTGAGTCCAGGCTTATTTTCCAGGGTCTCATCCATCTTCTGCTCTCACTCCTGAGATTATACCCAGTATCAGTGCAGTGAAGAGAATAAGTTTTATTCCACAGCTGTAAGTTTCAACACAGTTGAGCCTCCTGCCTGGGCAATGAAAGGCTATTTTTTGTCTAGAGAATAAATAAGACAATTTCAATCACCCTTCTCTCATGTGCATTTTGTACTCTGACTGATGGCAAGGTCACAGGCCGATACTTTTATCTACTTGCTATGCCTTCATTTCACTTCTGCACATGAGCCACTCAGAAACAGCTAGCAGGAGCTGTGCTGGCACCCAAACACAAGGTGATAAAGTCCATTAGCTGAAAAAGAAAGTTTAGTGAAAATGTGGTTTGGGCTGTTGGAGACAGTGCAGCAAACAGACATGAGGTCTTTGACCATTCACTTTCTGCTATTTCCAGTCAGGGAGCCTGAGTGAAATCCCTGGCTGGAACAGTCTGTGGGTTTTCCAGCTTAGTGCTGGAGTATCATCCATGGGACAGTGACTTCTCTTAGCTTGCCTGAAAAGTTAATCGAGAATGGGCTTGCAGGCACCAAACCAGGCACTGCTATCTGCCTCATACAAGGACCACGTACCTTGAGTTTCTCCTGTATGAAGAGTTTATTGAGCAATGTCATTCAGGAACAGAGGGAGGTTCAGACAAAGGGTAAGTGACCTGCAGAACCAGGCTGCAAACCCATGGTTATCAATGCACCTGGAGTCTCAAACCATGTGGGCCCTAGGCAGGGAGGACCAGGAATGCAACACTGCTCTCCTTATGGGCTCTGATCATATCATAAGTCACTGAAACTGATGATGTGGACTGCCTGGGTCAACGCTTTGATACGGCAATACTCTGTGGCCTGCTCTGGATATGAGAAGATATGTTTTGAGACACATGCATAATAGATGTAAGAAATATCCCTAAGAAATAGGCACTCCTGCTTGCCCCATCCATAATCCCACTTCTTGTCTTGGTCTCTTCTATTTCCTCTTTATATATTTTTGAAATTCATATGAATGAAGTGTCAGCTCCACAATTACAGGTAGTGAAGGAGAAACAGGCTGGCTATGCAGGCATGTCTGAGCTATGTGTTTACTGCCATCAGACTCCCCATCACTGCCATTCCTATTGCCTCTGTGCCTTGTCCGAAAACCAACTCATCCAATGCCAAAACTGCATATGGAGACTAAGGTCTTTTCTTCTGCTGGATATGGGCACCATCTGTTTGCTTGCTGTGAACAGGTAGAGAAAAGGAGTTGGTAGGCTGATCACTGTCACCCTCTGTCTCATGCTAGGTGCTTTTTGGTTTGCAAATGTCCTGTGAAGAAGGGGGCGTTCAGAGAGCACCTCCTAAAGCTGTCCTCCCAGCAACAGCCTTGGAAACCTTGTGCATTCTTCTTGCTGAGGGGCTCAACATCAGGACGGCGTCACCTCAGGCTCACTGGTGAATCCAAAACCATCTGACAGCAGAGCCACAGCTCTTCTGAACTGCTCATGATGGCAGGATGAAAGCAAATCTCTTTGGGGATTATTTCAGAGGTGCTGAACCCCAGCCCACCGCCGTACATTGATGAGATGCTGTTCACCTCTCAAGTCACTCCCCACATCAACCCACCTATCTATTAGAGGAGATTATAATAACCCGCTGCCTCAGATGGTGTTTTGAAGCTAAGGACTTGCAAATGCTTGAAGATACTTGGATTAGAGATAGGCTAAATAACAGCTGATATGAGAAATAAAGCTTATAATGTGCAGTAAGACAGGCTGGGTTTCAGTTTTACTTCACTGGGCTTTAAATCATACCTTTTCTTTTGAGTAATAATGTAAACCCATAAAGCCTTTATTGCTGAGAGGCACCACAATAAGTATTTTGCATTGATATCCAAATAGCTTCTTTTAAAAATACCCAAGCTCTCTTTAAAGTGCCAAGTCCTTAGTCAAATGTTTAACTCCAGATCAGAATTTGAACTATTTGCCTAAAAATCTGAAGCATCAGTGTAAAAATAAACCACAAACACATTCATTTTGAGTACTGCAGAATACACGGGCACAAGAAGTTGAAAGCCAATTGTTAAACAAGCAAGTACTCTCCTAATCATAACAAAAAGAGAGCGCCATATCATAAGGTGAAAATAACCAGAAAGCAAACAGAACACACCATTGATTGAGTCCTTCATTATCTGGGAGAGCTTTTAATGGAGGAACCTGCGTGTGTGTCATTGCTCTTATCTCTCCAAAGGCAGTATGCACACACTGTAAAAACCAGTCTCTTCATTTTCTGCTTGAAAAGATCATTGTAAAAATAAAAAAAAGTGTCAGGGAGTGGAGGTCATGCTGATTTATTGGCAATTAAACCTGCAGGATTTCTGCACTCCTTTCAAAACAAAGTATCTCTGGGTAATTCAGCCTGGCAGATTACATAGTGGGCTATCTACTGGAAGGCGTGAATCTTTTTGTTTGTGCACAACAGAAACAATTGACTTGGTCTTATTTAGGAAATTGCTACTATTTTCTGTGAGGTATTTGTATTACCCGTGAAGAAAGGGAGGTGAGTTATCTCTTAAAAATGCAAGATCCTTTCCAAGGGTGAAAATGCTGGGTTTATTCCTCCTCCATGGTTGAGGGTAGCAAGTCTACACACAGATTTCCTCCTGATTAAGAGTAAATAGATGATGGTGCTAAATACATAATCCAAATAATCTAAATATATAATCTAAAGGAAGACTACATTTGCTTTAGTCCATGGTTTATTTATCCACTCTTGAGTAGGTACTTCTGCATGAGCTTTCAAACCAGGCTGCATCAGCCTGGTCTCTTTGTGGTGGTTTTTCCAGCTGTGTCATTTAGAAGCCTGAAAAGAAATTTCATCCTTAACTGAACTGTCACAATGTTCACTGTTGTGTTTAGGCAGAACCTGTGGCACAACCTTTGGCTGGTCCCGTGTGGAGCCAGGAGTTGGACTCAATGATCCTTATGGGTCCCTTCCAACTCAGTGTGCTCTATGGACCATCTCACACAGGTTTGGGTTTATGTCATTTCCTGAGCCAGCATAAGCTCCACCAACCAACCAGATGCACGTATGATCTGTATTCCCACCCAAAGTGTTTCCCAGCATAGCAATAATCTTTGTAAGACAGATACCTTCTGAGCTTTTTTAACAGTTTTGGATATCCAATATTGTTGGGTCTTAACATTTCAGTGGTGATTCATCACATGCATTTCAGTTCTTGGACATGCAACACATGGTGTGCAAGGAATGCTGCAACCAGCACTGAACACCCTTCCAGTAGTTGTATGGTTGACAGAGCACCCAATTATTAATTTTTCCAGATAATATCGCTCCTAAAACTTCCTTGTCTGAGCTCTGGATCAATATTTCAGAGATATTTAGTGGAGAAGAGTGGATGTTAGGAGACCTCCTCCTCAGTCTTTAGAGGAGCTGTTAAGGGCGAAAGAAGAAAGCAAAGAGCATATACAGTTCCTAAAATAAGGGACTTCAGACCTGTCTGTATGTAGCTGCAACCAGATCTGAAGAACTTCAGCACTTAGGACATAGCAAGAGATGAGAGAGGGAGCAAATGTGGCAGGCAGCACGGTGGTGGGAAAAGAAGTGGTAGCAATCATGCACAGCACAGTATCCCTTGTGGCTTTGCCTAGGGTGAGGGAAGAGACCAACTACTAGACTAGACTGGTGGCAGGAGAGACCAAAGCAGGAGGCATTCCCAGATGGAAACCGCCAGCAGAAAGTTACGGTGTGGGAGCTGAGTAGGCAGACACACCAACCTGGAGAAATAGGAAGAGCCTTTGAAGTTACTGCTTCAAACAAGCTGCCAATGCAAATCAGAGATGCTGCTTGCAACAAGAAGTCCTAGGAGAAGCAGGTGTCCAACCAGTGCTGGGCTGGCATTTTCCTCATGGCATCCCTGGGCAGAAACACAGGCTAACCAGGCCCTGCCCTTCCTTGCTCTGCATGCTCTAAGAGAACTGATCATGCATCGTACTTCAGAGAACAGGCTGGGTGCCTGGCTTGGGTGAGGAGGTACTGTCATGTCTCTGGGTGGTATGGGTTGTGTCTGGCTGATATAGGCCTTGGAGAGTCCTCGCTGTGCCCTCTCCTCTCAGGAGAGGCAGATGACTGCTGCTGGGAGGCAGTTTTCACCTTCCCAGTGGCTCTGGTCCTCCACATAACAGGTCTGGATGACCACCCACTCTGCCTGGGGAAAGCCTTATCCCATGATGCACGTAAAAAATGCCAGCTACCATCAACATCTCAGACTGAGGATTTTTGACTTCAGCATGGGGGAAGTGGAAGGGTCTATTTTCTGCCAGGAGCAGAAAAAAAAACCCCAAACCAACCACAAAGTGCTGCTTTGTTTTTTTTGTTGTTTGCATTTCACCAGCTGTGGTGAGCTCAAGACAAGCAGATCCTTGACTGTGCCCAGGAAGGGAGAGGACGGCTATCCTCTGGCAGGAACCGTGCAGGAGCCGTGAAGGGGGAGCTGCGGCGATTGGCAAAGCAGGCACAGCATGCCCTTGAGCGGGCAGCCCTGGAGCCTGGCCAGGAGGCACCAGCAGCCTCTGCTGGGTCTGTCTCGACTCTGAGCCTGAGGTCACGAGGGTACAGCGGAGGTACCACCACCTCAGCACCTGCAGCCTGTCTTCCCCAAGCCTCCTGCCTTGGGGGGACTGGAAGAGGTGCTGCATGGACACCCTGGGGAGCCGTGGCCAAACCCGTGGTCTCCCTGAGGGGGTGGTGACTTCTGCACTCTCAGCTTTTATATTTTTAGGGCTTTTCTTGTTAGGTTTGTGGTTTGTTTTGTTGTTTGTTTGGTTTGGTTTTTTTATTCTTCCACTGGAATATAAAGGGTTAGAAGGTGTCTGTTCCTTCAGCTTGTGCTTCTGAAGGGTAACTGGGAAAACCTGCGAGCAGCTCTGCTTTAAGGCCAGGGAATAAATGCAATCAAGGGGTAGGAAGGGATATCACTCTCGGTGGCCCACACTGAACATTCTGTGTAACAAATTGAAGCCGTAAGCAACCCTGGGTCCAAACACCTCTCTTTCACGTTGCCACCCAGCCAGGCAAAAGGCAAAGCACTGCACCCTGATTCCCAACAGGAAAATGGCTCAGCTCCGGCCCACTCATCTCTTCCCTCCCTTGGAAGCAGCTGAGGTGTGGTGGCCAGCAAGGCGAGCTGCAGAGCACAGTCTCTGGGAGGGGATGGGAATTCAGGCAAAGGAAACTCTCACAGGGAAGGCGTTGCTGGTACCAGTGGTGCTAGGTCTTATTTTTAATGATTTAGGAATGGAGGGTTCTTTCAGCATTAGACGGCTTTGGTAATACATAATTAATACTAGTGCACTTCTGTTGTCTGCTGGGAGGGTAGGAAGGGCCTGGGTACCTTCAGAAGCTGTCATAAAGAAAAAAGGTTGAATGAATCATAATGTATTCAATCAGCAGAAATTAGGTAGGAGCAAAACAAAAGTTGCTGAGAACCAATTTATTTTGGTCAAAACTCATGTTTCCAAAGCCGGTCATGCTTCATGGTGGAGTGGAAGAAACACCAAAAGTGTTGGGCTGAGCCTCCCTGCTGCTGGATTCGATCCTCTGCCTGCTGTAACACTGGGCCTGATTCACCTTCACACTTAAAAAAACCCCAAGAAAATTGAAATTATTTCAAAATGAAAAAAAAAAAACCCAACCAACAAACCCAACCCCACAACTCTCCCCTGCTAATGCAGAGTGGGGGAATTTCCTTGCAACGCATTCCCATCCTCCCTTATAAATAAAATCACTGCAGTGCATCACGAGGCAGGTGAAAGCTGAAGAAGTGTCCTCCAGCCTGCAAGGAAACCTTGGGAGGGCGAATAAACCTTTCTGTAGCAGCAGATGGGCCGCAACCCAAAATTTCTCCCTGTGAGCGACTTCCCAAAGTCCTCCTTATTGTGCGGTGAAACTGCAGGTGTACCCAGGAGCGTGAAACCCCGCTGAGCAAACAGCAAAGTTCTCATCCTGGAAAGCTCCAAGCCCGGAGCCGCGAGTGGAGGACAATGCGTGACAGGGCAGCGCAAACACGGCTGCGGCGTCACCTTTTGTTAAGGGGGCAAAAAAAACCCCCAACCCCAACCAAACCCACAATAAAAAAGGTTTAACGGGGTAGGAGGAATGAAAAAAAAATGTAGAAAAGGGGAGGGAAAGCAGGCGAAGGACAGCAGCGCCCGGGTGTGATCGTGTGTGTGGGAAGGGAGGGGAAAGGGAAGCGAAACTAAAAGGAGGTTTTATGTTTTCAAATTGGGTTGGGTTTATTTTTTTAATTTTTGTTTTTTTTTTGGGGGGGGGGAAGGGAAGTAGGGGTTTCATGGGGGAAATGGAAACTTTTCCCAGCAGGCGAAAGATACTGGGGGCGGGCTGCGTAGCCCAGGAACCCCTGTCAGGCCACACCGCCCCGTCTGCCTCAGGGGTGGCGGCACCGGGGGCCGACGGGGCGGTGCGGGAAGGCGGTACCGGCGACGGGGAAGGAGGGTGAGGAGGGGAGGGGAGAGGAGGCGGGGGGGTTGTTCCTGGTTGCCATGGGAAGGCGGGGAGGGCGGTGCCGCCGCCGCTGCGCAGGGAGCAGCTGCTCCCTGACACATCCCCCCGCTGCCATATTGTGTCCGCGCTGCCGGCCGCACGGCTTCATGACCGCGGTGAGTGGAGCTGGCGCTCCCTCTCCCTCCGCACCCCCTCCCGCCCCCCCAACCCTCACGCCTGGTTTGGTTGCTTCTTCCACCTTTTTTTTTGGTTTAGTTTCGGGGGGTTTCGGGGTTTTGGAGGGTTGGGTTTGAGGGGGTTTTTTTTGTGTGTGTCGCTTTTAACGCTGTGGAAGGGGCTGGTGGGCGAATGGGAAAGCGCGGGGAGCGGCGGCGGGGCTCTCTGGCGGTTCGCGCCCCCTCCCCCGGGGGTGCTGCGCCCCACGCGGAGAAGCCGCCCCTTCCTTCCCCCCACCCCCACCCCCCCGCGTGGGGACAGCGCGGCGGCGCTTCCTCATAACCGGTCTCGATGACGACGCGCGGGGAGGGGGGTGTGCGCGGTGCGTGGGACCCCCCCCCAGCCCTCCACGCGGCAGCCGTGCGGAGAGCATCCCCCCCCCCCCCCCCCCCCCATTTCCCCCCTCCCTCTCCCTGCTCTCATCCCCCCTCCGCCCGCGGGTTTTACGCGTGTGACCTCCCACGGCCGCGCTTCTTCACGCGCTCCCGAGTGGGGCGATGGTGCCAGCCCCGGGCTGGCCCCGCCGTGCCCCTCGCCGCCGGGTCACCGCCATAGAACCCTCAGGCGGGTTTGCTGAACGAATTAAACACCCTTTTCGGCGTTATTTCGGTTCGCCCTGTCGTGTGCCCCGTGTCGTGTCGTCCCCCCTCCCCAAACCTCCCCAAAGCCCCCCCAAGGAAGCGGTCGGAAGCCCCGCGGGCGGTGTGCGGAGGTGAGGGGGCAGCGGGCTGGTGCGTTGCGGGGTTCCCGCGTTTTTTTGGGGTAGAGCACCGGGAGCCGCTCAGGAGGTGCTCAAGGCCAGGCTGGGATCCGCACGTGGCCTTGCCGAGTTTCCCGGCTCTTTCGGGGTGTTTGGGGGGGTTGGTTTTTGGTTTTCTGGCAGAGTTGAGGCACGGTGGCGGCTGGGGAGCGACATCCCATTGCCCGCCCGGCTGGCTCCTGCTCAGGCACGCAGCTAGGCTGCTGGTCTCCCAGTTGGTACGGGAGCAGAGACTGGCTTTTGTTGGTACAGACTGGGATTCTGACAGGGCCCAAACAAAGAGTAAAGAGGACAAAGAGTAAAACAAGAAAATAAAAGGAGTAACCTCAAGCAGGGCCTGATAAACGTGCCTCCCCCCATCCCTGCCTTGGTGCCTGCCTGGGGGGTGAACGTTGGATGCGAAATGTGAAGTTAAAAATGAATGTGGTGAAGGTGGATTGATTGGGCTTGTGGCTAACTCGTGAGAAACCAAGATGACTCTATATATACGGTACTATATAGACACGCACACGCTGTCTCCCAGTTCCTTACTGGTGGTCTTGGCGTTTCGATGGACTTTGGCAGTGGGTGGGTTGTAATGTATTGGTGTGCCCATCGCTTCTGCTGTGTTTCTTGGTTTGGGGGGTTCTTTCCCACCTCCTAGGAGTCTGTCGTGGCGCTCCATGCAAGGTGCATTAAGCTGGTGTTCTGTCAGGAAACTTGAGGTAGTTTGCAGTCCCCCTTTTTTAATTCTTTTTTCCCTTGGCAGGTGCCAGCTCACATTTTCCAAGCACTGCAGAAGATAGCTGGACACATCAGCTCTGAACTGAAAGCTATACAGTAGCAACTAACATGGCACAGAGCTTGAGCTAATGAACTTAGGTGAGTGCCAGGCTGTGTTGTTGCTGAGCTCGGTCGCCTGCTGCCGCAGCGGTTTGGCCTCTGCTGGGGTCTCACTTGTGTCCAGCTGTGTGACTTGAGTTTTGTAGAAAGAGAGGAGATGATAATTCTCACTTCATATGTTTGAGTATATACACGTGTGGGACCTTCCTTTGCTCTTAGTCAGGTTTTTTTCTTTTTCCTCAGTAAACTGAGCAAGGCCACTGTGCGTGGTGTTCGCGCTTGCAGAGCGCGGTGGAGGTGCTGCCCTGGCTCTAGCTACAGCGCTGCTGTGGGAAGCAGGGGGATGGAGTGGGATGGAAGCACCAACCCTGCACTGTTTCAGACACACAGCACTGATTGCACTTGGGGACCTTGCTGGAGTAAAACTCAGGTAGTATCTCCGTTGTCAGCATCTTGACCAGCGTATGAAGCTGTGACCTTTGTGGGTGCTGCCGCTGAGGCTGTGCTGAAGGAGCTCCACAGGGATTGCTCAGTCCAGAAATAAAGTATCTTTTTTGTATCCAAAAGGGACACCAGCTAAGGAGCGTGCTGCCTCAACAGCTACAACCACCACAGTTTTTCTGCTTGAGGAGCCTTCCTGTGTCCTCTGGGGAGCTTGGGATAGAAGGTGCCAGCATTGCCAGCAACTACTTCAGTGTCAGTATGTCCCAGTCAGTAAGTTACAGAGCAGATACAGGGATGTGCAGTGGTCCTGTCAGACTAGAAAAAGGAATGACTGTCGTTCCTGTGACAGAAAACAGAGGCTCATTTTTACCATCTTTATTAACCATAGGCTCTGCTTGATGAATGCAGTTGGCTTGAAAACCTGGCACATTGAGCAGAGCCAAACTTTTGGTGAACAAGATAGTTTTGCACCTGAAGATGCTGTGTATGGATTTAGTTTAAACTGGTAGGAAAGTGATGCAGTTCTTGCACAGAAACATCGATTCCCATACAGTGGAAGTTTTGATGCTGGTTTTGCTAAGGTTGTAATTCCACAATCCCCCCCTGCCCCTTTCTCATTGTCAGGGTTAAAAGGAGCTGGTGTTTATGGGAGGAAATATCCCAGGCACTTGGAAGATCTTTTTCCAAATACAGGTTTGTGTTACCTTATCAGAACAAGCAGGACAGTGGGATTATAGCTGGAGGGGTGACAGAAAGTAGGGGTGTTGGGAGGAGTGATGGTGTGCCTACGGCTGCCACTGCTGTGCATCTCTTAAACTGTTCCCTTCAACAGTTTAAGATAGGCTTGCTGCACTGCTGTGGTGCAAAACGAGCTGTGTGAAATACAGCTTTCCTTTCAGGGCTGTAAATCCATGGAAATCAGCCTTTAGCCTTTAGTCCTGGGCAGCAAAGGCTGTCAGTGGGACAGACGTGTACTCACTGCCTTTCAGTCCAGGTGTAAATTCTGTCCGTTGTATTGCATTTGGCTCCTTGAGTTTTGCTTTGATGGCTGTTGCTGTTCCTCCCCTTCCTGTTCCCGGGGTATACTGTGTATAACCCAGGGGTTAGGATGTCACAGTGACTTTTTTTGAGGGAAGTAGATGGAGGCAGCGAGTGCCTCATCCTAGCGCGTGCCTCACTGCTTGACAACTGAAATGGTGTTGGGCAACTTCCTGCACTGAGACGCTGCTGTCAGTGGCACTTGGTGACTCAACATCAGCAAGAGGCTTTGTCTCTTGACAAGTGTGTACTTGCAGGCTGCAGACCTTGTCCGCATCCCCGTGCAGCAGCCAGGAGGGTTGGTCTGGGTGCACGTAGTATGTCCCTTCCCAGACCCAGCAGCCTCCTTGGCTCCCACAGAAGACACCCACAAGTAAAACAAGAAAAACCATGAGATGCTGCTTCATTTTTTTTCTCCCTGGATGGACCTTCACGTGTGATACGTGCTTATTTGCTCCCTATAAAATTGTATGTGCCTTCTGACTTAGTGCACGCTGCAGTGATGAACTGTCTTCTGTCCTTTCCTCACCGTGCTGGGTCAAAGCAAGCACTGATGCTCAGGGGTACTTCCAAATATGATTCAAGTCAGGTTGCCTGTGCTTCAGTAACATATTACATGGTATGGAAAAAGTGCTGTCTGATGCCAGCCAGCGACTTCGTGACCCCTGGTAGTCTGCCTCCTCCCTGTAA
This sequence comes from Porphyrio hochstetteri, assembly GCA_020800305.1. Taxonomy (NCBI): domain Eukaryota; kingdom Metazoa; phylum Chordata; class Aves; order Gruiformes; family Rallidae; genus Porphyrio; species Porphyrio hochstetteri. The sequence goes on from CM036907.1 coordinate 10,650,978, forward strand.
AACGTTATGGCTGTGGAAGCATGAGGGTTGGATCATGCTGGCTTTTGAGGAGTGCTGCTGGGTGCTCCTCAGTGCTGAGCACCCAGAGGTCTGCGGGGTCTGTGACAGAGAGGAGTAACTGCTTGTTGTGTCCAGGGTAGCAATACCCCTGTCACCAAGTAGTGTTCACATGTAGGGACCATTTTAAGGGAAGCCTGGAATTTGTGCAGAAAAGAAGATTCATACCTAAAGTCAGCAATGTGGCTTTTGACATTTAAAAGAAAAAAAAAAAAGAAAGACTCTCTAATGCATTAATTTTATCTTATTTTCTGTAATGCTCAAACTGGACTTAGCTCCCTACTGTTTCCAAAAAGGTTAGGGTAAGTTAGGGACTCCTTTAAACTGGCTGCAGAAATCACCCCCCACCTTCCGCATCCTCTGTAAGAATTAGGTTATACATTGGGGATGTATTTACCCCGGTCAGCGCTACTCATGCGTGTTGGCTGTCTTGCAGGGTGTTGGCTGTCTTGCAGGGTGTCAGCTGTGGGCTAAGGTGGCTGCTGGTCCTTCTCTGACCTCGCTAGTGCCATTGGTTTGAGGTGCAGGGCTGAGCTGAGCTCAGGTCAGCAGCCTCCAGCCGTGGCCTGTACGTAGGGCTGTGCGCTGGCCTTGCTCTCGGCTGGTGACACACCCGGCCTCTCTGTGTGACAGCCACAGAGCAGCACACCGAGACGTGCCTGTGACCCACATCGTTTGGTACCTGTGACTGCATCAGAGTGACAGCGTTTGCCATCTATTCCGCGCTGGGTGGGTTGTGCTGGGTGCGGGTGGTGCTGCTCCGTACTTGGGTTATTTTGCTTATGCATCTGGGTGTCCCACCAGCCTGTGTCATGTGTTGTGAACTCAGCCATTGTGTTGAGCTCAGTGGTGAGTGCCTGGATGTATTCTTAGAGCTCATCTCCTGCAGTTTATCCTGATACTGTGCTTGGGCTTCGTTTTGACTCTCAGATTCTTCTTCTTCCTGTATCTTCCAGTTTGTAGCTACTTCTAGTTTCCTGGTTCCTGTGCGGTCCCCTGTTTGCTTCCTTTTTGACAGTCGCTTGCTGGCAGTGCATTGTGCTTACATTTGGGGCAAGTGTGTGATCACCCCAAAGATAATTACTGGCTATGGAGAGAGTGTGGTGGCTGAAAAACTTGTGTAGATCAGAGCCGAGTGAGTGAGAGCTGGGAAGCTTGCTGTCAAGCAGCAGCAGTCGCTCATCCCTCATCCTCTGGTCTGTGAGGAGCATTGCTAGACTAGTTAGCAGTGATTTTTGGTTTGGTTTAGGGATGTTGAGTTGTCAAAGCTACGAGTTAGGGTTTTTGCCATGCCATATTAAGAGTGTTGGATGGCATCTTGTACTTTCATGGTCTGGTTTTGCTAGCACCAGGTGCCTTTCTTTGGTGTTCAGAGGAACTGGAATCTTCTGTAGCCTTCCATCTAAAGGTGTGCCTCAACATACAGACCTTGTATGACAAACTGGACCATTTTTCTATACAAGAAACCTGCTTGGTCCAGTTATTCCAATGTGGGGTCACTGTATAGAAGAAAATACAGTTTTATACCACAACCATTATGAGCAGGGGGATTATTCTGATACAATTTTGAAACAGAAAACCAAGTTCAACAGTTGTGGAGTAAAATTAAGCTCATGTTGGCCAGGGTGGTGAGCACTGTGAAAAGCATCACTTTGCCATGCCCAGGGCTCTGGAGGAGAACTTCCACTTTGGGAGCAGGGGCTGGGAAAGGGCAATTGGTGACAGCTTTACAGTTGCAAAGTTGTACTGGTGGCTTTGTGCTACAGCTCCAGCGTTGCCTTTAATTTAAATCTTGCAGAAAGGTCACTTGGGGCGATGCTTCAAGTTGTTAGTTTTCAGCTGAAAATCAGGACTTCTGCACTTCAAGGCTGAGGAAAGCAGAAAAGCTGGATGGGAAAGATAGAGCATGATGTTTTATAGTGTTGGGTAAGTTGGTACTGACACCAGGTGAACTACTAGCTATATTCACTCACTATTTCTAGAGGATGGTAGAGAAGCACATGGAAGGATTACCCTAGAAGGGGAATTAGCATCAGAATTATTTTGCAAGGCATTTGCTCCAACAGCTCACTTGTGAACATGTCAGTGACTTACACTTTTTTACACGTTAGTCTATTTAGCAAGCAGTGCACTGAGTTTAAGGAGCATGACCCGAAGGCATCTTTTGAAAAGCTACTGTTGCCAGTGGAGCATTTTTCTTAAAAGCACTTCTCTTTTCTGTGACTCCAGGGGTTTTTTCCATAGTTCAGACATCACTGCTTTTCTGGTTGTTGGTTTTTTTGTTTGGGGTTTTGGTTTGTTTTTTTTTTTTTTCCCAATTTCTCTCAGACTTTTTAACGTGCATGTTTTAAATGTGAGATACAGGGAACCAAGTCCAACAGTGACTGCAGCCTTTGGAAAGACTTCACCATTGCAAAATCCCTGCAGGCAGTGCTGGAATAAATGGCCCAAAGGCTCAGGGGTCTGGGTTGGGATTTGGGCATGTTTGAATTGATGTATCCTTTTTCTTTCAGAATTTATTTCAATTACAAACCTATCTGTGGGTGTGCATATGTGTACTTAATAAAGTACTGGAAACTTTTTTATATAAGTTAGGGTCTTGGGTGAAATCTCTGCCTCTCACTCCCTGCCCTTCCCTGGGCTGTGATAAGGGTTTAATCCCTTCCCATTTTAAATTTTAGCAGCCTTTCTTAATTTTTCCTAATATTGGAACTTTAAATTGATTTTGTTACTGATGGTCCCCTCCCTCCCTGCTCCCCTGCCTTTCATTAGATAAGAGAGTGTGGGAGAATATTGACATTAAAGGGATGCAAAACTGAGAGAGGCTTGGAAGTCTTGCAGCAATACCTGGGAACCCTCTCTTGTCCTTTGAGCCTACTGGTGCCAAGGTTAAAAAGAAGCCTCAGAGTTTAGGGCTTGTTCAGTCATATGAGGGGTTTTTTTTGTTGTTGTTTGGGTTTGGTTTCTTTCAGGCTGGCTTTGAGAAGCCAACAGCCACCTTTTTAGTGGGGTTTTAAACAATTATTTTGGATTTCCCCCTGCTTTGCATGCCAGGAGGAATGAGAAAGGCCTCATGTGGCGTGGGTGATGTCCCCGGGGGAGCATCTCTGGGTGCCTTTTGATGCCGCGGGGTGCAGCTGCCCATTCTTCTCCTCTGCAGACAACGGGTCCTAGCTCGCCAAAATCCATCTCTGAGAGCCTGTTTTGTCCCTGAGAGACCATAATGCCTTTAGTTGTCTTGGATACGTGACATCATGTGCTGTTGTAATCAAATACAGGCCTTTTGCAGGGCCGGCGGGGGGATTGCAGGCTGACCTCCAGCCTGCCCATCTGAGGTGGGCAGGGGATGGAGCAGGGCAGCCCGAGACAAAGGAGATGAGGAAGAGGGGGGGAAGGTTAAATTAGTGGGGGGAAAAATGGTCTGGTGTCATGCTTTTAATGCTCCTGGTCAAGCAGATGTGGTGCTTTTTATCCATGGGCTTTCACCAGTTGTGCCAATCTCCTCTCTCATGCACAGAGACTTGTAGCTGATCTGTGTGCACACTGGCTGGGAAGTTTATCCTGAACTTGTGTGGGTGAGTGGTGACAGTCATTTATTTGTGCAATTCTTGGTCTGTTTTAACAATGTGATACAGACTTTGATGTGTTTAAAGTCAGGATAGCCCCTGGTGTCCATATGCTTCCCATAAATGCAAGGGAATATGGAAAAGCAATGAAACACTTTGGTGTTGGTATATTTGATTGCATGTGAAGGCACTTACCAGTCTTCTAAATACCCTCTTGGAGTGTATGTCAGTGTGAAGGCTCTGTGTAGAGTACACAGATGCCCCAGCTCTGTAACTAAGGCTGCATGCCCTGAGCTTGCTGCAGGGAGCATGCTTGTGGAGCTGTTCTCATTAATGCAAGTGTGATATGGCTAAAAATCGCTTTTCCTGGTGTAAAATCAGATTCTACTCCTCAGACTTGGGCAATGCATGATACAACTTTAATAATTAAAAGAAAAATTAAATCTAGAGGGAAATTACTGCACCACTGGCAAGTTCCAGGTCTTCCCACTACTAGCAGAGGTGACCTAGTTGCTCAGCTGGTCCTACAGAGATAAATAGGTGCATTTAGCTGTGGAGAAGGTTGCCCTTTGTGTGGGGCACTGATGCTGTGTGCTTGCCAAATGACACCTTTCATCTGACACCACTGGAGAGCAAAGAAGGGTGAAGCAGCAGCCCTGCTCACACATGAACTTGGCACAGACAAGGCTGGGGTGTCTTTTAGTGAAAAGGCTGAGTTCTTTCTTGTTGGATCAGTGAGTCCAGGCATGGTGGGTGTGATACTAAAATGACACCTGTGCACTGCTGCCTGCACCACTGCTGGGTTTTGGAGATGACTTTTGGTGGGATGGAGGTAGCTGCTGTGGCCTTGTCCCCTGCATCTGGACTCTGCTGGAGCTGAAACTTCTTCAAGAAGGGCTGCTGCAAAAAGTCTGCTTCCCTGCTTGCCTGAGAACATGCTGAAGTGGGCTTCCAGTGTTGCTAAACAGTCAGCTGAGGGTAAAGCAGCTCTGACTTCATAACATGCTTATGCATCCAAACATTCATTTCTGAGGCAGAATGTAGTGGTCCTTGGTGTCTTCCCCACCCTGGGGGCATGCAAACCTGGATTGCCCTGGGTGTACTGTGCCAGGCTGAGCACCTTTCAGCCTCCATACCCCTTCCCAAACGTAGCCCTCCAGGAAGTTCAAGAGAAGATTACAAAAAATACTGTCTTGTGACATTGAATCTTTTCTTCTGGTCTGTTGGGGCTTCTCTGCACCTGGCTGACAACCCAAACATGGCTGCAGCCTTAATGAGCCCCTGTGGCCCCGGGCTGTAGTGTTCAGGTTGTGGGCAGCCTCGAAGAGCAGGACTTCACTTGGGCTTCCTGTGCTGGGTCTGTGTTTATCAGCAGGGAGGTCCTCTCCTGGCTTTACATGTCCTCTTGAGTGATGCAAAAAATCACAAGACTGCTGGCAAGAAGGTCATCTCTCATTTATTTCTGATTTGCCCTAACTGTTGTTTGAGCAACCTAGGTTGACTTGGCACCTTTTCAGTCGTCTTACCCTGGAATCATAGTCCTCTGTCTATAATTGCCATGCAAAACAACGTGCACCTCTGCAGCAGCACTTTGAGGAGTAGCTGTTTTGGTTGGCTTTTTTTTTTTTTTTTTTGAATATGAGATAATTTTTTTTAGAGGAGATGGGTGCTTCAATTCCATGCATGATGCTCTTAGGTTTTGAATACCTCAGCTTTCAGTTGCACATGTTAATTTACAGCAGCGTGCTGTGTTACTGGGGACTTACTGCTAGTGCAAAGCATGTGGGACAGACCATAACTTGTTGCATGTTTTTCAGAGGTATGCTTAAATCACATTGTTTCCTGCCTCTGCAAGAATGGAGGCTGCCTTCTGGCTGGTTAAATGTTTGCTATCTATCATCCTTGGGTAAGAACTGGCTTGGGGAGAGCTGGAGGGGCAGTGAGCATGTCTCAGCAGCTGAGCAGGTGCCTGTCCTTTGGAGGTGGTTTCCTTGCAAGGCTTATGCTGCCCCTGGAGTAGCTGAATCGTAGAATCGCAGAATGGTCTGGGTTGGAAGGGACCCCAAGGATCATAAAGTTCCAACTCCCCTGCCACAGGCAGGGACACCAACCTCCAGGCCTGGATCTGAAGAGGTGAGAAAGGTGACAGTAAAGGGATAAAGGAGTGGGAGATAAAATTTCACTGTGTGCTCTTAACCTTACCTTTCTGCTAGGCTTCCTTCTCCCTTCCCTCCCTGTTTCACATCAGTGCTGCTAATTCAGCTTGGCTGGGAGCACTGTGGAGAGCAAGTCTTGGTGCCCACCACAAAGTGCCTACCTCAGACCTTGTTTGCATCAGCCTTTCTAGCCAGTAATATTAGGAAAAAATCTGGGGGTCCAAGCCTATATGGTTTTATCAGGACATTGACATTGGAGAGCTTCTTCCCTGTTCTTCTCTTCTTGCAGTGTGCCTTCCTTGCTCTTAGTGTGGTATCCCCACTGGGTCCTCAAAACCCCTGCTAGCTTACAGCAAGGGCAGCTTTGGTGAGTTGCATGACCCTTATATAAAATACTAAACTCCAAATATTGGAAGTGGTAATCTTGAAAACAACAGCTTGGAAGCTGTGCTTTCACAGCCCCATCTGCTTATGGCCAAGCAAAGCACACATGGAGAAAAACACAAATGGTGAATTTTGGATGTCATTGAAGGTCTGTGTGAATGAAGAGGGGCTTTGGAGAGCAGGCAAGCTGACCACTTGAGTGCCTTCAGATACACTCCAGTGACACTGGTTTAACTCCCCACTGCACTGCCACAGGCAGAAAGAATAGTTAGAGATGGTTCTGTGGTCCTCATGGCCCTCTGGTACTTGAGAGGAGAGTAAGTCCTATGGCCCACATGGCCCTTGGGGGCTTGGGAGGTGAGACAGACATTAACGTGTCTGTTAATGAGCCCCTCTATGGAATACCCTTTGGAACTGTGGTGGTTGATCTCTGCCTAGGGGAAGGGTGAGCTTTTGGTGGCTCTGCAGTCCGTTGCAAGAGAAGGCTGCCAGCCTTGGTTTCTCCTTCAGGCTGGTGCAGCAGCAGTCCAGAGTGACACTGTTTTGAGATCAAGCAAAGCAGGGGTGGGTTAGCATGGTACAAAGCCCAACCCAAACAACGTAGTGTGGTGATGCTGTCTAGGAACACTAGCTAGTGCCAAGCTTACCAGTTGATAAGTGGTGCTCAGTGTTGTTGGTCTCATTACTGCCATCACATTGGAGTTAAGTAACTCATTAAAATAACTCTTCCTGTTGCATACTCTGCCATTTCTATATTTAAATTATCCTTGATGCAGCATTCAGTTTAGACCACTGGAGAACAGAGCAACACCCTTTGAAAACTGCAGTACTTACAGAACAGTGACTTAATTTTTTTCTTATTTATTAGATGATAATAGCCTAATAATAATGGTCTTTATGGCTTCTAGGAAAATATTTTCCTTTCTGCTGATGTATTCACATAGGAGGTGTGTGAGCTGGTGAACTAGGCACTCAGAAGGTAATATGAGACATGAGTTTTTGTAATGCATCTACTAAGAGAAATGTGGCACTAGCCTGTGTTATTTACTGGGAGTCTATTGCTTGCAAGTAATTTCTTTAAAGTAGGGCATTAATTATTCTAATGATTCTCTGCTAACACATAATAGCGTGCAAACAAACAGCACATTGACACCACAAAGCCTACCTCGTTCTAAGTGCCAATTTAATAAGTTAATGTGCTTATTTTCCCCCTCTGGATTTTTAAAAAAGATGGTAAAACATGGAGTGTGGAGTGAATACAGTGACCTCAAGCTTGCATGTGTGTGGATGCAGGTGCATGTTCTTGACCTGCTGTGCTGCCTGAAGATTTGCAACGTGAACCTAGTGCTAAAATTACTGATACACAGCTGAGAGGTGTAAGCCAGTCTGTAGCTGGCAAAGGAGGTGCTGAACTAGGAGGTAAAGTTACTTGTTACAAGGAAAACGCTGCAACCCACAGTGCAGCAGAACTGGGATTTGTCTCACTGTGTGAATTTTATTGCTAGCTCTTTGTTTGGGTTTTTCTTTTTAATTTCAGAAAGGATTGGAAAAGTGACATAAGCATATGTACATACTGCTGTGTTTAAACCAGCAATCACTGGCTGCCAGTATAAATCTGCTCTGATGGCTTGGGGGAGAAGGAGGTTGTAGGGAGAGTAAAGCTATTTTTGACAAGCTAGTCAAGCAGTTTGCTTTATTTTTTAATTTTTTAAAATTTTTTAATGATCAAGCTGGTAATTAATCACAGCCATCCCTGCACTTCAATAGAAAGTTTGGGTATGGTTTCCAGCACTAGTAAACATAGGTGCAGGTCACAGAATCACAGACTGGGCTGGGTTGCAAGGGGCCCCAAGGATCAGAGAGTTCCAACCCCCCTGCCACAGGCAGGGACACCAACCTCCACGCCTGGAGCTACACAAGGTTGCCCAGGGCCCCATCCAACCTGGCCTTGAACACCCCCAGGGATGGGGCATCCACCACCTCTCTGGGCACCTTGTTCCAGCACCTCACCACTCTCTCTGTAAAGAACTTCCCCCTGATAGCTAATCTAAACCTTCCCTCCTTCAGCTTCAATCCATCCCCCTTGTCCTGCCAGTGTCTGCCCTTTTAAAAAGCTGATTCCCCTCCTGTTTCTCTGCTCCCTTGAAGGTGTTAAAACCCCCTTTGCAGCAGCTGATGTCAGAGTGTCTGAGCAGCTGAAAAGAGAAGAAATTGCTGGTGTGTCTTCTGGAGGAAGCACAAATTCTGCACCCCACTGGTGGGGGCTGATAGGGAGCATAAAATGGATGAATCCTCTTGCCTTTCTGCATCACCATGTCATATACACGTTGCTCCCCTCCTCCAAAAGAAAGAGGCACTGCAAATACATGCCCAGGCAGGTTGGGCAGTATAATTGCATGGATATGATGGGGGCTGTCAAGTTGGGGACAGCCAGTTGGGGACAGTGGGCTGGCCCACTCCTTGTCTCTGCTTCGTGGGAGAAGATGCAAGTGCAGAGTGCCAAGTGTTTACTTAAAACCTGTTGTGAGGCAGTACCTGGGAACTGTGCAGGGCTGTCTGGTGAGGTATGGTAGGGAAACTGCCCTGGTCTTGCAGCTGAGCTCTTGCAGTAGGAGCTGGAGCATGAAACTGGAATGATAGCACACATACTGGGACAGGGGACTGGCTTGTTGGTTTTGTGTTCTTTTTATCATTTGGGGGGGAGTTTAAATGTTTCTTTCACAGTTAATATGAACTTCAGCTTTGCTGCTACAGATACACATACATACATATATACCACATCTTTGGACTTGGTTTTAGTGGCCTGTACTTATGGTGTAGTTACACTGGCAAAACTCCAGGTGCAGCGAAGCTCTAACATGGTCACACCACCAGAAAAAGCAGGTGATAGTACACCAGAGTTTGCTATATGGCCCCTTTTGAAGCTCTCTGAGCAAGAAGATGCTTTTTTGTTGGTGTAATGCCTTCAAAGCATGTTTGGCTTGTTAGAGTGGGCATTTTGGGTGGCAGTGTTTAATAGATATGATTTTATGTATTATACCTATTTTTGTCATTTAGGAAAAGCTCAAAGTGCCTGGCCAGCTGTTAGTACTGCAACAGGTCTGAGCTGCCACCCCTATGGATGGTCACTTCCCATCAAGAGCTGGTCCTACTGCCCTCTGCTCTGCGGGGCAGCCTGGGTTAGAGCAGCAAGCCCTTCTGGGAGGGTAAAGGAGATCTTTCTGACCTGGGTAGGTCTGCAGGACCTAGCTGAATGTGTGGGCTGGCCATATCTTCCCTGGTAGAAACAGGAGGCAGTACTTGGGAATGATTGTGACTTGTTGGACCCTCCTGGAAAGAGTCCAGAGGAGGCTACAAAAATGATTGAAGACCTGGAGCATCTCCCCTATGAGGAAAGGCTGAGTGAGCTGGGGCTGTTCAGCCTGGAGAAAAGACGACTGAGGGGGATCTAATTAATGTTTATAAATATCTTAAGTATGGGATGCAGGGGGAAATGGCCAGCCCCTTTTCAGTGGTCTGTGGGGACAGGACAAAGGGCAATGGCCTCAAGCTGGAGCACAGGACGTTCCACACCAACATGTGGAAGAACTTTTTCCCAGTGAGGGTGACAGAGCCCTGGGACAGGCTGCCCAGGGGGGTGTGGAGTCTCCTTCTCTGGAGATATTCAAGACCCGTCTGGATGCCTCCCTGTGTGACCTGTCCTAGGGAACCTGCTTTGGCAGGGGGGTTGGACCTGATGATCTCTGGAGGTCCCTTCCAACCCCTGTGATTCTGTGACTCTGTGATTGTTGGGGGTTGTAAAGACCTTGTTGATGCTCAGCCTACAACTTCACTTCATGCTGACTGAAGTTTTGCAATCTGTTTTTTAGTCTTTGGGCACTAAAGGCAAATGCTTCTAAATGGGATCAATGTACGATGTCATGAGTATAACTAAAGAGTTGATGTGAGAGCTGAATAGATTAGATGCTACCTGCTAGGATCTTTTTCAGATGTCAGATGCTGACATCAAAACAGCTGTTATTTCTGTGTCCAGAGTGGTGTTTCAGGATAGACAGAGCAATATCCAAGTGTTTACCCTAAGTTCTTGTCCTGGTTTCAGCTATGATGGAGTTAAATTTTTTTAGCAGTGGATGGAATGCCATGTTTGGGTGTTAGGATGAGAACAGTGCTGATAGCACCCTGATGTTTCTGATTGTTGCCGGGCAATCAAGGACCTTTCTCAGTTCTTCATACTTCCTTACTAATGAGAAAGGAGGGGACGCAGCCAGGACAGGTGACCTGAATTGGCCAAAGAGGATATTCCATGCCAGTTATGTCATGCTCAGTATAAAGGGGGACTGGGGGGAAGAGGAGGAGACAACGCCAGGACGTGCAGTTTCTGGGGACGGTCGGGTTCCGGGACGGGCTCTAAGCTGTGCGGCCTGAGTTGTGTGGTTTGGTGAGAAACTGCATTGTGTGTCACCAGTTTCATCTATTTTGTGCTTTAAACTCCTGTTATTGTTATATCTAGTTTTCTGTTATTGTTTAGTAAACTATCCTTATCCCAACCTGCGTGGTTCTGGTTTCTAGGTTGTGGTTTCTTTTCCTCCTTTCTTCCTTCCCTTTTTCCCCCTCCCCCAACTTTCCTTCCCCCTTCCTTTTAAAAGTACAAGCGACTGTGTGGGGTGCGGCCCCCGGCTGGGGCAAAACCACGACAGTTCTGCTTCTGAACCAGGAGAAGTTAACACATGCTCATGAAATTACTCGGCATTGGTGAGGCTGCACCTCGAGTGCTGGGTCCAGTTCTGGGCTCCTCACCATAAAGACTTTGAGGTCCTGGAGCGAGTCCAGAGAAGGGCAACCAGGCTGGGGAAGGGGCTGGAGGGCAAATCCTATGAGCAGCAGCTGAGGGACCTGGGGGTGTTTAGTCTGGAGAAGAGGAGGCTGAGGGGAGACCTTATCACCACCTACAGCTACCTGAAGGGAGGGTGTAGAGAGGTGGGAGATGGTCTCTTCAGCCAGGTGACAGGAGACAGGACAAGGGGCAATGGCACTAAGCTGTGCCAGGGCAGGATCAGATTAGATGTTAGGAAAGAAAAATTCTCACTGAAAGAGTTGTCAAGGCCTGGAACAGGCTGCCCAGGGAGGGGGTTGAGTCACCTACCTGGGATGTGTTTAAAAGATGGGTAGATGAGGTACTTAGGGATATGGTTTAGTTTAGGATGAGAATGGTTGGACTTGATGATCTTCCAAGGTCTTTTCCAACCGTGTGATTCTGTTTGTGTTGGATGCTGGCTCTGATCAGGGACTACAGTATTCTTGCACAGCCTGGGGAATGGCACAGCCCTTTGGTGAGCTGTCACTGAACATGTCATGAAGGTTTCCATTGATCTCTGACCTTCTCCTCTGTTGCAGACCAGTAGAGCTAAATGGGTCCAGTCACCGGAATGATGCCGGATAAGAAAGCTGAGACGCCAGGAGCAGAGAAGGCTGCAGGGTTACGGCAGTGCCATGGGATGGGAAGCTTGCCTGATGCAGGTGATGCTGGCAGGCCGAAGGCCACTGTGGTGGACAGGGATTCAGCAGATGATGAGCTCACGAATTTGAACTGGCTGCATGAAAGTACTAACCTCCTAACAAACTTCAGCCTCGGGAGCGAGGGTCTTCCAATCGTTAGCCCCTTGTATGACATTGAGGGTGACAGTGTGCCATCCCTCTCACCATCCTGCTACCAGAACCCTGAGAAAAAATCCTCCACTTCCAAACCCCCTTACTCTTTCAGCCTTCTCATTTACATGGCGATTGAGCATTCCCCCAACAAAAGCCTGCCAGTCAAAGAGATCTACAGCTGGATCCTGGAGCGCTTCCCCTACTTCGCCACGGCCCCCACTGGCTGGAAGAACTCGGTCCGACACAACCTCTCCTTGAACAAGTGTTTCCGAAAGGTGGAGAGAAGCCATGGCAAGGTGAGACCAGGAGGGGGAGAGGGAGGGAGGGAAGGAGGTGGTTCAAGGTTGAAATTCAGGGAGAAATGGAGAAGGCGCTGTTGTTCTCAAGGACTTCTTGGTTTATTGGGGTTTTTTTTTCCCCCCTCTGTGTCTCCTAACTTTATTTGCAGCTGGAGATGATCCTGTAATGCCACTTCTGACAAGTCACAGGGTGACAAAAGTCTCTCAGTATTTGGTAGTCACCTGGATAGAGCTAGCTATAACACCTCTGGTTTTATAGCTGGCTAATGTGCTACTGCAAAGGATCCTGTTTCCATTGCTTACAGTTTTGTTAGTCTGCAATACCCAGCCTGAAATTTCAGACATCAGTTTTAGGATGTGTTTTTGCTGAAGCTTCTGAAACTGGTACTCTCCCTGTCTTCCCATGCTGAAGCTCTGGGGCATGTTCCTCCCTCCCTGCTTTTCTGGCATAGCCATGGCTGCAACTGCACTGGGAAGCAGAAGAGACCATAGGATTGCCAAGCAGCTTCCCTGCCTGGCTAGCACAGATGTTGCCTGTTTGGGTGCAGATGGGGCCTTCTGCAGGGTACCCCTGCTTGCAGGCACACTGTGTACGTGGCTGAGTGTTTCTCAGTCTGGAAGCTGTCTTGAATATTCAGCTGGCTTTTTCACCTGTGATCTTCTCTTAATCTTAGCACAGCTCTAGCTTTTGAATGAGACTGTCTAAATTTTTACATTTAACTTATTTCTTTAATGTCTGACATAACATACCCATCATTGTGTCAGTGTGGGGCAGACAAAAACTTCACTTCTTAAAGTCAAGGATACCTTTTTCCCCATACAAATTCTTTCCTCTTCTCACCTGTATGATTTTGCTAGGGATTTCCTTCTTCCCCCTCTCATTTCCTATCCCATTCCTCAAAGAGCCATCTCTGTCTTAAATAAACCAACAAGCCAACAAACAAATCCCTGTGCTGTGTGCTTGGAGGTCAGCCTGAGTGGTGCAGCCTTGTTATCAGAAATGCATGCCATGCCTGGCGTGCTTCACAGCCTCTTGCTGGAGATGGAGGCCCTGGAGCTGGGTGGGCATCAGGAAGGATTGCCTTGTACTGGTAAGGCTGCTTCTCAATATCCCTGCTCTCAGGTGAAGCTGCTAGGGTGGTGTTTTCCCAAGCAGGGGCTTTGCCCTGAACACCCCCCACCCTACCCCACCCCCGACACTTTCTGTGGCTGTGTGGCAAGCCCAGTGACTCCCCCTCAGCCAAGTCCTTTTGCTGTGGCTCTGGGTGCTGTAGTGGGGTAGCAGAGGTGCTGCAAGCTGTGAAGGACGTGGGTCTGAGCAGTGACTGCACGCTGCCACGGGTGGCAAGGTGCCCTTAAAGGACTGGGTGGCTCTGTTCAGGAGCAGAGATAGGAGTTTCAGAAGAATTAGAGCAGGGAAAGGAAATCTCCTGAATCACTATGGGATCTGTGGATCTCTGTACACTGTCTGTGGATCTGACCTTGAAGGCTTCCAGCCTGGAAAACCCTTATGGTTTGGGAGTTACCAGTCAGACTTGGCATTTGGGTGGCAGGACCTTGAGACTGCCCAGTCCTCTGCTTACCCTGTCAACTCCACTGCTGTTGCTGGGCTCAGAGGATGTCTTGCTGCTAGATGTGACGTCTAGTGGCAAAGCCAAAATGCAGAAGAGCTACCACCACTGCCAGTAAGGTGATGCTGATATGCTCTGTCAGCACTTTCCCAGGGCTGCAGAGACTGCTTTCTCATTCTTAAGAACAGAAACTGCGTTTACCAAAAAAAAAAGAAAAACCCAAACCAAACCCTGCTCTGAAAAAATGTCTCCTGAAACTTGGCTGAAGCTTCCCCATTTCCAGCACACAGTAGTTAAATCTTTCCCCCCTGTCCTGCTTAGAAAAGGACCAGGTGAGGATACTGCTCCAAATTCTTCCTGCAAAATACATCTGTGGTTCACAGCAGCATGTGTGGACTCCACGGGAGTTGGTCTGGCAGACTATGGGAGTGCTGCAGACCCCTTTGGATGAGCTTCTCATGGAGCAAGCAGCAGTTACTCAGCAGCTCATTTTGCTGCTCGTGTTCCCTGTAACCGTGTGCTAGCCATGCCCCTCTCACTGAGAGGGCAAGGTAATTTCATATTCCATTTGTCCTTTGTTAGTGGCATCGGAATTGTGTCTCGAAGGGAGCACACAGTCAGCTTTCTTCTGTCCCAAGTGCCTGTGGAAGCAGAGAGGCCCACAGCACGTTGTGAGAGAGGAGCATGGTTTGGTAACGTTGGGGTAAGAAGGGTTTTAAAGCCTTTCAAATGGTTCTGGGCTCTTTACTGGAAGAGTGTAAAAATCTGACAGGAAGGGAGGGTCTGTGCCCCCATATCCTGGGGCAGGCTGCTTTCTGACACCTCCTGGCTTCTATGAGCTCATCTCTTGGAGGACTGGCAGCAAAAGTAGAAAGAGCCAGTCCATTCTTGTGTTTGCCATAATGCTGATAGTTTTGTTTGGGCTGGGAGTGCACTTCAGAGTGACTCTCCTGACTTTTTTCCCCACTTCCCCCATGGGAGCTGGCACTGCAGGACAGTTTTGGGACACATGACCTGGATTCATTTTGCTGGTGCTACCCTGGAGGAGGTGCTGCAGGACCATGCTTGCTATGCCCTGATCCCTTCTGGACATTGTCCACAAGATGCTGCTGAAGCAGATCTGGAGTAAAACCTCCAAGGCATGTGCAGGGGACCCCTCAGCACCAACTTTCACCCTCTGCAGAGCTGTCTCCACTGAGCTGTGCCACATCACATTGTAGATGTAGCTGTAGGTGGTCATTCTGTTTTCATGTATATCCATACCAGCAGACTAAATGCCTTCACCCTGCATTCAGCAGAGGTTGGGGGGAGGCTGTCCTTGCTTGGATCCTTGAAAAATAAGTACATTTTGCTTCTCTGTTCATGAGTTGAAGGGCACTGAAGGAAAAGTAACTTGAGATGCCTTCTGAGCCAGCACTGCAGTCAAGAGGAAGAACTTCTCCTACCATGGAAACAGGATGTCTGTACGTCACATCTCTGCTGAAATATACATTAACCTTCCATATGCACATACTGTCATGCTGTATCTAAGTGTTTTGTCAAGGTTTGCCCCAGGTGATAGACTCCTGAGTTGAAATACCCTTTCTTATTAGAGGTGCAGCTGAGCTCATGTCTGCAGTCACCCAGGCAGACAAGGTTTGCAGAGGGTCTCTGGTAATGGTGGTTGGGAGCTGGAGCCTATGAACAGCACGGGGATGATGCTGGAGCCAGACCCTGGGGCACCTGCTGTGGCTCTGGTGGCACCTGAAAATGTGGAGGTGTGATTGTGGGCCAGTGATCCTCAGAAGACAGAGCTATTGCACTTTGCACCCTACACGTTGCCATGCAGTCGTGGGGCTGGGGGAAGAGAGGTCTACCATGGGAAATGGCAGGTCCTCCTGTGCTGTCCTCAGGAAAGAGCAGTGAGAAGCAGTTTGGAGTTGGAAGCCCTGATGGGCCTTCCTGCCCCTTGCTGGACTTGTTCTTACATATATACTGTAGACCTCTCTGCACATGCACAATATTTTCCAGTGGTTCACCTAGCTCAGGTAGAAGCAGCTGGTGAGAACTGCCCCTACCCTGCAGAGCTGGGGCTGCTGCCCAGGGCTGAAGCTCATGGAGAGCTTCTCAGCCTTTGCTGAGCAGCTCTGGTTTGGTTGCTTCTTGGGTTTTCCTCACTGGACCAGCCATGCTCCCTGGTCGTGCCTCGCTGCTAGCAGGGAGGGCTAGTGGTAAGGGACAAGGCTGCAGCATGGAGGGCTGGGTGTCTTGATTCCAACCCAGGCAGCTATAATCAAGCCCAGGAATGCTGGGGACTGGAAACTTGCTGTTGGTGTGGAATAGTCGAGTGCATCAAAATGAACTGTTTTCCTTGCCAGTTTTCTTTATTTGGGTAGATAAAATCCTGCAGGTCATAGAATCACAAGCTGGTTTGGGTTGGAAAGGACATCAAAGCTCATGTAGTTCCAAGCCCCAGCCATGGGCAGGGACACCCTCCACTAGCCCAGGTTGCCCAAAGCCCCATCCAACCTGGCCTTGAACCCTGCCAGGGAGGGGGCAGCCACAGGGCTTGCACAGGGCAACCTCTGCCAGGTTCCCTCCACTCTCACAGGGAAGGATTTCTTCCTAACTTCTAATGGAAACCTACCCTCCTTCAGTTTAAACCTGTTACCCCTTGTCCATTCACTGTATGTCCTCTCCAGCTTTCCTGTAGCCCCTTCAGGTACTGGAAAGCTGCAATAAGGTCTCCCTGGAGCCTTCTCTTCTCCAGGCTGAACAAACCCAACTCTCTCAGCCTGTCTTCCCAGAAGAGATGCTCTAGCCTTCTGATCATGTTTGTGGCACTTCTCTGGACCTGCTCCAAAAGGTCCATATTTTTCTTGTGCCAGGGACCCCAGAGCTGGATGCAGCACTGCAGGTGGGGTCTCACCAAAGCAGAGCAGAGGGGCAAAATCCCCTCCCTCGACCTGCTGGTCACGGTGCTTTTGATACAGCCCAGGACATGATTTGCTTTCCAGGCTGCAAGTGCACATTGCCAGCTCATGTTGAGCTTTTCATCAGCCTGTCTTCACAGGAGAGGGTCTATAGCCTCTGATCATCTTCATGGCCTCCTCTGGACCTGCTCCAACAGGTCCATATCTTTCTTGTACTGGGGCCCCCAGAGCTGGATGCAGCACTGCAGGTGGGGTCTCACCAAAGCAGAGCAGAGGGGCAGAATCTCTTCCCTCGACCTGCTGGTCACGCTGATCTGTCCCAGGACAGGGTTGGCTTTCTGGACACCTTGCACTTGCATGATGAACTTTTCATTAACCAACACCCCCTAGTCCTTCTCCTCAAGGCTGCTGTCAATCCACTCCACCCAGCCCATACTTGTGTTTGGGTTTGCCCTGACCCACGTGCATGCAGCACCTTTTGCTTGACCTCGCTGTACTTCATGCAAGTCTAATTAGAAACATTAGATGCAGAGAAGATGATAGACAAAAAAATCACCTCAGAACAATGTGCTTACCTTTTTCTCTTGAAATGAAGAGTCAGAATGGTCTGGTGCCTGTCCCTCACTGACTCTGGATGGATGTTTCCCTAGATGTTAAATAGAAGTTAGATCTACACAGCTTACAGCTAGAACATCAATAGTCACCTTGGTGTTCAGAGAATCACAAGGTTGGAAAAGACCTTTAAGATCATCGAGTCCAACCGTTCCTGTCCCGTGCTAAACCCTATCCCTAAGTACTTCATCTACCCGTCTGTTAAACACACCCAGGGATGGTGACTCAACCCCCTCCCTGGGCAGCCTGTTCCAGGCCCTGACAACTCTGTCAGGGAAGAATCTTTTCCTAACATCCAATCTGCCCCTGCCCTGGCACAGCTTAGTGCCATTTCCCCTTGTCCCATCTCCTGTCACCTGGCTGAAGAGACCATCTCCCACCTCTCTACACCCTCCTGTCAGGTAGTTGTAGGCAGTGATAAGGTCTCCCCTCAGCCTCCTCTTCTCCAGGCTAAACACCCCCAGGTCCCTCAGCTGCTCCTCATAGGATTTGCCCTCCAGCCCCTTCCCCAGCCTGGTTGCCCTTCTCTGGACTCGCTCCAGGACCTCAATGTCCTTCTTGTGGTGAGGAGCCCAGAACTGGACCCAGCACTCGAGGTGCAGCCTCACCAGTGCCCAGTACAGGGGTACAGCCACCTCCCTGGACCTACTGGCCACACTGTTGTTGGTGATGTGAAATAACAGCCTCCAAAGGCAGTTTAGCATTTTAGATCATCTTAGGCATAGTCTTTGCCAGGAGAAGTGTCACAGTCTTTTCTGTTGCTGTGGTTAGGCCACTGGTTTGTTCTGAACCTGCCTGTATGTGCCTTCTGTGGGATTTCCTGCTCCAGTTGCACATGGACTTCCCCTAAAGTGTGGCACTTCAGGCTTGGGTTGGCTTTGCCAAGCAGCTGATGGGAGTGAAGCAGTTCCCCACGAGCAGCCCCGCTGGCATCATCTCTTTTTCTCACTGGTTTCACTCCCCAAAGGAGAAGTCAACCCTGTCCATTGCCTCTTGGTTGGATGGAGCGAGTGTCTGTATGGCTGCAGGGTGTGCCCTGGCTCAGCTTGCTGTTGCTATACCCACACAACACCCTTGGGTTGTCAGGACAGTGGGCTGGTGGGAGGAGGGGGCTGGCAAGATGGGAAAGGGAAACTAGCCCCGTTCTGGCTGTGGGCCCCAGCTGAACTGATTGAGGTTTCAAGTGGAAGTGCTCACCCTACATTAGCAGACAAAACAGTGTAGAGCAGGGGCTCCTTGAGTGAGTTCTTTTGTTCCTTGAGGGCAACAGCCTCAAAACTACCAAAGGGAGGAGAAAAACAACACAAAAAAATGGAGTTGGCCAGGGTTGGGATACTGGGGAGAGGACCTAGGTGTGGGAGAGATGGAGGAAAAGGATTGGGGTGTTGGTTTGTTCACTGAGATGATGGATGGAGCCATTTGGGAGGATGCCCCCTGCTAGTACCTAGCTGGCTAAACCATCCTGCCAGCCACCATGGGTGTTTGATGAATGGTAAGCTTCTTGGTACATATGTGCTCAGATTTTCTTCTGCTCACCTTTTCCTGCTGAGATTCAGGTTAAAGGCATGGATAAATTGGGGATGCTGCAGCACAGAGAGCTTTATGAAAGGCAGTGGCTTCAACTGCAATTATGGAGCAGCATCTGTCTCAGCTGGAGCTCTGCCTGATTTGATTTTTCACTATTAATAGCAAAGTATTTCCTCTTCTCAGGAAAAGCCCCATGACCTAAATAGGACTGCAGGCTTCAGTGCTTGGTGGGTCCTTTCCAGTCTGAAGTCAGTCTTGGAGTATCCATCCATAAAATCATTAATACCACTTTGCCTCTGTGGGGTCACAGGAGGTGTCTGTGAAGCTGGGGTTTCTGCTCTGAGGTTTTTCCCACCCAAATTCCCATTCAGGTGTAGAGTTGCCCCATCCTGTGTGTGTGACTACTGCTATAACATCTGTTTTCCCCAAAAAAAACCCCACCACCCTGGTGCTGCTTCTTGTAGAGCTGTTAGCTGCTCTATCAGGTCTGTGATTACAGAATTGTTTTAATCTTTTCCTATGTAATTTTCCTCCTTGTTGCAAGAACTAGCAGGCTGAGAACAATTTTTTGGCTGTATGTAGTAAATACATGAAGAAACCCTTGAGAGGAGTAGGAGGTGCTTTATCTGGCTTAACTTCCAATATATCAAATTTAATATCAAGAATGACTGGTCCAATGGTGCTTACCTTGTTAGGTGTATCAAAACACATTGGATATTTATTTAGACTTTGAAAAAGTAGGAATAATCAATTTTTTAGCTGGGCCCCCAGCAGGGGGGATGTAAAGGATGGTGTAAAGTATGTGGCCCTGTCTCAGTGAAGGGGAAGGTTCTTTGGGTTTTACTTAGAAGCCTGTTAATTAAAAGACTGCTCATCAGTCTTTTAATCAGTCTGGACAGATCCTTAAACTCACAGCTGGATTTCCCAAGCATTAAAATAAGGTTTACAGCTTTAAAGTGGCCAAAAATGCATGGAAACAGGAGCTTTAGAGAAGGGGCTTTGGAGATGCTATCCTAACCTGCAAGGTGGGTGCTTCCATGCTGTATAACAAGGGTCTTGGGGACTTTATGCTCAGTTTAGGAGCGTTTCCATGTGGGGGATGGAGGCACCTGGGGGTGATGTACGTCAGCTGTACAGTGCTTGCATCTCTGCCTTGTGCTGCCCCTTGGGAATGTTTAAAGCTGGAGATGACTGTCACAGCCTGTCCCCTGGATTTTCTAATTTGCAGTGCTTGATTCTTGCAGGTGAATGGAAAAGGTTCCTTGTGGTGTGTTGACCCAGAATATAAGCCTAACCTGGTGCAAGCACTGAAGAAGCAGCCTTTTCCCTCAGCACTTGCGTTTTACACTCCACCGGCATCGCCACCAAGGTAGGAGAGCTTTCTCACCTGAGTAAGGAGTGAGTAACTCTTACACCTGGCAGAGGAAATGCCCAGGTGGATGCTGACCTGTTGTTACCAGCTGCCACCCAAGAGAAGAATTTGGAGTGGGGCTTAGGTGAGCTGGGTAGACAGGAGAAGGGAGACTGGTAGACAGGGCACGGGGATATGATGAGCTCGGGCTTCCCAGGGAGCAGATGTGGGGTTTATGTCCTTGTTGTCTTTGTAACTGTGGGAGAGTTTAAAGGAAGGAGGTTGGGGCTGTGCTGGGTGCTTTCTAGTGCTCTGAAGGCCAGGTAGTCCCTGGAACTGGAGCAAACCCTCCTCTGAGCACAGCTGATCCAGGCCTGGTGCTGGAGGAGGGAGGTGTGTGACTTAGAGAAGTCATTTGTCTGGTTATAAAATGTATATATCCTGTGCTGTTTCCTGAGAGGCTGGACTGAGAGGGCTGCTTTCCCCCCCCCAAGGTTGCTAAAAGCATTTTGCAGCAGGGATGTGAAAGAACAGCTTTTACCATAAACATGGTAACAGGTTTAGATTAGATATTGGGGGGAGGCTCTTTACAGAGAGGGTGCTGAGGTGCTGGAATGGGCTGCCCAGAGAGGTGTTGGATGCCCCATCCCTGGGGGTGTTCAAGGGCAGGTTGGATGGGGCCCTGGGCAACCTTGTGTAGCTCCAGGCCTGGAGGTTGGTGTCCCTGCCTGTGGCAGGGGGTTGGAGCTCTGTGATCCTTGGGGTCCCCTCCAACCCATGCCTTTCTATGATTCTATGATAAACATGCTCTGAGGTGGAGCATGCAAAACTTCTGACATCAGGGCTTCCTCATCTGCCACGTTTTGAGATTAGGGAATAGATACTGGAGAATTTGAAGCCAGCATCATACAACTGCAGTAGAGGAACAGGAATGACAGCTTAGAGAGGCAGGACAGAGAGGATAGGGACAAAGCAGAGAGGAAGGCTTTGCAGTTGGTGACCTCAGTTGTTAGGCAGGCACGTGGCCAGCTTATCTAGTTCAGCAAAGAATTTGGGTGAGATAAGAGATAATTAAGGTCTCTGTACATTGCCCTGTGCCTTAACCTGCTGTGAGGAGTTTCCTTAACAAACAGGAGGAACTGGGATGACTGGAGCAGGATGTAAAACTGTTTAACACTGAGCAGAGACTTCTGAGGGTCCAGCAGATGTTGACCCTGAAAGCTGGCACCACCGTGCAAGCCTGAGCTCTGTGGCTGGATGCATGACACAGGCTCTTCAGGTGGGCTTGTAACCTGTGAGATGGAAAAGTGGTCTCTGACTTTCCAGCTATCTTGAGCTATAAAGGGCCATCTTGGGTTGGAATGAGCTAGGCAGAAGTGTCCTGTTTCCCAGCTTTCTGCTGGAATTGGGTGCATTGCTGAGGTAGCCCTGGAGGATTCAGAAATAGATGGGAAAGTGTTGTTTGGCTGCTGGTGTGGTCAGGCTTTGTTTTATGGGAACAAAGAACTACTGTAACTGGACTCTAGATGATGATGTTTTTACAGGCATGAATGTTGTTTCTATGTGTAGGGGCTTGGACTTCTGTTGTTCAGTACAACTTGAGTGGAGGTTTGGTCCTCAGAAGCATTGTTAACATGCTCAAACTTGTCAAATCGAGCATCACCAAATACTACGGGTGAGAAGGGACTCCTGGATGTTGTTTATCCAGCCAGAGCAGCAGAGCATCATCACAGACTCAGCCTAGGGCAGGTCATTCAGAGCCTTGACCAGTTAAGCTTTTAGTATGTCCAAGGTCTTCAAGATCAGTCTGATGACACCAGTGTTGAAGCATGATTTACCTACCTTGTGTAAATACAGTCTACTGAAATTAGGTGTAAGGAAGAAGAGGTTTTGATCTGAATACTGAAGCACTTGCAAGATCAGGGCTTTGATTTGAAGCTGTTGTTTCTTCCCATTAACTCCTTTTCCTTTAGTGAAGGGTTACTCACATTTGCCAGCCATCAGAATTGGAAGGAAATCCTGCTCCTAATGAAGCCACGTGGCAAAACTCCCACTGACTTCAGTATGTGAAGGATTTTGCAGTGCTTGTATCTGTAAGGGCCACAAAACCTTTTAAGACACTCAGCTTCTCCCCAAGTTGAAAGCTGGTTTATTTTCCTTTAGTAATTAAAAAGGTGTATGTCTTTCAGGCATACATAAAAAATAAACATTTAATTTTTTTTTCCATTCCATGTGTAAAAAATTTACATCAGATTTAAGTTCTGCCTTAATTCTGGGGAAGACCCTGCAAGGGACTGCCTGGTGTATGGAGAGAAAGCCCAGAGGTGCTGCTGGAGGGAGGCTGGAAGGACTGTCTTAGGTTTAACTACCCACTGATGCTTGAATTCAGCTGTAAGACTGTGAATTTTTCTGTGGGAGGGCTTGTGTTTGTGTAATTATTTTATGGTGTGCTCAGGGGAGATACACCTATCATTCAGAAGCCTTTTAAAATAAAAATTTTAAGGTGTTACTTTGAGCAGAAGCTTTCCAAAACTGTAATCTGTGTCTAGTTACACTGAAACTTGTATTATCATAGATGATTGGCATCACTGGTGCATTTTAATCCTGCACAGCTTGTTCAACAAGTCAGTGCAAAGCCCCCAGCTGCAGCCTGTTCCTAGTACATGTATTATATCCCTGGGGTCTGGGGACTGCTCTGGTCCTCAGCTAGCCTTCTGTGTGTGCATAGCTTGCCCTAATCAATACTAAGCATTAACCTGCTGTGGGAGAGCTCTCTGTGGATATAATTCTTGAAGGATCTGAGCTCAGAGAAAAGGATGAAGATATTTAGCATCTCTCTGTACAGTGTACCTGCAGGCTGCAGAGCCAGCCATGTTGGGGTGGGTGCCTTGCTTTCCTTGTGACTCTCTTTTTTTAAATTATTTTGGTATTTTTCCCCCATTTTTTGATTCCCTTTGCACTCCATCATCCATACAAGCAAACACACCAGTCAGCAAGCTCCAGTTTTGCATTTCACTGCACTGAATCTTTTTCCCCTTTGGCTCCTGTGTTGGGAGATGCTTAAAATCTTGCTCTCCTTTTCAGTAGCTACCAGCAGCAGGCAGGCTGCAGTGCTGCAAGAGCTCCTCATGTAGCTTGGATGATGCATATCAAGCCACCTTGCTTTTGATTTTCCTTTTACCCAACCTTTGGAGCTGTTAGCAGTGGCCCAGCTGAGTTTGGGTAACATGATGGCAAGTCATGAGCCACAAGAGTATTAGACAGGCATCCCTCACTGACAGCTGTGCAGAGTAGCTGATCTTAGGGCTGTTGAAATGAGTGCAGCCAAGGCCCCAACCAGTGACAAACACTTTCTTCAAAACTCAGCTCAAAGAATGAAGATTTGAGTCTTTAAAAAGGTATTTTAACAACTGAAGTAATTGGGTTTTAATTAATGATCTAGACAAATAATTGTTTAAAAAATGAAGCACTTGGCAGCTTTGTGATTTTTTGAAGGGGGCTGGTGGCTGTGCCTTATTTTGGAAATTAGAGCTGCCTAAGTATGATAAATATAACAGGTAAACACACCTTAATGAAAGAAATCTCCCCACTTAATCCCATGAGGCTACTATTATAGGTTGGGCTTGAAATTTCTGCTCGTCACCCTTTGGCATCATCTGGTGAACACCATGAAAGATGTATGTTGCCATGGTTCATGCATTTTTAATAGTTATGTACTATTTGTTGTATTCATTTCCACCTGTTTTCTAGTACATTTGTAATGAGCTGCTTAATTAGGGCTGGGTGTGTACAGAAAGCCATGAGAAAGCTTTGACTTGCCCTGTACTCTGTGAGGTACCATATGGTACTTTGCCAGGTGCTAAGCTGGTCTGATGGTGCAAAAAAGCAGACAGCATCATCAGAACAGCCCAGCTCCAGATAACTTTGAAATCAGCAGGTATCTTGGCTTGGGGTCTTGTTGGTTTGCTTGGTTGGGGTTTTTTTTTTTTCCCCCACTTTTTTGCACAGTACCTTTCATTTTTGTTAATCTCTCACCAGCATTTTGAAGAGCAGATGGACACAACTGCTCCTCACCAGTCATTGCTCCTGGGCCCTAAAGCATCCCTGCACAAGCTGATGTTTTGTTCACGTGTAGGTTTTACTTACTGAAAAGTACATATCTTGGTTTAAAATCCAGCCTTTAGGCAGGGACATGAAGTCTGTAGAAGTTGGTCTCTCCTGCCAACAAGACTCCTTGCTCTGTGTGTTTGGAGGCAGCGTTTTCCAAATGGCTTATAGTGCTACACAGTGCCTCAGCCAACGTGTCAAGCCATCCACTGACAGTGATGGTTAATTGCTTGACACCAAACTGTGATGATTGGGCTGGGTTTGTTTCTATCTTTCTTTTTTTTAATCTGGGCTTGTTCAGCCTGGAGAAGAGAAGGCTGCAGGGGGACCTCATTGCAGCCTGCCAGTCCCTGAAGGGAGCAGAGAAACAGGAGGGGAATCAGCTTTTCAAAAGGATAGACAATGACAGGACAAGGGGGATGGATTAAAACTAAAGGAAGGAAGGTTTAGATTAGCTATTAGGGGGAAGATTTTTACAGAGAGAGTGGTGAGGTGGTGGATGCTCCATCCCTGGGGGTGTGGGGTGTTCAAGGCCAGGTTGGATGGGGCCCTGGGCAGCCTTGTGTAGCTCCAGGCCTGGAGGTTGGTGTCCCTGCCTGTGGCAGGGGGGTTGGAGCTCTGTGATCCTTGGGGTCCCTTCCAACCCAGCCCAGTCTGTGATTCTGTGGTTCTGTGCTCACAGCACTGTGTCTGCCATACTTTGTACAAACCACCTGGGTGATCAGGGCTTGGCTTTGACCTGTTGCATTTCTTCTCAGTAGGTCGGCCTCTCCTCACTACCTGGCGTCGGTCCTTCAGCAGAGTCACGGCCGGGCTCTCAGAGGTAAACATGTCACTTGCTTTTGCTTCTCCCCTGGTTTGAGCTGTGGGCACGCACTGAAACCCAGCTGACTTTGTGTATGGACTTGCTGTGAAGGGCCCACTAGATCCAGGCCTGGAGGTTGGTGTCCCTGCCTGTGGCAGCGGGTTGGAACTCTGATCCTTGGGGTCCCTTCCAACCCAGCCCAGCCTGTGATTCTATGATTCTATGACTCCAAGAAAACCTGGTACAGCACAATGCATGCTTATAATATTATCCACTTGTGTATTAAGTTTAAATCCATAAGATGAGTTTCAAGATGCAATAGGGCCATCTTGTTCTGCCAGCAAGGTATTTAGCAGATGCATCATTCCCAAATATAACCTACTCATTCTTTGAGTAGTTTAGTAGGAAAAAATTCTGAAACCTACATATCTCTACCCTAGTTTTATTGGTTGCCAAGAACTGAGAACAAAAGGCAGCTCATTTTAATGTATAAAACTTGTGGGATGTGGCCAGAGAAGTCCTTTAAAGTTGCCTGGTTGATGTGGGTAGGAGGGGGAGCATGACAGGAGTTGCAGGGGAAGGTGGAGTGACAAGTGTACACCAGGTGAGTATCTCACAGCCATGTGGTACTTTTCACTTGCTTCCCAAAGGGTTGGGCACAAGCTGGTGTTATTGCCAGTGTAGTTATGCTGGAAACCTGAAGTTAAGGATATGAACCCAGTTAACAGAATTGCCTCAGGAGGTCACAGAATCATCAAGTCCAACCATTCGCATCCTAAACTAAACCATATCCCTAAGTACCTCACCTACCCATCTGTTAAACACACCCAGGGATGGTGACTCAGCCCCTCCCTGGGCAGCCTGTTCCAGGCCCTGACAACTCTGTCAGTGGAGAATCTTTTCCTAACATCCAATCTGCCCCTGCCCTGGCACAGCTTAGTGCCATTTCCCCTTGTCCCATCTCCTGTCACCTGGCTGAAGAGACCATCACCCACCTCTCTACACCCTCCTGTCAGGTAGTTGTAGGTGGTGATAAGGTCTCCCCTCAGCCTCCTCTTCTCCAGGCTAAACATCCCGACTTCCCTCAGCTGCTCCTCATAGGATTTGCCCTCCAGCCCCTTCCCCAGCCTGGTTGCCCTTCTCTGGACTCGCTCCAGGACCTCCATGTCCTTCTTGTGGTGAGGAGCCCAGAACTGGACCCAGCACTCGAGGTGCAGCCTCACCAGTGCCCAGTACAGGGGTACAGCCACCTCCCCGGACCTACTGGCCACACTGTTTCTGATACAGGCCAGGATGCCATTGGCTTTCCTGGCCACCTGGGCACACTGCTGGCTCATGTTCAGTCAGCAGCCAATGTCAGGTCTGTTTAGTTTAAGGTGTCACCTTAAAAATTGCAAAATGCTCAGTTGGTCTCCTGGTAGAGGGGAAGAGGCTGGGCTCAATATATGCACTCCAGTTACAGGGCTCGATACTGCAGGCTGCAGTGCTGCTCCTCAACCAAGTTCATATCCCTCTGTGTTTCCTGCACTAGGAGTCAAGTAGATGCAGGAAAAGACAAGTCACATCTGCAACCAAAAGCTTTTAAGCTGTATTAGTGTGACCTCTAGCCATAGTCACCAGAACTTGGTGGGGGAAAAAAAGTGGATCAGATTCATGCTCAGGATATTTCTGTGGATGAGTGACCTCCTCTAGCCAATGCAGGAACTCAGTAGCATGACACATTGCCCTGTCTAGCAAGTTACACGTAGTTGCCTGTAGATGATGTTTCAGAAGATGCCCATCCCTTCTGGTTGTCCCTGCAGGTTTGGTTTTTTTGTTTTGGGGTGGTTTTTTTTCCTCCCTGTGTGTTTCCAGGGAATCCCTGATGAAGTGCAGCATCGCTTGTCTTCATGGTGTCCCTTTCCTCAGCCCACTGGGACAGACTTCCTCTTCCAGGTTTTAATGAGCCTTAGAATAACAAGGACATGGCTGCATTTCTGTCCTAGGGGTTTCTGCTTTTGCTTTCCACGACAAGAACCAGCCAGCCAGACTCAGATTTTAAAGAAAAAGAAGTGAATTTAAGATGGAAATCTGTTTTTCATTGGCAGTCAAATGCAAATAGAAATAGCAACAGCTGTTGAACAGAAGATGGCTGCTTCATTTTCCCCATATGTACTTTTTTAAAAGTTTTCTTCCTTTTTAGAACATTTTAGTGGGCCTTGGTACCAGGATGGTGCTCAGTGTGGCAGCATTTCTTTTTGAAGGAGGCTGTTGAGCACACAGGTCTTGCACCTCACTACTAAAGCTTAAATCATTGAAGGCAAATATAATAATATGTCCAAATAATAATAAATTTTTAAAAAAATCAGTGCTGAAGAGTGAATTGTGCTCATTTTTTAAAGAGCTGGTTCCAAGAAAAAGGGAGCATGTGTTAATTTGCCATGGAGGAGTGTTGTTAAAGCTATTCCAAAGGGTAATGAAAGGCTGCTGACAGAGTAGGACTTGAGCAGCGCGGCATACTTCCAGCTCTCTGGCTCTGCTAACCTGGTAGGCTTTGGGGTGAGAAGGTCACTTTTAGCTTTCAGCCACGAGCCAGAAACATGGGTTAGGCAGAGAGCTAAAGTTCAGAGAACCAGGGAGTTCCCTGGTCCACAGGTTGTAGTTAACCATGGGTCCTGGCAGAGGTTCTATGGTGGTACCTGGGTGACAAGGGAGCCCCCTTGGCTGGCTGGCAGCTGCAGCACTGCTAGATCAGGGATTCTCAGGGCTTGACAGGGAATACAAGAAATCCCCATCTTCTTAATCATTTTGCCCATGTGTCCTGTGGCAGTTTTGGAGATCACCAACCTCAGGTTAACTCTTCCAATTTGCCACACTGGAGGTGCTGAAATAAAGATGTGTGTCTGCTTTCATTGTATTTGTGTGTCCTGGTGACCCTGTGCAGCTTCTCCTTGGTGTTAGAGGGAAACATTAATGTTCCCAGAGCTGGGCAGGGCAGCTCTTGTGCAGAGTAGAGAATTCCTTGTGATGAAGTGTTTCCTCAGCCATTCCAGTGGGGAAGCATACATTTCAGAACTGCTGCTCTATCACTTGCAAACAGGGCCAAAGCACGCTAATGGTGATGCAGAACAGCTAGGAAGTCACTGCAGAAGTGTGTCTCCTGTCTCTTCAGAGGTACTAACGTGCAGACACACTATTTGAGGTAGTAATTCTGTGTTGCATTGATGTCTCCAAGTTGCTTTTCATTTTAACGAGGTGGTGCTTATATACCAACATCAGATGTCAAATTGTCTGTGATAGCAGGTGAGGAATGGGAATGTTTCACTTTGTTGATTATGGGAGCAGAGGCAAAGAACTCCTTGTGCTTTTTGTATTTATTTGTGCCAGTTGGATACAGGCTGGAGAGCTGGGCAGGGAGAAACCAGGTGAGGTGTAGTAAAAGCAAGTGTAGAGTCTTGCACCTGGGAGGAATAACTGCTGGAATCAGTACAGGCTGGGGGATGACCTGCTGGAGAGGAGCCCTGCTGAGAAGGACCTGGGGGTGATGACAGGTTTGCCTTCTAGACAGCAAGGTTCTTGTGAGAGCTCACTTTCTCTTTGCTCCTCTTTTGCTTGGTTAGTCCACTGTATATCTATAGCTTTACATATTTCTGTCCTGAATAAGGAGAGGAACATACAGCCTGTCTCTCCACCATCCATAGCTGAAGCAAGCAAAGGAAGACCTTGGATTTTTTTTTTTACCCAAGTGCCTGAGTGTGTCCTGAAATTCACACTTCTGCCTGGCTTGTTATTGCAGGTCAATATATGCATAGATATAGATATATACACACAGACACACATTCTTTGTATCTTCTAGGGACCTCATTTCATCCAGCTTACCTCAGAGCTAATGTTTTGCTGCTTCTCCTTCACAGAATCCGATATTGATGCTGCTACTGCAATGATGCTGTTAAATACTTCCATTCAACAAGGGATGCTGGACTGTAAGCAGAACCCATTCTACTCTTGTTTTTCTTCTCTACCCAGTAGCTAGATGTTTTGTCTGCAAAGCTTCAGGAAATGAGCATGGTCTAGTTTCCAAACAGCCAGAGCAATCCAGAAGCAGCTTTGGTTTGATTGCTGTTGCTGCTGGCATCACACAGTTTTAGAGAACCACCTTCCCCTCCCAACCCCGCTGTTAATTTTGGGTTTTCTGCAGTTATTCCCCTGCCCTCTTTGTGCCAGATGGTAAGAAGAGTTTCTTAGCTACTTCCCTGTTTCTCCAGCTCTTAGTTGTGATTAGCTGGAGGCTGTTGTCCTCTGTGGATGACAGCTGATGTGCAGAAGATACTGACTTTGCAGTCAGCCTGCCGCGGCGTGCTGGCGGTGACCTCAGCAGAGCATTTGCTTACTGATGCGCTTCGCCTTGAACAGGTGAGAAACCTCAGCCCCTGAAGACACCCAAGAAGAGGAGCTACGGCAGCGCGTTCAATCCCCCCAGCTCCATAAACCTGCAAGAGAATGACTCTGGGGCCACCAACATCGACCCCAAGGAGGACCACAACTACAGCGCCAGCAGCGTGGGCTCGCAGCGCTGCGCCTCGAGGTCCAGCGTGTCTTCCCTCTCCTCCCTCGACGAGGTGTACGAGTTCATCTCCAAGAGCAGCCACGACGGCAGCGAAGGCTTCCACAGCGAGGGGGACACAGACGTGGACTACGAGGACGACCCTCTTGGAGACAGCGGCTACGCCTCCCAGCCCTGTGGGGATCCCTCGCCCCAGGGGACTCAGCCTCGCAGCAAAGCCCTCAAGGAGTTGTGCCAGGAGATCGACGAGGAGCTGAAAGAAGCGGCGGGGTCTCTGCTCCACCTCGCCGGCATCCAGACCTGCTTGAGCTCCTTAATAAGTACTGCAAAGACCCACTGCCACAAGCAAAGGAAGAAATAGTCATGTCTGTCAGTGTTGAATATATACATCTATTTTTTTTAATGGTGGCAATACTCTTCTACTTTTTACCCTTCACAAGGGAGATCAAAGCCATAAGAGGACTCATTGCTTTCTTTATTTTTGGCTCTTGACTATAATTTAGCCATTTATTTTTAAATAGCTGCCTAAAAAAGAAAAAAAAAAAAAAAAAGGAAAAAAGTTATTTAATCTCAAATTAGAGGAGATGCATGACTTGTGGAAACCTGAAAGCATACTTCTTAAAGATTTGCCTTTTTTTTTCTTTCTTTTTAATAGTTGATTTTTTTTTTTCCCCCTCCCCTCTCTCCCCTCCCCCAGAGATACGTTTTCTCAGATGCACATTGTGGATCATATTTACACCTCTGCTGGCCCCATCTGCAGAGGTGAATTTTGCCCTGTCTAAGGGCTCTGACTTTCATGTAAAGGATCAAAAAAGGGGGGAAAACGGGGTTCTGTCCTTGGTTTCCTCCTCCCACTCATCCTCTCTTCGTTCTTGTGAGACAGGTCCCGTGGAAACACTGGTTAAGCAGCTCTGAGTGGCTGCAGTTCTCAGCCCAAGTGACATAGCAGCTGGAAACCTGTAGCACTCCAGGAGCTGCTTTCAGTGAGATGGAAGAGTGGAGATGAGGGGAAACTGAGGTGGGTACCACCGCCAGTTTGTTGTTTTGGGGTTCATTTTCTTTAACTCCTTCCCCCAAATCTGCTGTGTGCAGCTCAGATTCCTGAAGGAAAACACTTGTGGGTTGTTGTGTTTGGGTTTTTTTTCATCTTCAGACAAATTCTCTTCTTTTTGGGGTGTGTGTCTCCTTTTCATGCAGATGAGTACAGGTGCCTTGGATGTAGCCAACAGGGAAAGCTACCCCTGGCCAAGTTTGACATTGTCCTCATGTTAGGGTTGCTGTTGAATACGTAGTAGCTGTGCAGTCCTGCAACATCTACCCTTCTGCTGCTTGTGCTGCTCTGGGGGGAACAAAGAACCCAACAGTTAATGGTGGTGACAGTGTGGATGCAGTGGAGGCTTTAGGTGGCCTAGGTGGTGAACAGCTTCCAAAAAGGGAACATTTTTACTCCCTAATCTGAGACAAACTAGAATAGTTTCCTTTTGGATCAAGGAACCCTGAAATGCTTTTGGGGTTTTAGTCCCTTTGTGCTAATTCTTGCTGTTTCTGTCAGATGGGCTGTCCATACCCTGTGTTCCCCACGTTGCTGTGCCCTGTGCTGTGTGAGTCCTGTCAGCCTTCGGCCGCACACGGGGCGTCAGAGGGGTGGTGAGGCTAGGCTTTAGCCTTTGGAGGTACATCATAGCTCAGGAGGCACCCCTCTGTTATGGGGGGAAAAAAGATCCTTCACAATTCATTTTTGCAATAAAAGAATCTCTTTCTAGTTCCCAGACATCCTTTGGCCAAAAAGGTTTCAGTGGTAGGGTGAACTTTTTTCTTTAATGCTTCCCCTCCTCTTAAAATCAGTGCTGGTTACTTATGTCTGCTTGTAGATGACGTGGGGTTTTTCTTCAGTTTCCTGTTCAGAAATGGGTAAGCAGTTCTGTTGGAGTGGGTTTTAACAGTACTGTAAGTATTAGGGTGCCTTAAGCCCGTTGCAGAATTGTATACAGCTATCAGAGGCCATCTTTCCTGTTAGCAGGAGGTAGTGTGATGTGCCATGAACCTTCTCCCTAACACGTGAAGCCATTGCTTCTAGCAGGTGTGGGGCAAACTGGCTGACAAGTAGGAGCAGAGCCACCTAGGAAACCAATGCCCACTGTTTTGGTTGCTGAAAACAACGCTGGATTCAGCCAAAAGTTAAACCTTTCCATAACGGGGTGTTTTTCTGGCTTTTTTGAGGCCTTTCTTAGACCACAGTGTTTTGGGTTCCTTTTTTGTATTCTTATTTGTCAGTCTCTTCATGAATACTGCCATAAACTGTCTGCTTTAACTACGAACACAGCCATGCTGCTGAAGGTCTGTTGCTCTGAGGGCCTGTCCCAGTGCCTCTTGAAGACAACGGTGGTGCTCCCGCTGACTCAGTGGCTGTTGGATCAAGCCTGGAATATTTGAGGTTGTTTTGGAATTTAAAGCCAATATTGTTTGGGGTTTTTTTTTTTTTTTAATTTCTTTTTAAAGCACAAACACTAGGGAAAAAAAGTTTTGTTAGTCTTGGGTTTTCCCCCCTCCCTGGTTACTTCCATTTTAAGAAGGATTTGGTTTATTTCTTGAAAGGGAAGACAAAGACCCTGCTGCACTCCTGCTCTGGGAGAACACCCATTAGTTAGCCCACACCTGTAGCAGGGCAAGGTGCATGCAGATGTGTGTGTCTTCTGTCTGGGCATCACAAGTGGTGCATTAGCCAATTAAATCTGATTACTGGATGTGTTGCTGATGGATAGGAGGAGTAACATTTGCTGTTCAAAGGAACCAGCACAGTGGTTCTTAGGACTTTTGGGATGTGGAGATGCGAGTGGTTGGTGGAGCTGCTTTTTGCTCCTGGGTTGCTTTTGTACCTTGGTGGAAAAACTGCAAAGGGCAGAGTTGATGTCAATGTGAAAAACAAGGGTTTGGCTACAGAGAAACATCACTAGCAGTCTGGGATTCCACTCAGTGCCATAACTTCAGTTGCACACTGTTGAAGGGGGCTTGGCTCCCACGGAAGGTGGTTACATCTCTTCTGTAGCTTCCAGTGAAAGCTGGATCAAGGTCTGAGTGTTCTGGAAACTGTGGTTGTAGCCAGCTCCATGGTTGTTTGGTTCTGCATTATTTTTCTGCCTCTGAGAAGAAGCTGTGAAGGTGAATACTGAACTAGGAGCGTGGCTGTGCCACTGTTGGCCCCGAGGTTGGTGTTTCTGAAGGGGTGGGACTGAGGCGCTAACAGCCGCTGCCTGCCGGGAGCAGTACAGCTGTACTGGTGGGAGGGGAGCGCTGAGAGCTGCTTCCATCCTCACAGGTTTCAGCCTGGGAGAACTGGAACTGTGGAAGGGGGAGGGAGGCACTTGGGGCCTTTAACCCCAGGCACAGGTGGGCCTGTCCCGCCACGCTGTCCCACACCTCTGCCTCGTGTTTTGGCAGGCAAAGGCTGCAGCTCAGCTGTGGAGCACCTCTCACGGTGGTGGGAGAAGAGCTGCTGCCCCTTCCCTCACGTACCTAGCATTGGGTTTGGGTTTGTTTGCCACTTCAGTTAGAGACCCCAGTGTATATAGTATAAATGGAGTATAACTACAGATTATTTTTGATTGTTGGGTTTTGGGATTTGGTTTTTGGGGTTGGTTTTGGTTTTTTTGGGGTTTTTTTTAAGTGACATATGTAAAATGTTCATGCCAATGGTTGACTCGGATATATTTTGGGAAGAAAAAGTATTAATGAACCACGTTCAGTTCTTTAAATACAGTGAAGACGTGTGTGAGACTCAAAGGACAAGGGAGGCCGCTCTGCTCAGGATCAGTCTGATGTGAATATGACCCTGTACTGGCCTTTCAGATTCCAGTACTAAATCACTGCTTGTGCAGAGAAGTTGCATCAAATGCTTAAAAGTCCAACTGTAAAATGGAAGCTGTCTGGTTCACAACTGCTCCTCAGACTGAGAAGTACAAGCTTTGGTTAAAGCAGAGTAAGCTCATACACATTAATAATGGTGTAGTCAAAATATTTATTGAAAAGAAAAGGTAGAATATTTTAAATGTTGCACCTGCCATTATATCTTAAAGCACATTCTTCACACCTAACTGCCAGTGCCATTATTGAGTCTGTTTTATAAGTGTACATTTCTTCAAACTAAAAAGTGCATAATTAAAAGTATTATGTTCCTGCCATATAGTGATATAAAACATTTTATAATTGCCAATTCATTGTAACTATTATTTATTTAAAAGTGAATTGTAAGAATGCTTTCTGATCAAACAAACCAGAGTTGTTTTTAAACCTGTTCCTGTTTAGCTTGTTCCTGATGTAGCAGAAACAATGTCCTTGGGTTTGCTTAGAATAATTCTGCGGTAGGTGACCAATTCTAACCCTCCCTCCTCCAGTTTAGTCCCTTGACCTGTTTTAAAGACGATTTACAGAAGTTTAGTTTTTGTATGCTAATCTCTGTTAATTACAATGTTTATAAAGTTTATTTTTACCAAAGAGATGCAATTCATTATGGCAAAATATTGCAGAATAAACTTTCGTTTTATAACATTTGTGACTTTTTTCTGCCCACATTTTTCATTCAGATTATCAAAGGGGCTTTTCTAAAATAAACAGCATTGCAAACAGAAAGCGCTGTGTTCTCTCTTTATCTAAAGACTCTGATGCTCCAAGCCCCTTGCCTTGCCACATCAATCTCTTCTGCAAGACTGGGCTGCTGTCAAAAGCCAAATGTGTGATTTACTGAAGGTCTTGGCTTGGTTAAGGCTGTTGCACACGTGTGTGAGGCATCTGCACAGCAGCTAAAGCCCTACAGATCCATTGTAGGGTTTGCTAACGGTCCGGTTCCCCCATAGCTGGCCTGGAATATTTGAAGAGCATCTTATTTCAACCAAGATTTTACCCTTTAGCTGGGAGCTGCAGGAATGTTTTGACCTCTTGAGAACTGCTGAAATACTGCTGCCTCCCTTTTGCCCTCCTGCCCACAGCATGTGTTTAAACAGAGATAACTCCAGTCGTGTTTAGCAATATCTGAAGTGTGGGACACAGGGGGACATGGCCAGCCCCTTCTCAGTGGTCTGTGGGGCAGTGGCCTCAAGTTGGAGCACAGGAAGCTCCACACCAACATGTGGAAGAACTTTTACCCAGTGAGGGTGACAGAGCCCTGGGACAGGCTGCCCAGGGGGGTGTGGAGTCTCCTTCTCTGGAGATATTCAAGACCCGTCTCTGTGCAACCTGTCCTAGGGAGCCTGCTTTGGCAGGGGGGTTGGACCCGATGATCTCTGGAGGTCCCTTCCAAGCCCTGTGACTCTGTCTCTCTCTAACGAACCCTCTCTGATTCCTTACAGTTCTGTACCCCTGTCGCTACAGCTGAGTCGCTGGTACGATGCTCAGAGATCAGCAGCAGCATCCAGGACGGGTGACTGAAGACACATCCCTGGAACAAGAAGCTGCACAGATCTTGTTTGGTGGGTTTTTTCTGTGCTTGCTTTAGGCATGACTTAGGGTGTGGAGAGCCTGCAGGTGGGAATGCCCTCCTCTTTGCTGGCAGGAACGAAACTCTCTGTCCCTCTTGCCGCTTCTCTCGGCTTGCTGCTCCCAGGCTGGCTCTCCCTGCAAGCGCAGGCACACACACACGCTCCTCCAGTGCCCAAGAGGCAGATGTACCAGAGGAGGGAAACAAGATGTGACATAACACCTGGGTTTCTTAAAAGTAGAGAGCAATCTCCACTGGTCCACCTCTTCTGTTATTCTGTTTGACCCACCAGTATCACCCAGTTAAGCTTCCTCTGTGGGATCTGATGGAATTAAACCACTTTCTTTGGCAATACTTGAAGTGATAGGGTAGATTTTAACAAAGACTTGTCACCTTCACTGTATCAAATGGTATTTAAATTGCAAATTACAGAATCTGTGTGCTATTAATATCTTTGATTTGGTGTTCATTTTAGTATACTGATAAAAGAACTGCCCTAATTAGTTTGGACAAAATCACAGTTATGTATCATATGTTAATGATATCTTTCTAATTCTTGCTATATTTTGCTAAGGGAGCCTCGAGTCCGTTGTTAAATTTCCCTAGAGAGTTTTCCTCTGTTATGACTTTGCTGGAAATTACCCTCTGTATGGAGCCACAACTCTCAAAATAAAGCATTAACTGAAGCAATTACCCACTTACACCAGCTGTATTTTAAGGACTTTTGTTGAGGAAATATTTAATAGATTAGGTTTATTCTGAAAAAAAAAAAAAGGGCTGGTTAATTTTGACACAGAATACGGTTCTATTTTCACAGGTCTTGAGCTTCCAGGTACCTGGCAGTGCTTTTAGTCAGAGTATCTATACAATACTCTGGTTCAGATTAGATACTAGAAAAAATTTCTTCACTGACAGAGATTTTGGTAACAGCCAGCTTAATGACTAATTGGCTTTATGCTTATCGAGCAGTATCTACAGGTTTCTTTGGAAACTGGCTGCAGGGTTGAAGCAAGCAATGTAAAGCCTCATATATGGCCTTATCACTGCCTACAACTACCTGAAGGGAGGGTGTAGAGAGGTGGGAGATGGTCTCTTCAGCCAGGTGACAGGACAAGGGGAAATGGCACTAAGCTGTGCCAGGGCAGGGGCAGATTGGATGTTAGGAAAAAATTCTTCCCTGACAGAGTTGTCAGGGCCTGGAACAGGCTGCCCAGGGAGGGGGCTGAGTCAGCATCCCTGGGTGTGTTTAACAGACAGGTAGGTGAGGTACTTAGGGATAGGGTTTAGCACAGGACAGAAACGGTTGGACTCGATGATCTTAAAGGTCTTTTCCAACCTTGTGATTCTGTGGTGCTTAAAGGTGATTGTGTAAGAGTCTGGCAGTGTTCTGTGAACTTTCCCAGCATACTTAGACATAGAAATTGTCTTGTTTTACCTGCAAGAGTGGTTCTTGCACCTGAGACAGCAAAGCAATATCACCTCTGCTTGACTTTTGGTCATCTGTTGAGTTTCTTCTTCTCCCTTTTCTTCCAGAAGGCTCTTCTCCAAGCTACCTGCTTTTACAGTTACAAACTACTTGGAGCTAACGCGACGTCATTAACGACCCTCTGCCAGGGTTAGTTTAAACAGCTCTTGGTTAAACACTGGAGTGTTTATTTTCCTATTGCATCAGCACAAAAGCAATCATTTCCCTCCGTGGGCTCTTGACTTACTAAACAAACAAAGATGATTTGGTTTCCGTTCAGGAGACACGATCTTCGCTCCTCTTAACCGCTTCTCTCTCTTCAATTCCAGACTGAGCTCAACCTGCCGGCACATGCACGAGAAGAGCTACAGAGTGCTGGTGCTTTGTGACCTGCTGCTCATGCCTGGCAGGTCCTAGGGCTGGTGGTGGCCTTTACCCCAGTCACACGCTGCTGACTAATCCTGTTATCAGTTAATAAGCCTGTGTCTTTGTTCTCTTCCCGCCACCGGCCCAACGGCGAGGCCCCAGTCGGCAGAAAAAGGTTGGTGTTTTGTGGCCTGGAACTTGATTTAATGAGATCTGGCCTGATTGTGACACTTCCTGATCTCTCCTGGTATCCTTCCTGCTCACCAGGAACTCTATTTTGGCAAGACCTGTCCAAATAAAGGAAGAAAGGCATGATTTGTGAGCCACGATACCTATTTCATCAATGCACGTTGCAGTCCAGCTTACAGGTCCAGATCCTTACAGGGTCGTGGGGGTGGATTTTTTGCTGTTGTTTAAAACAGTGGGGACAGATCAGAGGTGGTTTTCCCTCATCTTCATAGGAGATGCTACGTGTGCTCTCATCACGCTTGGTTTGATTCACAGGAAGGCTGCCCTCAGCCAAGCGCTGGTCGGTGCTCGTTCAGCCTTCAGAGAAGGATGTCCAGTTCCTTATAACAAGGTATGTTCAGCTGAGTGTTGCTTTTATGGGGGTTGCCATAATCTCCATTTCCACAGCACCTCATTTTTCCAAGCCCTGATGAATATATAGCATACAGGAATAGCAAATCTCTGTATCTGTTCCAAAGCTGCTGGTAGCAGTTAAGCACCTGGGTGTTTTCACACCTGGATATGCAGGTTGGTCCCTACCAGACCATCCTCAGAAGTGCTGATGTGCTTATGTGCTTTGCAGTTGGCAGACAGGTGTTAGAACAAATCTCTGTAGGTGCCTGTATCAAACTCTAGGCAGCATTGCATTTAAAAATAGATTTCATGCCTTAAAGGCTTTTTTTGGATCTTGGTTTCTTACTAAGATGCAGTAGGTTCCCAGTAGTTTTAAATGTTAAAATTAGCTCAGGAAACTAATTCTTCAGTTATTTTCAATGAGGGTACACCTTTTTCTCTCTTATAAGCTTTGTGTATGCCTTCTGAACTGCTGGTGGAGGTTTCCACGCCCTGAATGCACAGTGGGACCTCCCCAAATTACAGCCATCCTGCTTTGCTTTTGGCTCCCCAGCAATTGGCAAAGATGAAGAGCCCTGGGACAGGCTGCCCAGGGGGTGTGGAGTCTCCTTCTCTGGAGATATTCAAGACCCGTCTGGACGCCTCCCTGTGTGACCTGTCCTAGGGAACCTGCTTTGGCAGGGGGGTTGGACCCGGTGATCTCTGGAGGTCCCTTCCAACCCCTGTGATTCTGTGGTTAAAATCCCCCCTGTTGAGTTTGGCTGTGGCCTGCTGGCTGCAGTGACCCGCTGTTAGGCAGGTCCTCTGCGAGCCCTTCGGTGGGGCAGGTGAGGGGTAGGCAGAGCTGAGCCATCCCAAAAGAAAAGGTGTTCCTCTAAATCTCTTGAGTGGCTCCACAAACCCAGGTGTTAACTGGAGCACGCTCCTGCTGGCTGCCACCTTAAAGCCCCCCGAGGCCCCTGTGCTGCATGACGTCACCGTGACCCAATCATAACCCATTTTTTGTGAGCATCACGTTCACTCCCCTGAGAAGCGTGGGGTGAGTGACAGCAGCATCCCATGCAGCCAGTTGCTAAGCAACAAGATTCAGCTTGCAGCAGGATCTAATTTTAACGTGTTTAACCCTAGATCTGTCAAGGCTCATTATTTCCAGTGTGAGTGTCAATCCCTGCTTGCTGGTATCCAGCTTCAGAGCCGGTGCTGGTGCCGCTGCCGTCTGTGTATCGTACGTCGTGGCTCGTAAGGGGAAGCGTGAGCACCCTTGGGGGACCCTGATCCCTGGTTTCATTTCAGTGCTGCTCTGTACAGGGAAATCTGGGATGCTGTGAGAGGTGGGAAACAGCCCGTTGCCATTCTGTGAATCCTCCTTCCTTTGCTGGCTCCTGTGAGTGGCTCCCACTTCCTTTCTAAGGACTGTCAGCTTTCAGATGAAGGGATGCTTACAGATGCCTAGCTGGCAACAGCAATTAAGCTGCAGTTTTTAGTGATATTAAGTCTCCTAGCTGAATTCCATCCAGGTTAAGAAGCCTGTCTTCTTATCTAAAACCATTCCAATAAACTGCTGTCATTTTTAAATTTAGGATTTTTATTTTTATATATATATATATATATACTGGAAAACTTTTAATTCTTTTAAAACATTACCTAGAATATTTATTGTGAAGTTTCAGTGAGTGTATTTTTTTAATAGTTTGCTGCATTTTATTTCTTTCTAAAAATGTGGAGGCCTGGAAGTCTGCTCCCATATTTTACAAACAAACCCCCCCCCCCCCCCCCAGACCCAACCATTTCTGACCAGCAGTGTCATTCTGTACGTGTGCTTGGGTTCACTACTGGCTCCTTAAAGGTGTGTGGTAACTTCACTCTGCTTTTGCTGGCCAGCAGCATAACCACACCAAAAAAACCCCCAAACAACAAACTAACCCAAAACACTGACCTGACTGAAACCCTGAACCTTCTTCCCCCCCCAAACAATATCCCAATGTTCATATTTTAAAAATACCTCATCCTCCGAATTCCCCCTTGGATTCTCCCTCCTCCCACCGTTCGATTTCAAACCCAGCACAGCGTTGCTCCTCATGCTATTGCTCCTCATGCTGTTTCTCCTCTAACCTGCAAAGTCAAACCTGTCTCCACCAAAGCAATTTTTCCAGCAGGCAATTTGATCTTAGTTCTCCCCTGCTGCTTCTCCACCCTCCCGAGGTGCCCCCCCTCTTCCCCCACGTCCTGTTTCCTATCGCTGAGATGCTGATGTACAAATAACCATTTATCAGTTTCCCTCTGCGTGGCACCTTGTGCCTTCTGCCCAGGTTCTGCCAGTGATGAACCCTGCCCCATGTCTCCTACATCCCTCTTCTTTTTCAGTGGTACCAGGACCTGGATTTAGCTCGTTCCACAAGTCCAAATTATGTTCTGAGGTGTCACCATCTTTTTTAAAAATAAAAACGCTCATGAGTAGTTCTGATTAGAATGTTTCCTCAACTACTGGTAAAGCTGCCAGATCTCTCTTTTCTGCTCATATGTGGGTCTCAGGACAGCTGAGGAAATGAAGACAAACTCATGCCACCTTTGCTGCAGCTAACAGTTCCTGATTTGTCAACATTGCTCACATAGGAAAGTCAGGAGCTCTTTCTCAGGCTTGCAGGTCACAGAATCACCAGGTTGGAAAAGACCTTTAAGATCATCGAGTCCAACCGTTCCTGTCCTGTGCTAAACCCTATCCCTAAGTACCTCACCTACCCGTCTGTTAAACACACCCAGGGATGCTGACTCAGCCCCTCCCTGGGCAGCCTGTTCCAGGCCCTGACAACTCTGTCAGGGAAGAATCTTTTCCTAACATCCAATCTGCCCCTGCCCTGGCACAGCTTAGTGCCATTTCCCCTTGTCCCATCTCCTGTCACCTGGCTGAAGAGACCATCTCCCACCTCTCTACACCCTCCTGTCAGGTAGTTGTAGGCAGTGATAAGGTCTCCTCTCAGCCTCCTCTTCTCCAGGCTAAACACCCCCAGCTCCCTCAGCTGCTCCTCATAGGATTTGCCCTCCAGCCCCTTCCCCAGCCTGGTTGCCCTTCTCTGGGCTCTTTCAAGGACCTCAGTGTCCTTCTTATGGTGAGGAGCCCAGAACTGGACCCAGCACTCGAGGTGCAGCCTCACCAGTGCTGAGTAGGTCTGTGCACACACCTGGTGCACACAGAAGAGCACCCACTTCTCACTGCGCAGTCCTGGTAACGCTCCTCCTCAAGTCAGTGTTTCCTCTGTGGAACAGGACATTCTGTCTCTTGGGATTTTACGTGTGTTGCTTCTATTTTCCTTTCTCCTGCTGATGTCCAAGAGTCTGGAATCTGAGAGTGGGCAGCTTCAGCTGAGCCAGTGTTGCTCAGCAGTGGCCCCTGCACATGCGAAGAGAAGAGCAGGAAACGAGGCTGCAGAAGATGTGTGGCACTTCAACTGAAGATGACAGGGCTAGGGAAGAGGTTTTGTTTTCCTGGAAGAGGGGGAATTCTGCATTTAAAAAAAAATAAAAGGGAAAAAAGTTTTTCAGCTCTTCCTAAGGTGTGCTGTTACAGAGCAAGCACAGGTAAGGATTTGCTGCAGGGAGACAGAGGTTGCTGCTGTTGCACTGAGGGCTGGTACGTGTTGTACCAAGTAGAAGCGAGCTGCAAAGTCGACTTTTGAGTTATCACAGGTTTTTTCATCTCCTCATTCTCAGCAATTTCTCTTTACATAAAGGCACAGCTCCCCCAGCCAGGCCACGCCCTATAGATGACTCAAGCTATTTATCCTATGGGCTGGGAAGGGATGAGACAGAGCACCTGGTTTCCATGACTATTTTTAAATGCTCACAGGACCCCTTAGAAACGATGATAAGGAAGGGTAGAAATAATGAAAGGTCGTTCTGTGAAGTGTGCAGCAATACCTGCACCCTGCTCTCCTTCAGCTGCCTTTGGCTTTTTAAATTTCCTCCGAACAATCAGGGTTTGAAAGAGGTGAAAGGTTACGAGCAACAAAGGGTTTGTTACAGTCAGGGAGAGAAGTAACTAGCTCCTATTGTCAGCACACATCCTGCTGTTGCTAAGATAACAGAAACAAAACACCAGTTTAGGGTGTTTGCAGCTTCCAAGGATGTGGTTTGTGCTTTGCCTCTGATAGTCGGGTGCCTGAAGATGGCTCCCTTCCAGTGGGTTTTGAATTGCTTCCGGATCTTAGAAACACTTCTGTTGAGTAGCTGTAAGCCTGGAAGTGAGGACAGTGAAGTTGATTCTCCCAGAGCATGGAAAACATCCTGGCTGATTCCAAAGGCATTCTGTAGTTCTCTACCTGCACCTACTCACAGGGAAGGAGGGTAGGGGGTTGGGCTAATTGGGCAGAGGCACTGCTTGAGCAGGAAAAGGGAGGATAAATAGGCTTGAAAACAGGACATACTGAAACAACAGCTGTAATTCTTAAAGAAATTATTTGTCTTGAGACAAGCATGTACAATCTAACAGCCACTACCCCGGCTGCTGAAGCACAGACATGAGGACAGGCCAGGCTCCATTCCACCTTGCACCCTTCGCTCTCCACTCCCTCCTCCTGCAAGGCAAGGAGCCAAAAAACCGCTATGACCCTTGGGAGGGCCTCCTTTGTTCCAGCACCTCACGTTCCAGCTCGCATCAAGCTCTGCTGCCGTCACGCAGGCTTCCAGTCAGGCTGGTGGGCCTGCTGAAGGCAAGATTTTGGGGGTGCTGTGGCAACCAGCCCACGCCTCCGCTCGCCTGACCTCTGCCGGTGGATCGCAGCTCCAGGCCAGGGGAGCACGGCGACCCGGTGCTGCAGGCGCGGCGCGGCGCCCGGCCCGCCTGGCCCTGAGGGGAGAGGGGAACGGCCTGACAGAGGCTGCTTTTTCCCAGCGGGAAGGAGGGGAAGCTGCTCTGCGGCCGCAATGACGAACCAAAAGGACGAATCTGAGAAATTTCCTGTAAGAAAGTTAATGAAAAAGTAAAACAACGCAGCAGGGCACGGGATTTTTGTTGCCTGTGTGTTTGGGGAACTGTGACTCAAGCTGCTCCCCAAGCCCAGCCAGGGGATGGGGGATGGAAGTTACATCTGATGCTGCTGGCATTGCAGGGACTCCAGGGTCTGTAAGGAACCAGGTAAGAGATGGGGCCACTTTAAAATACAGGGGCCTGACGCTTAAAGCTGTCAGGCAGAGAAGGACCTGGGGGTGTTGGTTGACTGCAGACTGAATATGAGTCAGCAGTGTGCTCAGGTGGCCAAGAAGGCCAATGGCATCTTGGCTTTTATCAAAAACAGTGTGGCCAGCAGGTCTGGGGAGGTGAATGTGCCCCTGTACTCGGCATTGGTGAGGCTGCACCTCGAGTGCTGGGTCCAGTTCTGGGCTCCTCACCACAAGAAGGACATTGAGGTCCTGGAGCGAGTCCAGAGAAGGGCAACCAGGCTGGGGAAGGGGCTGGAGGGCAAATCCTATGAGGAGCGGCTGAGGGAGCTGGGGGTGTTCAGCCTGGAGAAGAGGAGGCTGAGGGGAGACCTTATCACCACCTACAACTACCTGAAGGGAGGTTATAGAGAGGTAGGTGATGGTCTCTTCAGCCAGGTGACAGGAGATGGGACAAGGGGCAATGGCACTAAGCTGTGCCAGGGCAGGGTCAGATTAGATGTTAGGAAAAGATTCTTCACTGACAGAGTTGTCAGGGCCTGGAACAGGCTGCCCAGGGAGGTGGTTGAGTCACCTTCCCTGGATGTGTTCAAAAAAAAGGGTAGGTGAGGTACTTAGGGATATGGTTTAGTTTCGGATGTGAATGGTTGGACTTGATGATCTTAAAGGTCTTTTCCAACCTTGTGATTCTGTGATTAAAATACACTGAAACAGCTGTTCTGGTGAGTCTGAAAATCCTGCAGTCAGCTTCCAGCCTTTAAGCAGCAACAGCACCCATCTTTGGATTCCCTCTGCTTGCCTTTCAAGGCACTGGCATTACCTCTCAGGATAAACGCCCTGCATGATGTACATTTGCCTCTTGCCACGCTGGATGGATGCAGGCAAATAAATCCTGTGTTCCTCTAGGCTGAAGGCGAGCTGCCCAGTCAGAAACACTGCTGTTGTCAGTGGGAAAGCAATTCATTCTGCCACAACAGGGCACTGTAACTCCCTCAGTTCACTTCCCCAGCTTCCAGCTGGGAAACCTCTCTGCCAGCATTCGCTGCACCACATACAAGGAGGAAACTGACCCCACAAAAGCACCTCTGAAGGCAGCACAAACCAGGAGTGCTGTGTCTTGCAAAGGCTGCTCGGAGCATTTCAAGCTAACATGTCAGGA
The DNA here is from genome assembly GCA_020800305.1 of Porphyrio hochstetteri. Taxonomy (NCBI): domain Eukaryota; kingdom Metazoa; phylum Chordata; class Aves; order Gruiformes; family Rallidae; genus Porphyrio; species Porphyrio hochstetteri. The sequence goes on from CM036907.1 coordinate 10,694,713, forward strand.
AAGGCATATCCCAGGAAAAATGCAAACCGAAGAATACAAGGTTAAGAACCAGTTGTAAAGGTTTTAAATAATGTTCCAGTACAAGATTTAGCTTGCTGAGGTGAGGACAGATCATGCAAGGTGCACTGCTGTTAACCCTGGTGTGCTGAGCAGGAATTGTAACTCCATTTACATCATTCGGAACTCCTGGAGGGAATACAAAACAGAGTGGAAGGAGTAGTCTGATTGTGGCTCTCATGTTAAAAACTAGAGCTTCCTTATTTCTTATTCCAGTATTGCTATTTCAGCTCTTCTGGCCATGCAGAGCAGCAGCAAGATCGTTTAGATGAATGATGACAATATGTGTTTTGCTTTTTCCCTCTTTTACACTTCCCAAAACCGTGCAGTTGCTGTTCATGGCACTAGGGAACAGTGACATGTCCTCCAACATGAAGACTTCCTGGGGAGACAGAAACTAACCTGGCCACCGTGTCATATTTGGTGCTTGCCAACTCCACTACCATGATAAGCAAAATAAGCACACACCAGCAAAGCCTCAAGACTAAGGAAAAGGATTAGCTTCCATTACAGCCACCTACTATCTACTCCTACTTAAGGGAAACAAGGAGAAAAGGAGGTAAGAAAACGATGATTTGGCATCTCGAACGCTACCCACTGCTGAGGACAGGCTGTGAAGACATCCTGCTGCTGAAACCAAGTGGGGAAAAAAATGATACCATGGAAACTGAACAAAAATAATAATTTGCTGTTACATCTCTATCTGAGACCGGGAAGCCCTTAACCTGCACATCACCAGATGCTCAGCATCTACTGGTGAAGTATCATCACGTTTTTGCCTTGTTATTCTTTCCCTTACACATCTGTTTCCAGTCGTTTTCAGGAACAAAATCCTGCATGGGCTTGGATATCCTGTAGGGCCAAATGCACCTATTAAGATGCCTTCAGATTCAGTTTAGAGAGTGCTGATGGTGTATAATCATCTGAATGATTGGCAAACCTGAGGGCAAAGAAATAAACGGGAGATAAACAGCACAGTCTGAGAGATCTCCGAAGGAGAACGGCTGAGATCAGCTGAACGGCAGCTCTGAAACAAAGGGACCTACCTACTTGTTGGAGGCAGCCGGCAAGGCCCCTCCAACCAGGGAACCACGGGGTGCAGATATGCCAAGTGACCCCGAGGCCGGGGAATTGGAGTTTCTGCAGCTGGACAGCGAGCTGGCAGCACGCACCGGGTTCACCCGTGTCGCCCTTCAGGACGAAAGCATGGCTGAGAGCGGTGGGAAGGGCAGGAGCAGGCACCCACCAGCCCCCTCCCCAGCAGCGGTTACCTAACCTCTGGGGCTGTGCTTCTAACCGCCTCAGGACCCGCAAGCAACGCGGCCGCCCCAGCGCCCGCGGGTGTCAGGCGCGTTAGGCCAGGCCCCCAGCGCAGCGCGCTCCGGAGCGGCCAGGCGCTGCTGCTGCGGGCCGGCCCCAGGCTCTGCCCCGGCAGCAGGGCTCGGGCGCCGCCTGCGGAGCGGGCCCTCCCGCAACCACCGGCGGCAGGCCCGGCCAGGCCTCCACGGCTCGGGCTGACCGCCCCCACCGCCGCAGGCCCGGGGCTCCCCCTAGCGACAGCGCTGTCCGCCGGGGAGCCCCGGGGCCGGGGCGCGATACGGCGGCGTGACGCAGCCCCAGCCTGCGCCGCCGCCCCGCCCCCCCAGCACCTTCCCAGGCAAGCGCGGCCGCCGCTTTTTGGGCGGTGTGGCGCCCCGTAGCGTCGAGGCCGCGCAGGCCCCGGCGGTTGTTACTATGGCAACAGAGCGGGGGGGTGGGGCCGTGAGCGCCTCGCTGGTGTCACGTGTCCCGGCACGCCCCCGCCGCGGCCCCGCCCTCCCCTGTGCCGCCATCTTGGAAATTGCGTCAAGATGGTGGCGCCGGCGGTGCGAGCTCCGCCTTCTTTCCGCTCGGCGTGCGGGGCGGCCTGGTGGCGTCATCGCGCTCCCGCCGCCTGAACCCGGAAGTGCGTCTGCCGTCCGCGGGCGGGTGTGCGGTGCCGCGCCGGGCGGGCAGCGGGATGGCGGCCGCCGCGGAGCTGCAGGGCAAGTACCAGAAGCTGGCTCAGGAGTACTCCAAGGTATCGGCTGCCAGAGCCCGTCCCCGGCGCGCCGCCGCCCCCCCGCCGTCGCCCCCCCCCTCCCCGCCGGTGCCGCCCTGCAGCCGCTCCCCGAGCGCGGGCTGCCGGCCGCCTGGCTGAGAGGAGCGGCCCTTCCCCGCTCGGCCCGTTCGCTCGCCGAGCCTGTCCGCGGAGCCGGCTCCTCCTGCCCTCAGCCCTGCCTCCCTCCCGCCCGCCTTGGCGCTCCGCTCCGGCCGCAGCGCGGGGCTGGTCAGGACCGGAGAGCCGGGTTTCTGTTGGAGTCTTTGGGGCCCGGAGGTTGCGTCTTGGGAGCGAAGGCAGCGCTCGGGCAGGCGGGAGGTGGGGGTTTGCCGGGGCTGAGGGAACGCGGGATTGCCGCCCGGTAGGACAAATAACGGGTTCTGTCTCAAGGCCAGGTTGGATGGGGCCCTGGGCAGCCTTGTGTAGATCCAGGCCTGGAGGTTGGTGTCCCTGCCTGTGGTAGGGGGTTGGAACTCTCTGACCCTTGGGGTCCCTTCCAACCCATGCCAGTCTGTGGTTCCCTGGGGTACCTGGCCATGCTGTCCCTTGCTTCTCTGCTCCTCGGGTGTGAGGAATGTTTTCTCTTTGGATGTGAACGTTTGTGGAGGTCTTAGTCTTGTCTCTCACCCCCGGGGTCTGAGTTGGCTGTGGCTGGTGGATGTGGGAGTTCAGTGGCGTTAGAGTGCTTGCGTTGGTGTTGCAGTGCCTTGGAAGTGAGGACACTTGGTTCCACACTTGCTCTGTGTCTGTGCCCGTTCTTCTGCAGCGGCTCTGAGTGGCTTTGCTTCCTGTTTCTGGTGCTGCTTAAAGGGGTATTAGCAAACACTTCTGGCCCACAGTGGGCAATGCCTTACCTTTCTGAGGTGCTTGAGATGGTTTCTTAAATGGTGGAGCCTTGCTTCATACGAAGCTCTTCATTCTTGTTTCTTCACTAAAAGGAAGAGGAGACCATTCATCTTGAATGCTGTGGTTCAACAGCCTTGGGAAGGAATACCAGCATTTATTTTTGTGTAGCCCAGCATCAGAGCATTTGGCACAAGACATTTGACTAGTTCACACCTTTCCCTAGATTACAGAGTGATGCATCTTTAAATGCTATTCTTCTTGGAACTGCTATGAGAACCTGGTCAGAATCTAAATTCTTCACAGATATTTTTTTAATGCTTCCACAAAATCAGTTTAATAAAACTGACTCCACTTTGAGGCTCAGAGTTTGTATTTCTTGTTGGTTTCTCCAGTGGCTCCGCTGTACCTTGGAGGTTAAAAATGGCTCAGGATTAGGTAATTGAGGGACTTTGCTGCTTGATTCCTGAACAAAACTTTGAAATGTGGACTTTTGACTGTAGCTTCTGAATGTTCCAGCTGCTGGATCCTCTTTCTTTTAGTATCACAGTGTCCAGAAGCTTTATTTGAACTTCACCTTGCAACTCTCAGCCTGTGGCGCTTCATTGGTTCTTTGTGAGAACGACTGTTTGCTCTCATCCTACTACTTATGCCACAGCTCCAGATCATTGTGGGATCCCCTTTGCAGATAAGTCTCCTTTTTGTGCAGATGGTCAGTTGTTCAATTGGCTGTTTACTGTGTGCAGGTGGGAAAGGAGAGCAGCTGTTTGCCCGATCACTTGATCGTGTTGCAGAATTCAAGGAGAGAGAAGCGGACAAGAGCTTGAGGGACTCAAGGAGTGCTGAGGGAGGTACCTGCTGAAAGATTCATTTCCCTCTCTGTTCACAAAGGACTCCAGAAGAAGGATGTGTGTTTTCTAGAGTCTCTTCTTCCCCTTGAGTTGCAGCTTCTGTCTCTTTCACACAACTCTGGAAGTAGTAATGAAAAGTCTCTTTCAACTTGGGACAGCCTTTGGTGGATCACACTTCCTTTAGCTTGGGTATCTCCGTGCAGCGTGGTTGCACGAGCTTGTTCACTGCACCTGAGGTGTTGCTGCATTAGTAGCTCTGGCAGGAGAATAAAAGGGCATGGAAAGCTACTGTACTGCTTTTCCTTACTAGGGAAACCCTGTGCTTGGAAGTCTTTCTGTGGCACTCCTGCAAGTTTCTTCTCTTGCCTTTGTGATGCTGGAGCAGCACAGTGAGAATCCTGCAGGGCAAAAGCCTGGGCTGAGCAATGTCAACTGGCTTTTGACCTTTCAAATATATTCAGTCATCAGACCCAAAAGCTTGGCCATTGCTGGCTTACACTGACTCTTGCCTCTTACACATCTGCTAGAGGTATTCCCAAAGACTGTACAAACCCTTTTAATTTCTGTCTGAAACAGCCAGACTCAAAGATGTCCAGTGAATACAAACTGCCATTGAAGAAACCAGGATTCAAGTAATTATCAAGGAATGGGAAGATGGAACTGTCCATATCCTCATTGCTGCAGGGTAGAGGTACTCAGTGAAGTGACTGGAAAATAGATTCCTTGAGTATCACTTTTCACTGTGGTGATTTTGGCTCTGGTTGCTGAACTGTGAGTGAGACTTAGAGGGCTTTTTCTTCTATGCTTTTTATGTGTTTTCCTGAAGTGTTTGTCAAGCTGTTCTCTTTGGATCATCTGCTGCTACCAGTAATGAGTATATTTGCATTAGACTATAGTTAACCTCCTCTTGAGTTGTTGCAGACTTTGGTGTTATTGTAAGCCCTGCTTATGTTTCAGAACCAGTCAGGAACAATTTTTGGGAGAAGGGAGCAACAGAAATAGCACTGAATGCTAGCAAGAACTTGATTAGTCAAGGAAGAATCTGCAACTGTTCTTCAAATCTTAACTATATTTAAGTAGCTAATCTTTCAGGGTATTTCCTGAGTAAGAATTGTCTTCTGTTTGACCAGAATGCTCAGATGGTACAATGAGTGCTTGGTTCTTAGCAATTCAGGATATGAACCTTTTCCAACCTGATAGCACTGCTGTCTGCCTGGACAGAGTACTTTGAAGAGCATGCACACCTGGTGCTCTCATGAGAGGATATGATGTTTTGTGCACACTCTGACAAATGGGTTTTCTTTATTCCTTGGGCTTTCTTACTTCCTGACATCTTTTCTTTTTCAGCTGCGAGCTCAGAACCAAGTCCTGAAGAAAGGGGTTGTAGATGAGCAAGCAAACTCTGCTTCTCTGAAGGTAACCTCCAAAAACTCTTTGTGGCAGGTACACTAAGCTGTGACAAAATAGGTACATGGGAAGGGTAGCTGTGAATCCTTCTCACTCAAACTACTGTGATTAAAAGAATGAAGAAGGACCTTGATTCAGTAGAATTCCTGTTCTGCAGCAGGTCTTCACTGTAGATGTTCCCTTTGAGAAAGGGAAGTCGCTTCTCAGTGATTAGAGAATTAAATGCCCACTGCAGCCTGATCTGCGGGCTGCTCAAGGGAGTGAAATCTGGGTTTTAGTGTAAAAGCAATACTTTTTTTGTGTGCACATTTTAAAATTAAACTCTCTGGTTTTTCAGGAGCAGCTGAAGATGAAGGATCAATCCCTGAGAAAACTGCAGCAAGAGATGGACAGCTTGACCTTTCGAAATCAGCAGCTCGCCAAGCGGGTGGAGTTACTCCAGGATGAACTTGCTTTAAGTGAAGCTAAGGGCAAGAAGAACAAGGTATGTACCAAAGGCAACTGACTTGCTGAACAGGAGTCTGCTCCTCAGCTCTCAGTATCTCACTCTGATCTCTAGCAGTGGTAGCTTTGTGTTGAACTGACTGTTTTTGTCAGAACTTCTGTTACTAACTGACAGTGTTAGTGGAAATGCCCACAGACCAGGAATCCATACGTGTAGTGTATGCTGAGGAGTTCTGTACTTTTCCTGCTGCTGTCAGTTAACTGACACTGAATTGCTACCTCCCTTTCCAGGTATTTATTAAATGTTCAGACAGCTTTGGAAGGCTCTTGGAGCAATTTGATTAACCTACTACTGTGAAGAAAACTGGTCACCTTATTTCCTAGCCACATCTCCTTGCTTTGTAATCTTGATGTCAATGGCTATCTCTTTAGCCTATGATGGTAGCTTTTCTAATGCCCTCTTATGTGAATCTTGTAAAATGCTTTGAAATGGAAATTTTTATTTAGTATTTGCTTTGCTATTCCACAGCAACAGAATAACTTCGGTACTGTGTTCTTTCTTTGCCAAAATGCTTGCTGGTTAAATCTGAATATGTAATGCTGTGTGATCAGCCATGTCTCTGCAGGTAATATGTGAATTCCAGGGGTAGTGTCTGGATTAGTTCTCAAGCATCCTTTGCTACCTTCCTCTTATGAGGAAGCACCTCTTACTGTCTCTTTCTTTTTAGCTCCCAAGATGCTGTAGCTATTGAGACTGACATTAACAAAATCATTCAGCTGATTAGTAACATGCTCATCTGAATTTTTCTATTTATTATCCATTCCCCTGACAAGCATACTGCCTCAGAGTTACATTATTTATGCACTGTAGTAGATTGTTCTTCAAAATACAGTTTGGCCCTTCTGATATTTTATCTCCTGTTATATAACTCAAGGATTTATTAAACCATTTCCAGGTTTTGGAGGACTTCAACCTGGCTTGAGTAGCTTTGCAAACCATTGCCAGACTTTCCTCTTCAGCTGTCACAATGTGTGGTTCTGTGGTTGGGGTTTTTTCTTTAGGAAGTGCTTGTACAACCTTTTATCTGCCTTCCCTTTAGTTTTACCTGTGTAGCCCCTCAGTATTGAACGTACCCTTTGCAAATTTCATGTCATCCTTGCTGAAGGGACTTGCCACTGGGAGACCATATACTTCACATCTAAAACTTTCTAGATTAAGACTTGGATAGATGATCTGTGTCAGACCGTAGTCCTTTTAGGAGGAAAACATGCACCCATGTTTTGGGTAGTGTATCAGGCTGACATCAAATGCAGAGGTGGTTTAGCTGTCCTAGTCCTTCCAAGCAATTGAACTTCAGTGTGAAGTTCAGATGTCAACAGTCTCCCTTTTATTTGGTGCTGGTACTACCAGCAGTGTGGCAGAGCAGTAGTGTGGGATTCACCAGTGATTCCTGAGTCTTTTGGATGAAATGGGCAAAATGTGAGGAAACAGTTGGCAGAGAGATGTCTCTGTTCTCAAGGTAGGTGGTGGGCAGGGAGGACCTTGCCTTGTGCTGCAGCCTGCCACAGGATACTGCACTTTCAGTGGTTGTTTTTGCTGAGACCACCTTACACCTGCACGCTTGGCAAGGGGAGATGTGCCTTACACACAGCTCCCAAACCAGCTGAGCCTGTGTGCACAGGTTTTTACATTGCTGCCTGTGGGGAATCATGAAAGATTCAAATGACCAACTGCCCATACAAGACATTTTGAGTGTGTGTGAGTGTGACACCTGAGTCCTCCTGGTGTTTGCATTCTACCACTATCCAGGAAGAACTATGTGAAGGAAAAAGTGCTGCTCTTAGGCTCATGCTGTGTGCAGTATGTGTACCTTCTGAAGGATTAATAGCAGTAAGATAACACTCATGTGCCTCTATTAGGAATTAGTGAAGGGGAAGTGTTTTTAGATATTTGGTGCTGGGCTTTGGGATACTCCCAGAGACTTGGAGATAATTAATGTATTTTCTCTCTCTTTTTTTTTTTTTTTAAGAAAAGTACAGAATCCTCATCCCAGTTTAGTCAAGAGCAGAAAAGTGTCTTCAATGAAGATCTTCAGAAAAAGATAGAAGAGAATGAACGACTACACATACTTGTGAGTGAAATGCTGTTTAGTCTTTACTTTTAGTTCAGAGAGGTGGTCATGTGGAGAAAGAGAAAATAAAATGCCATTTGAAAACTAGGGGGGGATAGGAGCTTAGTTGTATGCTAAACAGTAGATTGGAGGGCTTGTTTATAAAGATGTTCAGTGGGAAAACCAGAAGGTATTTTGACTTCAGACTCTCTAGATTGTGTGTGGAATAACTCACGTATTTTCTCATTTAGATTTTTAACTTTTGGTGACATTTAGCTACTCCACTGAAAATAATGGTATAGTTGTAATGAGTGGAAACCTCATTTTAGTTCACTGACTGTTTCAGAATTGCCTTAAAGCTTAAAATATTTTTTATGAGGGTTGCCATAACTAAGAATTACTTTACCAAAATGGAAATCATTTCACTTTGGTTTAGAAAACTTGAGAAAAACCTTACAGCTGAAATTGGTTTTGGTTTGTTGTGTATCGTTCCTTAAATGTACTGTCAAAGAACTTTGTTCCTGAATCTTTTCTCTGGGCATATCTTCATAAAATTTCTATTTGTTGGAGAACTAGTACTTGTTACTAACCTGGACTGGCTAATTAAATTGGTGTAACTGGTGGGACTGGATTCCATAGTGAAATGAAGCTTTCATGAGCTCTGCTTCTCTTCTTTTCAGTTCTTTGAAGCAGATGAGCAGCACAAGCGTCTAGAAGCGGAGCTGAGGACTAGACTTGAGGTTTTGGAAGCTGATGCTGCCCAGCATCAAGCTGTGGTGGACAGTTTAACCAGGAAATACACAGATACAGTAGAAAAGCTGCAGAATGATAAAGCCAAATTAGAAGTAAGGAGTTTTTCCTCTTACTCACAAGTTTGAAAAGTTTTGAAATGAAATGCCTTGCTGTGTCAGTACTTACATTGTGAGATTATCTTCTTGCATAAAGATCAAGTCTCAGACACTAGAAAGAGAAGCCAAGGACTGTAGGCTTCGAACTGAAGAATGGTAAGTGTTTCTATTTAATATAATGAAAAGTTGATTTAAAGAAATAACTGCTGTAAAATATTAACTGGATTGTTTTTACACAATAACACCTTTAAAAAAAGTCAGCAAACAACTTTGATAAAACTCAAAGTCCTGGGCAACAGCACATTGACATTAAGACTCTGCAGGCCAGATATTTTTTTCCATCTGCTGAGTAAAATTCCACAGTCTAAAACTTTTTAGATTAAGTCAATTCCACAGGTTAGGCTTTCAGTAAGAGCAGTTTTGTTGCCAAGCTGGTTTAAGCAGCTGTGGATTGATGAAGCCCTGAAGAATTTAACTCTAATTGAATACTGTAAAAAGTAAAGAAACCATTGATCTTCTATGAAAGAAAATACATGAAGTTGTTTTTTGGGTTTTTTTTTCCCACAAACAACTTCAAAAAACAAAGTGTGGGTGAGGTATGCTGAGGCAACCAACTGAAAAGAGTTTCAGAAATCCCTCTCCACCCCAAAAGATGCTTGAGCATTTTCCATTTGCTTCAGGTATAACATGCTCAGCTGGAAAGTTTTAGTCAAAGGATTGTATTGTATTGTTAGCTTTGGAATACCTTTGTTGACTTGAAGACAAGTGGTAGAAAATAGGAAGAAGTTGAGGACTGTGGATCTAATCAAATGAGGTTGCACTTTGAAGGTCCTTATTAAGGTGCATTTTTAAAGATATATGTGCCATATAGATCCATGAATAATGGATTAAATATATAGTGAATAGTCAGGTGAAGAGTTCCTTCTTTCACGTGGTAACCTAGAAGTGTGTATTTTAATTATTTTGGTAGAAGCAAAGATACTTGTATTCCAATAACCTGTAGTTCAGGTCAGGGCTTCATTAAGAATGACTGGCAAAAAACAGGATGAAAAGGTGTGTTTTTCTGCTGTTCAGGTTTTTTGTTGTGTTTGAAAAACAGTGTAGTCTTAATCTGCTACTAGTCAGTTCAGAGCTTGTCTGTCATGTTCTGTGATGACTGGGAAATTAATGTCACTAGGAAATTGTCCCTACCATTTAAGAAAGGTATATTAAAAACTATAAAGCTGTTCTTTATTTTAAACAATGAAATCAGTAGGTAATGACCACATAACAGCAGATGTCTTTTAAAGTCCTGCTCCTCTGTTTTCCCCACTCTTTCAGGGCAGGAATCCATCTGCCCCTGACACCAGGGCTTTATTCAGGAGAGTCAGGAGATGCATGCCTTGAGAACTGAAGTGCAGAATGTAAAACAAAACATACCAAACTACTTGTTTCCTTTTTGTACTGTAGAGGAATGGTAAACATCCCTACTCCTGCAGTTTGGAGTTTTTCTATCATGCCCAGTGCTACTGCAGTTCATGCTGTACAGTTTCTATGTCATTTTGGAGCTGCTCTTTGAGGGGAAAAAAATATTTGTTAATGTGCATGAGCTGTTATTGGCCAGTTTTTTCAATATCTTGCTTATTTTGGAATTCTTTTTTCCATGTTAGGCCTGATAAATTTGCATGTATCAAATGTTTTTGTTAAAAAAGGCAAACAACTGTCACTTTGACACCTTCCCCCCACCCTCCACTGTATGTGCAGGAGTTCTAGGTGTCAGTCGGGATGCAAACAGTGAAGAATTTGGGGGCCTAAATTGGGTAAGGTGTGGAATTTGGTCTGAATCAATATGCAGTAGTCTTTGCCATATGTATATAATGCTGGGATATGTTACTGTTCATCTCAAGAGTCTCTACTAATGCTATCAGTAGCCTTAACTTAGGTTCACAGCTATGTGTGCAATCAAGTGAAGCAGATCTAGAGAAAAATACTTTGAGAATGGATCAGAAACATGATTGCCAAGTCTTGTGGGAATGGGCAGCATCACAGCAGTCTTTAAATACAGGGCTTTGAAAAGCTCCTGAGGTATTTGTAAGAGTGATGTAATGTAATTAACTGAATTATTGATATTAGAATATTGCATTGGATATATAGTAAATCATTTAAAGGCTCTTTTGCAGTCCCATTCAAATTCCAGTAGGAAAGAATAACTTCATACAGCTTATAAAATAATGGCAGGATTAGAAAATGTAATTAACAATATCCTAATATTAAATATGACATAAAGGAGGAAAGATTATTCCTACCGTCTTTCTTCTGTTTAAACTTTAGACTAGAGAGAGAGAGAGACAGGTAACCATATGCTTCAGGGATGCTTATGGTGAGCTGTGGTGTTGGTGATACAGATACATTTTTAGAGACTTACAATGTGTGTGTGTGTGTGTGTGGTTTTTCCTTTGTCTTTCTTTGTTATTCAGCCAGCAACAGTTAAAGAATCTTCAAGCAGCTTTGGGCAGTAGACTGGAAGAATCTCTGTGCATAATCAATGAAAAAGTACCTTTTAATGACACAAGTATGTATTGCCTTGCTCTGGGTTTCTTGTTTAATTTGGGGTATCCATCTGGAGGAAGGGCTTATAAATTAAAGTATATTAGCTGGAGGGAATGTTGGACAGCTGAATAGACACTGGGAGGTAATTGTAATAAGCATTCATAATGCTTGTCATGATCTTAAAATACCAAGTTTCTATATCATTAGATGTATCTGTAATGAAAATTAAAACTTCCAAAGACTAATGAGTAATTTGCCACTTGTCTCTTAGTGTTGGCAGAATATGGTAAAAGGTGAAGGGATGCTGTCAATTTACTGGTTTTCCCACAAAGATTTCTTTAGTTACTGAACTCAGGGAATATTATTTTGGGCAGGGTATATTCAAGAGGATACAGTAAGGTAAGATGGGGATAAGCCAGTGGCTGCAGAGATGTTGATGTGATGAGACATTACAGCAGTGGTGGTCTGTTCCATTAATGAGAACTCTGTGAGCATGTCTCATGTCTGATCAGGGAACACCCAGACAATGTCCTTACCCAGGGCAGAGGAAGAAAAGCTTTAACTCTGGGGACTGTTACCTCAGGCAACCTTTTGTCTCCTCCTACTGAATAAACTGAAGTGCAGAGGGTACCACGAAGCTGGGGGTGCTCAGCCTTTGCATTGCTTTGGTGCCAGATCAGCACTGTGTATTGGGTGCTTTTTTAAATAGCTTGGATAGGAGGTTGTTCTTGGGCAGGCAGCAGTCTGTGCTCCTCTGGCATTGAGACCAGGAGGACCTGGAATAGCAAATAAGCTGAAAGTAGTGGACAAGTAGCAGAGAAATGGAAACAGGCAGTTGAATTTCCGGTAGGTTTTATTGGTAGCTCTTGCATTTTTCATTCAGTTTAAAACTTGATGACAATGTTTTGAATAGCCTTAGGGTTTCTGAAAGCTGATCTGGCAAGGGTGAGCCTTCCAGATCCTCCACTGGGTTGGCAAACGTGGCTGGGAAACACCAGATCAGCTTCTCTGTGAGAAATGTTGACTGGTACAGCGTGTTGTGCTTAGGTGTTGGTGCCTTGTTGATACCCTTTTCACTTCTTTGCTCTCACAAAGATCACTTGGCCTGGTATCTGCTTCCTGTTTCTACTTTTCAGATGTCTTTAGGTGACTTTTCTTTTTACAGGTGGATACTTTAGCAAGAACTTTGATGCAGATAATTTAATTAACTGCTCACTCAGCTGCTGTAGCCTAATAGTTTGCCCACTATTTGCAGTGTTTTCTACACAACCAGATCTTTAGTGTAGAAGAATGAGAGTCAGGCAATGATGTGGATTCCAAATGCCTTGCTATAGGCTCTGTAGTGGATTTTAAGCATAACTAGCTGCTGGCTTTGGTTTCAGTAACAATCAAATGACTTGTTGACTGCTAAGCTTGATTTTGGGAGTAGAAAGGTAATGAAGCCTTCTGAAGCATTTCCTTCTAAGTAGGATTTGTTAATTTTGGACAGTGTGTTAATTACCTTGGTCTTGGACTACCTCTTCCCATGTGTTAATTGCCAAATGTAAATGTTTCAAAAGTATGAATTTCCTTTGTGTGCAGATTTTAAACTAAAAAGGTTACTCATTTGATTGAGGATTGATGTGAACCCTTTTAAACTTCTAAGAGTTTGTAAGCTGTTCTGTAGGTACAAATATCCCTCTACCTCTTCAGAAATCATGCCCATTTGTAGCTGAACAGTCAATCTAGTTGCTCTGTAACTGGAACAGAGTGCTGAAATATGTGGAGAGTGCACCTCATTCTAAATTAGCAATAAATCAAGTACAGGAGCTTTAACTATGCAAAATATTAAAAAAACCCCATTAATATTATTTGATAGTCCCTGGAATGTAATTGAAATTTGAAACCCAACTTGAATTCTTTAAGGGTTTGGGGTTTTCTTGAGACTTTCACTACTGTTAGTGATGAATACTGTTCTTTTGGGCAAGAGGATTCTGCTCTTACCTGTCAAATTCAGAGTGTTGAGAATGTAAATCCAATTTAACTATCTGAGGCAAGTATAGAAGTGCTTTCTCTCCACCTAGTCATAGCAACAGTGTTTAAGTGAGAATGTTTAGGGCTACTATGTTGAATGCAGTTGTTTGTATCTTTTTAGTTAGTATTCTTTACATGAACTGTAATATTACTGCAATGAAATTTTATATTAAAATCACCTTTTACCATTAAGTGTCTCTAAATCATGTTTTGTTTGAGCTATGGGCACTTACTAAAAACCAATATTTGTCCTCTAGGATCTAACAGATACAATGCTCTGAACGTGCCATTACACAACAGGAGATACCAGGTAAACATCTTTCGTGGTTTCCTGTGTAAAAATGCAACTTCCTGCACAGATACTGAATAAAACCAGACATTTTAGTGACCTGAAATGACAGGAGAGCCTATCTTACTACTATCATGATATTCCAAGGAAGATTCTGTCCACAGAGCCTCAGTGCTTTTCAGAGGGAGTCTGTACTGCTCTTAGGGTGAGGAGTCAGGTTGTCTCCTCACTTCAGTAGAGCTAATCCATGGAATGCTGGCTGATGGTCACTGTAGGTATGAACTCAGGTATGCCTTTCTAAAAGGAATGGCAAAAAGGTTTAATATTGGTCTCAAAGTTACATGAAATGTTCTTTTATGATACCAGCCTGCAGTAAATTAGAGCTTGATGATTTAATTTTTAAACTTGGTTGAAACTATGTTAGTTTAGAGGTCTTACACTTTTTCTAGGAAAAAGGTATTCTTGATATCCTAAGTTCCTTTGCCCTCAAAGGGAACTGAATCAGTGACATCACTTGAGCCCCAAAGAATGTTTGCATTTGTAAACTATACACTGGTGTGTATGTTAGAGTACCATAGTAATTAATATTGGCACTAGTCATCCTTTTAAGGAATAAATCATGTCTCCAAGAACTCTGCGTGGTTCACTTAAGCTTTACAGGGTACTTCTTGGCAGCACACCTCTTATTTGCAGACAAATTGCCCTTTAAATATTATATAAAAAAAAGAAACAGTTTCTGCTCACCACTGTAATTTCATCAACTTGCTTGAGAATGTGGCTTACTCAGTATTCACAGTTAGCTAGTCACAGAAGACTAATGCTCAGGTTATGAAGGCTTTTTACAGTAGTAAATCAGATACCTTGATGCAGCCAGTATTTTCCTATTCTGCTACTGTTGAGGACAGGCTCCACAGCACTCAGTGGTGGGTTTTTTTTCTCTTGTGTGATGTCTTGACCCTCAAAGTGAGTGCATTCAGATGCCAGCATGGAAAGGCTTCAAAGAGCTGCTTTGTCCTTTCTCCAGAAGTGCCTACAAAGAGACCTTGTTCCCACTGTGCCACTGTGAGAGCAGGTGACCTGCTGTCCAGTTTTGTGATAACAAGTAGCCTTAAATCAGCCTGTTGCTGCATCCTGAGGAAAATCTGAGTAGCTGTGGGTAGAGTTTCTCCCTTTTGCTGTTTTCTGCCAGCTCTGTGTCAGCCAGCCTCCTGCTTCCAGATCTGTGGCCTTGAGAATGTGCCATGACAGGTTTTTGACTGGCTCTGCCAGTAGAGGCAGAATGCTAGAGTGCTAGCACAGGCTGCAGAGTAAAGGGCAGCAAAACAGTAATATTGTCTGTTTTCATTCTTTGCATAGCTAATTAACATACTCAAACTAAGTATAATGACTACATTAATTACCACTATTCCATATCCATAATTGAGATTCACTTGATTTAACACTTCATTGAAACATTAGCAATAGATCTCTAAAGCATAAGTCATCCTTGGCTGAAGTGTCACATTAACCTTATTCTCTCCTCCATAAATCACAACAGAACGTGGGTGGTTTTTCCTCTGTTGCCTTTGCTTTTTCACAATACTCCATTTTTGGATTAATTTAATTAGTACCTTCCTACTTCACAAAAGCCACAGAGCAGCTTTATTCATGAGCAGCAGCTCAATTCTGTCCAGATGGGAGAATAGGAGAGAAGCAGACATCTTCCATTCTGGGAGAAAACCTCATTGTATTTTACTAGTTAAAGTTAAGTTTCCTTACAGCCAGGTGTTACAAATTTCTCTGTTACCACACTGAAAGAACTGAGCTGTTGTCAGCAATTAGTCTATTGGTCTTTAGAAATCTTAATTTCAAAGGTGGCTTCTTTGAAGATGGGCAGTGAGAAACCAGATGAGGTTTAATAAAAGCAAGTGTAAAGTCTTGCACCTGGGGAGGAATAACCGTCTGTATCAGTACAGGCTGGGGGATGACCTGCTGGAGAAGAGCTCTGTGGAGAAGGACCTGGGGGTCCTGGTTGGTGACAGGTTGGCCATGAGCCAGCAGTGTGCCCTGGGGGCTAAGAGGGCCAATGGGATCCTGGGATGCATCAGGAAGAGTGTGGCCAGCAGGTCTAAGGAGGTGATCCTCCCCCTCTACTCTGCCCTGGTCAGGCCCCACCTGGAGTATTGTGTCCAGTTCTGGGCTCCCTGGGATAAAAAAGACCGGGATCTCCTGGAGAGAGTCCAGAAAAGGGCTATGGAGATGATTAAGGGCCTGGAGCATCTCCCCTGTGAGGAAAGGCTGAGTGAGCTGGGGCTGTTCAGCCTGGAGAAAAGAAGACTGAGGGGGGACCTAATTAATGTTTATAAATATCTTAAGTATGGGATGCAGGGGAAATGGCCAGCCCCTTTTCAGTGGTCTGTGGGGACAGGACAAGGGGCAATGGCCTCAAGTTGGAGCACAAGAAGTTCCACACCAATATGGGGAAGAACTTTTTTCCAGTGAGGGTGAGGGAGCCCTGGGACAGGCTGCCCAGGGGTGTGTGGAGTCTCCTTCTCTGGAGATATTCAAGACCTGTCTGGACGCCTCCCTGTGTGACCTGTCCTAGGGAACCTGCTTTGGCAGGGGGGTTGGACCTGATGATCCCTGGAGGTCCCTTCCAACCCCTGCAATTCTGTGATTCTGTAATTGTCCTAACCCCTGAGTGTTCTTGTGGCCTGTAGCTTGAGAAATGCAGTAGAGGCAACCAACCATAGAATTTTTATCATTTTCATATTTAAGTAGATACATGTCAGATAAAATGTTTTAACATCTGTCTTTACAGCTGAAGCTGCGAGACCTGGCTGGCCAGGCCCTGGCTTTTGTTCAAGAACTTGTAACAGCCCTTTTGAACTTCCATACATACACTGAGCAGAAGGTGCAGATCTTCCCCATTGATTCTGCAACAGACACTATCTCACCATTAAACCAGAAGGTAAAGCTTACACATTGCAGCTACAAGTATGTGTAATGACATAGACTGTCAGGAGTGAATAACCTCAGTCAGGCAAATTTCTGCCACCTTCACTGGAGTGCTCTGACTGTGTTCTGAGAGGCTGCCCCTCCTGCATGAGAAGTCTCTCTGTTGGGTGAATTCTCTGAATGCAGGCGAAGGTGTAGCTGCAGGGAGTTGTTTTTCCCTGTGCCACTGCTATAAGAGCAACATGATAGTCAAATTAAGGCTTTGCTTTTCAGGTGCTTAAATCAAAGTGCATTAGTCAGAAGTTCAGCTGACTTATTTTAAAAATACACAAATACTGCACTGCTGTCTTAATTAATGCACTGGAGAATGGGAGATCTTGAGACAGGAAGTCTTAGGTTTAGGGTGTTTAGCTGTAACATGAAACAAACTGGATCTAAGGTAGGCTTATGAAGGAGAGAACTTCTGTTCCCTTGTCAAGAAACAACTTTGTTATCTGATTTTGGGCTATTTGTCCACAGACCTTTCTTGTAAGTGTGCTGAAGCCTCAAATCTGTAAAGCATGATGAAGTTACTAGGAGAAGCCTGTCCTGTCTCTTTCTGTGCACCTCTGTAAAGACTGTTATGAACATATCATTCAGAGCTGTTAAGCTGCATCTTCTGACTTCCTGTTTCTATGCCATGAAACATGGAAAGCAACTTTGTGTACAAGGACTTGTGTGGGGATGCATACATGTATGCTTTGGAATAAACATTGCTTTAATGGCACAGTTGTTGACTTCATAGTTCAAGTGGGTCTGTGTGCATTTTTGGTGCTGGGTGACAGCATTTTCTGGTTCAGGCTAGCATTTCAGTTGAGTACCTTGTAAGGCTCAGGCTTAAGCTGCAGAGATAGATGTAATTTGCATTCATGAAATGGCTGCAGTGCATGTAGTGACATTGTTAACTGTCACAAAACTTCCCTGTTCTTGGGAACACCTCCTGTAATCTCTTTGCAGGCAAGAAACATGCTTGTGAAGGTGTGTATCCACTAGAGAAACCCCACTCTGTTTACTTTCTCAGTTGAAACAACAGTTTGAATAAAGAATGCACTTCTACAGAGATTCAGCATAGATCTGAGTTTAAGAATATTTTCTTGCTCTTGCCACCAAACCTATTCAAAATGGCATATCCTTCTTGTGAAAACTGTGCCTTCTGTCATCTTCCAAATCCTTTGGGGCAGGAACTGTGGCTCCTTGTTTATGTGGCCCAGCCTGGTGATTGAATTCTACAGACACCACTGCAGTTTACACTGAGAGAATAAAACCAGGTTGCTGAGGCATCATTTCTCATGTGTTTTTTTTCCCTTAACGGCCTAGTTAACTCTTCTTTGTTGCTATTCAGCAGAGAAGTGCTTTCACACTGCTGAAACTTAATCAGAACTGTAATTTGATTCTCCTTTTCTGATAATTGACTCTGATTCAGCGGTTCAGGCTTTATTTTTTTTCCATAACTGTGTCTCTTGGAGTCTGCCCTGCTGTGTATTGACGACATAATTTCCTCAGTACACCCTACCTCAGCACACCCTACCTCTCAGGGCTTTTGCTTGTGCCC
Source organism: Porphyrio hochstetteri (assembly GCA_020800305.1). Taxonomy (NCBI): domain Eukaryota; kingdom Metazoa; phylum Chordata; class Aves; order Gruiformes; family Rallidae; genus Porphyrio; species Porphyrio hochstetteri. The sequence continues at coordinate 10,712,713 of CM036907.1, forward strand.
CTGTACTGGGCATTGGTGAGGCTGCACCTCGAGTGCTGGGTCCAGTTCTGGGCTCCTCACCATAAGAAGGACGTTGAGGTCCTGGAGCGAGTCCAGAGAAGGGCAACCAGGCTGGGGAAGGGGCTGGAGGGCAAATCCTATGAGGAGCGGCTGAGGGAGCTGGGGCTGCTTAGCCTGGAGAAGAGGAGGCTGAGGGGAGACCTTATCACTGCCTATAACTATCTGAAGGGAGGTTATAGAGAGATAGGTGATGGTCTCTTCAGCCAGGTGACAGGAGATGGGACAAGGGGAAATGGCACTAAGCTGTGCCAGGGCAGGGGCAGATTGGATGTTAGGAAAAGATTCTTCCCTGACAGAGTTGTCAGGGCCTGGAACAGGCTGCCCAGGGAGGGGCTGAGTCACCATCCCTGGGTGTGTTTAACAGACCGGTAGGTGAGGTACTTAGGGATATGGTTTAGCACAGGACAGGAATGGTTGGACTTGATGATCTTAAAGGTCTTTTCCAACCTTGTGATTCTGTGACTTTCCAGGGATGAAGCATCTTTCATCACTCACTGAAGATGCTGCTGCTCCTGTATTTTTGATTAATTGATCTGTTTGCTTAGCAAGTGCTCTCAGTGCCATCTTAGCTCCTCCACTGAGTGGTTCAAAACCCTCCCCTCCCCTTAATGCCATAGAGCCAAGTGTCACGTAGTGGCTTAGCACACTTGCACTGATTTATTTTTCCCCAACTCCAGGTCTTGTCTGGCGCTTTCAAGCTATTTTCCCCACCAAACACTCAAAGTAGATGTGGACAATTCCCTTCCAGGTTCAAGTATTCCTTTTCTCTTTAAGTATTGGATTGCTGGGTTCTGCTGGGTTTTCAGCATCATGCCAGATAACTCCAGTCCTCTCTGTTGCAACACAAGTCAGGAGCATTCTGCATGTGTTACTTCTTCCTCCTTAGATTTTGGAGTTTTCCCTAATTCCATCCAGATTTTTGCCTGCATGAATGAGAGCTTGGCATATCTCTTTTCTTGTTAACACTGTATTGCTGCACTGTAATAATACAAGAAATAATTAAAATTTCTCATACCCTGTTTGCCTGGGATCTTTAGCTATGATTGTGGTATAAAATAATCAAAGGTGAAGGTGTCTTTCTGTGGGGTAAAATGAAACCAAGATCACTGCTGACTACCAATATCAGTCTGTGGAAGAAGCTTTTTGTAATACTGTGGAATCCAATTGAAAGCTGCTGATAGCTGTTATGTTCTGTGTGTAAGAGTAAACACCTTTATTCTCAGGTATACTTTTCTGAAGGCAAAGTTAGCCATGGAATTTCTTTTAGGATTTTTTGGTAAAGTCAGGCAGCTCTGTGAGGCCAGAGTTTCATGGGTGCCCAAACCTGTCACAGTTTTTGAAAGTTAGAATTCACCTTCTGATCAGTTACTGCTCCATCCTTTGCATTGGCATAAGCATGCTTTGACCCCTGTTGAAAACCAGACTGGATACAGATGAAGATTAAGATGTATCTCTTGCTCAGGTTTAACTCAGTTTACATCCTCAGTACTTTGCACAGTGTAGCTATGCAGGTGTCTGTGCTGATGCACAGGACCAGGGCTGAGAGACAAACAGCTGGGAGGAAAATAGAATAGCTGATTCTGGTGTCTGAATGGTGCATGGGTTTGATGGGGTTGAGCAAGGAGTGCAAGGATATTTCAACTCAAAAAGCAGGAGTTTGGTGTGCTGTGCATGGCAGTTAAAATGAGATAGGGTGCTGTGGCAAAGCCCTGGGTGGGTTTAGGTGGACCTTCTGGCAGTCTTCACTATTTCTCACTTTACATGGAGGGGTGTGTTTGTGTGCCCTGTAGGAGAGGTCACTGTACATCACTCACTTGACTCACATCTTACTGTTGATGTCCTGGGGATCATTTAAGATGACAGGTGCTTTGCTAAAGTGGACTGTTCATTGTTAGCTCGGAACAATGTGCAAGAGCAAGCACCATTTTAAAATCTCTCTGTGCTCAGTTCTCACAGTATCTTCATGAAAATGCTTCCTATGTTCGCCCTCTGGAGGAAGGAATGCTTCACTTGTTTGAGAGTATCACAGAAGATACCGTGACAGTCCTGGTAAGGTTTCTTGTTTTTAGCATTGAAGAGCTTTTTGCACAGCAAAAATCCTTACACGTTGTGGTTTTTTTCCCTTCCAGGAAACAGCTGTGAAATTAAAGGTCTTCTCAGAACACTTAGCTTCCTACCTATGCTTTTTAAGAAAGATTCTTCCTTATCAGTTAAAAAGGTACTTTTGATTTGATACTTCAAATTGAAAGCATGCTGTGAGGCATGTAGCTTTGTCAACATCTACAACTCTAACATAAGTCAACACTTAAAGTACTTTGTAAAATGTGGATTTTTTTTTTCCCTGCTCATTTTTGAGCCTTTAGGTTAGGCATGTGTTTGGTTTTGGGGTTTGTTTGTGTGGGTAGTTTTTTAGCTGGGTAGTAGAGCTAAATCCATGTATCTTAAAGCCTTTTTTTTCCCCCTTTCACAGATAAGATTAATGAAACCTGTACAGATTTTGCACAGATTGTTAATGTTACTTAGTTTTATTCAGTAGCATTGATACTGTTTGGCTGTGATATGCTTAAACTGTTAATTTCTTGAGCCTGCCTGAAGGTTATTTGTCATGCAGTAAATATAGCAGTGTAGTAAACCTTGGCCAGGCAGGCATCCCTTCGGCAGTGGAAATCTTTGTTCCCAAGTGGGTTGAAGGGAGGTGAATTATTAGTGCAAAGGACTACTTCTTCCTTAATTTTTCCTTCTTTTTTTAAGAAAAAAACCTTGCTTTATCCCTTCTTTGTACCTGTTTTCCTGCTCCATAGGGAGCATAAGGTAAATTATATATGTAGTAAATTATATATAGTAGAAGAAAAAGTCTCTAAACTGATAAAGTCAGTTCCTTGCCCTGAGTGTAAACTGCTTCTGGCTTGTGACTGAAGCTGCAAGGAGTGGGGATAGTACATGTACACAGTAATTTTCATGTAAGGCTAAGTTACTCTGATATGATAACCCTTCTAAGATAAATTCCTAGTCATTTCTTGCTTTGGACTGGGGATGTAGAGAACACTTGTTACCTATTCCAGAACTCATGAACTTGTTTTTTAAGATAATTGTTTGCTTTAAAAAAAAAAAAAATCCTTCATATATTCCTAGTTTGGAAGAAGAGTGTGAGTCTTCTCTTTGCACAGCTGCTTTAAGAGCTAGAAATATGGAGCTGCACAGAGACATGAAAAGGTTGACTGCAGTCTTTGAGAAGCTACACACGTACATTAGTCTTCTTGCATTACCAAGTAAGTGCTGGTTTGGGCTCTGTTGGGTGTATGGTGACTGGAAGGCACTGGTTTTCCTTTAGGACCAGTGTTGGAATTTTTTGGTTTGTTTTTTAAACCAAACCCACAGATTGCCACTCCTGTGCCAGAGGGAAACCAGATTAGCACTAATCTTTAGGATCAGTTTAAACTGTGGGGTGAATTCTGCAGTATGCATCCTGGACCCTCTTTTATCCAGACTGAGCATGCTATAGAGTGCTGCTTTAGTGCTCCACAGGCTTCTTTCTGAATAGGTGTGGGCATGGTGCAGGCCTGGAAGTTACCAAGCAGTCACACATACCACATTTTAGATAGTCATCCTTAACTGCAGAGGAGGAGAAATGACTGTAGGTTTTAATAGTATGATTGACAGTATGTCAGTTACCACCTCTTAATCATCAAATTGTTGATAAAATACATCTTTATTACTAATTATAACTTCCAGCTCCTCCTAGTCATAAGATGATTAAACTACAACTCTCATGATAATGACTAATTAAAATCAGGTAAAACATTGGCATGTATGTGTGTGGGGAAACTAACTCCAAACGTGTACTGTAAATAAGAGGAGGAAACAGTTATTGTATAGCTTCAGCTTATTTCAGTCCTCACTCTTACAAGGACCCAGATGGTCCTTCCTACAGCAGTGAGTGTGTTTCTACATGCATAATTGCTTTTTGAGGCCAAAGCAGTTGCTATTCGTAAAATATGAATGAAATTTAGGAACCTTGGAAATCTTTTACCTGCCTACTCTGGCAAAACATGGTGTGTGTATGTGTATATATATATTTGTGTGTGTACATATATATATACACACATTTGATATTGAAAGGGAATCTCTTGTTGTTCTCATGCTCCATGCAGATGTTTCTAGTAGGTGGAAATTTTTCAAAGCTAACTCTTTTCATGCATGGTGAAGTCTTAGTGTTGTTTACTTTCCTTTCTACCTGGTCCTCCTAGGTACAAAACCAGAAGGACTTCTTAGGACAAATTACAACTTGGTGTTTACAAACATTGCTGCAAGTCTTCATGGATTTCATGACATTCTGAAAGGTGAAAGTACAGCAGTATTGTTATGTTTCAGCTCTGCTCCTTTCTGTTTGTACTCTCTGTAACCATGCTGAATGTGTAATGTGTGATAAATCTCGTTTGTTTTGCCTTTGCAAATTAAGATAAGAAACTAAACCTTCTAACTGCTTGTTTTGGGCATGCATGCATGGCTTTCCCCTCTGTTTTGTTAGCTGCTCCTTTGAAGCTGCTGGAATACTTGTGCCATCCTAGTACTTCATGAGTGGTGTCACTTTATTTTCTGAACTCCATTGCTAGCACACAAAATGGAATACCATTGCATGTACATGTTTTCCCCTGCTTAGGTACTGTTGACCTCATACCTGCTTTCCAAGTGGAATTTTTCCTTGCTGTTTTTAGGTTAATTAGTGTTTTAACATGAGCATAGAACCAAAGCTTGCCAAGAGGTCTGTGTTCTTTTTGAAGCTTATCTTCATCCTTGAAAATTACTTATCTTCTTTTTATCAGATAACATGGATATGTTGTGTTTTCAGTGAAGTGATGTTTGGTTAAGGCTCAGGGATTTTTAAAACACTGATTTATTTTTTTTTTAACTTATTTTTTTCCTGTATACCCTAGAATCTCTGTACCATGTAGGTGTTTTCAGGGAGAAAACAATGCATATAGGTGGATTGTTTTAATACTAGTCAGCTGTTTAAACACTAAACTTCTATAATTCTGGGTCTTTTTGTCTCTTAGTAATAACATCAATAGCACTGCCCCACCTTTGCAGGCTTAAAAAAAGAAAGATTATGTTAATGATTGTTCCTCAAACAAAATGAGACAGTAAACCAAGAGTTTTCTAGCATAGATAAGTCTATTGATGAGTATCTTCTGCCTCTTAATGCAGCTAACACAGGGTAAAGTCAACCCAACTTATACTTTAACAAAGGAAAAAATAGAAGTACTGAATAAAACTGTCAGTGGAATTCATTAGTTAGCAACAGAAACCTTGTGCTTAACATCTAATCCTGACTATACTCCAGAATGGTTGGGTTGTCACTCCTCCCCTCCTTCACAACCCAAACTAATTTCTAACTGCCTGAATTTGCCTCAAATTGTAACTTCTGGTGGTGGTTTCTCCACTCTGTAGCAATAGTAGTTTATTTTAAATATGCAGAATGCTTGATTGTCAAATAATTAGTTACTTTTCATTAGGCCACCTTAGACTGTTTGTTCTTACTTAATAAATACTTGAGTCTTGTTAAATTTTGGTGCTGCTGAAATGAAGTAGGGTATTTAAGGTGTTTTGGAGGGGGTTTAATTCCCTGAAGGCTGTTCATTTTGTCAGGAAGAACTTCAGAATATAGGAAGTAGCTTTCTAAGCTTCTAGGAAACATCTAGATTTGCTCTGACAGAATTAAAACACTTTTCCCTTAAGTCATGTAAGCTTAATGCTCAGATACTGAACATGACTGAAAATTCTACTTGATGTGTCCTGCTGTAAACATGAGGAAATGGAAAGTAGAGATGTGAAATGAAGTGCTAGCTCAGTGTGAGATTGGATCCCCTATATAGCTATGACTTTTGGGATACAGAGAACACTTAAACATACACCTTTATTCTGCCTTGTGTAACAGGCAGAATGTCTGTTTGTTGTGAGCACAGACAGTTGTCTAAGGCCGTGTGCTGAAGAACTAAGAGTATCAGTGAATCACAGAATCACAGGGGTTGGAAGGGACCTCCAGAGATCATCAGGTCCAACCCCCCTGCCAAAGCAGGGTCCCTAGGACAGGTCACACAGGGAGGTGTCCAGATGGGTCTTGAATATCTCCAGAGAAGGAGACTCCACACCCCCCTGGGCAGCCTGTCCCAGGGCTCTGTCACCCTCACTGGGAAAAAGTTCTTCCACATATTGGTGCGGAACTTCCTGTGCTCCAACTTGAGGCCATTGCTCCTTGTCCTGTCCCCACAGACCACTGAGAAGGGGCTGGCCAATTCCCCCTGCATCCCATACTGAAGATATTTATAAACATTAATTAGGTCCCCCCTTAGTCTTCTTTTCTCCAGGCTGAACAGCCCCAGCTCACTCAGCCTGTCCTCACAGGGGAGATGTTCCAGGCCCTTAATCATCTTCATAGCCTCCTCTGGACTCTCTCCAGGAGATCCCTGTCTTTTTTATCCCAGGGAGCCCAGAACTGGACACAATACTCCAGGTGGGGCCTGACCAGGGCAGAGTAGAGGGGGAGGATCCCCTCCTTAGACCTGCTGGCCACACTCTTCCTGATGCATCCCAGGATCCCATTGGCTCTCTTAGCCCCCAGGGCACACTGCTGGCTCATGGCCAACCTGTCATCAACCAGGACCCCCAGGTCCTTCTCTGCAGAGCTCCTCCTGCAGGTCATCCCCCAGCCTGTACCTGGACTAAACTTCTAAACAACTCAGAGGGGAGAAGTATTCAAAATCTGAGGTCATGAGCTGCATTTGAAAATGGTTAAAATCATAAAATGATAAAAATCATAACTTGACATAAATACACTTTCTTTTCTAGATATTTCCAAGCACTATAGCCAGAAGGCTACTTTAGAACAAGATGTTCCAACTGCCACACAGAAACTCATAACTACAAATGACTGTATTTTGTCCTCTCTTGTGGCTTTAACCAATGGAGCGGGCAAGGTAATGGGTATTTTTGTTTCAATATAATGCCCTAACCTGCTTGTGCAGGGTTTTTTTATGTGTGGGTGGTTTCTTTTGTTTTTTTCTTTTAAATTATCTTAGATGAATGATTTGGAAAATCTATGTGTGCCTCTGACATCAATAATCTATAGCATCAGGCTTGTTCTAAGGTATTTTCAGGCTACAAGTTTAAAAAACCTCTGTGGGTGTTAGAAGCAGGTACTGTGAAGAGGATGCTTTGGGTTAGTAAGTTAAGTGGAAGAGTCTCTAGTTTGTTTGAAACTCTTGTTGTGAAGTATATATTTCTAATCAGGTGGGGTTTTTTAATAGTAATTGCTCTGATGAGCAATTTTTCTGGCTAACTAAATTCAAAAGGTGCCTTTTTCATGGTGTGTCTAGATTGCCTCCTTCTTTAGCAACAACTTGGATCATTTCTCTACTTCATTGAGCTATGGCCCTAAAGGAGGAACAGAGTTCATCAGCCCTCTTTCAGCTGAGTGCATGCTGCAGTACAAGAAGAAGGCGGTTGCTTACATGAAGTCTTTGAAGAAGGTTTGTTCAGCTGGCATGTTTGCACAGAGGAAGCGTGGTTCTGTTGATAATTGGTTATGCTGAGCAGAATATAAACTAAGGATTTTCAGTATTTAGAATGACTCTCTGAGAGTCTTTGGCTGTGGAAATCAAACCCTTAGAGCAGTAATGCTATTGAAAAATTGAGAGAGCGGAGTTGCTCTCAACTGAGGGCATGTGCCAATTCTGCCCTCAGCCATTTCCACTAATTATTTCTGTGCCAGGACTCCAAGGGGAGGAGGGTAGCTTCCTACTAAAATTTCCTCCCATGTTCACCAGGAATATGGGGTGAATGACATCATATTCTTATACTTGTGTTTACTGGAAGACAGTGGAGGGCAACAGGGAAAGGAAAAAAGAAAAGCAGCAGAAAAGGAGTTATGCTGGAGGAAATGTGCTGAACCAAAGGACCAAACTCTGCCAGATCTCCCTGCTGTCTCCATTAAAAATGATGCTTGAGTGATGGTGTGCTTAACAGTTGTTAGTACCTGGCTTGCCTGCAGTGTCTGTAAAGTGGAGCTGAAGATGCATTTCCTCATTAATGAACATCTGGAGCTTTCTGAGCACTCTTGAAGCAGGTGTACATTTTGGGGCAGGATATTTTTGTGAGCTCCAATTTTGTTTTATCTTCTGGCTGATAAACACTTGGAAGCTGCTTTGGAGGGTGATAAGAGAGTAAAGATAGAACATGTGTTTTAGTGCCATGTGAAACGTGTTTTGAAGTTCCTTTTCTCCTCCTGCAGCCTTGTGCAGATTCAGTGCCTTATGAGGAGGCTTTAGCCAACCGCAGAGTTCTCCTGAGTTCCACGGAAAGCAGAGAAGGTCTTGCACAACAGGTATCCTGAGATCTTTAATAATTCAAATACCTGCAAAATAAAGACACACTGAAGTATTCATTTCTAATGCTCTGTACTGTTTTGAGTGCTTCTGTTGGGCTGCACAAGATTTATTAACACTGGTTAAGAGCAGTGATTTTTCTTTTCAAGTAGAATCTATTCCTAGATTTCAGTTTGTCATTCTTGCAGTCTGCATACATTTATATTTCTTTTCAGGAAGGTGAGGCAGAAGCACTTAAGAGACTTACAGTTTGCTTATCTCACTTAAATGAGACTGATTAATACTAAAACCTTATTAGCTTGAATGCTTAGACTGTGCTTAAGTCACTGTCATTAAACTTTTACAGCAGAAAAAGACTTCAGTGGCATGTGGTTGTGTTTTTATTTTTGTAGTGACCAATATTCCAAGTGTTTTAGTAGGGAGGAGATAAATCTGAACAGAAATGTGTTTGGAGTGATAGGATGTGTGCTGTTCCGTAGCTGGTTTTGTATCTGGACCAGGTGGGTGGCTCTGTGTGAGCTGGGGCAGCTTGGTAGAGCTTGACTTTCTAGTGCAGAGCAAGACAGTGCTAGTGCCAGGCACACATCTTTAAAGTTTTCATGAAATTCTTCCCTGCTTTGATTTTTATTTTTTTTTAACCTAATATGATGTTGCCACTTCTGTGCTGTGGAGCTTTAGTGATGCATGTTTCAGGCTAACTAAAGAACACTCTCATTTTTGACACATGAATGCAGTTAAGCAGACAGCTTAAATCAGTTTGCCTGCTGTGTTATTCATTAGCTTGCTTTAAAATAACTCACAGTTTAAAATAGCTGCCTTCAAACATTTCCTGTGTGGCTTTTTTCCCCCCCTTATGTTCAATAACATGGACCATAAACTTTCCCTTCTAAAGGTCCAGCAGAGCTTGGAGAAAATTGCAAAACTTGAACAGGAAAAAGAACACTGGATGTTGGAGGCCCAGCTAGCTAAAATAAAGCTAGAGAAAGAAAACCAAAAGCTGAAGACCTCTCTGAGTGGACATTTAACTGAAACTGTACAGGAACGTTCTGCTTTGCCAAATGTAGCTGAACAAAAGATGGAAACTGCAGAAAAGAGTCTGAAGGAACCTATTAAGAGCACTAGTCTGGTAAGTGACCTTTTCCCTTCAACAGACAAAAATCCACTTTCTTTTAGAGTAGCACTGTTTGATCAGTGGGACACTAATAATGAAAGCTGTTTAACTGTGGTGAAATGCATTCATGCTCAGCCTCCTCGTATTTGCAGAGCTGCTTGCTAATGCTTTCTGCAGGGTTTGGAAGTTTCTGGAGTTTGAGACTTTGTTCACTTTCTTAGGAATCATGGAGATGTTTTTATAGTTGTGTGCTTGTGTGACTGAGGGGGAAACAATAGGTGCTTAACTTCTAGATTTTTCTGACTCTGTAGTTAGGAAGATCAGGTCAGCTCTGAGTTTCCAAGGCTTTATTTCATCTCTAGGTATGCTAAAGCAAACAAAGTAGGAAATTAGTATTTTTAAATGGGTGATAAGACTTATTCAGTTTATTATAGCTTAATTTTAACTTGGAAGATGCTACACAAGATTTCAGTGTTGTCTGGTGTGCCAATTTTTATATAACCTTCATAGGTGCATATAACTTGGGTTCAGCAATTGCTCCTCTTGGATATGGCATGTGTTCTGTCCTGCCCAACTCTCAGGTTGTCAAATGGCCTTTTCCTGTTCATTACAAGTATTTAACAGTCCTTGGCCTTTCCTGCTGTGAAAAGCTGCCATCAAAACTCAGTAGCCTTGGTGACTGTTCTGTAGGTATCCTGTATTGCAGCACTGGGCACACAGGGGATCCCTCCTCCCAAATGTGCACACCAAAGGGGCAGATAGACAGCTTTTATACAAGACACACAGGCATTTTCATAGGGTTTCCAAAGGATGGTTAATTTTTCCACTATGAGAGCTCATTATCCCCCACCCCCCATGCACATTATGGTGGGTTTGGTGGGCTTCAAAGACGTTTGATGGCCCTTTACTTAATTTACTCCTCTTCATTACACATCCTTTTGGTGAGCTTTAGCTTTTGCCTTGATAACAAAGCTATGGAGCTGGTTCCTCAGGCTTGAGGCACCCTCCTGTTCTTCTTCCTCCTTCTTCCTCTCTGTCACTCCCTTCTCAGAGACAAGTTGTTTCTCTTGAGGTATCACAACGCACACAGTGTGCCAACATTGTAGTCCTTGAAGCAGAACTTTGCACATCCTTTACATAGTTGGTTGCTGACCAGCTAATATTTCTCATGTTCCCTGCTTCATTCTGAATTATCATTTCTGAAGTCAGATTAACAGGGATGTCATCAGTAAGAAAAATAATCAGTCTACTCAGCTCTGCACTCAATAGAATTCTTTATTCTCCTCCCCCCCCAACCTTTTCCTGCTCCAGGTTAAAAATGACCAGCAGATTGTTTTGAAATCCCCAATTTGAAGTAAACTAGCATCTTAAGCTTTTGATCCTGCATTTGATCCATTAGGAATTTGAGGAGAAGGGCTTTTTCTAGCTGCAGTGCTTAATACAGAGTCATAAGGTCAACATGTTACATAAATACTTTCCATAAAGCTAAATCTCTAGTCCTGTTGAGATCAGAAAAGTACCATCTGATTCTAGGTAAATATATTCTTCCATGAAACCAGTTACTGGCATGCATCCCTCTCCTGGAGTTCTATCAGGGCCTCACACTGAACTATCACAGTGATCACACAAGCCACCTGCATCTTGCTGCTTTTCTTCCTCTATATACATTGTAAGGCAAAAGATCACAGACTGGTCTGGGTTGGAGGGGACCCCAAGGATCAGAGAGCTCCAACCCCCCTGCCACAGGCAGGGACACCAACCTCCAGGCCTGGATCTACACAAGGTTGCCCAGGGCCCCATCCAACCTGGCCTTGAACACCCCCAGGGATGGGGCATCCACCACCTCTCTGGGCAGCCTGATCCAGGCCCTCACCGCTCTCTCTGTAAAGAGCTTCCCCCTAATACCTAATCTAAACCTTCCCTCCTTCAGCTTCAATCCATCCCCCCTTGTGCTGCCAGTGTCTGCCCTTTTAAAAAGCTGATTCCCCTCCTGTTTCTCTGCTCCCTTCAGGGACTGGAAGGCTGCAATGAGGCCCCCCCACAGCCTTCTCTTCTCCAGGCTGAACAAGCCCAGCTCCCTCAGCCTCTCTTCGTAGAGGAGGTGTTCCAGCCCTCTGATCATCTTTGTGGCTCCTCTGAACCCTCTCCAACAGTTCCACATCTTTCTTGTACTGGAGGCCGGACATGGGACTCCAGCTGGGGCCTGATGAGGGCAGAGTAGAGAGGGACAATCCCCTCCCTGTCCCTGCTGGCCACCCCTCTTCTGATGGAGCCCAGGACACCATTGGCCTTGCGAGCTGCAAGAGCACACTGCTGGAAGGATATATTGGGAGAGTTGGTGTTACTCTGATTGTGTTCAAAGCATTCATGTATATTATTACCCGTGTTTGGTAGAGGTGGAGGTACTTAAATTTGGTTTTAGTTTTAACTGTTGCAAGGCTTCTTAATTTGAAGTCTGAAGCCAGAATGGCTTGTAGCTGTGGGATCTATTTCAGCAGCTCTCACTTACGTGTATTTTCTTCCTTGTTCTAGATTGGAATGTTGACTATAACTCCTGATAATGAAAAGGTAAACTGTTTTAAACATTATCTCAGTACATCTGGTAAATACTTCAATTTCTGACTTTGTTAAACTTATTCCAAAAGTTGAACTACCAAGAACACTAGTATAATGGTGTGAGTCCCCCATGTAGTCTGTATGCTATATATTCAAGTTTTTAAAATCCTTTTATTTTTTAATTTCCTGCTGTGTAGCTAACTGTTATCTATTACTCATTGAAGCAGTTTGAAGCTTTGTGAGCTGTGGGCCAGGTCTGTTCTCTGTAATTTGAGAAAAGCATTAGTCTGTCTGTACTTCAGTAACCCTAACTGCATTCCAAACCTCAATAAACTCTTGAGGAAGGGCTTAAGCTGCAAAAAAAGCCAATGACTGTGAACCTGGTGTTTAACACTTAAGTACAGGCTATCCCCAGCCAGAGGTCACACATAAGAAAGGTCAAAACAGCTGTCAAACTGAATGTTATCTCTTTATTTAGCACTGCTGTAGCATAAGGCTTCCCACAGCAGGGATTTAGCAGAGTAAGACTCCGTGCCTACCCCTTTCTGGTACTGCAGGGAGCTGATGTCTATCTACTTTACTCCTTCTTTTTCCCATCTGAAGGGGTGATTAAGGAGGGGGTGAGGGTCAGGTAATAATAACTGAGGCAAGATCTTAAAAGCTGCTGCATAGAGCTGAGCTTGAAGGTAATGAGAAGTCACATGAAAGCTGCTTCTAGTGGGTTAGCCTGTAACTTAAACTGACAAGTTGTGGGCTTTGGTTTTGGTTGTTTGGTTTGATGTTTTTTTTAAAGTTAAAATGTCTATAAAGAAATTCCTGGATTGGGAAGAGTCAGTAAGTTTTTATGTAGGTGAAGGCAGTCCTCTTCTGCACTGGATTTTTCATCTGCATTGGAGACTTGATATGTTAAACCAAGCTAACTTCTTACATCTTCAGTTAGCTCCTTGTCCTTCAAGGGACTGTAGCATTAAGAGTCACCATCAGGGTGACAAATTGCAGTGACCTGCTGTCTGGGGAATTTAATGCTTTTGGGTAGAGCAGCCAGGCCTCAGGAGAGAAGAAAAGCCAGAGTGCAATGCAGGTACTCACTCTTCTAAGCATAAATATCTGTCTGCTTAATTTTTTTTTGCTTTGCCAGGCTCCAGATGTTGAATCTCGTGAAGATCTGATAAAAAACCACTACATGGCAAGGATAGCAGAGCTGACATCTCACCTGCAGCTCGCTGACAGCAAATCAGTCCACTTCCACGCTGAGGTGAGCATGCAGGCAGTGTCTGTGAAAACAGTAACCCCCTTTTCCAGCTTTCCAAGAGCCAAGTGTTTGTGACACTGAGCTTAAGGATATGGAACACAATGTTTCATTAAAATCTGTCCCTTGAATATCTTTTTTAGCTGTGGTCTAGGAGGCAGAAAAATGGATACTGTAGACTTTTTTCTTTATTTAACTTCAAGAATTAACAAAATGATTCATTGTATCTCTGGTTTCCTGTTCTCAGGAGGTAACTTTTCTTCAAAGATGTGACCATTGCCATTTGTATAATTAACTGATGTAGAATATACCAAAGCTGCAGAGAAAATCCTCTTTAAGTATTTGTTTATTGTAGATGACATATTATGGAGGAACCAGCTTCCTCTGGTATTTGGGCAGGGTGTGAAGCAGGTTGTGTGTGTTGCTTTCTACTCAGGAAATGTTTCCTAGTAATTATGCTAAATACAACATTTAGGAGATTGGCAATACAGTTATTCTGTAAGATTAAATAAAAAATTAACTTTTAACTATTACATTTGCACTTGAAAATGTGCAGAATCTCTCACTGATCTTCTTGAAACATAAGGGAAAGATGGAAGCACCCAAAGCAGTCACTTCAAGATGAAACATGGCAATATTCTGGAACTAACTTCCCTCCCTTCTACCCTCCCTACCCTGTTCTGATTGACAGTGTCGAGCACTTGCCAAAAGACTGTCCTTAGCAGAGAAGTCCAAGGAGTCCCTCACAGAAGAGTTGAAAGTAGCAAGTCAAAACATCAGTAGGTTACAGGCAAGTAGAATGTTAAATAATAGATGCATTACATAACAGTGCCAGGGGAAGCTGGGGAAGAAAAATTATAACCATCCAGCATGGTCATGTCTTTACTAGGACCTTAGTTATGTGATGTAAAACCTTTAAGGGGATATAGAGAATCTGGGATTTGAAGTGTAAGTGGAACATGCTTGAAGGAAAAAGTGATAGTAGCCAAACCTGTGTTTTAGCACAATTGGGGTCAAGTTTTTATGTCAAAAGGTGTGGTTGTGTGACTGAATTCTTAATCCTTCTAGCACCTGGGACAGTCTTAGAAATGCCAGGGTGTTGATTTGAGATGGATAGCTTAGTAACTTTGGGGTAATCTTTCAGAAGCCATTCTTAACAACTGATAATAAACTCTTATGCCAGATGTCCCATGCATGTTCTGTTTTTGTCCTTCCCCTCCACACAGCTGAGAGAAGCCAATAGTAAAACAAAGTTTATATGAATATTCAGTTCATAAATGCCTTCATGTTTTCTTTATATTTAGTTCCTGTCTTTATTGCTCACCTGTCTGAGATGGTGAGTACCTAGAATGTTCCCTGTAGGCAGTGACTGTAATGATACACACTTAGAAACTGTTCATAAACACTAAGTGCTCTTTTGATTTGTCCCTTGAACAAATTCCACAGTCAGGATCCAATTCAGCACGAGATGTTCATCTCCAGTTGCACACTGAACTTCCTAAGACAAGACAGTGGGCACACCAAGTGTGTGTTTAGTAGTTTGCATAGTATTCAGTCAGAGCAATTTTGGTTGGAAGGATCCTCTGAAGGTAATCTGGCCCCTCTTTTGGCCAGAGCAGGGAGAGTTCAGATTAAGCTGTTGAATCTGGAGCTTCCTGTGAAGGCATGCTGGCCTGCCACAGTTGCTCCACTTGCTAAGTGTTGGACTGTTCTTTGCTCTGTCCTTGACCATCCAGCTTTTCTGGGCCCTATTAACTTCCAGGGCTGTTTTACCTGGGAACTTTCCAAGCAGACCTTGAAAAAGCCAAAATCTACTTGGGTTGCTGTAATTCTACTATTCATCTTACTTGTTTCCCTCAGGATCTTAAATTCCACTAACCCATGGTTGCTGCAGCCAAGCCTACCATTAGCTTTCACATCCCTGGCCAGCTTTTCCCTGTTTGTGAGTAACAGGTCTAGCAGAGAGCACCTCTCAGGCCTGTTACTGATCACTGATATCAAGAAGTTCTCTATCACACTCTAATTCCTCAACTGCTTGCATTCCACCTTGTTGCCCTTCCAGGAGATGTCAGAATAGTTAGAAATCCCTCATGAGAATAATGTTTCAGAGATTTTTATCTGCTTTTAACAGGTGCCTAGAATATCACCCTTGTTCTCCCCTGATCCCTACCTATGAGATTTTAATTCTCTTCAAACCACTCCTTCATGTAAGGCATGATTTCTCCCCTTCTAACCAGTCCTTCCTGAAGTGTCTGCATCCTTTTCATTGCTGCATTCTAGTCATACATGTATCCCACCCTGTCTCTCTAATCCCAGAGACATCATAGCTCTGCAATTCCATGTAGGATACTGGTTCCTTCTGCTTTGTGTGCCATGTTTGCTTGTGTACAGGCTGTGCTGTAACCCTGTAAACTTTACTTGTTTATTGGCTGGAAGCAGTGCTGGAAAACTTCCCTATAAGCATAAAAAGTGGGTGAAGAAAATGATAAAGGAAATAGAGGAAAAATAAGGGGAACAGACCATGCCTGAGACTTCAGGTAAAAGACAAATGGCTATTGGCTTTCTGTCATAAAGTGTGGGAGGTTTTTAGTGGTTAGACGTATTTACACACATTCAGCATCAAAGGCATAGCCTGCTCCTAAGTGGAGATAGAAGTTGGCTGCTCTGCTGGCTGTCACTAATACTGAGCTGCTGGGGGGTGTTTTTAACCTTAGGATGAATTGATGACAACAAAGAGAAGCTATGAGGATCAGTTAAGTATGATGAGTGACCATCTCTGCAGCATGAATGAAACCTTAACTAAACAAAGGGAAGAAATTGATACACTAAAGATGACTAGTAAGGTAAGTTCTGGGTGCTGACATTAGGCCCTGGCTGCAGTTTGTTGATCTGTGGGTTGCATTTGGCATTTCCTCTGGCGCAGGTACCCTTGTTAAAGGGTACTTTAACGAACCAATTCACAAGTGTTAGTTCTTAAGCTCTGGCCAATTGGAAATAACACTCCAAACCTGCTCCTGCATCTTTTGGTGAAGAAAAGAGTCTTGCAGAACATACAGGTGGGAAAGAACAAACACTTCATGCCACTGTTTCAGAGCAGGCTTTCAAAGTGTACCCTCTGATTGAAGGTCAGGATCTTTTTTTTTGTTTCTGTGTGGTGAAAATGGAATTATTTGGCATTATTATCTGTCTAGTTGATGGCTGGTGTTTATGACTTCTTGGTAGGAGTGCCCTTCCTGCACTCCTCCCTCAGCTGCAGCATGCTCTGTTCTTGGCTGCTCTTCTTTCTCTCTGTTTTATTTTGATATTCTAGCTTGTCTATCTCACTTAGAAATGGAAAAGCTGCTGCTTACATTCTTCTGTGAACTCAAAATGCATACTAGAGGCTCCTTGCTTGGAGAATTTACTTATCAGAAACAAGTTTATTACTTGATGATAAAAAATGCACAAGTCTGCTGTTTTAAGCAGTCAGCAAATTAACCACAGTGTATCTTATTCTGACTGTTCTAGGGAGGGCCAGATACTGTGAAAGTTTTTCCCCTTCACTTGCCTGGCTGTGAAACTAACAAACTATCATTATTCTCCTTAATTGTGGAAGGTGTGCATGGAAGCAAATTTCACCAAAGGCTTACAAAAAGAAAAGGTTAAAATAAAAATCCTTCTTTTGATTAAAGATCCTGTGATGGTGACTTTTATTTTCTAGACTAAACTCTCTGCCCTTGTGTAGAGCTGTTTTTCTTCAGATGTCTGATTGTTTTAACTTGGCATTAGAATCTTCAAAATGAGTTTTTAGTGTGTGAAGCCTTGTGTTTTCAGAGGGAAGCTCTTGGCTGCATACTGATCATAGCACCTCTTGTTTTTATAAATGCTTTCTGGAATTTTTCACTTGTCATACTTTAACACTTCAAGTGGTGCCTCTGTGAGGAGGTGGCTCAGCATCTCACAACAGCAGACATGGACTTGCAAACCTTACCAAATGAAGAGGTGATGTGGCTGAAATCAAAACAAAGCAGTTCAAGCCGTTACCCTTTGGAGCTGTGAGATTAAAATCAAGGTTGCCTCAAAGGAAATGGGAAGGCACAGAAATGCTAGCAAGTAACTATTGCACAGAGCTTTATTTTAAACTGCACCTTTGCTTTGTGGAATTGTTGCCAGTCAAATGTGAGTTGGTTGGCTGTAGAACAAAGTCTTTACTACACTGGGAATATTTGGTATAGACCAAATTAAAGGTAAGTTTGGAACAAAATGATAGGGTGGGAGGATTGATTTTTTTTAATGTGAGGCAAGGTTTGTATTTGAACTACCACTTAGAGGTGAATTGTGATTTGACTTGCCTTTGCTGCCCTTAGAATTGAGTTTCTTGGAAAGCAATGCAAATGGCTTTTTTTTTTCCAGAGGTTTTGAGTGAAGTAAGGTACTGTTGTACCTTATCCTTACTCCCAGTGCTTTTTGAAAGTATCTGGTGCCTTCCTTTCTTATGCCTGGAAAGATAGAGGGATTTTTCAAAGCAAGCAGTTACAAGCTTCCATTCCTGCAAGCCTATGGATTGTTTGTTCTCAGTGTGACTGTACTTTGCTGATAGTTATCAGATGTCAGATTTTTATATGTTGTCAGTCAAGATTTTTATCTGAATTATATGTTCTGCCCACTTGTTTCTTGTTGCAGGGAAATTCTAAAAAGAACAAAAATCGATAGCTTGTAGCTAATCAACTGTCTTCAGAAGCTGCTGCTGCTGCACAGGATGCAGATAGTGAATGTTCATTGTCCAATTCCTGCCTGTTCCAGGAAGCAGTGAGTGGTATTGGGTCTACTAAAAACTGATTTGGTGCTGTAAATGGGCTTTAAAAAAATATTTAGAAACTTGTAACAAATAAAACAGAACTCAATGTTGGCTCTCAACCAGGAAAAAACACATTCTGGATAATTTATATAGCAATTCCCTTCAGTTTTTACTGTGCATTTTTTAAAACAAGGTTTTAATTTCATGTAACAAGTTCAGATTTGGTATATTTTCAGATATGGTTGTGTGTTAACAGATTTGGATCAGTGCAGTAGCTGTCTATTTTTTGAGTTACACATTTACATTTTCAACATGTGTACATTCCTTTACTTGCTAATAACAGTTTAAAAACTAGTTTATTGAGACTTTGGCCACGCAGGCTGTGCAGTTACTGTAAATGTATGACTTCTCAGCCCTTTTGAATGAATTGGAATTGTGGCTTTCAAGTGATTTCTATAAATTCACACAAGTAAATGGGATCTTTGATTTTTATTTAGACTGCAAGAGTGAAAACTTTTGCAGCTTCTATTTGGCACCTTTGGATTTGAAAGTAAGTAGCACAGATAGCTGAATTGGGATAATTCTGTGAAATTGCTTTAAGACTTTACTGAAGCATTTTGTTTACACATAGATGTATATATTGGTTGAAATAACTGTTTAAAGCTAGCAGAAATTGTGGTTGTAACTTGCCCCAGCGAGTGAAACGATATGTGTGTCAATAGATCAGCTTAATATGCTCTTTTACAGTACAAAACATGAAATACGTAGACAAAAATCTGAATTTGGAAAAAGCCTTCATCAAACTTAACTCCTGATGGATTCACTGAGGGGGGATGCACATGGCTTTTCCTGTGTTTGGGAAGTTTGTGAACTTTAGGCCCCTCAAGAAGATTTATTTTACTTTCTTTTGGTGAAGTCACAGAAGTTTCACAGCATCGTTCTGGGCTTTTCATTATGGATCAGATGCTGTGCTGCTCTGCACTGTACACTGATCTTCTGTCCCATCATTTGCATTATGGCACTTATTTCTCCCAGAAGGGTTTCCTCTGATAGCAGTTGTGTCCATATGTATTATTAGTATGGAATAATAAAATCAGCTACATGAAACCAGCTTGACTCATTTTCACTTCTTACTCCTGGTTAACACCCAGGTTGCACAGTGTGGTGTTGTGGTGAGATGTTAACAGCTGTTAAGGGCTGGTGAGGTGAGCTTACATCATTAGACAAGTCTCCTTACTCTTGGTAGGACTTTCTCTATGGGCCAGGCAGCATGTCTGTACCTAATGCTGCAGTGTGCAAAATACAGAGTCCATGTCAGTGTTTCTCACTTTCTTCTCTGCTCAAAGGCAACCAACCATCCAATCTGGATTGATCCCAACTGTGGAATTCTTCTGATACAGTTTCTCCTTTCGTGACACATTGATTTTGTCACTAACCTGGAGAGGAGATGGGGAGAAGAGCCTATGTGGGGTTTTTTACCAGCATCATGTTGAACATGGCCCTAATGAGGGTTGAGAAGTACTTACTTCTTCTCTAACCACTTAATTGAAACAGATACAGATTCAGCTGTTTCAGTGAGGATTGGCACCTAATTGCTTTTCTCCAGTTCTTTTGAAACTGCCTTTTTTGAGGCCTTTCATCTTGCTAATTCAGTTACTTTAATTCTCTGAATCAAATTGCTGAACTTGTATCTGATGCTACTTCTCTTAGGTGGCTGCATTCAGCAAGAGGTTTTGGTTGGGATGTTTTTGACAGGCTGAAGTAGAAATATGCTTTGAAGGTTGAGTGTTTTAAAAATGTGCATAAGACAGTTAAATATATCTTATACTGGTTTGGTTTTTTTACAACAGGGTATACCCAAACAAAAACTGGAATTAATGTAGAATATATAGGCGTTTAAGTACAATTCCAGTGTAGTTTATCAGCATTTTTTTCCTTGCAGTTTCTATTTGGAAATGTATTTGGGTGTTCTCACCAATCAGCAGTAAATGTGCTCAGGAAGAGTCAGTTTTGCTCATGCAAGCTGCCTTCAGGTTTTCAAGGAAATGCTTTTCAAGTAAGTTCCAGCCAATAGTAAAGTATTGATACAACTAACCAAACAAAAATTGAAAGAAATTAAACATTTTTCTTACACTGTAGTACTAATGCTACGAAGGGGAGGAGTATTACTGCATTTAACTTGGTGGCATTATGAATTGGAACTAGTGGAAGTGCCTGGCTAGCTTGTGCTGATCTGCTAACCAGGTAGTTCTGGATCACTTTCTGAGTCTCCCAAAGGCTCTTAGATATTTAAGTCGTTACTGAACAATGCTTCACTAATAAGAAGCTGAGGGTATCTTCAGAGTTGTGGTGAGGAAGTCACAGAATCATCATAGAATGATCTGGGTTGGAAGGGACCCCAAGGATCAGAGAGCTCCAACCCCCCTGCCACAGGCAGGGACACCAACCTCCAGGCCTGGATCTACACAAGGTTGCCCAGGGCCCCATCCAACCTGGCCTTGAAAGTCATCTTTGAGACAAAGATTTCCTGAAGTATGAATTCAAGCTGCTTTGTCTACAGGGAGTGGTCTGTGCAGATTATTGTGAAATGCACAAAATTTGGATGAAGAAATTGTGCTAGTACTGGAATTTAATATTCAAAAATGTACAATGTGAATACTTGACTTCCTAGTCAGTCAGGATGCTAAAGACAAACTGTTGTAAAGCAGGAAAAACTTTTAGAACAATACAGTGTAAAACAAGGCTTAAAGAAAAATCCTAATGCTAGTTAATTTTTGTAATGGACAATTCATTGTTACACACAAGTTTTTAAAGCATTTTTGGAGTGCTTAATTCATTTCTCCATGATGATGGACACCTCAGGAATGTTCATAATGCTTACACTCATTGGTAAGTGACCAATTCAGCTAACAGCACTATTAATAGTTTTAATTATTGGATCTTCAAAAATTCTTTTTGAACTTCTGTGCTAACACTCTTAAAGACTTCAGAATGTTTGGCTATCCTGATTTCTGAAAATACATCCCCAGTAACTACTCTGTGTGTTCAAAATAAATACTTGCAATAAACCAATAATTAGTTTAACTTCAAGATTGTCCTTCTAAGAACTACTGCTGCTTGAGGTCTGAAGGTACTTGGGAAGCACCAAATACTTTGGCTATTTTAAAAGGCCTTAGGCCTTTATAGGTCAGAGGTTTCCCTGTCTAAAACATTATCTTCTGAAGCAGTAGTCTTAGGCTGACATTGGTGTTAAAAACATGCAATTAATTTTAATTATATATATAGCTATACATCTGTGCTATGAATTAGAGTTGTTTGGGCCTGGAACAGGCTGCCCAGGGAAGTGGTTGGGTCACCATCCCTGGATGCGGTTAAAAAAAACGGTAGGTGAGGTACTTAGGGATAGGGTTTAGCACAGGACAGGAATGGTTGGACTTGATGATCTTAAAGGTCTTTTCCAACCTGGTGGTTCTGTGATAAATACTGATCATCTTAAGTGTTGGTTTTAAAAATGGTGTGTGTAATGTCTTTTTGCTAATTGCTTCAGAGTCATTCAGAAGCAGGTCAACGTTTCCTGTGATACTGGTGCCAGAAACTTCACGTGAGAAGCGATCTAGTGGCACTCCAAGCAGCACCAGCATCACAGCTGATGAAACACTTTTGCTTTCCCATCTTTGTTGAAATGCATTACCTACTGATAGAGGGTATTCTCTCTCTTTCCCAAGCCAGCTCTACTTCAGATTTGTACTTGTACTCCTGTTGGTCATTCTAATCTACCTTCCCTCACTGACAATGACTTGAATTTTTGGTGGGGAAAGGCCTTTGTCCCAGTGTTTCCTTGATGTTGACTTGAGGCACAGCAGGGGCCTGTCCCTGTTCAGCAGCACTCACTAGACCTCCAAGGAACAAATCTGCTCTGACATCCAGGGCATCAGCTGCAAACAGGAAAGGAATGTTTCCTGGGCTCCATTAGAAGAGGGGTGGCCAGAGGGACAGGGAGGTGATTGTCCCTCTCTACTCTGCCCTCGTGAGGCCCCATCTGGAGTACTGTGTCCAGATCTGGGGCCCCCAATACAAGAAGGATGTGGAACTGTTGGAGAGGGTTCAGAGGAGGCCATGAAGATGGTCAGAGGGCTGGAGCACCTGCCCTACGAAGAGAGGAGCTGGGCTTGTTCAGCCTGGAGAAGAGAAGGCTGTGGAGGGACCTCATTGCAGCCTTCCAGTCCCTGAAGGGAGCAGAGAAACAGGAGGAGAATCAGCTTTTTAAGAGTAGATAATGGCAGGACAAGGGGGATGGATTGAAGCTGAAGGAGGGAAGGTTTAGATTGGATATCGGGGGAAGCTCTTTACAGAGAGAGTGGTGAGGTGCTGGAACAGGCTGCCCAGAGAGGTGGTGGATGCCCCATCCCTGGGGGTGTTCAAGGCCAGGCTGGATGGGGCCCTGGGCAACCTTGTGTAGCTCCAGGCCTGGAGGTTGGTGTCCCTGCCTGTGGCAGGGGGGTTGGAACTTTATGATCCTTGGGGTCCCTTCCAACCCAGACCATTCTATGATGCTATGATTTTTTCTCCACCTATCATGAGACTAGATGTCTTTTTACTGGCTTGGTTCAGCAATCTGAACTCTTAAAAAATATAAACCCAACAATATATTAAATTTTGGAGAACCATCTGGTCCTGTAAAGTGGGCAAACCTGTGGCTCTTTAATAGAGTATGTGCATAAGGTAACTTGAGAGCTCTATCTTAGCAACAGCCGGGTCATAATAAAAATAAAGCTTTGTGCAGTAAAGAATTTAATTGCTACCAGAGGTCTGATTACTTCCTCCCACAAAGGCTTGGTGCTGCTCTTACTAAGAATGCTTGTTGTGTCTTACTCTGGGTTTTCTGCTTCTGTTACTACTTGCAGTATTAACTCAGCAGTGAATTAAAACCATGTCTGTTTAAAGAGGCCATGTTTGCCCTAATGCCTGAATATTTTGTTTAATCAGAGAGTTAAAAACTTGTTTTAAGGACAATTGTCTCCACAGGACTGTCAGCGGGGTTAGAGATGGGGATAGAGGGAGAGCTTTTGTTGGGGACCTTTATAAACCAAAGCCTGACTGGGGCTATGGAATCCAGCTCATGGAAACTTGCCTGGGGGCAGTTTGCATTGTCTGCCTCTGCTGCCTGTGTAGGCAGCTTTGGGCACGTCAGTGCTCATTCAGGATCACTTGGCTTCTTACAGAGGAGTGCAGATACTTGGAGTGCTGCAATGCTGAGGTTACACAGCTGAGCTGCAAAATAAGAAGGGATGATTCCCATGGTATGTTGCCATGCTAGCAGCCCTAGTTTTAAACTTCTTCTATGCAAAATTGGAGCGATAACAGCAGAAATCATGCCTTTAATTACACTGTTTTTAACTCTTAATTCACCCTGTAACATCAAAACTGTATAAACTGATGAGGTCCTACCCAAAGAAGTAGCCTTTGAAATTAAGGCCTGGTGTTAAAATTGTGTTTCTGGTCTTCTATAAAAAATGCCACTTGGTTCTGAGATGAGTTGAAACTGAACTGTGAAACTGAAGATTCAGTTCAGGTCATTTCAATCTCCTGAGTTGGAAGGGACCTGTGAGGATCATCGAGTCCAACTCCTGGCTCCACACAGAGCCAGACAAGTCAGACCATGGGACTAAGTGCATCATCCAGATGGTTCTTGAACTCAGCCAAGCTCAGTGCTGTGACCACCTCCCTGGGGATCCTGTTCCAATGCCTGACCACCCTCTCAGTAAAGAGCCTCTTCCTAACATCCAACCTAAACCTCCCCTGTTGCAGCTTCGTGCTGTTCCCTCAGCTTCTATCCCTGGTCACCAAAGAGAAGAGATCTGCACCCAGTCCCTTCGCTCCCCCTCATCAGGAATCCAGAGACCACGATGAGTTCTCCCCTCAGCCTCCTCTTCTCCAGGCTGTACAAACCAAGGGACTTCAGCATCGTAAGTATTCCCCTCCAAACCTTCACCTCAGGCACTATGGATTCTTTCATGAGCTGAAGCAGGAGCTAGTCTGTGTTAGCATGTAGCTTTTCACAAACTGTGTATAATGTTTATTGCTTCTAGAATGAGTATGGGGGGACCTTAAATCTCCACACACGCCCCTTTCTGCTGCAGAAAGAGCCTCTATTTTTATCTGCCCTCCCTCTAAAGCTTCAAGTTTCCTTCCTCTGTGCTGATTTTCAGCTGGGAGGATAAAGTTAACTCTCACAGGAAGCTGGGACAAGACATAGCTGGGACAGATGACCCTAATTAGCTGGAATATTCCATACTGTATGATATCATGCTGGTATATGGGTTGAGGGGGTGGAGTGGGATGACATGACCAGCCGGGCATCGGGTCCTAGGCGGTGACCAAATTGCATTATGTATCCTTCAGTTTATATGTTCTAAGAGTTGCTGCTGTTATTTCCCCCTCCCTGTGCTGTCCCAGTAAACTCTCCTTATCCCAACCCACAAATTTCACCTTTTTCTTACTATTCTCCTCCCCATCCCACCCAGGCAGGGAACAGTGAGTGAGCTGGGGCTGGACCATGGCATTTGGACTTAGAAGGCTTCAATTTGTGCTTAAACAGTAAATGCAGAACACATTTTTTCCAAGAAAAAAGAATATTTCAATGAAGAAGTTAGCTTGAGAAAGCCTGAGCTGAGAACTTCCACTTCATTAACTGCAGCTTTTGGCATAAGGAACTACTCTACTGCTGGAGCTGGTGCTGCACCCCTTACGTGCCTTCTGCTTGGTGACTTTCAAATGGCATGTAGCGTATGTCATGTCAGGCACAGGCACCTTGGGAGGGGGAGAATCCATTGTACCAGAAGTTTCTTGTGAGATCTGCAAAGTCTGGTTTGTTTTCCATCCAAATGATTAGACAAGGGCGGGTTTCTCTCGTGTTATTGGTCTAACCTAGGAGGCCTAGAGCATTTGGAGCCACTGAGCACTCTCCCTCTCTCAAGGACAGCGATGGGATTGTCCCTCTCTACTCTGCCCTTGTCAGGCCCCATCTGGAGTCCTGTGTCCAGATCTGGGGCCCCCAGTACAAGAAGGATGTGGAACTGTTGGAGAGGGTTCAGAGGAGCCACAAAGATCATGAGAGGGCTGGAGCACCTGCCCTATGAAGAGAGGCTGAGGGAGCTGGGCTTGTTCAGCCTGGAGAAGAGAAGGCTGCGGGGGGACCTCATTGCAGCCTTCCAGTCCCTGAAGGGAGCAGAGAAACAGGAGGGGAATCAGCTTTTTAAAAGGGCAGACACTGGCAGGACAAGGGGAAATGGATTGAAGCTGAAGGAGGGAAGGTTTAAATTAGATATTAGTGGGAAGCTCTTTACAGAGAGAGTGGTGAGGGGCTGGAACAGGCTGCCCAGAGAGGTGTTGGATGCCCCATCCCTGGATGTGTTCAAGGCCAGGCTGGATGGGGCCCTGGGCAACCTTGTGTAGCTCCAGGCCTGGAGGTTGGTGTCCCTGCCTGTGGCAGGGGGGTTGGAACTCTGATCCTTGGGATCCCTTCCAACCCAGACCATTCTATGAAAAGGAACACAGTGAGTATGCTAAATCTCTAAGTAGTGTATAAGCTAAAGTTTTGCTTTAGCAAATATATTAATTGTATTTGCAAATATTGAATAGCAATAGAACTAAATAAAAAATTAGTTCCTTGAATGAAAGGGAGAACAGAATTTGACTCGTAATTTTGCGTTTTGGTTTGAATTCTCAGTTAAGATGGACTTTTGCAGGGATTGTTGCTAAAATAAAAGGCAAAGCAGCAGAGCAAACTTTTAAAATAAGTCTAGAAACAAGTCCTCCCGTCTTGAGTTAAGAATATTTGGATCCAGCGAGATATGAACTGGTGAGCTTCACTTTTGCCAAAATACTCATGGACAGTATACACTTTCTAAAAAGTTTAATATACTGCAAATCATGTTAAGAGCAATGTAAACAGTAACGTAAACTGCCTTTGTTGGTGTTGTAAGATGTTGTATGAGTTTAATAACTGCCTGTAGCAAGATATCATGCTGTATCCTTATGTGAATTGCTCTTCAAAGTGTGTTTTTAGTAGACATAATTTTAATAGTTCTGATTTGTTCTGTGTATGCCATTTATTAAGCTCAAATTATATTAAGGACTTTTAAAGCTCAGTATCAGAATTTTTTTCTCCTTCCTCTGCTGCTTGGGTTTATACTGCACCAAACTATTTTGGAGGAAGGGGAAACGACAGCAGAATTTACTGGAGAAGAACAGTTCTTGGCTTGAAATTGTACACAGTTGTCTCGGTAAGGGAAAAACCTAATCTAGTTTTAGACCTCAATAAGGAGATAGGATAGGAGAAATTAATACCCTTCCCACTTGGAAACCATTAGAAAGGGCTAATGTGGAATGTAACAGGCAAGGAGATCTGTTGAATATTGTGCAGTAGTACCTGAAGGACTCATTTTGGAGCAGGTAGAAATGAGAAAGCACTTCTAATTTCCTGGCTCTTTGGTAAAATAAGAGGTACTGATCTTCCAGGTCTCTCTGCCAAGAGGTTGGGTGTGCTCTGGGAGAAGACAGAAGAGTCACTGGGATGGGATTGCAGAGGGAAGAGGTTGGGATCAGGTACTGGCACTTACAGTGCTACATTCTGAGATGAGGGTGGTGTGCGGAGCTACCTAACCCCAGCTTGCTGCTTTGTGGCCTGAGCCTGGAGGCCTCGGCCTGGCAGCGCTGGAGGCCTCAGCCTGGCAGCGCTGAAGAAGGAACACACATAAAAAGAGAAAAATGGAAATGCAACAGTTCACTAGCTTGTAAATTACAGGTTAAATGATGGTGGAAAAATTCTGGACTATCAGAAACCCTTTATTTCCCCTCTCCTGTCTATGTGGAAGATCCTAAAATCTCTCCTCTGTCCCTTAGGCGATACTGAGATAGAAATAGAAACGGCAGCAAAATTCGGTCAGAAGCTGGTAGGTAGTAAACCCTCAGGTGAAATTATGTGTTATCAATATAAAATCAATTGGAAGCATAATTTTAACAACCCATATGTTACCTGGTTTGAAATGATAAACACTCATGAACAAAGACCCAGCCGAGCTATAGAGGGTACTGGAATTTTTTAAAAAATGATAAATTTTAAACTAAGATCAGCCAACTTTGTTTTTTCCTTGTGCAATTCTTGTAATAGCATTATGCTTACAGAGGAATTTATTTCTGGGAAAACAAAGAAGTAGGATTGCTTAATTTTCAGGGAAAACATAAGAAAACTTTACAGAGAAGATAAGTAGGAAAAATGAAAGCAGTTTATAAAAGCACATCCCTCTTTATTATCTTTAGAAGATGAGGGAAAGATCAACAATGCTGAAAAGCAGTGAGGCTAAAATGGATGGATGATGCTTTGCAAAGAATTCTGGATGCATTAGACAAGAAACTGGAGCTCGCAGCTCTGAGTGAGCTGTTGTTGCTGCTGATAGCTTTTTGTATGGGTGATTTGAGTATCTGCAGTCCTTGGTAGCTCTGCTCCATGGCTCTGGGAAAGACTCCTGTGTCCAGAGGAACTTTGAAACATTGAATCGTAGAATCCTTTGAGCTAAAAGGGACCTCAAAGATCATCTAGTTCCAACCCCCCTGCCATGGGCAGGGACATCCTCCACTGAGGCAACCTGCCCTGTCCTGGAGCTGGAAGGTGTTTGGTCTGAGAGGGCTCTGCGGAGGGTGAACAGAGGGCAATACTTGGCCTGGACTTGGACTCCCCCCACTGCAGCTTGGTCTTTCTGTATCTTTGCTGTTTTCAGGAAGGCTTGGCAATTCTGATGGCTTATCTTGAAGAAAAAAGAAGTGGTGCTTTACAAAGATCCATGGTGGGGTGTTGTAAGTGTTGTCCTTCAGCATGGACAGAAATCTTTGCTGTTTTATGCTTTACAGAACCACTGGCCATCCCACCTCACAACATTTAACTCCAGAAAATAATTATCTGTCTGCTTCCAGTCTGCTTTATCATGACTTTCTGATGATATAAGAACTTGTCTTAAGAGTCTCACCAGCTTCTCAACCCATGGAAAATCAGCCTTGGCTCACCTCAGTCACATGGCAGTGTCTTGTATCCTTACCAGAGGCTTCCAACCTGCTTTCTCCGATCCTGTTCCCCAAAAGGTCCTCATTGCCATAAAACAGCAGTAGTTTGCCTTGGAATCTCCAGGTCTTTCAGTAGCTTGCCCCTCCTCACCCAGCTCTGACTGCAACTCGTGGTTTTTTCTGGTTGGTAGTCCACATGTGAAGTTCTTTCTGAAGGGTTCAGCCTCATCTTCCTTAAAATACAAACACTTTTTTTTTCCTTTAGCTGTCCCTTTCCTGGGACAGGGACACTTAGACACCAAGAAGTCCTTTGTCCTTTTGTTTGACAATGTTTGCCCTTTTGGGGAGAGGGAGGTTGACACTGCAGAAAAGGAGATGGCTCTTCTGACATGACTTAGAAAATCACCTCGGCTGAAGATCTGAGAAACCAGCAAGTTCATATATCTGCTACAGGCTAAACGGCTGTGGAGTTCCACCCAGGCTTTCCAGCCAGCACAATGCTACCAGAGAGACATCTAGGAAGGGTGCAGACCTGAAGAAGGTGATCTTGGAGTCCTTGTAGTCATTAGAGGTGTGAGGCTTCTCGGGAGGAAACTCTTTCAGAGGGGAAGTCAGCTTAGGAAGGATCAGACTGAAGCTCTTCCCATGAAGCGTTGTCCTTTGAGCTCAGTTCTTTACACTGTCAAAGATGTTGTCTGTCCTTCATGGTTGGTGGAGGGATGAGCTCTGCCCTTTCCTAACCGCAGGAAAGGCATGAGGTGCCTCTGTACACCCTGTGGACATAGTTGTGACCAAATGCATGCACAATTGTTGCCTTACTAATAATTGCAGTTCAGAAACTTCACTGCCATATCTTCTGTTACCACTAAAATCTTGTTTTCATCAGGCTTCCCCACACCCCCCATCCCTCCCTTCAGCATTTTGTGGTGCCTGGGGTAACTTCCTTGCTTCTCATTTGCATGCAAACCCAATTAACGTGCTTGAAACGCTCCACAGCGCTGTTTCAAACCAAGACTGGGGCAGGGTTGGGAAGAGCTGGGGGGTATTTACCCCAGTGAAAGAATCACAGAACCACAGGGGTTGGAAAGGACCTCCAGAGATCATCGGGTCCGACCCCCCTGCCAAAGCAGGTTCCCTGGGACAGGTCACACAGGGAGGCATCCAGATGGGTCTTGAATATCTCCAGAGAAGGAGACTCCACACCCCCTGGGCAGCCTGTCCCAGGGCTCTGTCACCCTCACTGGGAAAAAGTTCTTCCCCATATTGGTGCGGAACTTCTTGTGCTCCAACTTGAGGCCATTGCCCCTTGTCCTGTCCCCACAGACCACTGAGAAGGGGCTGGCCAATTCCCCCTGTGTCCCACAGGGCGTTCTATCCCGTTATAACATCTACGAGAGACGGGCCGCGGGATGCTGCCCTACTGAAAGCAGTTTCCCCGTGTAAACGAAACGCCGACAAGTAGAATCGAGTCTCTGAACGGCGGGGGAGATGCTGACCCGGGCACCGGCCGCCCGCCCCGCCCCGCCGCCGCCCCCCCACTCCCGGCCGGTGCCTGTTGCCGCCTCTCCCGGCGGCGGGCGGTCCCCCATGGCGGCGCCGAGACGGTGACTTACGGGTAAGAAAGAGGGCCCGGAGCTTCGGGAATGGGGAGGAGGTCGGCTGGTTTTGGCCTCGGGGAAGGTGGTTCCCGGGGACCGGAGCGGGAGATCGGGGGCGCAGAGGGAGGGGGGCTCCTCGAAAGCGGCGTTTTCCTTGTAGCTGGAGGCAGAAGTGCGGGCTGGGAACGGGACGGTGGATGGGGCTGCTTTGTTTCGGTTTAAGAACGGGCTTTAAAAATACAGATATCTATTCTTGTCTTTTTTCTACCCCTTTCCTTTTTCTGCCCTCCCCTTCCCCCCCTCCCCCCCGTTCTTTTTCGATCTTTTTTCTTTTCCTAGTTTTTTCTACTTTACTTTTTTATTTATCCCCTTCAAAGTAGGAGCGGTGAAAAGGAGATGGATGGCCCTGCCTGGGTCACCCGGAGCCTGGAACTGATGTGGAAATCAGTAGGGTTTGGGTGACGGGCATCCCACAGGATCAAGTTCCCGTGATTTTTTTTGCCTTGTTAGGGAGCAGACTGGGGGGGAGTGAAAAGTTGGTTTGATTTTTTGGTTTGTTTTTTTGGTTTGTGGGGTGTTTTTTTCTCATCTAATACTCACACTGCAGTGAATTCCTAGAGCCTTTCTCCTGTCTTCCCAGCGGTTCAGCTGGTGATGTTAAACTGTGCCTGTAGGCTGGGTGGTGTTTGTGATGGTTGCTGCAGAAATCTGTCCCCACACACACAGCGGGGCCCAGGGATTTGGGCAAACAACTGGAGTGGATGCAGAAGGATGTGCAGCCCTGGGCTGAAATGATTGGGCTGCACTTACTGTATGTGTGTGCCCGTGGTGCAAACTCCAGAGATGGTATTTTAAGCATCCTCTAAGTGAGAAAGGATATAGAAAACTTTCACCTTCTGGCTTTAAGTTTGGGCTCTCTGAAAGGTGGCTTTTCAGTAAGGTTTCTTTTTAAAGATAGAGGTGTTGTAGCACTTGTGGTGGTTTGACCCTGGCTGGAGGCCAGACACCCACCAAAGCCACTCTGTTACTCCCCTTCTCAGCTGGACAGGGGAGAAAACATATCTTGAGAGGCGCTTCTGAAATGTGCAATGGAAAATGCTGACTAAGGTGTTTTATGAGACCCCAGTGAAAGTTACAAAAGCTACCTTCCCCATAGGGATGTTTTCTCTCCCAGGTGGAG
Source organism: Porphyrio hochstetteri (assembly GCA_020800305.1). NCBI lineage: Eukaryota > Metazoa > Chordata > Aves > Gruiformes > Rallidae > Porphyrio > Porphyrio hochstetteri. Next base: position 10,743,684 of record CM036907.1, read on the forward strand.
CACCCTAGAAACACTCACTGATTTCTCTGCAAACAGGATTTCTTTTTTTTTTTCTGTTTGGGAGGGGAAGAGGAAGTGGTAATGACTGCTCTGGGGAGGAGGGAACAACTTTTGGAACCTGAGGCTTTGAAACGTGAACTATTCACTTTTCAATTAACTTGCTGTTCCCAGTCTGGAGGCTGAAGGCTCTGCTACATCTGTAAAAGAGAAGAAAGGAAAAAAAAGAAGGGGTAGCTGAGGACAAAACATTGAATTGCCTGGTTTAGTGCAGGGGAAACACACCTACAGCAAGAGAAAGGAGAAAAGACTCTCTACTTTCTCCACTGTACGTATGGGCAGAGGAGAACTTGGCACTGCGCTGGGAAACTAGTTGTAGTTGGGCACTGGAGTAGTTTGTACAACAGAGAACGTGCCTGGAGGTTATACTCAGCTGATGTCAGAGCTGTACATTGCACCACTGGGAAATTCTGCCCCAGGGCAGGTACAGGTCCTTGTTTCCTGCTTGGATCTGCTCGGATTTGATGGTTCTCCTTCCACAGAGATAATAGAAGGTTATTTTCTCTCGCTTTCAAAATGATTGGGGTCTGTAAGCCTAATGGCCCAGGTTTTTGATGTTGCTGCTCAAATCCAGGTCAGTAAATAGCAAAGGAACGTAAAACTTTCTTTGTGTGTGTGAATGCTGACTCCAACACGAAAAGAAGCACCCAATTCCCTGAACAGAGGCCAGTGTTTTACTTCATGTGTTGCTAAACAAAGATTCCTCTAGTCTGCTGCTCCTTTTCTTGCGCTTTTGATTGGTACAAATATCAGCTGAGGTCACTTGCTTCAGAAAGCCGGGCTGCCCATGTGTCTATCTTAGAAAGCTTTTGGAGAAGAACCCAAATGAAGCTGCTTTTTTTTTGGTGGTGTGACTGTGTTCTGAATGCTGCTTCCTGATGTGACGCTCACCGGTCGCTACTGTAAACACCTCAGTGCAAATAAACAAAGGAGGATTCGATTGCGACCATCCTACTTGTTGTTAGAGTCGGTATCCTTAACATCAAGGCAGAGGGAAGGGGAGCATCCTGTGCTTGAGGAGAGTTGGCCTGTTGGCAAATGTTGCTCATAATGGCAAGGCAGCACTTTTCATGTTTAGAGGAGCTCTGTGGATCTTGTGTCAGGCATTAGTCTCCAGTAAGGTGCTAGTGGTTGTTTACTGGGTACTGAAGCACCAGGGAGATCGAGGTGCAGATTTCAAATCTGACTCTGAACAAAAAATGGAAGGAAAACCAAAAAGAGCGTGTTAAGTTTTGCAGTGACTATGCTAAATATAGTACTTGACTGTGGTAAATGTAGTATTTCCATTAGCTTCCTTACTTTTTAGTACTCACTGAGATTACTGGCAAGAGTTTTTGAAGTGTGCTTTCACGTGGTGTATTTCATCCATCGCTTCTCTTGGGCACTGCAAATCCTAGCAGAGGGCCAGGCTTAAATTTGTTTCTGACCATGACAGTATTTTGAATGCGATCAGCGTGCCAAAGCCTTCATGCTTTTTCTTCTTTCTCTTTTTTCTTCTTTTTCAACCTCTTCTTTTTTCTTCTTTTTTCCTCTTCCCCCCCCTTTTCCCCCCCCTTTTCCCCCCCCTTTTCCCCCCCCTTTTCCCCCCCCTTTCCCCCCCCTTTTCCCCCCCCTTCTTCCCCCCCCTTCTTTCCCCCCCTTCTTTCCCCCCTTCTTTCCCCCCCTTTTCCCCCCCCTTTTCCCCCCCCTTTTCCCCCCCCTTTTCCCCCCCCTTTCCCCCCCCTTTTCCCCCCCCTTCTTCCCCCCCCTTCTTTCCCCCCCTTCTTTCCCCCCTTCTTTCCCCCCTTTTTTCCCCCCTTTTATCCCTTTTTCTTTTCCCTTTTTCTTTTTCTTTCCCTGTTTCTCAACCAGAGGGCTGCTGCCTCCCAAAGAAAAGGCTGTTGATTTTACCGAGTGGAACAGCCACCCGTAACTGCATTGCTCCTGCTCACTGGCATTATTATAAATCCCTGCCTCTGCTCCGAGGGAGAGGAGAGGGGAGGGATTTGGGATGTTGAGCTCCTTGCCAAAGCCCTCTGCAGTGCTGCTGTGACCAGAGTACTTCTGTGGGATGTTTGTGCGTTCCTAATAATAACATGTTTCCTAAACACAGTTAAAAATTGCTTCAGTAGATGCTGCAACATTCCATTAACTTAGTGACCCGCAGAATAACCGTAAATAAAACCAGATCCATTTTCCCATCTCTTCCAGGCCAGAGCACTAGGCTGAGGGCTACTTGGCTTGCTTTTTTTTATTTAATTAAAAATCCCCAACCTCTCTGTACAGCAAAATGCCAGCTAATGTCAATAAACACTTTACATGAGGCTCTTCTGCAGCTGTCCATTGGCTCTCCGAAACCTGCCTCCGGAGCCTAAATTATGCAGTCACTATGGTGATGCTGAAGGGGAGCGGGATTCAGAGAGGAGAAAGCAGGACTGGCTGGGTAAACTGAACGGGAGTGGGAACAGAAGCACCTTTCAGGGGTGCACCGGCACTTGCTCCCCACAGCCCAGCAACCTCCGCCGCTCCCCCATCCGCCTTCTATCTGCAGGGTTCTGTTTGTAGGAAGAAGAAGGGCCCCATGGAGAGGTGTGTTTATACACGAGAGAAACAGGCCCATACACATGGTGAAGTGAATTAAAAATGATTTACCTGCCTTGTGTGACCAGATCATAGGAAGAAATTAAGTGCAGCAGCATGGAGGAGTCAATCAAAAGCCAATCTCCTGCTACAAACCATTTTAGGATCGCAGGCTTGCCATGAACATGTTCTGACATCAAACCAAAAAAACCCTTTGAGGGAAGGAAGCTCTCTTCTCCTAGAAGAACTAATAAAAAGCATGGTCAAGTCAGCGTTCACTACTCCGAGGTTTAACTCTCTCCCTTCCTGGATATCCCAGTGCCTTCTAAGACACATCACCTGTGTGCAAGATGGGATTGGGAAAGCTTCTTCTTCTTTTAAATGTTAGAGAGTGCTCATTGGAAGTGTGTGACCCTTACACAGGTTTGTAGCTGCAGTTTGGCTTTTGATTGACTTCTCTGTGCTATTGCATTCTCTGGTCCTTGTTCGTAGGAACTGCTGCCACTAACTTCACCGTTCTCTCCAGGTGAGTGAGTTGGCCTTGGGGCAAGAGGGCTACCTTGGCTTTTGGCAGCTCAGTGTTTGGTTGCTATGTGCTGATAGAGGGACTCTTGAGTAACTTCCAAGAGTGGCTTTAGGTCTCCATCCTGGTGCCTTTCCCAGCGATGCTTAAATCAGCTTTCTATTTGAGTTTCTGTCTTTTAGTTTATTTGGGTTTAGTTTATTCTATTTAGTTTATTTTACCCCTTTCTGAAAGTTACGTTTGTGATACTAAACTCTGCAACAAAGCCTGAAGAGGAATGGTGGTGCAGATCCCAGGTGATTTCTGAAAATCTCTCAGTTCCTGTAGAGAGCATCTTCACCATCTCCCCATAAAGTCCTACAGGCACTTCCAATCTCTCTAGACTTTCCCACCTTGATTTCTATTCCCAACTGAAAACAGCTGGTCTGACTCACCCGTGATGGTGTGACTGCTGGAGTGGGGCAGGGGGGCTGTGGGAATTTGGGCTTATGTAGATGTGGAGATGGGCTGCAGCCCCCCATGTTACACACCAGACCCATCATGCATGTTGTTTTGTTGCCTTTTTGAGACAGCTTTGAAATGAATTCACATCTGAGTGTTAGGGAAGGTCTCCTGGAATGGATCTAGGTATGAAAAGGAGTTTATTTACAGTGCATAGCACTGAGGGTTGGGTGATTATTTCATGGCAAAGACTGGATTTTTTTTGGAGAGCCATATTTTCATATAAATTTGAAGGTCCTGACTGTTAAACCTTGTTCTGCTGTGAGCAAGAAGAGGAACTACTTCTTTCAGGGGGACCTGCTTCACCCACAGCCCAGCAGGCTGGATTAGTCACTAGAGATGTAAATCTCTAGAAGACACCAAGTCCTGTGGGACTGTCAATCTGCTGGAAGGCAGGAAGGCTCTGCAGAGGGACCTGGACAGGCTGGATCCATGGGCAGAGGCCAACTTTATGGGGTTTAACAAGGCCAAGTGCTGGGTCCTGCACTGTGGTCACAATAACCCCAGGCAGTGTTACAGGCTTGGGGCAGGGCGGCTGGAGAGCTGCCTGGAGGAGAAGGACCTGGCGGTGGTAGTTGCCAGCTGGCTGAACATGAGCCAGCAGTGTGCCCAGGTGGCCAAGAAGGCCAATGGCAGCCTGGCCTGTATCAGGAATAGTGTGACCAGCAGGAGTAGGGAAGTGATTGTTCCATTGTGCTCATCTCTAATGAGGCCACACCTCAAGTACTGTGTCCAGTTTTGGGCTCCTCACTACAGGAAGGGTGTTGAGATGCTGGAGCGCGTCCAGAGGAGGGTGATGAAGCTGGTGAAGGGTCTGGAGCACAAGTCCTGTGAGGAATGGCTGAGGGAGCTGGGGCATTTTAGTCTTAAGAAAAGGAGTCTGAGGGGAGACCTTATCGCTCTCTACAGCTACCTGCAAGGAGGGTGTAGAGAGGTGGGGGTCGGTCTCTTCTCTCAGGTAACAAGCGATAGGATGGGAGGAAGTGGCTTAAAATTGCACCAGGGGAGATTTAGGTTCGATCAGGAAGAATTTCTTAACTGAAAGGGTTGTCAAGCATTGGAACAGGCTGCCCAGGGAAGTGGTGGAGTCACCATCCCTGGAGGTATTTAAAAGGCGTGTAGATGTTGTGCTTGAGGACATGGTCTAGAGGTGGACTAGGCAGGGTGGACTTAATGATCTTGAAGGTCTCTTCCAACCCAAGTGATTCTATGATCTGGCAGCACTGATGCTTTTCTTTTGAGACCTTCCCGTGGTTTCTCTCTCTTGTGTGAATCTCTTATGTGCTACAGCCTTTAAAGCATGAGAAGTGACTCAGAGGCTGAGGAGCTGGCGTTTCTTCAGGCCTTTTTTTCCTTAGTATCCCTCCCAAGCGTTTAAATGCTCTCCTGGCTTGCAGACACCTTCGGTGCTGTAGCTGTCAGTACTTACAACATCAGGAGTCCCCCAGCCCTGAAGCCTGTGACACCATCCTCACTGGAGGCTGGTTTTCCTTTTCCCCAGTGAGGAAAGTAGGCCTTTTCTCCGCTTAGGCCCATACTGAGATGTGTTGATGCCCTTAAAAACGTTAAGCTTTCCACGCCGGCCTGTTCGAGCACCAGCCAGTTTATTTGTAACCTCCCCTGTAACCCAAGGCAGGCCCGAGTGCCAGCGAGAGGCCTTTGCCTGCCTCAGGCCTGCCTTTGCTCTGGGGACGTGTGCGCTGTCAAAAGCCGACAGCGGTTCGTTCCTCCAGCTCTCGGGGCCAAGAGTGAGGAATTCCAAATTAAACAGATTAGCTGTGAGCTCCGAACCTCTCCCAGCTGTGCCCATGCCCCAGAGAGTGAGCAATGTAAATACAAGTTCCCATTACGCTTTGAAGTCGGTGTGTGTATTTCTGACTGTTAAAGCAGTTCCTTATTTTCCAGTAGTAATGAAACAAGGAATGTGGTGGGAGAGTTAATGTACATATATATCCCAAATACAAGTGAAAGCCAAGAAATCCCTATTTCCCGGCAGTTGTGCCTTTTGCCTGTGTTTATTTCTGAGGCCTAGTTGGAGAACTCTCCTTTTTTTAAATCTAGGAGGCAGGGCAGAGTTAAAGACAAGTGCAGACATACATAGACTCAAAATAAACCGTACTGCTCTGTGGGTCAGTGGGAGAACTCTTGCCTGTCACATGGGAGACCGGGCTTTGATTGCCCAACAGTGAGTAACTTTTCTGGTGGCATTGATCTGTTGGTCTTGATGTTGGATATTGTTACAAGGAACTGAGTTTTTCCATCAGAAGAGGGCTGGCCAGCAGGGACAGGGAGGGGATTGTCCCTCTCTACTCTGCCCTCATCAGGCCCCAGCTGCAGTCCTGTGTCCAGAGCTGGGGCCCCCAGTACAAGAAGGATGTGGAACTGTTGGAGAGGGTTCAGAGGAGCCACGAGGATGATCAGAGGGCTGGAGCACCTCCCCTGCGAAGAGAGGCTGAGGGAGCTGGGCTTGTTCAGCCTGGAGAAGAGAAGGCTGCGGGGGGACCTCATTGCAGCCTTCCAGTCCCTGAAGGGAGCAGAGAAACAGGAGGGGAATCAGCTTTTTAAAAGGGTAGACACTGGCAGCACAAGGGGGAATAGATTGAAGCTAAAGGAGGGAAGGTTTAAATTAGATATTAGGGGGAAGCTCTTTACAGAGAGAGTGGTGAGGTGCTGGAACAGGCTGCCCAGAGAGGTGGTGGATGCCCCATCCCTGGATGTGTTCAAGGCCAGGCTGGATGGGGCCCTGGGCAACCTTGTGTAGATCCAGGCCTGGAGGTTGTTGTCCCTGCCTGTGGCAGGGGGGTTGGGGTCCCTTCCAAACCACGCCATTCTGTGATCCTATGAAATCAACATCAATCAAGCAGTACTTTACATGACAGACATTCTTTGAGCTTTTTTTGCATAGTTAAGTAATAAACAAAACAATGATGCAAAGAATATGGCCATAAAATACGGGGATAAACCTGCTGTATTTTACTTGGCTATCACAAGGGCTTAGAACTGGCGTTTATTTTATAAACCATATGTGCTTTATTGCTTAAACTGCAGAGAATTTGCTCTTTCCTGCGAGACTATTACACTTTATGGTAAAATGCTTGAAGAATTGTCTACGTATTTGTACAAGAAACGTAACAACTTCTACAGTAACCTTGTGGGACAGCTCACTGCACCGTTTATGCAGAGATTCATGTTAAATTTCTGTTCAGCCCATGCACGACAGGCAGTGCTGTGCCTGGAAATATAATTGACATTATTTTGGGGGATCAGGGTCATTCTGGAAAGGTGGAAATATGACTGCTAGGTGTTGTCCACAGATAGATTAGTTGGTGTGAAGGGCTTGGCTTATTTTGAAGGGATTATTTGACTGTTTTGTTAGGCTGCATGTAGGTAAATCTGCTTTATTTTTGAGCTTGAAACAATTTGTGATATTTCCCCAATGAGACCCCACCATGGAAGGGGTGCTAAGAGACGTGCTCAGGTGTTACAAAGGGAATTTATTTAGTGGATGTATAGCTTAATCAGTTTTAAATCCATAATGGCCTTTGGACCTGGAGGCAGTAAGGAATGTATTTGTGAAGTTTCTGCATGTTTTGGGATCATAGAATCACAGAATGCTCTTGGTTGGAAGGGACCCCAAGGATCAGAGAGTTCCAACCCCCCTGCCACAGGCAGGGACACCAACCTCAGGCCTGGATCTACACTAGGTTGCCCAGGGCCCCATCCAACCTGGCCTTGAACACCTCCAGGGACGGCAGCCTGTTCCAGCCCCTCACCACTCTCTCTGTAAAAAACTTTCCCCTAACATTTAATTTAAACCTTCCTTCCTTTAGCTTTAATCCATTCCCCTTTGTCTTGCCATGATGCAAGCACCAAACATTACATCTTCTTGCCTTACCTTTGCAGAAGGGAGGAGCTTCCCTGCCATTGCCCATGAGATGGCCGATATTTCAAGAAAAGGACCTTCATGTTTAAATCCACAGGGACGTGCTTGGGGGTTTTTAGCTGGTGCCAGATGTTAGGGAAGGCCCTGGGAGTGAGATGCTCAGGGGGGTTGCTCATTACACTCCGCTGGTTCAGGCGCTGCTGCTGATTCCCTGCTGCAGAGGAGGCGATGCGAGGCCGTGCCCCGCGTCAGGCTGGTGGGAGACGCTGCAGGATGACAACTCAGCATCCTCAGCTGCCTGCTGACCGAGCTGTGTCTGGATGGAAAGTACCAAAGTCGATACCTTGAACTGAGCTTTGGAGCAAGCAGGACGTTGTTATTCCTGTTTGACCACAGGAAGAGATAACAGTACCCCCCAACAAGGCACAGAAGCCCAGCAGGATTTTCACTGCTGAGTTGATCTGGGATTTTCAAAGCAACAGAGGACTCAGTAATAGCTACAACCTACAAAAATCTCTCAAGAATAGGGCAGGATTTTTCTTCCTTACATCCTCAAGGTATTAAAATGAAGAAATTAAGCTGCAGCTACCATTTATTGAATGCTGAGGGACTGAGTTAATCTGATAAATGGGAAGGTTGTTTTCAGGCAGAAGAGGATGAATTGAGCTTTTGGGTGCACTGGAACTGATGGGTTTAGGATCAACTGTTGTTTCAGACAGCTTTTTTTGTTTGCAGTTTCAGTGTTCTAGAAATGGTATTTCCTGTTGCATAGCTGGTCGAGATGCCACACGTGCTTGTAATTTAAATGTTACAGGCTGCATAGCATATGTGGTAATAGAGATCCATGGCATCTCAGAGGGGTTTCACAGAATCACAGGGGTTGGAAGGGACCTCCAGAGATCATCAGGTCCAACCCCCCTGCCAAAGCAGGACAGGTCACACAGGGAGGCGTCCAGACGGGACTTGAATATCTCCAGAGAAGGAGACTCCACACCCCCTGGGCAGCCTGTCCCAGGGCTCTGTCACCGTTACATTTCCCCTTCTGTGAAATGTTTGGGTTCTGTTTGTGTGGGTCCCACGGGAGCTTTTTGGAGTCAAATCGCATCTATCCTAAAGCCTGAGTTAATGCCATTGGGAGGAAGGATGCCCTAATTCCTCAGGGGGGATTTGGAGCACTTTTTAGAACAAAAAAGAACTTTAGAGAAGTGATTAATTTATGGTGTAGATGTAAAAGCATCAGAGAACAAGCTACATAAAGTAGCATAAGACTCTATATGTGTTGTTTTTTCCCCTAACACAGGAGAGGGTACATTTCCTTTCATTAGCATGACAGTTTACAAATAGCTGTTAAAGATCCATTTGGATTTTTTTTCCTCCATTCCTAGTAGCCAGTTTGGGGTATCAGTGAGTAATGGTAGGGGAACACTTTTTTGCATGTGTGTGTTTAACTCTCTCTCTCTTTCTCTCTCTCTCTCTCTCTCTTTCTCCCTTTCCCTTCCTTTCTCTCTTTCTCTCTTTCCTTTCCCTCCTTGAATGATACATTTCTGGCAAAGCAATGGAAGGTGAAAGCTCTGGCCTCTGACAGGTATGCGAAGGGTGTTGTAACTGCAGGTGAGAGATCCGTCTGCCAAAGTAGTTGGCTTCCTAGACCTTTATTGACCAAAGTAAAAAATTTGGCAGGTGAATTTCAGACATCTCTTTGTTTTGTAACAGGAAAAAAACCCACCCTGCTGAATAATCTGTAACGTGACAATTTAGAAAGTGAGCAGCAACAGACGGTCGGGGGGGAACAAAACCCATCAACATCTGGAAATAATAAAGGATGCTGACAACCTTCATTTCTAACAAGAAAGGGAAACGGGCTGCAAAATGTGTTTCTGTACTGTTAAACAACAGTTGTGTGTACTTACTTTCCCATCTTATGTTGTCATTGTCTCTCGTGCACCCCAGTGCTTTGTGCTTTGCCCCTTTGGCAGGGCTGTGGTCCTACCGACTAGCTGTGCCTCGCCTGGCTGCTGAACTTGCCGTACCCCTCTGTCATCCCAGAGCCCTCCTGAGCTCCTCCGGAGAGAAGCAGCTTCCTCTCCCCTCACTCAGCACAGTTTTCTCCCTCGCTGGTGGTCGCTTATCTCTTGTAAGGGAGTTTTTAAAGGCAGCTTTTAAGGCTGCTTCCTAATGCCCTGCATTTAGCAGCTCCCAGCTGTTGCAGAAAAAAAGCCAGGCCTCGAGTTAGCATCACCTAAGCTGTGCTTAACAGACAAAGATCCAGCAAAGCCTGAAAACCTTGGAGCTTCCCACTCAAGGAACGATCAATACACGCTGCTGAAGGAGCAGTGCTGGCAACCAGAGGGGAGGGAGGAGGAGGAGGAGGGTGTGGGATGGGAGGAAAAAATGATGACCATGTCAGGCACCAAAGAGCTGTGGTTTTTCTTTCCGTTGCTGCACATTATTTTGATGAAGTGATTGTGTGGGTGAAGGCTACACTGGTAGCTGTGTGTGTCTGGGCTGTGATGGTCATTTGCAGTTTGCTCCTTTTCTCTCTCTCTCTCTCTCTCTCTCTAAGTGCAGAGGAGAGTGCTTATAAAATAACTAGCATAGTGCAAATATTTTTCCTGAACAAAAAGGTCAAGAATTCTAAAAAATAATGAAGGACCAGCGACCTTCTCCTTTGCAAGCTCTTGTTTGCTTGGCTGCAGAGTGAGCAGGACCTGTCTCGCTTTCTGGTGCTTGCTTGGCTATTAACTGGCAAAGAAATAGTGGGGGAATGGTAAAAATAATGACTTGTGGTGTAAGGTTTCACACAGCCTAACACTGGCGTCTTTAGGAGCGAATTACAGATGAAGAATGGCTTAGTGGCTACGTGATCCTATGCTGTAGTGCTGTGCAATTAATAAATGGCCTGATTATGGCTGGCTGTGTATTTAGGGGGAACAGCTTTAAGTCCTTGTTATCTAACTGCAGTGATGGAGTAACTGACGTGCAGGTCGGTTTGCCTGTCAGACCTCTGCCTCCCCTGTGCTTTCAGGCAAAGGGGAGTTTGTCCTGGTGTCACAAGAGTCACTTTCTGTCAGATGGCCGATGCTCAGACGTGCCCCGTGGTGCCTCGTTGTACTCAGTGTCTCCTCCATCATTAGCACTTTGCTGCCTGCTGCTTCAGTCAGGAGCGATGGGGAGGAAGAGCTTTGGGGGTGACGCACCCCCTGTAACGATACCGTGAGCGGTTACATTTCAGCGCGTGGCTTAAAACCATGAAAGCAAGCTGACTGGTTGCAGTCCTGCTCTGGGGACATCTGACTGAGCTCCTTCCTGAAGATCCTTGGTTTGATGAAGTGTAGTTTATTAACTGATTTAAAGACCTGTGCTTTTTCCAGGCCACCAGCCAACTCCATGCTTAGCAAGATTGTGGATTGTTACTTGGCCCTGACTTGCATTTCAGCAGCATTTTATCTCCAGTGGATGCTTGTAGTCTATTCTTCAGTAGGGATATAAGGCCCACCCTTAGAGCTTTCTTGTTTATAAGTCTAATGCTTCCACCCTCAGTGTGTCTAGTCTCTGAGAGCATTAAGTCAGGGTTGAAGGAACTCCTGCCCAGGGCTGGAAGGCATCTGGGATCGGTCTGGCATGCTGGTCCTGGCAGGAGGCACCTGAGATAACAGCATGGGCTGTGTGATCAGCTGCAGGCCTGTTCTGGTGGTCACAGCACGCTCCCTGCTGCTTCTCACCTGGGGACAGTTGTACAACTGTCCTGTTGCATGTGTCAGCTCAGGAGGAGAACATCCACCTTGGAGAGATCTCAGGAATCAGTGGCTAGACAGCTGTCAGGTGGAGGAGGACCTGGGGGTGTTGGTTGACTGCTGACTGAACATGAGCCAGCAGTGTGCCCAGGTGGCCAGGAAGGCCAATGGCATCCTGGCCTGTATCAGAAACAGCGTGGCCAGCAGGTCCAGGGAAGTGACTGTGTCCCTGTACTCGGCATTGGTGAGGCTGCACCTCAAGTACTGTGTCCAGTTCTGGGCTCCTCACCATAAGAAGGACATGGAGGTCCTGGAATGAGTCCAGAGAAGGGCAACCAGGCTGGGGAAGGGGCTGGAGGGCAAATCCTATGAGGAGCAGCTGAGGGAGCTGGGGGTGTTTAGCCTGGAGAAGAAGAGGCTGAGGGGAGACCTTATCACCACCTACAACTACCTGACAGGAGGGTGTAGAGAGGTGGGTGATGGTCTCTTCAGCCAGGTGACAGGAGATGGGACAAGGGGAAATGGCACTAAGCTGTGCCAGGGCAGGGGCAGATTAGATGTTAGGAAAAAATTCTTCACTGGCTGCCCAGGGAGGGAGTTGAGTCACCATCCCTGGGTGTGTTTAACAGACGGGTAGATGAGGTACTTAAGGATATGGTTTAGCAAAGGACAGGAACAGTTGGACTTGATGATCTCAAGGGTCTTTTCCAACCTTGTGATCCTGTGAACTGGCTGCTCATTGCATAACTTACCTTGGTGGGATGGTTCTGCCCTGACAGCTCTGCTATGCATTACCTTTGCCATCAGTGCCAAGTTGCTACAGCTTTTTCCCAATGACAACAAAAAAAATTCCCCTCTTGCCCTCCTAATTTTATTTTTGGAAAAAGCTGCACCAGTCTTAGTAAAATCCTGTTTTGTGTGATAGGGGGAAAGGAGGGGAAGACTCACCTGGGACAGGTGCCTAGGATGGACAAATCTCTGTCCATATTCCAAGTTACAGTAGAAAGCGTTATGCAAGCAGCCACATACTGCTGTGGGACTTTATGCTGTCTCTGATCAAGAGGCTGTGTAAATCAGATGCTTAGATCTCCCTTCAACCCCCAGCTGGGGAGAGCAGCCGTGTTTCATGGGCAGTTTATCTGTTTCTAAGTGTCTGTCTCAGATTCTACATGTAAAACATGGAGGGCACTAGAGCTGTGAACTGTGTGCAGACTTCGAGCTTTGTGGGGCTGGAATTTTACAAGGGTTGGGTTTGTTTTGTCTTCCAAGAGAGTTTATTTCTGCTCATGTCTGTTGTTTCTTCATAGATGGTTGGTGGGACATAGGTGTGCAAGTGCTTCACGTTTCTCCTAGAAGATGTGTTCTACAAATCCAGCCAACTGGGTCACCTTCGATGACGAGCCGCTCTTCCAGTCACCTCAGAAATCAGCTGATACTCTGAGCAGCTGCAAGGCAAATGGCCTGAAACTCAATCTGTCCAGTGTGCATGAGCCTTCAAGCAGGTCGTCTTCTACAGGCAGTACTCCACTCTCATCTCCCATAGTTGACTTCTACCTAAGTCCTGGACCCCCCAGCAACTCTCCACTTACTACACCAACCAGAGACTACCCGGGAAGTCCATGCATCTCAAAGCCCGGGGTTCACAACCTTTATCCCATCCCTGAATGGCCGTCAAACGTTAACCTTCTTCCATCACCTGGGGTCTGCTCATCCCTAACCTCACAGAAACCAAGCAGCCTCCCTTTGAACACCTTGCCTAATGACCATCCAGTTAAGAGTTTGGCCTCCAAATCGACAGACTCAGGATGTCCAAATCTGCCAGGAAGCTGTGAGGAGTTAGGAGAGGTGTCGTCGACACCTGGACGCTTCCCATACTTCCAAAGTGACTGCGCTTTTTCCAGCCCCTTCTGGAAGGAAGGATGCTCGCTCGGCATGTCCCCAGCTAACAGCAGCTCACACAGGAAGGACAAAGCACTCGACAGAAGCATCTGTCATCCTAAAGACAAGGAAGCTTGTCACGATCAGAAAAGCCTTAACCAGGGCTCCTTCAGCTACATCTGTGAGAGGCTTGAACACTTGCAAGCTGACACCTGCGATGCTGTGGAAAGCCCCCCCGTCTCCAGCGCTCACGCGTGGCACAAGCTCTCCCCTGCCATCCCACACAGCCTCTTCAGGAGCAGGAAAGCAGATGGGTGGCCATTCATGCTGAGGATTCCTGAAAAGAAGAACATGATGTCATCTCGGCAGTGGGGGCCTATTTACCTCAGCGTCCTCACTGGAGGGGTGCTGCAGATGTATTATGAGAAGGGCCTGGAGAAACCTTTCAAGGAATTCCAGCTGCTGCCCCATTGCAAGCTGTCTGAACCCAAATTAGAGAGCTATAATGTCTCAGGAAAGATCCACACTGTGAAGATCGAGTGCGTGTCTTACACAGAGAAAAGGAGATACCATCCCAAGGTAGAAGTGATCCACGAGCCAGAGGTTGAGCAGATGTTAAAGCTGGGCACCACAGACTACAATGACTTCACTGATTTTCTTGTGACAGTTGAGGAAGAGCTTATGAAGCTTCCTACTGTTTCTAGGCAAAAGAGGAACTATGAAGAGCAAGAAATGACTCTGGAAATCGTGGATAACTTTTGGGGAAAAGTCACTAAGGCAGAAGGAAAACTGGTAGAAAGTGCTGTCATCACACACATTTACTGCTTGTGTTTTGTGAATGGAAGCGCCGACTGCTTTCTAACCCTGAATGACCTGGAGCTCCAGAAGAGGGATGAGCGTTACTTTGAGAAGGAGGAGGAGAAGAAATGGATCGATATCCTTGATTATCATTTTCATAACTGTGTCAAATCACAGGAATTTCAGCAATCACGAATTATTAAGTTCATGCCCCCGGATGCCTGCAGGCTGGAACTGATGCGTTTCAGGACACGGTATAACGGGCAAGACCTTCCTTTTTCTGTGAAGGCTGCAGTGGTGGTGCAGGGGGCATATGTGGAACTTCAGGCTTTTATAAACATGTCTTCCACTACCCCAATCCCAGCACGCTTCCCCTCTGTGAAATGCTGTGAGAATGTTATGATACGCTTTCCCGTTCCCACGCAGTGGGTCAAAGCACTTTGGACCATGAACCTGCAGAGGCAGAAGTCCCTAAAAGCAAAAATGAACAGGAGAGCGTGCCTTGGCTCTCTACATGAGGTTGAATCTGATCCCGTAATACAAGTCTCGGTTGGAACAGCAAAATACGAGAGTGCCTACAGGGCTGTTGTGTGGAAGATAGACAGGCTTCCAGACAAAAACTCAAGTAAATAATTCGTGTTATAAAATGATGGGCTTGGGGGCATGTCTTCCTTGGTTTTATGCTTGAGTACCTCTGTTGACTTCACTAGCTTGGATTTTTACCTGTGTGGTGGTATTGGTAGAAGCTGGAGTAACCTTTTGGGAAAAAGCTAATGCAGCCTTATCTGTCTGTCTGTCTACCTACCTACCTGCCTGCCTGCCTGTCTACCTACCTACCTGCCTGCCTGCCTGTCTGCCTACCTGCCTGCCTGCCTGTCTGCCTACCTGCCTGCCTGCCTGTCTGCCTACCTACCTGCCTGCCTGCCTGTCTACCTACCTACCTGCCTGCCTGTCTACCTACCTACCTGCCTGCCTGCCTGCCTGCCTGCCTGCCTGTCTACCTGCCTGCCTGCCTGCCTGTCTACCTACCTGCCTGCCTGCCTGTCTACCTACCTGCCTGTCTACCTACCTGCCTGTCTACCTACCTGCCTGTCTACCTACCTACCTGCCTGCCTGCCTGTCTACCTACCTACCTGCCTGCCTGCCTGTCTACCTACCTGCCTGCCTGCCTGTCTACCTACCTACCTGCCTGCCTGTCTACCTACCTACCTGCCTGCCTGCCTGCCTGTCTACCTACCTGCCTGCCTGTCTGTCTACCTACCTGCCTGCCTGTCTGTCTACCTACCTGCCTGCCTGTCTACCTACCTGCCTGACTGTCTACCTACCTGCCTGCCTGTCTACCTGCCTGTCTACCTACCTGCCTGCCTACCTGTCTACCTACCTGCCTGCCTGTCTACCTACCTGCCTGCCTGCCTGTCTACCTACCTACCTGCCTGCCTGCCTGTCTACCTACCTACCTGCCTGCCTGCCTGTCTACCTACCTGCCTGCCTGCCTGTCTACCTGCCTGCCTGCCTGTCTACCTACCTGCCTGCCTGCCTGTCTACCTGCCTGCCTGCCTGTCTACCTGCCTACCTGCCTGCCTGCCTGCCTGTCTACCTGCCTGCCTGCCTGTCTACCTACCTACCTGCCTGCCTGCCTGTCTACCTACCTGCCTGCCTGTCTACCTACCTACCTGCCTGCCTGCCTGTCTACCTACCTACCTGCCTGCCTGCCTGTCTACCTACCTGCCTGCCTGCCTGCCTGTCTACCTACCTGCCTGCCTGCCTGCCTGTCTACCTACCTGCCTGCCTGCCTGTCTACCTGCCTGCCTGCCTGTCTACCTGCCTGCCTGCCTGTCTACCTGCCTGCCTGCCTGTCTACCTACCTGCCTGCCTATCTATCTGTCTGTCTGTCTACCTATCTATTTAAATGTACATTTCTCTGACTTATTTGATGGAGGCAAATATATTATTATTGGCAATTGTCAGGGTGTGGTATCATGGAAGTGGATCTCATAGTTCCTCAAATCCATAGTAAGAAAGAGGGAGGGGTTTATGCTTTGTGTGTACCTCTGGGCAATGGTGGGATGGGAAACTGGTTGGTGAAATCATTTGCCCACCCAGTATCCCAGAGCTAGTAGAAAAGGTGGTTTTGTATCTGTGGTGTGTTGGTTTTCTAGTGTTGTTTAAGAAATGGTAGGTGCTAGAAGGTGTTGTGGTCAAACCAGGTGTAGCACGGTGAGGGTGCTCTTGCAAATGCTGTTACCTACTGCCTCTGTGTGGGTTTGTGTGTGGAGATTTTAAGTTTGTGGCAGTAGCTGCACTGACAAAACAAATAACCTCCTCATGTATTCCTCCTTCGCTCCGATGGTGGCACCTCACTAAGAGCTGGCGCCAAAGAAACCAGCTAAGGTTAGAGTCACGTGTGGGGCAGTTGTTAATTTCCCACTAGGTGAAATAGTTAATTGCATGGAGAAAATGGGATTTTTCGGGGGGAAAGAATATATAAATATGGGTTTAAAATTCCAGGTTTTAGTCATGTTATGAGATTAATAGCCCTAGATAGTACTTTTCTAAAGGCATAAAAATTCTGGAGGAATGTATCATTTTGCTTCAGGGAAGGTCTGTAGAGGGAAGGCTCTTAATCCTTTACTTGGGTATGTGTTATGTGAGTTCAAAGCTCTGGGGATCTGTGTAAGACAAGGGCATCTATTGAAGCATTTTGCCTGAAATACCTGTGAAACGTGTACTTTTAAGAAGGGGTAAGTGCTTAGCATTAACAAATGGATTGGCCTAGTCTTGCAGTACCCTAACTGTCTGGGCTAACTACCTCTTTAACAGGTCCAGCAAAGATATTAACTTCTAAAGTCCTGGTTTCAGGAATGCTTGTGCTATTTTGACAGCTAGATGTGTGTCCAGGTAAGAGTTCTCATTCAAAGCTATCAAAAACATGAATAAAGGCAAAAGAAAAGCTCCCCATGATTTTTTTTTTTCTTATTTTTTAGCTAATTGTCAATTATATTTAATCTGATCTGTGGTTTAGGTAATGGTGACTTTTTTTTTTTTTTTTTAAGTATTTTAGTGCCAGGAGTAATGGATTGACAGAAAAACTGAGGCAGGAGCAAATGAAAAGGAAGTAATATCCTGAGCCTATATAGGAACTACATTGGTTTCGGTATTAAAAGAGCATTTGAAAGCATCCCACATCTCTGCCCTCATGAGGCCCCATCTGGAGTCCTGTGTCCAGATCTGAGGCCCCCAATACAAGAAAGATGTGGAACTGTTGGAGAGGGTTCAGAGGAGCCACAAAGATGATCAGAGGGCTGGAGCACCTCCCCTGCGAAGAGAGGCTGAGGGAGCTGGGCTTGTTCAGCCTGGAGAAGAGAAGGCTGCGGGGGGACCTCATTGTATCCTTCCAGTCCCTGAAGGGAGCAGAGAAACAGGAGGGGAATCAGCTTTTTAAAAGGGCAGACAATGGCAGGACAAGGGGGATGGATTGAAGCTGAAGGAGGGAAGGTTTAGATTAGATATTAGGGGGAAGTTCTTTACAGAGAGAGTGGTGAGGTGCTGGAACAGGCTGCCCAGAGAGGTGGTGGATGCCCCATCCCTGGAGGTGTTCAAGGCCAGGTTGAATGGGGCCCTGGGCAACCTTGTGTAGATCCAGTCCTGGAGGTTGGTGTCCCTGCCTGTGGCAGGGGGTTGGAACTCTCTGATCCTTGGGGTCCCTTCCAACCCAGACCATTCTGTGATTCTATGATTTATGTGCTAATGTAGCAGTTGTGAGACTATAGATTATCTCGTGGCTATGGACAGACGAGCACTAGTTTGTTTACTAAGGATGCTGTATGGAAATACTGGTGCCTTTTGTGCACAGCTTGGGCCTTGCTTAGGCAGTGAGGTGTCTCAAAGCCAGAGTGACTCTGCCGTTTGATTTCTACTGATGAGCCCCACGGCAGGAGCGGCGCACACACTGATCTAGCCCAGGTCGGCAAATGATGTCGTGTTAATGCCATCTCTCTTTTTCCCCCTGTGTTTTGGAAGATGCTGTGGCCAGCTGGGACCTGTGGCTAATGCCATATGGTCCTCCCAGGTCGGCTGAGCCCTCCCTTTTGCGCTCTGCCTGTTACCTGAGTATCTCCTGCTTTGCTTGGAGAGGATGCCAGGGGCTGCTGAGCAATGGGCAGCGGGAGAGCGGAGGAAACGTGGCGTCCGCAGACGGAGCAGCACAAGGCAGGGAGCCAAGCCAGAATTAATGGTGGGGGGAGAGAAATGATGGAGAGAGGAAAGAGAAGGGGGAAGCAGGAAGGAGGAGGGGTTGGTGAGGCTGGAAAATGGTCAGGGAGGGCAAAGGAATTGATGGCGAGAGGTAGGAGAACCACTGGGCAGAAGGAGATTCTTCAGGTCTTCAAAACCTGTAGATGTGGGTGTCTTGCACTCAAGGCTTCAAGGATTTGCACCATGCTGTGTGTTTCCTCAGGCTTGTGGGACTGACTGTTTTGGGTAGCTTTTAATAGTCTATGCTATTTAGAGTAAGTTTGCTTCTGCAAAATCAAGTCATCTATTTAGTCAGGCAATTTTAAAGAAGATTGTAAGTCTTCCAAAGTCTTTAATTTCCCTGAAGTCCAGTTACTGTAAGATCTGATGTGCATAATTAACTTCAGATTTTTATACTATTTGAAAGTTAGAACTGGATCGTATTAATGTTTATAAATATCTCAAGTGTGGGACACAGGGGGAAATGGCCAGCCTCTTCTCAGTGTCTGTGGGGACAGGACAAGGGGTGATGGCCTCAAGTTGGACCACAGGGAGTTCCACACCAACATGCAGAAGAAGGTGACAGAGCCCTGGGACAGGCTGCCCAGGGGGGTGTGGAGTCTCCTTCTCTGGGGACATTCAAGACCCATCTGGACACCTCCCTGTGTGACCTGTCCTAGGAAACCTGCTTGGCAGGGGGGTTGGACCTGATGATCTCTGGAGGTTCCTTCCAACCCCTACAATTCTGTGATTCTCTGATTCTGTTTGGTTGGGTGGGTTTTTTTTGTGTCATTCCACAACTTTACATTATTTTCTACCAGTAGCTTAAACTTTTGACGTTTGAGTAATTCCTCTGGCTGAGACCTGCAAGATCATTTGTATCCTTGAAATATTCATGTACTTGGAAAAACATTTTGGTAGTAATACTGCCCAGTCAGATTTTAAACCTCTCTATCAAGTTTTCTGTATGCAGTTAAGAGTTTAAAAATAGAGTTGTCCCAAGGAGTGCCAAAAATCTGGAGGCACTCAAACTAGGAGAAACATGTAAACTTTCATAATACATTTACTGCAGGGAGAAAAATATGCCCAGGCTTTTGCTTTCAAAAAGCCTTTGTCCAAGGCTTTAAAAGAAATAATTAAAAAAAATGAGGACAGGAAAAGGAAAGGTTGCCTACAGTTATGTTTTAACTCCATTTATAGACATTCAAATAAGTTGGTATCCTCTGGATTCTACTAAAGTGCTTCCTTGTAAGAGTGCTGGCCAAGTGGAGTCTGTGTGAGTTGTGAGATACTGCAGATATTGAGAAGCTGCCTGTGCTTGTTCAGTTGTATACAGGGAGAGTTTGGAGCCAGAGTCTTGGCATTATTTTTTTAAAGAGAAAGAAAAAAGTTCCTAAGCCATAGACTTTGATGCATTGATCCAATGGAATTACTGCAAATTGAGTCTATGTTTGTGAAACTGGGGAGTTGTATAAGGAAATGTAGAACATTTTGTGACTTCAGCACAGTACTGGGGCTAGGATTTGCACTGGAGATGCTGTGTGACCTGTGGAGAGACTCGACTTGGAAAGGCTGTGTTTGAATCTCTTGATGTGTAAATTTGTGCCCTGCAGTGTTTCCTGATAGGACATCTCAATCCTTCAGCCATTGTGTGAAGCAACAGTTCTTCAGCTGATTGTTTCTCCCTTTCTTCTGCATCGTGGTGGAGCTACTCGGAGGAAGTGTGTGTAAGCAACATGGAGAAATTAATGTTTATCAGTATTTCAAGTGTGGGACACAGGGGGAATTGGCCAGCCCCTTTTCAGTGGTCTGTGGGGACAGGACAAGGGGCAATGGCCTCAGGTTGGAGCACAGGAAGTTCCACAGCAATATGGGGAAGAACTTTTTCCCAGTGAGGGTGACAGAGCCCTGGGACAGGCTGCCCAGGGGGTGTGGAGTCTCCTTCTCTGGAGATATTAAAGACCCGTCTGGACGCCTCCCTTTGTGACCTGTCCTAGGGACCCTGCTTTGGCAGGGGGGTTGGACTCGATGATCTCTGGAGGTCCCTTCCAACCCCTACGATTCTGTGATTCTGTGAAATGGAGGCAGAGGAGCTTGTGGCTTGCTGGCAGCCTTTAGCATCAGAGCATGGACTCAAGTGTAGGAGGTGATGTGGCTTCCAGCAACCTTCAGCTGCTGCTTTTTTGCTGTCTAAAATTGCTTGGGTGGAAGCTACACACCATCACACTGTCAGGTGGGCTCTATCCCTGCCCAGCCACCTCCTTCCGGCATCACCACCACTGCAAACTGCTCTTGGTGGTGGTTACCTTCCCACCCCCCTGTTTTCGATGCATTTCTCCCAAACGTTTGGCTAACTGCACCCATTTAGACACAGCTGCAGGAGCTGTTAACTTCTAACAACCATAATGGAAATCCATTCCTAGGAGTTATTGATGTTCAAATAAGACTTTTAGAACTGGAACTATTTCAGCAAACAGACTTGCTACTCAACTAAAATAACCAGCAGGGGTTTTTTTAACCCCTAAATTGTTGGAGAAAGGCTTCAGGAGCCTTTCTCAGATCAAGGTGGCTTAAATGCCACTTGTACAGGTAAATAGTGTGAGTAAATGCAACCAAGTTAGATTATTAATTGTGAAGTGCTATGTAAATGCTAAACAAGGGTTTGAATCTAGTTTCATAGTTTTACTGATTTGTTTGTTTGTTTTGGCTTTTTAGTTGTCATTGTTCAAAGGACGAGAATTTGGAACGTCTTTAGGATGGGAGTGCCAAATTTTCAGATGCAGGACAGGAAAGACTGAGGTCTCTGAATCATAAAAATCCTTAGTTGTCTAGACATCTAAAACTCAGGACTTGTGTCTCCTAAGTTGGCAAGTAAAAGCTCAGTTATCTCCTCAGATTATCTGTTTGCCTTTCAGGAGTGATTCTATTCCATCAGCCCAGATGGTCATGTCTCCATGATGCCTGATGGGCTGCATTTTGGATGGCTGGGCTCACATCTGAATATGTCATTTTAGCTTCCAGTGGGCAGCTGTACAGACTCACACCATGCCTGCTTCATCCAACCTGTCCTTCCACACCACTGCCTTTTCTCTTTTCTGGCTGGCATATTGCTTATTCAGCATTACAGGGCTTTTTTTGGTAAAAGGAGCCTGCATATGCAGCCTCTCTTTCTTCTAACTCCAGTGTAATACAAGACCTGGAAAACAGTGTTTCATGGAGCAGAGATGGCAAGGACTGGTCAGTTTTAGATGAGAAGTAAGGCAGTGCTCACTGTCTTCTGAAGTGTTGGTTGATCGCTTTGTAGTCTGACAAGATGATGGGAAGAAGTTGCTCCACGCTCCTACCTCAGCCCAGCAGATCTTCTCCACAGGTGAAGTGGTGAGTACCTCCTCACACTGACATTAGTACAGGGGATGGATAAGCTGGGGGAACCATGTGTTTTGGGAGTAGGTCCAATGGAGACTGCTCCAGAGGACCCAGGGCTTACTCAGATCCCACAGCTATAATCTCTGCCTTTGCAGGTTACCACCTAGGGGAAGGAAAGGACCCCAGGACTCATCGGATCCCAACACTGAGACCACCTCATGGGTGTGGGCTAGCTGGAGTTAAGACCAGAGATTGGTTTTTTTCAAGTGTTACACAGTACTGAACCACCACTGTGCCATGTCCAGCACAGGAGCCTTTAGCAGCAGCAGGCCAGGAGGAATGGCC
Source organism: Porphyrio hochstetteri (assembly GCA_020800305.1). Classification (NCBI taxonomy): domain Eukaryota; kingdom Metazoa; phylum Chordata; class Aves; order Gruiformes; family Rallidae; genus Porphyrio; species Porphyrio hochstetteri. The sequence continues at coordinate 10,765,561 of CM036907.1, forward strand.
CATTTTACGCCTGGGCTCAAGTGGACATCCAACATTTACCATCAGATACCTGTCCAGGAGAATTCCAAGCAGTGGTTATTTCTGGATTCCCTTTCTCAGAAGACAAAATCATTTTCCAGGCAATTCCTGTTGCTACTTGTGCCTCCATTAGGCCTCTTCTCACAACAGGAAGATGCTGAATTTGATCTCACTGAACCCTTCCTTAGATCTTACACCCTCTTCCTACTACTGCAGATGGACTCCAAACAAGATGTTACTGCTCACGGACAAACCCTTTCTCCTCAGATCCTTGGTCAGCCATAGCTGCAGAGGCACAGCGTGCTGCTTTCCCAACCAGGCATGATGTTCTGTCTTAGTATTGTAGCTGCTGCTATGAAGGACCCTTCACTTGTTGCTGACATTGTGCAGTCCGTGCATCCCCACACAGCAAAAACCACAATGATTCCATCAAACAAGTGTGTTGCCAAGCTGCATCCCAGCACCGGCACTGGAGAGTGGAGAAGGTCCTGGGAGCCAAGAGGGACCACAGCTTGGGCAGGTTGTGTGCTACCACAGATGGGGTCACAGCTCCTGGTTTGCCTGTGGAATGGGGTGCTGCTTCTGATCTTCACCACTGATGCTGCTGTCACCACAGCTGTTGCTGGCAGATTCAGGGACTGACAGACCCACCTCAACAGGGTTCTTGTTTCACCATGTCCAGGCAGTCTGGAAGAAGAACCATGGTCCAAGAGAGCGTTAGTGCAGGAGAAATGGGCTTGGACACAGCAAGAGATGACCAGCTGCTGGCCATGGACAAGGCCCATGTTGCAGAAGTACACAGATCTGCCTGTGACTCTGTGTGTGAGCGACAAAGCGCCGTCTCCTCTCACTTCTTTAGTCCTCCTCCAACTTCTTGCTCAAGAGCTGTCAGGTGGCTGCAATATTGTTTCTGACTTTGTACCCTCTATTTCAGCAATAAATTCCCTAATGTCACAGTTCTACCTGTCTCTGTGTATTGTATTACTGTCCAGAGCCTTCAGCCAAATGCCAACGGCCCCTGGCATTGCACTCCTTTGCCTGAGACATTTGGGAGCTTGCAAAATGGGTATCTTTGTTCTTTAGTGTCTTGAAGACCCCTGTCCTGAGGTGTGAGTAATGTCTCTCTGTTGCAGTTCTGTGTAGCTGTGCTGCTGAGATGGTTTTTGAAAGTAGCAGTGACAGTTTGTCTGCCAGCCTAACTATAAACAAGGAGCAATTCAAGGCCACAGCGCCTCTGAGAACCACATACAGGAGAAAACAACCTGGAAGCAGCTGCATTTTGCCACCAGAGAAGGGAGTGAAAAGATGTAATGAGCTGTGCAGACACCAAGGTCGGGGGAGGAGGCGCCCCAGGTGCCAGAGAGAAAGATGCCCCTGCAGCCCCTGGAGAAACCACCCCCATGGAAAAGGCCGAGACCCCACCTGTAGCCTGTGGAGGGGCTCCACGCTGGATGGAGCAGGTGGAGACACAGAGAAGCCGCTGTGACCCTACGTTGTGACCCCCTGCCAGCACTTGCAGCCCATGAAGAGAAACAGAGACACAAGAGTTGAGCAGAGGGAGTTTTGCGCTGAAACAGGTTTGCTGGCGGGGGCTGGTGACCCCATGGAGGACTGGGACTGAGAGACATTGTGATTTATGGCTGCCCGCCACAGCAGGGATCCAGGCGGAGCAGCTGATGAAGAGATAAAGCCCTGGGGGGGGAAGAGACTCACGTTGGAGAAAGTTCGTGGAGGACTGTCTCCCGTGGGTGGGACCCACGGTGCAGCAGGGGGAGGGGGTGTGGAATGAATGCCCCCTCCCCGGCTGAGAAGGAAACCAACTTGCAAGGAGCTGACCGAAGCCCCCATCTCCCAGTCCCTGCCCCCCTGCGCTGTGATCGGGGGGAGGAAGGGAGTGAAATCATGACTAGAGTGAAGTCTGCTAAGAAGGGAGTGTGGGGGGGAGGTAGAGGTGTTTTAAGATCTGGAAAACAGCTCATGAAGAAGTAACCAAGACCCCCATCCCAGCCTTGCCCTACGGCTACTGCGGGTGTGACTGAGCCCGATTCATGTGCAAGGGAAATAACTGGTAGGCTTTTACATAAAAAGGAGGTGATGGTGCTGCTGCTGTTCATCATGGGCCGTGGTTTGGGTGGTGGTTGTCAATTTTTAAGCTCTGTGTGGGTTGTAAAGCGTTGTGACTTGATTGGTGTGGCACGTAGGCTGCAAAGTCTGCAAGGAGGGGTGAGATGTTTTCATCTGGTTGCTCCAGCCTGTTCTGCTCAGTTTGGTTTCCTTCCCTCTGTGCTGGCTTTGGTGATGGCCATGACACCGACTCCTCCCTGCTCACTTTAAAGGTGCTGTATTTACAGGAGCTTCAGTCCCAAAACTCAGGACCTACGTAAGTCCTTTGTGATCCCTACCAGTTCCTTTTACGACTCTGCCCTTGCATTTATGAGTGCAAATTGCATTTCTTCTTCCTACAATTTTTGTAACCAGTTCCTTGTGAGCATCTATTAGAGCAGTGCTTTGGTAGAAGGAAGCAGTTAGCACCACTTTGGGGGTGGCTGCTGGCTCTCCATCATGACATGTTTCTTTAAAGATGCCTGGGAGACTCTGTGGCCAGTGGCTGATACCCTTCTGTGGTGTAGGACTCTGCTTGGGGTCTTGTATAGCATTATTTTCTTAAATCCAGTTCAAGTTTTCTTTGAACATGACAAGTAGTTATGTAAAAAAGCAGGATTTAGGATAAGGATCGGGTGGGAGGTACCCCTGGAAGCAAGCCTGCAGGGGATGCTTGGAAACCAGCCACTCAGAGTCCAGATGGTGAAGGAATGCACTGGTCCCTTCTCCATAGTGGTGGCTGTAAATGCTGCTGGGTTCCTATGTGCAAGCCTTTGGGGCCAACCCAACAGAGCTGCTGATTGCTGTTGTGCTTATTCAACATGGGGGAAAAAAAGAAGAGGGGAGAAAAAGAGTTGGAGAAGTTCCCTATCTGAAGCTGGAGGACTGGTAATCCAAAGTATGCTTCCTATTCCCTTCTGCCCTTCCCTCACCTTTCCTTCCAGGCAGCCAAGTTTTAACTGTGTTGCTGAGTCTAACAAGGAAGAAGAATGGAATTAATAATACTAATTATTTAATTAGCCAACATGAAAACAAGAGTGTTGAATGTTTTAGTGTGATTAAGACAAGTAGGAATTTCATGCTGTTTAAGCCTTCATCTTTGGGGAGCCAATGACTTTATGCTGGACATGGAATGAAATCTGGAGGATGGCTTAGTGAATTAGGCTTTCTTCTGGTGAAGTCAGAGACACATGAGTTTGACAGTTCTCTGCCATCAAACTGCTCAAACTTAAATTCTCTCCTAAAATCAGACCTGTCTCAGGCAGGCTGCGAGGCAGGTTGCAAGGCAAGCCTGCAGCACAGACCAGAGCATGCACCCAGCCCAAGGCTCCCAGAAGAGATGGGGGTGTAGCTTACTTTAGCTTTACAAAATGCCTGTGAGCCTGTTGGTGGTACAGTGATTCTTTTCCCCCCAGGATGGATAAAGTTCAGTGCACGTTAACTGCATCTTCAGTATCCCCTTCATTCCAGTATGAAACTGATTCTTGCACCAGAGAGAGCGAGTGCATAAAGAATGGGATGGTTCTGCCTGGACTCTTGAGATGCTGCTAAGTGTACTGACCCAACATATGCAGCCAGGCTTGCCTGTGACAAAATACAGCCAACGACCCTTTCTCTGCTACTTCCAAATGGCTGTTAGTTGTCTGTGCTGGTGCTGAAAATCCTGGAGAGGAGGAGAAATGCAGAATTTTACTGCTTTTTTGCCCTGAAGCATTTGGAGAGGCAGTTGTGATATAAAGGGTTCTTTTCATTATATTGTATGATACTGCTCTCATGCACACAGGGAGCCTGCTGAGCTCTGCAAAGCAGGCTTTTCACCCTGGTGCTCCTGCATGCCCAGAGGAGAATGAGGAGGGAAAACTTGGCCATGTACAAGAACTGCTAAAGCAAATGATGCTGAGAGTCTAAGGCTGGATTAAAGTCATTTAGAGTATGCTGCACTCCCTGGGCAGTCCTTCATGGCTCTGCTTTGTACCCTGACAGTTGAGTAATACTTTTGTTTGGCAGGAATGGGGAATCATAGAATGGTCTGGGTTGGGAGGGACCCCAAGGATCATAGAGCTCCAACCCCCCTGCCACAGGCTGGGACACCAACCTCCAGGCCTGGAGCTACACAAGGTTGCCCAGCACCCCATTCAACCTGGCCTTGAACATCTCCAGGGATGGGGCATCCACCACCTCTCTTCCCATAACAAACCAAGCCAGAGAAGGAGTCTAGGTGCCCTTATCCTGGCAGCTGAGATGTATCATCTCCTTTGAGCAGCACGCTGAGCTGTGTCTTCATCTTCCTGCCACTGACATACTGTAATAAATGAGGTTAAGCAAGATAGCTGGAGTACTTGAACACTCCAGTAAAACTTCTACATCAGGGTGCTCTGGAAGGGGTGATTGTTGGGCACAGGGAGGCATCTCTGCCTTGGGTAAGCTGGGGCCTTCTGATTTTTATTTTCCTTCAGGAGTAAGAAATGTATTTTTATGTGGAAACGGAGATTCTTCACTAATAGTCTGAATTTAGCAACCAATTCCTAAGCCTGCCATGTGCTTCTCTTAATCAGAAGCTGGGAGGAACTGGAAAATCTTGTGCAAATTCATTAGTAAAATTGCAATGATGGTGAAAAGTGTGCTGAAGCAGAGGGGAAAAAAAAGAGTAAGGGGTGACCTAATGCCCAAGTAGTAAAAGATTACAGGTAATCTTGTATCATAATAAATGCTCTGTGTTAATAAAAGATTGAGCTGTGCTCTCATGCTAGCAGATTAACCTTGCACTGTAAACACAGCAAAGATAATTAACTGATTGTATTTTTTCTTACTTTTCCTCCCCAAGTTTCAGATCATCCACACAGCCTGTCTTACAAACTGGAGCTTGGATCAGACCAGGAAATCCCATCTGACTGGTACCCATTTGCCACTGTCCAGTTTGTCGTTCATGATACCTGTGCCTCAGGAACAGAAGTCAAGTCACTGGGCATAGAGAGCGACGTGCAGCCCCAGAAACATGTGGTTCAGAAAGCTTTTTACAATTGCCAGGTATTTTCAGGGCTATGTTTTCAGTGTTTTCCTCCTCTTCTTCCTCCCTGCTCCCTCCATACAGGAGGGGAATGTGCTTTGTATTCTAAACATACCTTGCATGCACTAGTGGCAAGGACTTTGAGCAGAAGAATCATTAAAAAATAATTCCTTGTCTGCTCAAAGATGATTCTGAAAAACAGAACTGCAAATGCAGCGTTGTTTTTCCTCAGCAGAGCTATTTTGGGGAGTAGTGGTTTTGAAATCTGTTTGGTCTGGAAATGTTTTGATTCTGTGTCAGAGCTTTCTATTCGTGGCCTCGCTGCAGTTGCCACTTTTCAGTGCCCAATTATTTGCTAATTCTACCTAATGTTTTTTGGGTTTTTTTGTTTGTTTTCTAACTACAGGTTGAAATTGAAAAGAAGTGGATCAGGCTTGATGGAGAAGATCCAGATAAGGCAGGCAACTGCCTAATGCAGTGAAAGAGGACAGGAGGCACGTCAGAGGAAATTAGTAGGAATCAATTTGCATAGGCAATTCTGTTGTTAGCAGCAGTGCAGTGACCTAGTTTAGGATAAACATGGTCATCCAACTTTTTTTTTTTTCCTTTTTTATTTAGTGCTTTTGGGTTTGATTCTGCAAATCAGTACTGGTTTGACTGGCCTGTGTCCAAGTAAACTTCCTGTCATGGGAATAGTAGTATGAATAAGGTCTCCTTGTAAAGAGTTGCTGGATGTGAGCACTTAATTGACTGATTGTAATATATTGTTTTCCTGTTGCTTATCTGTGACTTGGGAATGATCTCATACTCTGTATTGAAACCTAATGGCACTACTCAAAGAGTTCATGTCACTTGGACATAGAATATCCAGCAGTAAAAACTGCCAGAGCACTTAGGTGCAGACCAGCATCTGTGTAAGGCCCAGAGGGAGCAGTTACATTTTTAGTGGTGTTTGAAAACCAAAGACCCCTTGTTTCTGCTCCTCTCAGTGTATGGGAACAGAACAGGTTGTAATATTACTCTTGACAAGAGCCTCAAGTAATGAGTTGGAAACTGGGTGATTTCATTGGTGAAATGGGAGAAGTTCCTCTGCAGTAATATTCTGTGGCTGTGAGCGTTTCCTCCCCAGCACTTCAGAGGTTTGCTCCAAGTAATCTCTTGGGAAAAAAAAAACCCAACCCCAAACATATGGCAGATGTGATTGAAATTTCTGGGCCAGGGTTAGGCAAATCTTTTTCACTGCTGCAGCAAGTGAGACAGAGAGAGGTGGATTCTCAGCAAGTGTAAGGTCAGCCCAGGCCCGTTTCGTCTGACGAAGCTTTGAGAATCTATTACACCAGAGGAGGGTTTTCCCCACAGGCTGAAGACATGGCTGGCTGTCACCATTTGCTCTGGGTCTCCTTTAGGGTGCAAGTTCCAGATGTTGGTTTGGAACCTGTGGGAGCTGGTGCTTTGAGTAACTTGTAAGACAATTCTCCACGCATGGGAAGGGAGATGTTTTCATGCTCCTGTCTCCAAAGGCCTTTTCTGTGGGGAAGCAATGCAGGAACAGACTATCACAAGAGGAATGAAGCTACGATGCTGCAGTAAGCAGCCCAAGCTACTAATCCAGTATCAATGTGTTAACTGTGTTTTCAACAAATTATTGGCATTTAGGGAGAGGTTTTAATGCTTCCCCTCAGCCATTATTCCCTTTGTAATTTTCTGCAGGCTGTAATTTCAGCCTGCCTGAAAAAAAATCAGATAAATTAAAAAAAAATGCTCCTGACTTCCCCCCTCCTCACTCCCCTTGCAGCGTTCCTAAAATTATCCTTCCTTGGAACTGAAATTATCAGAGAACAAAAATACAGTAATGCACTAAGTCTCCCTTTATATTTTGTCACAGCTTGTAACTCTTTATATGAACACTGTGTAGAAACACAGATAAATGTTATTCCCCAAAAGTAGAAATATGTGGGATATGCACTGAGAAAATTACTAGTCTGAGGAAACAGAAGGCCATAATATGAACCTAGTTCATCACAATAAACTTTCCCCCCCATTTGGAAGCTGAGAATGAAATGGGTAATAGATTCTGTAGCAAGTCCTGAGGGCAGTTTTTTTATGGGTATTGCATTGCCAGAGCTCCAAATAGACTATTATGGTATTTTGGCTTCTCTATATATCCCTTTTTATTAGCAGATTATATTATTATAAATCTAAGCAAGCATTTGAGTGTAGCAGTGATCCAAATATGTCTCGGCTGCTGCATCCTCCATCCGTGTTTTGACTTGAGAAGCCATTAGCACCTTCAAGTCATGTTTGGTGTGTTTTATTCATATTTAATTTTGGTTTATGTACTTCTCAGCTGAACTAAGGGGCACAGCACACGCTAGGGCAGAGCATTTATACTGAGCATCACAGCAGAGCTCTGCAATTTGCTGAAGTCTGTGGTTACACTAGAGCTACGGTACCTATTAACCTCTTCGCTCGGCGAGGTAAAGGAAGCAAAATACATGCTGCAGCTACCTGCACTACCCTTTGTCTGGAGCTGACTTGGTTTGACTGACATTAACTCAGTAAATGTTAGCTGTAGTTATTGTCCAAAGCCTGTCTTGCTTGTCTGGGCCATATTTTTCTGTGTTTAAGGGAACTGCCAGGCTGTTCTGGGACTCTTTTTGCCTTAGGATCCACTTAGCATGAATTTCCTGTGCATTGGGTACCTGGTGACGCTAAAGGTCCAGCAGAAGCAGTGGCTGGTTTCCTTCTGTCAGGTCTCTGCGGTACCTCAGGATGTGTTTAAGAAGCCTGTGGACCCCTCAAGAATCACAGAATCACCAGGTTGGAAAAGACCTTTAAGATCATCAAGTCCAACCGTTCCTGTCCAGTGCTAAACCCTATCCCTAAGTACCTCACCTACCCGTCTGTTAAACACACCCAGGGAAGGTGACTCAACCCCCTCCCTGGGCAGCCTGTTCCAGGCCCTGACAACTCTTTCCTAACATCCAATCTGCCCCTGCCCTGGCACAGCTTAGTGCCATTCCCCCTTGTCCCATCTCCTGTCACCTGGCTGAAGAGACCAGCTCCCACCTCTCTACACCCTCCTGTCAGGTAGCTGTAGGCAGTGATAAGGTCTCCCCTCAACCTCCTCTTCTCCAGGCTAAACAGCCCCAGCTCCCTCAGCCGTTCCTCATAGGATTTGCCCTCCAGCCCCTTCCCCAGCCTGGCTGCCCTTCTCTGGACTCATTCCAGGACCTCAATGTCCTTCTTATGGTGAGGAGCCCAGAACTGGACCCAGTACTCGAGGTGCAGCTTCACCAATGCCAAGTACGATGTGAGCTATTGTTCTGAATCGCCTACATGATGAACATGACAAGTCATCTTTCTTGCTAGCGAGTCTGTATTCTGTCTGGTACGACGCAAATGATCGTTCAGCCTTACTGAACTCATTAACTTGGAAAGGTCAAGCTGCAGCTTTATCGATGTGGCAGGCTCTTGGCCTTCCATCTGAGGCCTGCAAGACTTGCCATTGACTTGAGTCGGAATCAGATCAGGATCACAGGGAATTCGTTCTACAGAAATATTGCCTCACTGAAAGAAAAGTTACTCTGTTCAACGCATGGCTTTCAGTTTGAACCTGACCGTTCCTGCAGCCTAAGGCTGAATAATTACCCTGTTCAGTCTCAAACTGATGTTTGCAGGCTTCACTGTCAGAACACTTAAAAACTGGCTGTGGTTTAATGAAAAGAAAGTTTGGACTGTCTGACTTTTTTTTCCCCCCACCATCAAATTCTAACTTCCTACTCTACTGCAACACCCCAAAGCAGAAGCACCCTGGCTTCCCCTTTCTAATAGTTCCTCTGCATTGTCTGACGTCCTGTGAGTATATCCTGCTGAACAATTATTCCCAATGTGTAAGACTCATTTGCTAGCATTTTCTGTGAAGGCTATGGCAGGTGACAGCAAGTAAGCATATTGGTTTTGATCCTTTTAAAAATCCAGGCTGTAAGCAGTCTAACTGAATTTTGGGAGGAGAAAGGCAATGAGGAACAGTTGCTATAAGCTGTTGTGATGCTTAGTGTCTGGCTAGCAGGAGGACTGGAGCTTTAAATAAGCCATGAGATATACTGGCATCATGGGAGGAACGAGGTTTCACACATATCTGGTCTCTGCTTGCCCACAGCTAGCACCTGCAGTCACCAAAATGTTCCCAACTGTGTGGGTCACTTCAGATCACAGAATCACAGAATCAGATGCTGAGGCTTGGCTGGCATTTACTACAGGACAGGATTTGGGTATTTCCTTCATAAAGCACAAGCAAGATTTGGGATACTTTATATTTTACATAGAAATCAATGAGAACAGCTATTTTTGTAGCGTGTTTGCCTTATTTACAAAGTGTCCTATTTGCTGAAACCAACAGAGTTTATCTTTGTGTTCATCTTTCTCATGCTAATGGTATTACTGCAGGTAAATGATACTTGATGTAATTTTGAATTCAGACACCCATTGAAGTCAATGGAAGGCTTTTAACTGACAAAATGGGATCTGCATCAAAGTCTCCGAGAATAAAAGAGAGGCAAAAAAAAAAAAAAGAGAAGAAAGGAATGCTGGTAATGGGCAGGAAAAAAACCCACGGTAGAAGATTCTTGGTGCTAGTAAGCAAGCAACCTGCGCTGCTTGCTCGTTCCAAACAGAAAACAGCAGAAAAGAGAGGAAAAGAGGCGTCACAGCGGGTCAAAGCTGAAGCTTTGCAGCGGTTGGGATTCTGGTCTGGACGCCCCTGTGTAGCAGCTCGTGAGAAATGAGGTGCACTCCGTTGAATATGAAGCCAAGCCACTGGCATCTTTATGCTCCTTGCTTTCTTTTCCTCCAGATTCTCTATTAATTGTCCAAAAGTGCTTGAAAAAGTACCTGAGAATGTGTTTTCACCTGTTGCTTTTAGTTGCATTTATTTTCCTTGACAGGCTGCGTGGCCGCAGGATCCGTGTGCACACCCCTGCTTCCCATCCACCTGCCTGGTCGCCTAAACGGAGTAGCTGACTGCTGCAGTTAGTAGCTCTGAGCTATCATTTTGGGTAACTCTGAAGCAGTGCTGCTATTCTTAATGGAAAATATAATTTTATTGGGGTCTTTTGTCAGTATAAGTATAAACAGATCATGCTGATCATCTTGTAATAACATTTTGTAGATTGCGTATCGATTAAAAAAAATAAAAAATAAAGCTGTGTTCCAGCCCAGCAGCTTCTTGTCCCCTCACTGGGAATTTATCAAGCTTGTTTTACATTTTCTGTAATTAACTGGTTGCTCTCCTATCATCAGGTACTGCAGTTTATTAGAAAGAGCGGTTCTGCTCCGGGTGAGGAACGCCACTCCTTGCCCGAGATAAAGCTAGCTGCAGAAAGCTGAACGATGCACTGTATTCCATTAACAGTAATTCATGGCAGGCCCTTCTCAGAGCTTTTTTGCATAACAATAGTAAGCCAAATAATACCTTTTTTTTTTTCTCTCTCCTGTGGAGTGCTTCCCCTGATCTGCCTGGAATGATTTGCATATAATGTAGTGACAGCTTTCACAAGTTTCAAAGTCTCTTCTTGAAAGGAGCTGTTACTTGGGAAAGAAAGAAAGAAATGTGGGAAAAGTGGGAGTAAGGCAGAGGTTTGTGGGCAGCATTCAAAGATTGTGCTTAAAGTATAAAATAACCATGCCACTTGTCCTGTGCTGCTGTCTTTGTAGCAGTACAGTCAGCTCTTCTGGGAAACATTGGGAAATACATTAATTTTCACTTTACTGGTGTTCTATCCTTCAGTGAGCACCTGCAAATGGAAAGCAGGTGCTTGGCAGAAGGATGGTCCCCTTCCAGACCTTAAACAGTTTCCTGCGTTTAAAAGTATCAGTGAACAATACCATGCAGGCACATGAGCAAGTGAGACGGTGAACTGCTAGAATACAAGCAAAAACATGAAAACATTCATTTTTGGGGACAGTTTCCTAGTATGTGCGATGCCTGGTATGTGCTATTTTATGGCCTTGCTCTTTCCTTAGTAAAAACAACTTGTAATTTGTTTACAACAATCATAACATGTTGTAAGTGATGTTCAGGCTTCCTGCTGAAGAAATAAAAGGAAAAGCATCGGCTCCAATTCCACAAAACCCAGTGTGGTTGGGTGCTTCTGGTTGTGGGTGGGTACAGTCCAGCATTACACTGTTCAGACTAATACAGAACAACTTTCACTGCCATTTTCATATCCAGCAATAAAAGTCTGAGGGGAAAACAAAATCCTAAGTGGGGACGTGCTGAAGAATGGAAGACAGCCACAATGACCAGTGGTGGAGGTAAGAGGGAGGAGGCAGAGAGCTGGCAAAGGGCAGTGGGCAGAGCTTGTTTGCAAGAGCTAAGGAGATCCACTGCCTCTCTAAGTCTAGGGGAGGAAAAGTTTGCCTGTAAAAGGGACTGGAGTAGAAACGTGGTGAGGCTGGCGTGCAGAGAAGTGTCTCCAAGGGAAGGTACTGAGCACAAAGTTGTGAGTGGCTGCAGCAGGGGAAGAAAATGAACTGGATGCTCTGCTTGGGTGTGGAGGAGGAGGGGTGGCAGTCAGCCAGGTGACAGGAGACAGGACAAGGGGAAATGGCACTAAGCTGTGCCAGGGCAGGGTCAGATCGGATGTTAGGAAAAAATTTTTCGCTGACAGAGTTGTCAGGGCCTGGAACAGGCTGCCCAGGGAGGGGGCTGAGTCACCATCCCTGGGTGTGTTTAACAGACAGGTAGATGAGGTACTTAGGGATAGGGTTTAGCACAGGACAGGAATGGTTGGACTTGATGATCTTAAAGGTCTTTTCCAACCTGGTGATTCTGTGAGTATGATGTGGAGCTGCAGAAGAAGGAGGGGACATGGGCAGAGCCACCGGAGACACAGCAAAGTGGCTGTGAGGCTGATGGGGCACAGTGCCCAAACAAGCCAAGCTGGTGCCTGCCTGTGGTGCTCAGGGCAGCACCATGCCGTGCCGCTCCCCCTGCTTTCACGTAGCTCGTGCTGCCGTTCCACACCCGCTCTGTCTTGAGCATCCCTGCATCACATCTGTAAAGCTAGTGATAACAGCAGCCTGCCTAGAATCTGGACAGGAAGGTGTTGCTTACCTAAGGGACTAATGACACACCCATGCTAGAGGAGACGCACTGAACACACTGAATAAAACCCAGCAGGCTGGCAGGGAGGATTTAAAGCAAGCAGGTAGGTACTACCCTGGTGATACCCCAGAGGTATGCTACTGCTGTAGCCTTGTGAGGCTGCTCTCTGCAGAGGGACCTTCATCTGTCAAGTCATCTCTAATGTTTAGATGTTACTGTCTAAGCGTAAGTACTGACTCCAGGATTTAGTTGACAGTTCATCTGAAATGGAGGGAGCCATCCACTGCCTGGAGAGAAGAGATGAAAGGTGGGTTTAGTCCCCTCCACCGAGAGCCACAGCACACTGCTTGAAGCTGTTTCTGCAGCACTGTGAGAACAAGTTATGGAGCACTTCTGCTGCTAATCGTGTGGTTAATGTGGTCAGTAGGGGTGTGCAGCAGATTTACTCAAAAGAAGAGTTGGGGGGGGAAAAACAGAAGAACAAAAGAGAAAAGCAAAAAGGTGTTTACAGTCAAGTATGAGAACAGTGGGAACCCAACCATGTTTGCTCTGAAAGGGAAGCTCAGGAAGATGACCGTAAGCAAATAGTAGGGTCCTCAGACAAGTGAGTGCTTCCAAGACCCAATAAGGCAATGCAGGTTGGTCTCCATGCACCTGAGTCAGTCTTTAGCAGAGTTAAACAGAGTTAATTAGGCAGTAAGAAGAACCCCACTGCTAAGCTGCCCTTTAACCTGCCTCTCAAAGTCACTTGCTGGATGATTTTAGTGGCATGGTTGGTGCTGCGAGACCCACTGTTGGTGGAAGTGGCTCCTGTGGTCACTCTGCTTTCCTCCTCTCCAAATCACCACATGCAAAGTTAGACAGAGCAAATTTGCCTTGACCAAAGCATGCTGCTCTACTCTTATTTAACTCCGCACTAAAGCTGCTGGGCTTCTGCAATCGTCTGCTCAACTGTGAACTTCCAGCAGTTAATTCAACTGCAGAGGAATGATGTTTCTGGCCTTTACCCTCCCTCTGTCCCCTGCCCGTGTGGTTCTGCACACCCCTGTAGCTGGAGCCCCAGAGCTGGTAAGTGGCAATTACAGACTGGTGAGGAGGGGGTGGGATTTCAACCACTGATGAAGGGGGGTGGAAAAACCAAGGTGGCAGGGAAGGGGATTAAAGGCAGTAGGCAAAAGGGGAGGGAGCTGGACTGGGGCTTTCCTGGGGACAAAGGATGGGAGGTTGAGGTCTCTCTGGGGAGGTGAATCCCCCCCATGTTCAGGGAAACAAGGCAGGCAGCAAAGGAGGTGAGGGAACAGGAGACAAGTGCTGAGCTGGGTGCCAGCAGGCAGATGGGCAGAAAGCAGGGACAAGAGTAAGGGCAGTAAAGTGGCTGGTGGCTGCCATTCCCTCTTGAGGCTTTCTCTCCACATAAGGCACATGTATCAGGGTAAGTATTTAGGAGAGGTAAAGCTTATTTCTTCCTTAGTTAGGCTTACTCATACTACAGAAATCTCTGGGCTTACCAAGGAGCTATGCACAGTACTATTCAGTGTGTTCATCAGGATGGCCATTTTCAGAAAGCAGTTTGCACAAGCCCTTCTTATGCCACCCAATGTCCTGAAAAATTTGTCAGTAAACTGAAGGGACAGCTCTTTATACATTTTCTCTGGTAAAGTGGTTTAAATCAGGTAAAAAGGAGAGGCCCTTGAAGAAACAGGAGTCTCACACAATAAATGAAAGAAGAACAAATTGCTGGTCCCAGTGTCATCTGCCTTAGAACTCTGATGGAAATGATGGAGCTTATAAAAAAAAAAAAAATCACACTGCTAATAAAATGGGTTATGAGGCTAGAGTGCCTCTATGAGTCAACAGCTGAAAGCAAAGGCAGCACCTTAGAGAGTATCCTTAAAATGAAATTATAGTTCTGCCCGTGTCAAGGCATCTCCACGAGAACTGCCTGGATTCCACTACCGGTTCCTCCTAGGAATGAATACTTTCACTTGGAAAGAAGGGCAAAACGGTATTTGTAAAATACGTATTGAGAAAGAATTCTGCAGCCCTAGGTTTGGGAGCCGTGTTCCTCTACAGCAGCAATGCTGGATTTCAGCAGGAGAGGGCACTCGCTACCAAGAAGCAGAGCCTGCTCAGGGCTGCCGATTCTAATGGGAAGGCATTTGAAAACCGTAGGGTTGGGGTTTGGGGGTTTTTTTTTTTTTAATGATTAATAAAGGTTCATCATCCAAAAATAAATCTTCTTTAGACATCATGTACCAAGAGGAGTATAAATAATTGCGAATTAAAACCTGTCCAGTAAACGAATGTTTGAGGTGCCCTTAAGCTGCGCTACCCCAAATGCTGACACAACCCTGAAAAGCCAGGAGGGTGCGAACAGCATGCTAATCATCCCGACAGCCTGGCTGCCGAAACGTGTGAGCTCTTACAGAGCCTGCAGCGGGGACAGCTGGATCCGAAGCTGAACCGAGACCCATGAGACCTGGATGCTGCTCCCGACTGCCATTAGCGAGCTTGGGCAAGATACATGGTGTGTCCGTGCCTCAGTTTCTTCTCTGAAGGGCCTTGGGCAAGATACATGGTGTGTCTGTGCCTCAGTTTCTTCTCTTAAAGGCAGGGTGAAGATGTTAACAGAATCCATAAGCATGCAAATCAGTGCAGGGTTGCACTTCATATTGCAGGGCACTGATGGCAGGTTAAGATCCCCAGTATCACAGCCAGTATGTGGGATGCCATGCACAGGCCCAGAGATGATTAATTTTTTCAGTGCATATCAGGCTTTCTACTGCTCTTCAATAGACACACTGCTCACAGTGCTTGGCTGGAAAGATACCTTATCTAGGAATCTGCAGAAGACCTTAGATGATAGTGTAAGTGCCATCAGGGAACTGTAGGAACTGCCCTCTGCAACTTCCCTGTGCAGCTTGGGAAGTTCTATTCCCATTCCCAGGTTTTACTTTCTCCCCAGTGACCGTTGTGTGCCATCAGGAGGTGTAGGCTGAAGGGATCCAACGCACTGACCATTGACTCATTGACCACTGATCGTGGTGATGGAGCTTTGGTATTCTGTGGCAGCACAAAGGGTGTAAGTTACAGCACACGAGGTATGCCCACAGTGCCTTGTGCTGGTGGGATGTGCTGGGTGTATGCAGATACAGAGACACACACTCAAACTGAAGTGTGAGTGAAGATCAGTTGCTTTGGTCTGCAAATTCTCATGTCGACATCACCAAAGTAACCCAACCACTATCTGAGACAGCTGAGAAGTCCTTTGCTATCAACCTCTCCAATCTCCTTTTGGAAATACGGCATACAAATTGTTCCAATTTCAAGGTACTCTGTCATAAACAAAGGGTGTTAGAAAGCAGGAAAGTAGTTTATAAGTATCTTCTTTCTGCACTTTCACCCTTCTGAAACTGCCATTACAGTATGCTGGCAGATAGATGGCTCCGCATCAGGTTTATCTCTCTCATGAACAAGTCACAGCCAGCTGCAGGATCACCATCTGCAACCTTCAGGGCTCAGTGAGATCCTAAAGGCTGCAACTTCTTCCTGCTATCTCTGCTAACACGACAGGACAAACCAGACAAGAGAAGAATAATGATGCTCTCGGTGCACACTATCCTGGGCAGTTTCAAAAGAACACTGTGCTTTAAAAAAAAATAAAAAACTGAATTATTCTATAAGCAAAGTAACACAGCTCGCCTTTTCATTGTGATGATGATGATACAGGGCACACAGACAAGCTGAATATCTGACTGCTGTTTAATTCAAGACCCAGACAGTGTCATAAAACATATTTTGTTGCAGAGCAAAATTATTTCTATAGCAAACTGCATTTGTCTCACTCATGAAAATGCAACTTACAATATTATTATGGATGTTGCTTTTTATTTTTTTTTATCCCTTGCAGGTGTTAATCTAGCTGTATAATTAAGGGTCTGTCAGTATTTTCATTAAAACGTTCTCATTTTTCAGAATGTGTCGGTGTTAAAAATTAAAGCTTAACGGGTGAGTCTCCTCTTCACAAGCCAAACAGCACTGTAACTACAAAGCTACCTAAAAATGGAAAAAGGAAACAAAAAAAAGGGAAAGAGATGATGTTTCTAGGTTCCAGAATCATCAGGGTAACACCGACCTACCTACAGACACAAGCTGTATAAAGACCTAAGTACATATTCAGTATATTCTCCTACAGAGATGAAATTAATGGCTATTTTTCCAGATGAGTAGCTACTAAATTGGTAAAGCTCTGTATTAGCGTATGAGCAGGCTGCTGCAGATGTAAGCAGTAATTCGAGTAGCTACACCAGATTCTGGCTACTTAACTGGTAGCTTCCACTATCTCCCTGCTTATGAGGTATTAATGACTTCAGAGTTGATTAGAGCAAAGTAGTAAGCTTCTGTAGCCAGCTTTCCTAGGTGCATTTCTGCACCATGGAGCAACTTCTGGCTCCTAACAGAGCCCCCTGCCCGCCATGCCCGCCAACTGCCGCTTCACGCTAGAGCTGCAAGCCGGGCCCCTCGGCCCGGCCTCACCCTTCCTCCAGTGCCCGGTCCCTATTTTTGGTGTCCGAAGCCGAAAGAGGATTTAGTACCCAGCACTCGGTTTCGGCCCGGTGTGCGTCAGGGGTAGGGAGGGAAACAAGAAGCCCTCCAGAAAGAAGGCGGGATAGGGCCCGGGCGGGGCCGACAGGTTGCGCGCTACGGTAGCGGCGCCTTAAAGCGGGAGGGCGCGGTAGTGGTGGCGGCTGCAGCCATGGCTCACGGAAACCCGGTGGTGAGGGGCTGTGCCGGTGGCTGGGTCCCGACCCCGCAGCGCGTTAGCCGAGCTCGGGGACTGCGAGCGGCCCTTGTTGTGCCTCTGCGGGAGGGAGGGGATAGAGCTGGGGCCGGGGAAATCGCCTTACCCTCCTCGGGCTCGGCGGGAGGTGGTGTCGCCCCGCGGAGTCTCCCGGGAGGGCCTTGGGAGGTGCCGGCCGTTCTCTAGCGCGGGAAGTGCAGGAGTGGCTTCGTAAAACCCTCATTTGAGGTGGTGTGTGTGATTAGGAAACGCGTTTTGAGGGCAAAAGCGTGGCAGCGGGAACCGGTGCGGGTCACTGGGCAGCCCCGGCGTGCAGAGGGACGCCGCGCAGACTTGGTGGTGCCGGGGAGGAAAGCGGTGTTTTAGCTGCCCTGCGGGTCCCATCAGGCGCTGCCTGACCTCAGTGCGGGGCTTTAGCTGCTCCTTCCGTGACAGCAACCCCGGAGGCTTCACCTGAGGCCGTGATTTTGGCTTTGCTGGGCGTTGGGTCCCTCCCTGCCACCGGTCTGTGTGCGGGGGAACCCGGAGTTTCTCGCCTCATGGCGCTGAGGCGCGGGGAAGGGGTGCCCGTGCGCCCAGGGCCGCTGCGCTGAGGGGATCTCTGCGCTTTGGCTCGTTTTCTCTCATTTGGAAGCACATATAACACTTGCGTTTTACAACTGTTCTGAGCAGGTTTTATACGCTGTAATAAATACTTGTACTCGCTGTAAAACTCTTACCTAGTGCGAGGCGGTTTGGCAGCCCGAGGGAGAGGAATAGGCCCACGGAAAGATGTAAATGCAGTTCGTCTTCTGGATTAACAGTGAGGGCAAGGCGTTTGGCGTATGGGCTAGGCAACAGTGCTCATGCAATTATATAAGAGTAAATTGTGGGGTTTCTTTTCCTTTCCTTGTCTTCCTAGTATCCTGAAACATGCTGGGGCAAATCTTGGGCATCTCTACCCTCCCATGTGGTTATTTTGAAGTAGTTCCATGGTGTCGCACTGGTGGCTTCTTAATAATCTACAGGGCTTTTGTAAACCGAATTGTTCATCGTCTGTGGTTCTGAGCTACTTTAGAGCAGCACAATACTAATTTGGTATTAAGTTAGAAAATGTAAGGCAGTGTGCCTGCACCTCAGTTTCTAAGGATTCCTAAAAAAAATCTCAACTTCATATTTCACCTTGCGTAGGCTATTCTGGTGGTAATGACAGTCAAGGCTAATGAGCTTTAAATTGCTAAATGCCTGTTATCTTACACTTGCATCTGAATGGATGCATCTTGAAGTTTATGTGTGTCTGTTCAGGTCCGACTCTAGGGTTAGGATTTAATCGCTGACATGGGTAGAAAAGGGAAAAAATGTTGAGAGTCCTATTGTAGGAGAGATATGAATTGATAGCTGTAATGTTAACATTTCCATAGCTAAACTACTATATGGCATCAGGCTGTTAACACAAAAATAAAAACCCTTTTCTTACTTCTTAGAATCACAGAACGTGTTAGGTTGGAAGGGACCTTTAAAGGTCATCTGGCCCAACCCTTCTTGCAGGTTCCTTACTTTGTGCTTCTGATAGAATTGTCACATCTCATTTTTTTTAGTAGCTTGTACTGTTGCTTGGCCTTTAGATTAGGGGCAATGACGCTGCAATGATACTAAGCAGTAAATGTCAGTTTTAAACTGTCACTTTAGACATGCTTGTTTGAAAATACAGCACAGCAATTGTTTTTGCAGTATTTCTAGGAGTTTTCTTAAGCGTTTCTGTAGCCCACAGAACCCAGTAATTTTAGGCTAAAATACAGTATTTTTCCAGGGATGTCAAATTTAAAACAACAAGCGGACTTGCAGACCTTTGCACTTGACAGAGTATTCAGTTTATTACAGCGATCTCTTCACAGTGATCAGCTTGTTACAGTAGCTCATCTGTCTGGATTAGATTTTGTGCTGTCACTTCAAATGACTTGATGTTCATCTTAACTTGAAAATATATATACATATATATTTTTTTAAATGCAGCCTAAGCTGTACAAGTCCATTATTGAAGATGTGATTGAAGGTGTGCGGGAACTCTTTGCACAAGAGGGTTTGGAGGAACACATTCTGAAAGACCTGAAGCAGGTTTGTTGTTTGCCTCTGCATTGACAGACATTGTGTGTTTGTGTGTTTTTTTTAATCTTTTTTTTTCTTTTTTTCTTTTGAGATGATGTCCCTTGTCTGTTTGTTTGTCCTCCGAAGCTTGCAAACTTTTGCCCCAGCTTAAGTTACAAACAAGGTGTTGGGCTTCTGGAGTTCAACATTCAGTATTGATTGTTACCGTATTTTTTTGATAGAATAGAGCCAGTTTACTCTTGGAAAAAAACTAGGAATGCTTAATTATCATTTTAGATGTGGTTTATTTTTAAAACTGTTACCTGTTGACCTTAATAATCTTCCTGCAGCTTTGGGAAACCAAGGTGATGCAGTCTAAAGCAACAGAAGGCTTCTTCAGGCATATCCACCGTTCACAACAGTTTACTCTGCAGTTGCCAAACAACTTTCATCGTGTTCTTCAGACTTCAGCAGGTCAGATGCTTTTGAACATAACAGATAGGACTTAAGAATAGCTCAGGGATTCAAGAATCTCTTTGGAAGGTTTTAAGGTGCTGTGGTAATCTTGGTTTATGATACTTACGTATCTACCTAGAATGATGGAGATCCCTAATTATTTGAAAGCAGAATTTTACCAAAAAAGGGCAAATGAAACTGTGATAAACTGATGTGGTTATGTCTCTGTGCTCTTGATCTGCTGCTTATTTCCAGTAGCAAGAGGTGAAGAGAATTTTAGCCTTCTTGTCTGCAGTTCAGAAGCAACCTTTCAATTGCAAATTTACCAGTAGCATTAAGCTTTCACCACTTCTTTTAATGCTGGCCTGATGTGTGCTGAGGTTGCATGGCATGTTTGTGCCATGCAGCTCTGCTGTCATGTTGCAGTTTAATCTGGTTCTGCACTTTGGGAGGTCTCTCTCAGTTTTCTGAAAAGCAGTATTCCTATTGCAGGAAGTACTTGGCTTTCACACAGACTCTTAACATCAGAACCTATTTTCTCAATTAAAACCAGCTGAACCACTGTGGTAGTGTTAAGGTAGAATGTAATGCTCAGCTGGGGCCTCTCCCAATGTGAGAGGTCATTAGGACCTTTCCTCACAAAGGACAGAAGACATAAGAGATGATTTAATGAAAATTTGTGTCATTGTATGCTTCAAAGTTGGAGAGGCACTTTTCATCTTTGGGGTGTTGGGTTTTTTTTTGTTTGCTTTGTTGGGGATTTTTTTGGGTTTTATAGTTGGATGGACTCATTTTGAAGACAGATGTTTTACTTAATCCATGCAGTTAAAGGGAATATAGTTTTGGGTTTCTTTGCTGTTGGAGGCTTTGCATTTAATGACCTTGTTGGTCCCAGTTTTTGTAAGGACAATTGTTAAGGCAAAGCAATCTGATGAAGCCAGTGAACTTTTTTAATGGGAATTGAATTGTCCTACATCTTGAGATTTTCAAAGCAGTTAAGGCTACCTAAATTGTTTGTTGCTTTAGGCTTGTGTAAGTTTTCCTTTTGGCTTGCTTTTTCCCACTGAGGTGAGTCCTGAGTGCTTTTGGAAATCCCATGCTGCTGTTCCTACTGTCAGCACCGTTGGATTTGCTCTGGTGCAGAAAGATACTTGCACATCTTCCTCATGTTGACAAGACAGTAATTTTACCTGCATGTTCTTGGTCATGTTAAAAAGGTAGCATTGCACATCTGTCCTTCTAGCTGATGTAGTAAAGAAAACCAGCATGCTTAATTTTTACAGTACAACTTAAACAGACCAAATAGTTAAACAGAGGTTTTTTTTTTGTTTGTTTCTTTGTTTGTTCTAAAAGACCAGCATTTGGTAAAACATAGGTTTTACAAATTCAGGATATAAGCTGTCCCCCTTGAGTACAGCGTGAACTTGAAGGAACATAAAGGGAAGTATATTTGGGAACCTTATCTAGATGTGCTCACCTGCTTGTTTGATCTACTGAGTATGAACTGAAGTTAGATAACTTTAGTTTTAGCAGTGCTTGCTGTAAATTGCTGAAAGTTACACTGTGTCTGAGACATTACTGGCTCTTTTTTCTTAATAGCTTCTTTGGTCATTTCAACTGGCAGAGGTTTTCAGCATATCACAGCAACAGACCTGGTATGTGGCTGTAGTGACATTTTAGTTCTATTTTGATTATTGTGAATACTAAATGATTAAGTTTGTTAGTTATTAATAGTCTTAAGGGGAGGCAAGTACTAAAGATTTTACATATATAGATGCTTTAGGATCTAATATGCCAATACGGCATTTAAATTTATTTTTTTTTTAAAGGAAAACATTGGAAATGTTAAAGGTCTGCATGGGAGAGCTGTTACTGCTGCTTCTGTTTGAGTAGTGAAAAAGCATGGAGAGCAACAGTTGGTTTTGCAAGCAGTGCAGCTAGAAACATGTTGGAAAACAAGACTGAATGTATTTAGTCCATAGGATGGAAATTTAATAGCAATGTACAGATACTTTGGGTTTGGTTTTGTTTTGTTCTTTGGGTTGAAATAATGTGTGGTTGGGAAATGCTTACACTAGGGAAGCTGGAATCAGCACTATCTGCAGAGCAGGGAAATGGTTCCCAGGAGAGAGGTTTTGGATTTGACAGACTGAACTCTGGGCATGGCAAAATTTGTTTGGCAAGGGGAGGGGGGTATTAATTGTCAGTGCTTGATAAACTTACTGAGTGGCTGCTGAGCCTCAAGCTGACTTGCTTGCCAAGATGGAATATAATTTTGGGAAGGTGTTTGTGTAACATGCAAGTTTTCTGATTTTGGATTTGGATTTCCCTAGTACAGCTAGTTTGAAAGTGGGCTTTAGATATCTAACTCTTTGCTTTGCAGGGGAAGAAGGGTGTAAAGAGACTTCATAGGCCTAGGCAAGGAGTCTGGGCTGTGTTGAGTTATGTATAAGCTTAGGTAAAAGTGGCTCTGAGTGGGAAAAATACCTCTCTTGGTGGTGTGTATGCTGGGGTGGGAGGTACAGAAGCGTTTTGTTAATGAAAAGGGAATGTAATAACTGGAAAATAGGAAACCCTTAGGTGAAGTTGTTATCCTGTCAATACAGAGTATTCTTTATCAGTCTAAACCTCAAAAGTCTGAAGCAACTCTTCAGTAAAGGTGGTCATGAAAAGGCCCTCTTTCATGCTTCATGTGGATGTATTGTGTGTGACATTGGGAGCCCTAGGAGGTAAAGTATGTGCTGTTTATTAATCAAGCTTTTGTGTCTAGGGCACTTCACGAGTGGGCACGACTCTGGCTCTCCCTTCGGGTATTGCTTATCCGATACACGTGCCAGCTGGAGTGACGCTACAGACAGCATCTGGTAAGAGGCAAGAGGAGGCATAGTGTCTTAACGGGGCATCGATTGTGGGTATTGAAAGATGCTCCCAAGTACAGGAGATAAAACAAGTGTCAAGTTAAAGCATAGGGGGCTAGAGCCAGTTCTCCTCTTCTTCCTTTGTAGTTTGTGTTTGTAATTGCTGTGTGGGGGAAGTAATTACATTGATTAGTTAGCGTGTCAGTTGTGTGTGCTCGCAAGATCAGTTAACATGGGCTGCCAGGTGATGCCATGTTCTCGTTTACAACTGCTCACAAATAGGTTCCTTTGTCAGTCCAGATGTAGGTAAAGCCTCATCTTGTATGAGGAACTATCTTCCATGTTTTGAAAAGGTAAAGAAATTCTGGTGCTTCAGAATCAAATTGATTTCTTATTCAAGTAAAACACAACCATCCATTAACCTTTTGCTCATTAAACTGCCTGTGCTGCTTCTACAAAGATGTTCTTGTACTGCTTACAGTGGAAGACTTATTTTTGAGGAAAATTATATCTGTGACCAAAATAAGCATTCTGCTGGTTTACCTGGATACCTTTAGGGACATTTAAGTATGGAATAGTTTATACCCTGTATGTATGGAGTAGATTATTGTTTCATCTTCTAGTCATTGGTTTCTGAAATGACATGAAAACAAGATTTCCTTTTTTTTTAAACCCAATCCCCAAAATGGGTGTTAAACAGGACAGTTTGGATGGAAGCTCCAACAGTCTCTGAACACTTCATTTTCAAAGGCTGAAATTGTGCTTGAGGAAAGTGCTGCTTTGTAAACATCCCCCTTCTTAGAGTTTACCTGAGTATTCACTCTTAGTTATTAGTGGTAACAGGACAGTGCCCTGCAGTTTTACCTGCTGAAGTAGTTTTTGACTTTTCTCTTTGTAGGGCACCTTTATAAGGTAAGTGTGCCTGTTGTGGTGGCACAGGCCCCAGGAGATGCAAGTATTCTACATCATCCTGTTCAGCAGATATTTCAGCCCCTTGGGCAGCCTTCAGTTCTGCAAGCCAACGTTGCCAGTGTTGGGCAGGCAAACACCTCTTCTGCCCAAGCAGCTGCTGAAACACTGCAACCCCAGCAGGCTGCTGTCCAACAGACCGTGCTATTACAACCAAATATCATGGAGAAAAACCACCTGGAGAACTCTGTCAATGAGCCATTGGCCCAGCAGCCTTTTGTGAATCAGCAGCAACTTGTAACTAACGCAGCGGACTCAACAGAGAAGTTCCAGCACAGTGATCTTCACACAGCTGCGATGGCTCCGGAATCTTCAGAGGAGCTTCCACCTGCTGAATCTTTGGCAAACAGCTCCAGCAGCGTGCTGCTGGATGTGGAGGGGCAGTCAGACATCAAGCCTCAGGAGCTGGTGCAGCAGCAGGTGTCTGATGATATCATCGACCTGATTATGACAGGCGGAAATTTGGATGATGATGCTGTTCCGAAAGATCAGGACACCGTTGCTTCCTCTGACAAAGTAAGGCCTTTTTATTTCTCAGCTGGTGAGAAGATATTCCTTGGAGGTGGCTGTTTGAAGTATCATAAAGGATGCTATCAAACACATCTCGAAGTGACAAGTAGCACCCCTACATTACAATAAGAAAAAATAGAATTTATCTTTGAACTTGTTTTGAGTAGTAGCAGACTGCTTATTTTTCACACTAAGAATTTGTTACAGATATTGCTAAAACATTGGGATTAAAGAAAGTAATTTTAAAAAGTGTATTTATAATTGCTAAAAGCGTAATGGATACATATAATGTATTCTTAGACACAGGGAATATTTTTTTAAGTAGTAGTTTTCTGCTTTTTGTGTTTGAGCAGATATGAATGACCCTTTGAGAACTTCCATGTCATTCTGACACTGAATCTGCACCTGGTTACTGGCCAGTTGTGGGGAAATTGCTTTTGCACTGCCAGCTGGTATTAGTTTTGACTTGTAATGTGTGAAGAAGTTTTAACTTGCATTGAGAGTGTATATTGAGGATGAAAAGTCAGATTTCATGACTGAAAATCTGCTGGAAGGAAATGTATTTACTTGGGGGGTGGAAAAACCCTGAACAAACTCTGATTCAGCTAGAACTGTGTGGGGAAACTTTCATGATCTCAACTAATTTTTGTTCCAGAAATTATTTGCACATGTTTTAAGTTCAGGCTGACTTGCTGATTCTCAGTTGTAGTGCTTATGTGTGATTGAGGCAAATTCATTAAATGCAAATTTAATGACAGTAATGAGAAATGACTGTAAAGAGAAAGCATGCTATGTTGCTCATCTGAACTTCTGGCAGAGTGATGAAGACTACCCCTAGTAATAATGGGAGATCAAACGAAGTATTATTTTCTTGAACTAGAAGGTGTAGGTGGATGTGAATTAAGTGCTATGATAAAGATTTAACAAGAAACCAAAGATGGCTGAAAGTTTAAAGCCCTTTTATACCCCTGTGAACACTCAGTTTAGGAATTCTAGTGCTTTTATGAACAGTAACTCGAGGTACTGAAATATTTACTGCCTCAGCTTTTTTATCTGTTTCTTAAACAAAGCATTTTGATTGAGTTGAGCAAGCGGGATGAGTTGATCTTGACTTCCATTTAAAAACTGAAAAATGCTATTTTGAGGGATGGGGGAGTGGCTTTTTTCCTTTTTTTGTTTCTGGAGTTTTCTTTGCAGTAGAAATTCTAAAAGCCCACTCGATCATCATCTATTTCTTAAAGTTGTTGGAGTACAATAGTGTTTAAAGAAGAGTCTAAGAAAATGTCTTTCTGTGTTGCTGAGGAATACTTGGCATGGCTTCCATTTAAGGTTAGGTTTAAGGACAAGATTTGCAAATGTACTAAAGCTTTACAAGTAGGCTAGGACTTGAAACTTTCCTTTTAGTGCCCCAGTCTTGTTGCTTTATTAAACAAAAATCTCAGGCTTTGTACTGAATAATGAAAGCTATGTGGTGTTAATTCACAAGCTGTCTCTGGTCTCTTTTATTCCTGTCAGATGGAACCTACAGAGCAGATGGAATCTAATTTACAATCAGAGAAGGAGATCTGCGGTAATGTTGAAGGCATAATTCAGCTAGATGGTACTGCTGATGTTTCTCCCAAGGAAGAAACACCATACACAGAAGATAAGGAAGAGAATGAATTCATTGGCATTATTGAATCTGAGGATCTGAAAGTTCTGGAGGATGACCACAATGAGGAATGTGCCAGTATTTCGAGCACAGAGTCTAGCAGCAGTGGTGGTGATAATGAAGAGCCCCAGATAGATATTGTTGAGGAGGTAATTTACTTTTAAGCCTTGTGAAGCATGCTAACAATAGTGTCTCTCTTGACTGTAGAATTGTTGGACCCAGAACAATGCCTGGTAACAGAACACATAGTTGCATACCTCTTGAGATAGAAGGTACTGCTGAGAAATTACTCAGGAGCTCCTTTTGAGGAGTGTGGACAAATAAAAGAGGTGTTGAGGAGTCATTTTTTTTTTTCATTGGATGAATTAAAATGCTTAATTACCAGAATTCAAGTTCGGTTGTAAAACCCTGGCCTCAATGGAATGGTGCTTTGCTTTTTATGTAAGTAAGATAGGATATAAATCTAGGTTTCTTTTCCTTTCTGAAAGATCACAGGGGAATAGAGGGAGAAGAGAACAATGTGACATGTATGTATGTTTCCTAGGAAAAGGCTTTTCTTACAGATGTATGATTTTTTTTTAGAATTGTATTTTTATTTTTTAATCCTAGATTCACAAAAGAATCGACCTGTAGCATCTGGACTTCCAGTAAATACCAGTTGATTAGTATTCCAGTTACTGGGGTCAGCTTTGCCAGTTAGCAGTCTGGCTTTTTGACCCGTGTTTTTGTTTAAAGTGCTTTTGGTTTTGAGAACATAAGCATGTAAAGGTGCTTATAACTGAGCTTTGTGCAGCACGGTCTTCATAGCCTCTAGGTCTTCATTTTTATTGCAATGATAACTTTTATTGTTCTAGGTGTATTTAATGTCAAGTATATTCCATGCTATTCTGAAAGAATATCTAAAATACAATTTCAATCCGTAGGACCCCTTAAATTCTGGTGATGATGTTAGTGAACAAGACATTGCAGACTTGTTTGACACTGACAACGTGATAGTTTGTCAGTATGACAAGGTACAGTACATAGTTTTATCTTTATTCCTTAATAATTCTAAAGAATATCTTCAGCAAATCCATGTCCAGTCCATCAGTGCTTTGTAAAGAAAATCTGATGCTGTAATAACTGAGTGTTACTAAATTATGTGTTTAGCTGACAGTTGTCTAAAGATTCACCTGCTGTTTTCTGGAATGAGGCTAATCAATGGGTTCATAATAGCCAATTAAAGGAAAGGGGACCAAGTCTTGCAAAATTAAGATTTCTGAAGCTGCAAAAACATTTCCTTCAGCCATGAATTAAGACTTTTGAAATAGCATCAACTGACAGCATCTGCCTTAAAATGCTGTATCTGAAACTGAGCAGTGGTGTATGTTACACTGCAAGAAGTTGTGTAACTGTTTGATGTTACCAGTGCTATAGGTAGCAGATACTGTTATCCATGGCGAGTTTTGTCTATGGTAAGATGAAAAATTGGTTCAAAATATCTTAAAAAATGATAAGAAGTTCAGCATTGGACATACCTATAGGAAATTTAAAATCAGATGTTACTCAGTTAACAGTTACAGAAGCTGGGGAAGGTCTTGGTAACTTCCCCTTTCATATAGATTCAATACAAGACGTATAGGCCCAGTGGAAAGTAGATGGAAACAGTTATCTGTTAAATGACCTTGTTAGCTGTAACAGAATCACTGTCTTGCTGCTTTTATTTTTCTCTTTCCTGGATCTGAAAATAGTCTGCTGCTTAAAATCCAGGGCATTTTCTAGAGACATTTAAAATTGCTCCAATATTAAACAAAAACTTTCTGCAGTATGGATTGTTTCACAGGCCTTTAAGGAAACAGAATATACAAATTCTTTCTGCATGGCAGTTATCTGCCTTTCAGCATGGTTTTCCTGCTTTTGGCCTTACTCTGATGTCCCTGAGCACCAATATTGTGGTGTGCATGGGAGAAGGAAACCCCTGCATTTCAGTGAAGCCCGACTTGCTTGCAAGGTGCAGTGAATCCTGGTACTGAGACACTGGTAAAATTGCTCTGTTATGGTCTTGACTGTGTTGAGCTGTCACACAGCTGTTTGCTGCTTTTTTTTTTCCTTTTTTCCTTTTTTTTTCCCCAAAGGTTGTGTGTTCTGAGATACAGGAGGTTGTTCCCTTGAGAGGGCATAGAATTCATTATAAACAGCTGAAATCTACAGCCTCTATCAAAATATTTGTGGTGTGTTCAGTGGCAATGTTAAACGTGTTGGGCTAACAGGATTTTTAAAAGAAAAACAAGGTTTGTAAACTTAAATTGTACTTAAATTTCCTTTTTAAATGGATGGTCTGAATTTTTTTCATTAGATACATCGGAGTAAGAACAAGTGGAAATTCTACTTAAAAGATGGAGTCATGTCTTTTGAGGGCAAAGACCATGTTTTTGCAAAAGCTGTTGGAGATGCAGAGTGGTGAAACCTCCCAAAATACACACTGCAAGACACTGATGTTTTTTCCCTTGTGAACCTTCTGTGAAAGAGCAAGACTTTGTATTGATTTGCCATAGAAAAACCCCAGAACCACAAAGCTGTGATAAAAAATATGCAAAATCAGTATTGATAATACATGCAAACTAAAACATTGTATTGTTAGCTACTCAGCTGTTTCTGCTGTTCTTCTCTGATTATTTCATTACTGTTCTACCCAAGAATCATCATTGGAATGAAAAGCTTTAAAGCCTGAAATCTTGAATCTGTTAGTAATTCAAGAGAGTCATGGAATACTAAGTGATGATATTTAAGTAAATTGCAGTTCTGTTGCTTTTCTTAACTATTTTTTTTTCAAAAAAAAAGAGCTAAAGTATGATTTCAAATATATAACTGCACAGTTGTGGGTGATACTATTTATTTCTTTTCAAAGGCTGCTGAATTTAAAAAAAGAAAAAGGCAACATCTGTGCAAGCCTGAAGCCTGTGACTGTTTCAGCTGTGTACTTTCTCCCCTTTTCTTCCTCCCTTGTGTGGTTTTTCTTCTTATTGTTGTTACTTTATTTTTGGGTTTTTGACTTCAGCTTAAAGGCAGGCAGACACTTTAAGTCAGGAAATGTGGGTGGAAGACCCTTGATCTCTCAACGTATGAGAATTATTATTGTTTATACAGTCTGTGTCTGCTGAGATGCAATGAATAGCCTGATTTAACATTAAAATGTGATTTATTTTCACTGTCAGTGCAAAGTCATTTAAGTTTGCTTCTGTACATACCCACTACATTCTAGCACTACAGACCAGTAAGCTGTGAATGATGCAAATTGTGCATAATAATGTCATCTCATATCCATTTCTAGCAGAGAGCTGGGACTTCTGTTTTGGTTCCCTAAATACAAACTTTGCAGTAGCTCACCCTGCCATGAGAACTGCATTCCCAGCAGTCCTTCCCATCAGCTTTTGTATTTGCTCCTCTAGAAATAGAGGCCAGAGGAAAAGTTCTGTGCCCGTAGGTTTGGGCTCAAGCCCCTCAGAGCTGGGACTTTCTCCAGGCTAGCTTCTGTTCCTTTTAGGGCAGTAGTGGAAATAAAATGGTAAAGCCTCAGCCAGTCTGGCTTGGAACAGGATAATCCTGCTAGAAGGGCAGTGCTACACACAAGGGTATGGCAGCCCTCACCCCTGGCTGCTGGTTTTACATCTGCTGGAAGATGTTATCTCCACTCCCTGGGTGGATGCAGAGGCCTGGAGAAGAGAAGGGCAATAAAGGGGACAGTTGGAAAGAAAGAATACAGAGAAGAGATGGGGGTGGGGTGGGGAATCAACCTTTGTTCATGAAGGTACAAACCCTTGTGCTGATGGCATAAAGAATGGAGCTGCTTCCTTCAGGAGGTAGGTTTTTAACAAGTATTGAGGTTTTTTTGCATGATTTTTTTGACATACCTGCTGCTGTCCAGTGTCAAACAGGACACGGAGCTGGAAGGCCTGACCCACATCTGGCATTTCTTTTGTCTTTTATAGATGCTGTTGCTGGGATGTGAAGAACTGTGTATTCAGAGACTGTTAAAGTATCACAGAGTGTGATTTTCTTTTCACCATTCAGCTGGCTTGTAGCTGCCCTGATGCTGTGCTTCAGGCTCATAAATGCAGCTCTTAACATATGATAGATGTGTTAGATTTCAGCACTCTCTTGCAGGCTCCAAGGTGTTCATGCTCCATAAACGTTCACATTATGAACTGTGGGACCATCTTCAACTTGGCCAGGGTAGAGGTACTTTGGAAAAGACTGGAAGCAGGGGTACCATGTCAAAGGAATCCCTGGCATGTGACTGGGGATGCACCATTCACTGAGCACCACGTGATCTCAGAGTGATGCTTCTGAGAACAGGGTTTGGTTTTGCTCATCACTATAAAATGAAGTGGCTGAGGAGGATTTTCAGCCAGCTTTAGAGGCACCTCTTTCCTCTCCGCTGCATCTTTCTCCCTGTAGCACTAGAGCCTGCCTATCCATGAAGGTGAGGAGTCAGAGCTCTAAACATCCTTACGGCAGCCCACCTCCTCCCTATCTCTTTTCCTCAATCTGAGGGTTCCAAACTGTGTGGGATAAAAGGACTTTAGGAATTCCAGCCCCAGCTCCTCCTCACTTTTAAGCTTTACAAGTTTGTGCTTTTTACATACTCTCTACCTGTTAGCCTCAGCTGCTTGTTTATTCCATTCTTGAGATGCTTCTTATGCTTTGATGTCTTGCAGGTTAGTTTTCATGATGGCTTGCTGTGACCTCTGTGCAGACCAAGTACAATACTGATCATATGAACTGCACATCAGGAACTGGAAGTATTTGTTAAAACTGGCCTCTTCTCAGACTTCTAAGATGGACAGGTTGGGCATTAGCAGTGTTTTCAATTGTCTTTTCCTTTTCACAAGTCACATATCTGCCATCCTTCCTTCTTAAGCTTTGCTAGCAGTTTACATAGCTGGCCATTACTCCTGGTCAAAGCTGCCCTACATTAGAGAGGATTGCTGAAGCTGGCTTAGCTTTGCTGTCAAGCAACCTCTGGATTTAGGGATATGGTTTAGCTTAGGATGGGAACGGTTGGTTGGACTTGATGATCTTAAAGGTCTTTTCCAACCCTGTGATTCTGTGATTTTCATTTAGTTGCATTTTCTAACCCAGCATATGAAGAAGCCTTAAAGTGGGATCCATCCGGTGCCTCCCTGAGCTATCAAATCTAAAAACTTCAGGGATTAGAGTAGGGTTTTGCTCTCACTAGCCCAACCCTTCCTGTATTTCAGAAAATGGCTACCAAATTGTTGTGGGTTTGCATGGCAGGGTTTTGGTGGTGGTGTTGGAGTTGCAGGGGTGGCTCCTGCAAGTAGTGAGAAGCTTTCTGTGGGTCTGACAAACACCATTTTACTTATTTGCTCACTTTTGTGTGTAGAAAAACTTTTTTTGGGCTTGAAGGGACCTTAAAAATCACCTAGTTCCTCCCTTTTGCCATGGGCAGGGACACCCTCTGCTAGCCCTGGTTGCCCAAATCCCCATCCATTCTTTGTAGTTCCCTAAGCAGCATCATAATGGCTTTATCCTTACCAAGTGGTATCTACAGGTTTCTTTGGAAACTGGCTGCAGGGTTGAAGCAAGCAATGTAAAGCCTCATATATGGCCTTATCCCTGCCTACAGTTACCTGAAGGGACGTTGTAGAGAGGTGGGAGATGGTCTCTTCAGCCAGGTGACAGGACAAGGGGAAATGGCACTAAGCTGTGCCAGGGCAGGGTCAGATTGGATGTTAGGAAAAAATTCTTCCCTGACAGAGTTGTCAGGGCCTGGAACAGGCTGCCCAGGGAGGGGGCTGAGTCACCATCCCTGGGTGTGTTTAACAGACAGGTAGATGAGGTGCTCAGGGATAGGGTTTAGCACAGGACACGATCGGTTGGACTCAATGATCTTAAAGGTCTTTTCCAACCTTGTGATTCTGTCAGGCAGATGTTAACAGCTGTTGGTGTTGCTAACTCATTCTCCTTGCATGTGTGGGGTGGGTGGATGGGAAGGGTGTGCTTGCAAGCTCTTGTCTTGTTGAAACATAATATAAAATCAGTTATTGCCCACTCAAGACATTGCTTTGTGGAGTGCTAAACATCTTCCATGTACTGCCCAAAGAAATGTCTGGAGAACTAGTTTTGAGAGAGGTGACAGAGAAGCTTTAGGCCAGGTAGGCTTTCTTCATCAGTGTCTTCAGTTTCTCTTACAGTTAAAAATACCCTCTTGTAGTCCTGTTTGCTCATCTGCTGAGCTCAGGAGCTGTTCTGTGTGAAGAAGTGCACCATATGGGATTTTTACTGATTGCTAAACTGTAGAGTTTTAACAGCCTCCTCTCTTCTCCACCCGGCTTCATTCCCCACTTGTGTGTGAACTGCTCCTGTGTACAGCTGTGCCTACATCCAGGACATCCCGTACAGCTGTGCCTGCATCCAGCACATCCCATACAGCTGTGCCTGCATCCAGAGCTGCTATACTGACTGAAATCATGGCATTAAGCAGAAGGTAAGAATGATCAGAGGTGCTATTTCTAATTAACCCAATTATAAGCTGGAGATAAACCAGTCACTAGCAGAAAGACTCACTTTGATTAACGTGAAGCAAAGTTAATTTGCAGTGTGGTGTTTTGGCAACCAGAGGTGCGCTTTGGAACACAGGTTTTTACTCTGTTGCTGTCACAGACTTGAAAGCAAAGGACTCAGCTGAGGAGGAAAATGTAAGTGGTTTAAAAGTGATTGTAGTAATACCATTTTCTTACACATCAAGAGTCTGCACTTTCTGTGACCATCAAGAACTGTTAGGCTGTGACTGCTCTGGAGTAAGCAGAGATCTTGCATGGGTGCACCGCTCTGCTGACTGCGGGGAGGTGCGTTTTGTGCCAGCTGAGGACTTGTCTTCAGACACTGCGAGTATCATCTACACAATGCAATCTAAGATGCTAAAACTTCCCACCACAAGCACCAATAAAGCTCATTTGCTTTACCTCCTGTGGAACGCGCTGCGGCGTGGAGGCCTCGCGCTGCGGCGTGGAGGCCTCGCGCTGCGGCGTGGAGGCCTCGCGCTGCGGCGTGGAGGCCTCGCGCTGCGGCGTGGAGGCCTCGCGCTGCTGTGTTTGTTCGAGGAGGTGTAAGCACTCACGTGTTCATCCCATCAGAGAGGCAATGTAAGCAACATACCAAGAATAAGCAACTTAAGAGGTTTGATCTGCAGCTTTTGCATCTCTCTCTGCCCACATGACCGTGGGCTTTCCAATTACTAAGCCACTCATTTTTCAGAAGACCGTGTGGTGCAGAATGTAGCCTCCTGAGGACATGCCCAGGGCAGACTCCCATGGGGATCTTGCGTGGTGTTTGGTGTAACCCCCAATATAGGTTGTTTGGCCCATACAATGCTCATAAAAGCTTATGCATCTGAATCTCCAGCTTCAGTACAGCGTGGTGTTGGCTCACGGCAAGTGATCCACGTGGGGGTGACAGCTTATTTGCTGAGGACAGAGTAAATATGCTGCTAATGACAAAGGAATGCTCAGTTCTTACTTAGAGTAGGAATGCAGCCACAAACGTGGATCTCCTCAGCGCCCGGCTGCGCGTGCTGAAAGAAAAGATAGATTTTTATGGGAAAACAGTCACTAAAAAGTAACTACTCAGCTTCACCTGCTGGGAATGGAGTTGGACCGTGAGTGCTGAGGAGTCCCCAGTGCATCCTGAATGCCAGCAGCGCTGGTGATGCTGGAGAAGGAGCAGATGACAATAATTCACGAGACTGTCCCTCGAGGGCAAACGAGGCTGCGCTTATTTACCCGTGCAGGCAGCAGCAACTCTCCTGCTGCTGAGAGGGAGCCTTCACAGCTGATGTGATTTGTGTGTGTGCACGTATGACACAGAAAATGCAGTCCTGTGTGCAGGCAGCTGGGGTTTTACAGGTATTGCATCTCCTGTGATTTCCAGATCATATGTGGTTAATTTTTTTAAGGTAAATTACCTAAGAGGCTCAGACTTTGATCTAATGTTAACTGTGAAATTGCTAGTAACAAGGTGTCAGCAGGTCAACTTTTCTCCTTGGTGACATCTTTGCAACCTAATACTCAAATGCTGTTCTTCAACTGGGTGTAGGTGGCTGTGTAATTGGAAGTTTCTGTTGATGAAATGAAGGGAGGCATCTACTTTAGTGCCCCTTTCTTTAACCCAACAATGCTAGCACAGCTGATAGTAATGGAAAAAGAAGGCATGAAAGGTAGCAGACAGGCTTTAAATACCCCAGGGAAGCAGATCTGGGGAAAAAGGAGCCAGACCGCAATCACAGCAGTACCTGTTAACTTCAAGAGCACCTTGACTACTCCTGGCCCACACCCCCGGCTCCCCTCCAAGCAGAGATTTTCCCATGTCCTGGTTTCAGCTGGGCTAGAGTTGATTTTCTTCCCAGCAGCTGACATAGTGCTGTGTTTGGGATTTAGGATGAGAATCATGTTGGTAACACACTGATGTTTTAGTCATTGCCTGGCAGTCAGGGACTTTTCAGCTTCTCACGCTGCCCTGACAATGAGGGAGGGAGGGGAAGCATCCAAAAACCTGGGAGAGGACACAGCCAGGACAGCTGACCCAAACTGGCCAAAGGGATATTCCATATTGTATGATGTCATGTTCTGTATAGAGCTGGGACGTGGGGCAGCTCAGGAACTAACTAAGCATTGGTTCTGGTGGTGAGAAATTGTTCTGTGCATCAGTTGTTTTGTATATTATTATTATTATTGCCTTCCTTGCCTGTCCTATTGAATCACCTTTATCTCAGCCCAGAAGTTTTATCTTTTTGATTCTCTCCCTCATCCCACTGGTGGAGGGGAAGTGAGCAAACAGCTGTGAGGTGGTTTTAGCTGCCCGCTGGGTCACACCACGGCAGCCTAAGAGTCACCTTCCACACCCATCGTTACATAAAGCAGGAAAGGGAAAGCACCACTTTGAACATCAGGACAGTTAAGTTGCATAAGAATGACCGACTGGCATTTTTATTCAGTGGGAACTGTTCAAGATAATATAAAATAATTCCTAGCAGCTACCATAATTACAGCTGGCCTTGCCAAGTGCTGTGTCTGCTGGCGCTCTGGTTTAGTTTTTGTTGCCTCGTACTGCAGGATACGGCTTCTCCAGCGCTGACAGGAGCAGCAGGGCCTGTGAGGCTTTGCTGGGGGCTGTGGCTGAGCCGCCGTTCTTGCAGTTGGAGGTGTAAGCAGAGAAGTAGTTCATCCTGTAAAGCTCCGCTCGGCTTTTGCAGCAGCCCAGCTTGCTCATCAGCAGAAAGAAATCCCTTCGAAACGCTTTGGTGAAGATGGCGTAGAGGAAGGGGTTGGCGCAGGAGTTGACCGGGTAGAATAAAACCAGCAAGATCTTGGAGTTTGTCACCGTGATGAGGGGTACTTTGAAGGCAGCAGATATGGCAAAGAAGGAGATGGGGGCCATGCAGGTGAAATCCGTGAAGATCAGGACCGCCATTCTCTTGGCAACCTTGGTGTCTTTATTGGCAGCCACCAGCTCTGGGTTCTGAACAGCGATGTAAATCTTGATGTAGCAAGCACAGATGACGACGAAGGCGACAACGTTGAGGACTAAGATCAGCAGTATGTAGGCTTGGGAAAGACCCGTTTCGATATCCATGGGTAAACAAATACTGACCTTCATGTAACTGCTGACCCCTAAGAGGGGCAGCACGGCGATTAAAAGGGAGAAGGTCCAGCCGCCCAGCATGATGGGCACGGCGTGCCTGAGTCGCAGCTTCCGGTCCAGCTGCATGGCGTAGGTGATGGTGTGCCACCTTTCCAGAGTGATCACCGTCAGCGTGTACACTGACAGCTCGCTTGCGAACACGGTGAAGAAGCCGGCGGTGCTGCAGCCGCTGCCTGTTTGCCAGTCTATGGCGTGGTTGTAGTACTGGCCGCTTGTCTGGGCGTCAACGGAAGCGATGAGCAGCAGGTAGAGGCCCATGCAGAAGTCGGCGAAGGACAGGTTGCACATGAGGAAGCGGGGGACGGTGAGCTTGTAAGTGCTGGTTAGGAGGACAAGGAGCACGGTGAAATTGCCGGCGATGGCCAGGATGTTTATAAACCAGATCAGGACTCGGAGGAAGCTGTATCCCAAGATGTCTTCGCAGGGGTTAAACGCGTCTGGTTCTGGAGTGCAGGTGAGTACCTTGGGCTGGCAGAAGTCATACTCAAAGTCCAAGCCAGCCATTTCACCGTCATCAAAAAGGTCTGAGTAGCTGTAAGGAGAAGTTTCTCCATCTGCTGTGAACCGGTGCGTGTTCTTTTCTACTGACCCCAGTGATGTGTTGCCAGAGCCATCTCTGTAACTATTAAAAGAACAGGCGTATGTGTCTGTGTGTCCCCAGACAGAAGTGAACTAATTTTTACGTGCTGCTTGCACTCTTGTAAAATAGAACCGATAACAGGTGTTTCTACAGGGTGTTTACATGTAATGAAGCCTTGTAAGGATGCCTTTTGTTCTGGTAGCAGCCTTGGAGAGCAGCAGCAATCATAGTTGCATCCATAGGAAGGCTTTTTTACACAAAGTACTCATTTGTAAGTACTTTATCTCGATTGCTTTGTCAGCAAGCTGTCTTTCTCATGCTGCCAGTTGACTGCAGTTCAAACTGCAGTAATGCTCGAATTGATAGGTTATAGGTTTGATGCGTACCTATTTATCAGAAGTTATAGAAGCCAAACTAAAGTAACCCAAGGATTTTAACTGTGCACCCTTACCTCCTTTAGGAAACACACTCATTGAACAAAGTCCTGAAACTATGTGTGACTTGGGAAGTGGGGAGGAATTTGATGTTCACAGTGTTATAAAGTGAGGAGAAGTGGTGCATGGTTAATTAGATAATGTCAATAGCTAGGAATATATTAAGTTTAGACTGGACCTGATGACTAATTAAAAATATTTCTGTATGTTTAAAATAGATCTCTCTATTCTCTAGGTCATCAATAAAAGCACACACTCTTCAGGTTCCTAGGGAACCTGCTTTGGCAAGGGGGTTGGACCTGATGATCTCTGGAGGTCCCTTCCAACCCTTATGATTCTGTGATTCTGTTCCCTGCCAGAAAAGGTACCTGTCACACAACTATCCAGTCATCCCAACTATATTTGTTCAGCAAACACCCAATTTGCAGTGTGAGACCTGAAAAGCATTTCTATGGATAACAACTGTTCAGAACACTGGTAGCTTTGGGATAACTTCAGTACATGCTTAAACTTCCACATCTACTGAAGCATGTGCTTTAAACTATTTTTCTCGTGCAGGGTTTTAAATGACAGATGAAGCTGAGCTGCTTTTCAGTGATTACTCTTGGGCAAATAACTTGGCAGTCTTGTTATCCTAACTCTTCTCTCCTTACATAAAAAACTACCTGATGTCTTGCTTTTACTTGCCTGGGTTAAACTGGAAAAGCTGGGAGTATGGCTATTTAATAATTAAAAAAATATTGTGATTTTTCTCTAAGGTCATGTAAAAACGCTGCCAAATGCAAGCTGGTGGTTTCCTTTGGTTTGGGTTTTTTTCCCCTCTCCCCTAATAAAAGCTTGGGACTTTGAGCTGTAGTTCCCAAGCTTTTCAACTTGCAGTCTTTCAGCCTGTGAATCATGACCTTACTTTCATTTGCTCAATACAATGTCTGCTCAGAGAACTGCTGGGATTGGAATTTAGCAAAACTTCAGGAACCAACAGACTGGGCAGAATTCAATGCACAGTAGGAGTACAACAGATGCTTGCCTGAAGATGGGGGCTTACTCTGGTTTAGGCACTGGTGATTTGTGTGATCTCTTCCTCACTGGGGTGTCACTTCACTTGCCTTTGTAACATGATCCAGTGCTCTGTGTTTTCCTCCTTGTCTCACCTTGCTTCTCCCCACCCTTGACAGAGGCAATATATTCTTGGTCTTGTTGACCGCCTGGACTTTGCCTTTTTGTAGGCCAGAGGGCTTCAGTTTTGCAGTAAGGAGTGGACTGGACAGGACCAACTAAGTGAGGCACTGAAAGGAGCTGCAGGCAGCTGATGAGAAGTGGTGGTAAGAGAAATGCAGCAGCTGTTGATTTATAAGAGGCTGGACATATGCAGGAGGCCTTGTGAATCAACCAACAACATGATATCCAAGGAAGTCAGTATCCCAGTACCAAGGTCACCCATTTAGTTGTAGAGGGATGGGTAGTTGCAAATCCTTAAACTTCTCTGCTAAATACTTGGATATAGCCTGTGTCATTGTGGCCAACACAACAGTTATGATGTTAGCCTTCCTCATTGTTCTGCTAAACACTGTCAAACAGAACTGTGGAAAGACATTTAGAAGAGGTAAACCAATTGCATGGGGTCACCAAACTTCTAACTCAGGGACTCTATTTCTGCTATGGAAAACTACTGACATGCAGACTACTAATTATCCTTTCTAAAGGCAAAAAAAAAAAAAAAAATTAACATTAGCAGTTCTTCTTTGAATCCTGTAAACAAATGCAGCTATCTCAGGGCATGAAAAGTCTCCACGTAGGCCGTTAACTTTCTTAAATATTTAATCACTGTTTTGAAAGTCTTTTCAAGAATTCAGATGAGAAGCTGGAGTGAGTAAAGCTCAGGAAATTATGGGCTATTTTTTTTTCCTTTCCTTTTCCACATCAACATCACAAATCTTGGTTTAATGATAGTAAAATTAACACTGTGCAGCTTGCAAGGGTGACTGAATCGGCAGCGAGATACACTGTTCTAGAAAAGACCACATGAACAACAGGAGGGGGAGGTCTGTATTTGCTACTTCCAGCATCTGTATGCAGAGAGGTACTTACAGTATTTCACTAGTTGGTTTCCTCATGGTGCTTTCACACTCTTTGGAGAAGTTGTCAAAAATGGAAAGCCAGGAGTTTTTTCTGAAAGAAGGAGGAAAAGAAAGTCAGGTTTCAGTATGGATTTTGACCAAATTCTCATCTTTTCTACAAGTAGTCTTCACAGGCATGTGAGGTAAGCTAGTTAGCCTCACAGCAGTGTGAACATTCATGTAGACCTCTGGAAGTGGGGAGGAGAAGGCTTCAAATACTGCAGCAGTAGGCCGTACCTCATGGAGGGGGAGTGGGGTGGTAGTGGGTATAAGGATGGTCTTTCAGCTCAGTTATTGTTTATGATGTATTGTTTATAGTGAAATAACTTGAGCTGGAATTCAAAGGTATGTTTTACTTTAGGAAATAATGTATTGAAACAGGCCAGATTCTCCACCAGTATCAAGAGTAGCAGTTATGCTGGTTTTTAGAGAAGTGCATGCTAACAAAAGCTGGGAAGCTGGCCTGATACTCAATTTTAAAAACTGTTTGGGGTCTGGAGGTAGCTTCTGCTTTACTTCCAGCTTGCAATTTGAAAAGTGCAAGTTGAAAGATGACATATTTGTAAAAAACCTCTGTTTTTGAGGCTTTGAAAGTATGAGCCAGGTACTCTACCAGTGTGAAAGGAAATGGTTTTGTCTGGCCTCATTGCTACAACAGTAGAAAGAGCTGTCAAAACCACCTAGTTCTTTTGTGCGCTCTTGAGAGAATCAGACACCTGGAAGCTTATAGAAAGTTTGGTCTGAAGACTTTATTTCCCTAATGTCTGTGATGCTGACATGAATGAACCTACTTGCCTGGTGACCTTGTGACCACACCTCACTGATCAGAGAGAGCATGGATCCAGTTCTGATCAGGAACTAGACATGGGGCAGGGGTAGTAAAAACTATGTGGGATGACTGTATGTAGAGTACAGGGCAACAGAAGGGGGCAGAAGGAGACAGAAACAGGCTGCCACTGTTTCTGACTATAAGAATACATGATCACATGAAGACTCTTCCCTGTGTAACCTAGGAAGGTCTTGGGTGGTCTCAATCTCTGTGGTTTTCTGCTGTCATCAGTAGATGACAAGGAAAACAGCCAGATATCTGCCTCTCACTCCTTTGTATGTGGTCACATAGAAGGTAGCAGCCTGTTGCTCGTACAGGTTTTTCCAGTGGACAGGGCTCTGTGGACAGGTAGCAGCCCATCAGCACTGCCCTGAACTCTGCTCATGCCCTAGGTAGGGAGGCAGTCTAGTTTCCTGATTTGTATGATTTTTTTCCCCCTGGTTTACTATGAAAACAGTTACTAAATATAAGAAAGTGATTACAGAAATGTAGTTATTGTCATCAGAATGAATACAACTTTTTTTTGGGTCCTGAAGCTGATTCTGAATTTAATAAGCACAGAGACTTGATCTGGGACTGAACCAGGGTTTGGTAGCAACGTAAACCCTTGGCTGCAGGACCTTTCCTCTGCTCTTGCGGAAGCAGGAACCACTTAGTAAAATGAGGTAGGCAGAGATAGCATAGCATCACCCCTAATTTTACCCTAAAGAATCAGATTCAACTGCTTTTGCAACACAGTCCTGATGGGATGGCATGTCAGTCACACAGATCAGGCTTCCCACAAATGACTGCTCAGTGTGTCTTTTCTGTAGCCTTCATTTGAGACAGATGAGACATGAAGCATCCCCATAACTTCAACTAAACTCATCTGGAGTTGCTTTGGCTGCCTAAAGCCAACTGAGGGTTGATTTCTTTGAAACAAAAGTACTGAAAAAATAGCTCTGGTTGTCTCAGATTGACTGCCCCAAATTAGCAGATGCAAAGTTCTCTCTGCACCACGGTTTCCAGTTGTGGGGTGAACAATACTCTCCACTGTTATCTGAAATGACTGGAACTAAACTGAGAAGCCTCTTTCTGGGGGCTATAGTCAGGTCTTTGTTTTGGTGGGTAATAGGAAGCCTGCCTGTTCTACGAGGTCATCGTATCACCTGCATGAAAAAAGCTGCATAGGTAAAGGCTGTGGGGGGGGAAGGGTGTCTTTAGGGCAACAAGACATCGATGGAGTTCTATATTCCATGTGCCACTAAGCCTTTTAATTGACATACCAAGAAAAATATAAGCTTCAAGCAAACTTAGAATAATGTTCCTGTTGGCAGATCCTGGGCACAGGAAGGGGATCCATTTCTGTTCTAAAACAAACTGAGGTGATTTGCCTGGCTGTAGAAGAGATCTGTCATTTTCTGCATGGCCTCGCTGCGTAGCACAGCTTCCTTTTAACTGGGATAAGGATAATCAAAACCCCTGTGAGCTGAAGAAAGCAGCACTGCCATGCTGGAGCTTCTGAAGTATGGCAACACAGTAACAGGCTATTCAGACTTACTTTTCTGTCCTTAGATTTCGAAAAGCACAGCAGTGGCTGGGGTATGTCAGAACAGCTTCCAGAAGACTGCTGAATTTATCCAGTGGTGGCAGTCTTTTTAACGAGTAAGATGACGTTGCATTTAAGACCTGAATGGCCTCGAGCCCGTAACTAGGCAGGGACTCCAGTGCTGTTGAAGAAATATCCCTGTGAAATACAGAGAGTGTTCTCTTTTCTTTTCATACATATAAAAATACCACCAAAGCATTGAAGGTAGGTGACAGCTGCTTGTTTCTTCACAAAGGTCTAAATCTGCAAAGCTGGTTCAGCACCTGATACACAGCTTGGAAACATGGTCTGTGCAGCTACAAGAGCAGTGGGGTAAGAGCACCCCCGTGGCCCAAGAGCCCCCTGTGAGACATGGAGCTCACTGTGTGTTGTGTCACCAAAACCCACTGTGCCCTGACCACTCTGAAAAGCCACCGTGCAGGGAGTGAGGGACAGATCTTTAGGCCAGAGAAAGGGAGAGAAAGTGGGTGAATGTGAGTCTCCAGCCAGCTAACATTCAGGACACCCTCCTGGCTCACTCCTTGGCCCTGAAGGGCTGTTCTAGGCGTTTTAATCAAATGGTTATTAATTAAAATGCATAAAAGAATCCATCATTTTTGCCAAGACAAACAGTTTAGCTTAGAGTAACTTCAGAGGGGCTGTTTTTGTGAGGAAAAGCCATCAACATGACTAGGGATTTTCAGAGGCCATTAAAGAGGGGGGAAAAGGGCTACAATTAGGAAAGTGATATTATTAAGGCCATGTACTGTAAAGCACCAATAAAAGGAAGAAAATTTCTCGTGCAGCAGGGAGTGCTATTTACAGAACCACCCATTGTGGTTTATTGCATGGAGTTACAGCCGGTGTGGCCCTCCAGTAAGTACCTGATTAATAAAGCATGAGGATGATAAGAATGTGTTTTATTCAGCACAGGCTTATAGCATGCAATCAGTTAGTTCACTTTTATAACCAAATTCTAAAAGAATATATTATAAAAGCATACTCATCCTACCAGAAGACAAGTTAGTTTGCAATGCCAGAGTATAAAGCAGAGGAGTAGGATCAGGAGGATCTGACAAGTAAAGCAATGGCTGAAGTATCTAAGACGTGGAGGTCAATGCCACAATGCTGGAACTGGCTGATGAGCATTTGACATTTGATATTCTTCTGTCCTAAGGAACCTGCTTTGGCAGGGGGGTTGGACTTGATGGTCTCTTGAGGTGCCTTCCAACCCCTACGATTCTGTGATTCTGTGACATGGTGCAGACTGAGCTTTCCACCCTGTGATTTCATAGCATCTTGTTGACATGTTTCTGGTTTATAAGCAGAGGGTAAGAGATGAAGTCTCTTTCCAGACTCAAAGCCTGTGTTTGCTGAGATGACACAGCCCAATGTAGCACAGTGCAGTTCCCATGGGACACCCATAAACCCAGGTAAACGTGAGCAGTGGATACTTACAGGACATCTGGCCCTGTGGCCCCTCTCAGGGCGTCGTTGTGTATATGCCTGAGGTTCTTATTGTCCTTCAGGATTCTGTGGAATCAAACATTAACTCTCTTTACATATGTATTTTAAAATCACCCTTTTTAAAAAATTTCTTCTCTCCATCTGTTTCAATCCTTTCTCCCATCACAGCAGTGGTTGCTCCAACATCTGGCCTAGGAGCACTTGTATTTCTCATGTGACCTTTCCCTCCACTGATGCTTTCAGACCACTATCATCCACACCTGATCCCAATCATTGCCAACTTCTTCTGACTTAAACCAGGAACAGCCAGCCTGGTTCCTTTGCAGCAGCAGCAGCAGTATACAAAAATGCAGCATGACTTTTGCCCAAACCAACAGGCTGGTCCCAGAGCACATGAGAGTGATTTAAAAACTATTGAGGTTTCCAGATGTAAACTGTAGGTTCCTCAGTTTGGGCTAGGGTTTCAAGCTTTCCACTACTGCTATTAAGTTGCAGCATTTATTACATATTCTTAAAAATCAGGAGCTTTTTCTTATAAAAGCTGTGGTGTTCTAAGGGATGGTGTGTCAGGAAAAGCAGCGAGCGCTGCAGGATTACCAGCTGAGTAATGACACCGAAACATCCAGTTTACTGATGGGTATCAGGAAATGCAAGGCAGCCAGTTCAGCTGAAGGAAGAGACTTTGACTGTATTTGAACTCTTATTTACTGTTTAAAAAAAAATTCTGAGGAAGGGAAACATACTCACAGTTGGTTCAGTTTTGTCCCATTGAAGGCATGGCTGTGGATATCTTCAAATCCATTTTTATATAATTTTCTGGGGGTTAAAAGAAACATGTAAAGGACAAAGATTTGGAAAAGATGAGATTCTGTTGTGTACTACAGGTTTCAAATCTTAATGCTGCATTCATTGTAATGATTGGAGGGTCTGGCTTATAAAGAACCTAGAAGACTATTGCATGACTCTAAGGTGAAATTCCAGCTTAAATTCCCTAAGCACCTTCCAAGAGCCTTATGTGTGCTTGCCTTGGGCTGAGATCCAACATGACATTATTCCAGGCAAGCAGACAACCTGAAGGCAGAAGACCTGGATTTTGTGGTATTGGTAAATGGAAGACTGCAAGGGCTAGAGAAGCATCAGGTGGAAAGCAACTCTGCAGCCCAGAGGGTGCTACTAGATCGCTGATCTTCTGTAAACAGACAGGCTGCCCAGGGAGGGGGTTGAGTCACCATCCCTGGGTGTGTTCCAAAAAAGGGTAGATGAGGTACTTAAGGATATGGTTTAGCAAAGGACAGGTACAGTTGGACTTATGATCTTAAGGGTCTGTTCCAACCTTGTGATTCTGTGTGATTCTGACAAATCTCCCAGCAGCCCAAGAGATGGCTTTGCAGTGAGGCACATTTGAGTTGTGCATCATCCAATGGTCAGTGAGCTGTCAGCTCCTCCAGAGTAGTCCTGCTAGGTTTCATTTGTGCTATGGAAACCTTGTGCTGCACAGGGACAGCTGGTGCCACCCTGGGTTCTTGAATCCCCACCCTGGGGCCAGATAACCTAAAGGCTGGGCTCTTCTGCACCCCAAGTCCAGCTCTTTTCCTTAATTAGGAGATCTAACCTATGGGTCTAATTTCAGTGAGAAAAATCTGTTTGTGAGATGAAGTTCATGCTTCCAATATAACTTCAATATAACTTGTATATAGTATTTGTTTTTCTTTAATATTAAGTCCTAAAAGAGAATTTCATGCAGTTTATAAATCAAACAAAATCTCTGTTGCTGCTTTTCCACTTGGTTTTGGGAGAGCAGAAACTGGGGCTTTGGAACCTGCTCCCAAGGAAAGCTGAAACTAGTGATTTTTATTTAAAAATACCCCAAAGACCTGTAGGATCTGCCATTCACGTGAAACACTGGCTGTTGGAAAGACTGAACTAGCTATCTGTAGTGCAAACTATTGCTTCAGGCTGACTTTACACTTTCGTAGCTTGCTTGTGTTTCACCAGACCATGCTGCAACCATTAGCTATTTCAGCTAATTACAGTTAACTGCATGGGGTGGAGTTAACATGTAGCTTTACAGTTATGAAGCTGCTGATAAGGTGATTATTTTCTTCTTGTGGTGAGCTCCCTATCACAAAAATGGGATAAAAATGATCATTGGCCTTTTCCTGACTGAGTTAGACCCTCTCCCATTTAATACACTTTAGAAATACAGTAAAAATTTTAAGCACCTTTCTCCATCTCTTGTATGTTCATTTTCTTGCACCATTAGCAGAATCATAATTTTGCTGAAGTTATTTGGAGAACTTGCTGGTAGGGAAGAGGCTCATAAGATGAAATGATGCCCTAAACTAAGAAATTGCTCCTCTTCAAGACTACTGTGGAGTAGTCTTCAGTCATGTTTATAGTCAGTTCCTCTGATAGTTTCAGAAGGTACTGGTCAGTACATTAAAATCTGTGTTGAGATTACTGTCTTGCTGGCACATCAGCCCCATGAAGGGTCCACTCCAGGTGACTACACT
This sequence comes from Porphyrio hochstetteri, assembly GCA_020800305.1. Lineage (NCBI taxonomy): Eukaryota > Metazoa > Chordata > Aves > Gruiformes > Rallidae > Porphyrio > Porphyrio hochstetteri. The sequence goes on from CM036907.1 coordinate 10,810,315, forward strand.
ACTTGGGTGTGTGCACAGCTCATATGCAGGTGTAAATACTGGTTTTGGTGGGGGAGAATGGAGGTGGTACATGCCAGTCTCACGGCCAGGCTTCCTGTCTGGATGTTTACTGCCTTTTAAATATCAGTTTGGGCTGCTAAGGTTGGCTTTACTGGCCTCCAAACTGGTGTTTGTGGCTACAACACAAAGAGGGAGGCCTGCTGCTGCCCTCTATTATTACTCAGCTTCCTCAGGAGACCCCAATTTCAGCCTCACCCTGCACAAGAGGCTCAGTCTGCAAGTGTTTCTATTTCAGCACTTCTCTGTGGAAGTTTTTATGAGAACAAGGGCCCTGCAGAATCCATACACAGTTCTCACTGTGCTGGCAGATAACACCTCACCCTTGGCTTTCTGCTGCTTTTTGTGTTCCTTGGTGGGGCACCTCACTTAGCATCAAATCCACCTGCCTCACAGGTGGCTGTAGCAATCAATTCACAGTTCACTGGTGGGGAGACTCAGCAATCAACACAAGCTGAGCCATGTGAAACTGGGGTAAGAACAAGCACTGGTACTTTGTGCTGTTCTCTCCCTTTTTCTTCTTTGGAGGAAACCTGATCCACAGTGTCAGCCTGCTTGGTCCCTGCAAACAGTATTTCAAGAACTGCCTCTTAGAGGGGAGGAGAGAGACTCTGGCCTCCAGTTTTGTCTTGTCACAGTCCTTTTAAAAATGCTGTTGCATGTTCCCCCTAAGTGAATTTAGCTTTAGCATAACGCCCAGCTCTCCAGCTTGAAGAACGCCCTTCAGCTTCCTAAAGTGTTTCAAATTCAACTCACAACGCAGACATGAATGTCAAGATCTTTCTAAAGTCGAGCTGCTCTCCAGGAGAAGCACTAGCCTCACAGAAGAAGCTGGAGCTTGGATTGTATCACTTACAGCGTCAGCGATTCATTGCTCATCCCCTGGAAGGCATTTCGTGGTATCGTTGTCATACGCAAGTTATCACAGAGCTCCCTAAGGGAGGGGGGACAAGAAGAAAAGATATTTTTGTCAGTGATCCAGGAACAAGATGGAAAGACTCCCAGCTTCACAGCTGGGTTAGGCTGGGTCTCTACTTACAAAATAAAATGAGCTTCTAATGAGAAGATCTGTGTCAGGTCTGGAAATTGTCTTATTCCAGTGTTACAAATGCTCCTAGAGAAAAGCATAATTCCCATTTACAGGAGAAAAGGTTACCAGAGTGGATGCAACACGAAGCCAACTGAGTAGGTAAGAGTTTAATGATGTATTAAAAGGTGAGTGACAAATTCCATAATTTTTAGGCTCCAATTGTGTTTGTAAGGCCTGTAAAAATTAAATTTTGTGGCATCCTCAAGCAGTGTCCTGGAGAAGGAGTATATGTTCTCTCTACATTAAGCACAAGGAAGAATTACCCCATTTGCATAGTATCTTCTCTCTCTGAAAGCTTTATTCTAGAAAGAAGCAATTAGCAGAACTACTTTGACTTTACTCCTGTTTTGTCCTGGGTTACTTTTGTTTCTTGCCTATTGAAAGACCTCCCTGTAGGTTAACTGCCCATTAAAGCTGCTGTAAACAATGTATGTACTTTTAGTGTAGCATAACACACAAAAACCCTTTTTCCTTATACTCCTTATTGTAATTTGTCTACTTCTTTGCTGGGGGGGGAGGGGAAGGCGAACAGAGAAGAAACATAACTCTTTCTTACAAGTATTTTAGCTTTGGAAGGTTTCTGAATGCTCCATCCTCGATGTGCAGCAGATTTTTTGTGTTCAGTATTAATCTGTAATGAGGGAAAAAGATTTCAGTATTATAATTGTCATACATTTGGGGAGGTTCTGAATGTTGCTAGCCACTGGCCTTGTCAGATAGCAGTCCTGCTGCAAGCAAACTTTCTACAAATACACTGTGAGTCCACTTTGAGGCACTATTGGTAATAGAAGTATCAGCTACCTAACAGCTACAAGCCAAAAGTAACGGCTCCTGAATGCTTGTGGTTCACTGAGCCAAGATAATTCAGTTTGGATATCCTGGTCACTGGTGGGAGTCAGCATGGCCATTGTCTGAAGGTTCTTCAGTGTATGTGCTCCAGGCTTGTGGTGTGCCTAACACAGTGCTGGGGCTCAGAGGCACCAGGCCTGAGCAAGGAATCTGAGATATGCAGGGGCCTGGTCCTTGCCCTGGAGCCAGATTCCTTGGGAACCATCCCTGGAGTGGTTTAAACTGTTAGAGCATCACGGTCTTTATAAGCCCAGTGGCCGGTAGCACCAGATGCCTGCTTAGATCTGCATAAACTGGGAGATGGAGATAAGAATGTGAGGAGTGGGTGTCAGTGGTAACAAGCAGTCAAGAGGAGATGGCCTCAAGTTGTGCCAGGGGAGGTTTAGATTGAATATTAGGAACAATTTGTTCACCAAAATGGTTGTCAGTCAGTGGAACAGATGACCCAGGGAAGTGGCTGAGTCGCCACCCGTGGAGGTATTTAGAAAACCTGTGGATGTGGCACTTAGGGATGTGGTTTAGTGGTGGATTTGGCAGTGTTAGGTTTACAGCTGGACTCAATGATCTTAAGGGTCTTTCCCAGCCTAAATGATTCCATGATTCTATGAAATACTGCTTGCTAGTGGTTGCTCAAAAAATGGGACAGGCCCTCTCAATCAAGGAGTACTGGCTGCAGCTATGCTATCTGCTAAACCTATGCACTTGCATAAAAGCTCAGTAGCTGTAGCCCAGCTTTGTCCCTTTGCATGGTTTACAAAATGCAAAGGTTTGCAACAAGAGTTCAAATCCAGGAATGCCACTGAACCCACTGACATTCCACTGCAAGTGGCCTTGAGTGCAGCTTGGGACATTAAGCCCTTGCAATGTAGGGCATGTAGACCATCCCAGTTTCAAGCCGTTTTTCTTGCTAGTCTCCTGCAGCCCTTTAGTAGCCTTGCTTGTCATTTACCAAAAGCAAAGAGCTAACCTACCCATAAGCCGTAGGTAAATGCATCAGGTCAAATATTTTACTCATTCCTTAAACCCACCACTGATTCTAGTGGAAGTTGGACCCAATCAGAAGTGGATAAATCTGTTTCCCTTGTTTATGCGAGCAAGTAACTGACTCCAACACCTCACATATAAGGGGGAAAAAAACCAAAGACTGATTTGTCCTCGCTCAGTTTCACCATTTTTAAGCCACTCACTGATCATGCTGAAAAGGTGTTAATGAGATATTGAACCAGATTTACAGTTTCCAATTTCACTAAATATTTCAGCGCGTTCTAGTCATTGCTTTAACTCATTCTCTCTCTCTCAGATGCCTGTGCTGTGCAGGTCAAGTTTAGAATCAGTACATGTTCTGTTTGAGTAATATTTTAGTGCACAAGAGAAGAGCTATGCATGCTAAGCAGATGTATTTAAATACATCTAGGGCTTTGAAAACCACATCTTCGAAAAGGAAGATTTTGCTGTTCTGTTGTCATCTCAAAGTATTTCCCCACTTAGAAAGCTCAGCAGTGCTGGCAGAAGGAGACACAGAGCTCCACTCCTGTTGTTGAGCTCACTGGATGCAATGTGACCTACTACACATGGATGTCTTTGCATAAAATCATAGAATTGTAACGGTTGGAAGGGACCTCCAGAGATCATGGGGTCCAACCCCCCTGCCAAAGCAGCTCCCTAGGACAGGTCGCACAGGGAGGCATCCAGACAGGTCTTGAATATCTCCAGAGAAGGAGACTCCACACCCGCCCTGGGCAGCCTGTCCCAGGGCTCTGTCACCCTCACAGGGAAAAAGTTCTTCCACATGTTGGTGTGGAACTTCTTGTGCTCCAACTTGAGGCCATTGCCCCTTGTCCTGTCCCCACAGCATGATTTAGATCTTCAAGGCTAGACCTTACAGACTGCTCGTTACTTTAAACGGTACTTTGGAGAGAGATGTTTCTCATCATAAACCTAATCCAAAGCCAACCAAAGTAACAGAGGAAGATTTGGTCCAAGAATACTTCTCTGCAGCCTGTTTACTCCTTGATGATCCCAAATCACAAGATGGATGTCCATCCAATACTTACATTTCAGACAAAGCAGGAAGACTGTCAAACGCACTGGCTTCTATTCTCTCTAGGGAGTCGCTCTGAGAGATTTCACTGCAAGGAAAAGGCAGACACAAAGCAGTATGTGATTGGAGGAGTCACCAGAAATCAGCTTTCCACTTCACATTTCCTTCTGTTACACCCAGTTGTTCAGCTTCCCCCTCCCAATCCTTGTTAGGCAGCAGCATCCATGGCTGACCTCGGACATCTCAAGAGCTGGTGCCAGTCGGGTTTGAGGCACACCGGTCTCTTGCTGTGTTGGCAAAGGGCTATTGCCAACCCTCTAGAACAGGTATCTCTGTAACAGCCACTCTCCATTTCCTCAGTGAGTTGTAGTGTCTCGGGGGCAGAGCTAACGAAAGCAGAATGAGCCCAGGCCTGTGGGCCTTTCACATTTTTCACCAGTCCTGCTGAAAGAACTTATTTGCTGGGGCAAGGATGTACATGATGCTCATGCACTGTTATTTAGTCAGGACGGTGGTCATCTAATCAGCAAGTGTAGAAATACACTTATTTATTGTGTTTAAAAAAAGGGTAGATGAGGTACTTAGGGATATGGTTTAGCATAGGATGGGAACGGTTGGACCTGATGATCTTAAAGGTCTTTTCCAACCTTGTGATTCTGTGAAATACACAAATACACATTCAGTGCACTGTATAAATACTTTTGGGATTTCAGTGCTGTTTTCATTGCACACATGCAAACTGAAAGGAAGGGGCTCATTTTCATCACTGCACTGAGAAACACAACTGGTTTTGTAGGCGCTGTCGGATTTTGATGTGCTGATGCTCCTATTCCACACATGTCGTTAAGCATAACCAATGCTGAATATACCCCCAAAAAATATCCCAGGGAGGTGGTGGAGTCTCCTTCTCTGGAGATATTCAAGACTCGTCTGGATGCCTATCTGTGCAATATGAGCTGGGGAGCTGCTTTGGCAGGGGGGTTGGACCCCATGATCTCTGGAGGTCCCTTCCAACCCCTACGATTCTGTGATTCTGTGATCCACTTATTTGATGCTTGTTAAATGCCTGCCAGGTTAAGACTTACAGGGTTATGCAACACTGACTCCTGAAAGAAAATAGTATATATTGATGCATACATAGGGGAAAGGGCTTCAAAACAGTGTTTCCTCTTGACAGAATTGACTGGAAGGGCACACAAGCTAAACCTAAGATTATACACTTTCAAGTAAAAGAAAAAACTTTCTAAACAATTGGACCTCATCTACATCAGAGCCAGTAGTGCCACAATACCCAGAGTTACCTAATTTCAATCATAACTATGAGAAAGCAATTCCTATCAGTGTTGACATAAATCCCCTTAGAGCAGAATGAATTGCTTTTTCCTTTGTGGTGGCAAAGGGGGGTGGCACACTAGAAATCCTATATTAAATACATATGTATTTCTCACAGAAATATTAGTGATTTCCCCCCTTCCCCCTCGATGATCAGAATTCAGAGAGATTGTTATTTTTTTCAATTGCATAAGTGAAAAATGGATGTAGAACAAGTCGCCTGCTGAGCGCCCGATCCTCAGAGACTCATGGGCTGGGAGGGATCAGTGACTGGTCACAGAACTCAGAGACTCCTTCAGGTCTGGGGGCTGAAACATGCTTCTTCCATGGGATCCCTCCTGTCTTTCACTGGCTGCCACTTAGGTATGTTTGAATGAGTTATAGCAGTGAGAATAATTTACCATCTGATTTGCAGTTGGTGATGAGTTGCCAAATAGATGATTTAAGAGATTTGTAATTTAAAAATACGCATTTTTCAAAGTAACACTAAATCTCAATAAAATTATGGAGTGTTCTATAGATTTACTTCAGACAAATACGTCAATTTCTACGCTGTTAATTTGGAGAGATACATTAAAAGGATGCAAGGAAATCAATTAAATTCTCTTTATGGAAGGGAAAATGTCAATGAACAAAACGTTCTCTGTGAAGAATAGTCTATGCATACAGTTTTGGAAAGGTTAGCCTCAAGTCATGCAGGTAGGAGAAACTTTGTAGATTTAAGTTGATCTCCTGCCTGAAAATGATAAATTCTCATTAATCACTAAGATGCAAGTGAATGCAATACTACATGACCATTGGATTGTACTATAATACTTCGTTGCAGTGAAATACATGCAGCAGAGTTCAGCTTATTTTCTACTTACTAGAGGTACAGGTAAATTTATAATTTGGCCAGAATTGTCTAACCAATGACTGAAAACTAAACTAGTCCAGTTGGGTCTACTTAGGCATGTGCATTACCCTCATCCTTCAAACCTTTGTCTTCAAGAAAGTACAACTAAAGGCTTTCCTACTTCCTCTTTTTGTTGAAAATAAATTTTGTAGCATCTGATATGTATTTTAACATCTGATGTGCTATATCTATCTATCTATCTATCTGATTTTCACACTTGAAGAGAAGTATAAAAAGTGCACCTTGAAGAGAAAGTGGCATCATTTGTGCTGCTGCTGCTTAGGTTCTGAGGAAGGTCATTCCCCTGTTCAGTATCATCAGCTTTGGTGTTGATCAACTTTGTCCTTTATAGGACTTTCAATGCAGATAAAAAAATAACAAATAATGGAGACTCAAGCCTGCCATCTTTCAGCTGGAACAACAACAAAAATAAGGCCAAGAGTGGTCAGATGAGCCTTGGGGTCCAAGTCCTTGATATAAAATAGTTACAAAGCCAAGGGAGAGGAAGCAACACAGACCTGGTGTAAAATATTTCAGCACTTTAAACCCAAAAAAATGTAAGAAAGGGTTCAGTCCTACTGATCCCATGCCAAGCTTATCTTTCAGTGCAAAAATCCAAGGCAATAACTTACTTGGGTGCAACATAAATGTATAATCACAGAATACCTTAGTTATCACGACAGTGATAATGTTTTATGGTAGGAATTTATCTCCCTTGCCAATCAAAAGCACCTACCATCAGTTATTAGTCTGTATCCAGTTCTCTCCAACACGAGTAATATTTCATTATGTGATCTGTTAAACAACTGCTGAAAATCATATCTTTCCAAAGAATCTTTTACATGGTGCTTTATAAGAAAAGAAACGCTATGTTTGTCCTTCCCCAGTGAGGTTTTATTTTCCCAATAGTATATTTTAGCAATGCATTTTCACATTACTGTGAAAAGATCTTGTTGGGATAGAGGTTTCTGATATAATTCATAGCAAGAAATTAAGGAAAAGCCTACAGGAAATGTTATGTACTTACATGATGAAGGCATCTCTCAGTCCTTCGAATGCGTGTGGTGAGATTACTTTTACAGGCAGGCGAGTAAATGATCTGAAAAGAGAAGAGAGGGAGGAAAGGTTTGTAAGGCACAGTGTTTCCTTGTTTACAGATTGTAGTGTTATAGTGGGCAGAAAACCAAAAACACATAAAGCTGCTTTATTTCATCTTTCATACCCCTGGGGCCTGATCTGTTTGCCACTGATCACAGTTAAACAGAATTCAAAGGATATTGGGTCAGTTCCTCAACAGGGTAAATTGGAGACTGATCACTGTCAAATCAATACTAATCATAACGTATCAAATTAATAGCCTGGTGGAATTGCTCCATTACATTCACAGCCAAAGGAAGCTATAGGCTATTTAAAGTTAGTTCCACAGAAAAAGTGGCTTTCCTGTCAAGCTTTTTCTCTAGAGAAGTATCTAGCCCATGTTCTCCCCATGCCATTAGCACCGGGGCAATGTAGGACCCTGAATTCACTGGCTGTGTGCAAGTGTAGAAGAGATCCAAATCAGGCCTGATGTGGTGGATTCTTCTTGGTTTTTAAACTCATTTCATCAGTGTGGTAAGTTGATTAAAAGCAAGTGTGTGTTTTCCTTTTTAATTTTTTAGTTGCTCTTGAGACGTTAGTAATGATGCAGAAGGCAGATCTGCATTTTACCATTCCACTCCCCAGCTGAATCACAGTACTTTTACCAGCCAGTTTATCTAGCCATTGCCACACTCTCCCTGATAATGGCCACACAAAAATATTTAACATATTTCAAGACATTATCTCTGTGCAAACAGATAATGGCTCCATTTTGCTTTATAATTATAAATATTTAGTCAGACATTTGTTTTCCATCCTTAAAACCCCTCCTCAAGGTTTTTTGATTGAAATGTTTCTGTTCTATTCATATAACTTGCTTTTTTTTCTTTGTTGCCATAATCCTTTATATGAAGGCAATTAAAAATGTTACTAACTTGTTTTATATATATGTATATTTTATATATATACAGCATGCCACACACTGGTTGTCACATATTGTATGTGTTGGGGTTACAAATCTAGATGTAGTAAAGAGCCTGTCAGACAATTCCTAGATGTGCTCTAAACAGTCTGTATGATTTGGGGCAAATCATTTAGTTTCCTTGCACCTTGACTCCCTCCTAGGAATAGCAATGCTTCCCAGTAAGGATGTTTTGAGGATATATATGTTTTTGATGCCATGGTGATTGGGTCATACCTCTCTCTAGATGGATGCTAGCATGTTGTGTTGTGTGCAGAGGTTTGGTTAAATCAGAAATGAAACTAAGTCAAGTGTCTTGAAAAATGTATTTGCCCCTGAGTAAACAGACAGGGTGGAGATAACCCTGTAGTAGAGATGAATACTCTGAGCCAAAAGGAACATAACTTGGGGAAGAAGTAAAGAGTAGAAGCTGTGAAATTTGTGCTCTATAACCATGGCAGCAGGAACCTCTTCACAACTGCACCGCCAGCTGGGGCTGCTTGCAAAACAAAACATACCTTTTGTGAAACTTGGCAAAAAAACCCCTATCATTTACAAAAAGAAATAGAAATATCCCTGAGAGTAAATAAAAGCAGGTCTTGGCTTTTAATTACATCAAAATCTTCAACCCAAGAGCTTCCTGCCTCTCTGCAGCATGCCGGTGAGCAGCATGGCTGTTGTAAATTCCTGTGGTGTGTGGCTCAGAGCAGCCCACTCCCCCCTGGCTGCAGAAAGCCTTTGGCAATGGTGCTCCAAGCTTATCCACCTCGGCTATGTGATTAAATTTAAGTGGGATGACCTGGCACTTTTAATAAGTACCGTAGTTAAACTGCATGACAGCACTTAATCCATTTTGTATTTCAACTTCATTGGGTTTTGTTTTTTAATTCTCGTGAGTTCACCTTTATAGCTGGAACTGTGAACTCATCTGCATTGACATTACTGCATTCCATTAAGCATCTCAGAAAACAGCAAGAACAAAGGAAAAAGGCAATTCATAATCACCCTTCTATCTTAATCCTTGAAATACTGGTGTAGCACGCATAAAGGCATCTCAAATTCACCAAAAAGGTGAATGTTCCCATCCCTGCTCTCTTCCACTTTACCTCAGTGGTTTGTATCTCCAACCCTGCCTGTGTTAAAAGGAAACATGTTCATTTAGATGTTTCTTTCTATACTCAAAAACACTTGGAAGAAGATCCTTTAGCTGGCTGAGCTCAATCCAGCCTGTGTATATATGTATAAACATTTAGGTTAATAGTTTTGAACTGCTTGTTGCAGGCTTAATTTTTTCCAAAGCGCTGAGTGAAGTGAGGCCTTATCTCATGTGCTGAAGTCTCTGCTATGGAACATGACTGATGTCTTTGACAGCACACAGTGAAACTCAAGCGGGCACTGGCAGGAATTAAGTGATGATTCCTTTCTGATAGATTGTGACACTCAGCTGCGACCAGTTGTTCATCTCTCAGAGCTGAGGAAACTTTTGACAAATAAAAAAAGAAAGAACAAACTGGGTTTGACAAAGCTACAAAGCTTTTGCACATCTAACTTGCCCATACTACCAACCAGACTTCAATAGCTCATGAAAGGAGGGGGCGCATCCGTCTTTCGTACAGGTTACCAACACCAGTTTGAAAGAGGGTTGTTAGCTGAAGGATGAACTTTTGCACTTCTAAGAAAAACTGCAGTATTTCTTTCATAGTTTATACATCACAACTTGTAAGGTTGTACTCACTCCTGCCATTCAGCAGCTGACAATGCTGCAGCTCTGGGTAATTGCAGGACTTTTCGTCCTTGGAGAAAGGACAAGGGAGAGATGGGAACAGCACCTAGATAGACCAAATCCTGTCCTTGCTTGTGTGGTGGTTTGACCCTGGCTGGAGGGTAGCTAAAATACTCTCCTCATCTCTTCAGCTAGCATTTGTTTATGTTTTTGTTTTGAAATCATAGAGTGGATATATTTTTGTGGAGGTGGTTATCTTCCCTTTATTAGCAAAACCTGGGCCAGTAAGCACTCTTTATAAAATGTTCATGGGGTGGTGGTCTATCTCAAGCATACAAACATGGTTGTCCTTTATTTCTGCTTCTGGGATACAGCAGAGGAAACTTGACTCAACAAAAATTTTTACCTCTAAAAGATAGGCTTCTGCTCCTGCCCTACCACATAGACTCAAGCTCCATGAGAAGCTTTAGAGATATCCAGATACCAAAAGAACCACAGAACCACTCTCAGTCCTGTTGCTGAGGACTCAAAGCCCGAGCCCGCTCCAACCCCTGGATAAAATCTCTGTGTTACAGAGTCAGCCTTTTGTAAAAAGTGATAATAAATTAATAGAAAGAACACAGGCCCTCTAGGAACAGGTAAGAATGTATTACTGTAGCTGGGTTGGCTGTTCTGTATCAGCGTCTCTATTTTATAGAATGACTCCCATTTCTAATGCCCTGAAGTTGAATGCATGAAGTAGGCTCTTGCTGGAAGTGGTGTCCTCGAACTTAACTCAGAAGGATTGGGAATTGATTGTAACTAAGACTGAAACCACACCATTTTCCTAGGACTTTTATCAGCTCCTGGGGGCAATGTCAAGTGCTGCATTGGTTTTTAAAGCCTTGTATATTGGGTGTTATCTACCTGAAATGTCAACTATCATGCTGGAGATATCACACAAGCAGCCAAAGAGTACTTTCCTCGAGGTGATGATGGGTGACACGTTATCTCCTACAAAAGACACTTTGGCCCTGAAACTGAATTCCTCTGTCAATCCCAAAGATCCAGATATGCCCACAGTGATGATGTGGTAGAACTGTCTACTTCTTCAGCCTTTTGCCACAAAGCTTTGTATTCAGTGCTGGATATTAATCAGAAGCTGTACAACCTACAGCATAAGCCCAGCTTACAGGGGGATGTGCTCAGGCACAGCAAAGAGAACCCCATGATGAAATGAGGTTTTCGAAGGGGTAGAATGGTATTAGTTTCCCAGTGCCCATTACTGTACAGCTGGAGTTGGATGCCTATCCATTTAGACTTTGCTAGAAAAGATGAAAGTATGCCTGACAATTCCAAAGAAAGAAAATCATGTTTTCTTTCGAAATATAATGGTGTATTCAAGATTATTTTCCCCCTGATATTGAGAAGACACATAGCTGCTACAGTCAAAATGGCAAACAAAGGTGTCAGATAATGGGAGTTTCTGTTGTGTTTGTGTGATGGCCAAATTAAAAACAGGAGCCTGAAAAAAATACCAGCAACTCAGGACTGTATAGAACATCATCCTGCAAGCTGTCAAAAGTCTAATAATTTTGAAAACTCTTCCAGCAATAACATGACATGGCAAGAATAACTCTGGTAAAGAAAAATGGCTGAGTTTTGCCTACAGGGTATATGCTTGGGCTGTACAAATTATCAAAAGCACAGTTGGAAGCATGGCTCATTACAGCACCAGGGCTTGAATGGCTCAGGTATAACTGGAGTTACATACTGGTGTTACTCACTTGACAGCCCATACGAGTAAGAACTCCTCTGGGTTCTATGTTATAGTGGCACCACTCTAAGGACATGGGAACTGAGCAAACTGTGTTGGAACAACCTGAAGCAGCATTTTCTTCCCCAATTAGTGCACTTGGAAGTACTACCCCATCATTCCTCTGGTGCACATGGGTACAGATGTGACTCCAAGGGGACAAAAGTAACTTTCTCTTGCTTTGACTCACATAGAGTGAGCTGTGTGTGGAGGGGGGAGCAAGCTAATTCTTCCCTCCTTTTTGCCCATCACCATGTCTTCTTGATCTGAGTGAAGCACAACTGGCAGTAGCCAGAAGCCCATTATCTGTCTTTAACCTGATCACTGAGGCTGGTTTCCTCTTGGGGTGACAGATGCAATAAAGAAAAATAAGAGAGTAAACTTAAAAAGAAAAAATATCACCTAAGTTTAGAGCTTTTTGATAGCCCCTCTGGGCTGTGATGTGCATCATCCTAATAAGCATCCCAGATCCCTGCAAAACCTAACCTCCCCATTTTTTTCTGCTGCTGCAGGGATCCTTGATGTGACTGATCCACTGTTGGCTCTGGATGTGGTACGGACACCAAGGAAGAAACATGCTTGTTGCTCTAAGTATGAAGTGTCTCTCCAGCCATCATGGACTCTGCTTTCTCTGACACATAGATGACCCAGGGAAGTGGGGAAGAAACAATATCAGGACAGAGATGTTTCTAAAAACTGACTATGGAGAAAGGATTCACATGGCTCTAGATTAATACAAAGCAGAATTTCTTGCTGCTACCAGTTCTTCAGCTAGGGAGAAAGGAAAGAGGGCATCAGGGGTAGTATCATCCTCAGAGAATTTCAAAAGCATGTTGAACTTACAAACAAATCAGATGAAAATGGAAAATGCAGGCTTTGTTACCAAAAGGGGCATAATAAGAAAACCTCCACTCAGTTCATGCACTGATAACCAAGGGATCCTACAGAAAGGCAGCCATGCTACCTGTTGGTTGTCGAACCCTGTATTTTGATGCCGTGATTGTCTAGAGCAGTGCTGTAACTGAGCCTGTAAACAGCAAACCAACATTTGAATACCTACCTATATCAAGTACTTGGTCTACTAGATCATGGGCTTGGAGTATGGTGTGGGAGTGGGGAAGGGAATGCCTTCCCTCTTGTTACAATTTAATCCTAATTCCCAGGGGAGCCATAGGCAGAAAGATATGATGGACCACCCCACAGTGTTCCAAACAGCTGTCAAAACCCAGTGCAGCTTTTTTACTACTGGCTTAGCTACTAACTAGTCAATGAGTTGAATGAGAGAGGCAACGAACACTGCCTGAAGGATTCTGATGCTTTAAAACGGGGGGGGGGGGGGCTTAAATTACATAAACTTTGGGAGAAGAAGTCGCAAGAAGTCAGACAGATGTGTGAAAGAAAAACCAATCCAACCCCAGAACTGACAGAAAGTTTAAGACCAAATAGGAAGTTTTGAATGGAGTTTGTTTAAAAAGTCTCTTTCTAACAGCACTAGAGAGGTGCCGGGTTTGGCACAGGACAGGCTGCTTTTGGCTCCTGCAAGGGCGGGAGAATACAGAGAGTTCAGACAACTCTACCCCTTCTTCCTGACACTGAGCTGTCGGCAAATGCCATGCGGTTTGGGGCGTGCGACGTTTTGCCCATTGAGAAGGCGCCCGGAAAGGATGCGCATCTCCTTCCAAAGGAGGGACCCGCCGGAACCGGGCTCCTGCCAGGTTTACGTGCTCAGCTCAGCAGGTTCGAACCCCATCAGGCTTCATCCCCAAGCACGCCGCCGCCTCGCCTCGCCTCGCCTCGCCTCGCCTCCGCGCGGTGGGAGCTGATGCTCCAAAACCTTCCCCCCATCCCCGACCCCTCCCTCGACAGGACAGCGCAGGTGCGATGGGGAAGACACCGCTGTTCCGCGGAGCGCGTACTCCCTCCCGACCCGCGGAGCGAGCGCGCACCCCACGCCGGGGGTTGTCCCGCTCTCCCCGGGGCGAGGCGGGTAACAGCATCCATCTCCCCCCCCACACACACACCCACCCCGTACCCCCTCCGGCGCCCCGCGGTACTTACGCGCGGGCGGGCGCGGGGAGCGCCCCCTGCGGATGCGGCGGGCAGCGCAGGGCGCCCTGGCTGCAGGCGCAGCGGTGCGGGCAGCGGTCTCCCGCCGCGGCGGGCAGGAGCGGCGGCAGCAGGAGGAGGGGCAGCAGCGCGGGCACCATGGCCGGCGGTGCCTCTCGCCTCTGCCCGCCCGCAGCCCCGCGGGACGCGGCCGGTACCCCCGGCTCCTCCCGCCCCCCCGCCCCGGGGCGGGCTTGCCGCCCTCCGCCCCCCGCCGCGGGGGAGCCTCGCTGCGGTCCCGAGGGCTTTGCGGGGGAACGGCCTCGCTCAGCGGTTCTCTGTCCCTGGAAAAGTTGGGTGCGAAGCAAGCGGGTGGCAAGCGGAAACTTCCCCGGGGTTTTCGTGGGGTTCCGTAAGCAGCCCAGTCCCCGCGGTCCCCTCCCAGGAGGGCTGGGAGCAGAAGTGATGCTCTCCGTTCCCAGGCGTGTTACTCGGCCGGTGGTGTCTGCGCCGAGCACACACTCAGCTCTGTGGTGGTGGGGAGGTGGGCCCTAGAAACCCCATTTGTCTGCTCTGAGGGTGGGTGTCTGGGGGTAAAACTTGTAGTTCCCTTCACAGTCTAAATGCTCATTGTGCAGGTACAGCAGCCCTGTTAGTGGGTGGGAATGGCTGGGTTACAAAAGTCCCTGTCAAATGCTTTCTTATGGCTCCACGTTGCTGCATCACTGATGAAGGATGATAATTCACCAGCTGGGTGATCCAAGAGCGGTGTTTCAGGGTGACGACTGGCTACTTTATGGTCAGTTATACCTTTGTGTGGAAGAAGTAATCATGGTCTCAGTATTACTTATCTTCTCAAAGGTCCATTCATTTTGTAAGGGGCTGTTTTCCATGTAACTACTGTTACTGCGGCTGCTGTTGTTATTATTTATTGCTATAACTATAGAAGCTATAGTCAGAAATCAGAACCCTGTTTATGGTGAGCAACCCACCTGTCCTGGTTCTGGCCAGGCCAGGGTTAGCCTCCCCACTCAGCCAACACAGGTGAGCTGAGTCAGCCCAGGTGAGCTGAGTTAGCCAGAGCTGTTTTCCACACCACCTGACACCACTTGCCCATAAAAGCAGCCGGTTGGGGAAGGGTGTGGGCTGTTTTTTTGCCTCCAGGACAGTTGGAGTGTGGCTGGGATGTCGGGTCAGTCGATTCTTACCATTGGGCAGCCCTCTGTAATCGTCGGGTCAGTAAGGTACTCTGTGTTAGCACTGGGTGTGAGTGTCACTAGCCATTATTGTTCTGTATTCACTTTGATCTTTGGCAGTAAACTGTCCTTATCCCAACCCACAGAGGCTCTGCCTGTTTCTCCTCTGGGAGTGAGCAAGTGGCTTGGTGGGCATCTGGCCTCTAGCCAGGGCCAAACCACCACAGTCCTTTTTGGCGCCCAACGTGGGGCCCGAAGGGTTGGGATAAGGGTAAGGTCTGACCTCGTTGTGTTAAAAAAGCTGTGATAAAATGTTTATCACGTTATTCAAAGAGGTGACGTTAACAATGATGTTTTGTCTGTTTGCATGGCTCTGGTTTGTGAACCCCCACCCACTTTACATAATTCCTGCCCAGCTGTTTCTCACCTCAGGAAGGGGAGTCAGGTGCTCAATCATGTCATACTGTGCAGTACTAATTTATGACAAGATATTATCTGTGTTTGTCATCCTCGGAGAGTATCTATATGTGGCATTTCTGTCACTTCTGACTTCATTTAATAAGGTCACCCAATTCATGGGGAAGATAGGGGGAGATGCTTCCTTGTCCCCTTTTTCCTTCCAACCTGTTACAACAGCCTTTGAGAACTCTGATTTTCCCTGGGATGTTCAGACTAGCATGTGTCTGTTGCTTGCTCTCCTGAATGTTCTTCAAGTTTTAAGCATTAAAAGAAATTGGTTTAAGAATATTGCCAGGAGATTTCAGGGGTGGCATGGTTCATGGGATAGTACAAGCAAATGTCCAGACAAGGAAAGGAAATCTGTGGCTACCCAAACCTCAAAAATTGAGACTGTAACTGAGCCAGAAAGAACCCCTACGACAATGACTGTAGCTATTCAGGCATCAGAGAGTGCAGCTCCTCCAACTCTGACAAGCACTGCAGCTACTCAAAGCTCAGAGGCTGACTACATAGTTGAGTCAGGAAACCCCAGGGCCAAACCACCACACCACCAAAAAAAAAGACAACTGTGACCCAGAGTAAGGTTTGCAAATGGACTATAAGGGAACTCCCAGTTGGAGCTGGGACTGTTCAGCCTGGAGAAAAGAAGACTGAGGGGGGACCTAATTAATGTTTATAAATATCTTAAGTATGGGATGCAGGGGGAAATGGGCAGCCCCTTTTCAGTGGTCTGTGGGGTCAGGACAAGGGGCAATGGCTGCAAGTTGGAGCACAGGAAGTTCCACACCAACATGGGGAAGAACTTTTACCCAGTGAAGGTGACAGAGCCCTGGCACAGGCTGCCCAGGGGGGGGTGTGGAGTCTCCTTCTCTGGAGATATTCAAAACATCATCAAAAGCTGCCCTGGTCTTCAGGTGCATCCAGGAAAAAGTCAGAGAATAAAGGAGGGAATGATCCAGCACAGCACAGATATTGCCAGAGGTGATGCTTTCTGGTGTTGCTTTAAAAATCACAGAATCAAAGCCTTTTACAGGTTTCAGAGTTTAGGACTAAATACGAGACAGGAATGAGGTGTGTGAGATGTGCAGGGTCCAGGGGAATCCCTGTATTCTCACTGAGGGCCTGGAGATAGTTACCAAGTGCCAAGTAACTTCCCTGATCTCACTTCAGTGCCCACCCAGATGGGGAACTGGAACCAAATGTTGCACAGGAGGGTAGGGTGGCAAAGCCCTGCTTTGCTGTGCCTCTTGAGAGAGCTACCACCTGCTCAACCTTCTTCCTCCAGCATCATCTGCTCCACTTTAAGTGACAGTGATGTTAGCTTTCATTCTGACCTTGCAAAGGTTAGGAGGTGTGCTCCATCACTTTATTCTGCTACGCTTGGCATACCCTTTTTACTCCACTACTACGGCAGGGTTATTCTGATGGATGGGCTACCTAATTGCAGCTAGCATGTGCCTCTATATTGATCTGTCCTCCTCCTCCTCCCCATCACCTTTGAAATCAAGGAAAGCGGTGGGATTATGAAAGCAAGGGACCGACTGAACCATGCCAGCTGACAAAGGTAGGACCACATTGCACCCTTCTGAGGACCTGCTCATGTAAAGAACACTTTCCTTGAGGTCTTTCCTTATGGTACTGCTGATCCCTTCCTGACACTGGGCTGCTGGTGCCAGGAGCACTAGCAGGTGCCTGGGGTCCTGCAGCTTGGCTTCCTGTGGGAGGAACTATCAGTGTCAAAAAATGAGGGTATATTCTTGTGTTACTTACATGTGCTTATATACACTGGTTTGGGAAGGAGACAGACAGAGGACAGCCAAGAAAGTCCCTTCTCAAGACTTGTACTGCCAAGCTGCTGGTTCTTGAGGAGCAGTTCGGTTCCTGAATCGGCTGTGTGCAGATTTTATGTCAGGAAGCAAAGTCCCTGCTGCCAGATAGCACATCTGTCCACAGGGCTGCCTGTACTCCCAAAGTCAGGCAAAACAAACTATCTTCAAAATAGAAATCATTTGACTAGCCAGCTTGGAGAGGCAGGGGGAGCAGCACCACCCAGTGACACCTGCTGTCACGCTTTGCCTGGCAAAGGCTGTTGCCCACGTTATCTGCAGCATTTGGTGGTTAGCAGAATTTCACTGATGCTCAGATGTCTTCAGGGATATTATTAACAAGGGTGTTAGAGCAGCATGTGGTGTTTGAGGACATGACTATGCTTCTCAGTGCCGTGCCATCCAGGAGTGGAGGAGCCAGGGCACTGCTGTGCTTGTGTCATGCCCAAGTTGCTGGTCTTGCCTGGGGGCTGAGATACGTGCTGATGTTGTCCCACCAGAGCTGGCTAGTTGTAATGCCAGTACATTACAGGCTGTAGGGGTGTTTCTCTTTCCTTACCTTCAGTATTTTGTCCTCCGAATAAAGTGCCAATGGCCATGAGGTGGTTTGTGATGTAAGGGATACTGAGGGCTAGGCTTGTGCCAGTAACAAGGGCTGTCAGATCTTTGAGCCTTTCAGCAGATTTGTCAGAGGGTAAGGAGAGGATCACAATAAGCCATGTAACTAAAAATCAGGATTTTATTTATGCATCTTTATGCTTGTGTGTACAGAACATCTATCTTGTGATCAGCTGCAAAAACCTTTTAATAATCTATAACAATCATACATCCTTAATTGCATTCAGCCCACTGATCTGCATTCAGCCCACTAATTCACCAGAGCTGTCACAGGGAATCTTGTACACGTAAGGAGAAGCAAATTTAACCACTCCAAAAGCATACCTTTCCCTGAAAGGTTCTGGGCTCCCTGGTATAAAAAAGACAGGGACCTCCTTGAGAGAGTCCAGAGAAGGGCTACGAAGATGATTAAGGGCCTGGAGCATCTCCCCTGTGAGGAAAGGCTGAGTGAGCTGGGGCTGTTCAGCCTGGAGAAAAGAAGACTAAGGGGGGACCTTATTAATGTTTATAGATATCTTAAGTGTGGGATGCAGGGGGAAATGGCCAGCCCCTTTTCAGTGGTCTGTGGGGACAGGACAAGGGGCAATGTCTGCAAATTGGAGCACAGGAAGTTCCACACCAACATGGGGAAGAACTTTTACACAGTGAGGGTGACAGAGCCCTGGGACAGGCTGCCCAGGGAGGTGGTGGAGTCTCCTTCTCTGGAGATATTCAAGACCCATCTGGACGCCTCCCTGTGCAATATGTGCTAGGGAACCTGCTTTGGCAGGGGGGTTGGACCTGATGATCTCTGGAGGTCCCTTCCAACCCCTACGATTCTGTGATTCTGTGAAACTCCCCCCACAGAAGCAATCGTTGGGAGATGTTAGCTGTGTATATAAAAAGGTTTCAATGCCCTGTTATTTTAAACACACCTAAATTAGAATTATAAGCAGAAGAATATTTCTGATGGAGAGACATGATCATTACAAAGACTTGCACATCTGGTCCTGAGTTGATGCCTATCCAAAATGAAGCAGTAATTATGCACAGGTATAGGTGTATATGCACATGATGTTAACCTCAATTCACATATGCAGGAGTTCCTCTATGGAGGAGCCCTGTATGGCTCTGTAACTACACATACAAATAGTTCCACACCTACGGTCATACACGGCCATATAATCACAATGAATGGCACTACATGTATTTTACAGCTCAGGGAACTGCCTTTATTCTGCCTGCACTGAAGCAGGAGCTTAACCTTGGAGTGTTGAAGTTTCACTGAGGTGGCAGGGCATTAAAGATCTGCCCCATGTTACTCCCCTGCCCAGGCAGTGGCACAGGCATGGGTGGCTTCACACGTGTTGGAAGGGCTGTCCTGAATCCTTGCCCCAAGGCCAGAAGCTACACGAGCCCTTCTGCAGGCAGAAGCAGCGGGAGTGATTAGCAGCTGCCAGGGCTGCAGCTGTGGGCTGTAGGTTTGTTCTGCAGGGGGGAAATATGTAAACAGGAAAGGACCCCATGGTCCTTTCTCCATCAGATCTCCCACTGATCTGAGCTGTGGGGTTGATGGAGCAAGGACTGAGAGAACTGGCTCGGAGGAGCTGGTACAAGGTTCCTCGCTCTGAGATCTAACAGCAGGGCTGCAGCCTGTCAGCCCACTTCACTCAGGAGCAAGCCCTAACTTGCAGTTGCCACAGACCCAGTTTAGGCCAGTTATTCTAATTTACTATCTTTACATCTCTTTCTCCATTTGTTAACCTTAACATGCCTTTTTACAGTTCCTTGGAGAAGTCGTGCCAGTGGAATACTCATGTGTAGAAAAAAATTGCTTTTGAGATACAGAACACAGATAATTACAGCGTTACAATTAGCTGAATGCCCTTAACAGAGTCCGAGGGGGGAAATCATAGTGCAGCAGCTGCTACACCGTATGCTTTTCTAGTTTCCAGAAGGTAACAGTGGGCACGTGTGCTGCCGTGGATTGTGCTTTCTGCCTGAAGAGCAGAGCAGCCCACAGCTGCTCCAGTATTTCTTCCACCCCAACTCCATCAGAAAAGTATGATGCTGCATACATCTGTCATCATGAATTATGCTTTCTGGGCTTCAGGCTCCTTCCTGCAGACCGACTTCTAATGACACAACGTAATTCATATCCCATCCTTCCTGAGAGCACACTTCATCCTGAGGGTGGGTGTTGTACCAGGAACGGTGTAGGGGTAACAGGCAGTACAGCATCGTGTGAGCTTGTGCTTAACTCTGAGGTGCTTCTTGTTCACCAAATTACCATATAAAACAGATGAACTGCTGCTTTCTGTGCCTTTTTTTTCCCCTTCACTGTGGTATTGGAAAAACTGAAGTGCTCTTCTGTGTACTATTGAGTGAGCTAAACATAAAAGGGCTCATTTTGTATCCTATAGATTAACCTTGCTTTGTCCAAAACACCCCATAATACTTGCTGTGGCCCTGCTACAACGTGCCGAACTATGGTAATTACAGTTGAATTAGAGCTGACAATGACTGAGCCAGCTTAGTCAAACAGTGCTTCAGACAACGTGGGCCTTCTGCTCCTTTCTATCACTCTATCTTTTAATCACACTTCTAACATTTCCCTTTCCTTTGCCTTAACCAGGCACAGAACTCCAAAAGGAACTGCATTTGTAAAGACATCATTAAAAAAAAAATGTGTCACTGTAGTTGCAAAGCAGCAAGTAGTACCCGAGTTTGGACCACATCCATCCTCCTAAGTACTGATTAATAGGAGACTTTGTTTATAGAAACCAGGTCTCTGTTATTTAGCCAATTACTTAATTACTGATTCGCTCTTACCAGTTTGCTTGGCAGTCTTGTGCCATGATCCACGGCAGCTCCTGACAGAAAAAACCCAAGATTTAAAAAAATGCAATTTTGTGAGCCCAGAGGAAGGATGCTGACAGAGAAAGAAGCCCATGGGTCCTCCATAAACGTTTGGAAAAGGGTCTGGCTCTGGTGGGGTGCTTGTAATTCCACCCTGGCACTTTACTGTGCATGTTTCACTGTAGTGCTAGAGCAGTTGGTTTCCTCATGAGTGTGGTGATGTATGATTAGTGCAACACATCTTTATGAATTAGCAGGCTGTGACCATCTTGTGAGCCTGATGTGTCCCTGTGTGGAGGCTCTGAGTGAGATGGGGAGTTAACCCTGGGTCTGAGCAGTGGGACCAGAGCTGCTGTAGTGAGGGGTAAAAGTAACTTAGGGGAGTCCAGGCGGTGGGGATTTTTCTCTACTGGGCCATAGTATTAGTTCTCTGACTGATGCATCAGTTAGTTAACTTAAAAGCTATTTATTGAGCCAACACTTAGAGGTGTTAAATGAGGCTGGGGGGGGGGGCCTTGTTTGCAAGAAAGTCTGAGTGCCCAGGGCGGGCACTGAGCTGAACAGGCAGCCTGGGAATTTACACAGGTACACGTGTAGATACTGCGAAAGCCTGAAGGCTGCAGAGGGTTGGAAGTATTGAAAGCTTTATTCACTAGATGGCAAAACCTGTGGTCTTAGATCCAGTAATCTGTGTCAGTTGGATCCTAAATCCCATAATTAAGTACAGTGTCGTTTTCCCAGCCTGTCTTCCTGGGACTTTCTTTCACGTTCTTACTTATCTCCTGTCTGTTGTCTCGAAATGTCAAAAGAGGGTGGCACAGCCATTGGAATTAGGTCTGTGTGTGATTCCTCTGTCACTTTTAGCATGCATTATGCACTGATTTAGAAACCATTTTAAAATACATTAAAGCCATCATGAGAAATTAAGGAAACCCTGCACTTCTGAGTGTGTGTTTGATGCTCACCTCGTTGAATTCAGGAAGAAGGGATTATTAAAGACATAAAAGCTGTCTCTTTATCAGAAGCTTAGAAACACTCCAAGGGAAACAAAATCTGTTGTGCTGAGCTGCTGTAATTTAAGAGCCAAATCCTGCTCTCGTTTACAATGGCATAAATTTGAATTTGATTGAACTCTGGATTAACATCTCTGCAAATGAGATCAAAATGGGACTTCAGAAGTTTGTAAGGTAAGAAGCAGTTTTGCACCCAGCCTTGTTTGGGTTTTTTTCTATGTGTATGCTGACTTTGTGCTTTGGCACATCATCCTGGAAAAGAAATATATATCCAGAGCACACTTCATCTCTTTTTAATAGTCCTGGTCAGAATGGTACTTTAGAGTGTAATGCTAGGTGTGGCCAGAGTGGTAAAATTCCACTGGGGTTTCTACACTTTGAGATTCCCATGACATTTGAATACTGCATGAAAAATAATGGCATGCTGCCTAGATCCTGAGATTTTGGTTCCAAAAGTTCAGGGACTTTCAGGTTCAAGAGGGCTGCAATTACATCTAGGGTCACTTGCTACATAACCCAGGTGAGGCTGTGTGATTCTGACAGTGCAGAGAT